>OX596353.1:10000000-12400000 GCA_951394395.1 Colostygia pectinataria | reverse complement strand
GACTAAAATGCTTATTGTCTTTAAAGAGTAGGTACTTATTTATTATAAATAAATGGGCTGTAAATGGGTCAGATTAGCGCAGGATCCCGTTAGGTGATAGGTACTAATTAAGGGAGGTCTAATCAGTGGGTAAAGTCAGGCTGTGGGTTATGACGATGGGAAAATAAAAAAAAACCACTTGTTTTGGTAATAAAAAATTCACGCAAGAGAAAAAAATGTTAGAGTATTTTTGATGCGTACATACTTTTGCCGGTTAGGCTGGATTGCACCAGTAACAACACTGACAAGTAAACTGTCAGTTTACTCGCGAATAACTACGATTTACTCTGCGAATAGTGCTTTTTCGAGTTTGGTCGAATCCAACCTTAATCAACTAGTAATACCTAAGAATACAAATGTCTTTCAAAACAATACTTATTTGAACCATAAAAAACTATCGTCATTTTTTATAATAGACTCTACTTTTTTATGCAACTAACCACAGATGCAATTTAACCAATGTTTTCTAAATACAAACAGGTTATTTCGCCAGTATTTTAAAATAGTAAATTATGCTGAAATGAAACCGAGTTGTCGGGTCGAATGTTTGTCTACCAAAACAAACATACGAAAAGGCTTCTCTTTTGCGGTTTTACGTGGTAAACCAAAGGTGCTAAAAATACAATCTTGTTTTACGTTCTTAGTAATATTGACAGTACGCTATGTGCTATTACACAACTGACTTTAGGAAAATCCCCGTTGTTTTTAAACTAAAGGATTCAAGATTCAAGATTCAAGATATTTATTTGCACAAATAAGTGCTACAAAAGGTTTTAAAAGTAATATGGCACTTAGAACTTATTAACTTAGGAAAATTACTTTTGTCTGTAAGTCTGTAATAAATATAAAAAAACAGACCCAACAGTCACACAAAAAAACTGCACACTAGAATTTCCTGTGCCGTGGGTATTCAACTACGATTAGTTTCAAACGTAGCAAAACACCCAGACCAGGAACAAATATTTTCAGATCATGCAAACATTTGTCCCGCAGCGGGATCGAACCTGCAACTTTTGGTTTTAAAATCGGACACTCGCCCACCGCGCTAACGTGGTCTGCAAGTCGAGATACGTCTATTTTTGGACTACAACTGTATCTCTTAAAAAATACATAATTAACATTATAATTACGAGTCGGTCCTAGTATGAAAAAATTATGTATGTACCTACTGAACCAATAATTTTAATTACTTATTAACTAACCAGATAGACTACAAGTTTTTATGATATTTTGTAATGTTTTCTTGTTGCAATTACATTTTGAAGCAGGTAAAGTTTTACGTTAATTTAATTCTTGTAATTTCAAGAGCACCGGTGGTCTAGTGGTAGTGTCCCCGCCTTCCGATCCTAAGGTCGTGGGTTCAAACCCGGTCGTGCACCAATGAATTTTTCTGTTCGAAAAATTTATGTGCGCAATGCCAGTGCTCTCATACGGTGAAGGAAAACATCGTGAGGAAACCGGCATGTCCAAGAACTAAAAATTCGAAAGACATGTGCCATCCACCAATCCGCATTGGGTCCGCGTGGTGGATTAAGACCCAATCACTCTCGCCGGAGAGTAGGCCAGTGTCTCAGCAGTGGGAACATAAGAAGGCTGTCATGATGATGAATTTCAATGTCGATGATCTTGTAATTTCATTATTCATCAGTGTAAAAGGCTTACAATGGACATTTATTGACTGATGATGCTGATTTGTTTAGTATAAAGATATATACCGGCTTTATAGTAAATCAAATTTAAGGTGGTTTGCCGATCTATAAAACACCAAGTGACGTAGCTCGACAAACCTGCTATAAATTGATAGCTCCACTTTCAAT
The DNA here is from genome assembly GCA_951394395.1 of Colostygia pectinataria. Lineage (NCBI taxonomy): Eukaryota > Metazoa > Arthropoda > Insecta > Lepidoptera > Geometridae > Colostygia > Colostygia pectinataria. The sequence goes on along the minus strand of OX596353.1, from coordinate 12,398,144 downwards.
TATCGAACACTTTGCACTGTTTGGTAACTAAAAATAAAACCAACGGCTCTTGATTTAAAGTGTTTTCTGTGCTACGTCACTTGGTGCTTCTTAGATGGGTAAACCACTTAACTTATCAGCGGGAATGTCACTTTTATGCTGCAAAGTACGTTCGAGTGAGCACATTGTGATTATGACAAACAACCCGACAAACATTCCACGATTCATAGTCTGACAAATCGCAACACACTACACCGGAACACAGCTATAAATCAAACGAGCAGACAGACAAACATTACTTTGCTGATTTATAACGCGATGACGTCTGCACACTATTGGCTGGAGTTCTGATGAATGAAAAGTGACATTTAAGGTATTCTTCCGTGGGTCGCGTCAGTTGTATGTAGATTTGCGACTGAAGCTTGCGACTTACGTACAGTTTCATTTGCCATCTTCCCAATACAGCATCGTACAGTTTAATTTGCCATCTTTATATACAGCATTGTCCTTTCATTTAAATAGTTTTTCTCGTGTTATTTTAAGTTTCATTGTGTGATTCGAAGACTCTTAAATAAAACGTTTTGAAGGAAATGTCGGCATTTTGTCGGAAAGTTTTGTTTGTCAACGCTGCCAAATTTCTTGATACTGGCAATATTGTTTAAATAAATTTGTCAAATGCCGTAAAACAGAATAAAGAGAGACAAAGTTAAAACGAAGCCACGAAACAAAATATCAAAGCTGATAAATACATGAATTGCCCTTTTGATACTAATAGATCGTAGAGCTAGATGATGTTAGTACAAATTGTACGTATATTATTATTACAAACGATCGGTATCAGCGCAGGTGTGAAACCGGCCTTAATTCCATAGAATGTGAGGGACTACCCGAAGAGCCACAGTTTTTGATGAACGACACGTAATAACACTATATTATCGACTCATTGTCTATAATTACAGTTTTTGCTATCAGAAATCAAATTATCTAACTTTTTTAGCGGTGTAACCGGAGTCTGTGCCTCTTTATAATTATAATATAGGTGTCATTATTTAGTCGCGATGATGAGTGAGCGATGTGTCACTTTATGCGATACAATAAAAAAAATACAATAGGTAAGTACAAATAAGTTTGTAGCTGTCCAAAACAGAAACCGCCTTTAATCTAACAAAGGAAACGAACAACTCGGATGTATGTGCTTACCCCGCGCCCCTGTTTTACTCGCAAGAAAACGTCTGGTTAATGGTGATATGTTTGGTTTGCCTAAATAATGATGACTGATTGTGCGAAGGAGACACCGATCTGCGCTCATAAACCCAAATCATAGTTGTAGCTGCAAAAGCCGCTACGCCAAAGTGGAATTGGGCCACCGAGTGGACCCAGAGAGAAGGCAACGCGGCAGACCAAAATGGAGATGGCTACAGACAAACTGGCCCCTATTCAAAAAACATTACAAGTCCACAAATTTGTACATAAGTGAAAATTTTGTACATTTTCGCTCAATGACAAATGCTGTTTATAAAACCAATAAATATATCAAAAATAAGTATATTTCTTAAAATTGTGACGCCCAAAAATTCGTTCAAGATTACACAAAAATTTTAAAAACGCACGTAAAATTTTAGATGATTACATTTAATTGTATTTTAAAATTTGTAATGTTTATTAAATAGGGGCCTGGACAAATTAATGGTAGAAGGTGTTTGAAACGAATGAGGGGAGGCCTTTGCCCAGCAGTGGGGCACTGACGGGCGATATAATAAACTAATAATAATAATATATTGTTCGTTTTGCCCAGGGGAGCTCAGCGTGATGTACATATTCGCCCGTTACCGCTTCAACTGGGATGAGGTGAAGTACAGCATATATTCTACCTACAGTCTTATCACACACTCCATAGGTGAGTTACACGAGATATCTTATTCATATTATAAGTATTAAGTTTTCATTGCACCCGTGCGAAGCCGGAGCAGGTCGCTAGTTATTAATATAACTCGCACGGGTGCAATGAAAACTTAAGCACCCGCGCAAAAGTGGTACGGGTCGCTAGTAATATATGTAACCTATGTTACTCCGAGATATTGTATTATTCTAATGGTGAAAGAACTTTTGAAATCGGACCAGTAGTTTTTGATTTTATTCGTAACAAGCAAAAATACTTACCATGTTTTCTCTTTAGTATTCTAGTAATGAATTGCCGTTCGTTAGTCTCGCTCAAACGAGAAAGAGTTCAGCTTCTGAGTCCGTTCGATTTGGCTAATTTTGCTTTTAAAATGTGTGACTGATGATTGACAACCGTAATACTCTTGGCTATTTCAAATTTAGCTTATTCACCGTGTGCTAAGTTCATCTTACGAGTATACTACTTTTGTTCTTATTTTTTAACCGTTTTGCAGCTATTGTATCGTACCTCACCGTATTTATGTCAAACCATTATTCGCGAGAACCTCTAATTGGCTCTTTATTGCTAAAGGATGTCTAATTTACTATGGTAAAGTTGTTGGTTTTCAAAAAAATAAAATAAATAAATATATACAAATATTTGTGAGTCCAGAACAAGTTTGAACGATGAGAAAATATGTCAAAAAGTCAAAAACCTTTATTTTGATCACGCTACATGATAATTTGACTGTTTTAAGTATCTCATTACGTTGACATCTTTTTTATTGAGCTGTCAACTTCAGTGACAACTCAGTAAAAAGCTGCTCACCCAACGCGCCCAACCTGAGCGCAAAACACTTTGTTGATATTATGTTGTTTGCTCTCATGTGACGTCTATAGATACGACCAAAAGTAAAACATTTTACAATTACAAAGCAAATGTGAACAGAATACTTTTCATAGCATAGGTATTTACAGAAAATATTAATTAATAACTTCAGACAATGAATTGCGTATTAACAGGCAGAAAATATAAATTAATAACTTCAAACAATCAAGTCGTTCGCCTGATGTTAAGCGCCACGCCTGACCATAACAGCTGTAGTGTCACACAAGCTTTTAAGTTTAAAAGTTCTGCGTTTCACTGCACTGCGAGAATTACAGCACGAGTCATATTTTTGATAACATAAATAACACCACACACCTTACCACATTGAAATGTGTTTAAAATGGCCAAAAATATCGCGTTTGCTAATCGCATTTGTTCATATTTCAAAATGACCAGTAGTTAGTGCTCCCCCGATAGGTATTAATTAGTTGAACTGGTGATATATTAGCCATTACGCGTTTAGTTGGACCATAGTTATAAGTTATTATCTGACCGCCTAAGTACAACGCAAGCGTAGTCTGAAAGCTTTTGTTTCCTCCAATGTTAAAAAATAGGCGATGTGAGAAAAGAGAAATAGCGCCATAATGCCCTCAATTTGGCATTCGCATTTCCGCGAATATGGTATGGTGCGCGGAACCTTCATAGAACTATTTCTAAAAATAATTGTTTTGAAAAATCAATAATCATTATTCAATGAATTTTTATTTTTAAACATTATGTACTAAATACTAAAAATGAACACTAAAAACTGCAGTATTATAATACTGTATCGCAGTTTCCATCAGTGCCCGACCAAGGATAAGAGGAGGTTGATATTCAAAAAATATGAAAACTTACAGACTAACAAGTTAAGTATTACTTACTAAATTGTACCAAGAAAATAAAAGTGTATGTGTGTATGTATATGGTTGTGTAAGGGTGTTAGGGTATATGTGTGGGTATGTGGGGGTGGGCTAAAAAGCTTAGAAGCAAAATTAACTAGAACGTTCCAGCCGTTCTAGATTGTTAGCGAGACTAACGAAAAGCAATTAATTTTAATAAACAAGAAGATGTAGATAATAAGAGTCATTTTTTTAAGGAAAGAAAGGTTCGAAAATGAGGCATGTTTTAATATAAATCTTGTTCTTAGAGTATCTAGAGAGATCTTAGTTATTTGAACTTGAACATGCTGAACTTGAACATGCTTGAACATGCTGAGTGGCTGCCTTTTTTCGTCACAATAGTTTAGTTTTAATTTGTGTTGTTATTTTTATGTTTATTGTTATGTTTATTGTTTAATTCTATTGTATTTTATTCTATAACTTCCAGGTACCTTGTTCGCAATAAGCGTGTTTAGTAGAAAGCTGAAAGTGGATGACGCAGTACTAGGAATTATCTCAACTTCGAGCAAGATTTGTGGAGCCGTGGTACTGGCTTTTGCAAGAAACGACTACGAAGCCTATATGTGTAAGTAATAAAAAACTAAACAATATGATAAGGTATCAGTGGGAATCGAACCCCACCCCTCACTTCTAAGCTGTTAACTGTCGTGCCACCTCATCCGTGTTTACTGTTCATCAAAAATCGAACAATTTTTAAAATAAATATTGTAAAAATCGTTGCATTACTGGCTGACTGACTGACAATCGACGCACAGTCTTAGGCTGCGTTTCCACCAGAGATGTGGGAGGATGTGTAGCGAGGGATGTGTTTGTTAGAAACCAATAGAATCACTTCATTTACCTAACCTCGCTTTGACAGCTTTAAATGAAGTAATTCTATTAGTTCCTAAAAACACTTTCCTCGCTACACATCCTTGCATATCTCTGGTGGAAAGGCAACCTAAACTTGAAAATCAGAAGTTTGGAGTTTTTTTTTTATACAACTGAAGTGGCAACCAAGCGTATGGACGCTTGCAATACCAGAGGTATCCCTCACGGGTTGCCACCTTGAGGCTAAGATCGAAAGCCTCATGTGCCAGTAATTTCACCGGAAACAATACCCTTCACACCGGTACACATGCGAGCATTACTGCTTGGCGGCAGAAATAGTGGCGGGTAGTCCTTCCCCGGACGAGCTCTATCACAAAAAACTCTACTACTATTTATTGTCTATTTAAGAATTCTTAAAGTTCAGAGGAAGCAGCTGGAAAATACTTTTTTATCCAGTTTTCCAAGTTATTGCAAAGTGGTATCGAATTAAAAACTACGTTTTATTTTGAGTAACACGAAAAGTAAAGTTTAAACTCCATTTTACTCGAAATTTCAAGGCGCCAAAAAGTCTCGAAAAGTTTACGAGTTTCATTCCTCAAAAAGTTAAATATAAATTTTTACGTAAACAGTGTTCTTGGCACCCATATTTCAAACTGTTATCAAAGCTATTTGATAAAAAAAATCTACGAAAAAAAGCTAGGAACCCAGCCGAGTTTGTTGGTAGATTCTTTTACGCTGGTGTGCGTGGAACTAGCGTAAAATCAATAGCTTTAAAGCATTTATCGATCTATTAAAGTAAGTAAGTTCGTATGAGTCAGAGGTCAGCTCTGGTGATGGAGTTCTAAGGCCTCCGTCATGGCCTTAACATCCTTGTGATTTTATAAAATTAAACTATTTTCAATCTTAATTTCAATATATTTTAAGAGTAGTAGAGTTTTTTGTGATAGAGCTCGTCCGGGGTAGGACTACCACCATACCTATATTTGCCGCCAAGCAGTAATGCTCGCATTGCTGTGTTCCGGTGTGAAGAGTATGGTTTCCGGTGAAATTACTGGCACGTGAGGCTTTCGATCTTAGCCTCAAGGTGGCAACCCGCGAGGGATACCTCTGGTATTGCAAGCGTCCATAGGCTGCGGTAACCGCTTACATCTTGTGGGCCGTACGCTTGGTTGCCACTTCAGTTGTATAAAAAAAATATATATATACGAAGGAAAATTCGATGTCAAGATAATTTGACCCTGAAAACTTAACTAAGGTGTTTTTTCATGTACCATGTAAGCAAAACCGCATGCAGCAACTAAAAGTAACATAAAGCAATGGCAATTTTACTATCCTCTAGAACTCTTACAAAGTTGTAGGACCTTTCATATCTTCATATCTGATTTTAATTCCAGCTCCACTTCTCGAGATTCTAAATGGAACTTCGGCGATTGCACTAAGATCCATCGCGTCGAAATTGGTTTCATATCAAGAACTTGGTAAGTAATGGAGTTAGTTCGAATAAAAATGTTTTAGTATCAAATTGTTAGGTTCATCTTTAGTATAGATAAGATATAGATAATAGTGTCTAAAAAAAGCGTCATTCTGCGAAAGCGAAAGTTTTGTTTGTTTTTATATGTATGGATGTTTACATTTTTGTTACTCTATAACTCGACAACCACTGTACCGATTTGACTGAAATTTAAAACATAAATAGATAATGACTGGGAATAGAACATAGGCTACTATCCCGGAAAAAGTACGGTTCCCGAGAGACAGCTAGTTTATAACAATCGTATTCGCTATTAAAAAAAAAATGAAATTAAAATAATAACTAAAATTAAAGAGATATATTTTTTATACTGCTAAAGTGGTAACCAAGCGTACGGCCTACTTGATGGTCAGCGGTTACCGTGGCCTATGTAATTGCAACATCATAGATATCACTTGCGTGTTACCACCCTGAGACGTAAGGTGATAAGTCCCATGTGTCTGTAATTTCACCGGAAATCATACCCTTCGAACCGGAACACAGCAATTCGAGCATTACTGCTTGGCGGCAGAAATAGGTATGGTGGTAGTCTTTCCCCGGACGAGCTCTATCACAAAGAACTCTACTACTCTACATTTAAATCAAATAACTCTACCACGCTTTAATATACCTACTACTACTACCATACCTATTTCTGCCGCAAAGCAGTAATGCTCGCATTGCTGTGTTCCGGTGTGAAGGGTATGGTTTCCGGTGAAATTACTGGCACTTGAGGCTTTCGATCTTAGCCTCAAGGTGGCAACCCGCAAGTGATACCTCTGGTATTGCAAGCGTCCATAGGCTGCGGTAACCGCTTACCATCTTGTGGGCCGTACGCTTGGTTGCCACTTCAGTTGTATAAAAAAAAAAAATATACAATTGGTGAGTGTTCGATGTTTTCAGGCAAAGTGTACTCTCTGTTTGGAGTGGCAGAAACGCTGATGCCGCTACTCTTCGTGCCTCTGTACTCCCGGGTGTACATCACGTCGCTGCACGTGCTGCCCGGAGCCATCTTCCTCCTCAGCGTGCTGGCGACCATACCCGCTCTTGGGATATTTGGGTAAGGTCCACAATTACGTAACCTAGGGGTTAATTGATTCTACTATCGCATTGTTAGCTGTTAGATCGAATCTTGACACTTTATGGAGTTCAAATTTTGTCAGGAGTTTTGTATGAAACTGAATGTAGCAGAAATTAAACGACCGAAAGCTGACTTCACTCTTACAGCCTTAGGAATTAAACTTAGTTTAATCCAAGGTATAACTTTAAACCACGATTATTAGTAAGGCTGTTAGAGTATATTCTCTCTCTTAGTACATTTGATTTTATACAAAATTTATGTTTTGCTCACTCTTTTTTTGTTTTTTTTATTGCGCAACGGAAATTGCTCATACAAAATTAAAAAATATGCTTGTCTGGCTTCAGCTTAGTGTGTCAAATCAATTTTTTTTTTATGGCAGCTGGCAGTTTTTACGCCTGACCGCAGTGTCACCCAAAACTTTGAGTTTTAAAGTTCTACGTGGCACTGCACTGCACCTTGTCATCACCCCGTGGTTATTTTTGTCTTTTTCGCCTTGTAATTTCACTTGCTATAGTGCCCTTCAGAGCTAAACACAGTGCAACTTGCACACTACTGCTTGGAGGTAGAATATCAGACACTGCGGTGGTACCCACCAAGACGAACTCATGCAGAAGAGTCCTATCGCCAGGTAAACTTACATAACAGAAACTTATTTAACCTCTTCACAGATGGTTCTACCACCAGCATAAGAAAGACAACAAGGAAAAGAGACTGACTCTACCACCGAGCGTCGAAAATCCTGCGCCTATATCTAGTACATAATCAGTATTAAATACTCAATTTATTATTATTAAAAGCTATTAAATTATTACTCGATATTTGATTTGTTACCTAAACATTAAAAATAAAATTTATAATATCCCAAAAATTATTTCGCCTCAAGCGAGATTTGAACCCGCAACCACCGCTTGACATCCCAATGATTATTTCGTCCAAGCGATATATGTCTCGATAGCTCAATTGGTACAGCACCCGCGTATCAAGCTATATTGCGGGCTCAAATCCCACTCGAGGCGAAATAATGTTTGTGATATTATAATCTTTGGTATTCCTATAGTGTGATGGTTAACACTATCGTTCGTTCGTTCGTACGAGTCAGTGGCCAACTCTAGTTAACACTATAAAAACAATAGTAACCAATTAAATAAAAATACTTTTTTTGTAAAAACATACATAATAACAGCAACCCGTAACAAATTTTGTAGATCATGATAACGTTTATCCCTCAACGGGGATCAAACCCGCAACCGCTCATTCAACTGGGCGCAATAGGTTTATATAATATGTTATGGCCCACCGAGTTTGTCAAATTTCGTCGTTTTCACCAATACAGACCCACAGAACTATGTTTCACTGCGATGACATATTAATTGAGAATGATAACGGAACTAGCAGATAATATACCTTCACAGAACACAGGTATTCGGGAAACGGACATTGCTGTACATGATTTAAAGCGAATGCTTCAATTACGTACCTGGTTGCTATCAATTTCGTACAGTTTGAATAAAAACTACCTATTCTATTATATTATGACGGATTATTAACCGGTTTCTGTATAAAATTGAAAAATAATAAGAGATAAAATTATTAAAAATATATAAATTATTATAAAAATCATTGAAATAAAAAAAAAAACTGTATGAAATTGTTTGCAACAAGCGAGCCCTGAAAATACTCAATGGCAAATTCAAATTCAAATTATTTATTTACCAAAAGAAAAAACAAATACAATGGTTTACTGGAGGTCCAGTAGAAACAGTTTTTAGCATACGGAGTGTCACTGATGCATGTATACAAGTGTGGTTAGACCCGACATTTCCGTAACTTTACAAAGTTCGTGCCAAGCCGAAAATAATGATTATGACGGAAAATTAGTTAATTAAATCTCGCATTTATATGTAAATAATTACTCAGTAATCGAAAACCTGTGTTCCATCTTCAGGTATGCTATAAGATAGAGGATAGCTCATTGAATTGTACCAGTCATCTGATTATTTTTTGATTATTATAAGTATAAGTACACCACACTGAATCTTTATGATGAAGAGGGATCATCAAAAAAAAGCTAGGAGCCCAGCCGAGTTTGTTGCCAGATTCTTCTAGGCTGGGGCGCGTGGAACTGGCGTAAATTCACCTAGCTTTAAGACGTTTCAAAATGATCCTTGTGATATGATTGAATAAATATATTTTTTACTTTAATTTACTTTAACTAGCGACCTGCCTTGGCTTCGCACGGGTTGTAAACCTTCCTCTTGATTGTATTTTTGTTTTATTTATTTACGAGCTGACCCGCGCGTGATATTAGAATTAATTATGAATGTGTGGTCTTTAATTTTAATGAACGTTTCATAACAAAGAGAAAAAATAAATATCTATCTATTTAAGTAAATAAATATTGCGGGATTTTTTTTAAACAGCATCATTTAGCCCCAAGTTAAACAAAGCTTGTGTTATATGTCTTTAAATATTTAAATATCTTTCTTTCTTTTCTTTCTTTAAAATATTGGCGGACATTTTAACAAAACGCTATCTAGCCCCAATCTAAGCAAAGCTTGTACTACGAAAACCAGATAACTGTTAGAATACAACATAATAGTTTTTTTTCGTAAAACATAAAAAGACCCAGACCCAGACAAATATATATTTGCAGATCATACAAATATTTATGTATGTCCCGCAATATCTCACTTCTCTCAACCACCGCTCCACTAAGTTTGTCACTGCAACGAGGCAACCGAGGTTAAATTCTCTACAGTTTTTGTTTCGTAAATATTTTTTTGGCCTAAAATGAATTTACTTAGGTTTTTATTAAACACACATTAATTGGATTGGTGAAATAAATATAACTTTTGAGAACATTTCTCAAAAGCCGCTAAAGATACCTACGTAACTAAAAAGTTGAGGAATTTTCGCGCGATTAACGGTTTCCCGAATGTGAAAACTTTGAGTTGGTATTTACTGAGCAATCACCTGAAGTTAGGGCGATTTCAGTTTAACTTCCCAACTTTTATTTATTTTACTGATAAAACTACGTACCTTCGTTATTTATTTATTTATAAAGTTATAGTTTATCGGTACCTAATAGTACGATTACTAGCTTTTTATAGCTACGAGTAGCACGAGTTGGCAGACGTAAGTCGTACGATTTTCAAGACTCACTATCTCCACTATTTTTAAGACCAATGCGAATCACAAAAAATCTATCGGAAACTTAAACGTACCGTCAAGCTGTCAATTATATAAGATTTTTAACAGAGCCTATTCAGTGCGTTAAATGAACTACCAAAGTTCCATACAAATTGACAGGTAGACGATACGTTTACGTTTACGATTGTCAAACGATTTCTTCGTGATGAGCCCTCAGAGCGCACCGGTTGCGTACGCGCAGACGTGTACCTACGTGAATGTACACGTACCATTGGGTTGTAATGTACGGAACTGTATGAGACACTTCTACGTGCATGTTCACTTCACGCGGCTACGGCGGCTACGATGACTACGATGGCTACAACGGCTACGACGACTAAGTTGGCTACGGCGGCTACGATGGCTACAACAGCTGCGAAGGCTACGACGGCTACAATGGCTACGATGACTACGATAGCTACAACGGCTACGACAGCTACAACGACTACGATGGCTACGACGGCTACGATGACAACGATGACTACGACACTGTCAGTCAGGCCCTCACTAAGTAAATATTAAAAATAAACTAAATTAGTGAAACAATGAGTGCGATAACATAACTATATCACTGAGTGTAGCTCATACCTTATTACATCTATCTCTAAGACCAAAAACGCGTGACAAACGAGGCCGTTGTAAGTGAAAAGCGATGTTTTGCGCGAGCTGATTTCCCTAAATCTAAATAATGGCGTAACGTGCAAATTATGAATTCCTTGTTTTGTCGACGAACTTTGTTGAGGATAGCGTGAATTACGAACTATAATGGCTGTTTGGAATAATGGGCCTTGCATGCTGTGTGAACCCTTGTGGCGTAGCGAAGGGGTTAAAAAAACTAAAATAGCTAGCTAGCTAGCTTGGGCATGTTTAATGCACCTACCTCATTACTTATCTACATATTTAAATTTAGCGACGTGTGCCTATCTGTGCTTAAGTACCTCCTACTTATTTATAACCTATACTTACGTACTGTCTATATTATATTTTTTCTTACTTTCGTTATTGTGTACATTGTACATTTTTGGTTAATAAACTTTATTATTATTATTAAATGACTGAATATACGCATGGTGGAAATTCTCTGAATTTACTAATACCTTAGAATAAGTACCTAGTACCTACTAATCTGTGTAATCAGTGTGATCTAGCGTACCGTTATACTACAGATCAGAGTTACGTCCAATCAAGCGTACGGCCAACTTAATGGTAGGCGGTTATCGTAGCCTATATACGCTTGCACTATCAGAGATAACAATCGCGAGTCTTGGCGAGAGACCCTGAGCCTTAGATATAAAATCTCGTGCTTATAATTCCCCGGAAACCAAACCCTTCAAACCGGAAGACAACAATGCGTCTGCTTGGTGCTTGTTTGTCGTCAGAAGTAGGTAAAGTAATAAAATGAAAATCATTTATTTGTTAGAACATAAAATGTGAAACAATTATTGTATTACTAGCTGTTGCCTGCGATTGCGTTCGCGTGGAACTCGGAAACTTAATTTTTTTCGGGATAAAAATATTTATTACTTATTCACTTTCAGTGGTTGTCGAGTTATAGAGGAACAAACATACATCCAAATTTTCACTTATATAATATTAGTGTAACTTTCCCAGACGAACTTTATCAAAAAAGTTTCTTTTTTAGCAAAAATAAATTAAACTTATTCTGAAAAGTTCAACTTTTTACATCAGTCAAAAACCTTGACCGTCTTTTGACATGCTGATATACAAAATAAGCCATTATCTAACTGAATTTAAGGCATCATATTCCATCATACAAAATTTTATAATGAGTCTCTATCGACTCGCGACGAGCGACACCGGTATAAAGGCGGTATTCAGCCAAGATCGTTAATTATTTTCAAAACAGTATTTAATGTGCTGTAAGGGTGAGTTTTAATAATCAGAAAAGGTTCATTTTTAATGATCTTATTACCCGTTTTTCTATATTAATTAAACGCAAATCAGTTTAATTTTTATGAGCACTGTTGGTCTAATGGTTAGATAGTGACCCTACTTTTCGTTCCTAAGGTCGTGGGTTTAATACCAGTACTGTCATACGCCGAAGGAAAACATCGTGATGGAACTCACATGCTATCCAAGAATTTAAAATTACAGAGATGTTTCATTATTTAATGCGCATTGAGACTGCGTGGTGGCCAATCACTCTCGCTCGAGAGTAGACCAGTGTCATACTAGTAGGAACATTAGAAGGCTCACCATGATGATGATTATAAATAACACCAGTAGTAACCCATTCGTATGGTACCACACCGAATGCTGCTTAGCATATAGATGAGTTACGTTTCAAGATGGCAATGCGTAAGTGATACTTCTGTTTTTATGCCATAAATCAGTCTTGCGGAAGTTAGGTCCAGATTAAAAAATATGCTTTCGTCCCACATTGTATGCCCTTGTTCGGCCCAAAAAATATTACGTCCCTAACCAACTTTAAACGTATAATGTAACTAAAGGGTAACCACTTACCACCAGGTGAATCATTACCATCAGGTGGACCATTACCATCAGGTGAACCATTGCCTTCAGGTGGACCATTACCATCAGGTGAACCATTACGCTTGTTTGCCATCAACAGAATAATAAAATAGTACCTACAAACGTACCAAAATATTCAATCAGTTTTTGCTCATTTTCAGTATTCATAGAATCTAATGACGTAAAGTACTAAGTTTTATTCAAAGTTAGCTGATCTCGCTACTTTATCGCTGATGCTTCTTGAAAGTTGATTGGACCAGCCGAAATAATAAAAAAGCACACGAAAGCTTTTCGTCTGAATACGATATTTTACGATCGTACTTCTAGAAACTTACTGATATAATTTATTATACCGTTAAATGTGGCGGTATTCGAAATTGCAGCGTTTATCTGATTTGGCGTTGTTCAATTAATTTTGAATCGAAAACCATCTGTATGTAATGAATCACTAGCTGACTTAACTGTGAGCGGTGTAGATTCGATTCGAAATTTTGACAATGTGTACGCTTCTTTAACAAAGTCCCAAGCGACATACAAAATTTATCAATTGGCAAATTTAAAAACTTAATTAAACAAAATCTGTCTCAAAAAGCTTACTATAAAACAACCGATTACCTAGATGATAAAAAAGCTTGGGACGAATGTGCTCCAACTCTACTTGGAATCCATAACAATAGCAAGGGTCATGCCAAAAAAGCGATAGGAACCCAGCCGGTGTTGTTGCCAGTTCTTTTACGGCATGGGCGCGTTGGAACTGGTGTAAATTTTCCTAGCTTGTAAGACGTTTCAAAGTGATCCTTGTGATTCTACTGAATAAATAATTTTTGATTTTGATTTTTGATTTGATTTTGATTTTGATTGAAGAAACTAGATTTGCAAATACTCGCCCTTTTGTGACTGACAAAATGTTCTGAATCCAAAATCTTCACATTTTCAACACAATCGAAATGATGGACCTTGTTGGTGCTGGGCGAGTGCAAGTTAGCGAAGCGAGGGCTTTTCAAGCAAGGGTAGTTTTTCAGTAGCGCACGTCTCCGAGGGGACGATGTTGAGCACCACGCCTGACTATTACAGATGTAGTGCCACCCAAAGCTTAAAGTTTTTTAGTGTTTGCGCGACACTGCACTGCGCTTATCACCCCGAGACATTGTTGTTTAGCCTCTTTTGCCCAGTAATTTCACTTGCTAAAGTGCCCTTCAAACCTAAACACAGTGCAGCTTGCACACTGCTGCTTGGAGGTAGAATATCTGACACTGCGGTGGTACCCACCAAGACGGACTCTTGCCAAAGAGTCCTACTACCAGGTAAAGTTTTAGTAGCAGTCACCCCCTTTCAAATAGTAAGTGAATGATTTTTAAATGTCGGCCAAGTAGCGATGGCCAATGAATTCTGGATTTTATAAGTAATTGCTATGAACCCCTGCGCACTTAGCGGTAACTATTGCCCGCGGCCATAGTCGCCAGTGCGTAGGCGCTCTTAGACCAGCGGCTAGGTAATCTACCGCGCTTTCACTCCTAGCCTACGAACAAATAAAACATGGAAGCATTCCTTGAGCTGGAAAATGCCCCAATGCAAAGTGAGCTGCGGTAGGCGGGGCTTGTCAATGGAGCTGCGAGCGAGTTTAGTTCGCCCGAAGTTGTCAATGACGGCGGCGGCGGTCGTCCAATTTTTAACGTTTTTGAGCTTTTTCTGATAAGAATATGGTGCATAAGTCAATTTCATTTACATAAAAATAATGTTGGTGTTAGTTTACACTCGTAAATACGTCGATATTTATCGTAGCTCCTAGCGGCTAGGCGTCTGCCAAATTAGGATTCCAGTTTTCAAGCGGGCCCCTAAATTTGAAAACCTCATTAAGATACGCACGAAGCAGCTCACATAAAGGGTTTTGAAATAATACAGAAGGTAATTTTCGCTTATTCATAAACGTAATTAAAGCGGCGATAATGATGGCGCTCACAAAATTAATATTGTGCTATGTAACGGACCACTCAGTTAATGTCATGCTTAACTTAAATACATATTTGAAGATAAATAGGTTATTTATTTTTCAACACTTAGGTGGGTACCTATGTAACACACAATTAAAAGTTACATACATAGAACCAGATGGATCGCGTGGAACTGGCGTAAATTCACCTAGCTTTGTGACGTTTCTTCTTGACGACCAATGTGGCGCGGCGCCGAAGTCCGTCTGCGACGCAGAATGTTGCGGGTTCGATTACCGCCTTGGAACAAAATGTTTGTACGGTCTGCATATATTTGTTCCGGGTGTTCTGGGTATCTTGGTAAAAAAATATACAAATGAGGTTCCTAATTCAATGTCATTCCAGCTATGCCGTGTGAACATGGATTGTAAGAAAAATGAAGCTGTCACTCGAATGAAGGTTCACTCATCTTTACTACATCGTCCAATAGGTATTCACAAAATTATATGATTAATTGAAGCTTAGTCGTAGTAATGCGGTTTTTATTAATAGATAAAGTGATTCAAGAAGAAAGTTTATACGTAAGTATCTATAGCTTAGACACCTGTGCGAAGCAGGGGCGGGTCACTAGTGATATATAAATTAGACATTTACGAGCATGGTGGTGTGGATATAATACTTTCATAATATTTTCCAAGGTATTTTTTGCTGTCTAAACATGCCTGTAACAGTAATGGCGGTGTGACATTCGGACAGACAGACTGACAGACGGATATGGCTCTTGTAAATGGAGTATCGTTCCTACTATTTCACTTTGAAACCCTCATAGCAACCAGCTAATTTTAGAGTAGACAATTCATTGTCTATGCTACAACCCGTTCTGAAATGAAAACACAACTTTCTGATTAAGTACATTTTTAATATCATATAAGTGAAAAATATAACTAAATTAATTTAAGTACACATTAAAATACTTAATTAATCGATTCAGTTTGAGGAATACCATTACAAGATAAACATCGTCAAACAAATCCAATATATCAAAATATTATATTATAAGAAATAAATTCAGTGAGTATAATAAGAAGAATAAAAGTTAAGCCGGTTGTTTTTCAATTTGCACCGTGATTATCGTGGGATCTCGCATCGCAGCATTTTTCTTGTGCTCTATAAAAAGCCATCTGAAATTAAAAACACCATTCTAAGGTCACACGCCGACGGACTTTCTATCGCGCGTCAGTCGTAGGCGAAAGTATGCTTGAATGTATAGCTATGTGTTGGCTGCTCTGATATTATTTAATATTACATAAGACCTGTCACATGTATTACCCTCATAATTATGATGCAATAAATGATACTGAATACTGAATACTGAAAGTACACAGCCAGTGACGAATCGCGACTGTATTGATGCAAACGCATTATCGCTACGCTACAAAAAGTTACAGTGCGCATCGAAGAGTAGTAGAGTTCTCTGTGATAGAGCTCGTCTGGGGAAGGACTACCACCATACCTATTTCTGCCACCAAGCAGTAATGCTCGCATTGCTGTGTTCCGGTGTGAAGGGTATGGTTTCCGGTGAAATTACTGGCACATGAGGCTTTCGATCTTAGCCTCAAGGTGGCAACCCGCGAGTGATACCTCTGGTATTGCAAGCGTCCATAGGCTGCGGTAACCGCTTACCATCTTGTGGGCCGTACGCTTGGTTGCCACTTCAGTTGTATAAAAAAAAAAAAAAGGCTAACTTCACGGAAGCCTAGATCCGCCGAGAGAACTATACAATGTTAATGCTGCCTCCAGAAGTTCGGACGATCAACAAACCTTATAGGCTGATTGAGGTTGCAGTAGTGTGAATTCTTATTAGTGCAGTGGTGAAAGCAAATCAAGGCTACAGAAGAAACCATAAAATGCGTACACAGGAATACTTTCTCTAATCAAATTAAAAAACTTATACATATTTTATTGTAAAAATTATAACACTGATTATTTTGAATGTCGCTTTTTCATTAGTGACATACCATAAAAAAAAGCATGCAAAAGAGACGCACTAATTACTGGTATGGTTATTTGGTTTGCCTTTGAATAGTTTCATTTTTTTTTACCCAAACACAATAATGGCCGGGATAGTTAACACGGCTCCCAGCAAAAACACGGCGCCGGGCAGTATGTTGAGCGTGGCGATGTACACCTGTGAGTACAGTGGCCCGTACACAAGCGGCATCATCGCCTCTGCCAGCCCGAACAGAGAGTTCACTTTACCTGAAACATTCACATATTTTTTTACCAGATGTTTTTTAGCTCGAGGAACTAAAAACCGATAAACGGAGACTAAAGGTTCTCAAATAGTAATGGCGAACTGGAAAATGAAGTAAATATGACCCCCGCTTAATGATAAACTGGGGAATAAAAGGTTCTCGAATGGTGACTGCGAGGGGGTGTCCAGTTCTTCTCGGTAAGTCGCATTTCGATGTGACATTGAGACTGTATGTATATTCTGAGCCACAACTGTGCATCGCAGTTCCAAAATTCTTTGATGGTGACTGCGAACTAGAAAATGAAGACCCCTCAATGAACCGATAACATTAATGCGGTTGCAGGAAGCCGGTGGATGGAGAATGCTCAAAAACGTCTGAGAAATGTCCAGCAGCAAACGTCTATCGACTGATATCAATATTACTCTGATGTAAGAAGCGAAGTATTTTTGGGTACCGCCGCAGTGCCAGGTATTTCAGGCTGTTTCCAATCAGCTATGTAGGTAGTGGAAAACATTACTGTGTTTACGTTTCAAATCCAATTACTGTGATAAGTTAAATTACCGGGTGAATTATATTAGTCTCGGGTGACACGCGCAGTGCATTGCCACGCAGAACTTAAAAACTTAAAGCCTTCGGTGAAGTTTATATTTTTATTCAAATCGGTTAAAAGCCGTGACAACCCTGTCCAGTAACAATATAGTAGAATTACTGTGCGCTGCCCAAAGTATAGTTTAAATAAGTAAAGACTTACCAAATTCGTCTCCACTCACGAGTTTACTAGCGATTGATCGCATTGCTATGAAGGAGGTGCCGTTGAGAATCTCCAATAATGGCGCTGTAAATAAAAAAAAAAAAAAAAAGTAAACTGTCAGTTAATTCGAGTTAGTGAAGAAGTATAGTGCATTCGACCATTCGAGTTTGGTCGAATCCAATCTTAGACGATTTTAGTTAAATGGTTGTTTAATGAGTACCATGCTTGTTTGTATGCTTGTCCATAAACAACTCAAAGGTTGGTCAGATAGAACAAAACTACGCTAAGACATAAACATAAACTAGCTTCATGTATACCTAAGCAAGCCCTTATTTTAGTCGTTATTAGTGATCTTATAAGAATCTTGAAATTTAGTCCAAAAAAATATTACTCTACGCGAAGATGCGTTCTGCTGTTTCTATAATTTTAATTTAACTAATTAGACTAGCTAACTTTTCTGCCACTGGTTCCAGGAGGTTTTCAAAGCAAGTGTTTCTACGACTGAGTTTGGAATCGTAAACCAAAGCCCAATTCCTAGAATTAATTCATTAGCGTAAGCTCGCGCAGTGTAGCTGAAGTGCCGCGAAGTTAGGAGTTAGTGTTTACGAGCTGTGCTAGTTAAACCTAGGCTTAATCAGAAACGCTCACCGCTTTAATATGCTCGCAAAGAACACGATCCTGGTAATAGTAGGAACACTTTGAATTAAAAAAGGTTATGCGTAAATTCCATTGAGTCCGCGTGGAGGATTAAGACAGGCTAGGCAGGCAGTGTCTCAGCAGTGGAAACAAAAGAAGGCTATCATGATGATGCGTCTTGATAATTATTAAATTTCAGCTTAAAGTACTACATTTATACCAGCAGTATATATTATAATAGAAACCGTTTATTATTCTTTTATTTAAAGTGCATTAAGTATACATAGTGCATGTATAGTGATTAGGTAGTCGTTTGGTGGTATTACACAAAGTTTAGTTTGTAATAATGAAATAACGCAAACATTTGAGCAAATATGCCAAGTGAAATACCAGCGGCGTTAGAAATTTAGCTAGACGATTTGCGTCACGCAATGGTGTTCAGATTAGTAAGGTATTTTTCTCTGCTATCTTCCTATCTATCTAATCTGCCGGTAACGCCCAGGCCTCTTTATCACACCACTCCTGGTAATTATGTGCTATTTTTTTGTAAAATCTGTCATTATCTACACTAGCAAGGCGATTGCATAAAACTCTCACAAGATTGTATTGTTTTGAAATCAGTTTTGGCAGTGTTCTCGGTACAACAGAGTATATGGCACCAATGTCAAAACTATTATACCCAACTGAAATTACAATTATTAAGAATTTATTTACTTCTTTCATATTTCTAAACGAGCTGACGCGGCTTCACCCGCGGTTTGCAGTTTTAATGATATTGCTCAGGAACAATACTTTTACTCGAAATAAAAAGTAGCCTATGTGTTATTCCAGGACTTAAGCCATCTACATTCCAAACATGACAATCTGTAAGGAGACACGTGGTAACCCTCATTCACACACACAGACTTTTGCATTTATAATATTAGTAGGATAAACATGAGTGCAAGAAAATCTCTTACAGAACTCTTATTTCCAAGAAACGGATCGGGTGTTGTAAGTGCTCACCAATATAAATCTCTAAGTTATTCCTGGCGAACGCATACGCAAACGCGCCCACTATCTTGCTGCTGCACGATATTATCCCGAGCATCGTGTCGTCTAACTTCAAATAGTTACTGAATAAGCTTATCGAGAAGAATGTACCTGAAAGTAAACAATTATAATATACTTAGGTACTCGTTGGTGTATGACCTAACAACTTGGAAAAAACCTTACACCCATATTCTGAGAAGTCTCCTCGAATCTTCCTCCACTCAACTCAAGGTTTAGATGTACCTTGAGTTTGACAATCATTTCCTCACCTCCGGTAAGGAAAACTTTCGGGTGGAAGTAAGTGGAGGATAAATTTTGCAACTAAGAATACAGATATATATTATTTGAGTGAGGTTGGGTCGAGTCGAGGAACTCTTGAGGAATCGTCTTTAGGTGTAAAAGTACGTTACGAACGTATTTTAAATTTGTTGATGTTGAGTATGTTATGCAATTTTAGTATGAATTAAGCAGTGTTCGTAAATCTATTGTGGTTAACAATAAACAATATAGTACACAATGTAAATATTTATGGGCTAGCTTCAACTTAAGCAAACTTTGAACATCAACTTGTTCTGAATTCGAGTCGGCGCGCTGAAGTCCTATACCCTCATACATAGGTTCATTTACTTGTAGGAGCTAGTGGTGATTTGAGTACATAAATTTGTTTGTTGGTTGAAAAATATTTTCTTATTATCCTTGCCTTTATTCATAAAAAACCATTCATTTCATTTCATTTCATTTTATTTATCTTTCCACATGTTGCATGTACTTAGATACGTCAAAACAAAACATTAAAATTTACTAAATATGGTAACAATGTCATATTTTAAAATAAAATTTAAACAAATAAAATTAATTAATTAAAAAAAAAAATGTCAAAGTCCAAAAATAATAATTATCTGTACAATTCCGTACCTACTAAAATCATTTTTTAAAAATAACTTTATTAATAACAAAATAAATATCAAATTAATAATTCAAATTAATAAATATTCAAAGCTGCCATATTAGCGGCTTGCTAAGTTTTTCCTGTGTCAATGAATAAACACGATAGATTTGAAAGACACATCAGCTAAAAGAGATTTAAAGTACGCGGTTATGAATAAGACTTTATGAAAACAGTGGGTAAATGAATTAAAACCGATGATTTGATGCTAAAATTAATCTTGAACAATGATTGAGATAATAAAAATAAAAATATTTGATCTAAGTATCTTATATTTTAAGAAGATCAGAAGCTATTGACTATTTATGCCTATTTCTAGCGTTAGATATATTAAAAATTCGGTGTTTTATAATTCATTTTGCATAATAATGATGCTCTATTGTACAAGGACAGTAACATTTTAACTAAATCGATGCATGATGTAAAATATCTGTCATTGTCTCCGGAACTCTACTGCTTACATAATAAATTCACAGTGCACAGCCCAGTCAATTGAACATGAACTTACCTAATAGATTAGTAACTATTGAATACGTGGACCACATACTGTACTGTACTTCGTCCCAGTTGAATCGGTAGCGAGTGAACAAGTACATTATTGTAAATTCACCTGAAAAAATAATAATGAGTTAAGTTGGATTAGACCAAACTTCCCACTATTCTCCGAATAAATTGTAGTTATTCGAATGTCATCATAACAGCCTTCTAATGTTCCCACTGTTGGGACACTGCCTACTCTCGGGCGAGAGTGGGTCTTAATCCACCACGCGGACCCAATGCGGATTGGTGGATGGCACATCTCATTCGAATTTTTAGTTCTTGAACATGTCGGTTTCCTGTCGATGTTATTCTTTACCGTATGATGCTCTCATATTGCTCACACAAATTTTCGTACAGAAAAATCCATTGGTGCTCACTGGGTTTGAACCCACGACCTCAGGATTGGCAGGCGGGGTCACAGGTGTTTTTATTATCTTATTCGAGAGTAAACTGACATTATTACATCAGTAATCACTAAGTACAATTTAGTATTCATTCAATACCTATTAAGTACAACTGTATTTGACATTTCTTATTCTCAGAATAGTTATTCCAAGTTCGGTCAAATCCAACCTTAGTGGGCTATACATATGCTTGCATATTTTTGATTTATGAGAGCCTGAAACGACTCAAATGTCTACTCTTGAAAACGACAAACGATAACTGTGGCAAAAATCATAGTTCAACTTATGTCGGTGGCTACTGACTTCAGCATTCTGAAGTCTACTCTTGTGAACTCTTCATTTCGAAAAAAATCCCATTCATTTGCCTCGGTTTTATGAGTTGAAAAACTAGCCGTTTTACTTCTATGGTGATAACAAACTCGTGCACCAAGGTCAAATTATACAATGTAAGTATTTGTAAACCGCGATTGTAACAGATTATGATGATACCTTGCTGTTATGTGATGATACCGTTCAATTTTCGTGTCAGGTTATTTCCACAGTGATTCTGTCACTTAGACACAATTTTTATCAGTTAGTGGCAACCAAGCGTACGGTCCACTTGATGGTAAGCGGTTACCGTGGCCTATATACGCTTGCAACATCAGAGATATCAATTACCTATCACTCTGAGATTGGAAGTTTCACGTGCCTGTAATTTCCCCGGAAACATTTCGAACCGGAACACAGAAAGTGTGAAAAACCGTGTGAAGCATTTATTTATCTAACTTGGAATCAAACAGTTCTGGAGAACTAACAGGATACTTTCATCCTGGTACAAAGCAAGGTATTCTAACTTACCATGCATAGGCCCAAATACGACGCAGACCACAATGAGAAGCAGGCAGACCCGAAAACGCTTGTTGCCGGTCCCTTTCTTGAAGACCACTCGAAAGGTTTCCACCACAAGTTTCACGTCGAAGAACTCGCTCAAAAAACCTGTGCAACAGTCGCTGTTTTTCTGAAAGCGTTATTAAAATTCAATAGCAAAAAATTCAATGTAAAGATCCAATATCATTATGATTTGTTGCATAGTCATCATAGTTGCAAGGTTGTCTGGAAGATATCGCTTCTAAGCCCATTGTACTCAAATTATAAAATGTGTTTTGTTTTTAGGTTTATGGTATGTTGGTGTACAATAAAGTATTTTTCATTTCATTCATTTCATTTCATAGTCATGTCTCTATATCTAACTTCATCATGTTCCTCTAATGTCCCCAGTGGGAACCGGTCCAGTGGGAAGCGGGGGCCGGTAGCGGCTGTCGCACTTCACCCGACCCGCGCCCGCGTTCAGTGTGTTGTCATCCTTGTCGTCCATACAAATTAAAACAACCGCGGCTGATCTGACCCGACCCGCGCCCGCCCGCTGTGTGTGTTGCGCGTTAGGTAAATTTTATCAACTACTACCATGAACTCTTAGAGCGATTCAAATTAGGACCTAAACTGAATTGTCAAAAAATTTTATATCATGAATTCAATAATTATTAATTTCACGGTACAAAATTTTTGACAATTCAGTTTAGGTCCTAATTTGAATCGCTCTAAGAGTTCATGGTATGGGGGCTGTGCATTTCTATCGTTTGCATTGCATAATATTGTAAGCAAAGTTATTATGCGTAAGTTATATAGGTACTTCTTAGACGTTGAGACGTTGATCAAAAGTATCATGTGCATGTAATCTCACTAGAAAACATACTCTTCGAACCAGAACACTGTAATGTAAGCATTACTGCTTGGCGGCAGAAATAGGTTTGGTAGTACTTCCTCAGACTAGCTCTATCACAAGCAACTCTACTACTCTTTACTTCTACACTTACTTTTCTATTTACTTTGAAAATATTCTTAAGCGATTGTAAAACAATATAATTCTGATACAAACAGGAGTGTGTTACAAGTCTTTTCATGATCATGCAATTAAATGTAATCATGTATCTACATGACATAATATTATATTAAATGATTAATCAATGTCATATAACATACTGTCATGATAACCTTGGTGTCGTGGTGGACTAGTAGAGGTTGAGGGTTCGATCCCCGCAGCGGGACAAATGTTTGCATGATGAAGAGTAGTAGAGTTCTTTGTGATAGAACTCGTCCGAGGAACAACTACCACCATACCTATTTCTGCCGCCAAGCAGTAATGCTCTCATTGCTGTGTTCCGGTGTGAAGGGTATGGTTTCCGATGAAATTTCTGGCACATGAGGCTTTCGATCTTAGCCTCAAGGTGGCAGCCCGCGAGTGATACCTCTGATATTGCAAGCGTCCATAGACTGCGGTAACCGCTTACCATCTTGTGGGCCGTACGCTTGGTTGCCATTTCATTTTTTTTGCTCCCCGATCGAGCTCATCACAAATAATTTAGTAGAATTATTTTTGAATTATTTGTAGAGGTAGTAACCTTCTCTTTCTTTTGTTCCAAAAACAGACAGCTGACAAAACGGACAAAACAAATGCGAAAGGAATTTTACTCAGGCTTGCAGTATGTAAAGTTTGAATAAACATTTATTGTTATTCATTTTACAATAAGCTTTACCCTACTTTGATATTTTAAGGTGAGTGAGACTCTTGTCAACTTTAATTAATCTCTGGTGAGAAAAATGTATAGTTGCCTAATTAAAAGAATTATTTTACATTTAACATATTCTAATAGAAAGTTTTGAAAACATATTTAACATTTAATATAACACACCCAACAGTCACATTCTGATCTTAAAGATTATGATTATCTGTGACGAGCCAGAAACTACGAGCACTATCTGATACCATAACACCCAGATCCAGAACAAAAAGACAGGTCATGCAAACATTTGTCCCGCAACGGGAATCGAACACGCAATTTCTTGCTTTTCAACTGGGCTGGCTAGGTGTGTGCCAGCAATGTTGGCAAATAATATTTGTAAAATTATGAATATAGTGTGGAATCATTAACTAACCTTTTTTTCAATAATTTTCGGCTTCGGATCCTCCAAATAATAGTATCCATAAATCAAACTAAACGCATACAGTACCGACGATATCGTAAACACGCCGTAGTACCCTATCATTCTCAATAGAACTCCGCTCAAAGCGCTCCCTATAGGGTAGCCTAGAGACATAAACATATTCACCATGCCTACTCTATAAGTCCTGTTCTCCGTAGTCGTGATATCACCTATATAACTAAAAACTCCTATAAAATTCGTGAACCATCCTCCTGTGATAGCCGGGAATACAGATTCTGTGAACGCAGCTACTTCTACCGGCCACTCGTTGAAGAAGTAAGTGTTTACAATGAAACCTAAGCAAGAGCACAATTCTCCGACGATCGGCATAAGGATGCAGGCTTTCCGTCGCCCCGTTTTGTCGCTCCACGCGCCTACAAACAGGATCAACATCACGGGTATAGCCGTCTGAACTATGTTCTTCCAAACTTGGACGCTGGCTATCAACCGCTGTACGTCGTCTTCATATCTCGTGTAGTTTTCTGTTTGTCTTAGATTGAGAGCGTTGCAAATATCTGAACTTATGTTTAAATTCACTCTGCATGCTTTTTCAAGATTTAAATTCTGCACAGCGAGCGAGGCTAGGACGCTTGGCATGACGTAGCAAGCCATTATAGGTTCAACAGTGGTGTTGTCTTTTATAAGTTTCAGTCTTTCTCTAAATGTGAGTTTTTTTTCCTCTTTCTTGAGATCATCTTTCTGTTTTTGATCATCTGTTTGCAGATTCAGTGGATCTAGGTTCTTTTTAAGTAATGATTCCTTTGTTTCATCTTCAAGTGCTAAATCTTTTTTTTCATATAATTCGTCGCTATCAACGTTTTCTTTTATAGGTTCCATAGTTTTACTATCACAAATACTATTTATAAGTCTTGTACATTTCGCTACATCAACTGACCGTGATACCAGCAGACACTTGAATGGCAAGGGTATCTATAACTTTCCTAGCAAGAACATTGTAAATACTTTATATTTGTCAGCTACTTACAATACAATAAATCCATGTCAATATTTACGAAGCTATCTTTAATTGTATTTTTGATAAGAGCACTGCTCTGCTCTGCTTCTGTCTTACGAACATTGCAGTAAATTACGTTGCGTTTGTAAACATAACATTGAACTGCTTCCTAGGCTTTGATATTTTTCTACATGATCTATCATAATATCAAGAGTAGTAGAGTAGTAGATACTCTACTACTCTACTACTCTTCTGATGCTTAGTACGATATCTCCCTTCATTCTAGAGAATAGTTTACATATTTAGCTTTAATATTTGTGCTGATTTGTACCACCTTTCGAATAATTTCGTATTAAAAAAATCATAATTGATTTTCAATCGGCAATCCGGCTACTATGGTGGGGTTTTGTTGTGAAAACGGTAAGGATTGTGTTTGACTACAATTCGAATGAAACTTGTCTCATACCTCGTATCTCTGTAGTCGATCGTTATTTCGTTACTATTTAAGTTTTTTATCTTAATATAAATGTATTTTATTATTTTTTACTTTAAAATATTAAATTATGGTATAGCCAATAACAGAAACGAAAAAAACTAAGTTTTAAGTTACTGACCATGTACATAACCGCCAGTCACCTACGACTTCAATTTATAATTTGTCAAATTTGGCGAAAATGGCCTTCTTCCAAGTAATGCGAACGAGTGGAACCTTACTCCGCAATAATAAATAAAAACAACTTAGTTATTTTTGGTTCATCAGTACAATGCAAAATTTTAACTCAATCTGACATTTTGCCAGTTGACCAACCACCGCATGTAGAGATCAGTTCAAGATCCGATTGCCTGAAATAAACTTGAGCCGAAACCGATACTAATTCATTTTGTTTGGTGAACTTTATACTTTAATTATTTATACAAGGGCTTCGCAAATTTCATTTAAATCAGAGCTAAGAACTAGATAATTATGTTCCTTGTATTTCTTAAAAAATTTACTGTAATATGCCGTGTTTTGTAAAAAATGCTTTAGCCAATAACTGAAACCAAACATGCCAGTAACTAATACTGGGGTGCCAGTAACACAATTTTTATTTGAATGAATATAATAACTTTATAAACAATGTAAATTATATTTATTGTTAATAAAATAATAATAGAACTTTTTCCGTCTCCATTAGCACCATAAAAACATCATTTGGATAATGCGTACAGAAACTATAGCAATTTGAATTGTCCAAGGTGCTTAAGTAACTAGTGCTTTTACCCTAGTTAACAATCAAGCATTTTAAGCTACATGAAAAAGCAATTATAGGTAAACACAGCCCGTATCAATGAGTTTGATAGAGTAGTTTTTTGATCTAATTTAAACAGTATTAAGATCCATAAAAAAAGTTTGTTTTAGGTGCTTTACATACATACATTAATCTTCGTAACTATTATAAACTTAAAACAAAAATATATATTATACAGGGTGGTCCAACCATAGGCGTCAATAATTTTCGACAATAATTTATACAGGTCCAAACATAGACGTCAATAAGACAAAAATAGATTCCTCAGATCAGGAAACATACTTTGTGTATTTTCGAGTACCCCTGGATCTGAGGAATCTATTTTTTCTTATTCACGTCTATGTTTCCAAACATAGACGTCAATAAGACAAAAATAGATTCCTCAGATCAGGAAACATACTTTGTGTATTTTCGAGTACCCCTGGATCTGAGGAATCTATTTTTTCTTATTCACGTCTATGTTTGGACCTGTATAAATATTCTATCAGTTGTCTGGTTCCCATAGTTTACTAATATTTATTAACGACATACCAGTCCACACAGTTACATCACTAACAAAAATGTAAACTAGTGACAACCTTGCATTTATTAATGTATTTGAATAATACGCATCCCTTTCTAACACATTATCAATCTCGTAAGTACAAACAGATGTACACAGAGTATTTTATTATCAACCTGACAGATTTAAGAAATAGATGGATAGATAGAGAAATAGAGATTTTATACATTATGTCTTAAAAATTTCGAGTAAATCGATTTCGTAATTATTATCCTTAAATGTTTCAGGTTGATAATAAAAGACCCTGTATAGTTGACTAGTCTATTTTTTGTTATTATTCTAAGTTAAAAACCTACCTTTAAAAAACCTATATCTACTATTTAATTAACTAAGTAAAGTTATGTTAGTAAAGTTAAATAACTTTAAAATCTGATCTAAGATATAAAGAAAAGTATTTTTAACTAACTGGTTTACAAACAAATAGTCGCTGCAAATACATTTATTTGGATCTTACGTAGCTTGCGATTCAGTTCCATTTTCATTTTTAACTGTTTTTAAGCTTCTTCTGTGCCTGATGAAGAGCCATCTGAAAACAAACACAATACTCTTAGCAAAAGTTTAAATGTTAGATAGTAAGAGACTCGTGTTGCAGCTAACTGCTGCTACTACTACTCGTAGGCTACACTGAAAACCACGGCTACAGACACATTATGTCTGCAGCACATGTTGAGTGGCTGCCTTTTTTTCGTCACAATAGTTAAGTTTCAATTTGTATTGTTATTTTTATTTTTATGTTTATTGTGTGGCGTTAAATAAATATTTCTATTCTATACTATTTTAAATTATAATCCTTTAATCATAGATTTAACTATCATTTTGTTTCTTTTGATAAGGACTTTTTGCTTTGATGTTGGAGACTCATAAAGTTGTTACAATCATAAATTATGGCCTATGGAGTCCATACCTTTACGTCTATTGCAGATTATTTATATGGTGTCAGGTTATGGAACTACTATGAGTATATTGTGCAGTCTCATTCAAGTAAAATTTGTACGCTTCTTTATCAATGTCCCAAAAACTGTCTCAAAAAGCTTGTTATAAAATAATCGATTATAAAAAGCTTGGGATGAATGTGCTCCAACTCTACTAGGCATCCATAACAATAGCAAGGTTATGCCAAAAAAGCGATAGGAGCCAGTGTTGTTGCCAGTACTTTTATAGCATGGGCGCGTTCCATTTTCCTTTTGATTAAAATGAATGGAAAGGAACTGATCCTTGTGAATAAAATGAATAAAGCACTTTTGATTTTGATTTGACTTTGTTAGTAAATTGTTAACTTACAGAAACACAAACACAGCTGGTAGTGTCATGGCGGACCCCATGAGAAACACAGCTCCAGGTAACACCTCCATGGTGGCTGTATACATATTAGTGTATAGAGGGACATACATCAATGGCATCAGGTTCTCTGCCAGACCCACTATTGAGTTCACTTTGCCTGAAAAAATACAAATATGTTGTACCTACGTGCAAAATGTATAGTCGTGTTTGGTTTTTTACCCCATCCGTATCATACATAGGACGAGGCTTAGCAATTGTTAGGGTTCCATAAAACAAATGGGACTGACCCGATTGTTATAGTTAAGATAATTAACTAATCGTGCCCTTCATCATCATCATCATCATCCACAGCCCGATTTCACCTACTGCTGGGTATAGGCCTCCCTTTGTATGTGCCACACCTCTCGGTCCTGTGCTATTCTCATCCAGGTTCGGCCCGCGATTTTTGGACACCTGGCAAGGCAAGGTGACGACAGGTGGAGTAAGGCGTTAACTGAATGGCGTCCGAGGAGTGGTTATAGGAACGTTGGTCGTCCTGTAGCGGGATGGGCAGATATTGTGCCCTTCTGAGCACGTAAATATTCAGTTGGAATCTAATTAGCAGTTATTCTGGGAGGGACTAAGCTATGTTGATCTGAATCTTGAATGGAAACGTTGTTTTAGTCTGGATAATTGCTTTTCTATTATCGAACATAGCATTGTTAAAGTAGCATCTTGCAGTACCATTTACGACAGCTTCGCGCACTGCTCAGCCGGTCAATATGGTTTTCTCCTTTTAGAACAATTCCGCTAAAGAAACCGGCATTTTAAAGAACCAAAACTCGAAAAGTCATATGATATGTGCCTTCCACCAATCCGTATTTAGTCCACGTTGTATATGTACCATATTATGACCAATCTTGCCCGAGAGTAGAGTAATATCCCACTGGGACTAATAAACTGACCATGTGCTTACCTAATTCATCAGGCGCTACTGATTTTGAGAATATTGATCGGATAGCCAGTAATGCTGTCCCATTCAAGATGTCTACCAGTGGTGCTGAAACATAATTATTTAAATCAGTAACAGTATTAATTATTAAGCAATAAATTTACACCCGAATACTCAAACGCTATTTAAATATTGAGGATCGTGTTAACCGTTTACTTTGTAAGTTTTCAAATTAATATATGCAATCATCTTCTCTTCTTTCATAAAATAAATATGAATAATAATAATAATGCTGGACAATCCACACAGCATCATCTAGCCCCAAGGTAAGCTGCTGTCAAACAGAGCTGTATTGGTACTAGATGACTGATTATACTTAATACAATACATAGATAGATATTTTTTATTATATATAGAATATACCCAGAACACCAGGAACAAATATTTGACCGTACAAACATTTGACCCGAGGCGGGAATCGAACCCGCAACCTCCGCGTGAATGAATTGCTGTGTGAAACATTTGTATGAGTCCAGGAGAATGAGGGAATGCTTAAACGGTAAGAAATTAAGTAAAAAATTGCGAAAAAAATAACGCGAGTGAAACCGCGCCGGGTCTACTTGTACTATTATAAAAAAAACGTCAAAAAACGTTGCCAACCAAATTTTCTGTTAGTGCTTAACTCATTTAAACACAAGCTAAAACTTTTACAATTGCACGATTAAATTTTCAAAGCAAGAACAGAAAATTGAAATATTACCAATATAGAAGATTTTATCGTTCGGTGCGAAGCAGTACACAAAAGATGAGGCAAGCTTGCTAAAGGTGGAAATGATGCCCAATAAAGAGTCGTGCCACTGTAACTTCTTACTGAATAGAAGGATTGAGAACATTGTACCTGAAAGTGGAGTAATTAACATGTGAGCATCTTAAAAAACCTGCAAACAATCAAGTTTGCTTGTCAAATTTAAGTATTTGACAAATAGTTTGTTAGTATGCAATATATATTTCTGCCGCAAAGCAGTTCAATTCAATTCAATTTTTTATTTCAACCATAGGGACTTTAAAATAGAACACTTAGTAAGCGAGGATCAGTAATGCTCGCATTGCTGTGAAGGGTATGGTTTCCGGTAAAATTACTGGCACATGAGGCTTTCGATCTATGCCTCAAGCTGGCAACCCGCGAGTGATACCTCTGGCGTCAAGCGTCCATAAGCTGCGGTAACCGCTTACCATCTTGTGGGCCATACGCTTGGTTGCTACTTCAGTTGTATAAAAAAAAATCTTTCTCAGATATCCGTGGTTGATGCGTTAGCCAAAAACCTTGGTTGACGGCTTGTTTGACAAACGTTAAGGTGTTGTTTGTCAAACAAGATGGCTCCTTTTGCTCCGCGCTCTTATATGATAGTTTAAGCTACTGTGAAGAAAACGTAACGTTTGACCAACAAATTTGACAAACTTTGGTGCTAAACAATCAAAGTACTGTTAAGTTATTAGCAAACCCTGCTGTCTGTTTTTTCTAGGCTTGGGCACAAGGAACTAGACAGTTTTGATGAGGCTTTCGATCTATGCCTCAAGGTGGCAACCCGCAAGTGATACCTCTGGTATTGCAAGCGTCCGTAGGCTGCGGTAACCGCTTACCATCTTGTGGGCCGTACGCTTGGTTGCCACTTCAGTTGTATAAAAAAAAAAAAAAGTTTGGAAAACGATTAAAAGTGAAACTACGTATAAACGTGAGGATGCAAGGAAGTTTGAAAATTCAGAAGCTTAATTTTTACTTACCGGTCGTGTGTGTGACGAAATTGTAAGCTTGAAAAATGCTGAACTGAACTTCGTTCCAGTTAAACCTGTACCTCGTTGACATGTACAGAATTGCTACTTCACCTGAAATAGTAATAACATCAAATAAATAATGGAAATGTTAATAATGGCGGTTGAAAATCTTTAACAAACCATCGTTCGTTGGTTTGTTAAAGATTTTCATTGGCCAACTCTGGTGACGGTGGAGTTTCTAGGCCCTTCGAAGGCCTCTGTCATGGCCTATAACAAACCATACTGCCATAACATGCCTAGTAATTTTCAGCAACATATTTTATTAAGTACCTACTATTGAACATCTCTAACTGACACAGCGTAGGGATCAAGTTTGTTAGTAAAAATGGGTTAGTATTAAATTCAGACTAAGTCGCAGGGCGTTCCCCCAGTTTAATTTATTTATTTTTTAGATGGGAACAAAAATTATAATTACCTTAACCATTGTTAACAAACCTTCTTTAAATTAGTGTATATACGTGCGACTAACCTTATTTCATTATAAACCACTATATTATCAAATCAGCAATAAAATTATCAGCTGCAGCCAACAATATTTACTCATAAAGATTCTATTGTCAATAATGAGTAGGTTTATATGCATTAGCATTGCCTTTCAACGTGGTAATGCTGGCGACATTCCGGCAACGTTTCTTTCTAGTAGTAAATTGTCTATGCATTTAATTGAGCTATATAA
This sequence comes from Colostygia pectinataria, assembly GCA_951394395.1. Taxonomy (NCBI): domain Eukaryota; kingdom Metazoa; phylum Arthropoda; class Insecta; order Lepidoptera; family Geometridae; genus Colostygia; species Colostygia pectinataria. The sequence goes on along the minus strand of OX596353.1, from coordinate 12,366,391 downwards.
TTGGTTACATTGTTAAAAGTGGTAACCTTACCAAGGTAATACTAGAGTCCCGCTTGAACAGAAAACAAATGCGAATATTATGTAACTTGAGCTAAGTACAACATCGGTATACATAATCCCGGAGTAATTATCATTAAACATATTTTTCAAAGGTTTTTTAAGTAAAAACTGGAATTTTAATACCAAAAGTCCCTCACGTGTGTAATACACGACCAAGGCAAAAATCCCCTTCGATTTTCAAAGGGGATTTCGACACTAACCCAAACCTCATTTGCGGTTTTTGAATAGCCCAATCTTTTTACTTGTACCTATTTTAATTTTAAACTGGTTTGATAGGCGAGCAAAAATAAATTATGTAATAAATAGAATTTCATACATAAGTTGAAAAATATCTTTTGGTGCCTGTATTATATTATATATTTTTAGTGTTAAGCAGTCGGTCCCGGCTTTTTTAAAGTTAGGCCATGACAGAGGCCTTCAGGCGGCCTAGAAACTCTGTCACCAGAGTTGGCCACTGACTCATACGAACGAACGAACGAACGAGTACCCATAACTGTTTATACCATCTGAAATAGTTGTAAAGGTCAATGGTGATGATGATGTTAATGATATAGATGTAAATATATTATTACCATACATAGGCCCGAACAAAACGCAGACTGTCCCCAGAAGAATGCAAAGTCGCACACGTCTGTTGTCGGCTGTTTTCTTGAAGACCACTTTCATGGTGTTCTTGATGTGAGCAGGGTCGAAGAATGTTCTCAAGAAGTAGCAGAATCCTTGGCCATCATGCTGAAATAAATGACCAATAATAAGTAAGCTAATACACCTGCTGTGCTTTGATACGCGTCGTAAACGAAAAACGTTTACGACGCGTATCAAAAAATTACCAATTTTTCTATTTTATGGGTGGGATAACAAATTGGCTGATAACGCATTAAGACTACCTAATCATTGTTTATTAAGTCATTTTAAATTCACAGATTAAAGGAAAATAGGTATTTTATATTATAAATTTTTATTTGATGCCTTGCTATCCCATTGCCCTTAAAATAATTAGTTTGCCTTTGGCATTTTTTTGGCGCGAAAAGATCTCTGTTCGTGTCTCACTAGTACATTTCTGGTCCTCTTACAAGGTGGGATCAATGGTCGAATTATCGTGCGTTAGCTTGTAAAATAAAATAAATAAATAAATAATGCTGGATCCACACAGCATCATCTAGCCCCAAGCTAAGCAGAGTTTGTGTTATGGGTACTACATGACTGATATACTTTACAAAACAATACATAGATAGATATTTTTTATTTTACATAGAAAATACCCAGAACACCGGGAACTAATATTTGCAGATCGTACAAACATTTGTTCCAAAAGGAATAGCGATGACGAAAGAAATAATGTTATGTAGCTGTTATAAGACGCACAGTGGTATTTCTTGTAAAGGCTATTACGGGATGTTAAAGTTACCTATCTTTTTAGGTACCTTTTTTTGTTCTTTGGATCTCTGCGGCTCTTTCAAAATAAATATACTGTATGATAAATTCAGTAAATGCAAGCAAGCTGCCATTCCATAGCAGCCGTAGTACCCAAAATTCTTCAATGTTACCCCGCTCAAACCCATTCCTATCGGGAACCCTACAGTCAAACTGAAGTTTATCAACCCCAATCTAAAGGTCCTCGTTTTATCCGTAGTGATAGCACTGACGTACGAGAATGCCGTAAGAAAGAAAATGCACCATCCTCCCGAAAAGCCCTCCAAAAAAGCTTCACTGTACACAAGCACTTCTAACGGAAGCTGCATAAAGAAATACGCGTTTATCATATTGTTGATGCAAATAAGCAATTGACCACAGATGCCAATGGTAAGAAAAACTTTTCTATGTCCAGTTTTGTCAGACCAGGCACCAATGAAAAACGATAGAAGACAAGGCACTGTTGCGGTTATTAATGTCCTCGTTGCCATAGCCGAAGCGAGCAACTTTTGCGCTTCCCTTTCATTGTCATTCTGGCTGTCGGTATCTTGGGCTTTTAGCGAGTCACACACTTCATCTGTGAAATTCAGATTAACGCGACACGCTTTTTCCAAACTCAAATTCTGTGTAGTCATCATGGAAATCACGGATGAAGATACGAATAATATCATCGCAGGTTCCATGGTGATGTTTTTGAAAACATGTCTACAGGTGTCACCATAACTTCTTACTGCACCTCTTACTTCTTGCTGCTTTTCTGCACGTTCCTCGTTTCTAAGAGGATCTGTTTCTTTGAACTCTTTATCTTTTTCAGGAGTGTTAGAATCCATTATTGCTTTGATTTAGGTACTTGTATCTTGTACAGAAGAACGGTAAGTTAAACACGCCTAAACCCAAATTAAAACCTCAATTAACAGGGTTTGCGAGACTAGTATACTTAATCTAGTCTGTTCTAGAACTAAAGACATTTATTGTAAATATTCATCGTAAAACTATAATCTGACAAACATGAACGGCAATTGGTAGGTTTGCTTCCTCTGGTGTTGTTAAATACCATAACATCACGTATATTAATAGTAACAAAGCACAAAGTTAAATGAATTATTGATGGCCAAACTCATAAAATGTAATCTGTTTATAAAGCCACCTTTATCGCTACAATAATTTAATTTGATTAACTCTAACAAGAGATAGGTTGACAGTTTTATTGTGCTAGTTTCAACTAAGTAGGACGTGAAGTACTACCATGAGTTAACCATAAAAATATAGGTATTCTTTGGAAAAATGCGACCTATTCGCATAACACTTTATAAAACAGCTGTGACGGCACCGGCTATTTAAGTGACAATTATTTTATACACAGCACACTAAGCACGGCTTAATGACTTTATTGGGAAATTAGTGTTGCTCTACAGATCACATATAATAAATAATATTATTTATTATTAGAGATGATTATAACGTGTTATAGTTTCCACTTTCAATTTTAACCAAGTGATGTTAACCAAAGTTAATTTACTGAATTAGAAAAGCAATAAGAAAATATATAGTATCATTAAAAGATATGTTCGACGACGGTGATAAAGCCGCTATAGGCTACAAAACTCTACGCTTAAAACTGTATTTATCAAAAATACTTTTTGTAATGTATAAAATATGAGTCGCTGATGATTTCTAGTTTATTTGATAACTAACTAACTAACTAAGATTAGAACCCCAATGCGCAAACTTTTTTATATCAAACGTAACTTTGTTGAAATTGGAGTTGGAAAGTTGTAGAGTTCTTTGTGATAGAACACGTCCGGGGAAGTACTAACACCATACCTATTTCTGACGCAAAGCAGTAATGCTCGCATTGCTGTATTTCGGTGTGAAGGGTATGGTTTCCGGTGAAATTACTGGCACATGATTGAGGCTTTCGATCCATGCCTCAAGGTGGCATGCGCTCCGTTGTGGCCATAGGCGGCCGCAAGATCCGGAATAAGAGAAATATTTAGTAATTTGGGGCTATTCTCAGAAGTCTTACCGAGTAGTCCTACCAGTTGAAATACTGGGAAATTTCTTCCTAGCTACTAACTGAAAGTAAGACATTGCTGATGTTATTTGTTTCCCATTAGTTTTACTTGATCAAACTTTTTTTAGTTTATCAAACTGATAAAAAACAGACGAAACGTTTTCTGTTTTTTATTTTGTAATGGATTTCCGCAAAGTAACGCCTGAATCTATCAATTATTTTATCAAACTGCTTACGTGCTTAGGCAAAGGTGCTGGTTTCAATCTCGTTCGTTTGAATTTAGAACAACGAGTCGCTGGACACCACTAGATACCTTTTTTCCAAATTTGATCAAATTGGTTTAGTAGTTGCGGTGTGATCGAGTACCAATACAATTATTATCATCATGATTAGCCTTCAACTGTTTCCACTGCTGAAAAACCTACTACCTACCTACTCTAGAACGCAATGTACATTGCACGCGGATGTCATATGTGTCGCTAATGTAGATGGCGTCAAAACATACAAAAATAAAGTATCAGTGTTGTTGGTGAGACTACATTGCACTCTAAAAAATAGATATGAAAAATAACATGTTTTCAAATAAAAATAAAAAGCTTATTAACCTATCTGTGGGTTTTAATTAAGCTCGGCGGGCTTACGACCAGATGATGATGGCCTGTAAAGTGTTGCGCGGAAAAATAGATGCTCCGGACCTGAGCGACGAGCTGTGTCGGTTCTTTGTCCCTAACAATTACTGTAGAATACGAAAGCATAGACTTTTTGCCGTGCCTGCATCGCGCACAGTCGCCCGTGCCCAATCCCCGCTTCCTCGAGCTCTTACTGCGCTAAACGCTCTCCTGAAAGCCAATCCACATTTTGACCTGTTTGTGGATGGATGGTCAAAGATAGTATCGGAATGCTTACGGTTCTGTGAGCGCGACGTATGACAGTGCTTATATTTTATTTATTTTTCTGCATTGTTATTATTGTTGACATTTGACATTTGTTTATTTCTAATTTTAAATCTGATTTATTGACTTGTTGATTATCTTTCTTAATTTCTGTTATTATGTGCTTATAATTTAGTAATGTGTCTATAATTTCTATGTTAACAATCTCTATTTATAATTTTTATTTCTAATTCTTCTTTAATTAATGTAATTGGTGTATAATCGTTTTAATTAAAGTAAAATAAATAAATACAAATAAACTACCAATGTGTCTTGTGATAAATAGGTTATAAAAAATAAGTTTTCATACCAGTTTTTGTTCCTCTGTCCGTGCTGGATCATAAAGTATAAATATGATATACGACACATTCAAGGTATGCAGTGTCATTGATGTTCCATATATTGCGTAGTAGCCGAATCTTTTCAGTATGATTCCAGATAGCGACAACCCTATGGGCATCGCGACGTATGTGCAGAAACTAACCAATCCCAGCCTATGGGTTCTGTTCACTTCAGTAGTGATATCAGCGATGTAGCTAAAGACTGCGAGGAATATAACACTCCATCCACCGGCAAAACAACCGAAAAAAGCATCGAGGAATATGAGATATTCCACACTCAACTGATTAAAGAATACCACATTGAGTATATTGCTCAAGTTCTGCAGTATCTCGCCTATAATGGGCAGCATCATCAGCACTGTCCTCCTGCCCGTCATGTCCATCCATCCACCTACGAAAGCTAGAAAAAATGCCGGTAGCACTGACGTGATAACACTCTTCCAGCTAATGTAGTAGGCGACATACTGCTGCACTTCTCTCTCATATTCACTGGACGCGTTTGCGTCTTGATTTTTTAAGGCATCGCAGATAGCATCACCTAAATTTAAGTTTACCCTGCAAGCTTTTTCAAGAGCGAGATTTTGCGTGGAAACTTGAGCGAGTGTACTTGCAAACAGCATCAAGAACGTCACAGGTTCTACCGTTATATTGTTCTTGAAGCTTGCAAACTGTTGTTTGAAAGTAACCTTTTTGTCTGGCGTGGATGTAATTTGTGATGACATTTCTTCTATTTTACCGTCACCTTCATTTTCATCGTATCTACTTGATATGTCTTCTTTAGCTACATCAGTAACATTTTTGGCTGGCATTAGCGTGCTTTGTAGAGGCATGCTTTTGTCTGGATTAGCAATAAATTTGTAAATTTATGTATGTATAAATAATTATCACTTATTATTTATTGAAGAATTTCAACTTTACTCTAAAACTGAACTCAATGTTATAGCGCTGCTGTATTATTGTAGCCATATTAATAGTACTATGAATGATAATGGACAATCTTTTTTGACTGATATTCGGTGACTCATAGGAATGATTCATTGTTTCTCCAAGATGAGAACTCGCGATTTTATTATACTACTAATATTATTTATGTGAAAGTCTATGTGTATGCTTGTTACGTACAGTCAGCGTCAAATTGATATAAGTGTCAAGAGTAATAATAATCTAAAAAAACATTAAAAAAATTGTATACGCAGTTCGAGTCATCACCACAAAAGGCTGTGTTTGCTAAGATAATTTTGAACACCCTGACTGCTCATATAAATATGAAACAAAGAGTAGCAAGATATTTTAAATACCTTGGGTGCGTACATGTTTTTCAGATCATTTTGTCTACTCTAAATCTCCGTGACGACTTAACCGATTGTGATGAAATTTGGTATGTAGATGACTTCGAAGTTGAAGTTCTGGAATACTAGGTTATTTTTTTATAAAAAAAAAACTTTTGATGTAGCTTTTGTGTTTTGGGAGGGATAGCATAAAAATGCTGCTGGTCAGCCCGTATTTTATATTTAAAAGTATTAGAATTCTTTTTGATAAAACTCGTCCGGGAAAGTATTACCACCAAACCTATTTTTGCCGCCAAGCAGTAATGCTTTCATTGCTGTGTTCCGGCCCGAAGAGTATGGTTTTAGGGAAATTATATTCACACGAGACTTTCGATTTATCAGATCTATCTTATCGTATCTGGATGGCAAACTGCGAGTGATACCTTTGGTATTGCAAGCACCCATAGACTGCGGTAACTTATTCAATTTTTAAATAAATCTTTGACATTATTAACGAACATTATTTATATTTTGAAGCTGCAAGCTGTTTTGTTTTGTTTAATAATGTTGCCTGTGATTATTTTTTAATGTAAATTGTGCAATGTTATTTATCTACGAATGGATTTATTGGATTTTTCAGAAAGGAAACTGTAGTATGTGACTTGTCTTGTTTAACGGACTTTGTTATAATGTGGTGAAATTAATAAATGCAAATAACCGCTTACCACCCGGTGGGCAGTACGCTTGGTTGCCACTTTGGTTGTATATAGGGTCAGTCAATATCAATGTGACAAACATAAGGAATAAGTTCCCCACATAAAAAAAACACAGACACCTACTTTTTTTTATTAAGTACTTTTTTTTTAATATCGAGTAAATCGATTACGTTTTTCAATTATGAGTTGAAAATTGAAAAGGCAGCTCGCGTGGCGTGTCTATGATTCCCGCGTCAATGAACCGCATGTCAATAACTCACGCGTCAATGACCTATGCGTGTCAATGATCCCCCTATAACCAGTACGGGGCTCGCGTGCTCAAATAAATATTTTATTATTAGGCGATTTCCAATAATGATAAATAATAATTGACCTGAAATACGTAATCGAAAATAATAAATTTTACTCGAGATTTTAAGAGAAAATAAAGAAAAAACAACTAAGGAACATTAATGGTTTTTTGATGTTATGAACCTATTCCTTAAGTTTGTCACATTGACAATGAATGACCCTGTACTCATATATTTTTGGATTTTCTCATAAGATCTTTATAAAAAAAAACATTTCTGTTTTCAAAGAATTTCTAAAATTCGTTTGCCTAACCCGAGAATAGAACCAGTAAAAAATTTAACATTCACGATTTGATTCCACAAAAGCCACTCAATCTTGTAGATGTGATAACAAGCTTTTATTATTTTTTATTGCGTTGCTTATGAACTAAAAGTCTCTTTGATTTAAATTAAAATTAAATTAAAAAAATTATTTAAAAAATTATTTTAATTTATTAATTTAAATTTAATTTAAATTAAAACTCTCAAGCGGTATTGAGCCCTTAAGCCTGAGGAGAGACTCTGCCTCTCTTTGTGTGTTCTACCGCTTGTATAATGGGGTGTGTTCGGAAGAATTGTTTGACTTGATGCCAACAGCTACTTTTTACCATCGCACCGCTCGCCATCGGCAAGGGATCCATCCACACACTCTAGAGCCAGGTTGGTCGCGCACCGTAAGGTTTCAGAGGAACTTCCTCCCGCGAACACTTAGGCTGTGGAATGATCTCTCTGCTGAGGTTTTCCCTGGAGACTACAGTATGGGGTCCTTCAAAAAGGGTGTTATAAAATTTTTAAAGGGTCGGCAACGCGCGAGTGATACCTCTAGTATTGCAAGCGTCCATAGGCTACGGTAACTACTTAACATCAGGTGGGCCGTATGCTTGTTTGCCACCTTGGTGGTATAAAAAAAAAAAAAATATATTTTTAGTTAAAAACTATAGATAGGTTTACTACTTAGTAATTCTCCGAACAATATACCTCGCTTGCAAAAACTTTTAAAAGTGAGCAATTTACTGCATTTTGAGGAGCTGTTCTACTCATCACGCTGAAGATCCTCATCAGATATTCAACAAATTTGAGTGAAACAGAGTGAAGCCAGACATGCGTTATTTATGAGTTGTGATTATCTGAATTTCAGTCACGTAATATCTGCTACATTAAGTTTCATAAGGTTTCATACAAAACTCTTGTTTTTTTTCACTCCTTTTTTGTTTGAAATTACGCGACTCACAAATATACATCACACTTGCACACACACACTATCACACTAATCACACCATCACACTAATCACATCACACTATTACATTAATCGCACTATATTATCACACTGTATACTAATAATAAAACAACTATAAAAAAACTTATATTTTTTAATTTGATTTCTTTGTTTTTACTCAACCGGGGCGCGGCGGCGCGAATATGGGCCGTCGTACCAGCCATTCTTTATTCAAACAAAATTTGTGTTCGATTTCTTTGGCGCTGAACACTAAGATGTTCCAAATTCAAAAAGTGCACGGCAAAGATAATTGCGGCGCATATAAGTAGGGTTAAAAACTCATCACTGCTAAAAGTTTCTTAAAGAAAACACCACCTTTGGGTACACTTAAAAGCGAACCAGGTCGTCTTGTTCGAATAGATGGAATGATATTATTAAAATTTATTAAAATCATAATATTACCATCATCACTAGAAACCGTTGTCAAGGTGTGCAGAGGGAGGAACTATTTTAGTTAGTTTATTTATTATCCACGCAAAGTGTAACATGAAAAAATGCATTTATTTTAATAATTTTTTTTTATCTTAAAGCTTCTGTCTATCAATGTACGAGGTCTATGTTTTATAAATTTTGTTATAGTAAAACTCATGGGAAACAAATGATACCAGCGATGTCTTAGGTACTATCTGTAAGTCTGTTGGGAAGATAATTTCCATTTTGGTTTATAAAAATCACACAATGAATTAAGTACGTGAAGCTGGCAGTAATATTCCTCATAACCCAAAGAGGAATCGGTTGCCATTGCCTTTAAAAAAAAAAAGAAAAAAAAAGATACCTAGTTCAACTGGTAAGACTACTCGGTAAGACTACTGGGAAAAACCCTACTTATGCAGTTATGGAAATAAAGGTTGTAAAGCAAATAGCAGTACGCACAATTGAAGAGAATTGTGCCGTTCGTGGGAATACCTCGAAAAATGTATGGTTTTTCAGTTCCACGCGAACAAAGTCGCGGGCAACAGCAACAGTATCTTATAATTAATTTCCGCAAAGTAACGCCTGAATAAATCAACTATCTAAAAGGAAAAATGAAAAAAAAATACAATTTTTATCGTAAATAAGATAACGTTACCTATGATTCATAAATTTATCAGCGATTTTAAGAGTTCCGAATTATGATTACATAATTCATTGTTGAATCATTCGAGTTATCAACAAAAACAAACAAACTGACAGCACTTTCAAAAGACTGTCTGTGGGTACCAACCTACCAACGCAGTGCCAGAAATACTTCAACATTACTGTTTAAACTAATGCAAGTGAAAATACTGAACGAAAGAGACTTAACAACTACGCTTCGAGATGACAAGCGCAGTGCAGTGACACGCGAAACTTCAAATCTTACTAAAGGGTGTGTTTTTATTTTTGTGTGAACTCTTTTCCGCATTTGGACTCACGGATGGACCGTCATGCGTGGAAGTGGTGAAAAACTACGTGTTTAACCTTCCAGGAGCGCTGAATCTTCCTGGGGTCTTCACAGACTTTGAGACGTGACCTCGGATTGACGAGGATTTTTATGCATCAATATCATCATCATATCAGCCAATATTATAGACGTCCACTGCTAGACGTAGGACTTCCCTCAAAGAGCGCCATGACGACCAATTTTGTGCCTTTACTACCGACTCCCTGCGACCGCTTTAATGTCATCGGTCTATCGAGTGGGGAACCATCTTATACTTTGCTTTATAGTTCGCTGTCGCCATTCGAGGACCTTTATTCTTCAACGGTTGTCCGTTCTGCGAGCTATATGGCTTGCCCAGCTGCCCACTGCCACTAAAACTAATTCTAAGAGCTATGTTGGTCACCTCGTAGAGGATTTGTGTGCGTTGGGTAGCTACAAATTCCAAAACTAAGTGGGTAGCTGATTCTTTTTCGGTTAGATATCCTCTGCAGAGTTGGCTGTCTATGGCTTTGACTCCAGAGTTGAAGAAATGTTTGTTCAAGGCTTCAGGAACAGTGACCTGTCAAGGTCCCCAGGTTTTAAGGTTATATTATTATAGTTTTTTATAATATTTGCGGGATTTTATCGCGTAATTACCTTTTTATTTCCCCGACGTTTCTAAAAAACTATGAGTTCTGATCGCAAAAGTTTAAAAAAGTTATATTATTGTTGAGATCTAGGGACTCCTGCACTCAAGCCCCTTGCTACTTTTCGAGCTGAATAGATTCAAATCTCGCTGTCCAGATTGATCCTTTGGTTCTCATTTATTTATATTACGGTAGTGTTTCTGTGATATTTTTTGTTTAAGAATTTTATCGCAAGGAGCAGCTACATGTAAACTTTCTTGTTAACGTGTTTGAGTTTGACATAATCTGTCATTTTTTTTTATACAACTGAATTTGCAACCAAGCGTACGGCCCACAAAATGGTAAGCGGTTACCGCAGCCTATGGACGCTTGCAATACCAGAGGTATCACTCGCGGGTTGCCACCTTGAGGCTAAGATTGAAAGCCTCATGTGCCAGTAATTTCACCGGAAACCATACCCTTCACACCGGAACACAGCAATGCGAGCATTACTGCTTTGCGGCAGAAATAGGTATGGTGGTAGTCCTTTTCCGGACGAGCTCTATCACAGAGAACTCTACTTTCTTAATTTCTTACTTCTTTAATTCTACTTCTGTCATTGTCGCTGTTAACTGTGTGGATCAAGTGTGGTTAACCCTAAGATCTAAGGCAGCTATCGGTGTAGTTCGGTTATTAATTACAGTAGTTAATTAAGATCTGTTCCACCATAAGACGGCTTTTTATCTTAGCGTCGGTCTTATTACAGCTGTGTTAAGCCAAAGAGTTATTTTTGGTGATAGTATCCATGTTTTTCTGAGCATTCTACTAATAAATAATGCTGGACAATCCAAATAACAATGTCGATCGTCCGTTGGCGAGATGGGTAGACGACATAGTGAAAGTCGCGGGCCGCAAGTGGATCAGATTAGCACACGCGGTAGATGACACAAACTAAGAAAGGCCTATACCCAGCAGTGGGTGAAGTCAGGCTGTGGATGATGAGGATGATGCTGGACAATCCACACAGCGTCATCTAGCCCAAAGCAAAGCAGAGCTTGTGTTATGGGTACTAGATGACTGATATTGACATTGTAAGAAGATTATGCTTGATATAGTTTACAATCAAGGTGCTTGATCTAAATTCTAAAGTTTTTTTTGTCTAGCATGACTCTAGATACATCAAACATCGTTGGTTAGTTTCAATTCGGTGTTGAATAGCTTAGGTAAGTAGCCATGAAGTACCGAAGTTTAATATGTCTGTGAACTACATAGGTTCTGTTTTGTTTGGGTTGACTGTTATCGACCTGGTGGTAGGATTCTTCAGCAAGAGTCCGTCTTGGTGGGTACCACCGCAGTGTCAGATATTCTACCTCCAAGCAGTAGTGTAGTGTTTATTTGGATATTTCGTGTGCAAGCATTACTGTGTTTAGGTTTGAAGGGCACTGTAGCAAGTGAAATTACTGGGCGAAAGAGACTAAACAACAATGTCTCGGGGTGATAAGCGCAGTGCAGTGTCACGCAAACACTTACTAATTTTAAGCTTTGGGTGGCACTGCATCTGTAATAATCAGGCGTGGTGCATAACATCAGGTGGGCGCCTTGTTGCTGACATAAAAAAAAACGAGAATACCGATAAAGTCATCAATGTTTATGACTAACTTTTGTAGGCAAACTAGGTAAAAATAAGTAATGGCCGTTTAAGTTGGTCTGATATTTGGTGAAGATCTGATGATATTCTTCAGCAAAATAGTTTCTCAAAATGCAGTATGTTGCTCACTTTCAAAGCTCACTTTACAAGTTTGTGCTTGCGAGGTCTACTGTTCGGAGAACTGCTAGTTATAGAAAATCATTGCGGGTTTGATCAATATAAGAAGAATAAAAATCAGACTTGCTGTCGATTCGGACAAAAAATATTGTGACACCGTTGTCCCAATTGACACTTTTGATCTTTGTTTATTACATTTTTTTTATTCATTTGACACACACAATTAGTAGAGCGGTACAGTAAAATGGCAAAAAAAGGTGAAAAACAGGAACAGATACATTAACACAAAAAAAACATGCGTAGAGTCACATAGTCTCTCCTTGTGAGTGTGCAAATGTTTGCATGCGCTGTAAATATTTATACAGAGAGACAGACGGCGGAAAGTGACTATAACTTATACTATGTAATGATAAGATACGAGTCAATGATGATTGTGTGACTGATCACGCGAGTTTTAGCTTATTCGATCATAAAATATCAAACATTTTGCCACCAGAGTTAGCCACTGACTCATAAGGACTTACTTTCTTTTTAGTGCGACGAAACAGATATCAGTTTGTGCGGTGAATAGTAGGTAAGTGGAAATACTTACGCAAAGGTGAATCTCGTTTGCTCGAGTATCAAATCAGTTTAGCATTTGCGACGTGATTAAGTGCCAATACAATCATCATGATCATGAATAGCTAGAGCCGTAAAACATTGATAAAAGACAAAATAGCGTGTATTATTTAAAAAAATAAAAATGGTACATGCGCACTTACATCAAAGTCATAAAAAGGTGTGCAAGGCGTACCTTACAACGAACGCGTTTTGTGATAAATAGATTTTGACAAATAAGTTTTCTTACCAGTTTTTGGTCCTTTGTCCGTGCCGGATCATGAAGCACAAATATGATATACAACAAATTCAAGGTATGCAGTGCCATTGATGTTCCATATATTGCATAGTAGCCAAAACTTTTCAATATGATGCCTGATAGAGCCAACCCAATTGGCATCCCGACGTATGTGCAGAAACTAACCAATCCCAGCCTATGGGTTCTGTTCACTTCAGTAGTGATATCAGCGATGTAGCTAAAGACTGCGAGAAACATAACACTCCAGCCACCAGCAAAACAACCAAGAATAGCATCGAGGAATATGAGATACTCCACACTCAACTGATAGAAGAAAAACACGTTGAGAATATTGCTCAAGTTCTGCAGTATCTCGCCTATAATGGGCAGCATCATCAGCACTGTCCTCCTGCCCGTCATGTCCATCCATCCACCAACGAACGCCAAAATCAGTGCCGGTAGCACTGACGTAATAACACTCTTCCAGCTAATGTAGTAGGCAACTACCTGCTGCACTTCTCTCTCATAAACACTGGACGCGTTTGCGTCTTGATTTTTTAAGGCATCGCAGATAGCATCACCTAAATTTAAGTTTACCCTGCAAGCTTTTTCAAGAGCAAGATTTTGCGTGGAAACTGCAGCGAGTATACTTGATAACAGCATTAGAAACGTCACAGGCTCTACCGTTATATTGTTCTTGCAACTTAAGAACCGTTGTTTGAAAGTAGGCTTTTTGTCTGGCATAGGTCTAATTCGTAACGGCATTTCTTCTGTGTCAGCCCCATTTTCATGTAAAATGTCTGTGCTTGATACGTCTTTTGTAGTTTTGTCTGTATCAGTAACATATTCGACTGGCATGAGTTTACTTTTTAGAGGCATGCTTTCCAAGTTTTTGTCTGGGTCTGCCATTATTTGTTAATTAATTACAATAAACACAAAATCACTTGTTACTTATTATTTAATGAAGAATTCTCAGCCTGTGTCTACGACTCAATGAACTTAGTAACACTACTATATTTATCGTAATGATAATAATAAATGACTGTGCTCATTGATAATTTGTACTGGATAATGGATAATCTTTTTTAACCGATATTTAGAATAGTGACTATGTTGAAATGATTCATTGCTTGACTTAAAAAAAAGGTGTGTCTATAAATAAATAAAAATCATTTTTTTTTATCATTTATATCCTTCCTGACCCACGGCTCAGCTAACATGCTCAAATATACTAGGTACGGGCAGACCGTGGCAGACCAAAACGGAGATGGATAGAGGGACGAACAAATACGAGTAACTAGTGAAAAATAGAATATTTATCACAAAACTATTACGTTTTGTAATAGAATAGTTAGCAATTTTCAGATTTTCATAGTAGCCTATGTCAACATAATTTATTATTGAATCAGTGCGTCCCTTGTTCTAGTCATCAGCAAAACCAAACTTAAAACAATAAAACTAAGTTCACAATATTGAATAGTTTATTTTTTAACAAAAATACAACTTTTTATGCGATAGAGCCCTCAAACAGAGAACGCTATAATGACGCAAACGCTACGCGATATCAACGCAAGGGTACTAAACAGAGGATCTCTTAAAAGCGTATAATGATTATTGTGCCATGTTTATAGTGATTCAGCTCATGTCTATAATTTATTTATTTTATTTAATACATAATAATTAAGTTCAGAGCACTAACTGACATAATAACTAATATTTTCCACGCTTTTAAATGTTTTTGCCAATAATTTTATCTTAGTAATTTTTTTTTAACATTTTAAATAATTATCATAAATTAATCGATGTTACTAATAAGTGAATTATTTATCAGTAAAAGGTTAAATAATTGAACTGTGAGCCTAAGCCTTTTCTTTCTGCTCGAGCTTACAGACGAAATAGTAAGCTTACTAGTCGAATATTTTTTGCCTCCAAGCAATAAATTGGGTTCACTATTAGTACCCTTATAATGTCAGTCATGGCTTACTAGTTCACTGGATATGGTACTATACCACTGGTTTTCACTTTCTGGTTGCTAGAGTTTTCAACGCTAGAGCGTTGAAAACTGCACCTTTAAATCATAAATCTTTATTTGCATGAATGTAGATAAGTGCATAAACAGGTGTTACAATTTTTAAGTCCTATACATTCTACCATCAAACTAATGTGCAAATGGTCATGTTACAAGTTATACAAGTATGTCAAGTTATTATTAGTTTATATTATTAGTTATTAGTAACACATCTCTATTACAAATTTCGGTTGCAAATAATTCAAGCAAACATTGGCATATTATTCTGAGCGTATTATTTGGTTTGATTTACGGCTTATTTACATGTTGCTGATTGAAATCAGGAGGTCAATCATGAAACAGAATTTGCGTGTGCAATTCGTACCATGAATATTTTGCAATCGGTCCCGAAGACAGCATTTAATTAACAAATTGTATGCATGGTATGGCCAAGTGCTTCGTTTATCGTATTATATATAATATAATTATAGTGTATAACACGAAAAACTCGTTTGACAATCGTAAACGTATCGTCCAGCTGTCAATTTGTATAGGATTTTTAACAGAGTCTCTTATGTGCGTTATATGAACTATCAAAATTCCATACAAATTGACATAAATTGATATACGTTTACATTTACGATTGTCAATCGAGTTTTTCGTGCTAAGCTGCTGCATATTTTCATAATCGATCGCCAGAGAACAAAATAAATCTGCGTAGTTGATGAAAGATATCTAAATATTCGCAAACTACTTTCAATATTCTTTAAACTTATAACATCGTCTGGTAGTAAAGTTTGTTTCTAACGGTCTTTATATGGCTCTACTGCATTATTTTTTTTCGTTTATACATAGTGTAATTTTGTACAAATTTTAATTTTAGTCAGGAATTAAATAAATGATGACGTTTTACAGTCGTGTTTTAAACTCTTTGCCATCATACTCATTCTTATCTTTAGTCTCTACATTGCTAATGGACACAGCACTTTTTGATGCCTCTTTTCTTTCCTCTGCTTCTAGAGCTTTCTTCCTTGTGCTTCTTAGTTCTTTTCTGTGCTGGATGTAGAAAGACCTGTGAACAAAAATAAAATATTTCCTAATATTATTTTATTTGAGTAAGTAAACTTTTAATTAGAGCGGAGGATACTTATTAAGGGTATTTAATATTTCAACATACAAGGTGCTAACCTAAAATGAAACGTATTGGTTTTAGTTTTAGTTAGGTTTCGTTATGGCACTTGCTTTTCTTATTTCAACATCGTTAGACTAATATATAAACTAGAATTAGAATAAAAAAAAATTATAAACATAAAATATAAAACCTAATTAATATTATACGTTTTGCTGTGCCACTTATGAGTTATGACACAGAAAAACGTAAAACTTAGAAAGCTCTGTGCACTGCGTAGTCCACGAAGTCTGCGTAAAATTAAACCAGTATGCAAAAGTCAAAAAACTGTAACTTTAGCGGGGTGCTATTGTCTTTTTATGTCATTCTTATTTCAATGAGCAAAGACGATGAAATATTTGAAAGACACATTAGCTAACTTAAGTTTACAGTAAATTTTCTGGGAGCGAATCACGAAAGACTTGTTCGACCATAGTAATAAAATGTCAGCGTATTGTCCAGATTTCAATTTGTATGGCATTTTTTACAGCGCCACTTCTTCTTCTTCTTTTATGGCCTCTGTGGTTAGTTTGCCACAATTTAGCCAGTGTCAAGTGTATTGTCACTTAGCAACGTAAACAAACGAAATTTGGAAAGAAACGATGACTTTTCTTTAAAAATTCCCTTGGAAAGTCTTTGACTAAATTACCAACCAACAATACCCCTTTATTTCAATTATTTAAACTTGTGCTAAGTAAACAAGTTGAATTGAATAAACTGCCACCAAATTTACGCAATAAAACTTAAAATAACACAAGAAAAATAATTAAAACGGGAAGACCCATGTCGTTTTGACAAGATAGCCAAAGACAATCTACAGCGCCACTTTCTTACGTAAAATATGACGAGTCACCGGCAGAATTGTGACTACTAAGCCACAGACGCCATAAACAAAGAAGTGAACTGAAGTGAACTACCAAATTGACAGATGGACGATACGCGCAGGCCACACCGCTAAAGTTAATCACAAATTAAAAGAAGAAGAAAGTTAAAGGTAAGATGGCGGGCGAGGAAGTGATATTTTTTTATAGAAACTACACTGACGTCACAGAACAGATATTAGTACTACGCTAACTGTAGTAGTATTTAGTGGCCTGCGTTTCTGATTGTCAATAAAGTTCGTGATTCGCCTTAAACCATAAGACGCCTTACGCAAGAATAATAGAAGCTGGTATGGTGAGTGCGGCACTAGTCAGAAACACTGCTCCGGGCAGCACGTACAGCGTCTTCATGTAGAGCCAGGAGTACAGCGGGTGGAACACCAGGGACGCTAGTGTCTCCGTCAGAGAGAATATAGAGTTCACTTTCGCTGCAAAAAAACGAATTTCGTTAAAGGATAAAGCGCACAAACTCCTGTGAGGTTTTCAGAGGCGCGGGTAACAAGACCAAGGCACGTTTTAAAACCCTGCGATTTTTTTTATATCACTAAAGTGGCAACCAAGCGTACGGCCCACTTGATGGTCAGCGGTTACCGTATACTATGTCATAATTATCACTTGCGTGTTACCACCCTGAGACGTTAGATGGAAAGTCTCATGTGCCTGTAATTTCACCGGAAACATACCTCATACCCTCATACCCTTCGAACCGGAACACAGCAATGCGAGCATTACTGCTTAGCTGCAGAATATTAAGGTGGTAGTCCTTCCCCGGACGAGCTCTATCAAAAAGTACTCTACTACTCTTAAAATAATTCAGTCGTTTTCCTATTAATTTACAGTACAATGTGGATAACGCGAGGGTCAAGCTCTTTCCCCACGCAAGCGTTGTCCGCGTTTCACACCATAGGTCTATTATCTTGCTTAATTATTATTATATTATTATATCAGCCATTCATGTCCCACTGCTGGACAAAGGCCTCCCCCCATTCTCTCCAGACTTCTCGACCCTGCGCTATATTGCGCCAGTCTACCCGGATTTTAATTAGTTCATCCGTGATATTTGATTTCCAAACATTCAATAATATCCGACGATCCACACGCCAAAATCCAACGCTTTGTATGTGCGAGTCATCATAATAATCATCATTTCAGCCAATAGTCGTCCACTGCTGGACATAGGCATCAAAAAGCGACGTGAAGACTGATCTTGAACCTTCACCAACCACCGTCTTTCTGTGACCACTTTAATGTCATCGGTCTATCGAGTGGGCGCCGTCCTATACTTCGTTTTCCAGTTCGCTGTCACCATTAGAAACCTATATTCCTCAGCCGTTACCAGGAGCTATTGGGCCAGCCCAGTTCCTTTTTTTCTAACAGATTTTCTCGTTTCAGATTCGATCGCGCAGTAAGTAAAGTAAGTTCGTATGAGTCAGTGGTCAACTCTGATGACAGAGTTTCTAGTCATGTCTGTCTGTCATTCTGTCATGGCCTAACAACTTTGAAAAAGCCGGGACCGACTGCTGCTGCCCTAAGAAGCGGGAGCGCTCAGTTGAAATTGCCACTGGCGGTCACCCATCCAAACGTTACGCGGAACAGTGCTTAACTTCGTTGATCTGTTAAGAGCAACTTAGCCAGCTACGTCACGAGCGCTTCTATACGAGCGATCGCGCAGTGTAACTCCTAGCATAGCTCTCCATAGTTCGTGTGTGAGTTGAACAAACCATTTTGCATTTCGGGAAATAGAGTGGCGCACATTTAGAGTGGCGTGATCGTATGTGTGCTAGATTTACTTACCAGTTTCCTGTTTATCGACAATTTTCGATATAATTGAGCGCAGTGAGGTGAATGTAGTCGCGTTCAGTATATCAACCAGCGGAACTGGAACAATAAATAACATCATATTCATTAAGCATACGCGTGATTACGCTCAAATGCTGAAAATAAAGCAATAAAGCTTGATTTACATCATGCCAGTCTCTGGCGTCGGTCCTTTGATTAGCTCCGTCGCCACTAGCTTCATCGAAATTATTAGGAATTATCGACGGGTTAGTTGCGTTCTCCCCCAGTCACGTTTCACCCGGCCCTTTTTCACACGATTTTAATAACGTTTATATCAATTGCCATTGCAATTGAAAATATATAATATAATCTATGCTACGTGAATTATGAAGAGGAAAGGTTTATAAATATGTATTTTTGTATTTTCGTTTGTTACGAATTAACTTAAAATCTACTGGTCCGATTTAAAAAGTTCTTCCACTATTAGAATGCTACATTATCCCTGAGTATAAGCTATATATTTGATTACTAGTGCTTTGCACGGATACGGTCAAGTCATAGTGAAACGAACTAGCAAGTAGATGGCAGGTTAGCAACTGGCACGTGCACCATGGGGCCTAAGCATCATAATATTCATTACAATACTGTAATTTGTTGGCTATTATGGAAGGATAATGAGAGCATTGAACGTTTTAAAACTAATTAGCATTCATAGCGCGGCCATTTTTGTTTTTGTTTGTTAATTTTGGGGTATAAAAGGGTTGTGTTACTTTGGAATGGATTTGATGGCAGATAAAAAACTCAAGCGTAGCTTTATGGCGAACTAAAAAAAAGCCTTTAATTGTATTTTACATTTTGTAATGTTTATTGAATAGGGACCTGATTGTTAGATTATGTTAGTAAGTTTGTTTAAATGGTTTCAAACAATCACACATTTTCGAAGAAACGATAAGATTTTATAAGACGAAGACGAAGCTGAAGAACTTGGCTCTTAATTATTTTTTAATTTCTGTCCTTTTTACATACATAATTATATTCTTGGCATGAGCCTCACCTAGTTTGCTTGTCACCACACTGAAGCCTTATGATGAAGAGGGATCATCAAAAAAAGCTAGGAACCCAGCCGAGTTTGTTGCCAGATTCTTCTAGGCTGGAGCGCGTGGAACTGGCGTAAATTCACCTAGCTTTAAAACGTTTCAAAATTATCCTTGTGATATGATTAAATAAATATATTTTTTACTTCACTTTACTTTACGAGCTAAAACGCACCTTGTGATTTCAACGTATAAATTTCTATTGACTTTGACTTTGATACACAAAGGAACAATTATTATCATAATAAATGTACCAACAGTTGTTATCGTGAAGTTCATCTTGCGTAATATTAATACAATATCTTAACCGCGGCTTCTCTCGTGTTGAAAGAGTAGTAGAGTTCTTTGTGATAGAGCTCGTCCGGGGAAGGACTACCACCATACCTATTTCTGCCGCCAAGCAGTAATGCTCGCATTGCTCTGTTCCGGTTCGAAGGGTATGGTTTCCGGTGAAATTACAGGCACATGAGACTTACCATCTAACGTCTCAGGGTGGTAACACGCAAGTGATATCTATGATGTTGCATGCGTACATAGGCTACGGTAACCGCTGACCATCAAGTGGGCCGTACGCTTGGTTACCACTTTAGTAGTATAAAAAAAAAAAAAAACTAATTCAATATTTGTGGGGTAACTACGTAAACACTCGCAACGCATTTATCTCCGTTGCATGGTTTTGATAGTTCAAGATTTATTCAAGATTTTATTAAAAAATTTGAAAAAATCTTGAATAGTTGTACTCCTCGCTATTGACTTGGCCTAACTATAGATAAACCCAATAACTCAGGACTTTATTCATAATCATACTATTAACCTCTGTTAGCTAATGTACCTATCTGTTAAATCTGTTAGCGTCTTTGTTCATTGACATAAGAATTACAAGGAAAGACAAAACTTAGCATGCCGATGAAACTACAGTTTATTTTATGAATACGGGGTAAGGCTACCTATGTCATCCGCCCTACGCCTCTGTAAATACACAGAGAGACATCTGAGATATTTGGTTTGCCGAAAAGTAGGTACCTACCTAATTATGAGTTCTTCTACCTAACATTATAACAGTCGTAGCCGTTGTCGCTGTGAAATAGCTGCTGTTTCCTAATCAGCTGTTTCCTAGCCAAAATCTAAATAATATCGTAGATAAGCTATTATACCTCTTCTAATGTTCCCACTACTGGGACACTAGCATATTCCCAGGCGCGAGTAATTGGGTTATAATCCACCACGTGGACCTAATGCTGATTGGTAGAGCAATGCCTTTCGAAATTTTAGTTCTTAGACAGAAGAAGAGTAGTAGAGTTCTCTGTGATAGAGCTCGTCCGGGGAAGGACTACCACCATACCTATTTCTGCCACCAAGCAGTAATGCTCGCATTGCTGTGTCCCGGTTCGAAGGGTATGGTTTCTGGTGAAATTACAGGCACATAAGACTTCCATCCAACGTCTCAGGGTGGTAGCACGCAAGTGATATTATAATGTTGCAAGCGTACATAGGCTACGGTAACCGCTGACCATCAAGTTGCCACTTTAGTGGTATAAAAAAAAAAGTAACAAAAGTAGAGTTGTGATCAGTAGCTTACTATAAAAAGTAGAGGACCTTGAATTAGTTTTAAATTATTAAATACATTATAATTAACATTATTGATAAACATTATGCAGACTTAATAGATGATCAAAAAGTTTGAGACAGAAATATGCTCTACGAGAAACGTCGACGTAGACGACATAGTCAAAGTCGCGGGCCGTAAGTGGATTTAGATTAGCACAGGATCGCGGTAGATGGGTAAGGGAGGCCTATACCCACTGCTGGGTATAGGCCTCTCTTAGTTTGTGCTTCCGTGCGTTCCTAAGTCAGGCTGTGGATGATGATGATGATGCTTTAAGTTCCAACCAGTTCGGCGTCAACAACAAAAACTAGTCATCATATATACATAAACTGTAGTTTCTTGCCTGCAAATTCTGTGATTACGAGGAAAAGGCGTGTAATTATTATCTCTAAGATTTATCTTTGACTATTTGAATATTCTGTTCTTGTTCAAAACTCAAAACTTTATAGTGGCTTTGTCCAAAACAAAGCCACTATAAAGTTTTGAGCAAACCAAAATAATGTTTTCAAATTTTTTTATTGTATTTGGATCAGTTCAGCTATCTATAGATCGTTTGTCTCTAGATAGTATATGTAATTTGTATATTTGTAAAGTAATTATGATAATAAATACTTTAATTTAATAAAAAATTAAAAATTTACTAACAAAATTTTTTTTTCGTGTTACCTGTTGTATCTAGCAATTTTTTTTAAAAATAACTTCTTCTATGTTATATTATTATGTATTAGCTGGTTTATATAATACTAGCTGTTTCCAGCGATTTCGTTCACTTTTAACTCAAAAACTAAAAATATTAGTAGCAATGTTTAATTCCCTGTCATCACCTATTTATGTTTTAAATTTCAGCCTAATTGGTTCAGTGGTTGTTGAGTTAACAAGGAATAAACATGCAAATTTTCGCTTTTATTTAGTACAAGAACAGTCATTTTTTCCGGAATGAAAGTAGCCTATGTGTTATTCCGGAACTTGAGCTATCTATATTCCAAATACCATTACAATCGGCTGAGATACGTGCTAATAAACATTCTCATTCACACGCACACACAGACATTCACATTGATAGTATTAGCAGGATTAGAGTGTATATGTAAAGAAATATGTATGTATGTATGTATTTAAACAGTAGTAGAGTTCTCTGTGATAGAGCTCGTCCGGGGAAGGACTACCACCATACATATTTCTGCCGCCAAGCAGTAATGCTCGCATTGCTGTGTTCCGGTGTGAAGGGTATGGTTTCCGGTGAAATTACTGGCACATGAGGCTTTCGATCTTAGCCTCAAGGTGGCAACCCGCGAGTGATTGCAAGCGTCCATAAGCTGCGGTAACCGCTTACCATCTTTTGGGCCTTACGCTTGGTTGCCACTTCAGTTGTATAAAAAAAAACCTACTAAATACATCTCTATATCGTTGAAGAGTGCTGTGCAGGTGGAGGACGCGCACTTGCTTCAGTGTATTATTGTGTTTAGTGCGATAGTGTGATCATATTTTGATATAATATCCTAACGGAAGACCAGCGTGGGTTGTTATTTAACAATCCGCATTATGCTGAGTTAGTGTCCATTTTGCAGCATCACGACTGCATATTTTATGATAACTTGTTTGTTAACTTGAGTAGGTAATTTTGTTTTTGTTTCTTGCTGCGGCGGCCCTTGCGGCCCACCAATTACAATATACGCGTGGTACTACCCAGCAGAGCCACCACGTTAGAATCCGATAATTTATATCGTCGATTTTCTCAGTACCTGACGAACGTACAGCAATAAACGGCATACGTACACTATGTACGTCTAACGTATATTCTTTTATGATGATCGGATTCTAGCGTGGTGGCTCTGCTGGGTAGTACCACGCCAATATACACCTGCTTCACAAAGATATGTTGAGCACTATGGCTACGAGACCAAGCCAACCACATCACAAAGCAAATGTCATCGCTTATATAGTTGTCCAGTTTTGTTTTCGTGCTGGTTAATAAATGGTTTAGGGAAGTAGGTTTAAGTTACTATTTCTTTTATTATTATAAGCTTCTTCTTAATTTAGTTTTATTATGATTATGTTGTTGTATCCGCATTGGGTCCGCGTGGTGGATTAAGACCCAATCACTCTCGCCTGAGAGTAGGCCAGTGTCCCAGCAGTGGGAACATTAGAAGGCTGTCATGATGATGATATTGTTGTGTAGGTATTGTTGCAAATAAAAAAAATATTCTATTCTATTTTTATATTTATAGGCTGGTTCATATCTGGCTCAACGTATCAGCATTGCCATTCAACGTGGCAACGCAGCCAGCTTGTTGGGAACGCTTCCTACTGGTAGTGATTTGGATCAGTTGAGCTATCTATAGGTCGTTTGTAACGGTCTTTAGATGGCTCAACTGTTTCATATGTATTTTGTATATTTTGTAATGTAATGTAATTATGTACATATTTTATATTGTTTAATAAAGGTTTAATATATTTATTCTGTTTTTTAATTCTATATTAGTGTGATTATTGTGATCTATTTATGTAAAAAAATACCTACTGAAGTACATCTCCATGTCCGTAGTGACGAATGCTGTCCAGGTCGAGGACGCGCATTTGCTGATGACGGAGACGAAGCAGAGGAGCGAGTCGTCCACCTGCATCCGTCTGCTTAAGATCGTGATAGAAAACATTGCACCTGTGACAATAAATTTTATTAAGCACTGTTCCGTCATCATTTGGATGGGTGACCGCCTGTGGAAATTTAAACTGAGCGCTCCCGTGCTTCGGAGGGCACGTTAAGCAGTCGGTCCCGGCTTTTTCAAAAGTTGTTAGGCCATGACAGAGGCCTTCGGGCAGCCTAGAAACTCTGTCACTAGAGTTGGCCACTGACTCATACGAACATGCTTATCAAACAACTTTACTAAAACAACTATGAATTTAAGAGTAGCAAAATTATTTGTGATAGAACTCGTCCAGAGAATCACTAATAATGCCGAACCTATTTCTGCCGCTAAGCAATAAATAAATAATAATGCTGGAAACACACAGCATCATCTAGCTCCAAGATGACTGATATACTTATTTCAATACAACACATACTCCTAGAAAGATATTTTTACATAGAAAAAATTGTAGTTACATAAAGTTTTTGTAGTATAATATAATTTTGTGTTCATGCAACCATTCGTAATGTAAATAAACAAATACTGTTACAGACATCAGATAATAATATCTTTATTGAATAATTATCTCTCATTTAGATAATTAATTACAAGACTGCTTTATTGGGCTGATTCTAGGCGCTTATTGCATTTATAAAGTTTACATTTATATGACGCGCTTTTAGCCCATTGTCATCAAGTAACTAGGTTAAGCAATGTTCAGCACGGTCAGTACTAGAGTGGCTGACTGCTTATGTAGCTTTAGAATACATTATTTTTTGAAGAATTTCGTTATCTAATACAGAAGTTATTTATTATGCAGGTTGAGTACCTCTTTTACTTTCGACCGCTCCTTGAGGGTAAAATCTAAAAAGTTATGCCAATCAAAATCAAATTATTGCGTTTGATTGCGACATAGCCTGAACCGTAAGGCAATAAAAACCTGAAATTTACAGGTAGTGTCCTTTTTAATGTGTCATCATCATGATAGCCTTTTGATGTTCTCTCTCTTAGGACACTGGCTTACTCTTGAGCGAGAGTGATTGGGTCTTAATCCACCACTCGGACCCAATTTAATTGCAGATGCCATTCAAATTTTTAGTTCTTAGACATGCCGGTTTTCTCACGATATTTTCCTTCACTGTATGAGTAGGTATTTCAATATGTAGATCAATTCAATGTACTAAAATAGTAATTTCTAAAGTTTAGAAGAAGCAGCAAATTCGCAAGTTGGTTTTGACATATCGCAGTACATACCACTAGTCTTTGATTCATAGGAAGGACCTTACTTACCAAAAGAATGTAATATGATGGAGTAGCTGATGTAAAGTCCAAACTTGACCATGTCCCAGTTGAGTTGATTCCTCACGAACAGGTAGAAAACTCCATGCTCAGCTGAAATCATAAAAACAAAACTAAAATGTGCGTAATTTATTTTCCTTATACCTTAGCAGGAAAACTTGAGTAACAATAAATAATTAAAGGAAAAACCTAACTTAAAAACCTAAAAGATAAGATAGACTACTTATAGAACAGTGCATAGGCTGATAACAATAAGCCCCAATACTGTCTGCATGTTTGGTGGTTTGCCCATCCAAAATGCATGAAATGATGTGACGACACAGGATACCTACTTTAATTTTCATCTAATGAACTTTGGAAGCGTGTCAAGACGACTCCTTGTCAATGCACTGATATGGAACAAACTGCTAAAAAATGTAAAATGTAATTAAATTAAACAACTATGTACACACTTATTTGGTTCTGTAATTTTTTTTTTATAGAGTCGCGTCACTTAGGCCTTCATGGTAAACCGCTTTATTGTTACCTTATAGTATAATCATTATAAGTAATATAATATAATAAATAAATATGGAAAGCAACGCGAAAAGACATGCAAAACCAGAACAACCGGAACAAATATTTTGTAGATCGTACAAGCATTTGACCCGAGGCGGGAATCGAACCCGCAACCTCCGCGTCGCAGGCGGACCTGCGCCCGCTGCGCCACATCGGTCGTAAAATCTTGTTAGTGTGTCTGCAATGGTTACCTACACACTGTTTGCATGTGAGTTTTGGCTTAACTGGAGCGAAGATCAAACAATCGAGTTTCTCGACCGCTTGCTGTTAACAAGGCACAGTAGTCACAGATAATACTACTGTCCGAATCGCGCGGACGAAGGTCTACCTGCGACGCAGGAGGTTGCGGGTTCAATTCCCGCCTTGGAACAAATGTTTGTACGATCTGCAAATATTTGTTCCGGGTGTTCTGGGTATTTTCTGTGTAAAATAAAAAATATCTATATATATATTATCCGTCATGTAGTACCCATAACACAAGCTCTGCTTAGTTAGAGTCTATATGATGCTGTGTGCATTGTCCAGTATTAAATAAATAAATAAATAAATAATGCTGGACAATCCACACAGCATCATCTAGCCCCAGGTAAGCTGCTGTTAAACAGAGCTGTGTTATGGGTAACTAGATGACTGATATATATTTAATACAATACAATACATAGATAGATATTTTTTTTTATTATATATAGAAATACCCAGAACACCCGGATCAAATATTTGTAAATCGTACAAACATTTGTCCCGAGGCGGGAATCGAACCCGCAACCTCTGCGTCGCAGGAGGACCTGCGCCCGCTGCGCCACATCGGTCGTCAAGATAAGTATTATTTATTTATTGTATAAAATAACACTAAAGCCTATGATCAACCAGCGAATAAACGGCTCGGTTAATACAATTTCCTTTAAGTAGAGGCTAAATGCAGACTTAACTCAGCAAATAGTAAATGTAGGTTCATAAAACCTGGTAGTAACCTGGTGTGACGAAAGCAATGCACGCAGAATTAAAACTTAGCGCTGCAAATGTCAAGCGTGGTGCTTAACATTGGATAAAAGATTCAACCATCTCTTCATTTGCTGACATTTAAAAAATACTTACAAGATGTAGGGCCGTATAGGATAAACACCGCTATTAGAGTGAATATGAGCTTGGCCCTTTTCATGGATACTCTTGGCTGGAACGCGACAGACACTGTGTCGACTACGTGTGAAATATTGAAGAAGGATACGTTTGAACAGTCTGGGCGTTCTATCTGAAAAACAAGTTATTCAAATATATAATTGTTACATAACTAACATACTAATATTACTGGCTTAGTCTAGACTGAGCACAACCTAAATGGTAAGTTCTGAAGTAGAGTTCTTAATTGTATATATAAAAGATTAGAATAACTGTTTATTTAGCACAGACATACACAAAGCCAAAAAAAGTTGAAATAGTATTAAAAATACCCACACCAAAAAGAGAAAAATAATAAAATATAAGTACACAAAAACATTTTTACGAGCGATGTGGCGCAGCGGGCGCAGGTCCGCCTGCGACGCGGAGGTTGAGGGTTCGATTCCCGCCTCGGGTCAAATGTTTGTACGATCTACAAATATTTGTTCCGGGTGTTCTGGGTATTATCTATATATAATAAAAAATATCTATCTATGTATTGTAGGGGTTTGCCAGCGAGCTATGGAGCGCAGCATCCTAGGAGTAAAACTAACAGACCGCGTTAGAAATAGTGAACTGCGCTCCAAAACACAAATAGCAGATGTTGGGCAACAAGTTGGCAATTTAAAATGGGACTGGGCAGGTCACGTCTGTCGCATGTCGGATGAGTTGTGGGCGAAAACCACTACAGAGTGGATCCCACGGGACAGAAAACGACCACGCGGCAGACCGCGGCGACGATGGAGAGACGAACTAGATGCCTTTATGAAGGACTGGCCTACACTAGCGCTCAATAGAGATGATTGGAAGGAAGAAAGGGAGGCCTTTGCCCTGCAGTGGGACAGCACAGGCTGTTAATAATAATAATAATAATATGTATTGTATTGTATTAAGTTTATATCAGTCATCTAGTACCCATAATACAGCTCTGTTTAACAGCAGCTTACCTTGGGGCTAGATGATGATGTGTGGATTGTCCAGCACTATTTATTTTATTATTATTTATTTATTTTAAATGAAAACACAATACCTAAATTAATTTATCAAAAAAGTAAAAAAAACTTCAAAAACAAAGGTTCAACTAAAAATAGTGATAATAATTGATATTAAAATTGTTCCTATTGTTTTCTCCTTCAAGTACATCGGTTCAGTGTCTAAGTGCTAAATAGGCGTTCAGTTCAGCATTAATGCTGGGTGAATAACAACCCAACGCTGATTTTCAGCTGAAACCAGGATGGAGATATGGCGACCTTTATTCTGTTTTACGCGCAGTTTTTACGAGATAAGCGAATATACTCTACGAACAAAAATTTTACGACAACTACACTGCTATGATACGCTAATGCGATCCAATAACGATGGCGTGGCGGACGAAGGTCAGCCTACGACGCAGGAGGTTTGCGGTTTTGATTCTCGTCTTGGGACAAATGTTTGTACGATCTGCAAATATTTGTTTCGAGTATTCCGGTCTCTGGTCTTCTATGTATTGTATTGTAGTTATCTTGTACCCATAACACAAAATAAAAAAATAATATTGGTGTCTGGTTTAAAATTTTCTAAAATAAACTAACTCAAGCTAATGCCGTCCTTTTTTAATTAATTAAAATACAAAAGACTGCGATAATTTTAGCTAAGTTTAAAAAATGCTACAACAAAATCGACACCATTATTGTTTTACGGTTTGAATATATATATATATATACTTATATAAAATAAATTGCCAGATCAGTATATTGTCAGATTCACAATTTTAAAGGTTCAATTTTAAAGTTCAAACTGAACATCGTACTTTTCTAAAAATCAATTAATTTATGTACTCATGGTGTGGTAGAGTTTGATCTACGGCGACACAGATGTTTACGTGATTTGCAAATATTTGAAAATATTTCAGAACTGGGTGTTTTGGTACGCTCTTGATTTATGATACTCACAACATGAAATTATGGGCAGGACAATGAATGCGTTAGTAAGTATAAGTGTCAGTAGGTATAATATTTAGCTTATATAAAATTATAGACCTATGCTACTCATTCATTAGTGTCATTAGTGTTGAAAAAGTGCTTTTCTGGTCACAATCAGTGATATAAAAATAATAATAATAATAATAATACATAAAAACTACCAACAGCTTAAAGTCCTGACTCCTAACCACATACTGGTGGTGTCGCAGCTAATTGCTGCTACTACTAATCGTAGGCTACACTGAAAACCAGCGCTACAGACACATTATGTCTGCAGCACATGCTGAGTGGCTGCCTTTTTTTCGTCACAATAATTAAGTTTTAATTTTTATTGTTATTTGTATTTTTATGTTAATTGTGTGGCGTTAAATAAATATTTTTCTATTCTATTCTATTCTAACCATTAGCTCAAAAGCAATATTGAAATAATGTGACATTTCGGCATACAAAAAAAACAGTTATTATTTCAATATTGCTAGAGATCGTGGTAATAAGATCGTCCCCCATAAGGTTGCTGGTACAATCTCTAGTTTTAAAAATAATATTGCAAAGTCAACAAACATTTGTCCTGCGGAAATCAAACTCGCAACCTCTCGATTCTCAACCAGACAAACGCCACTGCGCCGCTGAGATCATCAATGAAATGATAATGTTAATGATGTTTTTTTTTATACAACTGAAGTGTCAACCAAACGTACGGCCCACAAGATGGTAAGCGGTTACAGCAGCATATGGACGCTTGCAATACCAGAGGTATCACTCGCGGGTTGCCACCTTGAGGCATAGATTGTAAGCCTCATGTGCCAGTAATTTCATCGGAAACCATACCCTTCACATCGGAACACAGCAATACTGCTTTGTGGCAGAAATAAGTTTGGTGGTAGTACTTCCCCGGACGTGATGATGATTATTTTGTTTTGTACCTAGACAAGGTGTGAAGATCAAATTGCATTCATGTCCCCAAAACGTCATGTAGGTACTGTGTTGAAAAAATTGAAAACAAGATTAACCTAACATAGTCCAAACAATTTATTGCTTATCAGCGCTCTAGTTTATAATAAAGATACGATACAGTATCAAAGAGTTTAGATATCCACACTGCTTCTTAATTTTATCGATGACCGCGTCGTATCGTGTTCCGTTAGATAACCTTTAGGTAAATTACTAATAATTTATTGACTAGAAGATAATAAAATAAAAAAATAAAGGTCAACGTAAAAAAACGTGAAAAAATGTTGGTAAATAAATAAACATTATATAACATGAAAATCTGATAGGTTGAGCTTGTTTTGTTGACATAATAAATCTTCCGCAGGCCCCTAATACTTTTAAAATAATCAGATGTACACTTACCGGTGGATATCCCTTAATGCTAAGCCACTCGTCTGGTTCTATCAAGCAAATAGTGCCGTACATCAGCACCAACGTGAACAGGCCAGCTGTCATTGAGAACAGTGCATAATATCCCATAGAACGAACCAGGAAACCACTCAGGGCCATCCCGATCGGAAGACCAGCCGTCATGCAAAAATTCACCATCCCCACACGAAATGTCCGAGATTCCTCCGTTGTAATATCACTTATGTAACTGAACACACCAAGAAACATAGTCACCCATCCACCGGTCAGAGAAAAAAACAATGTCTCCAAAAACACCGTCACTTCAACAGGTATCTCGTAGAAAAAGTAAACGTTGACCAGATTGTTAATAGACGTCAAAAGTTCCCCGTAAATTGGCAATAGGATGATAATTTTTCGCTTCCCCGTCCTGTCGCTCCACGCGCCTAGAAACATTATTAGTAGACACGGCAAAGCCGTCTGGATTACGCCCTTCCAGATATCGATCGACGAAATTAGTTCTTGGACTTTTTTCTCGTATTCCGTGAAGTTGTTGCTGGATTTTTGGACCAGAGCGTCGCAGATCTCGTCACCGTATCCAAGGTTGACTCGGCACGCTTTATCCAGGTTTAAATTTCCCATCGCAAACCTGGAAATAACGCTGGGTATGATGAGCCCAGCGAGTAGAGGCTCCACAGTAATGTTGTCTCTTACGTATCCCCATTTTTCTCCAAAGGTTTTTTCCTTATACGGATTTCTCGGCTCCTGGTTCAGCGGTTTTTCTTCCACCACATCAGCGGTTTTCTGTTTTTCTTCAGCCATTTTAATCGGTTTTTCAATCTTGTTGATTTAAATCGCCTCCATTGTTTGTAAACAGTTGGAGAACACGACCGATTGTAACTGTTGCAATGTTTGACTTCACATCATGTTCGTGAGGTATTGAAAGGCACAATAATTGCTTTGATGGTTTGCTTAACCGATATATTTGTTTGATATCAATTACGCGTTGATAAATGATAAAAGGCTTAGAATCGTTGTTGATAATTATCTGTTCTTTTGTTCTCTGGCGATTATGACTTCGAACTTGTCATTTTTATGATTATTATTATATTTGGGTATTTGGATACGAAAGAACTTCTTAGGTGTCCGGTTGAATCTCGACTGGCGGATCTGCAAATGGTATCGTAAAGTGAAGATTATTGCCTGTATATAAAGCCGGTCATCCACCGTATATAATGTATTAGCGGGGACATGTAAATTTAACAGTATATATTATAATCGGGTCAAAATACCTTTTCATTTTCGCTGCGGGTTTTATATAATTTCATTTATCTAAAACCAGTTTTTTCTCTCAGCTATACTGACCCAGTTTATAGTTTTATAGAGATGTTATAATCTCATCCTGTTCAGTTTAGATAGATCAAAGGCTTTATAAGTGGTTGTTTACTTTTTTTATTGATAAAGAGTAAACTAATATGAATAGCATGACTTGAAAAAAAAAAACCAATGTTTATAAAACACATTCACTACTGTTTGAAAAATAATAGTAGCTTTGTGCGTCTAGAACAATTTTATTATCATACAACTTTCAATGGAGTGTATATAAACTGCTGCCATGAACTTTACTGGGTTTTTATAAAATCTTTTCGAAACATCAACACGTTCTGTGACATCCAACAACCGATACCTTACCTCTAATATCAAGCGAACAACGGTATATCGGTTATTCACATCGTACGCCGTGGTCGAATACCTTGTTATCTTTGACTTTATAGTCTTACAAATTCTATACCTACTCATATAACAAAGGGTATGGGCATAATAAAAATGAATATGCATAGAACTGCATGGAATTATTGAACACTGCAGCATTGTTTGATTTTTTCTAAGTCGACATCACTTTGGATTAATAAAATATATAAAAATGACCAGAAGGGTATTTCTACTACAAACTTTTCATTCGTTCAACTGTAACTAAACGGTTGGTTTTTATCTGTTTTTAACTGCACTGGAGTTGGAATTAACAGAAAAGAATTATAACGTTAAATGTGGTTTATTAGAAAATCGACCTCCTGAGTTTTTTCAAGAAGTAAAGAGGTAAGGTAGTTCGCCTATTTAAGTTGTAGGTCGTCATGTCAAGAGTAGTAGAGTTCTCTGTGATAGAGCTCGTCTGGGGAAGGACTACCACCATACCTATTTCTGCCGCCAAGCAGTAATGCTCGCATTGCTGTGTTCCGGTGTGAAAGGTATGGTTTCCGGGGAAATTACTGGCACATGAGGCTTTCGATCTTAGCCTCAAGGTGGCAACCCGCGAGTGATACCTCTGGTATTGCAAGCGTCCATAGGCTGCGGTAACCGCTTACCATCTTGTGGGCCGTACGCTTGGTTGCCACTTCAGTTGTATAAAAAAAAAAAAAAAATGTCACGTCACTTGGTGTTTTTCAGATAGGTGAACCACTCTAGGCACATTGCTTAACACGTGTGCATGACCAGTATTTAAACGACTCTACAATTGCAAAAATAATAGACTATTGAACACGCAATGACCATTACCATACAGATTTCCTGAAAGTTCCAGTCGTCATAAAATATGGCGATTTCATTAAAGCAGATTTGCAAGGTAGCAATTTAGTGCCATATACCTTGCAAATTCGCTGTATGCTTATTATTATTATTATTTTATATTTTTTTATTTAACATTTACAATATCATAACAGTGTTAAACCAAATCGATATTGAAAATTAACAAAACAAACAATTAAACATTATGCATTAAGTAACATAATTTATAAGTGCAGCTTATTACCTACTTACATACTTTACAGTGTACACGCATTACTGTTTAGGTTTGAAGGCAAGTAGTGAAATTATTAGGCGAATGAGACATATTAACGATATCTCGGAGAACAAGTGTTCGGTAAATCGCCAGTGAAATGCCAATAATGGATGTTAAATCACATCCATTATTGGCATTTCATATTGGCATACAGGAAAAAATATTTTAAATCTTTTCACTGGGTGATATAAAAAAGCGACACAGACAGTACACGTTTTCGCCCAACATTGCGACCATCAGAACGGCCACCGCATTAAGAAAACATTTCCTAAAGTCACTTGCACTGAATAAAACACGTATAGATAATGCGAGATATGACATGAAAATTGTGCTAAATTATGCGTTTATTTTACACCTAACTTTTTTGCTATAACTATTTTGATAAACGTTGAAATTATTAATAACTTATACATTTTTTGCCAATTACTTTTGCGGTTGGCAAATTTGATGTAACACCAAAAAACACGTATTTACCAACTATATAAATTAACATTACTCAACTATTTAGTTAAACTACGGGGAGTTACCCAAAACAGTTACGACCTTTGCTATGTACAAGGCATCTACGTACCTATCTGTTTGCAATTATTGTCATTCATCGGTACATAATCGAGAAAAAAAACTGTTTTATTTATATATATGGCTAAATTGAAAAGAGAAAGTGGTTCAGACTTAGAATAATGTCAAACCAAAGCCGCGCGCAGGTTGTACGTAGTATTTTTTGCCATTAATTGTGCCATGGTGCGCAGTGTTTATTATATTATATTATTATATATTATTTAGTTGATTTCACACAATAGCTCTTTAACTGGCACAATTAATAACCACCAAATTAATTTTATGCATTTTCCTCATTGATTTATTCAATTTCCTTATAATTTTGGCCTAAATAATGTGTTAAACATGAAGCTGGATAAAGTAGTTCTATCTACACAAAGCTAGAGTACCTTTCTAGCTTAGAAGATCTAGCTTTCTAGAAAATAAAACATAACACACCCAAACAGTCACCTAACATAGGTATCATACCATAGTCCTGACACACACCCACACTAGAATTTTCTTTGTCGTGGGTTTAGAAACTACAGTACCATAATATCCATCATACAGATGGGTACGTACTGTTTTATATTACCCGTTCATAACGACATCATTTAATAAAATAATCTCTAACTTTATTACATAAGAACCACTAACCACGAAAAAATACAATTTATGGACGCTATATAAAAACACTTATCCAGTGAATATAGAAGTGAGTTTACCTGGTGGTAGGACTTCAGCAAGAGTCTATCTTGGTGACTACCACCGCAGTGCCAGATATTCTGCCTCAAAGCAGCAGGTGCAAGCATTAATATGTATAAGTTTGAAGGCCACTGTAGCCTGTCAAAATACTGGGTGAACAAGACTTAATATAGTGTGTCGGGGTTCGTTCGTTCGTTCGTATGAGTCAGTGGCCAACTCTGGTGCCAGAGTTTCTAGGCCGCCCGAAGGCCTCTGTCATGGGCAACTTTGAAAAAGCCGGGACCGACTGCTTAACGTGCCCTCCGAAGCACGGGAGCGCTCAGTTGAAATTGCCACTGGCGGTCACCCATCCAAATGATGACCCCTTTCCATGTGCCTGTAATTTCAACAACCTTTTGGTCCGGAATACACAAAAGTTAACTGCTTGGCGCTGGCGGCAGAAACAGTTCTACAAGACTCTTTACAACTGCTCTTTTACTTGACACTGATGCTAAGTTTTGTGACTTGCTGATATAAAAAATACCACTTAAAATCTAACCAAATTTAACCACGGAACGCGATAAGGAACTGACCATAAACAAGTAGTTACCATAGGTATTGTACTCTTGGCAATCATTCTATTCACGGGAACCAATTACCTATTTAAACCGCATAGTGGGCAGTGAAATGTTTAGAATATAGCATAGGTACTGTCGAACCACGTGGCC
This sequence comes from Colostygia pectinataria, assembly GCA_951394395.1. NCBI lineage: Eukaryota > Metazoa > Arthropoda > Insecta > Lepidoptera > Geometridae > Colostygia > Colostygia pectinataria. The sequence continues at coordinate 12,331,175 of OX596353.1, read as the reverse complement.
AAAGGCCGGTTTTTGTGATGATGATGATTTTTTTTAAACTGGGTTATTCATCCCTTCAAACCTGCCTCTAATGTTCTCCGTTGGGCTACTCTCAAGCGAGAGTGATTGAGTCACAATCCACTACACGGACCCAATGTGGATTGGGTGGCACATGTCTGTTTTAATTCTAGGACATGCTAATTTCAGTTTGAAAGCATTGAACACTACATTTTTGAACACATAGGTCCATTTATGCACAGTTTTCAACCCTTCAACTACCTGCTTCACAAACACTTGTTTAGGTGATAGAGAAGAAATCAAATTAAATTTATTTCTATTCAAATGCAGCTTGCTCAGACATAGGAAAGCGGATTAATAATTAATATTATTATCTGACCCACTTCTCTAGACTTGATTTAGCGTGGGCTAGCTGTAGGCGAGTACCCGGTCGAACAGTGAGAGGTTGCTGGTTCGATGCCCGTTGATGAACAAGTATCATGATCTACAAATATTTTGTTTCGAATATACTGTAAGTAAAATTTCTCATTATCTAACACCATTTATTGCTTCTTCTTCTTCGTGGACTGCGCAGTGTTCAGAACTCAACTAAACTCATTCTGATTTCAACTTTATTTCAAAGATGTTATGTTTGAGATTACGAAAGCAAGTCCTTAAACGAATACCAAACTAGAACCGAAATAATTCCGCATAAGATTAGCCTGACGCCTGACTATTACAGATGCAGTGCCACCCAAAACTCAAAGTTTTCAAGGGTTTGCGTGGCACTGCTCTGCGCTTATCACCCCGAGACATTGTTGTTAAGTCTCTTTCGCCCAGTAATTTCACTTGCTACATTGCCCCTAAACCTAAACACAGTGCAGCTTGCACACTGCTGCTTGGAGGTAAAATATCTGACACTGCGGTGGTACCCACCAAGACGAACTCTTGCTAAAGAGTCCTACCACCAGGTGAATCTGCTGAATCGTTAAACATTTGGAGGCAAATTTTTAACGATTCAAAAACGTTAGAAAGTATTCAGGGGAGCCAGAACTAACAGTTAACCTTATACATGTTTAGTACTAAAAATATGATGCAGATAAACTTACAGATTATCCTAAAAATAGTATTAACCACAAGAAAAATCCAACTTGTACAACATGTTAACTTCTCACTCAGTTACATACACTGAAGATGGCAGCGGGAACTCAGTAGGTATTTAGTCTTTGATTGCTAGGATAAAGAAAGCTATACACATTCTGACGGGACGGGACCGCATTATGCAAGATGGAGTAACGCTTTTAGGGTTACTCTTTTTTATTAGTTAGTTGGTCTGTTCTAAGTACATATCCACCATACACTGCCGCCAAGCAGTAATGCGAGCGTTGCTGTGTTCCAGTTCAAAGGGAATGGTTTCCGGTGAAATTACAGGCACACGAGGTATACGTCTCAGGTAAGTAAGTTCGTATGAATCTATAGCCAACTCTGGTGACGTTTTTAGGCCGCCCGAAGGCCTCTGTCATGGCCTAACAACTTTTCGCAACAACGTCTCATGTGGCAACGCGCAAGCGATATCTCTAGAGCGTAAGCGTAAGCGTAGAGAGGCTACGCTTACCATCAAGCAGGCCGTACTTACTTTATAATTTACTCTACTTTACTTTACTTCAGCCCACTGCAACTTTATTTGACTGATCTTCAGGGCTATTAAACTTTAATTCTCTCTCGATTTACTTCGCAAGCGATCACCGTCTATTCATATTATTGCTTACTCGTCCCGTGGTTATACGAATAGATTATGTTGGACCGTGCATGTATAAAATTAAAAACCGGATTATCTGAGGCTAACGGGTGTAAAGGTCATTTACATGTTTATCTTTCTATGCTAATTAGATGTAATAATAAGACTTTTTATTATGGTATTGAAACGCAAAGTCAAGGTCTCAAAATCTTGATCGACCGGCAGATAAAACCGTGGTTTTAACTCTCGTCGGTAAAGCTAGCTTGTGTAAGGCTCGGCAAGCATGTTTGATAATTGGTTCTACAAGTCATGCAAAACTATCTATCGACCAATAGAAAGCTAAATCGTCAGCTGATACTCAGGTAGTAGCTACGGGTTCTGTTCCCGCTGCGGCGCAATTATATGCATGCTCTAAATATATTTTTTCTGGTGTTTTTATTTACTATAATTAAGTAAGTATACTTAAGTTTTTACAAAAAATAAATATTCTATCATCCATCTCCTACAATATAGGCTTGGATAGAGTATACTATTGACTCATACGAACTTGTTATTTACTTACTTACATGCTTTGCCCAGTTTATGCCGCTGTAAAATGACAACAAAAATCGTCAATGTTTCTACCGCGGTCTCACGGCTCGTCGGACGATCAGACACTTTACAGTTTTGTATTTATTATGTAAATATTCATAATATATTCATCATTCTCATAAATTAGTACCTATCTCACATCCGGTATCTTTTTTGCAACAGCGGGCCCACTACGCAAAAAAGCAAAACCTGTCAATTATGTTTTTCTGTTGTGTCTCTAAATTTAAATTTTTTAGGTGTCAAACGTGCAGTGAGTGCTTAGCACGAATAACTCGTTTGACAATCGTTAATGTAAACGTATCGCCTAGCTGTCAATTTGTATAGGATATTAGCAGCGCTTTTTTTTTTTTTATACTACTGAAGTGGCAAAAAAGCGTACGGTCCACACGATGGTAAGCGGTTACCGCAGCCTATGGACGCTTGCAATACCAGAGGTATCACTCGCGGGTTGCCACCTTGAGGCTAAGCTCGAAAGCCTCATGTGCCAGTAATTTCACCGGAAACCATACTCTTCACACCGGACACAGCAATGCGAGCATTACTGCTTGGCGGCAGAAATAGGTATGGTGGTAGTCCTTCCCCGGACGAGCTCTATCACAGAAAACTCTACTACTCTACTAATTGCATACAAATTGACAGCTGGACGATACGTTCACGTTTACGATTGTCAAACAAGTTTTTCGTGCTGAGCACTCCACCGCCTGCGTTTGCGTACGCGTACAATGACGTTGCAATGTATGAAACTGTTGTGTAACATGTAAACTCAATAGAAATGAATGTCAATGTCATCTGTCAGACAGCTAGATAAATGGAATGTCACTTGTATTTTTTTGTTCCTTCTTCTGCTTGCTTCTCACGCCACGCTACGCTATTACTGTGCATCTGAATAAACTCCCGCTGAAACTGAAATCCTGCTGCTTTTTCTTCAATATCCTTCAGGTTATGCGCCCAGGACTACGCGAGGGAATCAGTTTCGTGCTTATTTTGCATAAATCAATTACTTGCAAAAGCTTGCTGGCGCGGCGCACGCGCACGCGGTGCGTACAATATGGCGGAATCACATAAAAAGTCTTCAGAAGCAACGGCGGCGACTTCTTCATCAACATCATCAAACTTTATCGCGATCGACAAGTTGCGAGGTATAGAAAATTATACAACCTGGAAGTTTATGATGAGAATGATACTCATTCACGAGGATTTGTGGGAATGCGTCGAGGATGACGTTGGCGATGCCAAGAAAAAGCAAAAGGCTCAAGCCAAGATTGCTTTGGCGATCAGTCCAACGGCAATTCCACACATCAGGAATGCGAAGTCTGCAAAGGAAGCGTGGGACAATCTACAGAAAGCCTATGAGGACAAAGGTCTGTGTCGTAGACTTGGATTGTTGAGATCACTTTTTGGAACAAAATTAAGTGAGAGCGAAAGCATGGAATGCTACGTGAACAAAATTACTGAGATATCACAGCAGCTAACCGAAATTGGATCACCACTGGAAGACGATTTTATCGCTGTTCTAATGTTGAGCGGTCTTACAGCAGATTATGATCCATTCATCATGGCCATCGAGAACACGAGTGTGAAGCTATCGAGTGAGCTTGTGAAGGCGAAACTACTGCAAGAAAACCTTCGCAGAGATGACAAGTTGGAGAGCGCTACTGCATTGATTGCAAAGAAGCAACCTCGTTGCTTTAAGTGCAAGCAGGTGGGACACTTCATCAAGAATTGCCCTAAATCCAGCAAGAAGAAGACTGGAAAGGAGAACCCAGATGCAGTCTTGCTGACAGCACTCTCAGTCAACATCAACAGCGGCTCATGGTATATTGATAGTGGTGCCACGGGGCACATGTGTAATGATAAGCGTATCATGGACAACTACTCTAATGATGGACAGCTGGCAGTGAGTATAGCTAACGGTGAAAAACTTTACACAGCCGGACAAGGGTCAGTTCGAGTGCAAATGAAAAATAATGAAGTAAAAACAATAAGTGATGTTCATTATGTGCCTAATTTAACTACAAACTTGTTGTCTGTTAGTGCTATGGTAAAGAGAGGTTATAAAGTAGTGTTTTGTTCTGGCAGCTGTACAATATTTGATAAAAACATAGTAGTGGCTACTGCCACTTTGTGCAATGGTGTTTATCAATTAGATACAGTCGTGACAATGAATTGCAATTTGGTAGGCAATGTTTCTAATAGTTTTTCAGAATCAGGTGTTTCTGAAACTGGCCATGCAGTGAAGGAGTTGGAAAAAGACAGCGTCTCTGCAATAAATAATCCAGCGACAGAGGCATGTGCAATGACTGCTTCACAGGGTGGAGATGTGGCTTCACAAGAGGTTTGGCATAAGCGGCTAGGTCATCTCAACCATAAGAGCATGGAGCTACTTAGAAAAGGTATGGTTATAGGTATTTCTTATGATAGTAATACTTACCAACAATGTATAGCATGCATTGAGGGGAAACAAACCCGACTACCTTTCCCCAAGAAGTCATTCAGCAGGGCTTCAGATACATTGGAGTTGGTACACACTGATTTGTGTGGTCCTATGCCATGCAGTTCTATGAGTGGTTCAAAGTATTTTCTAACATTCATAGATGATTACAGTCGAAAAACTTTTGTTTATTTCTTGAAACAAAAGAGTGAGGTTTTTGAGAAATTTAAAGAATGGAAGGCGCTTGCAGAGAACCAATCTAATAAAAAATTAAAAGTAATCAGGAGTGACAATGGTGGTGAATATGTGAACTCTAAATTTCAGAACTTTTTGAGGCAAAATGGCATTCGGCATGAGACAACAGTGCCTCATTCGCCTCAGCAAAATGGAGTTGCTGAGCGTGCCAACAGAAGCATCATGGAGAAGACCCGTTGTATGCTGAGAGAGGCAGGCCTACAAAATAAGTACTGGGCTGAAGCAGTTAACACGGCAGTCTATCTGAAGAACCGTTCACCCACCATAGCTGTCAGAGGCTATACTCCTGAGGAGAAATGGACAAAGAAAAAGGTAACCATCTCTCACTTACGTACATTTGGTTGCATTGCGTATGCTCAAAAGTTGGATCCTAAAGCAAAGCCTTACATTTTGGTGGGCTACTGTCAGGATACCAAGGGCTACAGACTAATAAACCCTGATGATCCAACAGTGTGTATAAAAGCTAGAGATGTCACATTTTTAGAGAACAAATTCTATTGCAACAATGTGTCACATGATGATAACCAGTTCAATGAAATAATCACACCACTTATTGGTGATGAGTGTAGGAATGATTATCAGCCTCCTGTGCTAACAGAATCATCTACCGAGAAACGCTCTGATGACACAAATGTTAATAGGTTTAGAGGAAGTAGAGTTACTCGGGGTGCACAGAGATGCAGAACCACAGTAGTGGATGATTCTGAGAGTGATGAGGAAAGCTTTAATACAAATGATGCTGCGGATAAAACATACGTTCCAGATGGATCAACAGAAGAAGAATCTTCATCAGAAACTTCAAACTTCGAGGACAGCGTGTCCTTTCCTTCATGGTCAGCGTACCTGGTCAGCGAGGTAGAGAGAAATGAGGATGAACCTCAGACAGTACAAGAAGCACTGAGCAGCTTAGAAGCTCATAGCTGGAAAAATGCCATGGAAGATGAGTATAAATCATTTATTACAAATAAATGCTGGTCACTTTGTGATCGAGTCCAGAGTCAGAAACCGGTCAAGTGCAAGTGGGTATTCAAAAGAAAACTGATCAATGGGGAAACACTGAAGTATAAGGCTAGATTAGTAACCAGAGGTTTCACTCAAAAGCAAGGCATTGATTACCATGAAACCTTCTCCCCAGTAGTAAGATATTCGACTATTCGCGCACTGTTGGCCTTGGCTGCTGAATACGACATGATGGTGGAGCATCTTGACGTGAAAACGGCGTTTCTGAATGGCGACCTCGAAGAAACCGTTTACATGGAGCAGCCAGAAGGATTCATTGTGAAAGGCAAGGAAAGTAAAGTATATAAACTTCACAAAGCGATTTATGGATTGAAACAGGCTTCGAAAGCTTGGTATGAGAAAATAAACAGAGTTTTGTGTCAAAAACTAATGTTTACCAAGACTTTGTCAGAACCCTGCGTCTATTATAAATCAAGTAATGGTTCATTATTGATAATAGCATTGTATGTCGATGATATTTTAATGTTTTCAATGTCTAATTCGAATGAAAATGTCGAAATCAAGAATAAACTTAAAATTGAATTTGAAATTACAGATTTAGGGGCAGCTAGATGTATTTTAGGTATGAAAATCTGTAAATACAAAGACAAGATCACTCTTGATCAATCTAGTTATATAGAAAGGGTTTTACAAAAATTTAAAATGGTTGATTGTAAACCCTCAGCCACTCCGATGGAAACAGGTGTTATATTGAACAAACCAAAGGTGTCAGAGACCTATGACTATGATTACAGAGGCTTGATAGGCTCTCTTATGTATATAGCAATAGGGTCACGTCCAGATATTGCTCATGCAGTCAGTTACCTTAGCCAATTTAATGACTGTCACACAGAAATTCACTGGAAAGCAGCAAAAAGAGTTCTTCGTTATCTCAAGGGTACTAAAGATTGTTGTTTGACTTTTCAGAAAGGTGGACTGGAGATAACTGCATTTGCTGACTCTGACTGGGGTAGGAACGAAGCTGATCGTCGCTCTTATACAGGTTTTGTGTTCAGAATCGGAAAATCTATTGTTTCTTGGGAAAGTAGGAAACAAAAGACTGTAGCTTTATCAAGTACTGAAGCTGAGTACATGTCTCTCTCAGATACATGCAAAGAGGCTTTATTTCTTAAAAAGTTTTTAAAAGAAATTCTTGATAAAACACTAAAAGTTGTAATTTACAATGACAATCAGTCTGCACAAAAACTATGTAAAAATAATGTGTTTCATGCCAGAACAAAACACATAGATATCAGACATCATTTTATTAGAGAAAATGTTTGCAATGGAAATGTTGATGTAAGATATTTGTGTACTGCTGACATGATAGCAGATTTGCTCACTAAGCCTTTGTCTAGAGAAAAGCATGAAAAATTTATGTATCAGTTATTGCATAGAAAATAAATAGATATGTACTAGGTAGGAATTACATTTTATGAATATTGTTTCTTGTAGAATAAAATAAAAATGTCCTATTTAGTTTGTTATGCAAAAACAGTATTGTTACAGTAACTTTGCGGTTCTCTGTTTTCATGACTAAATAAAAGTCATGCGTAGGTAGGTGTACTAAATTATATTGTATACTGTTAGTAGTGTAGTAATAGACAGGTAGGTACATATTGAGTTCTATTGGTTTAAGGGCGAGTGTTGTGTAACATGTAAACTCAATAGAAATGAATGTCAATGTCATCTGTCAGACAGCTAGATAAATGGAATGTCACTTGTATTTTTTTGTTCCTTCTTCTGCTTGCTTCTCACGCCACGCTACGCTATTACTGTGCATCTGAATAAACTCCCGCTGAAACTGAAATCCTGCTGCTTTTTCTTCAATATCCTTCAGAAACTGTATGTGACATGGCACACCGCTTGCGTGACAGCTCTCAAGGCAAACACGCGCGTAGCTGCGTCTACGTGCTGCTTACGCATCCAGTGAGTCGTGGCCTTTACAGGCCGACACGCGCCGTGGGCAGCATCGCAGTGACACGAAAAATAACAGAGTATTTTACAAAATCTAGTATTTTTTTTTTCTTTTTTACAATCTGTTGAAAACAAGTTGAAAAACACAATGTAACCGTTCTTTTTTTATAAGCCTTTAATCAAAAATGAAAAGGTTTTATCGTTATCCATTAGTCAGCTCCCTATTGTTCTCACTGCTGGGACACTGATCTACTCTCAAGCGAGAGTGGTAAGGTCTTGATCTATTTCGCGGTCGCAACGCAGATTGGTTAATCCTTAGTTTTTAGTTGTGTTTTCCTTCACCTTATGAGAGCGTGTAAAAATATTTTGGAGACCAGTTTTGAACTCATAACCTTTCGGTCGGAGCGAGTTTTTTTTTATACCACTAAAGCGGGAACCAAGCGTACGGCCTTACTACCAATAAACTACTCTACTCTTTGTGTTTTATGTTATAATTTTATTATTTTTTAAAAGGTACTTACTTAACCTTACTTAAGAGTAGTAGAGTTCTTTGTGATAGAGCTCGTCCGGGGAAGAACTACCACCATACCTATTTCTGCCGCCAAGCAGCAATGCTCACATTGCTGTGTTCCGGTTCGAAGGGTATGGTTTCCGGGACTTTCCATCTAACGGCTCAGGGTGGTAACACGCAAGTGATATCTATAATGTTGCACGCGTACATAGGCTACGGTAACCGCTGACCATCAAGTGGGCCGTGCGCTTGGTTGCCACTTTAGTGGTATTAACACAGCTCTTTACCACCTATTAAAGATGATAATTATAATTAAACAAGCAAACGAAGTATTTTGATATAATAAAACATACGGTGCGCTTACAATGTAGCCGGAAAATAACTCAAAATAACAACCGCATTGTTTAATAATATTAATGGTAATATAAATGATAAATTTGATTAAAAATCCAACAATAAACACTTTACATTTTAAATGAAATAGGGAAACAATGCAATTACAAAAATAAAATTAAAAGTATTTTAGCAGCTGTGCTAGAAAAACCTTTGTGCAGCAGCTACTACAAAAGGTGTAGGCATCAAGGCAATCGTCTTCATAAAAATAAATTGTTGTGCGTTAGTCTCGCTAAAACTCGAGAACGGCTGGAGCGATTTGGCTAATTTTGGTCTTGAAATATGTGGGAGTCCAGAAAGGTTTAAACGGTAAAAATAACGCAAGTGAAACCGCGCGGGTCAGAGTCAATCATAAAAATGTAATTCCTAAATGCACAGCTCACTAAGTAACTAAGTGGTTAACCGACTAATGGCTCATTTACACCATACAATAATTGCATGCAAGAATTGCCTTATCAAATTCATTTTAAACATTTTTGTTCCAAAATCAATTTGACAAGGCAATTCTTGCATGCAATTATTGTATGGAGCAAATGGCCCTTAAAGCTATATTTACACCATTCAATAATTGCATGCAAACAATTATACAAAAAATACCAATGGCAAACATATAACTCATAAAAGTAATACGATTAAAAAAAGTAGTAACCTAACTATTGAGACCATTAGAACAATAATAAAAAAAATAGTGCGAATAACAGAGGTAGCAGAGGCTTCTAAACTTTCGATGCACTTGTTCCACGCGTCTTTTAAATATGATATACGATACTTTGATATAAACTTGACTGTATAGTATGCAAACAAGTATAAAAACAGGCCATGGTGAAAGCTTTTTGGTCTGTTTGCTCTGTCACCAAAGCAGTTAGCTGTGTCTCCAGCTAATACGAACTTAAGAAGAGTAGTAGAGTTCTCTGTGATAGAGCTCGTCCGGGGAAGGACTACCACCATACCTATTTCTGCCGCCAAGCAGTAATGCTCGCATTGCTGTGTTCCGGTTCGAAGGGTATGGTTTCCGGTGAAATTACTGGCACATGAGGCTTTCGATCTTAGCCTCAAGGTGGCAACCCGCAAGTGATACCTCTGGTATTGCAAGCGTCCATAGGCTGCGGTAACCGCTTACCATCTTGTGGGCCGTACGCTTGGTTGCCACTTCAGTTGTATAAAAAAAAAAAAAACTTACCTTTTACCACAGCTTTTACCAACGGTAATTTATAAGAAAACTAATTATAAGGTAGCCCATTTAAAAATAACAAAGTATCGTGCCTTGACAAACGACAAAGGAATCATCTAAACTAAACTCTAATACAAAAATAAATTTCAACACAGCATAGGTCAACTTTATATTATAATATTATCACATTCTAAAACTGAGCACTGGTGGTCTAGTGGTAGTGTCCCCGCCTTCCGATCCTAAGGTCGTGGGTTCAAACCCGGTCGTGCACCAATGGATTTTTCTGTTCGAAAAATTTATGTGCGCAATGCCAGTGCTCTCATACGGTGAAGGAAAAACATCGTGAGGAAACCGGCATGTCCTAGAACTAAAATTCGAAAGACATGTGCCATCCACCAATCCGCATTGGGTCCGCGTGGATTAAGACCCAGTCACTCTCGCCTGAGAGTAGGCCAGTGTCCCAACAGTGGGAACATTAGAAGGCTGTCATGATGACATTCTAAAAATTCACTTATATAATAAGAACATCCTTTATACAACAGCTTTTTAAGTTACGATTTAAATATGTAAGAACTTACGATGATTTTCATGTCAGTCTTCAAGGCACTTGGTGCTTGATTTTGACATTAAAATTCCCAAAATCCTCTTCAAAGGGGATCTTCAAAGGGGATTTTGACACTAACCCTTCTATGATGGGTAAACTACCTAAGACTAGCTATGTTTTTCTTTGAGTAATGAAAAGTACGCGAAAACTTTTACTTTATTAGACGCTTAATTGATTTGTTTCTTTTGAAGGCTTCTCGTTAATTACGTCTTCCTTTTCTAGCTGTGCCAGGGCCAACTTTTGAGCTGTTTCTTTTCGATTCTGTATGAAAAACCACCTGCAAGTAAGAAATAATTTACTTTTATAACGCAAGGGATGGCGAGACGAACTCAACACCTTCAGTGATCAGTGGAAGGTATTGGCGTTAGACCGCAAAGTCTGGAAAACTCAAAGGGAGGCCTTTGCCCAGCAGTGGGACAGTGCAGGCTGACAACAACAACAACAACAGATAACGATATAAATTTATATATGTATACTGGTGGTTTAGTGGTAGTGACCCCGCCTTCCGATCCTGTGACACAGTTTTACACTTCCACAGACGTCATCGGTTCTCACACTATTTTTATCGTGATAATTAAGTATTCTGTTTCAAAATAAAGATATTTATAAGGTCAAAGGTTCGAATCCGGTCGTGCACCAATGGATTTTTCGCTACGAAAAATTTAGGTGCGCAATGCCAGTGCTCTCATACGGTGAAGTAAAACATCGTGAGGAAACCGGCATGTCCAAGAACTAAAAATTTGAAAGATATGTGTCATCCACCAATCCGCATTGGGTCCAATGATTAAGATCCAATCACTCTCGCTTGAGAGTAGGCCAGTGTTCCAACAGTGGGAACATTAGAAGGCTGTCATGATGAAAACAGATAACGGATAAACATTACACATAACACACACTAACAGTCAAATTCATAGTCCTGATCTCAAATTACGATTCTCTTTGTCGTGGGATAGATATTATTAACTACAATATTGTGTCCTATGGTATCCAGGCCAGAACAAACATTTGCAAATTATGCAAAAACTTGCTTCGCGTAGTTTCGGACTGCGTGGCTTTAAAGTAAATTGTAATATAATCTTTTTTATGTGTTCGACAATGCTTGATAGACCGATGACATAAAAGCAGTCACAGGAAGTCAGTGGATGGTAAAGGCTCAAAATCAGTGGTCATTGCGCTCTTTGAAGGCCTATAATTGTTCAGCAGGTGACGTTTATCGGATGATATGATAATGATGTTGATGTTGGAAACATTAACAAAGTTCATTCTACTGAACTTGGTTTGTAGTTAATTGTAATACATTCGCTCTCTTTCCAAGGACACGACGCTGTTTTGCATTAATATTAAAAAAAGAAGATACCCCAAACCGTAGTCCCAGGACCTGGGGGCCTTACTCTTGAACGCTATCGGAATTGGACAATTATTGGAATATGACATTTCGTACTTTTGACAGCAAGCCAAGCGCCAAATTCAACCTTGTTTTCAAGAGTACAAAAATTTGACAGCAGAAAATAGAAATTTGCATTGGATTGGAATTGTCATTGGATTCAAGAGTAAGGCACCCGGTCCCTTCATCAAATGATGATTATAATGATTCGACAATACTTACAACAAAACACATATAGCAGGCAGTGTCATTAGAGCGCTGTATATGAAAACAGCGCCAGTAAATACCCGGATGGTCCTCGCGTACATAAAAGAGTAAGTCGGGTCGAAAATCAGCGCTGCCAGGGTCTCAACCAGGCTGAACAGTGAGTTCATCTTTCCTAAAAACAGGTAAGGATGAAGCAAGGGCAGGGCGTGGGGTAGCGAAGTTATTACAATAGTCCTCTTTCTCTACACAATGTCATACACTCTCTCGATACCTGAGTGCTTAGCACGAAATACTCGTTTGAAAATCGTAACGCGCAACACTAACAGCGGACGGGCGCGGGTCGGGTCAGATCCGCAGCGGGTGTTTTTTGTTTTAATTTGTATGGACGACAAGGATGACAACACTGCCACGGGCTGCGGCTGGCCCGCGCCCGCGTTCTGTGTGTGTTGCGCGTATCGTCCAGCTGTCAATCTGTATAGGATAGGACAGCGCCTTTTCAGAGTGCGTTAAATGAACTACCAAAATTCCATACAAATTGACAGCTAGACGATACGTTTGCGTTTACGATTGTCAAACGAGTTTTTTGAGTACTCTGCGCTTGTGACTTGTGACGTAGCTGATTAAATTGTAGAGTTCTTTGTGATAGAGCTCATCCGTGGAAGACCTTACTTCTGCTGCCAAGCTGAGTAATGCTTGCATTGGTGTGTTTCGATCCGAAGAGTGCGGTTTCCGATTAAATTACTGCAGTGTCTTTGCTGTGTTCCAGTTCGAAGGGTATGGTTTCCGATGAAATTACAGGTGCAATGAAACTCTACGTCTCAGTGCGGCAACGCGCAAGTGATATCTCTGATGTTGCAAGCGTACATAGGCTACGGTAATCATTTACATCAAGTAAGCCGTACGCTTTATTGCCTACTTTATTTATTTGATTTATTAGGTAACGTCCACAGTATCCATAAAAAAAACAAAAATAACATTGCAAACTTACTATAAAATGTGTGCCAATAACACGCATCCACGTACAGCATCCACCTAATATTATGAATGCGAAAGTCTGTGTGTGAATGTTTGTTACCATTTATAAATAGCCACTTTTTAGCAATATGTATAAAAAAAACTAAATAAAACATTTCATTGGATTACCCGATGCAGTCTACTTGATTATAACAAGTGGTTTATACATAAGCACTTCCTACTCTATAAAAGTTTTCCTCGTGCGTTCCTTATCTAAAACAATATGTCTGTAATTCCACTTTGTCGAACATACTCTTCAAGCCGGAACAATAGCGTACCTACTTGTTTAAAGCATGTAGAAACTATCTGTAATAATATAACTTTATACTATCTGTAACTTTATTAAACAATATATACCCACTTCACTTCAATATCTCTGATTACACGATAAGTATAGTACAACTTATACAAAATTATAGTTTTAAAACTATCATGGTTATTAACATAACTTTCACCACGCATAACGGACCAAATGCGCGTCCAAATGCGGAAAAGGGAGTCCACATAGATAATACATAATTTTCACTAAAAACGGGATATATACCATGATTTGTGGGAATCAATAAAACTCACAAATCATGGTAAATATCCCGTTTTTAGTGAAAATTATACAGAATTGGTGATGTAGGTGTGGAACATATCCTATTGTTTACCGCTATACCCACCTATTCATAAAACAAACCGTTATAACAGCGGTTTGCTTTTCATTCGAACAAAGATAATAGATTTGAAAGACACATTAGCTAACAGAGGTTTATAAAAAGGCTCTATGGTTGGATTCGACCAAACTCGAATAAGCACTATTCTAAAAAAGTGTAAACTGACATATTACTTTAAGTTGTCATTCTTTATTCCCCAGAATAGTTATTCCAAGTTTTTTTTTTTTTTTATACATCTGAAGTGGCAACCAAGCGTACGGCCCACAAGATGGTAAGCGGTTACCGCAGCCTATGGACGCTTGCAATACCAGAGGTATCACTCGCAGGTTGCCACCTTGAGGCTAAGATCGAAAGCCTCATGTGCCAGTAATTTCACCGGAAACCATACCCTTCACACCGGAACACAGCAATGCGAGCATTACTGCTTGGCGGCAGAAATAAGTATGGTGGTAGTCCTTCCCCGGGCGAGCTCTATCACAGAGAACTCTACTACTCTTAAAGTTTCTTCGAATCCAGCTTAATATTTAAAATCATTGCGTTAATTAATCAACTCACAGTCAAAACGGTTCTTAAAAACTTAAATTTACAAGATGTGCACTTTTTATGTGAAGAGTTTTTTGATTGAAATCCTCAGTAAAGCTAGGGATGCATCATAAAACAAACAAACTAAACTTAACTATGGAATTGTTCAGATATTTCTACAAACCCATTTCCTCGGAAGGTACTAGTTTAGAGGCCATTGACCTCAACGACGTGAAAGTAGTTGCGTTCAGGATTTCGACTATCGGCACTGAAATAAAAATAAAACCTTTTGGCCGCAACATTGTGTTCGGGATAAAAGAAACAAAAAAATCTTAATTATGCGCTCTAACTGTGTTTAAATAAATAATAAAATAAAATAAAATAATGCTGGACAATCCACATAGCATCATCTAGCCCAAAGCTAAGCCCTACCATGAACTCTTAGAGCGATTCAAATTAGGACCTAAACTGAATTGTCAAAAAATGTTGTACCATGAAATTAATAATTATTGAAGTCGTGGTACAAAATTTTTTGACAATTCAGTAAAAATTTTTGACAGTTCATGGTATGAGCTGTGTTATGGGTACTAGATGTCTTGTTACATTCTAGCCTTTTAATTCTTGCTTGTTAAGGCTAGTTAAGGCGATTGTATCAACAAGTGCATTCCATCTCGTTTGATTTCTGAGCTATTATTAGAAAATCAAAATAGACAAATTAAAGAAGAGCTGGCATCGTCTACTACTAAGGCTGTGCGATGTTGCATCGTGTTAAAAAGACCCTAAAAATATTAACAGAACACTTTATGCCCTTATTTAAAAAAAAAACTGTCCTAACAGCGGCTTGCTAAGTATTGTCTTTCTTTGTCATTTTTAGCACAATTAACAAAAATGTTAATTGATTTGAAAGACATATTAAATAAATAATGCACACTGGGACACTGGCCTACTCTCAAGCGAGAGTGGTCGGGTCTCAAACCACCACACGAATCTAATGCTGATTGGTAGATGGCATAATTTTATGTCTTTCGAGTTTTTAGTTCTTGGACATGCGCGTTTCCTCACGATGTTTTCTTTCACCGTAAGGAAGCATTTCACACATACATATATTTTTGTTTAGAAAAATCTATTTTTGTACGACCGGGTTCAAACTCACGATCTAAGGATAAGAAGGCAGGGTCATACCAATACCACCAGCGTTCTACGACACGGTTAGTGTTGACAAATACATACCCATGAACATGTGGAAGTCTGTTTGCACAAACGCTATTAGAATAGATCCAGCCAACTTGCTGATGATGGAGATGAGGCAGAGCGAAGAGTCGTGGAAACCCCAGCGTTTGCTGAACACACTAATAGAAAACAAAGCTCCTGGAAAATATATAAATATCAAATTGGTTTCCAACAAAATCATATCACATTGTCACACTATCACAAATCACACTATTATATAGCCACACCCAGGACACTCAATAAAATGTATGAAGCAAACACGTCGCAATCACCACACGCATAGTTTGTGTACGTAAACAGTGCTGTTATATGTATGAGTATCATGCGAAGTGTGCTTTGGCGCGCGAAATTATTTATATAATGACATGAGCTACTCTTTTATTTCAGAAAAACGTACGGTTCTCGTGTTCCACGCGAACGAAGACGCGGGGAAGGTATTGCATAAAAAAGTTCTTTGGGCAAACAAACATTATACCCCCCATTCCCCTTGCCAAGTGCCGCGTCATCCACATTTCACGCCTGTAAAACTCTCAGGGATAGGTCTGAGTTATTTGCTTACTTACAACCAAATTGGAAATAGTGACGTCACTATTTTTTTTACCATTTTGGACTAGGTATATTCCGTGTTTTTTAAGGCACTTTAACTTCCAGGTCTGCTACTGACTCATACGAAATTACATACAATCCACAGAACTATATTTGAGTAGAATGAGTGAGTGTATGTACCTCGCGTGCCCAAAAAACGGGCTAAGTAAGGGCTGAGAACCTCTTTACTCGCCGCGAAACTCAGTCTGCTCCCAACCGGGGGCGGTGTGGTGGTGTGCCAGTGCCTATAATCGGTTTGCCGCGTGCTTATCGATGCTTTTAAATCATTTGTTTTCGCGCGGCTTATGTTTCCCATCACTAAAATACATTTGTGTGTAAAATACAAAAACGCAAAATGTTACACGCTCGGTTTCCATACAAATCGACGAACTCTTTCATTCTACTTAAATATAGTTCTGTGATACAATCTATATGTTCCTACATTTATGTGTAGTGGAAACTTATTTCTACACAATAAGTACCTAGTCGTTATTTACAGTGTAAAGTGTACAGCCAAAATTATCAACTAATCTTAGCTAAATGGCGGTGTAAACTATGGTTTAAGTGGTATGTTTAACATTCTCTACTTGTTTGCATAGTGTATATCTACAGTTTTTTAACATGAGGTTTCTAAACTCAAAAAGTTCTATTGTTACGCAGATTTTGTGATGCTATTAGTTCAAATACATTTAATTGTAATTTATTTGAAACTTAAACCTGGATAATATTTTCTTTGATAATATTAGCCCTACCCACAGAATAGTAAATGAGATTTACCTTTCAAAGAGGATTTTGAGATTTTTTCGTGTCAAAATCCCCTTAGGATTGAGCTTGAAGCTTCAAAGGGGATTTTGAGATTTTTTCGTGTCAAAATCCCCTTAGGATTGAGCTTGAAGCTTCAAAGGGGATTTTGACACTTAAATTCCCAAAAACCTCTAAAGGTTTTTTTTTATACTACTAAAATGGTAACCAAGCGTACGGCCCACTTGATGGTCAGCGGTTACCGTAGCCTATGTACGCATGCAACATCATAGATATCACTTGCGTGTTACCACCCTGAGATGTTAGATGGAAAGTCTCATGTGCCTGTAATTTCACTGGTAGGTGATTTTCAAAAGGTATTTTGACACTAACCCAAATTATTTACCATGAATTGAGACCTTACTGGGAGGAACAAGGAAATCCACATGCACACACCTTCCTACAATCACACCCCACTCTTACACGCTCTCACATACACTTACATATTATACTTAGATGTTATTAATTTTAGTTTATATTATTAAATATTTTATTTGTTTTTATTGGAATTTTGCATAATCTGTGTTCGGAGGAGGGCGTTGATGTCTGTGACACAGTTTTACACTTCCACAGACGTCATCGGTTCTCACACTACTGTTATCGTGCTAATTAAGTATTCTGTTCCAAAATAAAGATATTTTATTTTATTATTATTATTACCTATGATGTCCAGCAGTGGACGTAAGGATACTTGCTAATGTAATGATGATGATGAACTCTTTACCTATAGAGTGCGTGATGATGCTGTAGGTGGAGTAAAAGCTGTACTTCAGAGCATCCCATTTAAGGCGGTACCTTACGTACATGTACGTTACTATTCTTTCACCTGAAAGTAAAAAAAAGATTGACAAAACTTCACTACGAAAAAGCAACAAGCAAAAGAAGTTTTTAATTTTTGCTACAATTTTTTAACAGTAATTTTGATCCAACATCACTTTTCCTTTTGCTTTGATATAAACATAAGGCAAATAAGACCTAAAACACTGGCTGTATACTGGTAGTGACCCCGGCTTCCAATCCTAAGGTCATGGGTCCACCAATGGATTTTCTATTAGAAAAATATAAGTGCGCAATGCCAGGTGCTCTCACACGGTGCGAGAAAACATCATGAGAAAACCGACCAAAGAACTATAAATTCAAAAGACATGTGCCACCTATCAATCCGCGTTGGGTCCGCGTGGTAGATTAAGATCCAATTACTTTCGCTTGAAAGAAAACTAGTGTTCCAGCAGTAGTTTAATAGTAGAGTAAGTAAGTGGCTGATGCGGTATAAGACCGTTCTTTGATCATTTGGAGGCTTATGTCCTGGGACAGTAAATAAGTAAGTAATAGAACAGTACAGTAGAACGGTTTTATTTTTATACAATTGAAGTGGTAACCAAGCGTACGGCCCACAAGATGGTAAGCGATTACCGCAGCCTATAGACGCTTGCAATACCAGAGGTATCACTTGCGGGTTGCCACCTAAGATCGAAAACCTCATGTGCTAGTAATTTCACCGGAAACCATACCCTCCACAGCGGAACACAGCAATGCAAGCATTACTGCTTGGCGGCAGAAATAGGCATGGCGGTAGTCCTTCCCCGGACGAGCTCTATCACAGAGAACTCTACTACTTTTGAATGTACTGATGTTAATGATACAAAATCCTATTCGTCGCGTGGTAAATAAGTTCTCAGTTTTTATGACAACATTAAATTGGGAGCGTGTGTTCCTTTTAATATGAAGAATATCCGAAAATCAACTCATACGGGACGTAGCGGGAAGATGAGTTTTGTATTAAAGAAAACTCAATGAGGACAATATCAGGGCAGTCTACTAGTAATACGTACTCGTATCATAATACAATACAATACAGACATACAATCTTGGATTAGATGAATAATTTAAAAAATCGTTACCTAAAAAGTGTTTTCTCTTGGTTTTATGACAGAACTAATAAATTAAACTTTTATAGATTTACCATGGTTAGGGCCATATACAATAGCAACAACTAATAGAGTCAAAATTATCTTCTTCCTGAAGTTAGATTCCCTCTTTTTCAGTGCCACATCTCCCGTTTCTTTCACAAGAGTCGCTACCTCACAGCACGTTACTGGTTTAGGCTGAAAAATTAAAAATAATAAACGATGGCACGTATAAACAAATAATTGTGACTTTATTCTGTGGGAATGATGGTTTATTTTAGGTTTTGTGAAGAGTAGTAGAGTTCTTAGTGATAGAGCTCGTCCGGGGAAGGACTACCACCATACTTATTTCTGCCGCCTAGCAGTAATGTTTGCATTGCTGTGTACCGGTTCGAAGGGTATGGTTTCCGGTGAAATTACAGGCACATGAGACTTTCGATCTACGTCTCAAGGTGGCAACCCGCGAGTGATACCTCTGGTATTGCAAGCGTCCATAGGCTGCGGTAACCGCTTACCATCTTGTGGGCCGTACGCTTGGTTGCCACTTTAGTTGTATAAAAAAAAAAAAAAAAAAAACACAAATTGTAATAAGGTCCATTTACTTCCATGTTGGGAACTTTTCCGTCTGGTAGTGAATAGTAATAGATGAGATCGTTTGTGACGGTCTTTAAATGGCTCAACTATTATATATGTATTTTGTATATTTTGTAGTTAATATACAATATACAATTTTAACTTGTTCGATTAGTTATTTAAATGGAAAATCAAGAACTACAATTATGTATGATAAATGTAATTTGATTTTGACTTCTTATAGAAGCAATGGCAAAAAAATATGTTAGTTTTAATGTGACCAGAAACTGGCGACCGGCCCTGCTATGTTAAAAACGTTTTAATTCTAGTTTTTCTCATTTTAAAAATCATTGAGTGATAGCTAAAATACAATGCGTTTAGCTATAGTACTTCGAAGTCTGCGCAAGTTTGAACAAAATCGTTTCTGTTAGCAAAATTAATTCTCTGAATTCAAAAAAAGTTGTGTTATTTCTGAATACAAGCCTAAGTAGTATCAATTCTATTATCTACTCTATTACATATAAATTGCGTGCATAATATTTACAGAGGAATCATTCAGATTACATGCAATCAACAGCAACTTCATAATGACACTTAAAGGTGCTTATATTATAATTAAACTGTCTTATTACGTTACTACGTATACGTAGACGTGATGTAGCTGGTTAAACAGATCAATCACTGTTCCGCGTAGTCATCATTTGGATGGGAGACCACCAGTGGCAATTTCAACTGAGCGCTCCCGTGCTTCGGAGGGACCGTTAAGCAGTCGGTCCCGGCTTTATCAAAGTTGTTAGACCATGACAGAGGCTTTCGAGCGGCCTAGAAACTCTGTCACCAGAGTTGGCCACTGATCATACAAACTTACTTACTATGTATAAAGAAGTCATCACATTAGGTATTTAAGATCGTGTGAGTGAGGCAAGCTTACCGCAAGTTTAGTAAGATCTAACAAAAAAAATACAGCCTAAAAATAGAGGATTACCATATTAACATTGTATTAACATTTTTAACATTGTACCTACTACTCAGACCTTTATTGCTTTACCTCTACTATAATATTTGCATGCTTGTGAAGCAAAAACATGTTATACTTCATATTATTATATTAAGACCTAATAATGTATCCTACCGTGTTTTAGCAAATAAACTTATTTCATTTCATTTAAAATCTTATCTTCGTATACTTATATGAAAATGAATTACCGTGTATGTGAATGAAGTCTCGCTAAAACTCGAGAACGGCTGGACCGATTTGGCTAATTTTGATCTTGAAGTGTTTGTTCAGGGATTGTTAAAACGGAGAAAATATACAGGGTATAAAAATTTGCTAAAAAAAAAAATGTGAGTAAAACCGCGCCGGGTCTACTAGTTTTAAATTAATACTTACGCAATTGTTAAAGCATTGGTTTTCTAGTGGTATTGACCCCGCCTCCGATCCTAAGGTCGGAGGTTAGAATCCATGCGCCAATGAATTTTTTTATTAGACAAGTGTATGTGCGCAATGCCAGTGATCTGGTACAGCGAAGGAAAACATCGTGAGGAAACCGGCATGTCCATAAAACAATAAAACTACCAATGCCATCTACCAATTCGCATTTGGTCCGCGTAGTGCCCAATCTCTCTTGCTCGAGAGTAGGTCAGTGAGATGATGATGATAATGACATAAGCAACATCAAAAACATAGGCGTGAAAAGAATCGTTAAAATTGGAAACACGAATCCCGAATGAAAGTATTATTTAAATTTGGTTACAGTAATTCGGACTATTTGGTCCAAAATTTTCTCGGACGAATCTCAAATATACCTTTTCAAAGACACCGGTATCGCATTAAGGTTGCGTAGCTTCATGTTACCCGTATGAAATCTGATAAATAAGTAAAAAAGAAGAAACAAAGTATTTACTTGATAAAACACAGAGTTTATTATAGAACTGACATATAAAATAAGAAAAAGGAAGAACCCAAGAAAACAGAAATCAAATAAAGCAATTTAAAAAATCTGACATACATAAGCCAGGAATGGGTAAACGCACTAAATAGAACCTGATCGCAGCTAAACAGGTCCTAACCCAGCTTTAGGAGGGTAAGGCTCTGGTATGATCCCGGAAAATGGAAGAAAACGCAAAGGCAGGTCAAGAAAACACAGGCGTGATGACCAGTCTTTCAGATGGTTGCGTGGCAAGAATGGCACAAAGCCGAGAAGTGGGAGGAAGTTGTAAAAAGTGAAGGCCTGTGCACAGCAGTTATGATATTATGCTAGCAAAAAGATAAATAAAATAAATAAATAAATAATGCTGGAAAATCCACACAGCATCATCTAGCCCCAAGCTAAGCAGAGCTTGTGTTGTGGGTACTAGATGACTGATTTTTTTTTTATACATAGAAAACACCCAAAACACGCGGAACAAAATATTTGCAGATCGTACAAACATTTGTCCCAAGGCGGGAATCGAACCCGCAACCTCCTGCGAACCTTCGCCCGCCACGCCATATCGGTCGTTAAAAGATAGATAATTCTGTACAATTCAATTTGAAATATGTTACTCACTTTTTCTTTCAAATTACAGCTTGGTTTTGTGTTGCTCTTCAAATAGATCAATCCATACAAAAACGTCATCATGTATATACTTCCGGAGAGAGAGAAAACTCCATAATACCCCCAAAGCTTCAGCAGTATTCCACTTAAAGCTGTGCCTATAGGAATACCTGCTGTCATACACAGGTTTACAAGACCCACTCTGAATGTTCTAGATTCTTCGTCGGTAATATCACTTATGTAGCTAAACACCCCCAAAAACACCATGACCCAGCCTCCTGTGATAGCAGGGAAAAACGCTTCAAGAAACATGGTCACTTCTACACTGATGTCATAGAAGAAGTAAGTGCTTATCATGTTCGTGAAGCAGACCATGAATTCTCCTAGAATCGGCAGCAAGATGCATATCTTTCTGTTGCCCGTCCGGTCGCTCCAAGCTCCCATAAATATAACTAGAATAGTCGGAATGGCTGTCTGTATTATACTCTTCCATGATTCTATACCAGAAATTATTGCTTGAACTTCTGCTTCGTAAGATGTGTTCCCTCTTCGTTCTATAAGAGCATCACATATTTCGTCACCGAAATTCTTTTTCACTCGACAAGCTTTGTCTAAATTAAGGTTTTGTATTGCGAGCCTGGCTAGCATAGACGGGATAATAAGGCCAGCCAGTATTGGTTCTACTGTTATGCTTGATTTTATATATTTCAGCTTTTCTAAAAAAGTTTTGTTATCAAGTTCTTTATGCTTAGTATACTCTTTGTTCAGAAGCTCTTCCTCTGGTTGTTTTTCTGGTGAGTTTGGCATTTTTTCCAGCGGTATAAAAGAGCACACTTCTCAAAATCAAAGAATAAACTAAAGCATGATATTATTTCATTCAAAGTTCATTCGTCTCTCGCTCAGGTACTATCGGTTTGTAGATTTAAGGATTGATCCAAATACGTAAACACCTACTTACAGTGATTTGATAAAAACTTTATACATGGTGCTTCAAGAATAAGCATTAAAAACTATTGCATACAACAGTATTTTAATTCGACACTAAAAACAGACGAAACACAGAAGCTAGTACTTTGAGCTAATAATACAATTTTGTACTGGTTAATTTTAAGGTAAAGACTCAAATGTATTGTATGACGAACATTGTCAAAAATCACATCACGTTTATAGAAAACTGTCAAAATCAGGCCAGTTGACTAATCAGACTAATTTCGATGACGACCTCGGTACGGTTCGGCCTGGTGAAGAAGCAAGCTGTCGCGGGTTCTATTTCCGCTGCGAGACATAAGTATTTGCACGATCTGCAAATATTTATTTGTTCCGGTTCTGAATGTTGTTATGTATCTACTAAGTACCTTTTATGTAGGTATTCGCAAAAAAGGTTTACTGTTTTCTATTTGTCTAGTTCCCAAATGTTACGGGCTTATTGCTGTGTTCAAATATTTGCCTTTTACCTGGTTTAGATAAATCTTAAAAGCCATAGTAAAATCACCTTGTAAGTAAGAACGGTACGAAGCAATACATCACTCATGAGTAGTCATTAGGCATAGAATAGCTATTTGCACAGGTTGTTTGGTTAACTACTGAATCGTCGACAATAACTAGATAGCGGTTATGTAAACAATACTATCAGTTGTCTACTATTTGCTTTTAGATTACGACGTTTGCGCAATCTGTCAAAGAACACAATACAAAAGTTTGAGAACCTGGGCAGGCAGTCTCGACATAATATAATATAAGAGTAGTAGAGTTTTCTGTGATAGAGCTCGCCCGGGGAAGGACTACCACAATACCTATTTCTGCCGCCAAGCAGTAATGCTCGCATTGCTGTGTTACGGTTCGAAGGGTATGGTTTCCGGTGAAATTACTGGCACATGAGGCTTTCGATCTTAGCCTCAAGGTGGCAACCCGCGAGGGATACCTCTGGTATTGCAAGCGTCCATAGGCTGCGGTAACCGCTTACCATCTTGTGGGCCGTACGCTTGGTTGCCACTTCAGTTGTATAAAAAAAAAATATAGCGATGTTTACTAACCGAATTCGGTATGAAAAAAACAATTTTCCTGGTGAATTCGGTTAGTATCTATGTCTAGGCGATTTTGTCATGTGATTAATGGTATGAATTGTACGAAATTTAGGCCCGATACGGTATTTATGTTTCACGATTGGCCAACCAAAGGCATGCAATTTCGACATAATAGCGATCGCTATTATCTAACCGAATTCGGTAGAAAAAAAAACGATTTACCTGACAATTCAGTTAGTAACGATCGCTATCCATGTCGAGACTGCGTGCCCAGATCACTGGGTAATTCCGATGTATCGGGCCTAAATTTCGTGCAATTCATATCATGAAAGACATGACAAAATTGCTTTTATTAAGAGGGTACCTCTAATGTAACATTTTTCATAACAATTTAAATTCATAAATTAGTTATGGCGACCCTCTCTAACTTTACTGGTCTTAAAGTTTTACGTGACTTTGCTTTATATTTTCAGTTTCGCCAGATGTTTTTTTTTATACCACTAAATTGGCGACCAAACGTTTGGCCCACTTGTTGATAAGCAGTTACCATAGCCTATGCTTTTAACATCAGAGACATTTCTTGTGCTTTGCCCACTGAGACACACTGGAACACAGAAATACGTGCATTGCTGCTTGGCGGCGGAAATATGTATGGTGGTAGTTCTTCCCCGGACACACAATACCAAAGCTTAACTAAAACTGAGTTTAAGTTAAGCCTTATTGAGGTCAATTCTACTAATACAATGGCAGTAAAATTAATTATTGTATGTTAGACGGATAATGTGACCGTTAGGTGTGTGTACTTTTTGCAAGAACCAAGATTTAAACAAAATATTTTAAAGAATACTTTTATTTTCTATCAATTTACAATTAATCTATAATCCTATTACTTATTCACAAAATCTTTTCATCTGCCAAGTCCAAACTGCTGAACAGATTATCTTGTTTTTCTGAGTTCAATTCTTCCTTTTCTTTGTTAGTAGAGTCTTCTGGCTTTCGACCTGTATTTTTTCTATGTTGATGGAAGAACCACCTGAAAAATTAAAAAAACCTAGTACTTTGTCACCGACATAGCTCTTAGAATTAGTAAGTTGAAGTGGCAATGGGCAGGCCATATAGCTCGCAGAACCGATAACCGTTGAGGAATAAAGGTTCTCGAGTGGCGACCACGGACTGGAAACGAAGTGTAGGACGGCCCCCCAGTCGATGGACCGATGACATTAAAGCGGTCGCAGAAAGTCGGTGGATGGTGAAGGCCCAAAATCGGTCGTCATGGCGCTTTTTGGGGGAGGCCTATGTCCAGCAGTGGACGTCTATCGGCTGATGGAATTGCAATACTGTGCCAATTAGTTTTCTGCTGTGTGTGAGTCAAACAGGCTCTGTCTCAGCTTAAGCTGCGACACATATGTGATGTGAAGCTGCACTGGTTTTCAGACAAAGCCTGTGCAAGGGTGACCTCTCCAATGAGTCAGTTATTTGACGTATAGTATTTGACGACCAATGTGGCGCGGTGGGCGAAGGTCCGCCTGCGACGCGGAGGTTGCGGGTTCGATTCCCGCCTTGGGACAAATGTTTGTAGGATCTGCAAATATTTGTTTTTTTTTTTTTTGTTTGTATTCTGGGTGTTTTCTATGTATAATAAAAAATATCTATCTATGTATTGTATTGTAATAAATATATATCAGTCATCTAGTACCCATAATACAGCTCTGTCTTACCTTGGGCTAGCTAGATGATGCTGTGTGGATTGTCCAGCATTATTTATTTATTATTTATTTATTTATTTATTTATAAAGAAACGGACTTAATACATACCCAAATATGACAAGGTTTGGTATGGAATTCAAACCCAAATATGACAAGGTTTGGTATGGAATTCAAACCCAAATATGACAAGGTTTGGTATGAAATACAAACCCAAATATGACAAGGTTTGGTATGGAGTACAAACCCAAATATGACAAGGTTTGGTATGGAATTCAAACCCAAATATGACAAGGTTTGGTATGGAATTCAAACCCAAATATGACAAGGTTTGGTATGGAATACAAACCCAAATATGACAAGGTTTGGTATGGAGTACAAACCCAAATATGACAAGGTTTGGTATGGAATTCAAACCCAAATATGACAAGGTTTGGTATGGAATTCAAACCCAAATATGACAAGGTTTGGTATGGAATACAAACCCAAATATGACAAGGTTTGGTATGGAGTACAAACCCAAATATAACAAGGTTTGGTATGGAATACAAACCCAAATATAACAAGGTTTGGTATGGAATTCAAACCCAAATATGACAAGGTTTGGTATGGAATTCAAACCCAAATATGACAAGGTTTGGTATGGAATACAAACCCAAATATGACAAGGTTTGGTATGGAGTACAAACCCAAATATAACAAGGTTTGGTATGGAATACAAACCCAAATATAACAAGATTTGGTATGGTCAGCACTGTGCTGACGTAGTAGACTATACCAACGTCGTGTTTCAACGTCAGCATGTAGATCCATGAGTAGATGGGGCCGAATACCATGGACGTCAGCACTTCCATCAAATTGAAAAATGATGTCATTTTACCTAAAAATAAATAGTATGTAATAGTAATAGTCAGGCGTGGTGCTTAACATTAGGTGGGCGCTTTGATTGTCTTGTCACTTGCTGACATTAAATAAATAAAATATATATAAAATGTAATGTTAGGTTTTAGTTATGCACCACTAATTAAAGTTGGTTAGCTCGTACTAGAAAAATATTCATGAATTTTAATTTTATTTTTTTGCTATAGGTCTTATTCCAATTCATAAAAGATTTATTTAATAAACACTCAAGTTTCACTTTGAAATGTCTTAAATCCAGCCTACTACGCTAGCAAAGATAGTGGCATAATAAATAACATAAAAATAATTATTATTTAGTAAATATAGGTAGTTATAGTTCTCACAACGGATCTTCGTCCAAGCGAGATATGTCTCGATAGCTTAATTGGCAGAGCACCCGCGTATCAAGCGGTGGTTGCGGGTTCGAATCCCGCTTGAGGCGAAATAATTTTTGGGATATTATAATCTATACGTAGTTACCTAGTTCATCACTTTCGCACAATTTTGATGAGATCGACCGAAGAGCTGTGAATGAAGTTGCATTGAACATTTCTACGGCAACAGCTGGAAAATGGAAAGATTAAACTACTTTACTATTTTAAATACCCGCATTACAAGTAGTAGCGTATAAACCTGTTTTGACAATTTCAACTGAGTGCTCCCGTACTTCGGAGGGCACGTTAAGCAGTCGATCCCGGCTTTTTCAAAGTTGTTAGGCCATGAAAGAGGCCTTCGGGCGGCCTAGAAACTCTGTCACCAGAGTTGGCCACTGACTCATACGAACGAACGAACGAACCTTTTTTGAGTTTTGGTAGATAACTTTACGCAATAAAGATGCGCTGTTTGTGGCAAATAAGCCACAGAGTCCATAAAAGAAGAAGAAGAATAAGAAGATGCGCTGTTAAAAATCCCATACAAATTGACAGCTGGACGATAATTACGTTTACGTTTACGATTGTCAAACGAGTTTTTTGTGATTCACTCTCTGTAGTTCACTCGTCATCTCGACATGGCCTCTATTTCGCTCAGTAATTTCACAGTAGTGCTTTCATTCTTCTTTTAAGAGTAGTAGAGTTCTCGGTGATAGAGCTCGGTGACAGATGGGAATAATCCGTCCGGGGAAGTACTACCACCATACATATTCCTGCCGCAAAGCAGTAATGCTCGCATTGCTGTGTTCCGGTGTGAAGGGTATGGTTTCTCTGGCACATGAGGTGGTGGCAACCCGCGAGTGATACCTCTGGTATTGCAAGCGTCCATAGGCTGTCAATACTACTGCTTGGAGGCAGAATATGTGATATTGTGGTGGTGTGGTAGCTAACCCAAGTTTTCTCAACCCACCAAGACGGACTCTTGCTAAAGATTTATAAAACTTCTGATCGTACTACACACCTATAATACTCACCTATGTACATTTCTGTTGAGTTTCTCGCCAAACCAGTAGCAAGTGCTCCAATGACTTTACTGATGTTGGATATCAACCCTAAAACTGAGTCGTCCCATTTCAACCGGTGGCTGAAGAGGCTGATTGAAATCAGTGCTCCTGCAAACATAAACAATGACAATTTACAAAAAACCTTCTGCTATTAATTAGTATCAAACAACTCATAATAAATAGCAATTGAGTTTATTGTACTTGCAACTGAAACCAAGTCAAAAATCATGAATCAATGATTTGCCAACAAATTACATTACATTATTTGCTTTATTCAAATATTTGCATAAACGAATTTAGCAAAGTCAGTACTTAAAACGCTAAAACAAACCATATTTTGGCAAGAAGTAAATTGAAAAATATCGTGGCGTTAAAAATTACAATCAGGACTACGAATAAATCCGGCGAGAAAGCGTTGCACTTTCCTGGCAGTCCGCCATTTGGGTATGAACTTTTTACAATTTAATTTTACGGTTTACCAGCCAACGCTTGTGGTACTGCCACTTACACTGTTTTGTTTATCCACAGATATAGTTAGTTGTTTTGACTATTAACATTTTATAATAACATAGAAATCTTTGATAACAGCTAGCAAAATTGCTTTGCAAGGGTGCTTTATAGATAAATATCAATAAGTAAAATAATACTGATGAAACCGCATTAAAATCCGTTGCGTAGTTTAAAAGATCTAAGCGTACAGACATACAGAAAGACGGCGGGACTTCATTTTTTACTATTTTTTGCGATCAGAGCACATTTATAGAAATACTTGTTTCCCCTAAAGAGGGTCTTGAGGGTTATCATCTCTGCGACCGCTATAGTGTCATCGGTTCATCGTGTTATTTTATACGTACCCAGAGAATGAACACAAATATAAAATGTGCTGTAGAAGCTGTACTTCAAAGCGTCCCAGTTGAAACGGTATCGTGTGAACAAATAACGGACTGTATATTCCCCTGAAAATGTAATAGATCGTTATTTTATTAAATCAATTATCACTATTTTTATAATAAAAAGCTTGGTGAATACTGACCTATAACCTAAACAACTGGATCTAGAAACTTCAAAATTTAAAGGTTTATAGTATGCAGAGGTGTACAGTAAAATAATTTTTGAAATTAGAATTATACTCCTAGAATAAAATTGCCATCATCACCATCATATCAGCCGCTAGTCGTCCACTGCTGGACATAGGCCTCCCCTAAAGAGCGCCATGACGACCGATTTTGAGCCTTCACCGTTCACCGACTTCCTGCGACCGCTTTAATGTTATCGGTCAATTGAATGGGGGGCCGACCTACTCTTCGTTTGTTTTTCGAATTGAGGACAAAATTAAAAAAAAATTGAATGAACATGGACAATATTCCAGAGCGTTCCACTAAACATATGAACGGTGCTGAATCAAAAACTACACATAAACTTTAAAAAGCGCCTTTTGGCGCAGTCATCTACATCAATAGGCTACATACGTAATACACAATGTTATCAATCTTGCTGATAACAAAATTGCATAAAACAACTTGTCTAAGCTAATAAAATGAGTTTAAAATGTTTCTTATCTGTGTACTAAATTAGAGTTAAGTATTTATTGCATTGTTCTGAACACAGGGGCACGATTTCACTAATTATATGACGCATACAATGCAGCTGACATCGTCTGTCTCACGCAAGCCTTGAGCAAGCGTATCGGAAACTTTTAGTGTTGGGTTTGACATGGCATATCATAAATAGAACGCGCCCTACAGCCACATATTACACTACGTTTTGTTACCTGTGTAACTATTTGTAGTATATAATTATATATGCGTATATATATTAATAGTAAGTACCTATTGTAGATATTATGTATGTTTTTTTAAGTATATTAGTATATTTTAAAGAATAGTAGGTATGATTATATATTATGTTTTTATCATTATTTTGTTTTTACGCCACCGTCCAATAACTACTCGTCGATCCTGTCCATCCTAAGATTGTCTGAAAAAGATCGCTCTTAACGATAAGACCGCCCATTGTACTTCCGCTACTAGTTTTATGTATTACTCTTATGTTTTTATTTCTTTATGTGTGTTGTGCAATAAAGTGTTTTCTATCTATCTATCTACGTGCGCGTGACACTTGCCTGAGTCTTGCGTCAGCTTTGCTGCATGTCAACTACACATACGCGTCATAGAGTAGCAGAATCGGGCCCCAATAACTAGGTGTGCATCATCAGAAAAATATTTAAAACTAACATTTAAAATAAAAAAAAAAACCACTTACCGTAAGCCGGGCCATATATAAATGCGATCGCTGTTAGGACAAGAATAGACTTTGATCTCCGATGGTTAGGTCCTTTTTTGAATGCCACAGTGAGGGTATCTTTTACATGTTTTATGTCGAAGAAAGATTTTAGGAAATCACACAACTTGAAAGATTTTTTCTGTAATTTTATAAATATCTCGTCAGTATAATAATTTTTATCTAAAAAGATAAAAATTGAGTGAAAATTTTGCCATAAAATAAAGTCTAGGTCTAGTCCACGTTACCTGAGCTTTCTCCGGTCTTTTTGGATCTTCAATATAATAATATCCATATACAATACTTGTAAGATACAACAAAGAGCTCAAAGAAAACACTCCATAGTAACCGATATGTTTCAGTAGAACTCCGCTAAGAACTGAACCAATAGGCCCTCCAGCAGTGAGACATAGATTTGCGATCCCTACTCTAAAAGTTCTTGACTCCTCACTAGAAGCATCACTGATGTATGCAAAGGCTCCCATGTAAGTCGTGATCCAACCGCCCGTTATAGCAGGAAAAAAAGCTTCAAAGAACATGGTTATTTCCACGGGTAATTCATAAAAATAGTACGCGTTTACTATGTTACTTAAACACATCAGAAGATCACCAAATATGGGTAATAGGATGCAAATTTTCCTTTTCCCAGTTCTATCGCTCCATGCTCCTAGGAAGAGTATCAGAAAACTTGGTATTGCGGTGAGGAGAACATTTTTCCAGCTTTCCATAGCTGCGATTAGTTCCTGGACGGCTAATTCTTCTTTGAGATACATATTGCCTTGCCTTGCTATCAGTGCGTCGCAAACCGTGTCTCCATATTTCTTGTTCACTCGACATGCCTTGTCTAAGTTCAAGTTCTGGGTTGCCAATCTTGCCAGTACCCCTGGCACTACGTAGCAAGCTAGCACAGGTTCAACTGTTATGTTCTCTTTTATGTAAGCAATCTTTTCTCTAAAACTTTTCTTTTTCTTTACAGTTTCATTTTTAGGTTTTTTTAACGGCTGTTCTTCAACAGGCGCCATTTTCTCACAATGTAAGTACAGAACTAACAGTAGCGATTCTAAATGAACATATTATTATGACATGTTTATCAAATAAATATTGATCTTTGTGATTGGGTCGTTAGGGGTAAGAGTGCGCACCGGGTTGACTCGTTATTTAAAAAAAAAACTTATATAATTATAAGAAACAGGTCAAAACCTGTCAAATTTTAGATAAGTTTGGGTCCTTCTAAATAACGTGGTTTTGAAAACACTGCAGTGCAGTGTCTCGCAGTACTTTAGAGCTTAATATGTTTTGAACGACTCTATATTAATGCATAGTATTATCTGATAGGTAGGCGTGGTGCTTAAAAATCAGACAAACGAATTCCTAAATATGCTAATATACCTACATATTTAGTTACAATACAATACAATACAATCATTTATTTCTTGCAAGTAAATGATTTACCAATGTTGGTAAAAGCATATTTTTACAATGTCAATGATACTTATAAAAAAATATAAAACAAAACAAAATTATATCAATATAGGCATTTACCTATACCTTATAACTAATCATTATCATGTGCCGAGCTCCCAGGCCCTTTTGTCTTCAAGGTAGGCATTCATATTATAGTAAGCCTTACATAATTTACTGATCATCGACCATTTACATACACATTATTATGTTATCAGTGACATTACGACATAACAATACATAACAAAAAGCACTAATAAACCACACTGTAACAGAAGTTTAAACATTTAACGGACTTTATTGAGGTTTTAATCGGTAGATAGAGTGATTCAAGGAAGACCTGTGCGACACCGGGGCGGGTTGCTAGTAAGTTAATAACACACACAATGTATTACTATTATATTTATAACCTTTATTATGTTAGTAAGACTACACTATCATACAATATTCGGGCTGGTATTGCCCGCTATTCAGTTCACAGTCTGTAAAATACAAAACAATTATAAAAAAAATATGAAAGTGCTACCTTTACCCCAAACGACTTTACGAGCTTATGATGCAATTTTATCAGTTGCATAGACGAACGACTCGTACTATTATAAAGCCTATCATTCATCAAAAATAAGCGGTGACGCGACGCGGTGACGAGAAGATAGTAATTAGATACTATTTGCTAAATATGTTTGTAAGAAACTTACCTGTACATGTTATCTGTGCCTGTACAGTGTACACACCTTTACTTTAGCTTTGGGGGGCAGAACTCTACCTATATTTTGTACTCTTTACATCAGTTAAAAAACGTATTTGAGTTTGTACCTATATTTCTATAAATACAATTTATCACATACAATTACGTTTTAAAATTATATCAAAGTTATTTTATTAATAAGATTTTTATGTAAAACTTGTGACTCAATGACATGTTGTATAAATTTTGTCATCAGTATTTTTCCATTTGTCTTACTTATAGTTATCGAGTTCATTTTATCTTTCATTGTTAGTAAGTTTAATAAGTAAACGGTGTAAATAATGCATTTATTTATTTACACAACCCAATTTGTGGTTTTATCTATAACTAAATAAGCATGAGTAAGTAACAGATTGAATAATTAAAATAAAGTTTACCTACGTTTATGAAGCTTCTTTCGGCTTCCATTGTTTTTTTTTGTTTTTGAGAAAGTTGTAGTAAGGCTAGAGAGCCTAACCAAAAATACCCCACACCTTTTTTTATGAGCTTTATATTTTGATAAATCAATGTACAAGCACAGAATGAAAAAAATCTTAAACTAAAAAAAAGGTAATAGTAAGTAAGTTAGTAATTTAGCAAATAGCTATTACCCTTGTCAATTTCAATAGTTGAAAATCTTGCCGAGTCCGCCGGGTGACGCCTTGCCCCGAAAAAGTGAAAACTGCGGCAAAAACCCTGAAACTTCAAGTAATTCCCATAAATACTGGCGAAGGTCAGGTCATTGCGCTCCATTGGATCCCGGTAAAAGAGAATGGAAGTCCATCACTCCCGCAAATCCTGGGGACCGTAAACCTTTGTTGAAAAATGTCGGCACCCGGCCGGGGCAACCATTGTTTTCTAACACTAATTTACTGCCAACATATTTTTCTCGCGGCTTAAATAGTTGGACTTGCAACGCAGTTGTGCCGTGGTAGCTAGTTCACTACTCGATGCTTTGTTTAAGCTTTTTCTTTAATTCTTTCTTTCATTTAGTTTTCATTTGATTCATAATAGCGTCAACATTTTGTTGATAAACTAATGTTTATGCTTGCCGGGCGGTAACTCTGCAACATTGCGTGATCAACTCCCCAACACAGGTGTTGCCCGCAACATGTTGACAGCAACTCGGCAACATGTTTGTGCAACCATTTACAATGAATATGGGGCATAATGTTATTAACCATTTATTCAAAATGTACCTGCTCACTGCTTTTTGGATGTACTTATGCCCATATGTTTTCCATAAATAAACATATTTTTTTTCTTCTTTCTTTTTTTCTTTCATATCATTCAACTATTATATTTACAATAATAACGGGTTAGTGTCAAAATCCCCTTTGAAAATCCCCCTGCAGCCAAATCAATATTGAAGGTTTTCAATTAACAGCTAATAATTATATTTTATTTTAGCATGAACTATATGAACACAAAAAATAGCTGCTCAAACGGAAATACTCCGAAGGGATGACGTGATATATTAGTTTTTTTTCTGTGCCAAAGACTGGAAAGGACACAACAATTGATCATTTCAGATTTATAACTTTTATAGACAAACCAAATTGTCGGTGTCAGTTTTCAAGTGGTTTAGCTGGATTTCAAACTATAGTTTTTACTACTGAAGTTAGCACCTACACTTTCGTGCGAGATTAGAAGAGGTGGAGATTAATGAGTTTTAGTCATTACTCTCACTCAATTCAATCTTTCATCTGAAATAATGGCCTGAGGGTTTGAAACCCAGTAAAGAACTCAACTTCTTGACTCTAAAGACATGAAATCAAATTTGTTATCCAAAATGAGAAAAAGCCTTTTGTATAGCTTATATTGATTTAAAAATAACAATAATAATAAATATTATTATACCAATATCTAAAAAAAATAGTTATTGGTTATAGCCAAACGTTGGATCACCACCTCACCTGATGGTAAGTGATGGTGTGGTCGATGATGACATCCAACAGTCACGTAGGTACCTAAGTGTCATGGATTACATAAACTATAAGTACCATGGCACAACACCCAGACCTGGTATAAGTATTTGCAGTTCATGCAAACATTTGTGCCACCACGGCACCAAACTCAGTGGTTATGTTAATTTGGAGGCAGAGATTAATTTTAATGTTATTTGGATATCTACAATATAAGTGCTTAGCACGAAAAACTCGTTTGACAATGGTAAACGTAAACTTATCGTTCAGCTGTCAATTTGTAAGGAATTTTTGCTGTTCATTTAACGCACTAAAGAGGCGCTGTTAAAAAGCCTATACAAATTGACAGCCGACGCCAACAGGTGATCAAGGCAAATTAAAAAAAAAAAGACAGTGTTATTACATTGCAGATGCATAGTATAATTTTGATACTTGCACCATACTAAGGGTGAGTTGCACCATCTAACGTTAACGTCAAATTGTTCAATCATCGTCGAACAATTTGACTTTGTTAGATGGTGCAACTCACCCTAAAAATGTCAAAACTTGATCTTGCTGTAAGTTATTAATCTTTTAGTAGAATTACCCTCACTTTCATACCAAAACTGCGTCTACTGCGTAACTTCAATTTAGCACCATTTTAACACGATCTATCCCCTTCAGGGTTAATAGACTTTATATTTGCTAGATGGCAACACCGGAACAATTTGAATATAGACGCTTGTTGTTTGATAGAAGTGCTCTTGCAAGGTATTGTGCTCGTAGGTCCCCGAAGTAGACACTTAAACATTCTGCGTCAAAGAGCATTCGTATGTTTAGCGTTTTGTACTGAGTTGTCTAGCAAATGTTGCATCGCTTGTAATTTTCTAGAGAACACAATGATCTGGGCCTCGATTCAACTAAAGTACAGTTAGCGAAGAAAGTAGTCTATTTTGAAAAACCGTTTTTGTGGAATCTTGTATCATTCAAATGAATCTCAAACTTAGGGTAGTAGAGTTCTCTGTTATAGTGGTCGCCCGGGGAAGGACTACCACCATACTTATTTCTGCCGCCAAGCAGTAATGCTCGCATTGCTGTGTTCCGGTGTGAAGGGTATGGTTTCCGGTGAAATTACTGGCACATGAGGCTTTCGATCTAAGCCTCAAGGTATACCGCGAGTGATACCTCTGGTATTGCAAGCGTCCATAGGCTGCGGTAATCGCTTATCATCTTGTAGGCCGTACGCTTGGTTGCCACTTCAGTTGTATAAAAAAAAGGGTAGACCACATTTTTTGCTAACTGTACAAACTGGTAGAGGTACTAGTTGGTTTCAGCTGCAGTTTCGTTTCGATCGCAGATCACAGATATTTATGTGACGACCGATGTGGTGCGGCGGGCGAAGGTGCGCCTGCGACTCAGGAGGTTGTGGGTTCGATTCCCGCCTTGGAACAAATGTTTGTACGATCTACAAATATTTGTTCCGGGTGTTCAGGCTGTTTTCTATGTATAATAAAAAATATCTATCTAGGCTAGATGATGCTGTGTGGATTGTCCAGCATTATTTAGTTATTAATTTATGAAATAATGATAATTTGATGTACTTACAAAATTTATTATATTGAATAAAAATCAGAATATTTTAGAGTGGCACTGAAAAACCTTGTAATTTCATAAAAGCATCTCCTTCAACTTTCCCTCTTAAAAGTTTAACTGAAATTTTAAATTCTAGGTGTTTTTAGGTACTTTGCATAACCGTAGACCACGTTGAGCTAGGTTATTCTAATTAATGTTTATGGCGTCTTGGGTACCGTCGCGGTAAGTTTTCCATTGCTTAGTAAAAAGCTAGAGAAACTGCAGATACTATAGATACGTATAAC
This sequence comes from Colostygia pectinataria, assembly GCA_951394395.1. Lineage (NCBI taxonomy): Eukaryota > Metazoa > Arthropoda > Insecta > Lepidoptera > Geometridae > Colostygia > Colostygia pectinataria. The sequence goes on along the minus strand of OX596353.1, from coordinate 12,294,858 downwards.
TACCTGTTACTGACTGTTACTAGAAGTAGAGTCAAAGCACGCCGGTGCCGCCTGGACCTCATAGCCAGCTCAGATAGTCCTGCAAAGGTAATACACGGTTTCTGCCTTTCAGTTTGGTTGAAGCAACCAAATTGAACCATGTAAACATAAACGTGAATCATTCAATGACATCACATCCTTACATTACTGCTCCATTCAACCAAGTGATTCAATTTGGTTGAACCGTGTAGTGTTGCGATATTTGCCGCTAATTTATCCTATCGTGTGAGACGATGCGTATGTATGAATGTTTATAACCACGTATCTCCGTGACGACTGAACCAATTTCAATGAAATTTGGAATGTAGATGGTTTAAGTTCATCTTTAACAAATAGAGCACTGGTGGTCTAGTGGTAGTGACCCCGCTTTCCAATCCTAAGGTCGTGGGTTCAAACCCGGTCGTGCACCTATGGATTTTTCTGTTTCGAAAAATGTGTGTGCGCAATGCCAGTGCTCTCATACGGTGAAGGAACACATCCGGCATGTCCAAGAACTAAAATTCGAAAGACATGTGCCATCCACCAATCCGCATTGGATCCGCGTGGTGGATTTAGACCTAATCACTCTCGCCTGAGAGTAGGCCAGTGTCCCAACAGTGGGAACATTAGAAGGCTTTCATGATGATGATGATGATAACAAATAGGGTTCCCTTTTTTACTTTTTATCCCGGTAAAAATTCTGTTCCTGTGGGATAGTATATAATCTGAAAAACCACGAGTGAAAACGCGGGGCACAACTATGAAAGAACCACATAAGCCTATTTCGGTGATGAATTCTATTAGCTGATGAATAGCCAAACAAACTTATAAAGAAATGAAAAGTGTGTCTTCCAAAGAAGCACTGGCAGTCCCGAATGTTACGAGGAACTGTGATTTGCTTCGTTGATCTGCTAATAACAACTTAGCCACTACATCACAAGCGCTTCGTAGTATCAAATGTGTTGCTCGTATTTGAAAGGCAGCAATAGAAGCACGAAGTAAGAGGGATAAAAGTATTCTCGTATTTTCGTATATTCGTTCATTTGTTACGTGACTAACGCCACTCAAAGGGGCTTATTACGTTTGACAAGATCCACGTACGGGCCCCGCGCTTTTGTGACTATGGCGGACTCACTCAGGACTTGCTTTTGGCTTCTAGTGCCATAAAAACTGTCATAATAACGACTTGTTAAGTTTTGTCTTTCTTTGGCATTCTTAAGCCAAAGATTATAATATCCCAAAAATTATTTTGCCTCAAGCGGGATTTGAACCCGCAACCACCGCTTGATACGCGGGCGCTCTACCAATTGAACTATCGAGTCATATCCCGCTTGAGGCAAAATAATTTTTGGGATATTATAATCTTTAGTATTCCCTTAGTGTGATGGTTAACACTATAAAAACAAAAATAACCAATTCTTAAGCCAATTGACATGACAGACATTTTTAGCTTACAGAGGCTAAGACTACGTATATGAATAAGGACAGTAGCCAAGATAGAAGCCTTCGCTAAGAAACACTTAGTAGGTACTAAGAATAATCTGTCCCAGGAGTAGCTCTTGGTTCTGTACTGAACAAAAAAGTTTCAATCTTAAAAGTAATACATTTTATGTTAATTTGTGTTAAAAATGTTTAAGTGCCTTCAGTTTTCGTGAGCTGTCTTTTCACACGCTGTTTATACAAAAACGTGAATTATGTAAGTAAAATAGTAGAGTTCTTTGTGTTAATATAGCACAGTACAATCATCATACATATACTTATTTTTGCCGTAAAGCACGTTAGCACTCAATCTATTGTTTATTTTGTGGCGCAAAATAAATATTTTTCTATTCTATTCTATTCTATTGATAAAAACTGCATTAAAATCCGTTTCGTATTATAAAAGATAAAAGCGTACAGGGACAGCAGGAAGCAAGTTTGTTTATACTACGAGAGTGGAGACTAGATGATCTATTAAATAATTAATAAATAATGCTGTACAATCCACACATCATCATCTAGCCCCAAGGTAAGCTGCTGTTAAACAGAGCTGTGTTATGGGTACTAGATGACTGATATATTATATAATTAATATAATACAATACACAGATAGATATTTTTTATTATATATAGAACATACCTAAAACACCTGGAACAAATATTTGTAGATCGAACAAACATTTGACCCGAGGCGGGAATCAAACCCACAACCTCCGCGCCGCAGGCGGACCTGCCCCGCTGCGCCACATCAAAGTTAAGTTTAAAAGTCCTAGAACATATTGATATCCCCTAGAGTTCAGTACTGGTTATGATACTAGCAATGTAAAATTTTCCTTTGGCTCGTCGATGCTCCCTACATTTCCCTTGAGTCCGTCCGCGTATGTATCCCAGCAGTTTGTTCGTATGTGATTTGCGGTGAGAGCTTTGCATAGGAATCTTCCGGTTTTGAATATCTCAGGTTATGTTTGTAAGTTTATGTTTAGTGCTTTTCGAGTATGCGTTTAGTTACTAGATGAGTTTATCTACTCAGCGAACCTTTGTACACCGAACTATGCTAAAGTAAAGTAAGTTCGTTCTCTGTCACCAGAGTTGGCCACTGACTCATATGAACTTACTTACTTAGTTTGTGTGAGTCAGTGGCCAACTCTGGTGATGGAGTTAATCCGCTTGAAAGTCTCCGTCATGGCCTAACAGTTTTGAAAAAGTATCTGTTTTAGTAGTGAAAAGTAAATGTTAATTTATAAGTAAAATTCAATATTATTGAGATTATTATATAATTTATTTAACAAATGAAAGCAAACAAAAATATAGATAAAATCGTAAATTCATTTCACTCTATTACCGTAACATCAAACCTCGCAGTAATCTACTCCGGCTATATTCACGTAATGCCGCCGATTCAGCGTAGCACTTGTAATTCCCCGTAATACCTGTAATTCTCCTGTAATTCCTGTTATTCCTGTGGGTGATATTTGTAAGCGGACGCGGGAATGGCTAGAGAATGCGTAAGATTTTATAAAGCACGCCGTCTAGCTTGATAACACGAGTTAATTGTTGTGATAATCTTCCTGCTATTCTAAGGTTTGGTTGCTTTGTGGAAATGTAGAAAATATCATTATTTTTAGTGGAACAACTTCTGCAATCATTAAAAAAGAACATGGTTTTTAATTATCTCCCAAGAAAACAAATGTAACTACTTATACTTACACACAAAAGTATTCAGAGTATAGTTTGTTGCAATTTATTTCTAGGCTGTGGCGCGTTACACATTATTTGAATTTATGCTTGACTATCATGACAGCCTTCTAATGTTCCCACTGTTGGGACACTGGCTTACTCTCAAGCGAGAGTGATTGGGTCTTAATCCACCACGCGGACCCAATGCGGATTGGTGGATGGCACATGTCTGTCGAATTTTTAGTTCTTGGACATGCCGGTTTCCTCACGATGTTTTCCTTCACCGTATGAGAGCACTGGCACTGGCACACAAGCACTGCTTGACTATTAAGGGGTGAAAAAATTATACATTATGCACTGTTTTATGTAGCACCACAATCTAGTGCAGTTATAAGCTTTTGAAGAATTCTCAACAGGTATTAAAATTCCTTTTTATAAAATATACAGGTCGTGGAAAACGGCAAATGCCAAAAACGTGTTTGCCGCCCGTTTGAGTTATTTCACTCAGTGATAATCTCCCATTATCATTTGCCACGTGTAAATGCATAATAACCATTCTAATCAGTTTTTAATTTGTTTCAAGAACGATTTATTTTTACAGTGAATAAAAACACAGTGAATTCATTTTATTAATTTATTTAACAGACTTCATTAAATGAAATTACAACATTCTTGAGCAAATCAACGTAGAACATGAAACTCGATTGTATAAAATTTATCAGTAAGTAAACAACAAAATAACTATTCTAAGAACTACTTTATAAATGAAACATTTACATAGAACATAATGATTTAATAATTATTACTTACTTATTTGACTAAGTAATAGATTTTTACACGTTTTATAATATTGTCTACATAGGTTAGCTTGGACTATTCCGTCCGTTTTAGTAGTTTTGTAGGCGGATGCGTTGAAATGCCTCGTAGCATCAACCCTACCGGTAGTACTCTAGAGATAACGCTTTCCTGAGTACGAAGTGCAAGTCACCACGAAATAACATTAGGCCAAGAATAAACAAACTGCAGTCGAACTGACATGTTGAGAATTGTATTAAGCCTTGATTTGATTTTGATACACGTAAACAAAAGCTAACTACGAGTGCGTTGTAGCACAAAACATCATAAGTTACGACACCATACGAAAGGAGTATGTTGTTTATTTTATAACATAATATTTCTGCATTTTTTTTTTATAACAGAATTAAATCATATGAATTGTTTCGAGAAAGGGATGGTACGGCCGTTTTTGCTCAACTTGGCGGACGCACTACCGTGCCTCCAGTTTAAGTCGTTTACTACTAGATATTTGCAGTGCATAAGCTATATTTTTTTATATCTAATTGTGATTAGCGTTTCAACTGATAGCTAATCATACATGAATACAAAACAAGATAACTTATGAGTTTTGATCGGCTAGCGTTTTAAAATGTCGCGTGAAAGAGGATAAAAAACGCTAGCTACTTGAGAACTTTGTATCAAATAAACAAAATTTCAATTGATATAACATTAAAAAAATATTTATTTTGGCATTATGGTGTTGTTGGCACACTACGTAATTTAATGGATGAATTTATCATATTTTAAGCAATTTAATTATTTCTGATTAGGTATCACGGAATATTATCTATCATTAGGACTTTTTGCTAAACTATTAAAACGTACTTTTAAATAGTATTCTTTTTGGCTAGTTTTCTCTACTAAATTCTACAGATCACACGATTTATTACAAGAACATTTATTAGTTATTTTAAGTAATTATATTACACAATTATATACATTACTCTTTTACATGAATAGGTTAATAGTTATGTAGTAAATATTCTATAAAATTACACATTACATCATAGTTTATTTAGTTTATTAGGTATGACAAATAATTCGTTGTGTTCATAATTTGAAGAAAAGCAAAACAACAATACGAGTATAACAGAGCATTTTCACATTAACAAAAAGTCGAATAAAAATCACTGTAAAATATTATTATAAATTAGTATACCTACTTTATTTATAAGCTACAGGTAGGTTAACTTATTCAAAAATGTTGTTAGCTCAATTCCGCCTTTTACCTGTACACGGGAACATCATCATCCGCCGGTAGAAGTACAATGCAGGAAACAATAGATTACTTATTATTTATCATTCACATCATAAAATACATTTGCACTGCAAAAATTTAGCAGTGAGTCTGCAATGGGCCTTAATTTAACGCAAAGAACTCCAAGCACGAAAATATCGTAACGTCACAGTAAAATGCATCGCTGTCAAAATAACTGGTAGATAATAATATCTTTTTGTTACTAATCATTTCTGCATTTTTCACAATTTCCCTTTTGGTCTTCTGAGCCGAGACTTGCAATAATTAACTCAGTGGTACAAAATAAAGGGTTTAAAAATTTTAAATGACTTTAGAAATGTTCGCAGTAGGCAAAATATATTTTATTTTTTAATTATGAGCCTTATCATAATCGTTAGCTAATGTGTCTTTCAAATCTACAATCGTTTTTGTTCATTGACATAAGAATGACAAGAAAATGTCTTTTCTTGCCTTACTTAGCGAGTCGGTAAAATTAGTTATTTTATTAAAGAAGGGGAAGTCTATTTAAATTTAGTTATACATACTGACAACGATATCTTAAGCATTAACGTTACGATAAATAGTCGTGTTAGACTAGAATTAAATAACTAATATATAAATAATGCTGGACAATCCACACAGATCATCTAGCCCCAGAAAAGCTTGTGTTATGGGTACTAGATGACAGATAATATACTCAATACAACACCATAGATAGATATTTTTTGATTATACATAGAAAATACCCAGAACAGCCGGAACAAATATTTGCAAATCGTACAAAGATTTGTTTCGAGGTGCCTGCGCGTCGCAGGCGGACCTTCACCCGCCGCGCCACATCGGTCGTCTAAAATGCTAGATTTTTTTCCTGTTAACAGTTTTAACAGAGTCAAACCTGAAGTACTACCTAAATTATAGAGTAGTTTGTGTTACTTATTTGAGATTAAGTAATTGACGACTCAGTTGTAATAGAACTAGTTATTAATTTAACGAAAATAATTATTAAGAAAAAAGTTCTGTTCTCCAAATTATTATACATACATACAATATTGTTAATCTATCTGGAAAAAAAAGAATTGTGTCTTAGATCATTTTGTCGATTTTTTACAATTATTAACAAAATAAAAATTATGCGTTTATTAGAATAACAAAACTGAGCCATCGTTTACTCAACTTACAGGAGGTAATTACTCTACAACCTATGTTAGTCTTAAATAATATTTTATTTAAAAACCTCTTATATACAGTCTCCGAGTGCGGTTATACAGCTAAATTGTCAGCGGCCGACATCATCGCACGATTTGTCTGAAAATATTCACAGAACATTTAGATATTTAACAATGGTTGCCAGGAGTGTAGAGGCGGGCGGGATTCATTCAGTTTATTACAAAATGGATGGATATTTATTGGTTTTCGGCCCGAATTTCTTGATTTGTGGGCGATCTGATTACATTGTTTGGTCAGAGAAAATTGTAAGTAATGTTGCGGTAAAAAACTGTGAAAACATTACGTATCCTATCGTAAAGGCTCTTTATCTTTTTCTATATTTTCTATTCTAAAAGTCCGTCTCGGTGTGTACCACCAGTGTTTTTGATGATGAGGGAACATCGAAAAAAAAGTTGAGAACCTTCTTGCCTAATTCTTCTAGGCAGGCACTAGCATATTTACCAGGCTTTTTGCTTTTTTACTAAGCTAGTGATTCTATTGAATAAAACTGTTTTGAACTTGCCGGAAATTCTGCCTCCTAGCAGTTATTGTGCATGCATTAGGTTTGGAGGGCACAATAGCAAATTAAATTACTGGTGAGATCTAATAACTAAGTCTCAGGCTGACAAGCGCAGTGCAGCGCCACCTAACCAACACTGTCACTGCAATAATTATGAGCGGCTAACTACTTGACAGACTCGTCACTTGCTAACATGATTATTATGATTAGCAGTCCAGACCGGCCCACATTATATTATAAGGCAAAGCTACAGCAATACAAAATTAGATCTATTTTTCAAAGACCATTAAAGATAATTAAAGGGCTTTCATTTACGTACTTGAAGCTGAATGTGTATTTCAAATTATCATCGTCATTTGTTCATGAGAAGGAAACAATACTTAGCAAGCCGCTGAATATATAGTGTTTTATTATTAGTGCATAATATTTAAGGAACATTTTCCACACACAAAAATACAAATACAATGTACCTTTTTTACATTTTGTCTGAAAAATCTCGAGTAAATAAATTACGTTTTTCTGGTCAATTATTAATTATCCTTGTTGGAAATTCAAAGGGAAGCACGCGGCGCGTGTCAATGACCCGCGTTTCAATGACTTGCGCGTGTCAATGCTATAACCGCTACAAGGCGCGCGTGCTCGAATATTTTATTATTACGCGATTTCCAACAATGATAAAAAATAATTAATCAGATTTTTTTTGTGCATGGGACAATTCCTTGAATATTATGCACTAATAATAAAATACCCTGTATAAAACATACCTTAATATTTGATGGATGGTAAAAGTAGAACATAAGCATAGCAGTGTCAGTAGAGCTGATGCTTCCACGCCACCTGTAGGCAAAACAAAAAAAGATCTTTATTTATCGGTCGTTACTCCCGCACACCTGCAAGATTTGGAATGAAATCACGTCTGATGTCTACTCATTGGGTTTCAATATGGGCGTCATCATGACAGCCTTCTAATGTTTTCACTGCTAGGACACTGGCCTACTCTCAAGCGAGAGTGATTGGGTCTTTACCCACCACGCGGACCCAATGCGGATTGGTGGATTTTTTTCTATATGTACCTATATAGAAAAAGTTAAGGACTTCAACAGGTAGACAACGCTTCTGTAACATCTACTATAGTATTGCAGATGTCTATTATTTATAGGCGACGATGGCTTTCCATTAGGCGGCTTGTATGCTTGTTTGTCACCTTATGACTTAAATAAGGTGTCTGAGGCGGTTTACCCATTTACCTCACGTTCAGCACACTTATTTTTGTTCTGGGTGTAGGTTGTGGGAATCAAACCCACAACCTACAACGCAAAAGGCAGAACTAACGACTGAGCTGTGAGGCCAGTACCATTTTTGCGGATAAAAATTATTATGATGAACAGTTAAAATATTAATTTTTATTTTTTTATTTCTTATATATTAAAATAAAATATGTACATAATTACATTACATTACAAAATATACAAAATACATATGAAACAGTTGAGCCATCTAAAGACCGTTACAAACGACCTATAGATAGCTCAACTGATCCAAATCACTACCAAAGATTATAATATCCCAAAAATTATTTTGCCTCAAGCGGGATAATTTTTGGGATATTATAATCTTTAGTATTCCCCTAGTGTGATGGTTAACACTATAAAAACAAAAATAGCCAAATCACTACCAGTCGGAAGCGTTCCCAACATAAATTATAATTAATTATACATAATAATAAATATTAACGAACATACTACCGACATAATTATTTTTTTGTCTTCTTGAAACGGCACTACGAAGCGCTGTCCTCTGATGTGGTCTGAGTCGTTGGTTGTTCTAACTCTGCTATCTGTTTATATCATTTTTTATGGGATGAGGTGGGTGGGGTTGGTCGCGTGTTTTTTTTTTATATCATTAAGTGACAAGCCAATCAAGGCGCCCACCTGTTGTTAAGCACCACGCCTCACTATAACAGATGCAGTGCCACCCAAAACTTAAAGTTTTTAAGTGTTTGCGTGGCACTGCACGGTGCTTATCACCCCGAGACATTGTTGTTAAGTCTCTTTCGCCCAGTAATTTCACTTGCTACAGTGCCCTTCAAACCTAAACACAGCAATGCTTGCACACCACTGCTTGGAGGTAGAATATCTGACGCTGCGGTGGTACCCACCAAGACGGATTCTTGCTGAAGAGTCCTACCACCAGGTGATGTGTCATCGGAGCGTCGATGACTCGTATTATTTAATATTTTTATGTTGAGAGTTTGTCTGTAAGGTATTTATAAATATGGGCCAATATTTCTGTAATATTCAATTATTTGTTGCCTGAAATAAACTATTTATTATTTATTATTCTTGTTATTATTATTTACTGTGGGCTGGGCAAGTCTACTCCACCTAAACTCTGTCCCAGGCACTACACCATCTGTACTTCACACTTCCAATGTGAGTACCAAGAATGCCACTAGATGCTGTTTAAATCATCTTCATTGATTATACCCAAATTATCTTGGTAGTGTCACAAACCAAACGAATGGTAAAATGCTCCGATATCTTCCCGACCACATGTTACCAAAGGATCTTTATTAAATAAACTCGATCAAATGAACAATGGATTTGGGACGCAAGAAGGGTATTAGGAGAGACGCCAGTACCAAGGTTTTTCGGAACTTACTTCGAAACTTCCCAGTTTGTTTGGTAATATATTTAGTAACCATTTGATAAGTTTTATTTCATATATGTATAGGCAACTTGAAATTCAAAATTTTTGATCGATAGCTAATTTGTTAACCATTGGTCAAATCTAAAAATACATGGCCTTTTTTTTAAACCCTTTGTCTTAGAAGTCTCGAGTAAATCGATTAACTTTATTTGATAAATTTAAGTTCCATTCAATTTAGGCTCCTCTTCATAACGTCTGGTAGAGATTGCTTCTTCAGCGATAAGACCTAATTATACATTAGTAGGACTATTTAATAATTATGTACATTAAGCATGAAAAACTATCATGCAAATTGTGTCCTCATTATAGGTATTATTAATTTATTACATGTTGGCTTAATTGTTATTCCTAAATTGTGTAATTTAGTTTGTAAGGTGTAAAGTATTTTTATTTATTCATCAAAAACGGGAAGCATTTTTGCAATCATGTCTACGTTTATTCAGAGTACGAAACAGGATAATTCGGAGTGCTGACTTGTTACCACATCCCTACAGAAGCCCTCAGGGCTGCCTCACTACGGCTGAAAGACATTTCGTAGAGCTGTATTGCCGATAGCCGCCCGATAGGCTTATTGAAATTAAAATTCGATTGCTTTTAGGTGATTCTATGACCTAGCTTGATATCATGCTATTTTATTTAAATTAAATATATATTTAAGTAAAAGTAAAGGGATGTATGATTTATTTCCAAAAGTTTCACATGTTTAAGAGTACCAGTAAATACAAAATAAGTAATATATAAAGTAATATAAGTATAAAATAGCGTAAATGGACCCAGCAGATCATTACCTTCCGTGCAAGTAAAAACTGTGTTACGGCAAGGTAACGCCTTACTTCTTTATTAATTAGATTCTCTACCCATAAGTGCAAAGTGGTCGCTTACGACCCAGTTTGTTTGCTCTTGTTGGGAATTATTTTTCTTAACTTTAGATAAGAAGAGTTAAAAAATATATCTATATAATAATCAAGGAATGTATTCCATACTTCTTACGTTCTCTACCCATAAGTGCAAGCTGCTAATTCATTAATAGAAGTTTTATTTTTATGAAAATAATTATTTATCCTCATTTCATAAGATTGAGTTTGCACTAATATGTCTATGAGTATTGGTAGATAAATAAAGTATAGTAGGTAGGTATGCAGATATTCAAGATATTACCTCTTTTAATTTTTTCAGAGAACTAGCGCTGGGTTATAGGATCGCCTTGAGATCCATGAACCTTGCCAGAAATTACATTTCTAACGTCAATATTTGGTTGGAATTTTGTTTCAAATCGTCAATTAATTAAATTTTTGAACTTATTGGTAGAGTCGCAGAAAGTCGATAGATGAAAGATTTAGTTTTTAATTTCAAGTTATATAAAATGAAATGATTTATAACTAGCAGTGGATTCTTATTGACTTATTCTATTTTTTATTGGATCATGATGATGATGTAAGTAGCATAATATATTATATTGTCATAATTTGATAATTATGTATTTTATTAATGAACGAAAGTTTTTAGATTGATATTATAAGATGCAAATTAGCTTAGCAACTCTACGAATAGATATCACTCGATCGTTAGCTCATTTGGTAAACTTTCTTTCTTTTTGATCCATTTTTATGAACCACAATATTTTTTTAATTTTTGGTAGAGTGGACCTTGGTACCGAGCATAGAACATTTTTATGATTTATATTATTAATTTCACGATAAAATAAATATTTTTGATAAAAACCTCGTCCTGATCGGTTCATTTTCTAAATGACTGTAAAAATTTACCGTCTTTTCATCTTGCCAGTGTTGCCAGGAATGTTTTTGCTGTTGTTGGTATTAATTTAAAAATAATTTGGTCATCTACTGTATAAAAATATCCTTAGTATAAACATTCTGTTCTGTTTCACGCGCGTGGTTTACTGGATCCAGTAAATCTGACACCCTAAGTATTATTAGCACCTGTTTTCGGAGTTCCGTACAATGTTTATGTGTTTTTCCTCTAGTTTCATAATGAAAATTAAGCGGCGACATGGGAATCATTGGATAAATGAAACGTATAACTTTCGCAGTTGGCAAGAAATAAGAGCTATTTATAAGAGAATGACAAAACGACATATTATATAGTTACGAATACACAGTAACAATATTTTTATAATACTTTTGGTTTACGTATCAGGATGACAACGCGCGAGTGATACCTAAAGTAAGTAAATCCGTACGAGTCAGTGATCAACTATAGTGACATAGTTTTTAGGCCGCCCGAAGGCCTCTGTCATGGCTTAACAAGTTTAATAAAGCCCGGGCGAAGCACAAAACAATGTTTTTCTAGACTAGAGTATTATTATCATTAATTAGTTAGTCTTTATTCTAGTTTTAGTTCTTGACTTAACATAAAAGGAAGACAAGCAAGAGTTTATGTAAAACTCAAACAAAATTGCGGGCAGAACGGCAGAAGCAAGTATAAAAACAAAACCGAAACAAAACAGTGTTACAAAAAAACAATTGGAGCTAACTGTAGCTAATTGAGGTAGACCACATAGCTAAAGAGATACCGCGCAGCAAACAGAAAACCGTTGTTTTATAATAAAACAAATACAAAGGGAAAGGAATACGCAATAAATACAATTTTATCTCTCTTATCCGCTGTACAAGCATACTGTACAAACAAACCGAACTCGCCGGTATACTGCAGGACACAAAAACTGTGCTTGGAATCTTGGACAGGATATATAAGGTCATTTATTATCAACCTGACAAACTTAAGGGGTAGGTTCCACACATAAAAAAAAATACTTGTACTTTAGAAAAAAAAAAAAAAAACTTACTACTTGTACTTTTTTTTTTCAAACGTTTTTTTTTATATTTAAAAAAATATTACTTAATTCTGCTTTCTTCCGCGGGTCAATAACCCGCGCGTCCTTGACCTGCGCGTGTCCTTGAACCGCTACGGGGCGCGCACACTCGAATATTTCATTATTACGTCGCTTAACTGGATTCCCAACAATGATAAATAATAATTGAGCGGAAAAACGTAATCGATTTTTTTTGTTTACTTGGGATTTTTAAGACAAAATATACATCAAAAAAAAAATATGGGTACATATATTTTTTTTTATGTGCGGAACCTATCCCTTAAGTTTGTCAGGTTGATAATGAATGACCCTGTATATTTTTTTTTTATACAACTGAAGTGGCAACCAAGCGTACGGCCTACAAGATGGTAATCGGTTACCGCAGCCTATGGACGCTTGTAATACCAGAGGTATCACTTGCGGGTTGCCACCTTGAGGTTAAGATCGAAAGCCTTATGTGCCAGTAATTTCACCGGAAACCATACCCTTCACACCGGAACACAGCAATGCGAGCATTACTGCTTTGCGGCATAAATAGGTATGGTGGTAGTCTTACCCCGGACGAGCTCTATCACAGAGATCTCTACTACTCTTAGAGAACTCTACTCTATCAGCCTTCTATGATAAAATAATAAAAGGGCTCAAAAAGTTGAAGCTGTTGCTATTGCCTTTAGATCTACGTCTCAAGGTGGCAACAATGTTGCAAGCGCACATAGGCCGTAACCGCTTACCATCAAGTGGGCCGCACGCTTGTTTGCCACTTTAGTGGTCCGTTCGTTCGTTCGTAAGAGTCAGTGGCCAACTCTGGTGACAGAGTTTCTAGGCAGCCCGAAGGCCTCTGTCATGGCCTAACAACTTTGAAAAAGCCGGGACCGACTGCTTAACGTGCCCTCCGAAGCACGAGAGTGCTCAGTTGAAATTGCCACTGGCGGTCACCCATCCAAATGATGACCCCGCGGAACAGTGCTTAACTTCGTTGATCTGTTAAGAACAACTTAGCCAGCTACGTCACAAGCGCTCAAAAAAAAGTGGTATATAAATGATACCCATAGAGTCTTTGATATAAAAGAAGACATAGGTTTGTCATCGTTTTTTAAATTTTGTTAGACAGGTTGTACAAATTTATTAGGTTTGAATTTAATTTTTAGGTATATTTAATTGTAATTTCTAAAAGATATTGTTACTAAATTTAATAATCAGTATAATTGTTTCTAAGCGTTCTAGCTAAACAAATTAATAAAATCGGTTTTCTATTCGTCGCATTATATCGGCCATTAAATACGTCCACCAGCTGAACATAGGTCTCTAAAATCCCGCATAAATTATCCAAATGACTTTTTTCATTACATTATTATTTTTCATTGGTTGTGGAGTAAAAGTTCTCGAATGACGAATCATTCGAGAACTTTTACTCCACAACCATTATGTTCTGCCCACTGTCATAGGCTAACAGAGTTTACTGAAGGTCCAAAAGACTCCGTTATTTGTCTTCAAAAGCACGGAAGCTGTAAGATGAAAATGTCACTGACAGTTAATCATCCAAATAACCTGGTGGTAGGACTCTTCAGCACGAGTCGGTCCTGGTGGGTACCACCGCAGTGTCAGTTATTCTACCTCCAGGTTTGAAGGGCACTGTAGCAAGTGAAATTACTGGGCGAAAGAGACTTAACAACAATGTCTCGGGGTGATAAGCGCAGTGCAGTGCCACGCAAACACTTAAAAACTTTAAGCTTTGGGTGGCACTGCATCTGTTATAGTCAGGCGTGGTGCTTAATATCAGGCGGGCGTCTTGATTGTCTTGTCACTTACTGACATAAAAAAAAAATGGCGACTTCGCGGAACATTGCCAAGCCTGTAAGTACGCTATCAGTGTTTGAAAAAACTAACAAAAGAATACAATTATGTGAAATGGTATTCACAAATCAATACCAAAAAGGTAGATATTTAACAAAATTGTACTTTATTACAGTAATAAATCAAATAAACTAGCTTTTTTGCCCAATAAAAGCAATTCATGTGAACGAATTGCATTCAATCTATAAAATATCACTTATTCAATATTCAATTTGAGCAACACATGTTTTACGTTGTTGTGTAGAGTCTTAAGTGTAATTAAAAACAAAGCTTGTTATTATATAATTTATTAAGGCTAAGTGCACACGAGCAATAAAATTTGTACACCTCACTTTACTTTACTCTTTCATTTGTTTTTTGAGAATCTGAGGCAATTGTTGCCAGATCCAAATATGTGTAAATACACATTAAATAACCAAATATTCAAATGCTACTAAATATGTTATATTCACGTAATATCTTAGAAATACATTTTGATACTCTTTATTATGTCCTACAGTGTAGATAAAACGACCGATAATTTTCCTATCATACCATTTGTATTATTAGCAATACACTAGACAAACGTGAAACGTCACGAAACAGATCCTTCAAGCCACTCTATTTACATTTCGAGAACTAAAACGGCACTTTCCAACAATTGAAAATGATCCTTGAAAAACAGACAAAACTATTCTATCTCGGAAGTAGAAAAGAGTCTTTACCGAGGACTATCCTTTACCGTGAATCGCGCGCAATTTCTCTTCCGTAACAGAAAGAATCCTTCCTCGCTTCCCACGTTGTAAGGGCGCGTTGAGACTAAGCCAAGTGTCACCTCATCCCCAGTTCACATAAATAATACAAAGCAATAACAACTCTGCGAGCTAACTGCGGCGTGCCACAGTTATTACTTCCCCTCGACGCCCCAGAACGCCCCACTTCGGCCCACTTCGCCCCCTCGTGAGTACCTAACGCGACATTCTTACGTGACAACGATTTATCCGGTGTGTATTGTGCCCGCTTAATTTATAGCACCGTTTAAACCTGGGCCGGACGAAATTATTTTCTCATATTCAAATGGGGAAAAAATTCGGAACAATTTGCCGTAAATAGTGGGGAATGTCTCGTAAAATTACACGTGCGGACGTTTTTTGTGTTTGTACAAAAAATATTATCTTTATTATTTAACTTAATTATAAATTATGGTACTTAATGCGATAATATTCTGTTTTTACAACGTACAATCTAGTAGTAGATTTTATTGAAAAAAATATTAGAGATCGTTGCGAGCTCAGCTGGCTTATTTATATCAGTCGCAGTATAAGGTAAATATCTGCAAATAATTTCTTATCTACAGATTATAACACACATATAAAACTATAGGTAAACTAAATAACTCAGGCACCAGAGTTTTATAGAAGCGTGAAACGTGGTCGCTGTTTATTTGTAAAGGATCTTTTGCAGCGCCCTTTAGTGCGTAAAATCAACTGAACAGCTGGGCGATCCGTTAGCGTCACCAATAAAATTGACAAAAGCATTCAGTAAAACTCGCATAAAGACGTCTGAGTTACCAGGCTAGCTTATAAACTATAAGGGCCTTATTCATTACGAATCATTAGCAGCTCGCTAATTATTGTTTCTCTTTGTCATTCTTTTTTTTTTACAATCCACACACAGCATCATCTAGCCCCAAGGTAAGCTGCTGTTTAACAGAGCTGTATTATGGGTACTAGATAACAGATATATACCCTACTTAATACAATACAATACATAGATAAATATTTTTATTAAATATAGAAAATACCCAGAACACCCGGAACAAATATTTGTAGATCGTACAAACATTTGACCCGAGGCGGGAATCGACCCGCAACCTCCGCGTCGCAGGCGGACCTGCGCCCGCTGCGTTACATCGGTCGTCAAACATTCTTATGTCAAAGAACAAAAACGATGGTAGATTAGAAAGACACAAGCTAACAGAATTATACAATGAATAGTCGTGTATTAAGTGCCTCGTATTAGTACGAGATAACTTTTGTACGATTTTCTCCATAATTTGTAAAGAAGAAAGAAGGCACTGTAACAATTAAAGGTCAATAAAGTATCCTCGTTCTGGGCATTCGTGACTCTCGAACACAATTATGATCCTGGATAAAGGACCGGATCTAACATAATTATGCCGGTTCCGACCTCTATCACAGTAGACAGACATACAGTAGCTATTTAAAGTTGAACGATCCTTGTAAAATCCTAGTTTTCACTAAAACGGGATGATTACCATAATTTTATGAGTTTTATTGACAGTTCTCACGTGATCACCGTGCACGGATGGGAATTAATAAAACTCACTATGCAGGTAATCCCGTTTTTAATGAAAATTATATTAACAACTTTGATAGTTTTCAAAATTATAAAGTCCTAATGGCTAACTTTAGAAACTGATTATTACGCCACCCGAAACCCTTTGTTGTGACGTAAAAACTGTTATAGCTGAGAGCCGTGCCCTTCGAAGCACGGAAGCACTCAATTGTAAATGACACTAAATGACGCCAACCAGATTATGAACGCAGAGAGAATGTCTCATCATTTATTTATTTGTGATAAACGGCTCAGAAGAGTAACGCCACAATTCTGCTATTAATAAAACATAAAAGAGTAGTAGAGTTCTTTGTGATAGAGCTTGTCCGAGGAAGAACTACCCCAGACTTGGTCTACTGTTTGCGTACTTATACTGTGCCTACTTTTACCAAACACGGTTAGGTACACGCAATTTTTATGGTAATTACACTTTTTATCGTCATCTTAATTCAATTTAACGTGAAAGTTATGAGTTACGGACACTCCCTCCGGCAAAATAATGGAGTTTCAGGTTACGGTTTTATTGTAATTTATTGTGAAACTTATTTGCTTTTAGCACCTCGGGCGTTTTGAGTAATTATTCAGATATTTTGCCTTGAACATAACACCAGTTGCATATTGGCGAAAACGTAAATCTTTAACAGCCGTACCTAATTGGACGGCGGGGTTTGACGTTTTAAATAATAGTCTCCGATGTTTATATAAATGAAAGTTGAAAGCGTGGATTAATTTGCTTTTCATGATTTACCCAAGTTTTATTACAAGTATAATAAACTGACACAGTTTGACTGTAAAGTTTTAACCGTCGTGCAAAACCTAAGGCGTGTAGCGTCTTTTATATCAAAATAGCCAAGTGGTTGTGGGTTCAAAACCCGTTGGTCATCATCATCATCAACCTATTGCAGTCCCAAGCGCGCCACTGAGCCTGATCTTCGTTCTTCTCATCCACTTTCTGCCAGCTACATTCCGCAAGTCATCGCTCCATCTAGCCGGAAGGCGTCCTACACTACGCCTGCCTAAACGCGGTCTTCACTCCAGAACTTATCCTTTCAGCTAATTGTCAACCACCTTGGTTCTCTGTCTGATGATTTCATTTTGGATTCTATCCTTCGGAGAGACACCGAGCATAGCTCTTTCTATAGCTCGCTGAGCGACTTTGATCTTATGAGCCCAACCGTAGGTGTCCGGTTGGTCACGTGTATATAAGTTTTTCCAATCAAGAAACGTAGGTATACGCAACGACAGTGCCCCCAAACGGTGAAGAAAAACATCGAGGAAACCGGCGTGTTCGTGAACTAAAATCTGGATCGGGTCCGCGTTGTGGATTAATTCCCAATTACTCTCGTTTGAGAGTAATTGGGAATTAATTAACAGTCGTCTAATGTTCCCACTGTCCACGTGTCCTAGCAGTGGGATGAGATGGAATCATCATGACATCATGACAGCCTTCCTACACTCTCGGGCGAGAGTGATTGGGTCTTAATCCACCACGCGGACCCAATGCGGATTGGTGGATATGATGGAAATGGAATAAAAAAACAAATTATACTCGTAGTTTCGGGAGCTGAAATAGTATATATTTTTAGTTTTTGCTTCCGAATAAGATTCCTCCAAATCAGGTTAACTTGGTTTCAATTTACTGTATTATATTTCAGAGGTTTCACTAAGAAATTCATAAATTGATGTTGTCTTTTGTGAATACTTTTTGTATCAATCTATGATGATTGAATTTCTTCCACGATACAAGCATGACCTATAGTGTACCTATTGGTAGTGACTATTGGTACCTATTTAAAATGAAGACTCCACAATGAGCACTTCATTTGTTTAGTTTAACAAAAAAGTACGGTAAGAAAAAGTTATTTTTTAATTTCATTCTCAGAGCCACTCATTTGTGCATCACCCTATAAGTCATATCGAAAGTTTTTCCAACAATTTGGCAGTAGGTCTGGTGCGTAAAAAACAACAGATCTCTGTTTCTACCACTCCACTCCGACGCTGGCTGACTTCCATATCCATTAGCGAATGTTTAGCCAAAGTGTTCCGAACTTGGGCCCATTAGGCCGTGGCCTTTTTGTCTTTGCCCCTAACTAACTTTTTTTTGTTCCCCCCGTTTGGACGCTAAGTGTTTTTGGTATGCAACAGTAGCAGAGAAGTTGCCAGAACTTCCGGTGTAATGTGTTTGAGTTTAAATCTTTTGTGCGATGTTAGCTTTAAGGGTGATCGAGTCTTTGTTAATTTGATCGGCAGCAGCATCATCATGGCAGCCTTTTAATCTTCCCACTACTGAGACACTGGCCTACTATCAAGCGAGAGTGATTATGTCAGCAAGTGACAAGACAATCAAGGCGCCCATCTGATATTAAGCACCACGCCTGTACGCGTTTAAGTATTTGCGTGGCACTGCAATGCGCTTATCACCCCGAGACATTGTTTTAAGTCCCTTTCGCCCAGTAATTTCACTTGCTACAGTGTCCTTCAAACCTAAACAAAGTGATGCTTGCACACTACTGCTTAGAGGTAGAATATCTGACACTGCGGTGGTACCCACCAAGACGAACTCATGCAGAAAAGTCTGACATGCCGTTTTCCTCACGATGTTTTCTTTCACCGTTTGAGAGCACTAGCATTGTGTTTATACAATTTTCTATTAGAAAAATCCATTGGTGCACGACTGGTTACGAACCCACGACCTTAAGATCAGAAGGCAGGGTCACTACCACTAGACCACTAAGTGCTCTTCTTCTCGACATCAGCGTAATTAGTCCAAATTGAGCACACAATTCAATTCGTTTATGCAATTAAAGTGGGATGTAATGTTACGGTCCACTTGATGGTAAGCGGTAACTTGCCAAATCTACCTAAAAACATACACCTCTGAGTCTAATAGGTTCACTCCTTTAGAAAACGCATTTTAGTTCAGAAGTATTTTAAAAAAAACGAAGCTTGAAGCAAGCTGCTTGAAGCTCGGACTGAAAAGGATTTTGACCCAAAAAAGTTCCCAAAATTTACGCCTAACTTCGATTCGAGTATAACAACTTCGTGTAAAACCATTACCGAAAACTTTCAAAACACGAACTATACACTTTGAAAGCTCTCATCGCATAAGCTCCACTCATACCAGCTTACAATGATAAATGTTCATCTAAACCACTGTCACAAATCTTGTTAAACCGTGCGACACCTTCTCTAGGGTTGGAGATATTATAGGCCGGAAAATCTGCATCGAATATACCTAATATTTTTGAATATGCACGAAAAATTGACTTAGTACACTGGAAAAACTTAAAATTATTAAAGAAGATTTATATACAAATCTGTTAATTAGTTTCTTATAGCAAAATTAATTGAATACGACGTATCTAAAACACAAAGATCAAATAACAATTCCAATCCATCCCAGATTTAATTTACTGCTGTAAAATTTTTGTATTCTTGAAAACAAGGTTGAATTTGGCACTAGGTTTGAACTCAAAAGTATGAAATTTCATATCAAAATACTTGTCCAATATCGATTGATTGGAATTGCTTTCAAGAGTAAGGCCTCAGGAAGGCGATTCTCGTGAATAGATAAATGGTTACATGTGATATATCGTCAAAACTGTCAAAATTTCTTTACATTTTTGACAGTTTTGACGATATATTATATATCACATGTGACCATTAATCTATGGCACGAAAATCGCCCTCCAGCTCCGCACTTGAGAGTTACCAGTCGCAAAAATCGAGGTTTTGACATAATTAAACAAAACAATCAGTTCCTCAGTTTTAATTTTGACAATGAAAAGTCAAAAGTTTCAACCCTAGCGCCACGAATTGAGATTGCCGAACACGTGTGGAGTGAGTTAAACGACGGTTAATCTTAGTTCAGTGTGGAGGCGGCTTTAGACGATGTAATTAGATTGCATGCACATGCATAATTAGCTGTTTTTGTGTTATGATAATAAGACCCTTTGGTATCACCCTCATCATGACAGCCTTCTAATGTTCCCACTGCTGGGACACTGGCCTACTCTCAAGCGAGAGTGATTGGGTCTTAATGCACCACGTGGACCCAATGCGGATTGGTAGATGGCACTCGAATGGCATGTCACTGGCATGTCATTCGAATTTTTAGTTCTTGGAAATGCCGGTTTCTTCACGATGTTTTCCTTCACCGTATGAGAGCGCACATACATTTTTCGAACAGAAAAATCTATAGGTGCACGACTGGGTTTGAACCCACGACCTTAGGATCGGAAGGCGGGGTCACTACCACTAGACCACCGGTGCTCCCTAAAATGCAATAGAACTTATTTCATTGCATTTGTTTTCCTTTATTTAAATCAATAAAAATTGCACGGACATTCTCAATCATATTAGCAGTTGAATGCGATTATAAATATTGAGTAGCGATCGAAAACGTCAAATTATCAAGGAATTCACCAATTTGAGAACAATGAATGCAATTCAATAGCACTAATAGTAGTAGAGTTCTTTGTGATAGTGCTCGACCGGGGAAGGACTACCACCATACCTATTTCTGCCGCCAAGCAGTAATGCTCGCATTGCTGTGTTCCGGTTCGAAGGGTATGGTTTCCGGTGAAATTACAGGCACATGAGACTTACCATCTAACGTCTCAGGGTATACACAACACGCAAGTGATATATGATGTTGCAAGCGTACATAGGCTACGGTAACCGCTGACCATCAAGTGGGCCATACGCTTGGTTACCACTTTCGTAGTATAAAAAAAAAGTACTAGACTTTTCATTGCTCACTCGACACTTGACACAACTTGAGTGTCGTGGTTGCCGAGAGATAATTCTTTGTATATTAACTTTGCTTTGATGGATGATAGAATATCTTTATACTAAGGTAAAGGAGAAGTGCGTTTTAACTCAGCGGAAAAAGGTCTTAATATTCGCGTGAAACGAGGATGTGCATCGCAGCAAGCAACATTATATTTTCGTATGAGGTAAGTGAGCTGAAAACGGATTTCATAAGCAGCTTAAAGACTTTTCTCGTGGTTTTTAGCCAGCTAATGCTGCTGAAGAAGATAAAAGAAGAAAAAAAGATGCTTTTCTTGTTGATCAGTCACCATTCCAATTAATGACTTTGTTTTGATTTTAAATGGACACACTTTCCAAATTTTAGGTTCCTAATAGCCAAGGCTGATCGTTTTGAATTTATTAGCAATTAAGGCATTGACTAATTACTTTGCTTCATGAATATAGTCTGAAACCAGTGTATTCAGTGTAAGAGTAGTAGAGTTCTTTGTGATATAGCTCATCCGGGGAGGACTACCACCTATATCTGCGGTCAAGCAGTAATGTTTGCATTGCTGTGTTCTGGTCTGAAGGGTATAGTTTCCGGTGAAATTACAGGCACATGAGACTTTCAATCTACGTCTCAGGGTAGCAGCCCGTGAGTGATATCTCTGGTATTGCAAGCGCCCATAGGTTGCGGTAAGCGCTTACCATCTTGTGGGCCGTACGCTTGGTTGCCACTTTAGTTGTTTAAAAAAAACCATGCAACGAGTCGTTTGTCAACTCACTTGTGAATCTTGTCCCAACTGGTATGAGTTGACGAATCGTAAAATAAATATTATTTTCGTTCTGCAACTCACACCCATACAAGTGGAAAGTGTGTCCATTTAATTGTGTTGTGTAGGTGTGCATTAAGAAAGGATTTCCTAAAACTTATTTACTAGAAAACGCCGCGGAGTTCGAAAAAAAAACATACAAAATCATGGGTTGATCTTCAAAAAACTTTCTAAAAATAACTTAATATCCTTCCTGTATACAAACTAATATAAACTTCGCGACTCCGGCTCCGTCAGATTAACGCGTCGCGACTCGAAACTTTTAACAATGCGAGTAAAAAAGCAAAGTTGCGCCATAAGTCAGCCGCGGTGGGCCAGGTGTTGCCAACTGCCCTCGCTGATTTACTCGCGAACTTGCCAACGGCTGTTATTAGCTGTTGATTTTTTACGTACAGGTTTGTTATACCTTTAGAAAATGTTTGAATTTATGCGCGCAATACCCAGTCGTTCTAGCATAAATAAATTCTGTTGCCTTCAAATGCTGGTGTCTATTGATTATGAATAAGAAGGTTAAGTACCTACCTAACCTAAAATAGTCTTTAATTGTAATTTATTTTATGTTTCTATTTGAATTTTAGTTTAAAATGGTGGACTTAAGTTGTCTAAATCAATAAATTATACTATTATTATTATTATTGAGGACTTTGGTGGCGAGGTGAACGAGTGCCCTGATGAGAAGCTAGAGGTTGCGGGTTCGATCCCGCTGCAGGACAAATGTTTGCATGATCTGCAAATAACTATTCCAGGTTATGTTACTTCTATTTATTTACAAAAAAAAATGGTTATAGACAAGCGTTTGACCACCACCTCACCCGATGGTAAATATACAGGGTGGTCCAAATATAGACGTCAATAAGAAAAATTTAGATGCCCCAGATTCAGGGGTATCCGAAAATACCCCATGTGTGTTCCCCGATTTTTCGTATTTTTCGAGTTATGATTTTTTTTATGTTTTTTTTGAGAATGTTTGATCGGAACGTTTTAATCTGATAAAAAATTTCTTGGAGGTTTTTTCCAAGATTTTTTTTGTAAAATAATTTCAATGAGTTGTACAATCATGCGTAAAATAATCAACTTCCTAGCATTAGTGCAAGTTACAAAAGTTGTGATGAAAAGTGACGAGTTTTTGTTTGAGAGAGACAAAGTTGAATTTTCAACATTAAATAAAAAAAACCATAACTCATGGTTTGTAAGTGTTTTTAAAAACTTTCAAGGACTCTATGCTTATGCATAATACCACAAAAAAATTGCAACTTAATAGGCTATTTTTTGCTGAAATCGGCCTTTAAAGATACTAAGGTGAAGATGTGAATCTTCTGTGAAAAGTTAGCAACTTGAATTAACTTGATCCAAGTAAATGATTATTGCCTATTTTGTCATTTGTAAGGCTAAATAGGATATGAAATGACTTAAAATAATCTGCAAATGTCTCACCAATTAAAAAAAACCGAATATTAAAATTTAATTTAGTGAGGTTTTTTTAATTTAACACATGGAACATGGTACATGGTATTTTCGGATACCCCTGAATCTAGGGCATCGAAATTTTTCTTATTGACGTCTATGTTTGGACCACCCTGTATATATCACTTATAATGTACAATCTTTGCTGAGTTTGGAGCTAGACGGTAATGTGTAAAAAGACCATCAATATATTTTATTATTTATTTGTAGTTTATTTTAAGCCGATCAAAATCTGAACGCAACGCTTGGATTTGCCTTTAACTACCCCCGTAGCGTCGTCAGTCAAAAAGTGCGGTATAAAATATAAACAAATATTGAAGTACAAACGCTAAAGTAAAAGTTAAGGCGAAGTCGTGACTTTCGTTCAGTTCATTGAATTAAATTTGCGATAAAATATGGCCGTGGATTTTAACTTTGTCGTGAACCAATATTACATAATGAACGCATTCTATGAGTAAAGAGAGAATAAAGGCGAGTATCTACCGAAGCTAAGTGGAATAGAGATATTGTGTAACGCTTGTATTCAGAGTTATAAGGCAATCGCGGTTTTTAACATCATTTTTAATCTTGCACCCGAGTTTAATCTGGCAGAAAGAAGCCTTTGATTAGTAGGAAAATAATTCTCACATTCATGGCTTTTGTTTTAAAAGTCAGAAAGAAAGCAAGTAAAAATGTGTCACTACCCTGATGAAGACTTTTGAAATTGAGTCGAAACCTTTTCACCGATATACCGGTACGTGAAAACACCCGTTTATAAAATGAATGATAGTTCACAATAGTTTTATTAGTTACAACGCGAAAAATACGCGACTTAACCACGACAGCACGTCACTTGCTTATGGAGATTCATACAAAATTGAACTGGAATTGAGGCGAGGTTAATTTCTTGCTGATCTGTAAAGTCTGCGTCAACCATCGAGTACAGCGCCGTTAAACTTTAAACAACATCTTGTAAAGCACGGACGTGATCACAAAACAATGCTATTTCTGGAACTGTTGTACCGAAATCAACACAACACAGAGCAATTCAACAAAAGGGCAATTCTACAAACTTTGCAATCGATTGCAAGCGAACTGTAGCTGAGCGGATGCTTTTCATATGTTTTTGGGTGTTTTCGTATTTTTCTATTGAACTAACGATCCAATTGCAATTTTACGTTTTAGCTAAAGCCAGCGATCGCCCATCAAATGAATAAATAGATAAGTAGTCATCTAAGTTTTTATTATTGTTGTACACCAAAAAAATCAAGATTGAAACTGATTAGAACGTTACACATTGTTTACTACCAGAATCTCTCCCTTATTTATTACACTAAAGTTAACGTAACGGAAACTACATATTACAGAATGACAGTGCATAAAGCTGCCACAAGTGGTACAGCAAATCGTATTCTAATTTTGGTGTAACGTTGTTCACAATATATATAAATAATAATAAATTTCAATAAACTTTTTTTTTTGAACATTTACATTATGTGCTAAATACTAAAAATGAACACTGAAAACTGCAGAAGTATAATACTGTATCGCAGTATAAGATAAGATAAGATATGACAAATGTTTATTTCAAAATGTTAAAAAATATATGACGATGTTTTATTCAAAATTAGAAATAATTGATGGATTCAGGCGTTGTGGAATTCCATTATGAGCCAAAGTGACTCCAGCTACTTTGGTTCCAGCGCTCGACGGAGCAACACGTCTGCCGGAGAACAAGTCGATGGTCCTGATGATGTCCCGTAGAGGGATGAAACTCGTGTCGATATTTTTCTTTTGAGGTTAACTGTGTGACCTCATTAGTTAAAAAGTTAAGCGGAATAGTTCTTGAGATTTTTCATCATTTTTTATCTCAATATTAGAAAACCAAAGAAACACTAGAACTAAAACGTTTCCGTTCAAGATAAGCGCAATAACCACTGTACCAACAGCTGGTCCCATAACGTTATTCCATACTTCCGAAACAGCTTAGCCGTACAACCGTACTGGCTTATTACATAAAAGTTACCCGGATTACCCGACGTTGCGGGAATGTTCCAGGCTATTTGTTGTGTTATTAAAACTTTGTATCAGTATTTGTGATGTAAACAACTCTTGGGAGTTTTGAGTTTCGCTCACTCAACGTTGTCTTTTGCGCGCCTTCATAGATTAATTGGACTGACTTCGAATAATGCTCGATCATAATCAGAATAGCTGGTTGACGATATCGGTGGCAAGGTGGACGAGCCTGGTTGAGAAGCTAGAGGTTGCGGGTTCGATCCCTGCTGAGTGACAAATCTATAAATAAATAATGCTGGACAATCCACACAGCATCATCTAGCCCCAAGGTAAGCTGCTGTTAAGCTGTGTTATGACTAGCTGACTGATATATCGTTAATACAATACAATACATAGATAGTTTTTTTTTATTATATATAGGAAATACCCAGAACACCCGGAACAAATATTTGTAGATCGTACAAACATTTGACCCAAGGCAGAAATCGAACGCGCAACCTCCGCGTCGCAGGCGGACCTGCACCTGCTGCGCCGCATAAGTCGTCTATGTTTCTAGTCTGGGTGTTTACAAGTATTACAAATAGGTTTTTAAAAAATACATGTATTAATTAGAGCACTGGTGGTCTAGTGGTGAGCACTGGTGGTCTAGTGGTAGTGACCCCGCCTTCCGATCCTAAGGTCGTGGGTTCAAACCCGGTCGTGCACCAATGGATTTTTCTGTTCGAAAAATGTATGTGCGCAATGCCAGTGCTCTCATACGGTGAAGGAAAACATCGTGAGGAAACCGGCATGTCCTAGAACTAAAATTCGAAAGACATGTGCCATCCACCAATCCGCATTGGGTCCGCGTGGTGGATTAAGACCCAGTCACTCTCGCCTGAGAGTAGGCCAGTGTCCCAACAGTGGGAACATTAGAAGGCTGTCATGATGATGTATTAATTAACATAATAATTAATACACTTATTAACCCGCGATTCAGGCTAGCCCTAGTGTGGGATCCACTGTCATTTTTGTTATGTAACCCCAATCTGATCCGTCATTGTTATTGGTATTTATTTGCACATGTTATTTGAAGCTATGTTTAATTGGAAAGTACTATACAACTACTAGTATTATAACTAATTTAAGTACTACCTAATGTAACAACTAATAGAACAATAAATTTGATTTGATTTGATTTGATTTGATTTGAATTATATTCTAGTCGTTATCTAAGAGTTATCTGGTTTCTAAATGTATTTAAAGTTCTGCTTAGTTCATGAAAGGTGGCGCTGATTATAACTTTAGTGTAAGTAATTCTAATAAATTTATTAGAATTACTATAAAAAATAAAATTATATAATAGAAAAGGTAAATTAGGTACAAAATATTTTACCTATGGTATTGTACCTTTTTCTCATCCGTTAAAAATATTACAATTAGAAAACAGAGTTTAGAAAATGTAAATATGTAAAAAGGGAAGAATAATTAAAAAAAAACGTTTCTTAAAATAAAAAACCAATCTTTCAAATCAAAGACTTTTTTTTAATTAAGGAAAGGCTTATGTTTTTTTGGGGAAAGTTATTACAATATTGCCTCCGGTACATTTACACGACCGGGTTTTTAGTAAACAACATTTTTGGAATTTCATAAATCAGTCAATAGTACTTACCGGTAAATTATTTATTTATTTATTATTTATTCATATTTATTATTATATTTATTACTGTGTTTAGGTTTAAAGGGCATTGTAGCAAGTGAAATTGCTGGGCGAAAAGACTTAACAACAACGTCTCGGGGTGATGAGCACAATGCAGTGCCACGCAAAACTCAAACACTTTAAACTTTGGGAGGCACTGCATCTGGTATTGGCCAACTCTGGTATAAAGTAATTAGGCCGCCTGAAGGCATCGTGGCCTATTATTTTAAAATTTTGTCCTTGCAAAGGGCACGTCAAAAACTGACAAGATTAGTATTAACGACTATCTACCTATTAAATATTATCTATTAAAGTTGTCTTACGCGACTTACTTTTTAAAAATAACAAGCAAACAAAACTACTAAATAACAGGGAAACTTTCCTGGCGCTTAGTGCTTGTTGCAAACAAAAAACTAATTAATTGGTTTGATTTTACATTGAAAGTTGTTCCTTTCAGTTTTATTATTTTGTAATTAAAACTAAGCGCCTCTCAGAAGGGTTTATATGACTAGTGTTAATATAACTAAATACTAATGCAGTGTTAACCAAAGGTATAAAGTTTATATAAACTTTTAAGTTCTGCGTGGCACTGCACTGCGCTTGTTACCCGGACATCACACTAATCACACTTGTATTATAAATGCGAAAGTTTGTATCTCTGTTTGTTTGTTTGGATAGATGTACAAACATACATTCAAAACTTTTGCAATTATAATATTATGAAATATTACGAATTTCGTAGCAGCATATCTAAAGCTACCACGAAAAGCAGCCGTTCTATGTCCTGGACAAATTAAGCGGATAGCAAAACGTGCAAGGCGGTTTGAAAAGTGTAGTTTTTCATACAAGTAACTCGGTTGCTGATTTTTAATGACACCGAACAGTAGCGTTGCAAAGTGGAGCATTCGGCGAGACGACATGTTTAACAATCCCTTAGCGTTGATGTATGGCGAGATGTGGGCTCGTGGTGGTTATAATATATGTTGCCCGCTAGAACAGCTAAAACATTGTCTACTCGACACATTGATAGTCGAGTAGACAAAGTTCAAACATGATCACAACGCTAGCCGCACGCTGTTTCACAATAAGCTTGAATACCCATCAATTTGTATCCATCGCCGACCGTGAAACAAAAAGTCAATTTGAGTCGTGCAGTCGTCCCTAATATCCTTTTCGAATCCTGTATCGCACTAACGATATATTGTACGAGGAAAAACCTCCATTACTCCAGTTCGAAACAAAAAATAAGGGCGAATTCTCGTCTCGGGCAACCCTTGAACCGTCTAATTCAAAGATTCCGATGCAGTGACAAATGTTAAGTTTTTCAGCTCGTGCGATTTCGGAGTGACATGGTTTTGGGCTATGAAATACGCGGGTACGAGAGTATTATTGAGACCAATGTGGCACGGCGGGTGAAGGTCCACTTACGACGCAGGAGGTTACGGGTTCGATTCCCGCCTTGGGAAAAATGTTTGTGCGATTTGCAAACATTTGTACCGGGTGTTCTGGGAGTTTTATACGTATAATAAAAAAATATCTATCTATGTATTGTATAATATTAAGTATATCAGTCATTTAGTACCCATAACACAAGCTCTACTTAGCTTGAGGCTAGATAATGCTGCGTGAATTGTCCAGCATTATTTATTTATTTAGCAAGGTACGAGTATTTTAATAAAACTATCGCGAAATTTATATAATTCATTTAAAAAAACGGATGTTTTAATGTATATCCCTACGCGAAAGAGGAATAGCGCAGTGTCACTTCACCCTGATGAAGACTCCTGAAATTGAGTCAACGTGAAAAAATCCGTTTATGAAATTGAATGTTTTAAATATTTTTATAATGTAAATTTGTTATTGACTATCTGGTTTGCTTATTATGTGTGATATAATATAAAATATTTTAAAATAATACCACGAAACCAAGGTTTTATTCGGTACAGTTATTAAAACAATGCGTGTAATGCGAGTACTTACGTAATCACTCCACTAGACCTAATACCGCTGGTTTCCTCGCCCAAACCCGATAGCACAAAAACGGTTCCCTCATGGCAATTCAAATTGAATGACTATAAGATTGTAGGCGTTGCTTGATAGCGACCGGGGCACTTATCTCGTTAGACGTTAACGTAACGAAAACGTTTTGGCCAATGATCTCGTTTTTCAACAGACCAATCGCTCATCGCGCCACCAAAGTTGTTAATTGACAACTTTGGTGAACGAGTGGTTGCGCGTTAGACCCGCAGTAGGACAAAACTTGGATTTTTTGCTACGAAAAATTTATGTGCCCAATGCCAGTGCTCTCATACGGTGAAGGATAACATCGTGAGGAAACCGGCATGTCCAAGATCTAAATTCGAAAGACATGTGCCATCTACCAATCCGCATTGGGTTCGCGTGGTGGATTAAGACCCAATCACTCTCGCTGGAGAGTATGCCAGTGTCCCAGCAGTGGGAACATTAGAAGGTTAAGCGGAATAGTACTAGAGATTTTTCGTCTGTTTTTTATCTTGTAATGGATTTCCGCAAAGTAACGCCTAAATCTATTAATTATTAGGACGACCGATGTGGCGCAGTGGGCGCAGGTCCGCCTGCGACGCAGAGGTTGCGGGTTCGATTCCCGCCTCGGGACAAATGTTTGTACGATCTACAAATATTTGTTCCGGGTGTTCTATTTATTTTATATATTAGAAGGCTGTCACGATGATGATGATGGGACAAAACTTAGTTTTTTTTATTTTATTTTTTATACAACTGAAGTGGAAACCAATCGTACGGCCCACAAGATGGTAAGCGGTTACCGCAGCCTATGGGCGCTTACAATACCAGAGGTATCACTCGCGGGTTGCCCTTGAGGCTAAGATCGAAAGCCTCATGTGCCAGTAATTTCACCGGAAACCATACCCTTCACAGCGGAACACAGCAATGCGAGCCTTACTGCTTGGCGGCAGAAATAGGTATGGTGGTAGTCCTTCCCCGGACGAGCTCTCAAAGAATTCTACTAAACACAACTCTACTACTCTTTAGTAGTGTAGCACCTGCAATAATTTGTTACAGGTATTTTATGTGTATTCTGCCAGCTATTTGGTTCCCGTTGTACAAGCTTTGTTTAGTTTGAGGTTAGATGAAAATCACTGTTTATTATTAATTTGTGGACTAAGAAGCTGCGTGATGACGTAACTGTTGACAAAGGAAATTTCTTCTTTTTTTTCATGGCCTCTGTGGCTAGTTTGCCACAATTTTGCCAGCGTCAAGTGATTAGTTTGATTGTCGCTTAGCAACGTAAACAACCGAAATTTGGAAAGAAACGATGACTTTTCTTTCAAAATTTTCTTGGAAAGTCTTTGACTAAATTACCAACCAACATCACCCCTCCATTTTATCTACTAACACTTGTGATATGTAAACAAGTTAAATTGGATAAACTGCCACTAAATTTACGCAATAAAACTTAAAAAAACACGAGAAAAATAATTAAAATAATTAGGCCAGGTCAGGAGTACCCTAAACCGACGAGCGTGTATGAAGAATGTGATGAGAGTAAATGAAGCAAGACAGGTGTGTCAGGATCGTAGCAAGTGGAAATCCGTGGTCTCTGCCTACCCCTACGGGATACAGGCGTGATTTTATGTATGTATGTATGTAAAAATAATTAAAATGGGAAGACCCATGTCGTTTTGACAAGATAGCCAAAGACAATCCCAAAGGAAATTTACCTTCAATCGAAATAGTACTATCTCTGAAATGTCGTTGTCTTTGCCAATATCGTTACTCTATATGATAAACTTACGGTTAATTATTTAAAGTATGTATTCCTGTGTTAGGTCATGTTACTTAATGCTTTTTAAATGAACGAACCGCCTATAAAAGGATGGATGCTGCAGCAGACAAGTATCAAGAAATGGATTAGATTTTGATACAAAATGATAATGTAAACAAAGTTTAAATTATATTTTGGACGGAAATTTAATTTGGTAATACAAGATTAAGAAACTTAACGAGAGTCCTGCGGTAGATTCAGCTTTGCAATTAGCTTTGGTATCTAACTATTTTACATTGCTATTGAGATCACATTTACAGTGACTATTATTGGTTAAAACTTGTATTATTAGTAATAGTGGGGCTGAACGGGAATCCGGTTTAGGCCCCTGTAATCGTGAATAACATGGTTCTTTATTATGTAAGTTCATATGAGTCAGTGGCCGACTCTGGTGACAGAGTTTTTAGGCTGCCCAAAGGCTTAAGCTCTGACATAAAATGCAATGAAGTAGTGCAAGCGGTTGCGATAAATTTTTAAAGATTTTAAGATACATCATTTGAAAAATGAAATTAAATGAAAAAAGTTTATAACTGTGAGGTTAAGGATTACAAGCATTTTGCAAATACATACAATAATTTCACATACTAGAATACATATGCTATGATTTCAGCCTGCATGCATGCGTGCAAATGATTATTCGTATTATATTATAGTTTATTTATTCGTATGGCGTTGCAATCGTTCCAAAAGTAATATTGTTATTAAATCGGATTTTTTGTAGCCAAAGTGTTTTTTTTTTTTTAAAGTATAGCTCTACAGGCAATCCTAAACATAACTAGGTTTCAAGCCTTCTCATTATTATAAGATATGACAAGATCCTGCGGCCCAGACTGGAATGTTTATGATAGTATTAATTCAAGCTGCCTCGAGCGAGTCGCGATACTCTGGAATACGTCCAAAGTTTATATCTACGTCACAGTTAGTGAGTGGACATTTTTTTGATTCGATGATTGGGTTATTACAAAAAAAAATTTTTTTAAATATTTTTTTTCCCTCAATGTTCAAACGTCTTGTAGATGCTAGCAAGATTTTTGATAATGGCGTTTCTATGCATTATAAGTATTATATAAAATATAGCTTAGAGAGGTATACGGCAGCAATGTTTAAAAAAGTTTGCCATTGTTTAAAAATTTGATCAAATTTATTTACTGACAATTCACCCGGAACAAATATTTTCAGATCGTACAAAAATGTGTTCTAGGGCGGGAATCAAACCTGCAGCCACCTGCGTCGCAGGCGGACCTTCGCCCACTGCGCCACATTGGTCGTCGGTTTTAATGTTTTAATCTAACTTGTTTATATATTGCATTAACGTTACTCCTTCTCTGGATAAAAATAGAAGATCATAGCAAACCCGAAGTAAAATATCGAAAACGATACAATAATAACGCCCACATCACTACGCTAAGCCGTACTTAAGGAGCTCACTGCAGTAATGCACCTAGAAACTACCTATGAAACTAGTCGCATTTACCCAGAAAAGCACAGAAAAAGCTAAGATAAACATCGATATCGATAAGTGCCACCCACGGCACTACACTAAGCCCTACTTACGGAGCTCACTGGTAATGCACTTAGAAACTACCTTATAATGAGTCGCAGTAGTGGCCAGCTATATTTTTACCGCATTTTACGTAACTGAATTAGAAACAGACTGCGTTGATTTTGCTCTTAGATATAATCAAAATTAGTTGAAGATATCATTTAATCGGCTCGAAATATTACAGTCATTTCTTCATCAAAAATCATGACAAATTTAACGTCATGTTAGCTATAAAGAGAGGTTAAAAATATTATGAACATTGCTTTCAAACAGTTTTTTACAAAAAAAATCGATATGGTGATTTGCCTCTCTACGAGGCAACCTCAGGAAACACTGACTCTTCTCAGCCAAGCGTTTTGCTTCGTCAAGCGTTGAAAATATTGTGTATACTAGTTTCTACTTGTTTGCTCTTTACATTATTATATTTTCTTCAAACGGTTATTTAAGCAAAACGCAAAGTTAGCGCATAAGATTTACACTAAAGATTTCGTCATTAACTTGTAACGGATTTCCGCACGGCCGTCATCAACGACTTGATACTATTTGTTTTAATAACATTATAATAAATTGTTGAGACCTTATTTTTTATCAACAATCTCTAGAACTATTGTCCAACCGGGTACTCATGTTGCGTATACAGAAAACTGTGTTGCACTTTTAGACAGTAAATACAAACAAATAACTCTTTTTGCAATAAAAATATTTATGCTTATAGCACCACAAAATACCGTAAGATACTAAAAAAACAAGTAAATAACTAATAAAAAGTAGAACTATTATTACATGATCCTCACAAGTACAAGCATTTCAGCAAGTAACATAAAAAACTTAATATTACAATTATGTGTTTATGTTACTCATAAACATGTTACCTATACTTTAGTATAACATTGTCATAGCGTTGCATGTCTCTGTACCAACTTACTATGACATACACTTATTTATGCAAGAAACAGTTTTTTTCTGGTTTTTAAACTGAAAACCGGTATCAGTATTAGAACGAATGTGACATCGTATCACGCTGTGTTGATACGTATCGTTCACGCGCCGTGTATCACGAGCAATTTATTGACGCAACCTAGCAGTTTTCAGTTATATAGCTAAGCTGACGGTCAGTTTGAGCTCTTGAATCAAATTCAAAAAATAAGCTACACGAGTGATTAAAACTACCGTATATTAGGGTATATTTTACTCATTTTGCATTAGAAAACTCTTGTAAATTACTTTTTTAGACTTTGTTTTTTCTTAGGCAAAAATATGCTCGTAGTTGCGTTGATTTTATGTTTAATTGTGTAGGTGGTTAACTTTGGTGCAGTTTATTAAGCGCTGGTAGCCCGCGTCAACCTGTTTTACACCTGAATGCGTCC
Organism: Colostygia pectinataria; assembly: GCA_951394395.1. NCBI lineage: Eukaryota > Metazoa > Arthropoda > Insecta > Lepidoptera > Geometridae > Colostygia > Colostygia pectinataria. Next base: position 12,260,696 of record OX596353.1, on the reverse strand, counting down.
GTACACACCAACACTAAAATCCAACGTTTATTGTGCTATTTTTTCTATTTGTTGACTCTGTGGCCCCTGAATCAATTCCATTGGCAGTCATAAAGTTTACGACGGCATTTTGTGGAATACAGAATAGATTTCAGACATAATACGAGGTTAGGAGATAAGGTTTTGCTTAGTAATAGACTAGTAAATATTGTAGATAAAATAATAAAGACGGTTTTTGTGCCAGAGTTATACGATTTTGTAGATAGGTTAATGTCACCGATTACTTTAAAGTAGCGCACGAAAATTAAATCGAATATCAAAAAGAGTTTTTAGGTATTGAACAACAAACGCTTTCTTTAAGTTACTAGTATGTAACCCTCATGAGCGGGTTATCTAAAACACTTTAAGCCTTTGTAGCCAAATGCCTAACATGGATGTCTAAAAAGTAATATGCCTGATAAGTTAAATTTATTAATCTCATATTACCTAAGATTTAAAACACCTAAGACGCAAAACGCCTGAGTAAACTTAACTTTAAACTTAGTTTACTTAAGTTGTACAGTCTAAAACGCAATTTGCCTTTATAGCCAAATTAAACAAATCGTTATATTTATAAAACAGACTTTTTTTTCTTACTTATTGAGTACCTACCTTACTAAGCTTGTTGCTGGAAGTTTGGATGCTTGGAATGGATAATTAAAAATAGAGGTATAATGTCTACTTCGCGATAGAAGGTCACAGGTACAGAGGGCCTAGTACTTTTAAAGGCGTGTGATAATCGTGACAAATATCGTAGTTCAAATTATGGCAATGAATACTACGTTAAGAGCATCACGGACGTAACCAACCACGAAAACTGTGCTTTTGTCCGCAAGAGTAGAGTCCTAGACAAGGTTTATTTCGTGTGCCGATATGTCAGTATAATAAAATTATTTAAATATTGAGATTCTAGCTTGTCGTTAGTCCCCAGGCTTTCATACTTACTGCACTAAAAGGAAAACAATAATTTTAACCCTATTTTATTTGTCTACCCCTTATGGTAAGGTTCTCTAAAAAGTATAACATTTTTGTCAAAACTTTTGCATTTTTAATGAAATGAAATGATTTTATTTGTAACTTAAACATTTTTTTTGATAGCATAAAGTTCTTTTACTTTCAATAAACAATTTGGCTTCACAAATTAATATTTATGTCACACATTTCTAGTAGATTTCAGAAAGAAGAAACACGCTTTTAAGATCAGATATTTAAATAAAAAAAATAGCCAATAATAAAACGTGACTCAAAATATATATTGAAATTGATTAGTTGACAATATTAACAGCAAATAATTCCATAGATTCTATCTTAGATCTGTAGAAGGTTTGCACTAAAGTTTTGATTTACTGAAATGAGTTAAAATAAAAATAATTTATAGTATCACGTTTAATACCATTCTTAATGTGTTTTATTCTGAGCTCAGAGCTAGCTCTACGAAATTGATTGCCACCCGGCCAATCACCCGATTGATCGATTTAATTTTCCCGTCTCAAGCTGTTAAGTCGAATAATTTACTCCGAGTCCTCCGTATCTTCACTACGGATTTAGAAAAAGTCGCTATCCATTTGTATCCAATTTAAAATCGAATTAGAAGTAAATACAGTTTCTATTTCATCCAATCACGTAAGAGTCGTGGCGCTGCTCAAGATCGCGGCCCGCGGTGGATGAAAATTCTCCATTTACCCCGGCCGGCGGGAGATTTACCCCAAATCGAATTCCACTTCCATCCGAAATGGCCTTAATTTAACGGACGAATTTGTCTAATTCCAATTCTTATGCTGTGACAAATGTAGTGATTTTTATTCTGTCGTCGTCTTTTCTGCGAAGTTTGGGAAATGCTTAGCGTATTTCTTTTCAGTAAAGTTCTTGGGCAGGCTCCGCGTGTTGGCCGCGAAAATAGGTACAGTTATCAGATAAAGAAAAAAAAAAGAAAAACAGTTTTGTCTGGTGGTCAAGTGGTAGCGACCCCGCCTTCCGATCCTAAGGTCGTGGATTCGAATCCGGTCGTGCACCAATGGATTTTTCTATTCGAAAAATGTATGTGCGCAATGCCAGTGCTCTCATTCGGTGAAGAAAAACATCGTGAGGAAACCGACATGTCCACGAACTAAAAATTCGAATGACATGTGCCATCCACCAATCCGCAGACCCAATCAGATGGATTACAGCTTAACAAAACGGCTAAACTAATATGGCAAATGATCGTGAGTCCGGGAAGGTTTAACCGATGAGAAAATACGGAAAAAACGCAAGTCAAACCGCGTGGGTCAACTTGTAGTATAAAATAAAATGAAATGCTCATTTTACACGTCATAAAATGAAAAACGATTCATAGCCTGTTGAAAAATTAACGAGGTGTACTCACATTGGTAAAGTAGAAAAGGAACCAATCGTGTAGTTTTTACGTCAATGTAAAAAAATACTAATGTTCATCATCATCATGACAGCCTTCTAATGTTCCCACTGCTGGGACACTGGCCTACTCTCAGGCGAGAGTGATTAGGTCATAGTCCACCACGCGGATTGGTGGATGGCATATGTCTTTCGAATTTTTAGTTTTTGGACATGCCGGTTTCCTCACGATGTTTTCCTTTACCGTATGAGAGCACTGGCATTGCGCACATAAATTTTTCGAACAGAAAAATCCATTGGTGCACGACCGGGTTTGAACCCACGACCTTAGGATTGGAAGGCGGTGTCACTACCACTAGACCACCGGTGCTCTCTCTGATACTAATGTTATGTAAATTAATATTATTGCCCATCTAGTACCCATATCACAGCTCTGTTTAACAGCAGCTTACCTTGGGGCTAGATGATGCTGTGTGGATTGTCCAGCATTATTTATTTATTTATTATTTATTTATTGCCAGTAAGTAAGTCAATGGCCAACTCTGGTGACAGAGTTACCGGCTGCCTGAAAACCGGGAAAGAAGGAAATAAACTTTGCCAGTAGAGTTAATAGATTACAATAACTGGTGTTTGATTTTGTTTGAATTACATTTGGAATAGATATTAGATTTGTTATTGCCATATTTTTATTCTCATCTGATCTCAAAAAAGCGCGATCTTTCGCTTATTTTGATGAATATAATGTAACATAAATTTAAGGTGTCAAAAATATTATGGTGTCAGCCTCAGAATTTGCTGCAGAACAAGCTTTTGACCTGAATTCGCGGAGTATCTTGTGGTGGCCCACCGCGTCTTGAGAGGTTGACGTATGAAAACCATAATTGGCTCGCACGCTACACCCTTGGGATTGTAATTATGCGAAATGTTCGAATAAAATTGCAAAACATGCAAAAATAAATTGTAAAATATTATAAAACCTTTGCGTTACTGACTGATAATCAGGTAACTTGTCATGGAGAATTTAGGGACCGCTCCTTAATGTGCAGCAAAAAACACAAAAAAAGATTCCCCAAATTAAACTCTTAATATTATATTACTAGTGGAATAGTTATGTAATAAGTTTGCAAGTCATTCCAGTTTGCCAGTCAGTTTGTAATAAGTCTGTATGGATAAAGAAGCGGTGCATTCCACTAGTTTTTTTTATATAAATGATCTTAATGAACAACCAGATTGTTATAATATTGACGTCATCTCTACACCTACAATTACTCAAATTTGTTTGTCTGTTTGTTTTCTTTAACTACATTTGAAAGTCACCTACTATTTATTTTTTAAATACACTAAGTTTAAAGTTGTAAAAGATTCGGTCCAACGGTAGTGTCTAGCACTTGTTTTATTTAAAATATTTTTGAAAAACTTTTCCCGACATAACTGCCTTTATGGCCGCAAAAGTGCCGTTTGCGCCAACAGCAACGTAAACCAAACAATAGTGGCAAGAATACACGGCAAATTATTATCACATGCACAATTTTACACGCATTCTTTTTATTTTTGCAGAGTAGCTGGGTTTCTTTTTAGGGAAAACTGTATGAGAATCAAACAATAAAATTCGCCTCACGACACACAGCGGATCCGCATTTTAGAACAAAACTCGAACTCAAACGTTGCTAGATTTTTGGAAAAATCCAACTGTCACAAAATCTATGTTTTGAAAGATTTTAAGCCACGTTCAAGCGTAGTTCTAAGGTACGAGCTACTAGACTAAGGCTGCGTTTCCACCAAAGATATGTTTTTAGGAACCAATAGAATCACTTCATTCAAGCTGTCAGAGCGAGGTTAGGTAAATGAAGTGATTCTATTGGTTCCTATCAAACACATCCCTCGCTACACATCCTCGCACATTTCTAGTGGAAACGCAGCCTAATAAAGGTTGTCTAACATAGTCTCTCGTTTTTTACACAAATAACAAAATTCATAGATACAAATTACCTTTGGGTAATAATGTAAAATAATAAGTATCGGGCCTACTTTGGTGTGGAGTTTAAATAAATAGTCTTGGAAACACTTAAAAGGCATTTATTAATTACGAGCCTTTCCATACAATTTCCCGAGTTATATGATAAGTGTACCGATACGTCTTAATAAGCTGTGCTCCAGAAGCGGACTGCTTTGGACGGCGCACAAGCAAACTAGGCTGCGTGTCCAAAGCGTCGCGTAAGCATTCTTAGTAACTACTGACCCTACAATAAGCAACAAGACCTTTGCTTAGCAATGCATTTTTAAAATTTTTCATTTAAATGTTCTATCTACCTGTCTATTATTGCGTAAAAATTGGTAAATAAATAAAAAAAAACCACTAATCAGTTTGGCCTTAATTCTTACATTGTTTGTTTTTAGTCATTCAAACAACAAGTTACATGAATCATTTAGTGAACTCAGCTTTAGTAAGGCTAGTAAAAAATCTGCATCAGAACGTACACAAATCTTAAAAATGAAAATGTTCCTAAAACCACGCGCTATTGGCCGCAGATTTGGTGATAAACCTAGCTCTTTAGCTTATTTGACTGACTTGAACCAGCTGTTTTCTTAAAGCCGTGCCAGTTATAAGCGGAAGCAATAACATAACAGCCAGCAAGACTGCGTTACTCATACAAAACGGCCATAATACTATACACTTAGCAGCAGTCTCTGGTTCTACCCTTTAGCTGGCGAGTCCGTCGCAAATGTCAAAAACAAATACATAGATAACACTTGGTTACCACACAAAATAATTACTAACAAAAAAAGAAGCAAATTTACATTTAAAGGAAATAAAAAGACGGCCTTATCGATAACGATCTATACCAGGCAACCATGTAACGTGAAGTAATAACACCATCACATCAGAGTTTTATTTTTATTTTTTTAATAGTAATAAATGGCCCATGGCCAGTCGCAGCGCTAGATCGTAAAGAGTGGAAGAAATGAAGAGAGGGTGCCTATAGTAATGGTAACAATCCACACTCCACACAGCATCATCTAGCCCCAAGCTAAGTAGAGCTTGTGTTATGGGTACGAGATGACTGATATACTAAATATAATACAATACATGTATAGATAGATATTTTTTATTATACATAAAAAATACTTAGAACAACCGGAACAAATATTTGCAGATCGTACAAACATTTGTCCCAAGGCGGGAATCGAATCAGCAACCACCTGCGTCGCAGGCGGACCTTCGCCCGTCGCGCCACATCGATTGTCAATCATTATACTATATGAAATAATCATAATTTGAGTTATCTAACAAATAAATGGAAAAAGTCGTATTCGTCGTTTTATTCGTCACAAGAAACAGGCGTAAAAACTTATGGATATGTTCAAATAACACATTTTATTGATGTTGCGCAAACAATAACGTAACTGGATAAAATAATATGACATGCGAATGCTGCGTAAATTTATTGCAACATTCGTAATTTAGTGCAAAATTATTAAATATTATATTTGATATTTCACTGGATAAAACCCGGTTGAGTTTGACTTTACACTTGACCTTCACCATGCACTAAACTCCACTAAAGGCTAGCTCTAAAACTGCTGCTTGGAGTACTGCTCATATTACGCAATATAAAAATAATTTCGATATCATATTTTCGGCTGTAGTTAATGCGCTGTACGTACAATCGCTCTCTGTAAGTAATGTGCGCATAAATAAGGCGGTTTATTTGCTTTTAAGTGAATCGCCGATGTTGCTTTTGGAGTTCGGAAATCATTAATACGGGGTATAAAAGCTGTATACGAATGAGCTATTTAAGAGCCCGTTTTATGAATGTCGATTATTGCAAAAGATTTTAATACTAGCGGTCCGTCCCAGCTTCGCGCGGGTGCAATGAATCCACACCCGTTCGAAGCCGGGGCGGGTTACTATTAATAAATATAGACTATGTTACTCAGAGATAATGTAGCATTCTAATAGTGAAAGAATTTTTTAAATCGGTAGTTTTTGAGTTTATTCGTAACAAACATAAATACAAAAATGCAAATCTTTACTATTTATAATATTAGTATACATAACCCAAAGTTTAAAAATTAGTTAATGTAACAAATTCAAAATGTTCGATGCGCTATATCTGAGCAGACAAACAAAACATAACTTTAGAATTAAAAATAAAACCTGTGTTGACGTTTTTGCATCCACATTGGCGTGCAGACATTTTTAACAGACGTACAAAAATATTGAGCCTGTCTAGATATCTGAATTACGAATAAAAAAACAGTCCTTATCAGTATATCAGTGTTACTTCTATAGATTTTGCTAAAAATATAGTCCAAAGCGCGCTTGGACTTGCCTGATACTATTTACTCCGCTCCACTCAGTATTTTGAATAATTAATAAAAGTAACATCAGTTTTATTTAAAGAAGCTGAATTTCTCAAGCTTAAATAAACTGGAAATAGCGTTCGTGAGACCCACTTTACATATTTTAGAGCGCATTATGGCAACTGTGTTACGTTTTGCCTTCTTTATTCTATGTTTTGTTATAAAACTAGCGGACCAGCCCTGTCTTTGCACGGGTGCTATAAACTTACCTCTTGAATCACTCTATCTATTAAAAAAAACCACATCAAAATCTATTGCGTAGTTTTAAAGATCTAAGCATACATAGGGACTGCATGGCCGCAGTGTTATATTAGCCGCACCAATTTAATAAAAAAAAAAAAATACATAGGGACAGACAGACAGCGAGATGTGACTTTGTTTTATATAATGTATTGATCTTCATAAATATAACAATATGTTGCTGTGCGTTAGTTTTGCTAAAACTCGACAGCGCCTGGACCAATTTGTCTAATTTTGGTCTTGATATATTTATAAGAGTCCTCGAAAGGTTTAAAGTATTAAACGGTAAGAAATCATGGAAACATTGCGATAAAAATAACGCGAGTGGGTCAACTACTAGTTTAAGAGTAGTAGCGTTCTCTGTGATAGAGCTCGTCCGGGGAAGAACTACCACCATACCTATTTCGCCAAGCAGTAATGCTCGCATTGTTGTGTTCCGGTGTGTAGGGTATGGTTTCCGGTGAAATTACTGGCACATGAAGCTTCCGATCTTAGCCTCAAGGTGGCAACCCGCGAGTGATACCTCTGGTATTGCAAGCGTCCATAGGCTGCGGTATTCGCTTACCATCTTGTGGGCCGTACGCTTGGTTGCCATTTCAGTTGTATAAAAAAAAAAAAAAACTAGCATGTAATAAATACACAGCCAGTACAACAATACTGAAGACAGCAGATCAAACGAGTAAGAATATATTCTTAAATAAAGATCTTTCAGGGCAAGTACTACCATCGTACCTATTTTAGAAGCAGTAATGCTCCGAAGGGGTATGATTTTTAGCACATGAGACGTTTGATCTACGTCTCAGGGTGGCATCGCCGGGTTAGTGTCCGCCTCGCTTTTGATACCTTTAGTATTCATCATGACAGCCTTCTAATGTTCCCACTGTTGGGACACTGTCCTACTCTCGGGCGAGAGTGATTGGGTCTTAATCCACTACGCGGACCCAATGCGGATTGGCGGATGGCACATGTCTTTCGAATTTTTAGTTCTTGAACATGCCGGTTTCCTAACGATGTTTTCCTTCACCGTATGAGAGCACTGGCATTGCGCACGTAAATTTTTCGAACAGAAAAATCCATTGGTGCACGACCAGGTTTGAACCCACGACCTTAAGATCGGAAGGCAGGGTCACTTTCACTAGACCACCGGTGCTAGTACCTTTAGTATTGCAAGCGCCTAAAAAGTACAATCATCATCATCATATCGGCCGATTGACGTCCACTGCTGGACATAGGCTTTCCCCAAAGAGCGCCATGACGACCGATTTTGAGCCATCATCCACCGACTTCGTAAGAGTAATTCACTAGAACCACCATAGAACTAGATATTCTATGGTGACGAGCGCAGTGCAGTGCAACACAGAACTTTAAAACTAAAAGCTTTTGGTGATGCTGCAACTTTATGATAGGCGTGGCCCTTAACTCCCAACTCGTCAACTGCGTAAATAAAAAAAATATTTGTTATCCCAATCATCAAAAGCATTGAATCAATAAATGCATTCACTAGATCTATTATATTCGCTTGTCATAACGGATCGATTCGGCATAAAGTCCGCAAATATACCAAGTCAAGTATGAATTTTACAACAATAGTCATGCAATATCCGTCGAGCTGGCAACACTGGGGTGCGTGTTGGTTGTGACCGTTTACACCGTTCTAGTACGTCAGTAAGTAGATTGCTAATTGAATTTAATTATGGAAAAGTTGTAAAAGCCACGTTTACATTATTCAATCGTGGCGTGTCGTGATGCGTCGTAAGTATATCGTGTCCATACATTTTGTATGGTTAGTTTAGTATTACATTGCAAAACCGCAGTGTGTCGTGACGGCGATCGGATAAGTCAGTTTGCTTGTTTCGATAAAAAAAAATACTGCTAGTGTTCAATTAATTTTCAAGCATGCGTTCTAATAATAAAACTGACTTATATAATTAACATTTACAGAAACAAGCCAAAGATTTTGAAAAAAGTGCTGATAGTAGCTTGCTGCATGGTTTTTTCTTATACATTTTGAAATATTGTTTTTTGATAGTAATTAAGGTCGATTTTTTATTTTATGAGTCACCACCACAATGTCAGACACTTAACGTAATGTTATAGCTTGTTATAATTTGAGGTTGCCTTAGCTCACTCTAACTTCACTTTGGTACTGCGACTTAAAACGTGTGATGCAACCACATCTATCACATTTCAGTTGGCAACTAGCACAGATCAAACGCTCTATCGGATGCTCGGGTAAATGTGCGCAGAGCGTTCATTTCGCTAAACGACATCGAAATATCGATGCAAACGACCAGCAACCGTGTTCATTATCACCGACATCGGGATAAATTCTCGAGGGCGCGCAATGTTAGTTACCCGCAACTGTTTTACATTACTGTACAATGCGCTGTGGTGGTGGAGGTGGTTTCACAGTTTTCATCATATATAAAATAAGAGGCTAATCCCAGTAGTCTTACCGAGTAGTTTTACCAGTTGAACAAGTGGGAATAGGCATGTTGACTGATTTTGAAAAACTTCTTTTTCTTAAACTTCTTTTTTATGTTCAAAAGTATCGCCTTTATGCAAAAAAATAACTTAATAATCCAGAAATTAATGGTAGTAGTTAAATTTGAACTTTAAAATTCACGCCAAAACGCGCCGAGTCGCGGAGTGACAGTGGTGACGTCATTATGTCCGTTTTCAATGTAAAATTTTAGCAATACGGTTCAAAATTCTGCAACTATGTTTGATGCCACCATTCAGATAACCAATATGCTCTGATTGGTGTTCACCAATCAGACCGTGTGTTTTATGGCGGATTGCTGTATTTTGTAGTTTTATATTATTCAAAATATTATCAATCTCACATCTAATGTAAAATAAAATACGGATTTTATACTTCTTGAATCCTTTTTCATAAGGTGAAGGCGTGATTTTAGTGATTCTTGGTTACTGTCATCATTCCTATTTTCCTCCCAACAGACTTAATGATAGTAAAACTTCACTAGTATCATTTGTTTTCCATTTTACTTTAGCACTTCGTTAATTACACTGGTGCTTGTCTAGTTTTATGGCATCTGTTACTTTTGATTTTATAGCCAATATTAATAAAATAGGTGAGTTTCTTCTCTCTTGCATCCCATTGCAATGAGAGTTTCTCTCTTGTTTAATTTTTGTTGGTTTTTTTTGTTGGCAGTTTGTCCAATAAAACTTCTTAGCATTAATTTAGTTAATTGAAATAGAAGTAGGTTTTGATAAGAGAATAGAAGTTGGTTTGTGATTTGGACAAACACTCTTTGAATTTTTTTTGAAGAAATGCTGCCATTTTTTTTAATTTTGTCTACGTTGCTAAATTTTTTTAAGTGACGATTACTTGACATTGGCAATATTGTCTTAAAATAACGGACGCGAACCGCTTAACTTGAAGGACGCTAGAAATATAAAAGAAATGCTTAAAAACGAGATGCTTATCAATGAACGATATTTTTCTTAAGACATGGTGGTTAAAAGAATTCTAGGAGTCTATGCTAAATCATAAGCCTGATGGTATGACTCAAAATTCATCAGGCTCATAAGCAAGAGTCCGTGTTGGTGGGTACCACTGCAGTGCCAGATATTCTACCTCCAAGCAGCAGTGTGCAAGCATTACTGTGCTTAGGTTTGAAGGGTGCTGCAGCAAGTAAAATTTTTGCGACTTGACCGCCTTGTCACCTGCTGACATAAAAAAAAACTTTATTATCATATTAACTTAAAAAAAAAAATTGTAGATTATAGTTCCTTTTGTGGCAACCTTTTGTTCAAATTGGTATCTACTCACTGCTCTTTGTATTACCTATGCCTTTGTATCCATGAATAAATGTATTTTCTTTCTTTCTTTCTTTCTTTCTTTCTATATTGATACTGCTATAAAAAATTACAAAAAGCAATCCCTAATTTTTGATTGGATACTATAGATAACACTAACAGTAATAAAGTAATTGCTTAGCCAGTAAGGGCGTTATACTTTGTAAATAGTACTTGTTTTATAGTGTAACTAGTTGTTGCCTGCGACTTTGTTCGCTTGATATAATATACGTATAAACATAAAAGAAAATTATTCATCATGACAGCCTTAATGTTCCCACTGCTGGGACACTAGCCTACTCTCGAGCGAGCGTGATTGGCGATTGGATTGGATTGAATTTTTGTAGCGAAAAATCCATTGGTGCACGTCCAGATTCGAACCCACGACCTTAGGATCGGAAGGCGGGGTCACTACCATTAGACCACCAGTGCTCAGGAAAATTATTACCTTCTATTATTTCAACAAATTATTGAGATGTCGTTAGTTTCTTTCTTCATGGCAGCAAATGACGATACTCTCCAGTTTTTTAGCGCCACGCCTGACCATAACAGTTACAATGTTTTAAGGTTCTCGTGCACTAAGCACATCAAGACATGTTTTTCACCCAGAAACTTATAATTTCACTTGCTACAGTGCTTTTCAAACCTAAACACAGTAATGCTTGTTAACTACAAGTGAGGCGGAATATCTTACGCTGCAGAGGTATATTTTTAAAGTTTGTTATACTTTCTAGAAGCTTTGTGTACAGGGCCACATTTTAAAGAAATTTATAATTAATAAATAGCTTTGTTTTCTAATTACGCCATCTAGCAGCAGAATCATTAGCGTAAAAGCATTAAAGGCGGTAGTGATGGGGTAATTTTTGTCGATAAACTAGTTTGTAATTTTAAAAGCTTTACAAAACTATAGCTTATTGTATATATTTATACTTATCTTTTGCTAATTTGTCGTACGTTATTGCTTTTTTGCTTTTTTTTTTGTCAGTAACAAGTCATTAGATCAGGCAGGTTCAAAAAATAACGCACTTAACTTTTTAATTTTGTTATGGATAAAAAAAGCTTTCTGAGTTTACAGAAATTAGGTTTGTAAACTGTCTAAAACAAATTATCAACAAAAAGTACAGTGGATATTAATGGACACTGCTGGAACCATCAATGTGAGAGTGTGGTAAGAAATAAGTTCGTCATAATTATAAAATACTTTGTTTATAGTTAAAATAGACATGCTTATGCATAGTAGTGCTCGCATTGCTTAGTTCCGGGGTGAAGGGCATGGTTTCCGGTGAAATTTCTGGCACATGAGGCTTTCGATCTTAGCCTCAAGGTGGCAACCCGCGAGTGATACCTCTGATATTGCAAGCGTCCATAGGCTGCGGTAACCGCTTACCATCTTGTGGGCCGTACGCTTGGTTGCCACTTCAGTTGTATAAAAAAATAAAAAAATAAAGTTTGCACGCCATTAAATTGTGGATGTCAGTCATGTAATAGCATATCATATTTTGGTGTACACAAAATATAACAGCTGGCATCTGGATGTTACGAGTTCAGTTACGAGGATATTATTGTGCATTTTAAGTGCAAGCTATTCGCTCTTCTTTTGTTTTAACACAATATCATCGATGTCGATAAAATTGCCACCTGTACTGTAAGCCCATGTTGGCATCTCACTTAACAAAAAGCCAGGGATCCTCGAATTTTAGCAAAGAAAGAAAACGCGATAATTCGCCGTAATGAATATTTAATCTTTGTTTTCTTCTTTGAACATTTTTATCGTAAATTTTACGTCATTAGTGATATTACTTTACACGCTTTCGTACTTAGCTTGAGCTTGAGGGCTTAAGGTAGATGCAAATCATTTTAATTATAATGATACCATTATTTTTTACGTTGGTTATTCAACAGGTGAGTGAGCATAATTGGCGCTGATCTTTGACCGTCGAAGGCTAAACCGGGAACAGACTGTACAAGGCTCAAAGTTTTATACTACAGCTGCACAAAAAAATAAATTAAAAGATTAGTGGTAAACATTTATTTAAAAATCAACCTTATAACAATTTCAAAGCGCTGTTTTTTTAACGCAAGCCAAGCATTTAATCAACTACAGTAAACCACTTACAGTAAACTATTGCCCGCAGTTAAACAATTTAATTAGACTCTATCCCACGTAGGAGTTGCGTCGAAGTTCACGTACTCGTATCACAGGCGACTCTAAACTTTTACCAATTAATCTTAGAGTTTAAAACTGTTTAACTTTAACTGTGATTCCAGCTTGGGGATACACACTTGCTTGTTTTGCTACAAATACTAATAAAAATACGCTCTTAGGATATCTATACGTTCTTAACGACGGCCATTTATAGTTCAATGCCATTTTTGGTGTCAAACAATTATTTTTTGGGGGAAGGTATTTTTAACTACGAACGTTCGTTTTTCGTTCGTAGATTTTTAATACATTTTCATTAAATTGGTTGACCTGTAAAAAAAAAACAATTTATTTAGATGGATAAACACGCTTTGTTTATATCTGACCTTTGAAAGTTTGAACTCATATAATTTAATTAATTAGCAAAAACAGTTATTTTTAAATCTCAGGTTCACAGACCGGTTTATAAGATTAAGACCTACCATACCATTGTAATATAAAAACTATTTTAAATGTAGCAAAAATAGTCTAGACAACGATGTACAAAAGTTGTTTTGATCGAATAGAGGCTTTATAGCCGTATTATTGGATACTAAAACTGTATAATAGAGTCTTTAGAGCTATATATCCAATGTTCGTGCGCAAATAGTCAAATGACAGTTTTTTTCTGCTTGTATTTATATTTCCATTTTTTTCCTAGATGCGTACTTTAGTCTCTTTGATACTCACAATGATAATAATATCATAGCCAGGCTTCAAATGTTTCGAGAACATTACTGCTAGGAATATTCTCGATTAAAATTTATAATATTCGACAAAAAATAAACCACAGCTGCTTTAACCAAGATAAGCTGATATAATTTTAATTATAATTACGATAATTACATTTTCTGAAATTAAATCTCTATTCAAATCATGTAAATTTAACATCACAACTTAAAATACTTTTCACCCAGACTAAAGCTAGCTGGCACTGTTGACTGTAATAATTTCGATGAGTAGAAAACTAAAATACGAAAATGAATCAAAATGTTTGCTCTATAAAAATACTTAAAAGTGTTTTAAGGTGATCTAGGTCAGCCAATCCTGTGAGATGATATAGGTACTACACAAAAGATAAATAAAACTTATCATAAAAGGTAAAAAATTCAAACGTGTTTTCACCATTATCCGACACGAAAAAAAATAATTACACGGTTGAATGTAAAATGCTTCCACACTAATATTGTGTGTATTGAATCACTTATCGTGGATGACAGACGATGTCGCGTCACATAATGCTAAAATGCTCTCATGTCTTATAGTAATACTTATTTATCTTCAATAAAATAAAATGAATGCTAAAATGCCTTGATTCAATAAATAAAGTTGTAGCGTAGATGAGCGTATTAGCTTGATATAAAAACGTAAGATACATGTCTCATGTTATACCGACTCCTGTCTAAATTGATAAATTGAACTTTGTGTAATTTTGTTTCTAAGAAAATAACTTATACTGAGTTTTCTTTCGTTACACAGGTATTTTGTTACGAAATATGTATGCGTGTTTCGTCTTTAAAGTTGGATTCGATCAAATTTGTAAAATATCTATGGCTCTATTTGCAAATAAATTGTTAATATCTTACAGACATTTTGTAATTGTTGGTCTCGCTTACAAGTTCAAAGTCGCGCAACGGGCTATGGAAAAAGCTAAGAGTTTTACTTGAAAAACCTTGCACACACTCTATAACCATTAGTTGCGTTGACTATCGATCTAAAAACCCATCTAAACAACAAACTATCTAAGATAATTCATTTAACCTAAATGTTTCTAAGGTTGAGAATCTAAAATCAGTCTCATTGCTAATGCTAAATTGAATTGTGACTGGCCGCATGCTTGACTGAATACACAACAACAGTTTGGCTTGACTGCCCAGGGTTGACACAGACGTATAGACTCATCACCAGGTCGACCTCGCCTTGCACCATCGACTAGTCGTTACGTAAGCACGTCAGTGGACCGTTCCAGCTGAAGCTGGAGTACGAAGCGCCGACTTTGTCCAAGCAGAACTTTATAGGCAGGTTTTTAAAGTTTTAGGTGAAACTGGGGCACACCCCGGACACTCTCAATAAAATATATGAAGCGCCGCAATCACCAAACGCATAGTTTGTGTACGTAAACGGTGCTTTTGTATGTGTAAGTGTCATGGTTGTCCCCACCCAATTACAGCAAGAGCGAGATAACACACTTTCGCTCGCGCTGCCATGCGCGCGCTTGGACTTACACATAATTAAAATAAACGCGTGCCTAATTTAAATATAAATAGCGTCAGTGCCGACGACAGGTGCCGTGTGGTGCCGACAAAATTGTGACCGGGGTCGGGTAAGTAAAACCGGTGGGAGGTAGGGAGTGGCCACTCTGTAAGTAGTACTAATATCTGTTCTGTGATCGGCGTTTGGGTGCAACTTTACTGTTATTAGTCAAAAGAGTCTTGTTGTTTCCTGACACTGACGTTTTATTGAGTAGAGTAGTTGTTGCCAATACGTCTGCACTAACCTTTAGAATGCGCCTATTCACACAGTCTGCAATGCACACGCTTGAACATTACCTTTGCCCGACAGACCGTACACGGCGTATGCAAACAGAGCCGTGGCAAATATTTGAATGATTACCTAAATACTGCAAGCTCGGCTCTTCTTCTGTGAGTCATGAAGTTTTAGAATAGCGAGTTTTTGGAGCAAATATTTGGATCGACTGATGCAAGCATTTGCATACTTTATAGTGCAGTGTAACTATTAGTGCGTAATATTCAAAGAAATGGTTCCAGACAAAAAAAATACATGTACTTTTTTTTGTCCTAAAAATCTCGAGTAAATTGATTAAGTTAATTTTTGCAGAGCACTTAGTAAATTAAATTATTGAAAGAAAAGGGCTTTACTGCTATCTACGTATGTCTTGGGGTAACAAGCACAGTCAACTTAAAGTTCTGGGTGCTATTGAAATTCTTATATTTTATAAGTCACTTGTTTATCTGTCCAGCGATTTACAGCGATACAGCTATACGAGTAAACAAAATTACCGTTTCCCGAGTGGATCCCGCAAATTGATCCAGCATCCGTATAACTGCAACATAATTATGTTTACCCAATTTTTCTATATTTTCGTTTCGAAAAGCAGGCGCTCCAGAAAGTTCCTACAAATTGCAGTGCAAGTCGGCTGCAGCAAATATTTGAATTGTAGAGTGGGATTGGTTTGCTTTCTACGTATTCAGTAGGTAGTGTTTACATCGAGAAATATAAATTCTTCGGATCCACCACTCTTGAACTTTTGAAACCTTGTACCAACGCCTTCGGTTTTAGGCATTGAATAGAAAGCAAAGGAAACGTTTATGTTTGAAGATTTGCTTGTAGGTGAAAAAATCCTTTGTATTTTAAATAGTTTTTTATACACTATTTGACTAAACTTTAGACAAATATAAAGAACTACTTGTAATGGTCTATAGTTAACTTTAGACCATGACACGTTCAATTATTAACAGTAGGTTTATCCTATGACTGATGGGTGATTGATCGTGATGCATGAATGTTAATAAGTACCTTTTTCTCTAACAGATAGAAACTACAGTAAAACCGAAACATCTAAACCGAGCAGCATTGTAGATTACGTAAACCTTTGCTGCAGCAAAACCTAAACCTACTCTGGCGTTTGCGCCACAGAGAAAACACTTTATATTTTTGTTTTTACCACCATCATCATCATCATTATCATCATGGCAATAGCAAACAAACATACTGCTATACTGCCTACCTGATGTTAAGTGGTCACGACAGCATAGACGCTTGCTATACCAGAGATGTCACTTGCTGACCGTTTACAAACTTAACAACGACAATTTCAGACAACCATAAACATGTCTTCGGAACATACCTGCTCGATCCCGTGTGCCTAGCACAGATGCTATCTGTGGCCGCTCTTCATTGATGACCAGCTCAGCTTGTTCGCTGTACACTGCATGCACTGAGGAGATGCAGGTCAGTCGAAGCTGGCCTCTCTCGAAACTGTCTGGACGCACCATGAATGAGAGTTGACTGATTGATGCCACCTGAAAAAGAGAGTTGATACCTGCTGCTTCTCACTGCTAAAATACTGGCCTTACGCGATTGGGTCCAAATTCATCTCGCGGTACCAATACGTATTGGAAGATGGCACATGTTTTGCGTTCCTATAATATAAAGTTCCTTGCGATGTTTTTTTTGCCGTTTTAGACAAAGGCGAAAGTGCTCTCATATTTTTGATATTGAAAAATCTATTGGCGCGACCATTTATGATCTCGTGACCGTCAGACCCAGATGGGCTCGTAACTACTAAACCATAAGTGCACATACTCAACTGAAACGGCTTTCTGCTGGATTGGCATGGATGGCACCAAGTGGATTGGTATATTATGGTGTCTTGTAAATATTTTAGTTCTTGGAAAAGTCTGTTTCCTCACGATTTTTAACATAATCTTATAGCGTGAGGGAATACTAGAAACGAAATTTCTATATACTACGAACGAAATTTTGTATATTTCAACATTTTCCGAATTTCAACTCGAGAAGACGCAGCGAGAAGTTTATATAAAAAGCAGACAAAGTTAATAACTTAAAAAACTGGTGTCACACAGTGTCTTGTCATTTTAGGGAATCAATTTATAAAAGTTGTTAGGCCATGACAAAGGCCTTCGTGCGGCCTAGAAACTCTGTCACCAGAGTTGTCCACTCATACGAAGTTACTTATATAAGGAATCAATATTGATAATATCCATGATCACTTACTTCCTACTTACATACCAACTGTTTTATAAATAAAATACCTTGTTAGAGGTCTCTGCAGTCGGCATCGGGTCCGTAGCGTCGTCGTCCATGCTGTCGTGATGCCTTGGCGAGGGCAGCACGACGGTGTCTTGGCTTGACAGGAGCATTCCATCCTGAGTATTTAATATCATTTAATACTATATTTTGCCCGCGACTACGTTCGCATGGAACTCAAGAAACGTAAACTTTTCCGTTCCGAAAAAGTCATTCCTATTCCCAATAGTTATCTATGTTTTAAATATTAGCCGAATCAGTTCAGTGATTGTCGAGTTTATATAAAAGCAGTCTTACAGAAATGTATACCTAGTCGAGAATTACCTAGTGATGACTTAGTTTTGAAAGACACAGTCAGCCAAATCTTTATGGTATGATTTACAGTTGTATAATATATTTTTAAAGCTATGTTTAGAACTTTACACGGTCTTCACGCTGCTGAGAAAATGGGTAATTTGTACAAACTCAGGAAAATTGTGTTCTTCACTTCAAATTCTTAGCCTATTAGCAAGCTAAGGCATAAAATTAGTTACATCAATTTCACATACTCCTTTGAGAAGGTTAAAGTTAAGCACACGCCAAAAATTTCTGCACCATAATGAATAGGTATGTTCCCGACAGCGAAATTATCAGATGCCGAAATATGTTTCGTAGCGTAAGCGCGTTGTCATTAATCAAAGTCAAAAAGCAATTAGAGAATGATATTGTTCAAAGAATTATCGATTGTGTGTGGCTGCGGGATAGGGTAATAAATTCCGTGAAGCAATAAAACAAAGGCAAGGCGAAAAATCCTGGAATTCCCAAATAATCTTACTATTTTTAATGAGACTTGCAAAAGCTTTCAAACGTTTATGGTTACAATTCCTTACTACTAAAATTATTTCCATTCCTAACACTTCAAAGTAAAGAACATCAACTAAATCACTGAAGTGTAAGCAATAATAAGCAAAGTGAATATTATGCGAAACTATAATTCCAAGCAGTGGAGGTTTTTCTACAAAAATTCTAGCTTAAAAGTAAATCTTTGCGCATTAGTCGGCTAGCTAACTCCACAATTGCCTAGATCCGCCGAGCGTACTGCACGTAGCTTACCTGTATAGTATCCACAAAAGGGCCGAAAGCCTTCCACGGGCTGAAGATGATGTTGCTGTTCTCATCTCCTGGGAGCGGTGTGCTTCTGCTTGGGGATGTGTGCGGCACCTCTATCGAGACCACGGGACTCGGCAGGATCCTCTGCTGAATTACTGGCTTGCCTTGAATCTGTGGAAGAGGTAAGTAACTACGTTACTTTTTCTTCATCATCATCATCCACAGCCTGGCTTTACCCATTGCTGGGTAATAGGCCTCTTTTATTACTTTTTCTTCTATAAGTAAAAGTTAATCATTATGTCGCGGCTTTCAATGTTGGCGGCGTAAAACTTTGTCACCAGACTTGGCCACTCATATGAACTTGCATACATTTTTCTTCTTCCAACTTCAGTAAGTTGTTCATGTTGTGGTAGACACTCCACCGTAAAAATTACTGACCTAAGTGATGACTTCTACGTTGGATTACCTTTACACTTTGTATAGGGACTGCAGGAACAAATAAATTCTAGTACTTTAAGTTTTATTCATTGTCATTATTATCATAAAATCAGCCAATAAGCGTCCACTGTGGAGATAGGCCTAGCCAAAAGAGTGCTATGACGACCGCTCTTGAGCATTCGCCATTAATCGACTTCTCCGAGCCGTCCTAAACTTCTTTTGAAGATACTGAGATAACTTTCCAAGCAGTACCTTCTAATTTTGTAACTGAACTACAGGACCTAAAAAGCCATAGTAATGCCTTGAAGTAATAAATGAAGCGAGTTTACACCTATAATAGGCATTCAAATTATAAAAATAAGTATAGATCAGGCGTGCGTGATGCTTATCATCTGGCGAATGACTTGACTGCCGTAGATATATGGTCAGGTGCGGCACATAAAATCAGGCAGAAGAGACATCCACTTAAAATACTCATTACGAATATATAAAGCATAAGTCACTGTTGTAAGACCTATATTATAGTGACGGAAATAGAAAATTGCCATCAAAAATTCCACCTCCGTTTTCTGTCAAATATTTCCTCGGAGAGCAGGTAAGTGGCCGCCACCAGCGTCGTCGCAAACCACAGAATATATAACAGTCATAAAATATAGCATAAGAAAGTATCACTCCGATTTAATTCTCACGAGCTAACCTGCGGTTTTCCAGTTTGTATGCTATCCGCATAATTTAGCCATGAGCAAGTGTTCAACATCTAGTTGTTCCATAACCTAACGCCACATAAATCATCTGCAATAGATTTAGAAATAATTAATTGATTGATTGATGCTATCCCACAAGAAAAGTATTATTTTTTTGGAGCGCTCGTAACTTAGCTGGGTAAGTTGTTCATAACAGATCAACGAAGTTAAGCACTGTTCCGCGTAGTCATCATTTGGATGGGTGACCGCCAGTGGAAATTTCAACTGAGCGCTCCCGTGATTCAGAGGGCATGTTAAGCAGTCGGTCTCGGCTTTTTGAAAGGTGTTAGGCCATGACAGAGGCGTTCGGGCGGCCTAAAAACTCTGTCACCAGCATTGGCCTTACCTACTTAGTAATTTTTTTCCGTAATAAAAAGTAAC
The DNA here is from genome assembly GCA_951394395.1 of Colostygia pectinataria. Lineage (NCBI taxonomy): Eukaryota > Metazoa > Arthropoda > Insecta > Lepidoptera > Geometridae > Colostygia > Colostygia pectinataria. Next base: position 12,240,275 of record OX596353.1, on the reverse strand, counting down.
CTATATGCCTATAACCTATTTCTGCCGCTAAGCTGTAATGCTCGCATTGCTGTGTTCCGGTGTGAAGGGTATGGTTTCCGGTGAAATTACTGGCACATGAGGCTTTCGATCTTAGCCTCAAGGTGGCAACCCGCGAGTGATACCTCTGGTATTGTAAGCGTCCATAGGCTGCGGTAAACGCTTACCATCTTGTGGGCCGTACGCTTGGTTGCCACTTCAGTAGTATAAAAAAAAAAAATATGTATATTCGGAACTTTAACCATCTGCAATAATGTCATCATAATCAGATAATCCGTCAAGGAGATACGTGGTAACAAACATTCACACACACATTTTTTCTGTAACCTAACCTAAAAATATTCGTATTTAAAATGTAAAAAAGTATATATGAAATTGATAAAGAATAGACGTGACTTTGCCTATTTCTTTATTGGAGAAGTTTCAGGTCATGGCAAATCTTTAGTACTTTTCTGCTAAACTTTTTATTTTTTTATCAAATTCGGAAAGTGTCGTGTATATTTTCCTTTTTCTCGGAGAAGTCCTCTTTTATTCCTAAATCAGTTGTCTTAAAATAAAAAACACTTTGTAGGATTTCTAAATATAATCCTCTCAAATCAGTTTGAAGAAAAAAATGATTTAGGCATAGAGTCGTGCACTAATAAAATATTTTGACAAAATTAATCTATAATACTGTTCCGCTATATTTCAATTTTTAAAAACAAATTAGACTTTTACAGATTTTCTTATAACTATATCGAAAGCTAATTTTGAAGTGAAACAGAAACCCGAAGAGAAATTACAGGAATTTTCGATAAACTTCAAGTTGAGGTTCTTAGCAACTTAAATAACTTGGTTGTTTTCAGTGCAATGTTGCATTCTTTAGTGCTTTCTCAGTGTTCTTTTAGTTATGGACAAACTTGAAATAACGATGTTGAAATGAAACTTTGTCTGTTAGCCACTTTATTGCTTTTTGCTACGTTTCATTCCTGTTGCGATGTCTTTTCAATAATAAATAGAAAGTGCACTCGTAAAACGAAAGTATAACAATTTAAAACCTGCATAATTAGAAAGTGATTCTATTAAAATTTTGACTCAAGATTTTGATCTACTCAGGGTATTGCGGTAGCCCATAAGAGGGAGCCAAACTAGGTGACAGATGGGAATAATCCATTTATCCTAAAACTAAGAAAACTTGTACTATATGAACCAGCTTTCTAATACTTAAAATGCTTATTTTTTGTAAATACATAATCATCATCATGACAGCCTTCCAATGTTCCCACTGCTGGGACACTGGCCTACTCTCAAGCAAGAGTGACTGGGTCTTGATCCAACACTTAATAAATAATAATTGTAAATACATACGACTTTGAAAAACATGGCAACACCCAAACCCGGATGAAATATTTAATTTTGCAGATTATGCAAACATTAACTTCACAGTGGGGTCAAACCCGTACCCGCTAACATCTCGCCTCACATGCGGGCACTCGCCCAAGGCGCCACGGAGGTCGTCAAAATATTTGCGTGTCAAAGGCATTTTCAAAATTATTTCAAAATCATTATTATTAACTATCTGTTATTTTGTTATTATAAATTAAAATAAATTTATGTAAAACGAACAAAGTTTTTAGCTAAGGGATGAAAGAGGCCGTTTATTTCGTTCACGAAGTAATAAAATATCACCCTCTTTATAAAACGAAGTATTTTGTTGATAGAACAATAAATAAAGGCAAAGGTGTCGTTTAAAGTTTTGAAACTTTTATTTGTGAGACAAAGTTTTTATAAGCTGGTACTTTGCGATAACAAGTTTACAGCGTTTTCATTCTGAGTCCTACAACAGGTACCTACTTATCAATGACAAATGAAGTTTTGTGAAAATTTTGAATACATTATTTACCACCACTTTACCAATCCATTTAGGGACTAAAAAAGTCAGAAATTTAAAGTTTTAGACTAAGACAACTTATAATTTGGTCAAAAAAGCTCTTGACAATTTTAATTTTAAATTATGTGATGCAAAATAAAGGTAATTTTTACAGAATTTTATATGGTATGATAATCAATTGAATATTTTCAGCCGTTCCTAAGAAAAAGAGACAGGGGCGGACATGGACGGACAATCAGACAGACAGACGGCCCACAAAAAGATCCTATAAAGGTTTCGCTATTTCCTCTCGAGGTACGGAACCCTAAAAATCCCTGATATTCAGAGAAGTTTTATCGTTTGAAAAGATCTATTTTTTTTGCGAAGACTACACTTCAGTCAGCTCATTTATCTTCTATTCCATTCGGTAAAACCGTAAAATAAATGAAATGTTTCATTAACAGGGTCAACACAAGCGATAGAAACTCAACAAACACAACAGCCATCACCAAAGCACAGAGTTTTAACCGAGTCCAATCAAAATTGTATAAAACAAATTACATCCAAGGGTGGAGATTAGGGACATACTGAAGGCTAAGGACTCCCCTGGGTTCTGCCCGAAGGGGTTAGGGGTAAACCTTTGATCCTTACACAGAAGCATAATAGTATAACGTACGGAACATTCACTCTTGACGACGACATATAAAACCCTCCCAAACTAGTGAAATTGAGTGATATTGAATCTCAAATTTAGCACGTACCAGCTCAACTTCTGTTCTGGGGGGGGGGGCCTTACTCTTGAACGCGATCGGATCAATGCGGATTGGTGGATGGCTGTCGAATTTTTAGTTCTTGGACATGTCGGTTTCCTCACGATGTTTTCCTTCACCGTATGATAGCACTGGCAAGGCGCACATAAACTTTTCGAATAGAATAATCCATTGGTGCGCGACCGGGTTTGACCTTAGGATCGGAAGGCGGGATCACTACCACTAGACCACCGGTGCTTGTTTAAATATACATAATTATAAAGATATAACCCGAGAGTAGGCTCCAGTGTCCTAACAGTAGGAACATTAGAAGGCTGTCATTATGAATCATGATAAATATAAAGATATAGTAGGCTGCTAACTTCAAATCCTAACTTTAGAGCCAACTATCTTTTTGTTAGAATGTGACATCACAACTGCGTTTGTTTAACAAGTCGCAAAAAAACGGATTGCAAAGGTTTATGATCAATGGTCAGTCCTTGAAAGAGGCCTATGTCCAACAGTTGATGTCTTTTATGATGATGATTAAATAATATATTATTAGTGTCATCAAAGTAAATCCAGAGATACGCAGTAAAACTATTGTCACGCTGTAAGAGTTCCCGTTTCTGTAATAAAATTTTAATGCTAACTATCCGTTGAGAATAGCAACAAGACTAAGTGCTAGAGATGCGTTCGTTTCTCGTATTAATAATAATAATAATAAATAATGCTGGACAATCCACACAGCATCATCTAACCCCAAGGTAAGCTGCTGTTGAACAGAGCTGTATTATGGGTACTAGATGACTGGTTTATTCTTAATACAATACAATACATAGATAGTTATTTTTTATTATATATATAAAATACCTAGAACACCCGGAACAAATTTCTGTAGATCGTACAAACATTTGACCCGAGGCGGGAATCGAACCCGCAACCTCCGCGTCGCAGGCGGACCTGCGCCCGCTGCGCCACATCGGTTAATCTGTCAAATCCATATATGACATCATGGAATCATTGTTTCTACAGAGGTTAAAAAAATGTATTTTTTAAGAGCAAAACTAATATTAGGTTAGAACCTCGACGACTGCCTTTTTTAATTCAAACGTCATCATATCACTACTAATAGATGTCCACTGCTGGACATAGGCCTCTTCCATAGAAAGCCAGAACGATCGATCAAAATCGATCGATCAAAATAACATTGTTATAAATTGTATTTACCTAAACAAACATATTACTTGTTGAAGACTTAGCCAAGGTACCTACTCAACTACTGTATACAATTTATATATAAAAATAAGACTATGGAATGTACCTAAATATACTTTGTAAAGTATTTAAATAAATAATTAATTAAATAAATAAATTAAAGTTTAAATTGTTATGCGTTTTGCCGTGGCTCTTATAGGGACGCGCGGTCTGAAATAAGAGAAAAAAACAGTATTTTCCATAGTATCGCGTGCCCATGTTGTATCGGTCGTTGTTCCCCAAAAACATACGACAAAACTAAATTGCAACACGAGTTTCGAGAAAGCGTATCCGCATAGATCTGGCAGAACTTTCAATTTACCCAAAATTACATTACTGAAATCCCATTACCGAGAGATTGAAGTACGGGAAACTCAGTTACGATTACTCCTAGCGAATGCTTATCCATTGAAGCATTTGGTCAATACTTGATTAGCGAGCTAGCGTTGCTTAAACTTGATCATCATTATCATCATATCAGTAGACATTCACTGTGTATAGTTAAAGTGTGACATGCATAAAGCCTCCACCGTTCACTGACTTCTTGCGACTGCTATAATGACATCGGTCCATCGAGTATGGGCCGACCAATAGTTCGTTTTCCAGTTTGCAGTCGCCATTCTTTATTCTAGAAGAGAGATTCTAGATTCTAGAGATCTGATTTAGATGGTTCTTATTTTATTTGAAAGGTATTAATTTTAGGTTAGTCTCATGAAAATTTGATGAAAATCTGATGAGGACCTTCCTTAGCGTGATAAGCAGAAATAGCTTTTAAAAATTCAGTAAAATGCACTCTTTTAAAAGTTTGTGCTCGCGAGTTCTTCTGTTTGCAGAACTAAACCAGTTATAAGATCAAACTTGATAGGTAGCGATGTTTTATTATTTCGCTCCGCTTATTGTATTTTCCCGTTTTCGTATCCGTACTAAACAAGAAGATCTTGGTTCAAAAGTCATGCATGGAGCAATTTATTCATGCTGCGTCCGACGTACCCCTTTGTGTTGCTAATTCTATTTTATTATTTCTTCCTCTCTGTCATTAACCTCGAGTTATGGAATAATAGTGCATGTAGACATATCCGATTCGATCTGGGGACTTATTTCGCTACACGTTAACAGGATGGAAAGTATTTGGTTTTTTATACGTGGACGTAAATACTAAAATCTTTGCGGGCAGCGTCTTTTGCTTCTGTCCACCAAAAGTCCGAGTAGCGCTGTCACAGATAGCATTAGAAAAAAAACGAAGAAACTACACAGAGCTGTTTTAATATTTTAAGTGCTACAATGAAACATAATGTCTATATTATCAACTTTAACTCTGATGTATGTTAAAATATACCATCTTTTGTCTTGTATAATTTGTTATGGAAAGTAAATTTGATGCAGAACCGTTTTTACTTCTAGTTTTTTAATAATCAATACATCAAAAAATCTTACTATTTATATTCACCTTTATTACTAATTACGTAAAATTCTAGTCGCAGTACAAGACACCAGCAAACAAAAATCACATTCGTTTCATTCTCAAAGTTATCCTAATGAGGCTTCATATTATTTACTTCAGAATGTAAAAAAGAAAGTCTATGAAAACCTTCGTCCAACTCGTACAGCTGAAGCCGACATCATGTCCATTTTTTGTGACAAAGTAAGTATAGCGATACAGTTTGTTTGTTGACTTGTGGACGAGATGTTTGCGGAGAATACGGCTTACGGAGACTTTACAAGGAAAAGTGGATGTCGAAACATAAGCACAAAAACTATGATAACAATGGACGCTCACAAAAATACACAGAATAATAACATTAAATGCTCTTAGATTTTTTATCAGTATTTTATTATCTTGTTGACGACAAGACATTGTGAAATTTGATTCCCTGTAGGTTTTTATATGAAAAACTTAACATAAAAGCAATTATAGGAAAACTTTTTTTTTTACAATTTTTTTTTTTGTTTTAGGCTATAAAGTATATTTATATAAGTTCTAAACTTTTTAATGATCTTAGCTTGATGCAAACTACAAATACAAGACTATAACATCCAGGCACAGAACATCTCTGTTCGTCACACACATATTCCAAACCCACAACTTACAGCTCAGAAAGCAGAGCTACCAGTTATGAGCTAGTTTCTTGTGATTGCTACAATGGCACAATCATAGCCGCAGTGACACTATTAGACATAATTTTTTTTTATATGAAACTGTGATCTTTTTACGCCTAAAGTTGCATCGAAAAGTTAATTGGGACTATAGTACGCAATTCTGTGATGATAAGTATAATGACAGTGCTCTAAAAAAAAACATATCTGGTTAAGAGCATGTTCAAATATTTTTCCATTAATACCCATGATAGACAAAAGAAAAATCTAATTACAGATTCAATAGTGTTCCGCTCCGAGACGTCAACGCGTACGTGACGCTACGCAACACCACGTCAACTCCCGGCGCGTCGACAGCCGTCAGCCACAGTTTGCGATAAAAATGTGTGTATTGTAGGAGTTTTGTCGCGTCCTCGGGCGTGACGGTCTGGAACGCGAGTCGCAAGTGTAATAAACCTTTATTTGAAAAATTGGATTCACTTGTTTTCTTTTTGTGGCCGGACGATGGTGACAGGTTTTCTTGTGAATAAAAGTGATGCTACTGTGATGAAATTGCATGGTTGGCGGCGCTCACACGTGCCAGCATGTGCCAAACTGTCACTTATTTATATAGAAGTTTATTTTTGGATTCTGTACCTCAATAAGATTAAATGAATCCGTAAAGGGTTTAGTTTTTTCTTTTGTTATTTTTGTGTTTTGGATTTTCTTTGTTGTCCGTCTGTCTACTTATTTTATTCGGAATTACATACAGACCTAAACTATAACCTACAGATGGTGGTAAATAAATATCTCCGCCAATATAATTTTTATATTAAACAGAGCTTTGAAGGCATTTAATAAGTAGTAGCAGTCGGTCCCGGCTTTTTCAAAGTTGTTAGGCCATGACAGAGGCCTTCGGGCGGCCTAGAAACTCTGTCACCAGAGTTGGCCGATGACTCATACGAACGAACGAACGAACGAGTACTGGGACTCATTTATTTACTGTACATTCTTTTCAGCCTAATCAGTACTTAATTATGCTAATTATAATTATGATCAGATAAATAGTAGCAACGTCATAGATAGCTATCTATATCTACTATCTCACTAGTGTCACAGGCGGCAATGTGACAGCTTGACACATGATTAATTTCATGCCAAATTAAAGTTAGATAGCGTGGGCAAGGTCCGCATAATAAGATTAGAGCCATCAACTATCCAAACGAAGTTAATTCGAGATAGGTGCGTAAAATCGACCAATAATACAGTGTATCGATAACGTGGTACTTCTTGAAAAGTAATTATAAGGTAGCTAAAGTTTTTTGTTTACCGTGGTTCACCCCAGGGGCTTATTAGCTATGACCTAGGAGATTCCGTACCAATAACGTGTAACTTAGTAACGTGTTCTATACGTGCCGTGGTGTGAAATTATAAAATTGTTTTCGGTATCTGTGTTGTTTCAATAGCGATAGTTTTGCTATCGATAGGTTGACTTTGAAAAACAGTCAGACGAGCCCTAAAACGTGGCTCGTCGACAACGATTTTTCGCAGATATCGTAACCAGCCCGCGTTTGGTCATAGCGAATAAGGCTCCAGGTGAACTAACAAGGTGAACCACAGGTTAGGTTAATGACCACCAGTGGAAATTTTAACTGAGCGCTCCCGTACTTCAGCGAGCACGTTTACGCAGTCGGTCCTGGCATTTTAAAAGTTGTTAGGCCACAGCAGAGGCCTTCGGGCGGCCTAGAGACTCTGTCACCAGAGTTGGCCACTGACTTATACGAACTTACTTACCTAGAGGTTAGGACCATTTTTTAATACTCAACATCATGATCAGTTATCTAATGTTCTTACTATGCCACTTATCTATTCTCGACTGGGAGTGATGGGGACAAAATCTACCAAGTGGACAAACTCGGATATACAGTAGTTTTCGCACTTTCAATTCATTTATTGCATTATGTAAAAATCTTGCAGGTTTTTAGTAAGAGTTTTTAAAGTTCATAAACTGTATGGGCACTGCATTTTGAGTCTGATTATAATTAGGCATGTTTTCTAAAAGCGGCTTATGTTTTTCATTTGAACACAACTCCAGATATGACCTAAATATGTCTAAATACGCAATGTATAACGGAGCGAATCCTACCGATATCCAATATGTAAAATCCAGAATAATCGGTTCTGGATAAAACTCGTGCATTATTAAATCATTGATATTCATGAGCTCACCACGGGTAATCAGTTCCGCGCGAGTACTTGTCGACTTGTAAACAAACTCATATTTTATCATCATACAAGTACGTAGCTGGGTATTAAAATCTGCATTTTATACAGCATGATGCATTGATAAAATGTTTGTTTTGATTATGGGTATAGTACTGCAGGCGGATCTCTGCTGTAAATTACAACACACAGAAATCAACTTGGCACCTGCGTGCCTTACATTTACATTACAGCGGGTGCCTAGTTAACTTTTGCATATCGTACTCGTAGTTAGACATTTTAATGCGCAACGGAGCTTTTTCGAGCTAAATTGTCATAATCGGCTAACTTCACAGCGGTCGAGATTCGCCGGCAGTAGGTACTATAGCGCATATAAGCGTGTTATTGTTACTGTCAGATTGCAGTACCACTGCTGGGCATACTCAATTGGACACCCTTTTGAGTTTTCCAGACTTTGCGGTCTAACCGTCTATTGATCACTGTTGAGTTAGTTTTGCTATCATTTAAAGTAAAATTGAACCACCACCAATCCACATTGTGAATCCGCACAGAGGATTAAGACCTAATCACTCTCCATCGAAAGTAGGCCAGTATTTCAGCAGTGACAATTGATAACATTCGAACGCTTTCATGATAATGATGATACTTTATATTAAGGTTATGTTTCGGCTGGCCAAATACAATTTAATTTAATTACTCACGTCGGTAAACGTCAATAATGCACTCGTGTGGTTTGGCCGCAAAGTTCCGTGATTACTTAGCGATCCAGATGAATTGCGAGTCCCGGAGCTTCAACGGATTTAACTCTTACAGTGTTATGAACTCCTGGTAGTCTGTAGTTTGTGGACATTAAGCGATTATATTTGAAAACCAGCGCCGCTACATCTACATGGAGCGGCATTAGAGCTGAAATGGAACCATTTCTGGCTCACATAACTCAGCGCGGACTAATTTGGACCTCTCACACGGATAGTGAGAGGTATAGGTAGGCCTATCTATTGTATCTATGTGTAAAAATTATTGTGCGCGGTTTGTTGCGTGTGTGTCCAGAATAAATGTATTTTCTTATTTTCTTCTTTCTTTCTTTCTAGCAGATCGACTAGCAATGTACAGCGTGGTCACTATACTTAACCATCATCATGACAGTCTTATAATTTTTCCACTGGCCTACTCTCGAGTGAGAGTGATTGGATCATCCACAATGCGGACCCAATGCGGATTGGTGGATGTCACATGGCTATTTTTTTTGTTCTAGGAAATGCCGGTTTTCTCACGATGTTTCCCTTCACCTATGTTTATGTTTACCTGCACTTGCATTGCGCACATAAACTTTTTATCCCTTTGGTATCAGATATTACGAGTACTATGGCACTCAAAATGATGCTTGTGTTAAGATTGAATAAAGATATGATTTACTTACTTTTACTTACTTACAACACCCAGATCAGAACCCAGTATTTGCAGATCATACAGATAATTATCCTGAAGCGGGAATCGAGCCCGTGACCTTTTGTTCGCGACCGGGCACTTACCACGCCAAATCGTCAAATCGTCGACAAATGACTTTCAACGTTAAACTGACAGTTTCAGATAATCAAGTTGTTCATGTCATGATAAAAAAAGGCCCGAAAATTTTTTTGTAAAACACTTTTCTAATCAGCATTGCCATTCAACGTGGCAATGCAGCCAGCATGTTGGGAACGCTTCCTACTGGTAGTCATTTGGATCAGTTGAGCTATCTATAGGTCGTTTGTAACGGTCTTTAGATGGCTCAACTGTTTCATATGTATTTTGTATATTTTGTAATGTAATGTAATTATGTAGGTACTTATTTTCTAATTCAATTTTTTAAATTAGTTTTTAAATCGTGTTTTTATGTTTTTATTAATGCATAATGTTTTTTGTCGCTCGTTCCGCAAAGAAATTGACATAAACAAAGACAGTGGGACACGCTAGACGTTAAACAGTAAACACAATATACCCGGTATGAGCTTTTGAAGCGTTCGACTCAAAGATATTTCAGGCTATAATTCTGTTGATTGAACTCGACATAGATATAAGCCCCTAGCTAGTTGGTTTGATTAATAATTTAACCGAATCGCAACTAAACCCTAAAGAGCTTTTAGAGGTACACAATTTTAATTGAAATTACTTGGCAAATGACTTAACAAAGTGTGATCTGAGGGGCTATTTTGTAATAAAGTTAAACTTTGCACCTGTTATAATCAGGCGCGGCACTTAACATCATGCAAACGACTTGAACGTTTTGTCTCTTACGCTGTTATGAAATCCTAGTGCTTCCATTCTGTAAAAAGCGACACAAAAATACCTTAAAATCGGTAGCCGTTCGTTAAACTTTATACTTTAAGAGAAGTAGAGTTCTCTGTGATAGAGCACGTCCGGGGAACAACTACCACCATACCTATTTCTGCCGCCAAGCAGTAATGCTCGCATTGCTGTGTTCCGGTGCAAAGGGTATGGTTTCCGGTGAAATTACTGGCACATGAGGCTTTCGATCTTAACCTCAAGGTGGCAACCCGCGAGTGATACCTCTGGTATTGCAAGTGTCCATAGGCTGCGGTAACCACTTACCATCTTGTGGGCCGTACGCTTGGTTGCCACTTCAGTTGTATAAAAAAAAAACTTTTTTAACGATTAAAGTGTGTGTGTTTGTGAAAACTGTAAGGTAATGACTTGCCAGTTATTTTTTTAATAAATAAGAAAACATAGCATGCTGTTATTGATAGAAGGTATTCTTGTTGTAAAATCACGTCAAATGTCTTTTTTTTTTGGTGGACAATCCATACAGCATCACCTAGCCCCAAGCTAAGCAGGGCTTGGGTTATGGGAACTAGATGACTGATATGCTTAATACAATACAATACAATGCATAGAAAAATATTTTTTTTTATACATAGAAAATACCCAGACCACCCGGAACAAATATTTACAGATCGTACAAACATTTGTCCCAAGGCGGGAATAGCCCGCAACCTCCTGCATCGCAGGCGAACCTTCGCCCGCCGCACAAAATATATATATATTTTTTATGCAACTTAAGTGGCAACCAAGCGTACGGCCCACAAGATGGTAAGCGGTTACCACAGTCTATGGACGCTTGCAATACCAGAGGTATCACTTGCGGGTTGCCAACTTGAGACATAGATCGAAAGCCGCATATGCCAGTAACCATACCCTTAACACCGGAACACAGCAATGCGAGCATTACAGCTTTGCGGCAGAAATAGATATGGCGGTAGGACTTCCCCAGGCGTGTTTCTATCACAAAGAACTCTGCTACTCTTCATTAGTGGTCGTCGGATTTTAAGAAGGTGAATAAGAAGGTGAACCGCCGTAAAAGCTCGTGCTAACACCTCAGCTCGATTCTGAAATCAGTATTATTTCAATAGCTATGCAAACGTCAATAACGCTCTCATGTGGTCCGCAGTCTGCAAAGTTCCGATTACTTAGCAATCTGAATTACGCCAAGCAAGCTCTGGGCGTGGATTATGGGGATTGCACTTGATTTAACGTAGAATTTGATGAGAATATTGTTGTGTGTGCCTTTATTCTTGTTGATTTAAGAGTCTGGTAATAATAATAATAATAATAATTTCAGTTATTTGAAAGAAAGAAAGCAAAAAAAAACATTTATTGTGGACACAAACAGTGCACAATAATTATATACTAAGTAGTAGATACAGAAGGATCTTTTTCATAAACATAATTTCAATCTCTGCTAGTTACCTACCTACTTCGTCTATTAAATTATTATTCAATCAAAGTGACCTAACCTAGATTGGTAGCCCAGTAGCTCAAAACAGAGATAATTGGAGAGAAGAAGTTGGCCCTGCAGTGACGTGTGTGAGGCTTTTAATAATAATAATAATAATAATATACAATCAACAGCAAGATCACAGGAACATTATACAAATTTTTTGATAAAAAAAATTACAGGTAATAAAAACATTGACAGACATTGTGAAAATAAGAACCACATTTCATAATATAATTAATTTTCAACATGATTCTACTTAAGTTGTATTTACACTACTCACATCATTTTTTATAAAAATAGGAAGTGTGTTTGATGCGAAATTCATTTCTAACAAAAACATGGACCGGAATTTCAGTGTTTGCACAGCGGACTCCAGTACATTAAAGAAAAACTTGTAAAATTGCCCAACAAGCTTTTACGGGAAAATGAAACGAGTAACTGTACCATTTTCCGGTCAATTACTAGTAAGCGAGAGGAAACGGAGATATTTCAAGTGGTAGGTTGAACGGCAACCTTTAGCCGGACAAAGAAGTTTCCACTCAACTCGAGAAAAACAAGCTGCGGGCAGCTTGGGCAGAATGGCTAGTTTGTAGCACGTAGCTGTGCTGAGCTCTACGGCGTAGAAGTCATGTGCTACGAATTTTATTCAAAATCGTGAGTCGATGTTTTACCTCTAGCAAAACATGATGCAATTTTCTAAAATATAACTCGAAGGCTTTATCAATCAGAAAGAAAGAAAACACGTTCATTGGCCAACACAATCTTCCGAGATAATAACATAACACAGGTTAGGTACCTACACAATATAAACTAATTATGTAGGAATTAAGTACAATTCTACGAGAAATAGGTATACTAAGAAACCTACCCATCTAACCACCCACCAATCACAACATCACACCAACACCACAGTAACACTAATCACATAACACTAATCTTACACCTATCATAGGTTGTGCACCCCCGTCCATTATAACTTTGCTCTTGCTATCCTACCTGGTTGTCTGGAAGAAAACGCTTTAAGTGATAAGGCCGCCCACTGTACTATATCTACTAGCTACTAGCGGAATAGTACTAGAGATTTTTCGTCTGTTTTTATCTTGTAATGGATTTCCGCAAAGTAACGCCTGAATCTATCAACTACTAGCTACATTTAAATTAATTATGTAATCTTTGTGTGCAATAAAGTGTTTATCTATCTATCTATCTATCTATCTATCTATCTTACTAATTTCATAGCGAATACTATAATCACTAATAAGCGAAATTTTGGATGTTTGTTCCTCTGTAACTCAACAACAACTGAACCGATTTGTCTGAAATTTAAACCATAGGTAGATGATGACTGGAAATAGGACTAAACTACTTTTTATTCCGTAAAAAAGTACCGCACCTGAGTTCCACGCAAACGAATTCGCAGGCAACAGCTAATATGGTAAAGTCATGTTACAGACGTGGAAGTTTATATGAAATAGGTGCCCGATCGGAGTCAAACCTACGACAGGATCGGAACGCAAAGTCACTACTACTAGACCACAGTACTTTTATCGTGTGTCGTAGTAAACCAGCTTTGCTTCTATAAGCTTAGGTACACTCGGGTTTCCGATAAAGTGGCGCGACTAGCGTTTTGCACAAATAAGTCGCGGGCTGCGTCCGGCGTTCTTGATACTTTAAACCTTATTATTAGCCGTATAATGTTGTTTCTGCAACTGTTTGGCTTACGCGATTGAGTTAAGTGTAAAGTTTCATGTTTTGATGTTAAATAGTTGTGTGGATTCAGTTGATATAACAACTATATACAAAAGTAACGGTATTGTAGATGGTTTGGTTCTTGTTTTGTATGTAGTTTGAAACCCAATAAGTAACAACACGCTCAAACAACAGTGTTTTTGTACTCTAGTATATAATATATATACTATTGAATATAAATAATACTATAATACTATTTCATATAAATGAATTAAATAATCTCTTAAAAAATTATAATGAAATAACATGAAATAGTTCTATTTGCTAAAACACGGTTGGATACAATAAGGGTGTTATATTGGAGCACAGTGTTTTTTTTGGAGCTCTGGGTTAACTTTACAAAATTGCGCTCTCAAATTTGACCAACTTCACTGAGTTAAAGCGTACCCGTGTCTCTCAGGCACACATGGGTTATTATAAAATTAGAGAAAAATAATATGAGATTTGTTAAATTTACTGTTTATATACAAAACTAGTGGTCTAGTGGTCGTGACCTCGCCTTCTGATGCTAAGGGTCCTAGGTTCGAACCCGATAATGCACCAATTGATTTATTTATTTGAAAAAAATATGTTCACAATGCTCTCATACAGTGAAAGCAAACACCGTGAATCGGCATGCCCAAGAACCAGAAATTCGAAATACAAATGTCATCCACCATTAGTTCCGCGCAGTGGATTAAAACCAAATCACTTTCCCTCGAAAATAGGCCAGTTTCCTAACAGTGGAAACATTAGAATTTTGTCATAGTCAGTCAGTCAGTCAGTTCGTATGAGTCAGTGGCCAACTCTGGTGGCAGAGTTTCTAGGCCGCCCGAAGGTCTCTGTCATTATCATACAAAACTGATTAACAATAGTTACTTTTTGTGTGACAGTAATAGAACAGCCATTCCAGAATATACGAGCGCGTGAAAGCGTATTAGAGAAAAGAAAAAAATGTGTTCACTTTAACAAACCTCTAATAAATCGACGACCGATGTGGCGCAGCGGGCGCAGATTCGGTGACGCGGAGTTGCGGGTTCGATTCTCGCCTCGGGTCAAATGTTTGTACGATCTACAAATATATGTTCCGGGTGTTCTGGGTATTTTCTATTTAGAATAAAAAATATCAATGTATGTATTGTATTGTATTAAGTATATATCAGTAATCTAGTACCCATAATACAGCTCTGTTTAACAGCAGCTTACCTTGGGGCTAGATGATGCTGTGTGGATTGTCCAGAATTATTTATTTATATTTATTTAGTTCTTTAGAAATGACGGCCATCAAGCGGCACTCGCGCCTTAACAAATCTTGTTTAATCCAATTTAGGTATTCCGGGGTTATGTTAACGCTACAGTTACAAACACCGCACTAAATAAACTTTATTCTACAAACAATGCCCGACCGGAAACCGGAAGCACTGGAATATTATATCCCATCCAATCAGAACTTATAACACAAGCCAGCCTGTTTCACTCACCAACTAAACGGTAGCAATTGACGATCAATGGAAAATGAACTTAAACGTGGAGCAACATGACAGAAAACTAAAGAGAATTGCTTGGATTTCATTTGTTTTAGCTAGTATCAGCAACTTTAAGCAAACCATATAACTCAGACAGTTATTTATGTATGGAAAGAGCTAGATTTCATTTTGCGATCAAATACGTAACGGGGATATCCGTAGGAAAACTAAAGTCATCAAAACATAGCTCGTAAGTTTAAGTGGCAGCGGGCAGGCCATACAAATTGAAGTGGCAGTGGCGGGCCATATTCACGCAGTGAATTAGTCCTAATAATATTATAAATGATTATACTTAACCGATTGTGATGAAATTTGGAATGTCCTGGCTTAAGTCCTGGAATAACACATAGGCTAATTTTTTTAAATTTATCCCGGAAAAAGTGGTCTGTTCCTGTGGGATAGCATAAAACTGCAAAAACGCGGGTGAAGACGCACGGGTCAGCTCGTACAATATCAAAATCAGTCCAAACAGACCGGAAACGCGATAACCACTGGGGAATAAAGATCAGTTGTCAAGGCACTCTTTGGGGGAGGCCTATGTCCAACAATAAACGTATAACGACTGATATGATGACGATTAAAAAAAACTTAAACATCACCTTGCAAAAGGCAATGCCAAATTCTGTAGGAAATATTTTTTTATATTTTTTTTTACGTTTATCAACCAAACCTTGTTTATCGGGTTCATAATAGTGTAACAAACATAACTTATTTGACATGAATGTCACTAAACTCAGTCCGAAATGAGATATACGAGTAGAAGTTGTTTGTATGTATTTATTACGTTTGCGTGGTGAGAAACACTGATTTTATAAATCTTATCAACGGTTTATCGGGGACCATAAAAAAAGCATTCTCGCTGCGTTCCCTGGAAGCTGGCACAGTAACAATGACGATAGATAATACGATGACGGATCAAAAAATATAATTATTCCTTTTCAGGACTCTGCAAACCATTAATTAATTAATTTATTTATTTTGATTAAAACGGGATTAATCCCAATTACAATCATTAAAGATAGAAAGACAGAAAATAATAATAATTAAATGTTAGGTACCTACAGTAGTATAAGTTATTGTAAGGCAAACCACTTTCCTGATTAATAAATTATCTTTATCTTTATTTTTATCTTTACATTAATATAAAACTCATGATCCATCATCGACAGGAGGAATAGGAACGGTTTATCCTCGGTACCCTGATTCAGAGTAGCACTTTCTGAACAACTGTATATTGTTCTGTGGTAATGTTACATCAATATTTGAGTTTAATCCCATTCTCCCGCCAAAAGACGAGTGCACTCAATATTTTGCGCGGTTCAATTGAAATCGTGCAAACACAGAGCTTATTGTGGTATAAGTAAAAGTTCTGAGTTTCAAACAATCCAATATTGAAATCACGAATAAATGCATGAGTGTTTTGATCTATGCAAACTATAATATATTTTGTAGCCTAGATCTATGCCAACTATATTTTGTAGCCTAATACTCGTACATATAAATTCTAACCACATTCATACATACACATAGTCCTGACCCTGACTCCACGACAACATTCCTTATGTCACGGCTATTCAAAACTACAAGTACCTAATATGCTACCACATAGTTTCAAAACAGTATACTTGAAGATATAAAAAAATCCTCTAGAATTTGAACTAACGAAAGGCCTTAATTCGGTTACTACGCTACGAAGAAATAAAGAAAGAAAGAACACTTTATTGGGTACATTATTACCTACATTAGGTAGGTACTAATTGTACATATCTACTTATGTCTAACTGGAGTCCTTTTAAATCAAGCTACACCATACTAAAAAATAAAAATAAAAACCATAATAGGCAGGTACACATAAAAAGTAGATAGGTAATGCTGTGTTATGAATGTAGGTCCCTGTCTCAGCATTAAGGTCACTTTGAACTAGCATTCAAAGTGGCTACTGGTATTCTGACAGGCCATTGAGGTTCCACCACAAAATATTTACCCAAAAAATATTGTTTTTCAGTATTTAATTAAAAAACATGAATATCTGAACACAACTATGCCCAAATAATGTGTTCTTAATAGTTTTACAAGTCTTGACTAGAATTAAAAATTATTAATAATTCTTTATAATAATAATTCTTAAATAATTCTTAATCATTATTTTAGCGTAGTATTTTATTTGTCTATGGTACCACTGTTGTTTACCTTTTTTGACTTGAATTATAAACCAGACTACATATATTTATTTTATATTATTATAGAAAAAACCTTGAACACCCAATTATATGGCGATAACTGACATTTGTTCTTGAAATATCATCGATACTTATCGAAGTATCCTTGCCTAAATAACCATTGACACTCATCTAAGTCTTATTTACTCTCAAACGAACCTAATAATAACCCTTGACACTATCAGATAACAAACTCTAATTTACTTTCAACCATTAATTCGGCTGTTTTTCCGTTATACCTAGTTCAAAGATAACTTTAAACCCTATCCGAGATTAAAATCAACGATTTAATAATCCCGCATTAATCTACGTAGAAAACCTTCAAGACGTTCGCTATAGAATAGCGGAGCGCAGTTCATTTATCAAACGACGACGTCGCGTCAGTCGGGACGTTAATGACGTAGACGAGACGCGGGACAAATTAATATCGCTGCTATGGTTTTTAATTGACGGTAGCTCTTACACCATAATATTACCTTCTAATTATTTTTATAACGTGTTCGTTCGATCCGGGTTCTATGTTACTTCATGGTAGTCTCCATAAGTTCCCGCTTCTAATTTTGTAATAGATTTCTTTATCCAAGCATTTATATTTATATTTATTATTTATTGACGACCGATGTGGCGCAGCGGGCGCAGGTTTGCCTGCGACGCGGAGGTTGCGGGTTCAATTCCCGCCTCAGGTCAAACGTTTGTACGATCTACATATATTTGTTCCGCGTGTTCTGGGTATTTTCTATATATAGTAAAAAAAAAAAAACTATGTATGGTTTTGTATTAAGTAGTCATTTAGTACCCATAATACAGCTCTGTTTAACAGCAGCTTACTTTGGGGCTAGATGATGATGTGTGGATTGTCCAGCATTATTTATTTATTTATTTATTTATGTGCACAATACCAGTGCAGTGCATTGTAAACATCGTGAGGAAACCGACATGTCCAAGAACTAAAAATTCAAAAGACATTTGCCATCCACAAATCCGCACTAAATCCGTGTGGTGACCCAATTGCTATCGCTTGAGAATATGCCAGTTTTTCAGCAGTAGGAGCAAAGGCTATCATGATGACGGTGCAAAATTACTTTGTTTATTAGAGACTAACCGATCTGCCCCAGCTTCGCGCGGGTGAAACCTCACCCGTGCAAAGCCGGGGCGGGTCACTAGTAATAAAATATACCCTATGTTACTCAGGGATATGTAGCATTCTAATAGTTAAAGAATTTTTGAAATCGGATTAGTAGTTTTTGAGTCTATTCGTAACAAACAAAAATACAAATCTTTTCTCTTTTTATAATATTATATAATATAATATAGAAGTATATTATAGATTAAACCGACTACTCACATCTCGTCCGTTGAGCAGCCACGTGAGGTTCGCAGGTGGATCCGCCGGCGGCGACGAGCACTGCGCTCGGAGTGAGTCGCCGGACGCGTACCACCCTTTCTCAGCTTTTATTGTAGGCTTCGCTGGTGGTAGCTCTGTGGACCACAAATAAGATAGGATACAATTTATTTGCAACATACATAAGAAAATACAGATTTACAGTACATGAAAATGTGATTACTAAATTGCAAAACGGACCCTGTGTGATGATCTTGACAACCAGCGCTGATCTGAGCTGTTAGATGATCCATTAAAACCTTACAATAAAATTGTTGCCGTAAGTCATTTGAAAAGCCGTAAGCCTCTCCGTTTTGGAAGTCGCCGTTCAACAAACTCAAACGTCGTAAACGCTTCATCTCGATTAGGAAAAGATTGCTGAACAAAATAATGTTGCCGGACATTATAAAAAAAAGCAGTATCTCTAGCCCATAACAAAATAGTATACTATGTGAAATAAATATAGCTAGCTATTGCTCAGCGTAGCGCACAACCTAAACCAAAAGTCCTAGAATCATGATATATAAAGAGTACGTCTCTCTTACATTTTACAAACGGGTGTTCTCGCCGGACGACGCTCGCCGTGTCACTCTACCCTGATGAAGACTCTCAAAGTTGAGTCAAAACAGTGTCGGTACCTCTTCACCGATATACCGGTACGTGAAAACACCCGTTTGTGAAACGTATGATATAGTTCACGATAGTTTTATGAGTAAAAAAGTCCTTTATTTTTAAAATACAACTGAAGTTGCAACCAAGCGTACGGCCCACAAGATGGTAAGCGGTTACCGCAGTCTATAGACGCTTGCAATACCAAAGGTATCACTCGCGGGTTGGCCACCTTGAGGCTAAGATCGAAAGCCTCATGTGCCAGTAATTTCACCGGAAACCATACCCTTCACACCGGAACACAGCAATGCTCACATTACTGCTTGGCGGCAGAAAAAGGTATGAACGTCTCTCTATTGGCGTAGGAGTGTACTGAGAAAAGAATTGCCGAAATTTTACTCTTGAGGTACACAACGGAAACATTACTTATCAATAAAAAATAACGCGGACAAGTTCGCGGAGCGTTTCACTAGTCTATACTAATCTATACTAATATTATAAACTACTGGTCTGATTAAAAAACCTTTCACCATCAGAATGTTACATTTTCCCTGAGTAACATAGGCTATACTTATTACGAGAGCCCCGGCTACACACGTGTGCGGTTTCATTGCACCCGCGCGAAGCTAGGACGGACTTCTAGTTTTAAATGTAAAGAGTAGCAGAGTTCTTAAGAGTAGCAGAGTTCTTTGTGATAGAACACGTCCGGGGAAGTACTACCACCATACTTATTTCTGCCGCCAAGCAGTAATGCTTGCATTGCTGTGTTCCGGTTCGAAGGTGGTTTCTAAAAAAAAACTAAAACCCTCAAACGCCACTTCGTGCTAAACTCTTGACGTTTTTCAATTCGCGTCTCAGAATAATATTTGCCGTAGTCTCGGGCTGATGGCTCGTTGCCGCTCTCGTGTAGAGTGTATTGACATTACCAGTTCGTTGGAGCCGACAGTGATGGTGAAAAGTGGGGGTAACTCTCACGCGAAGAAGTGCTCTTCTGTACTTACCGATTTAAAAAATTCGAAAATGACGCAAAAAGTCACGGATACCGCGTTCCGCGAACTGCACCAACTCATACAAGTTCTCACGGATAAAGTTACGTCACTTGAAGGTACAGTGGGCGATCAAAACTCTTTGATTCAGAAGCAATCAGAAGCGATTAATCAGCTGAGATTACAAATTGAGGGTAAGCAAGTGTCGCCATCGCCGTCGTCAACCGTTGCGAGTGCGCAGGCGCAGGCGCAGCCAGCGACGCAGCGGCCTATCAGACAGGCACGCGTCATTGCTGCCGCCAATATTGCTGCGAGTTCAAGCGCTGCAGCGGCTATGAAAAAACCGACTGTTGGAAAGGGAAAGGTGAGGCCATCCACCAGTAACGCTCCTATTAAGTGCGACGAGGCACAAGAGTGTTTGTCTGCATCTGCATCCATGCCTTCTTTAGCCACTGCTGAGTCAACGAATAAGGTGACCACAATTTTGCCGGACACTATACAGGTATTCGACGGAGACGACTCAACCTGGCAGAAAGTTGACCGGAAACGAACGGCCAAACCTCGTCGAGTTTTGACAGGGTCTGGTAAGACCGACGATGAACTCCAAACAGTGGAGCAAGTAAAATACATTCAGGTTTGGTCACTTAAGCCTGAAACGACCGAGTCGAATGTAAAAAATCACCTCGCCAAACTCGCAAAGTGTGACAGCTTCTTTATTGAGAAACGTAATATAAAAACAGACAAACACGCCGTGTTTGTAATTGGTTTCCCACAAAGTCTGTACGACAAGGTGTCCTCACCCGAATCATGGCCACAGGGCGTAAAAATGTCAGACTGGTTTCGATGGACTCCCCGCCATACCGAGCGGCGGGGATCACTTACTACAGCCGGCCGTAGCGACAACACGTCAGCCGGCCGCAGCGGCTGCTAGCCGCGGAACGAGTATAAACGATCAACGATCGATTATAGTATGCCATCAAAACATCGCATCGATCGATAACAAGACCGGAAGATTAGAAGCTTTGTTAGGAAGTGACCTTAAGTGCGACATCCTAGCAATTACGGAGCACTGGCTCACGGAAGATAAACTAAAATGTGTTTCTTTAAACGGGTTTAAACTAGCTTCATGGTTTTGTAGATCTGAGAAAACTCATGGCGGATCGTGTATATTTGTAAATAATGTTAAGTGCGTCGAGAATGTCAAACTGGTATCACAATCTACCGAGCGATATTGTGAAATATCAGCGGTAGATTTGATTGACTACGGCGTAACTGTTGTTTGCTTGTACAGGACGAATTTAATTAGCTCGAACGATTTTTTTGTGCATCTAGAATGTCTGCTCGATAAGATAACTGAATTTGACATTAAATGCATAGTAGTTGGTGACTTTAATATTAACGGGTTAGGTGAAATTACGTCAGAAAGTAAAAAACTTTCCGACCTATTATCGGCCCATGATATGACGAACTTGGTCGACTTCCCGACTAGGATTACGCCTACTACCTGCACAAGCTTAGATCACTTGTATACCAACCTACCGGCTGGTGCTATTAGAACAAATCCTGTCGTAACTAACTTGAGCGATCACCTGGCAGTCCGGGGTGAGATACTGTGCACCCGGCGGCCCCCGGGGCCCCGGACACGGCTCATCAGGGATATGTCGAAGGCGAATCACTATAATTTTATCGCCGCATTAGACAGTGTAGATTGGCCCTTAATTAATGATTTGAATAACTCTGCTAAAAAATTATCGCAAGCGTTAGTGAATATAATCCAATGTAAATCTGACATTTGCTTTCCTTTGAAACGAGTGAATAACAAGAATCGTGACTCATCGTGGATAACTCCCGATGTTAAAAATATGAAATCGCTTGTAATTGACATGATTAATTTAAATTATTTAATTCCTAATGATTGTATTTCTCTATTTATACAAAATCTTAATACAAAAATTGACATGCTAATTAATGCCACAAAATATAATTATTACTCCGAGATTATTAAAAAAAGTAAAAGTGAGTCCAAAGCAATGTGGAAAGTTGTGAATAGGGAAAGAGGCAAGGATAACATCGTAAACCTTGACTTTACTCATGTACTGAAGGACGATACTGGCACGAAGTTTTCATCAACGAAAGATGCCGTCGATGCTATGAATTACAGGTTCCTGAACGCAGCGGCATCGTGCGGCGCGCCCATCGCGGTCGTAGCCAGCGTGCTTAGCGCGTTGGCGAAGGCGCGAGCACCCGCCAGCACCCAGCTTGTGCTGCGCGCCTTCAGTGCTGACGAGGTTTACAAAATTGTCACAACGCGCGTACCTCCCAAACGGTCGAAGGATGTTTATGGGATCTCTATAGAACTCCTGAAAACCGCGATAGGAGCCCTGGCCCCAATCGTGGCTCACCTATTTAACGCATGTCTCGGAGAGGGAGTATACCCTGAGGCGTTCAAAATGAGTAAGGTGTCTCCTATCTTCAAGGGCAAAGGTAAGCGAGAAAGCATGGATAGTTACAGGCCAGTTTCTATAATACCTGCTATCGCAAAAATTTTTGAGAACGGCCTGAGTTCCCGCCTAGTGGAGTACTTGTCGGCGACGGATGCGTTGTCCCCGCGGCAGTACGCGTACCGCGCGGGCCGCTCGACGACGTCGCTGACCCGTGAGCTGCTGCGCCGAGTGCTGGCCGCCCGCGAGTCCAAGCTGCAGGTGGCCGTGCTGTGCTGCGACCTTTCCAAGGCCTTCGACGTCGCCGACCACACCGTACTCGCCGGCAAGATGAAACACTACGGGATCGAGGGCGCTTCGTACGCCGTCCTAACGGATATGATGCGCGATCGATCCCAGATAGTTGTCGGTGGAGGCGAACGGTCCGATCCGCTATCGCCGTCGATGGGAGTAGCACAAGGATCATCCGTCTCCAACATAATGTTCTCCCTCCTTCTGAACGACCTGCCCGAGGCGGTGACGACCGCGGAAACACTGATGTACGCGGATGACGTTGCCGCGATCGTCACTGCGAAGTCTGTGGAACAGCTGGAGGTGAGCCTGAATGAGACGGCTGCCATCCTCTCCACATGGTTTAAGATGAACGGCCTCGGTCTGAACCTTAAAAAAACTCACTTCGTCCACTTCTGCCTCTCTGGGCGATCGCTAAGACCTCTAGTAGTACTTATCAATGGAACTCAAATCACTCAATGCAGCTCGACCACCTTCCTTGGCTTTGAGATAGATAGGGGCCTTACATGGGAGATCCATATAGATAAGCTATGTGGAAAGATAGGTAGCTCTTGTTTCGCGCTCCGGCGAGTAGCTCGTGTGGTGCCAGCGGAGGTGGCGCGAACGTGTTATTTTGCGACAGTGCACTCACTGCTGCAATATGGTGCTGAGCTGTGGGGGCGTGCAGCCGATTGGGAGCGCGCCTTTCGTATGCAAAAACGCGCCATACGTGCACTAGTCAAGATACGACGCGATATCTCCGCCAGGCCCCACTTTAAAGAACTTGGTATACTTACACTGCCCAGCATTGTTATAATGCAAGTGGCAGTGTACGTCAGGTCGAACCTAAACGAGTTTACAAAGCTCAGCGACATGCACTCGTACAACACGCGGAGCGCGGGCAGACTCGCGGCTGTCTCTCGCTCCCTGGCGAAGTCTTCCAAGTTGAGTCATGTCATGGGTCCTACTGTTTACAATAAACTTCCAGAAAGTGTCAAATCTGCTGACAGCTTAGCTGGATTTAAAGCTAGATTAAAACGCTGGCTTGTCGAGCAGACATTCTACAGCTTTGACGAATTTGTAGCACTAGGTAGGACTTGAATTTTAATTGTGATAATTTGTTTACTATGATCTCTAGGTAAGAAATACCTACATGACTTGTTTATTTTATTTTTGTATTGACATTGAGAATTTATAATAATTATTTAATTTATTTTTTGACTTTAATTTGATTATTTTACTTTCATTGTAATTTATGTTCATTAACTATTGTGTTTTATATTAAGGTATAAAATAATAATATAATATTCTAAAGTGTGTATAGACCTGTAAATATCTTTATCAATAAATGCTTATGACTTATGACTTATGACTTATGATGTTTCACTTTTTAACCAATCCTAACAAGAAGAGTTATCAAGTTGAATAGCTTTATATTTTTTGACCGACTTCCAAAATGGATGAGTTTATCAATTCGACTGTATGTTTTTTTTTAGAACGCGCTATCGTTGCGTTTTTTAGAAATATTATAGACCCGATTAACTAATTTGTATTTAGTTTTTAAAAACACGGTTCCCGACTATAATTTATTTGGCTTCTATGTTGTACGGCGAATACGGCAATGTACAGAGAGAGAGGTCAGAAGTAGTTTTTTTAATTAATTATTATTCGCTTCTGTCTGCGACTTTGCTTACGAGGAAAAATAAAAAATAGAATAGAAGCGATGCTTTTATAAGACTTAAAACCTGTTTTAACTTACACTAATATCGGTTCAGCTGTTACAGTACGCAGCAATTTCTATTATTCACACTATCTAATTGAGATAGTGTGATTAAAGATAAGTAGTTGTTTTTTTTCATCAATATGAAAACTGCATTAAATTCCGTTGCGTCGTTTAAAAGATCTAAGAGTAATACACACATAAAAGACATACAGAAGGTTCAATGGCCCTAAGCACTTTCTATTTGGCATACAGCTCAAACAGTAAAAAAATATAGGAACTACCAAACGTCGCCAATCGCAAAACGAATAATCCAATAGAACAGTGGCTTGTTAATAGGCTCGTTATATACGCTATATATAGCTCTCTACCTGAAAGCAACATCAAGCTTTGAACCTTTCAGTCTTTGATAACGGTTCATTCTGAAATCGATTTGTATCAACCAAAGACATTTGAACTCAGACAATCAACGAAACATTGATTGCGAAATTCTGAATTCTAATTGAATTCTCGAGCGAATGCCTCCAAAGAAATCTCAACACGTTATTTGCGAACCCAAATTTAATTCGAATGCGGGTGTCAGAGGTGTTACAATTCCGCTTTTCAACAATATGGAGTAAAAAGTCGATATCTACCTGTAAAAACCTCGAACACAAGCTAAAAATTGTAACGATGAATAGATTTCGATGACCGATGTGGCGCAGCGGGCGCAGGTCTGCCTGCGACGCGGAGGTTGCGTGTTCGATTTCCGCCTCGGGTCAAATGTTTGTACGATCTACAAATATTTGTTCCGGGTGTTCTGGGTATTTTCTATAAATAATAATAAATATCTATCTATGTAGTGTATCTAGTACCCATAACACAACTCTGTGTAACAGCAGCTTACCTTGGGGCTAGATGATATTGTGTGGATTGTCCAGCATTATTTATTTATTATTATTTATTTATTTGGGTTGCGTTTCCGTTGGCCTCAACGATGATATGCGAGTACACATGGAGAGGAGAAGCAAGTAACAAAGTAGTAGAACAATCGATTTATTTTTGTAAAAATAGCGTCATCAAGCTCAAAGAAATGACTCTATTGACACGCCTACCGTGTCTCTTTTAAGGCGCGTGTTCAAATAGAGTTCCGTCATTTCCCGCTACCTTTGTTTTTGATAAACATCAGAAGGTTGTTCCCGGGATCCCGGGGCCCCGATTGCCTCGTTACTTGCCATAAGCAATCATCTAAGAAAGAAGGGGCGTACGTGACTCAGGCGGAAGGACCTATTGCGACTGGCTACGGTTCATAATACAAGTGTGTAGAAGTGGAACTGTTGAATGAGATTACGTTTGTTAGTCTGGTTCTAGTTATTTCTTAGGTTTATTTCTCATTCCTTAGTGTATTTTTTTTCAAAGACATGAGTAAGTTTTAAGTTTGCATTTCTGACCAAATGGTAGTGCTAAGTAAGTATGTATTAGTTAGTGACCTCCCTGGTCAATCTCAGCCTCTGTAATGGCAGTACTAAAATAGTCTTGAACCTATCCTTCTGTGACCTACGAGTATATAAGTATATAGAAGTTAATGTCATTCATTTTAGCGTAAATTTGGTCTCAAAAAAATATTCATAGACAAAGTACTTAGATCAACTTTTCAGTTTCAATTCTATCAGCAAATATTATTACTTTTAAGTTGATATTCAGTGGCTATGACGTCTTATTGGCTCTAAAATGAAATTCATGTTTCTGGCTGCATAGGCTTGCTTTAATATCAGTTAATTTTAATACCCCCAAGCTGTCAGTGTTATCGTGATGAAAGCGATGGCTTAAAGTTATTACTTTTTATTTTACGAGTTTTTCATTGCCCTTTCGGAGTCTGCGAGTGCTTTTGTATTTCCTACTTTAGTAATTTTGAGGTGTAATAATATTTTCTAAAAAGTGATGCATGTTTTTAACCGAATTCGTAAAAAGGGCGCATTTTGTATGGTTTTTTTTTTGTATGTTTGTTATGAGATTTCTTCGCCAGTTATGAATTTAGTTTGGTGATTTCTTTGTTTGGTAGGCTTCAGAGGTCTCTTATAAATTTAATCAAAAACAGTTCAGCATTTTTTTTTTTTAAATCATACCAATGTAATAACTATACCTTTTTGTATCTCTTCATCGAAACATTTTTTTTTGTTTGTGACTCCAAACTAGAAAAAAAAATGTATTTTTTTTGTAAAAACTAATTATTGTTTCATAAGAAATTTAATATATTTTCTAGTTTTTAACTAGATGAATTATGTCATCTCAAAGGAAACGACCCCATTATAATTTAAAAGATTGTTGGTTCAAACCCTTGGTATAGAGTTTTTAAGTTAGTTGATTTGTTTCAAGCGTGACTTTACGGGAATCCATTCAAGACAGCCTCCTAATGTTCCCATTGCTAAGACACTGGCCTACTCTCAAGCGAGAGTGATTGTGATTAGAAATATTAACCAAAAAATATTCAGAATCTGCCTAACTTTCTATTAATCAGTCCCGCTGATAAAAATCCATGAAAATCGTAACATGCTATGTAGACACACTCCACACAAGCACACTCAAATAGAATTCGACACGTGTATCACATCTCTACGAGCCAACCAAGGGGATTTTCAACTAACCCATCCTCCAGGAACCATTGACTTATTTCTCCACTACACGTGATCATTCGCCAAGATTTGAAATAAAAGTGAGCTAATAACGGGACTTCCCCACTTACTATGTTTTTTTAGGCTCAAAGTAATTTGTGCATTTACACAAAAATTATAGACCCGGTGTCATCATTCGAGTATATAGAAGAGGCTGTAAATATTTTCTTTAACATTTATTACAAGTGGTAGTTGATATAGTAATAAACCTTTTTATCCATAAAGTACTATAATCATTTTCTACTTCGAGTGTAACTAAAAATTTCAATCTTGCGACTTGAGAGGAGTTCATTCAACTAGTAAAACCCTGTTTAATTCTTTACTGAAATGATAAATTTTAAACAATCTCAGAAATAGTTTAAAATTGATGCAATTGACGCAAATTAAAACTTTCAGTGGTTACTAATAAATAGACATTATTATCTTTTGCATTGAAACGAAAATAGAAAATAAATCACTCTGTGAATCACAATATAATCGGTTTTTCACTCCTCACAACATCTGACATTAATAATCACAGATAAATAATTCGCTAAACCAGTAAAACATTTTTCTCTCCACGGATCAAAGAAAAAATGTATTCAGATGTCTTTATAAAATAATTTCTTCATAAAACCTTCTCAAGCAAAGATAAGGTCGTGATGTTGGAACACATGTAAAGCGTACCCAAATCGCGGAAAAAGGAAAACAATCCGAAACAAAACGGGTATTACAGGCCACCTTTTGAAGTGAATGTAAAAACCACTCTAAGTACACAGTCAACTGGAACAGTACAACATCTACATTGGTATTTTTGGAAAACCTAACGTTCTTTATGTTCCTACAGTCAGGACAAATTATGGACAGAATTCGTTTGTCATAAGAGCTTCAAACTCATTCAACCTCTTAGTAAAGAGACACGTTGAGGTTGATTTATTTAACACTTCTTCAAACAAGATTAAGTTTTTGCTTAGCGATAGTTACTTTAATAACGGTTAGATTAAGTACTCAAAATTAAGTCAAATATCGTGTGTGCGTGTATGTATTTCAGTTAATGTTTTCATTTTTATTTTCTCTTCTTACTGTCGTCTATTGTAACTGTTTATTCATAGCTACTGTTCTACTATCTGCGAAAACTTATAATTGGCCTTCCCATAAGTGTAGCTCTAGTTACATTTATCTATATAATTTATCTATTGTATCTGTTTAGCTGTTAGTTTTCCTAAAATTTATAAAATAAAATAAAATTAAATTTTTTCGTAGCATTACAAATTTGAGTAATAAGCTGCAGCATGTTATTAAATGTTCACTGTATTCAGATACGCTTATATCGTACGCTGGATAAGTTAATCATTTCAAATCAACGAAATCAAGCAGGCTTAGTCACCACTTGAATGACCGCCACCACTTCACTTTAAATCGAAGCTTTTCGCGAGTAAACTGACAGTTTACTTGTATTTGACATTGTTTGAGCACCGGTGGTCTAGTGGTAGTGACCCCGCCTTACGATCCTAAGGTCGTGGGTCCCCCGGTCGTGCACCAAAGGATTTTTCTGTTCGAAAAAATTATGTTTGCAATGCCAGTGCTCTCATACGGTGAAGGAAAACATCGTGAAGAAACCGGCATGTCCAAGAACTAAAAATTAGAAAGACATGTGCCATCCACCAATCCGCATTGGGTCCGCGTGGTGGATTAAGACCCAATCACTCTCGCCTGAGAGTAGGCCAGTGTCCCAGCAGTGGGAACATCAGAAGGCTGTCATGATGACATTGTTTGTTCCGCAGAATAGTTATTCCAGATGTTGGTCGAATCCACCTAAAGCCTCAAAACAAAAGTTGCGCTACTACATATCAGCTTTACTTTGGCTAAGGTTTTCTGAACAAGAGCTTCTGGAGCGAATACAGGGATGAGAGGACTTACGATGAATGTATTATGTAATAGATCTGTTACCGGTTAGCCGCTTGGAAAGGGGTATGTACAGCTGGCTTAACTTTGTATTTCTAAAACGTGGCAGACGTATTTGCGACTAAAATAGAACTAGCCAGATCAATATTGTTTTATAGTTGTTTAATTCAGGCACTACTTGCGCTAAATTTTTTAATGTTTTTTTTTAATAATATGCTGGACAATCCACACAGCATCATCTAGCCCCAAGCTAAATAGAGCTTGTGTTATGGGTACTAAATGACTGATATAATTAACATAATACGATACATTTTATTATAATAGAAAATACCCAGAACACCCGGAACAAATATTTGCAGATTGTACAAATATTTGTTCCAAGGCGGTAATCGAACCCGCGGCCTCTTGCGTCGTAGGCGGACCTTCGACCGCCATGCCACATTGGTCGTCGAACTAATGAGGACACACAGTTCACACCAGTTACCTTCAAAATAAATAATTATTTGAATAATTATGTAACTACTAATATACTAACATCTTACGGTGCCGGTGGCAGGCAACGTGCAAGTGATATATCTGATGTTGCAAACAATGAGGCTACGGTAACCGCTTACCATTAAGTGGGCCGTATGGTTGCCATTTTAGTGATATAAAAAATATACAAAAACTGAAAAAATATACAGATTGTTCATAACTAATTTCTCGAAAAACTTTCGAACAGCAAACCTTTGTTAATGGAATATTGAATAAATTGATATGATAAAGTTTTTAAAATTTGAATATTTGATTTGCAAAAACTTGTGAACGAGGTTTCCAAGTGGTTTCCAACCGTGTAGACAGTAGTTTTCAACCATATAGATGGTAATTTGCAACCTAATAATCGTTGGAAACATGGCAGAAACAGACTGGTTTGAATATGTAGCATATTAGAGTTCTTTGTGATAGAGCTCTTTGGGGAAGTACTAACTTTGTACCTATGAGACTTTTGATCTAACTGCAGTATTTTTTCGGGTTCTGGTAGTTTTTAAGTATTAGGTATTTTAGTGTATTTACAAAAAACAATGGTATTGTATTATTATGTATTGTGTTCTATTAAGAGTCTGGTTCCTTGCTTAGGTTGGAACTAGATATTCACTGCGTAAAAATGTCTAATATGACTAATAATGGTTTCAATTCTGTTGTATTATTTTCTAAATTTAGATACCTAACTAAAAAATATGCGGTGTTTTGTATTTTAATTCATCAGAAAAGGATGGCAACAATTTTAGTTAGTTTACTTTTTGCATACAACAGAATCGACACAATGACTAATATAATGTGTCTTAATTTTAATTGTTTTATTCAACCTTGCATGTAATTATCATCTTTGCACTGTATTTTTACTTTAGTTTAATATTTTTTCAAACTGTCATTCGATAAAGATGTTGTACATGTCTTCACCTTTAATTGTAATAACATTTTAATATTATCTCTTGTTATGTGTATCTAAATCTTGTAATGGTGTTAATTATGTTGGTGTTCATAAGAAATAAATAAATAAATATATATAATTTAAAACTCTAT
This sequence comes from Colostygia pectinataria, assembly GCA_951394395.1. Lineage (NCBI taxonomy): Eukaryota > Metazoa > Arthropoda > Insecta > Lepidoptera > Geometridae > Colostygia > Colostygia pectinataria. The sequence goes on along the minus strand of OX596353.1, from coordinate 12,209,350 downwards.
TAAGAAAAAAAACTATGCGGTAACTTTAAATATAACAAAAATTATAATAATGTCACTGTGTAGCCCAGTTTTTATTGCGCTACTGTATATTATTTACGACAGCTGCCCAATTTAATTTATTATGATAAAATTCAATATTGTGAAACAAACTGGTTTTGCTCAGTGATTTAATTTATAACAGTTCGTTTTGATTTATATTACCTGACGCTTTGTTTAAGTTTATTTCTAATTAAGCTTTAAGTAAAAGTGACTTGTATTAACTTTCTCTGAAGTTTGTTTGTAAACCTTGCTTTGTTTGTATCAATATCATAATAATAGGTTAACCAAATAACTCTGACTTCTATCTGCCAATTTATACTTCTATAAATAAAACATGAAACACGAAGGACGCTACGCTTGGAAGGCAACTGGCATACAAACATTTTTCGAACAGAAAAAATCATTTTTGTCCCGACCGGTCCTAAACCCACGGCCTTAAAATTAGGGTCACTACTACTAGACTAGCTGCAGCAAAGCTTATCAGTAGGTACTCATTTTATCTTAATAACTAGCGTCTTGTCCTGGCTTTGCACGAGTAGACATAAAAATATAACATAAGTTACTCAAGGATAATTGTAGCATTCTAATGGTGAAAGATTTTTTGAAATCAAACCATAGTTCAAACAAAAGTACAAATCTTTTTTCTCTAAAATATTACTTAGTATAGATAAGTTAGTGTAGACAAGAGGTTTCATATTCTGTAGACAAAATCATAGTCTGCAACACTCATGTTATGTAGGAACCATTTCAATTGTCTATTGCTCGAAGTAAAAGTATACATAGTTTTATTTAATAAAATCACAAGAATCATTTTTGGGTAGCCTTACTCAGTGTATAAGTATAAAGTTCACCGCAAACTTTTAAAACTGGCTATTGACATTTCACTGCCTACTGACAAAAATATAGCTAACTCTTTCACTCACCCTATCTATGCACGTGACATAGTAAACCCCACAACATTCTAGCAAATGAATAAAGTCCCAAACACATTGTGAACTCACCGTTATTTAAGTTGCGTTTCCACGGCGTATGTGACCCGCGTAGGCTACATAAGTAGAATGTCAAAGCGCATTAAAGCCATGTACTTGTAGTAAGTTTGTATGGGGCTGCCGAAATAATGACTGTAGCCGGGATCTCTTTTTTGCGTGTCTTTATGTGTCCTTCGAAGCACAGAAGCGCTGAGATAATGTTACAGGCAGCTAAAGAAGTTAGGCTGACAATACCCGGCGCACAATGGACCACTTACGAGTTCAATGAGAGGTTTTTGCTTCGAGATAAAAAAAAAAGGAGTTCCGATTGCTTTGACAGATGGCGCTATCTGCCCTACTGCCATACTGGGAAAGGTTGTCAAAACAAGAAAAAAGTTGGTAACTCCGTTTTTGTTTTGTCTCGTGTCAAGCGGAAAGTTGTGGGTTCATGTCCTACTTGAGGCAAAATAATTTAACTCCAGTACGACTAAAGTTAATGTACTAAGTAGTACGTACTATGACTTTGACACCAGCCAGAGGTATGACAGACAGTGACAGCAGGAGCAACCAATGTTGAATTCTCTACACATTCACCATAGCTCGCCAAACGTAGTGCTTACATTTTCTTGGGCTCGCCAGTTGAGCTACCGCCATCTAAATAGACAGCTTTTTTTTTAATAACTTGAGACGAAATCCCCTAATTGCAGTATATGTTTTTTTTTATGTCAACCTATCTTACCTGGTGGTAGGACTCTTCAGCAAGTGTCCATGTTGGTAGGTACCACCGCAGTGCAAGATATTCTACCTCTAAGCAGTAGTGTGCAAGCTATCAAACCTGGTCGAGCACCAATGGATTTTAAGGAAAACATCGTGAGGAAACCGGCATGTCCAAGAACTAAAAATTCAAAAGACATGTGCCATCCACCAATCCGCATTGGGTCCGCGTGGTGGATTAAGAGCCCAATCACTCTCGCCCTAGAATAGGCCAATGTTCACATTAGGAACATTAGAAGGCTGTCATGATGACTGACTTTGCTACTGACTCAATGTAAATTATACCTATTTTTTTTATACTACCTAATTGGCAACCAATCGTACGGCCCACTTGATGGTACGCGGTCACCGTAGCCTATGTACGCTTGCAACATCAGATATCACACGCGTTGCTCTGAGACGTAGACCTAAAATCTCAACGTGCACCGTGCAAAAGCACCATTAGTAAAACTCATATTTCGCGTTACTTGGCCTCGATAGAGCAGTAGTGGATGTCAGGTGGCGAAAAGACCCCAAAGGGGGTAGACTTTGTAATTCAAATCCGGCAAGGTACGGTGTTAAGGTGATGCGATATTTAAATGTGGAATATTAGATTTCAGAAAGTATAACGCCTTTATATTTTCGTTGGAAATTTTTAAGGAAAAGATTAGCTTTAGGAATTCCTTAACTTATTTAGTAACTTTCAAGCTTTTTGAGAAATAAGTGATCATATTCTGACACAGAGCTTTTTATATATCTTATTTCTGTACGAGTACTTGTATATTTTGGTTAGTAATGGTCTCATTTTGTACTCCCTAAAAAATACTGACGGACTTTTTCACACAACTTTATTAAAATATTGTATTACTAAGAACTTGTGAACTTTGATGACCGATGTGGCGCAGCGGGCGCAGGTCTGCCTGCGACGCAGAGGTTGCGGGTTCGATTCCCGCCTCGGAACAAATGTTTGTACGATCTACAAATATTTGTTCCGGGTGTTCTGGGTATTTTCTATATATAATAAAAAAATATCTATCTATGTATTGTATTGTATTAAATATATATATCAGTCATCTAGTACCCATAATACAGCTCTGTTTAACATCAGCTTACTTTGGGGCTAGATGATGCTGTGTGGATCGTCAAAAAAAAAAAAAAAAACTTATACAAGATTGTTACATGATGCAATAAGTTGAAATATGAAATACTAACAAAATTTAATTTTAATCTTAATATCCTTCTAAAATCACATCAAAGTGCGGCCTAGAAACTCTGTCACCAGAGTTGGCCACTGACTCATACGAACTTACTTACCTTTACGTTAAAGTGAAGTAAAAATTAAGCCTCTTCACTATGGAAACTTTTACATTTCCAAGGAGCTTAATTTTTACTTCAAGTAATTACTTACACAAATATAATTATAAGGTAATTTTCCAAAGTGTAATGTCAGGATTTTACGAGAAGACTCGTGGTAAAGTTTATCTTTATGATATGTATTAATGATCATTCAAAATTAACGCGCAATTTGACTTTGAGTTTTGTTTGACTGTGATAAGAAAATTTCATCATCATCATATATATTGGCCAGTATTTTTGAAAAGCGCCATCTAGTAGTAGTGACCCTGCCTTTCGATCCTAAGGTCATGGGTTAGAATCCGGTCGTGCACCAATGGATTTTTCTGTTAAAAAAATGTATGTGCGCAATGCCAGTGCTCTCAAACAGTGAAGGAAAACATCGTAAGAAAACCGACATGTCCAAGAACAAACATGTGCCATCCACCAATCCGCATTGGGTACAAGTGGTGGTCTAAGACCCTCGTTTGAGAGTAGGCCAGTGTCCCAGCAGTGGAAACATTAAAAGGCTGCCATGAAGAAGAATATACCATCTAGTTCTAAACTAGCTTAGTTTAGAACTAGATGGTAGTTTAGAAGCTTGAACTATGGGATCCAGTTAACTGATACAATACTTAAATAAAATATATATTTTTTTGTAAATACACTCTTACGATAACATAGAAACGCCCAGAACCGGAACAAATATTTGCTGATCATGCAAAACATTGCCAATCATGATCAGCATTTTAATGTTCGAACTGCTTGGTCACTCGCCTACTATCGAGCGAGAGTGATTAGGTCATATTTCACCACGCGGACCTAACGCGAGTTGGTGAATGTCTTTCGAATTTCATGTCATGTCGTGTACGGATATTTATGATGGTTTTCTCACAAACTTTTCCTTCGCCGTTTGAAAGCACTGGCTTTGCACCTTTGACTATATAGAAATCTTTTCTGAATTAAAAAATATATAAGGGTTTCAATCACGTGACTTTAAGAAACCATAGAAAAACTTTTTTTTTATACCACTAAAGTGGCAACCAAGCGTACGGCCCACTTGGTGGTAAGGGGTAGCGTGGTAAGCGGGGCCTATGTACGCTTGTAACATCAGAGATATCACTTGCGTGTTGGCACCCTGAGGCGTTAGATGGAGAGTTTCATGTGCCTGTAATTTCAACGGAAACTATACCCTTCGAACCGTAACACAGCAATGCGAGCATTACTACTTGGCGGCAGAAATAGGTATGATGGTATCACTTGACCATACTCTTAACTAAGTTATGAAGATTAATTTATTGTTTTCTTCAATCGAGGATTTATTTTATCAGTTGCTGCTAAAAGATAGTCATGCATTATATGACACCTGTCACCTCTAGTGTAGAGAAAAGCTCAACAGAGCGACCTCACGGCTATGAGTACCGGTGTAAGTTGCAAATATCTTCAACTTGGCTCTTAGCCACCTTGCTTGAGCCGTTTGAATGTAAAATAGGTGAAATATCAAAGTTAGCCGTGACAAGAAAAACACATTTGTGGGTTAGAACTTTTGCATTACCCAAGGATCAATGGAGCGGGTGTGACGCTCTTAGAGCTGTGAAACAAATACTATTTATAAAAAGCCGGTATTAGAGCTCTTTGTGATAGAGCTTGTCCGGGAAGAACTGCCAATATTATATGGTCAGGCTTGGCGCTTAACATCAGGCGAGCGATTTAGCCGCCTTGTCACTTACTGACTAAAACGAAACATCACCATACATATTTTCTGCCGCCAAGCAGTAGCTCGCATTGCTGCGTCCGGTTCGAAGGATATGCCTTCCGGTGAAATTACAAGCACTGAGACTAGATCTACGTCTCAGGGTGGCAACGCGCAAATGATAATCTCTGATGTTGCAAGCGTACATAAGCTACGGTGATCGCTTACCATCAAGTGGGCCGTACGCTTGGTTGCCAGTAGTGGTTTAAAAAACTCTTCTTAGGTATTTAATCAAACATATCTTGACTGTCTTGTCACTTGCAAAATAAAATAAAATCTCAACAGTGGCTTTTTTGTTCACTTATGTACATATTTTCAATTCAATTCAATTCAATTTATTTAATTATCTTTTGGTACAGTACATGCACTTAGACATAGTTCAAATAATACACTACTTTTCATCTTTTTTTAAGACCGGGATCAGTTAACCAATAAAAATAAAATAATGATTTAGTCAACTCATCCTACGGGATAGATAAATAGATATATAGACTATGTCTACGCGCAGCCCTACGACGCGAGAGGGGTAGACCCCGGGTGAGGGAGGGGAAGTAATGCTGGCGCGGCGGCCGCCGCGCTCGCGCACTCGTCAAGCGACACGCCAAACGACACACGTCCGTGAACTAATTTTAAATGTATAATTATTAAGTACCAAGCATTGTAAACTGGAATTAAACCAAGTGAACAGAATTTGGAGTTTTGTTATTTATTAACAGACTAAAGAGCCGGCTTGGTACGAAAGCCGGATATTCGTTAACACTTGAGGCCGGTTTATGCCCCAAGTTTGATGACTGCGCGGGCCTCACGGTCCTTATTGAATCCAACCCGGATTAATTGAATTTGCAAGTTGGCACAATGAGACGGCCGGTCGGTGTGAGAAATCGCTTGAAAGAATTTAATGAAAAATGCGACGACGATAACAAAGGCTTTGTAGTGATTGTTTCAGGGCTTTTGTTAGTGACAGTAGAAAGCCAGGTAGCACTGGTTTTTGATGTAATAATTTCATAGTCTGAATTATTTGAAACACAGAATAGGTTTTATTACCACCCGACCGAGGCCACGCGCGGCAGCTAGTTTCAAATAAAGACACATTATCAGCGATGGTTGATTATTCTTGATCTTTCCTATTTACTGGTCATCTTATTATGTTTCGTAACGTTTCGAAGAGTAGTAGAGTTCTCTGTGATAGAGCTCGTTCGGGGAAGGAATACCACCATACCTATTTCTACCGCAAAGCAGTAATGCTCGCATTGCTGTGTTCCGGTGTGAAGGGTATGGTTTCCGGTGAAATTACTGGCACATGAGGCTTTCGATGTTAGTCTCAAGGTGGCAACCCGCGAGTGATACCTCTGGTATTGCAAGCGTCCATAGGCTGCGGTAACCGCTTACCATCTTGTGGGCCGTAAGCTTGGTTGCCACTTCAGTTGTATTTAAAAAAAAAAACAAGTTGTTCTTTAACTCTGGGTTTTTTGCAAATGTGTTTAAAATAATATTTTAAAGTATCTAGCTATTTCTTATAAGTCAATGATATCATACATTTAACTATAACTTAACCGTTATTTAGTTTTATAAAAATAAATAAATAATGCTGGACAATCGACACAGCATCATCGAGCCTCAAGCTAAGCAGAGCTTGTGTTACGGGTACTAGATGACTGATATACTTAATACAATACAATACATAGATAGATATTTTTTATTATACATCCGGAACAAATATTTGACATCATACAAACATTTGTCCAAGGCGGTAATCAAACCTGCAACCTCCTGCATCGCAGGCAGACCTTCGCCCGCCGCGCCACATCGCCATCGGTCGCCATAAATGCCACAATGATCAAGTAGAAGTTGTTCAAAAAGTAACATCTGCCTACCCTATCCAATAAGATATACCTACCTACCCAATTATATGCTTGTGTTGGTTGAACACTGGACGGACATGCTCTTCGAAATCAAAGGCTTGTTTTCGCTTTGTCTTCTGCACAATACCATTGGTCAGACTGATTCAGAACTTGAAGGCAAACATTTTGGTCCTTTCACAGCAGATTCTGTTTGCTCGAGCAGTCTGTAACTCTACGTCATTTATTTTATTTGGCACAGTAAAATCCAATGATATAAATGATAATACTAATCACTCAACTCACTCAAATAACCATCAACTCAGCAAAGAGACAAAAGTAAAAATAATATTTTAAAGATTTTATTTATTTATTTAGTTCTTAGAGTAATTTGGTACAACAGTCTCTTATTACTATCAGTTTACAGTAAGTGATCAATGATAATAGTTATGGTACAGTAGTGTTGAATAAGTACCTACCTACTTATTGTTGAGTCAGATTGTTGCTGTAATTTTGACTTAAGTACCTGACGTAGCTCTGTCCCCCACACTAGGTCTCTAAATGAGCCTGAATTGTAGGGTTACAGTGATTCGTTTCGGACTCTCATCACAATAAAAACATCAATTAACTTTTATTTATGAAAGACTGTGGACAGGTTTATATAGAGAATTTAAAACAAAATTAAAAGTGACTTCCAAATGAACTTAAAATATTATAGAATGTTAATAAAAAATATGTTCAAATATAGCTGCAATTTTTCTCTATATTTCATAAAATATTAAAAAAATCCATAAAAAAATACTATCACTAGCAGCGTCGCTTATGTAGAGTAGCAGAGTTCTTTGTGATAGAACACGTCCAGGGAAGTACTACCACCATACCTATTTCTGCCGCAAAGCAGTAATTCTCGCATTGCTGTGTTCCGGTGTGAAGGGTATGGTTTCCGGTGAAATTACTGGCACATGAGTTTCGATCTATGCCTCAAGGTGGCAACCCGCGAGTGATACCTCTGGTATTGCAAGCGTCTATAGGCTGCGGCAACCGCTTACCATCTTGTGGGCTGTACGCTTGGTTGCCATTTCAGCAGTTGTATAAAAAAAAAACAGGTTCTTGGATACTAAAATTCCTACATATAAAAAGTGACAGGGACTTCGATTATCACGGACCGGCGAAGGGGCAATAAAAGTGAGTCGTGCGATATCGATTAACGCGTTCGATAGTGCGAGACGATTGCTGCAATCGCAAATCACTTGACACTGGGGCCTCTCCCACCGGCGACTAAGTAGAGTAGCTTCTGTTCGATTTAGTAATTTAAAAGTTACTGTGCTGTTTCATTATGTTTTTTTTTTCATTTAAAACCGTATGTATCAATTTATTATAAGCTCCAATTCATGTCATAACTGGAGATGATTATTTACTATTATCGTAAATCATGTGTGAAAATGCGCTTGCATAAAACTTAACACACCCATACATACAGTCATGGATTCCCTGTGTGTTTGTGGGAATCAGGAACTAAAACTGCGGCCCAGCCTGGAACAAATATTTGCAGACAACGCAACCGTTTTCCCGCAGCGAATCGAGCCTTTCTTGTTTCTTGAACGTTGAGCGAGAGGTTATGTCTCGCTCATCATATTTTTATGCTCGTAAAGCAAAAACATGTTTTGCTCCTTAACATTACCTAAGACCCGTAATGTAACTGTGTTTTCATTTCATTTCATTTCATTTATTTATTGCTTTATGTTTTGACGACCGATGTGGCGCAGCGGGCGCAGGTCCGCCTGCGACGCGGAGGTTGCGGGTTCGATTCCCGCCTCGGGTCAAATGTTTGTACGATCTACAAATATTTGTTCCGGGTGTTCTGGGTATTCTCTATATATAATAAAAAATATCTATCTATGTATTGTATTGTATTAAGTATATATCAGTCATCTAGTACCATAACACAGCTCTGTTTAACAGTAGCTTATCTTGGGGCTAGATGATGCTGTGTGGATTGTCCAGCATTATTTATTTATTTTATTTATTCATTTATTTATATTGAGTAGTTAGTTATTTAGCTCTTATAATATTATACGTTAGTAGGTAGCCCTGTTAGGGCGTTGCAACACTTTTGAGTTCGATTTACTTAATTATTTAGTAAGTAAGGTACCTAAGTTTATATTTGAACAGATTGAATTTATAATAAAATGTTTAGTGTAATTAATAATATTGCAAACAATTAAATTAGTGTAGGTACATATGTTATAAAATGTCAAGTAAAAAGTTTAATAATTTTAGTAAAATTTTTGTACACAACGTATTTTGTATATTTTGTAATGTAATGTAATTATGTAATATTTTATTAAGTTAATAATGTTACCCATAACGTTTAGATAAGGTTTATGCTTATCATTATTTTTTTATTGGATTTGTTTAGTATTCCCAAATTTAGTTTATTTTTGAGAAGCTGAATTTGGAAATGATTGACGAACAATTGTGTGAGGAAGTGATGGGCATTCCGGCGAGGTCCGCGGTTGGGTCGCGCGGTGGCTGTGGATGTGTAGGTAAATAGATAAATGGATAGGTAGGTCAGGTACCATAGTTTTATAAAACAAGTAGCAAGATCTCTTCAACCTAGATTTTATAGTAAGTTGTGGATAACGCTGTTGGTTTTATGTTAATTAAGTCTGTTTCATATCTACCATTTACTCAACCATAAATGCATAACTGTTTGTTATCCCGAATAAATAAAATAAAAATAAAAAAATAAAAATATCAAATATACTGATTTCCTTTAATTTTACTTCATTTTAGTTGGAAGCTCGCCACGACCATGATCAGGTCATCCATTCATAAGATCAAAACCTGACATCAAAACGTCACGGCGGTTTATCGGTAGTCTCTTATGCTCCAAGAACTCATATCGCAAAGGCGTAATAAAAATGAGCCGTGCTATCGATTATAACGTCCGGCGGTGCGAGACGATCGCTGCAATCGCCGATAAATCACCCGCCACTGAATCGAATATGCTTGAATAACGGATGATGGCTCGCTGATGCGCTCGTGTGTCCGCGGCTTTAGCAAGATTGATCGAGTACGATGTAATGCTGGGAGCATTGCGTTTTCAAATTTCGGGTGTGACCGTGTGACTACTTATATGAACCGTACCTACTTAGTAAGTTCTTAGAGTCAGTTTCCAACTCTGGGAGATAATAAACCGCATGAAGGCCTAACTTTGTAAAGGCTAAGACCAACCTTTACGGCTTACTTTTTTATAATAAGTTGTAAGTAAATCTAGTAGCACAATTTTATGAAAAAGCTGAGACCATTGTACAGCTTACTATGTATCTCACCATTTCATAATATAAATCTAGTAGTACTGCTAAAGAAAGAAATATTTTATTGAGTTAATTTAATATCAGTGTAACGAAAGAAATTATATTCTAAGGTTGGATTCGACCAAACTCGAATAAGCACTATTATCCGAATAAATCGTAGTTATTCGAGATTAAACTAATATATTACTCATATTTTACATTATTTTCATAAATTATATTTCCATATATTCCAAGTTTGGTCGAATCCGACATAAGGAGCTTCAATTTGACGAATAGAAAATGTCGTCCTGGAGTAGGTAATATTTATTGACCGAGCGAGCGAAGCGAGCGAAGCGTCTCAGTTTCGAGTTTGGCCAAAAATGCTTTTGGATGTCGGTTTGTCCGGTCTTTTTGTGTTCTCGCCTACAGGTCGCATTTTTCAACCAATCTTGGTATACAGATTCTATGACTTTATAGAATTGATTGTCGTCGGGGATTTTTCATAAGGGGCGTACTTTTTCCAAAAAAGGACAAAAAGGGGGCTGCTGAATATCTCCGCCTAATGTAATTTCGATAATTTTTATTCTATATAAAAGGTAAGTATTAACTTTAAGTTTGTCTGATATTTGCTGAAGATCTGATGAAGATCTTCAGCGTGATGAGCAAAATAGTTCCTCAAAATGCAATATGTAGTAGGCTTTACAAGTTTGTGCTTGCGAGGTCTACTATTCGGAAAACTGCTAGTAAAATAGTAAAACCACCCAACTTAATTCATGTTTGTACCTACAACTGTGAAAATAAATACCTTTATCCTAAAAATAAATGTTTTATTCTTACAATGTTTCACTTCTTTGACGGAGGCCTTCGGGTGGCCGACTGACACAAAGTTTGCCACTGTCTTACACAAACTTACTCTACTTATGGGTTGAGTTTTTAATGATACTTTTTTGAGATCTCTAGACCCATAAACTGAAACACCAAAACCCAGGTTAGTTAGTCAGTTATGCAACAATTTTGTGTATTCAGGTTAAGAACGTACTTTACTTACTAAGAAAATAAAATATCGCAATGAAAAATTAAGATTTACAAAAAAATAAAGCTTTTGATTATGCCTGACTCTTCCTTAGCTAGTTCTGGTCAAAGAGACATGTAAAATTAAAAGGCTCGTCGGTTCTTGCGGCTAAGTTTTTATGCTGATCGTGAAAAGTTTGGTCGTAAGTTCGAGCCTGGAGGCGCTCATTAAAATATTTCAAATTAGCAGTGGAAAGTTCATTAAAAAAGGTGTTTATAAAGTATGTATGACAATTCAAAAACCAAAAAATCTAGTATTATTTAAAATACCTAGTAGTTATATTTAAAGAGTAGTAGAGTTCTTTGTGATAGAGCTCGTCCGGGGAAGAACTACCACCATACCTATTTCTGCCGCCAAGCAGTAATGCTGTGTTCCGGTTCGAAGGGTATGGTTTCTGGTGAAATTACAGGCACATGAGACTCTCGAACTACGTCTCAGGGTGGCAACCCGTGAATGATACCTCTGGTATTGCAAGCGTCCATAGGCTGCGGTAACCGCTTACCATCTTGTGGGCCGTGCGCTTCTTTGCCACTCAAGTTGTATAAAAAAAATATATAGTATTTATTCTAATTATTGGCGCTTAAGAACGTGACTGACATAAAAAATAAAGCACAGCAAAGTTGACAAATGTATGAATCAAGTGACATCAAATTTCAAATAGGTAGGTATTGTGAATGACATTTAATTCAGATTTTGGTAATTCATTTATTGTAACTTAATATTTATGTGTTCAATTTTTTTTAAATCATTTAATAACTTCAATATATTTAATGTGTACTTAATAATTATGATGTACACGTGCCTGTACTCGGGCGAGATATGCAGCTATATAATTTATATTTTCCACCTAATGTAAAAATGTACCATGTCTTTTGTGAATAAACCTACTGAATACTGAGCAAAACGACAGGCTTTTTAGTGCACGAAGGAGGTCACAGTTGTTGTTTCACAACTTAGATTGCACAGTTTTCAACTCATCCACCCAATGCTGTGAAACGGAGCGCGCTTTGTCCGCGCCCTTTGGGAAATAACTCTACGCTGACACTTCGATTTTTTATTGTTATTCATAAACTACTCGACTCGATTGACGACCGATGTGGCGCAGCGGGTGTAGGTCCGCCTGCAACGCGGAGGTTGCGTGTTCGATTCCCGCCTCGGGTCAAATGTTTGTACGATCTACAAGTATTTGTTCCGGGTGTTCTGGGTATTTTCTATATATGAAAAAAATATCTATCTACGAGTATGTATTGTATTGTATTAAGTATATATCAGTCATCTAGTACCCATAACACAGCTCTGTTTAACCGCAGCTTACCTTGGGGCTAGATGATGCTGTGTGGATTGCCCAGTATTATTTATTTATTTATTTATTTAGTCGTGGTTACGTGGAGACTAATGCAATTTATTTATCACTCTTCAGAGGTTTTCGTCGTAGCTTAACCTAGACTGTTTTAGCATTTTAGTTTACTCACAACTTTACTCTTTAGACAGGATAAAGTTGACTGATTTTCAAGACTGTGATCGTGTACAGAGACCTTTATAAAAATAAAGTATAAAACAGGCTACATGAGGATAGCTTACAATCATTTAAAAAAGTAGTTCATGATCGCAGCAAGATCGCAGCTTAAAAGTCTTGACAAAAAACGTTCTTATCACTACAATTACTAAAAACTTTCAACATTGCCGTGTAGCATAGTCAGCGATAGTCTTTAAACCATATCAAAAGCTGTAAAAAGATGAACCCTCAACATCTCCGTGCATCTTTCAATAACGCATCATAAATCTTTTCAGTGCCTTGAACTATTACTACAGCATAAAATAAAACGCTAAACTCTTTCAATTTCTCGTTGTAAACCTAAATATTGCAAGCGGTGAGTCACGTTCGGCGATATTGACGCGCTGGTGTGTACGTTCCTTGAGATTAATGGTGTTTCTCTTGCGTCATTTGGTTGGTATTTTCGTCCAATTTTCGGAGGAAATCCTTGCTTTTTTTGTAGGTGTTTGGGCTTGTAAATTACTGGCGTACATGCATATAACTTTGGTGTTTCCAGGCGATTATTTTGTTGAATACATTTTAGAACTGAAACCAGCTGGTTTTAAAGTTTAAATCGACGAAATATTGTTATTAATTATTTTTTCTAGGTTTTATTATAAAATATTTGTTTGGTGCTCTGTGATCATAAAGGTTAAAATGCTTGTTGCAAAAGTTCAAGTTCGAGTTTGGTAATTTAATGTATTTCTATCATTGAGTAGTAGTCTCAACCAAAATATAATTATATTATGAATAATGCTTACTCTGCGTTTATGCTTGGGTAAGAGACAAATGTTCATTGGTTTTTTTATGCACGATACAGTTATCCTTATTCAATATTTTATCTTCCCACTTACTCAGAATATTACAGAATAGTTCTAATTTGTCCTCTGTCTTTCTTATGTAATCAATCACGATTGTCTACCTTAAGCTATTGGAATGAACGTCGAATTTCGCTTATCTGCCCGCGTCAATCAGTATCACGAAGAAGAATCGCCGACTTTGCGTCGCTCGCTATGTGTTGACGCACTGACAGACTGACGGATTACACTCGCACTGACAAATGTTAGCAAGCAATTGGGTAGTGTAACGGGAAATAAACTTTACAAACGCGCAATAGGGAGCAAAATTGCTTGTGTACATAATTGATTTTCTGGTATTTACTGTTTGGAAGAGTAGCGTGTTTTGTAAAGCGCTTTTTTTACTGGTTGTGAAGGATCTGCTATCTTATTGACTAACCTAGTATGTACAGATAAAGTACACATTACGTAATTGTTGTTTTCAAAGAATGGTTTATAATTTTACAGGTAACCTATCCGGTAAACCGTAGCGTGTTTTTTTATGTCAGCAAGTGACAGGACAATCAAGGCGCCCGCCCACCTGATGTTAGGCACCACGCCTGACTATTACAGATGCAGTGCCACCCGAAGCTTAAAGTGTATGGCTTACTTACAAATACAAATAGTTTATTTGGTATAGAAACACATAGGAAATAAAAAACAAGTGAACGTTGACAGCTGCTTAAGTCAAAAAAAAAACTGTGTAGCAGTGTCAGCGCCCGACTCCTTAACTGATACAAATGATTCCTTAATATATTAAATTACTTACTTAATGTATTAAAAGAAAAAAACTACAAGTTAAGATTAAATAAGCAAAAAATTTAAAGTAAACTTGAAATTTATTGACTTGAAACGGCTTACTGGGAATTTATCAATAAATTTCTTATAAAATCATTCATGTTAGCTATACGCGATCACTGGTTTTATCTCTACTTATTTTGACCACAAAACTTTTAGATTTAAGCCACTTAAAATTCTTAGCCAACTTTGAACCAAAAAATATGAGTTATCACTTAGCATGCGAAGTGGAGTCGGCCATACTGCGCCGTATTAGCATTGCTAATAACTTGTGTCATCGCCGTCGTGTTGTTACTTCCCAGCCAGAGGGACTACTCTCGCAAAACAAAAGCGTTATTATATCGTTACAGTTTTCATCACACACTCAATTCGCTGGTCCGAATCGACAGTAAAAAAAATGTCAGTTGGGACACTGTTCAAATAAATTTTGACCGAATATGATCACGAAAATGATAAAGACTTTTAGTGAGATATTTAGTTCCGACACGTTCCATTGATCACAATGGTTCGTGAAACGGTAAAATAATCCGCAATGATTGACGGACTTTATGCCTGAATTTTCCTACTAGTCAGTGTGATGGACATAATATATAGAAGCTATGCTTAAATGTTACGGGAGATATCTTTGTACACTTTTTTCATGTTAAATTAAATGTTCATGCAAAGAATTATACTCGCTTATAAAAACATATAAAAGGGGTTATGTACCATAGAACGTCTACCCAATTATAATAATGAATGTGTTATCATTAGTATCAATATTGTGATACAGTCTTGGTATTAAGTGTTTATAAAAATAACATAGACGAAAAATTCCGGCCATCCTTTCCATCTACTCCATAAACAAACATTCCCTCCGTATCAAGTGAAACTCAACGCAATGAATCAGTGAAAATTCTCGCATATTCATGCATTACCCTACAAAATTGTTGCTCCTATAAAAAAGGACCGCCATAACGCGTCGAGGCGAAATTATTATAAATCTTCATGATATTACCATAGAGCAAGTTAGGGAACTTTGCTCTTTGCTGGTATTCCCGTAGTAAGTGGGTTGTAAGTCATCTGGGCCTATGCGCTGCCTGAGTGCTCCCTACTTATGGATCGTGCTCAAAATTATTGTGGCCTCTGGCTTATGGAAAGTAATTACAACCTAAATTATACTTTGTTTATAGAATAGACAGATTCTATTTTAATTTAGCATTTGTTTTTAAACGTCTTTCAAAAACATAATCATCTGTCAGTGTGTATTTGAGTATTTGAAAGTTAATGGGTAATATACATCATCAATTGATGAATGCTCGTTAATGGTGAAAAAAAATATCCTGAGATAACCCGCATATCCAAGGACTAAAAGTTTGAAAGACTCTACGATTTATCATGATAATGATATTATCATACCTGAGTACTATTACTATCTATTCTCAGTTAGCCCTGATTATCTAGTGGTAGTGACAACCTTCTGATCTTTGGAATCTTAAAGTTGTAGGTTTTAAAACTGGTATTTTTGAACTGAACTTTAGGGGTAAATCTATTGATGTGTGCGCCAATGCTCGTAAATAGTGAAAAAAAAATATCCTGAGATAACCCGCATGTCGAAGGACTAAAAGTTTGAAAGACTCTACGATTTATCATGATAATGATAATGTCATTATCATTATCATTATCAGGTATACCTTTTGCAGTTCATATTATTAAAATATCTTCAAAGATGCAGCTAAAAACTCCTGCACAGACTCATATAAATCGATTGTCTTTTCACGCTACAAGTGACTTCTATAATCGAGAAAGTGAGCCTGTAGTAGTAGTTTTAAATGTACGTCTCTTATTATTTGCGTAAGTTAGAACCGAGTCATAATAGCACAATATCTTTTGTTGGCGTAACGACAAAATAAAAACAAGTTGAATTCTTAAGTTATGTTAAGTGTATTGTGTTGTGTCTAATGGTTTGTTTACAATGAGTTATGGCCTCTTAGTCTCATAGTCGCTGTTGATTTGTATCGTTTGTTATTTTCAGAAATACACAATATCTTTATCATATTTTATTATTATTATAGGATAATTATATTGCATCTTAAATCAGCCTTAATCGAGATTTTGTCGGTTTTAATTAATTGCTGAGCAAAAGTATCCACTTTATTTCTTTCTTTCTTTAATATTAATATAGCTTAGAAAATATACAAAATCTTAGCTCAATATCAGGATAAACAAGGCGAAAAATATAAAACAAAGTAAATTAAACATAACCCAGCATCGACTACCAGTAAATTGAGTATAATATATTTGTTCAGCATCTCAGATTTGTCCAGATTCTCTATATCCTTTTTAAGCCAAGCCAAAAGCAAAAATAACGTACAGTGTAGAGGACACAAAGAATGCCAATATTCGAGTCCCCTACTCTCTCGAGCCATTGAATCCGAATACATCTAATATGATGATCGACTGACATCACAAGTCGCAACATTTGCAAGAATCGCGCAGAAAATACCGTATTCGAAGCATTATTTGAGACTTGTTTTCGCTGAGTATACTTTTCTACTGTCATACGTGGTTCTTGTTTCATTAGAACATGTTTTTGGTTTGATTTCATTTCCACTCAATTTCGCAAAGGCTTGGAATTATTTTCCCTAACCGTTTATGATTTATGACTGAGCATATTTTTTCATCACAAGAAATATTAATTTCGTGCAAGTTTGATAGAATTCGTAGTTATACTATAATTTATATAGTATAATTATATAAGTTATCAACAGATTAGCGTAATCATAATTAGATATTTATTAACAACTTTGTTGATTCGAGTGAGAAATTCATAATTAATATTGACTATGTAGCTAGACTGTTTCTTTAGGTATTGTTTAATTGTGTACATACGATTTAATGTAAGTTGGAATAAAATAGCACATTTAAACTTTAGGTATTTCACGCTCTAGTTCTAAAGTCTTTCAACAACTCTCTTCCTACATCACTCCCAGCTAGCTTCACCACTCCGTCTCTGTTTATTGAAATAAAACCTCATTTTAGAAGCAAAATAAAGAGCTCAACCAAATTTTCTCCTCCATATATCTTCGAGTTTGGAACAAAAGAAGTTGCACCGGATAACCGCGCGAGTTTAATGAGTTAGCTCCATCTACGTCTGCCGACTGATAGTGGTATATTATACGCGTCGGGAGCAAAGTGTACGAGAACACAGTATATCTGTATTATTAGTATCATTCACAGTTGAATTCGTCTTGGGAAGTACTACCACCACATCTATTTTTGCCGCAAAGCAGTTTCGCTTATAATGCTGTAATGATCCAGTGTGAAGGGGATGTAAGGGTAAGGTAAACTACTAAAGTGGCAATCAAGAGTACAGCCTACATGATGGTAAGCGGTTCCCGTAGCCTATGTATGCTTGTGGCATCAGAGATTTGCGTGACCTGAAAGTAAAGTCCCTTTGGAACTTGCAGCTTGGATTGAAGGGGTATTTGACATTAATTCATTGCTGAATGCTTGTTTGCACACAACTGCTTGAAGGCAGTATATCTGGTACCCAGCAAGAAGAACTCTTTCTAAAGTATTCTACAAGTACCACCAGTATCATCTGAACCCAGTAGCCCAGATATTAGTACTACGTACGGAATCCCCGGTCCCCCGGTCGCGAGTTTACCGGCACCATACGGCACCTTTCGCCGGCACTGAAGCTGAGGGCTAGTAGTCACGCGTTTATTTTGGTTATATTGTGTAGGTCAAAGCGCGCGTATGCCAGCGCGAGCAAAAGTGTGCTACCTCGCTCTTGCTACAATTGGGTGGGGACAACCATGACACTCACACATACAATAGCACCGTTTACGTACACAAACTATGCGTGTGGTGATTGCGACGTGTTCGCTTCATACACTTTATTGAGAGTGTCTGGGGTGTGGCAGTAGATTGATCGTTTACCTATTGGGCATTCTGCACCATAAAGTGTTAAAACTATAGTAGTTAGAAATCATATTAAGTTATTAACGGCACGCGACCGCGTTCGGCGGTTGCTCGGCGAATACTGACGCGCGCGGTGCTCATGAAGAAGAGCTTCTAAATAGCTTCGAAACTTCAGCATAAATGACAAATTCAAGTGGTAAATAGCCGTTAATAATTTTATATTCTGCACCTTACTGCGCTGTGGCACTGTGGAGGTTCATAGGGTAACCGCAACAAGAGTTGGCATGTCTTATTTCAATGAACTTGACTGATGCGTTTCATGTTCTAGCTGAATATGAATACTGGTTGTATTGCATTGTCGTTTGTAACTTCTATAAAGGTTTTGGTAATAACTTTTATTGTATTATAAAATAAAGTCAGGAACGGAAGATAGTGGCAATTTAGTAAATGATTTTTCATCATCATCATCAATACAGTCAATAGACATCCACTGCTAAACATAGGCTTCTTCTAAAAAGTGATAAAACAGTAGCTGATCTTGAGCTGTTTTTATTTATAATTAGTACATCCGGCGCGGTTTCACTCGCGTTATTTTTTTAGCGAATTTATACACCCTGTATATTTTCTCATTGTTTATAAGGAAGAAGAAAAGGAGGAAGGTTTCCAAGGAAGGCCCTAGACTTCAACAAACATTTCAGGACCAAAATCAGCCAAATCAATCCAGCCGTTCTCGAGTTTTAGCAAGACTAACGCACAGCAATTCATTTTTATATTTAAGAAGAAAATATGGATATTCGCCTGGTCATATTTTATACATAAACATTATTTTATTTTATTTTTATTATTTTATAAAAATGTAGGTACTTTTTCATGTCTAATGGGGTCACACGTGGGGTTCGACACATAATTAGAACTGAAATAAAACTTTAACTTCCTAATCAAAGTTAGCGAATCCCCTTTCTCGGTTAGGAGGTGGATTACATCAATGGGTTTAGGGCGGGATTACAATTGGTCCATTTTACCTAGTTTGACCTTTACTCGAAGTGACAGGTGACATCGGGAGTAACCGAGCGAAGAACTTCCTAGATTATGTTTCCCTTCAACTTGATTAAAGGAACCAATTATAGCGGATGAAAAGTCAACCAAATTTAAGATAACTTGAAATTGATTTGTTGACAAAAATAACGAGTTTCGAAAAATTCCCCCGTTTTTCTATTTAAATTGTTTATAATAATTTTTATTTAATATTCGGTTGGTTAATTGAGTTTTTCTTGAAGGTTTATTATTTAATCCATTTATTTTGGCTTATATCAACCTAAAAATGCATATATTGAATTTTAAAAAGTAAATTATAAGTTAGAAGCTTAAAAACATCTTTAAGAAGTTGAGCTCCAAGAGAGCTAATATTTAAATATTACGAGGACAATCACAAGCTTTTTAATTAAGTTTTAGATGTGATAGAAAAACCAGTAGCACAACAAGAAAAAAAAATGTCTAGCTACACTCTGTGTCTGGTTGGACATTTATCGGCGTCGGTTCATAATGGAGTGAAGCTATTTGCTCTAATATAATTTACTTTGTTACACTCACTTTAAATTAGAGTGACGTCATCAAGGCTTTTACGGCACTATGTCTGTGCCCTAGGTAACCTTACCTACTTAGCTTTGTGACTCGACTAAAACATCTAACAAGGTAATCGTTCTCAGAAAGATGAAAGAGGCATCAAATAAGGTACAGTTAGAAAAACAAAAATAAACTGGATTAAAAAAACTGCAAAATCGACTACAGAAACAAACGCCGTGTGCCCGTATGAGAATAGTTATTGGTTTTTAAATTGGTTTATTCACATAAATAATTATTACAAGCAAACGAATATATTTTATAAAAAAATAAGTTAGTCTTAATTTATTTAAAGAAAGTTTAGTTGGGATTAGTACGTTTTAAATTAATTTAAGATGGTATAAAGGAATCTTTAACCTTTAAAGTCAATTTAGTTTTAGTTCTTTATAATCTCATTTGTTTGTAACTAAGTCTGTTTGGGTATTGGAGCGAAAAACAAGTTACAATTTAGATAAAACCAAGTACAAATCTGATTTCAAAATAATGAGTTTTTTGATTAGATTCGTAATGAAATAGTTAAATTTATGATTAATGAAGTTTAAAGTGTTTGGAAAAAGTAGCATTGAACTTAGGACACTGAAATGTTTTCAAGTTCATCATCATCGTACCAGCTAGAAGTCCACTGCTGGACATAGGCCTCTCCCAGCTATCTTTTGCCAGTCAAACCAATCTTGAGCTTTTACCATCCAAGCATTTAAGTTTTTAGATCACACCAAAAAGAATGAAGCAGACAGCCGTAAACTTTTTTGCAAAATAAACTTTATCTAAACTCGACCCATACAATTCCTAATTAAAAAAAAATAAGCACTAACGCAAGCCGTGCGAGGCGGTATGGTCTCAGGACTCTAGCCTGCCCATTGGGCGAAAAACAAAAAAAACAAGCCGTGCGTCAGTCCCTATTTTGACAACCCATATTTCATATTTCATTTATTCATTGCTCAATGTACATTTGGTTGCGTAAGGTGTTAGTTAATACATTTTATCTAATGGTAAATGCATAAATCCTGAAGGGCGCTGCAACATATTATTTTTAATACAGATTAGAACATAACATTATTTAAGCCCAGTCAATGGTTTGAAATAAATCAATTTATAATCAAAGAGCTGTTACTGTGAGCAACTTAACTAAACCACTATCACCCACATAATATATTTCAACACAGCACAGTGACACACCATACATCAATCTGAAGCTTAATTAATCACACACTGTCGGCACAGTATTACTGTATTAACAGAAGAACTTATACAGACGTTAGCGAAACGACGACCGATGTGGCGCAGCGAGCGCAGGTCGCGGAGGTTGCTGGTTCGGTTCCCGCCTCGGGTCAAATGTTTGTACGATCTACAAATATTTGTTCCGGGTGTTCTGGGTATTTTCTATATATATATAAAAAAAAACTATCTATGTATTGTATTGTAATAAGTATATAACAGTCATCTAGTACCCATTATGCAGCTCTGTTTAACAGCAGCTTACCTTGAGGCTAGATGATGCTGTGTGGATTGTATAGCCTTATTTATTTATTTATTATTTAAACTGTTTCTATTTGATGGTATGTCCCACCGCAGTGCCAATTTTTTTTTTATATTACTGAAGTGGCAACCAAGCGTACGGCCGACAAGATGGTAAGCGGTTACCGCAGCCTATGGACGCTTGCAATACCAGAGGTATCACTCGCGTTGCCACCTTGAAAGCTAAGATCTGGCTAAGATCGAAAGCCTCATGTGCCAGTAATTTCACCGGAAACCATACCTTTCACACCGGAACACAGCAATGCGAGCATTACTGCTTGGCGGCAGAAATAGGTATGGTGGTAGTCCTTCCCCGGACGAGCTCTATCACAAAAAACTCTACTACTCTACTAAATTTGCCTAACAAGTACTGTTGCAGGAAGTAAAATTACTTTTACTAATAATATATTTGATTAGCAAGTGCAATGTGTATCAAACGAACTTAATTTGATAAAAAACATTATAAGTAACGTAGCTATAGGAAATAATTGAAATATTATGTTTTAAGCTTTTTTTTTTTAATTTTGGCGATGTAATGTGAACGCAATAATGTTTTAATAATATGTTGCGCTGCATAATAATATTTTGAAACAAAATGTGATATATATGAATAAGTAGTATCGTAATGATCTTATTATGTAAAAGATTATCATAAAATATCAAACATTGACACAATGGGAATCAAAACCCCAAATAAAAACCCCTTCAAAATAATTGTAACCCTCAGTGGATTACAATTATTTTTGAGAAGTTTGTGCTAAAACTGACATTATTAGTGTCATTACTGTTTGTAAAACTACTTATACTGTGCTGTTAGCTTCTACCCACAGAATCGCCTTATTCAATTCAACTAATGACTCAACTTCAAACGAATGAGATTTATATTAGAATAATTTAAATATAAAGCTGTAAAGACAAAAACTTGTTGGAGAATTCCGTCGAATCTAAGTTGTTGCTGTATTTAAACCTCTTCACAGTTTAATATAGTAATAAGACAAATATTTTCATGAGCTTCATGCAACGCGTTTAGAAAATTTTGTTAGATTTATGTATTTTGTACACAACTGTTTTTTTATGACAGCGGGTTTTAAGAGACGTAACGCAAGCTCGTAGAACAACACGATAGTGCAACCATCGCAAGTTTGCGCAATTGGACTAGATATTGATATATGAGTGTCGTTATTGTGTTTGCAGGCTAATTAAGTAAAGTAAAAAATATATTTATTCAATATCACAAGGATTACTTTGAAACGTCTTAAAGCTTAGGAGAATTTACGCTAGTTCCACGCGCTTCAGCCTAGAAGAAGCTGGCAACAAACTCGGCTGGGTTCCTAGCTTTTTTTTTGATGATTCCTTTTCGTCATAAAGCTTCAGTGTTACTTATTGCAGACATGTAAAATGTCACTCTGGTTCGTTCAGTCCGTTCAATAGTGGCGGCGTGGTTGAGTAACATAGGTACTTACATAATATATCCCGATACATATAAACATTATAGTTGTGAGCTTTCTTTTAGAATACTTTGTATAAAACGTCTACAATTTAAACGCTTTCTGCTGTAAATTATGTTAAATCGTGATTCGCCGAGTTGCCGCTCTTTAATCCAAGACTGTGATTTCATTTGATTACGCTAGACGTTTGATGATTCAAGCATTTTTAACGTCTAACGGGACCGAGTAGTACATCTTCTTAAGTAAATTCTTCTTCACGAACCAAGAAAGGTGGGTGTAAGTCCCGCTTGAGGCTTTTTTTTTTTTTTATACAACGGAAGTGGCAACCAAGCGTACGGCCATGGTCATGGTACAAGAATGGTAAGCGGTTACCGCAGCCTATGGACGCTTGCTATACCAGAGGTATCGCTCGCGGGTTGCCACCTTGAGGCTAAGATCGAAAGCCTCATATGCCAGTAATTTCACCGGAAACCACACCTTCACACCGGAACACAGCAATAAAAATAAAAGGCGAAAATAATTTGTATAATTTTTTATTTTTTATAGAACAGCGTTCAAGATTACCACAAATAATTCTCAAGTCCACGTTTGGATTTAAAATATTCTAGTAGGTAAGGTAATCTAATGTCTACTAGTTATAGCTATATATGTTCGAAGTTATAGCTATAAAAACACACGCGCTACTGTTCAATAAGCGAGCGGTTCTAAACAGCATTCAGATTTCGTGTATTCGATTCAACTCGATCATCAATGACAATCAATGACATCGAATCATCAGTGTGAATTGACCCTTGTAGTGATTGTGGACGTTGTTATTCCTAAAAGTGGGTCATCTATTACGGAAATGAAACTGTTTTAATACTCGATCCCTTTGAGATATAAATGAATAAGATCAAAATTTAATTATTCAAGAAATAAAATAGAAACTCTTGAAGTACGTAATCTTAAGAGAGAAGAGAGTCAGAGATAGTCAAACAACAAAAATAAACATAATAATCTAATTATGATAAACCAGAAACATAAAAGCAACATTATGTACACGACTTGACACCTATTTATACAGAGTACATTTTACAGAACCGAAGAGTGTGTTTTCATGAATATTAATGCGCCGAGAATTTTTCCATTATCTCCCGCTGAAGGACGAATGTCTGAATATATTTTATGTTGCTTTTGCGTTTCAGTAAGTGATTTAGAGGTTATTACAAGTTATGAAGTAGGTACTCGGGACTAAAACGAGCAGGTTCTACGTTTTATATCCTACTAATATTATAAATGCGAAAGTCTGTGTATGCGTGTATGTGTATGTAAATGTGTATTTAATTATTTTAAGTATAGTTAGTTGATAATTAGTATATTATTTAGGTTAATATTTATTATGTAGGTAAGTTTATGTATTATTCGAATGTATATATTTATATGTAATGTATTTATTGCTAAATATTTGTTTTGTGTTTAATAATTTTTTTTTTATCATTTCTTGTTATTATGTCCTGGTGTGCACCTACCCACTTCTACTAAATCATCTCTCATTCACTACTAGGTTTGCTGGAAGAGAACTCTTTTTAGGGTTAAGCTCGCCTGTGTACATGCACTATATTTTAAGTTTTTTCTAAATGTTTATGTGTGTACAATAAAGAATAAAGAATATGTTTGTTACCACGTATCTACGTGACGACTTAACCGATTGTGATGAAATTTGGAATGGCTTGGAATAACACTTTTACTTTTTATCCCGGAAAAATTGTCTGTTCCTGTGGGATAGCATAAAAACTACAAAAAAGCGGGTGAAGCCGTGCGGGTCAGCTCGTTTAATGTTAATATAAAATAGTCGCACAAACAACGCACATCTTAAATGATGAATCTATTAAGACTGTGACGTTTTAAAACTGCTAAAACTTTTTTATCCCAGTTGCTCTACTGGGTGAAGTGCACCCCTAATAAAGGAATTTCCGAAGTTAAACTCATAAAATACGCAGTAAGAAGAATATTTCGAAAAATAACTCACTGGGCGCTCGACTAGTGTATTGATTCAGTGAAAATGTATCAAACCAAAAGTTTTTAAACAAGAAAACAAAAAAAACGCGGGAAACTAGCATGAACTTTGTGTAAACTATTTTTCAGTTTTGTATTCCGTCGATTGGTTTCTTGTTCCACATAGCTCGTGTCTATCCGTAGACAAGGCTAACGGTGCCCCGACATCTGACCCCACTCGGACTCTCGAACACCATTCCAACTTGCCACTTAACCCGGACTGTTTCAAATTCTTAATCTATGGTAATAGGCACTTTAGGGGAGCCAAGTTCTGTAGTAATCAGTGGGTAAGGCGTTCTCGAAAACTCCATGTTATTTGATGCTTGTTCGACGGAATGCGTACACACGGTACTGGCAAGGAAATACGCTGGTTTTGTACTTTTTACTGTAAACTGATTGAATGTATAGATTTCAACGAACTCGGTGACTCGGTGGCTGAGTGTCGGGTTGAGAAGATGGTCTGCAAATAATTGTTATAGATTTCAAGATATTTATTGGCATAAATAAGTGTTACAGAAGGTCTTAAAAGTAATATGGCACTTAGAACTTATTTGCCCTTTTCAGGCATTGCTGGGCGCTAAGCTGCTTACATAAGAGTACTAGCTAGTATTTATGTATTTAGTGATAATTGTGTACTAGGTACACATGTACCAATATAAGTTATAATATATATATATTACATATGTAGGTACAATAGGTATGCATTCAAAACCAAATGAATATTATAAATAAATGAAAAAGGGGTTAGGTGGCACTGTGTAAAAATTTCCACAATGAAGTTTTATTTACTAGCAACCCGCCCCGGCTTTTAACGGTGCTTAAGCTACCTTTCTCTTGAATCACTCTATCTATTTAAAAAACCGCAATCGTTCGTTCGTTCATATGAGTCAGTGGCCAACTCTGATGACAGAGTTTCTAGGCCGCCCAAAGGCCTCTGTCATGGCCTAAAAACCGCAATAAAATCCGTAAAGTAGTTTTAAAGATCTAAGCAGAGACAGACAGCGGAAAGCGACTTTGTTTTATACTATAGTGATATTTTTATGTAATTAAACTTATTTAAATTAGACTGGTAACACTTTGTCTTTGAATATCCTAAAATTAAGCATAATTCCCAGTAGCAGGAGTGTCAATTAAAATAAACCTTTGAAGGTGCTAAGCACGAAGTCACTGAAATATGCAGTAGGGTATGTTTTTAATATTATTTGAGGCTCTTTTATTTAGTTAGAAATATGAAATTTATGTGTATATTGAGAAAACGATAACTTTTTTTATTTATGCTTGAATAAATTCAATCATTTTACGTACCTTGTTATAAGAGATAAATAAAGAATAATATTTTATTATTAAATAAAGTTTAGTTTTTGTTTGGTGTTTTTTTTAGTTCTAAGACATTCATCTTATATCAATAATTTTTTTTTTATCGTCAACTGCTAGTGATATAATTATAATGGTAGTAATTTCCCGTATCAAACCAAAGAACATGAGTTTTATGGGATATTTGCTATATTTTTTTTGTTTTATACTTATTTTGTACATTTTTTTAAATATTTTTTTAAGTGCGCCTCAAGCAGTTCTTTTAAAACAACTTTAAGAGCAAACTATAATGCGAAAAAACTAACCAAACTATTGCCTATGCGAGCAACAGCGAAACTAATTGGAAAACAATTGGATCTGTTTAACATGAATGGGGAATCTCCCAAGTCAATTTGTAAGCCAGTTTTTCTGCGTACTCCGGGGACGCAAAAACTCAGCAGGTCTGACTGAACGGATCCTACAGATTTTCCGCTGTAAAAAGGTTATTTATTTTCATTTTAAAACCTCGAGGGTGAAAGAGAATAACTATTTACATTCTACTCTTTTGCGCCTGTATTTTTTTTATTTTACGTTCAAGTCAAGTGTTGGAATAAAGTCTTGTGAAGCAGCACTAAAGATTTATTTTTCATAGATCTTATTTATTTTATTTTATTTTATAAATTTTAGGAAAACTAACAGCTAAACAGATACAAGAGATAAATTATATAGATAAATGTAACTATCTTAAATATCTTGTCATGAATTTCCGCAAAATCGCACCTGAATCTATCAACTATTAAACTTTCTCTCTTATTTAGCCTCAACAGCTTCAAAGAAAGATTTGTTGAACTGACAAACGAAGAAAATGCTGTTTATATTTATAAATAAAGTTTCCCTTCTGGGTTTTGCACTGTGCTTAGCTACAATGAGTGAGTAGGAAGTGTGATTCCACGCCATTGCCTGCGATTACAAATGTAATCAAAAGGAACGCGCGCTATTTGTTCTCAGATAATTTCGGGATGCAAATTTTAAACGATTTTTATGCTGTAGGCTGTAAGCGAAAATGTTATTCTGTATGAATATTTCGCTTTATTTGTCGTACCGAAAATTATGTTGGATTATGGACCCGAATAATATACTCTTAGAGGCTTTTAGTAGAGTTGTACTGAGACACAAAGCAAATGTATCGATGTATTTACTTATTTAAAAATAAACTTAAAGTTTTTTGTATGAATAATCACGGGCACGGTAAGCTATCGGTCCAAGCTTCTAAAAGTCCTGAGGCCTTCGGGCGGCCTATAAACTACGTCACCAAAGTTGGCCACTAACATACAATCTTATGTATTACTTACGTAATATACTTATTTTCTTCAGTTTTGCTTACTTTTGCAAGAAAGCAGCTTCTATTATGATCAGGCGTAGTACCTAACATCATGCAAATAACCTGACGGTTTTGTCAGTTTACTTCATAAATAAATCATGCAAAATGACCCTAGAGTTCCGCACTTTTCTTACTTAAAAAATGCAGTTTCATATAAACTTTCGTTTCGTAAACGTTCGTTTAAAAATCTTCATTTATTTCAATGAAGTAAACTTACGAACTACGATGATGTGGGTTACGTGCATAAGTCTAATTTGTTTTCCTTACTGTGCTGCCAAAATATTTTACCTTTACCTAATAGCCAGTGAGATATTACCTGATATTTCTACATTACCAAATATATTTCCTGGTAATATCTACGGAACGGAAAGAACCATACGCTTTATCGTAGTAGTCAAACGTATTTTCCAATGTTAGTACGCTATGACACTTTCTTTATCCGATTACGATCATATTGTGTTGGAATATTTGCTAAACTAAACTCTTTGAAATTTTTCACCCGTCTTTTTGAATGGGTAAAAATACAAAGAACGGCAATAATTATAGTTTGCCACGTTTTTAAAATACAACAGAATCGACACCAATATTATTGAATTAAAGTTTTTCCGTCGTCATTTCTCTCGCAGCAAGAATCTAACCCACACGCTCTCGTTACTCTACCAGATACTCTCCCACCGAGCCACCGAGGTTGTGAAGCCGAAAACTATCCCAAAACGTTTTCGTGATGGTAACGTTTAAGCCAATGAACCCCCAATTTTGCAAGAAAGAAACGTCACGCAACAACAAATCTTTTCTAAACAATAGTGCAATAAAGTGCCTAAGCTGGCAAACTGTGACTTGTCACGAAACCAAATCTTTATATAAAACAAAGGCGAATCCTGCCGTCTGTATTTCTGTATGTATGTTTGGAAGCTAAGATCTTTACTGCCATTACGCACTGTCAACTGGTCGTCGGCGACTCGGTCGATGGCGACTGTGACTTACTATAGTTTGCGTAAATAGGTGTTTATGCACTTGGCGGTCGGACTCGACGACTCGCCGCGCAGTAGCGACGGAGAGTTTTGAAAAATTCCTCTTAACTCTCCGTTCCTCACGCAACCCCCACGTTATCCACACGTTACCCCGCACCCCTGTAAAACTAGAAAGGAGACGACATAGTTATTTGCCTTGCAACACCAACCAACTTTAGGGATCGACTCTTTGGGACAAAACAGCAGTTTCGAAACAAAGAACTCTGCTTTGAAACCGTGTTTGAAAAGGATTTCTGGGAAATCCTGATAATATAGGTAATTTACGTATCAAGGAATTTAACGGAAAAACACTCAGCGCTTAACCAAATTTCGAAAGAGCCAATTCATTAGATTGAATTATTTATCGAGTTTGTAATACCGAGTTATTTTTCGATGATAATTAAAGAATTAAAAATATAACTAAGCGGGTCTTTAATAATAATAGAAATGATAGCAGATCAGGTATTAAAGTAGTAGTCGTCGTTTGAGTACTACTTTAAGTCGACGATAGTGCTAGGTTAAGAAACGAGAGATTGCGGGTTCGATACCTGCTGTGGGACATGTATGTTTACTTAATTGACAAACATTGATTCCGTGTATGAATCCTATTATGGCCCTCGTATTTTCTAATACCAACAACCCACAGAATCCATGCACAGTGTTGACCTCACACTAAGAGTCTCTACTTCCATATATGTATATAAATAATAAATAAATAAATGTATAATGCTGGACAATCCACACAGCACCATCTAGCCCCAAGGTAAGCTGCTGTTAAACAGAGCTGTGTTATGGGTACTAGATGTCTGATATATACTTAATACAATACAATACATAGATAGATAATTTTAATTATTATATATAGGAAATACCCAGAACACCCGGAACAAATATTTGTAGATCGTACACACATTTGACCCGAGGCGGGAATCGAACCCGCAACCTCCGCGTCGCCCGCTGCGCCACATCGGTTGTCAACTGTTGTGACTCTTGGGTGTGTCTTTGATACTGGAAATAAATGAATACCTATTCCATGTGAATATCAACATAAACTTTCTTAAAGATGTGCAAAAACAGATGTATTTTTTTTTTATTTTAAATAACATTATACGAACAAATTTAAGAAGAAATTCACTTTAATATTATTGTGATAAAAATCTTTGCAATACAAAAACTAAGTACCACGATAAATCACACTCAAATAGTTTCATTTTATAAAGTCATTCTTTTCATGCTCCACTACATCTTTCAATGAACAAAACCGTTCCCTGGCTATCGTACCTATAAATAAATCGAAAAAGCTCCTACATATTTCTTAGCGTACTGCGACTGAACGACAGAACTAAAATGATTTATTCGTACGAAAACCCCTATTTTATAAATCTTTTGTCTCTGACCGTGTAAAAGCAGAAATTTGGCAAACACACCGGCGTTTTTGAATTCGTAATGCACATATTGGCCACCTGACGGGTTCGCCACAAAAGGTTGAGGTTCGCAATGTTACGATGCTAATGGCAACAATTAGTTTAAAATTTTTTAATCGCGCTTTTTGGCTTAACGATTATATTTTTTTCACAACTGCCACAATTTTATCATCACAAATTCAATTCAATTAAGTATCTATAAATATGCAAAATTTTATTATTGTATTATGCAATCATTTTTAAGGACGTCTGAAGTTTGCGTTTGTGTGAACTTTGTGAGTTAGTAACTCTATTATCTGATATAATATAAACTTTTTAATTTGTATGATACACTCAAAGGCTACGCGATTGAGCAACGAGGAAATCCATAGAAGAACTTAGGTCACCGACATAGCTCTTAGAATAAGTAAGTTGAAGTTGCAGTGGGCAGGCCATATGGCTCGTAGAACCAATAACCACTAGGGAATAAAGGTTCTCGAATGGCGACCACGAACTGGAAGACGAAGTGTAGGAAGGCACCTCACTTGATAGACCAATGACATTAAAGCGGTTGCAGGAAGTCAATGGATGGTGATGGCTCAAAATCGGTCGTCATGGCGCTCTTTGTTGGAGGCCTATGTCCAGCAGTGAACGTCTATCGGCTGATGTGATGATGATGATGATGAAGAGCACTGGCATTGCGCAAATATTTTTTTTCCTTAGGGTCTGAAGGCAGTATCACTACCACTAGACAACCTATTAGCATGCACTAAAGACAACGGTTGTCTCTACTGAAAAGTAGACAGAAACACATACATTTTGTCTAAACAAACAATTTTCACATTCAGCATAAACACCTTTGTCTACAGAAATATCATATGCTGGGCTATACATTCGTCTACATACTCCATCCTAACTTCATCTAAGGTAAAACGACACTGCAGAAGGTAGTATCGTTGTTTACCGAATACCAGCAAATATTTTCTCCGCGACGTAATCAATTTCCATGCCAAGTAAAACCTTATACAACGTTCACCAAACCTATTACATCGAAGCGTAGCTTTCACCTAAATTAAGGTAAGCACTCAACCTGTCTTTACTAGAGCGTAGCAAGTGTTTCTAGAACATAGGTTGCCGACAAATTGTTGGCGTACCTAAGCTACCTACGCTTACTAAAGCTTGAGTCCACTGCCTTCTCTTCGAAAGTAATCCAAGACATTGTATATTATTATATCCAATGTTATATTATAGTAGTATCCCAAATTGTTTTATTAAGCTTGAGAACGAGTGAGACCTTTTGCAAGAGACATAACCTACTATGTTTTGTAATAATGTTCTTGAAAAGTATTATAACTTACAGCATAATCAGAAATCCAAGGATTTTGTGTACACAATATTTATTTTTGCTCCCAAAGGACTCACAATACAGTTATAAATATAACAGCCTTCGCAGTAAAGTGATTTCTTTTTGATCTAGAGCCTACGTAAGGGAAACTGTGCATGCCCTCTGCAATCAATCAAAAAGCTTGGTCTGAACATCTCGTTTTTGTTTTCGAGAACAGTTTTTTTTACAGGCTGTTACAGGCGTAATTAACTTTGAATCATGATATATTTATAATTGTGTACCTACTTATTTTACCTAACTAGATGTTGGTTTTGACTGTTGAGGTCATATCTACTCTACGGGAATAAAAATGGGTGTGTGTATGTGTTGTGTATAAGTTATAATAACAGTAGTCTGTATGTTATTTTATTTTTCTCTTGCTCGTTAAACTCCAATTAGCACAGTTTGCTTTAAATTGCTTGCAAACACTTGTCTTGTTTTACTATGGCTGTAAAAAAATAGGTGTTTTATGAAAAGGTTGTTTGCAAAAAAGTTATGGAAAGTTATTTTTTCTACACTTCAGTCTGTTAACAGAAGTTGGATAGCAATCAAATTCGTTTATGAAACATTCATAAAACAATAACTAGAAATTAAATTAGAGGGAGTGTTAAAACATTATCTCACCACCATGTTTGACGCTTACCTACCCCGGAGAGGTTTAAATAAATGACTTTCGTACACAAGTATCAAACCTGGTTTATACGGTGCCAGTGACTAAACTCAGTGACTCGAATTTTAGGTGCCACTTGCACGATATGAAGACAGAAACTGTCGGTCAGTTAGTCAGTTTGCTGTTGATTTGAAAGTAGCATAAATATTTACCAATACCTTACAGTAACTGCTAGAATGTATCCAGATCATATTAGTCGCATTGGACTAACTGAACATGAAACATAAAACCAAGGCTAGTTAGACTGACTGGCATACGTGAAGTCATTGCAAGACTGGGCTACTTTACTGCGACATTACTGTCGTCGCTTAGACTACTAAATAAGGCTACCTCCCAGTTCACACGACACCGGCGTCTAGAAGGCTCTAGATGACGTCATAGAGTAGAGGTTGCGTCTTTCATGCGAGTTCCTTTGCCTTTGTGAGCAAATGTTATCTAATTTATATTTGCACGCTTTTTGAGAAACGACTTAGCTCACGAAGCGGAGGTATGATGAAGCAGGCAGTAAAATGTAGAGTGCAGCATAGCTCTTTAAGAAGTCTGCGAAATTACATGTCTTGATTGTTACAAGAAAACATCGTACGACTTACGAGCTAATACTTATTTGCGCTACTGCAGTACCCACATGCTTTTATAATCGTGATGATACGTTTGTTAAAAAAATATATTAGTACGACCGTAAAGTTGCTAGATGGCGTAGACCTAAACCTGTGACCTAAACATAAAAATACTTGACAAGTACCTATAAAAAAAAAAAACACGCACCACACCTCTGCTAAACTTTTAAGAACACGTCAGAGTTATTTAGTTTGTCTATACCTAAACCATTTTTTTATGATAAAATATATTAAAAAAAAGAAAAGCCAATTTAACCTAAAAGCCAGACATTGAAATCACAAGGCAATTTTCAATACGAAATCGTTTCTTAAAAACCTAAACGCACGATTAAACACCCCAACGCCGAGTTACATTTCTCTAGGCGATTGCCCATTACCGGGGCGATATACGAAATTTCAATAAACTTTGCTGTAAGGGGACTAGTGGGACTGGGGGTTAAAGAAAATTGAAACGGTATTAGAATGGCGAGACGCGCCGCGATAGTCTACGAAAAGGGATTCTAATCTGCGCAAAAACAATTTGAAAATACAGATTTCCTCAATGGAAGCGCCTATTGCTCTAGCCGTTAACGTTACGGAAATGTTTTGGTTTATGTAGATCGAAACCATTCCGTTGCGTAGATCGTCTCGTGTTGCAACAAAATGCATTTTTATTTCTATATTACTTTGACGGTGTTAAAAAATGTTTGAAATTATAAAATAATGTTTCGTAGTGTACTTTGGAATAAACGCTAGCAGAATTTGGTTTATAGAGTATTTATTATTTCTCTTACGAAATTATATATTAGATTTAGAGATAACAATTATAATTAAAGTTTATTTATTTCATGCCATAGTTATTTTACAGTATAGCCAAAACGCTTTATAGACGGTGATAAAGGCTTGGTATAGTTTTTCAGTAGTACGTGAACTTAGTTTAAAATCTTGACATGAAGTGAAAGTCTGATTTATTTGGTGTAAGCAATGCTCGTTTAATTTGCATTTTTATTTGAACATAATGCCCTAGCGCTATGATATACATACAAGTCATAATTAATAAGGAACAAAATACAAAATTACTTTAGTCTCGCTTTTAATTCCATTACGTTGGAACTAGCATTACAAAGTCTTAAAGTAAGCAGTATCGCAGCCTATACTACCATAAAAAACCACAAGAGTAAACGCATGACACATCTAGTTCAATCTTTCTATATCTAAAACCTAATCTTCACAACTACACTACGCTTTTAACTTACTTTTTAAGGGGCTCCTCAAAGTTATTGCAAATAAGAAAACCAAATATGTCGCGAGCACGAAGAGCTCGCCTACTTGAATACTTCTGACTGACTAGCTATTATTATAACTAGTGGCACTTCCCGTCACTTCGTTTACGTCACGTTATTTTCTTGTAAACTTTGAATCTCTTGAAGAGTAGTAGAGTTTTCTGTGATAGAGCTCGTCCGGGGAAGGACTACCACCATACCTATTTCTGCCGCAAAGCAGTAATGCTCGCATTGCTGTGTTCCGGTGTGAAGAGTATGGTTTCCGGTGAAATTACTGGCACATGAGGCTTTCGATCTTAGCCTCAAGGTGGCAACCCGCGAGTGATACCTCTGGTATTGCAAGCGTCCATAGGCTGCGGTAACCGCTTACCATCTTGTGGGCCGTACGCTTGGTTGCCACTTCAGTTGTATAAAAAAAAAAAAAAAAAAATCTAGGTTGCATTTAAACGTTTTTTTCTGAAGAAAATCTTCTCTGGATTTAAAGATACTGTTTAGACAGTGAATATAGTCTGTAAGTCGAGAGGATGAAAATGCAGTGAACTAGGGTGAAAATGACATGCCGTGGAATCACACAAATATTATAATTACAAAAATTTGGTAGTTTAGATGTTTGTCACTCAATCACGTCGTAACAGATACACTGATTTTGACATAATTTAGCTAGCTAAGTTTTTAAAAGAAATATTGTTTTTGTTTTGCAACTCTCATTATTATAATAAATAAATGATAAAATAAAAATAAAAGTCAAAAAGCAGGTGCATATTAAGTATCTAAAGAAACAAAAAATATAAACAATAAAAAACATAATTTCACGATGTGAGGTCATAGAATATTTTTATCTTGGTCCCTCGCAAGTAAAGCCAATGACAGTATCTTATCAATATGCATGCATATAAAAATGCAAAAATGCAGATTAAATCATCCTCCCATTTTAAAATCTGAATTTATTTAATCTGCAGATTAGATAATAGGAAGTAGATACGAAAAAGTGATTTACGTAGGCCGATGAAGCTTATAATCCATTCCGCGAAGTAGACCCTGTAGGCCGGTTGAGATAATCTAGCGAAATTACCTGCGCTAATGAAAGATGGGTATTATAATCCCATAAGTAGCATACATAATTAATCGGACATGTGTATTCAGGTAGTGGAGCGGCACACGTGCGCCGAATCGCTTAGGGCGCCGCCAGCGGTTAGTTCCGCGAACCTATTGTGGCATTTAAAATTAATGTTGCAAAGCTGAATAAAATACTTAATATATTTTTCAATTATTAAGAAAACTGGTAGGTATTTTCTACTCAATAACAACAGCAAAGTCCAAGGCCACATTTCTGTTTAACGCACGCGCCGCGCCCCGTGTTTCCGGCCCTGTAGAAACCACCCGTGAACTAACGCTCTAACGCATATTTTATTCATTTTGGACCAATATTCAAATACACCTTCAATATTAATATCAATATTAATAGACGACCGATGTGGCGCAGCGGGCGCAGGTCCGCCTGCGACGCGGAGGTTGCGGGTTCGATTCCCGCCTCGGGTCAAATGTTTGTACGATCTACAAATATTTGTTCCGGGTGTTCTGGGTATTTTCTATATATAATAAAAAATATCTATCTATGTATTGTATTGTATTAAGTATATATCAGTCATCTAGTACCATAACACAGCTCTGTTTAAACAGTAGCTTATCTTGGGGCTAGATGATGCTGTGTGTGGATTGTCCAACATTATTATTTATTTATTTATATTATAACCATGATGGGCACATATATCAACATCATGGCAGCTTGATGGAAGGCGCAGTCGTGGTCGGCCAAGAAGACGTTGGCGGGACGATCTCGACTCCTTCGAAAGAGGATAGTGGGACATTGCGAAGGAGAGAGATGATTGGAGAGATTTGGGGGAGACCTTTGCCCAGCAGTGAGACGAGACAGGTTAACTAAAAAAAAAAAAAAGTATAACCAAGTTTCGTCATCGTTAACAAAAATGTTATCATGACACGCTAGCTCTTATCTGGCTCAAAATAATTTTAAGCACCGCCCATTATCTCTCATCCTATATCTTTTTGTAGGTATTGTCTTTATAAAGACGATTATGTTAGTTTGCCCATCGAAGCAGCACCAAGTGATGCGACACGACAACGGCGCTCTTAGATGGGCCTACCTATAGTGTGATAAGTAGTGAAATATTTTTTCATAAGAGATTTTCCTCAAGTTATTTCAAAAGGACAAAGCTCAGTATTATGACAATGGAATGAACAGAAAATCACTCTGTAAGGAACACACAAAAACACGCAAACTTTTACTATGAAACTTCTAGGAAAAGGCGCTGGAGAGGCGCTCCGAGTCAAAGTGTTCTTCCGGATATTTTAAAGCCTTTTGCATTTTTGATAAGCTTCGCTTTTAGTTTGTGTCAGCAGAACTTAAATAAAAAAATCTGATTGCGAGAGTAATTTTGAGAAGAATTACGCTAAATACACTAAACTTTCTGGTTTGACCGTCATAAAAACGTTTTGTTATTTTTGTACATTATTAACAAATCAAGTAATCAGAAGTATATAAACGAGTAACAAAGAAACTTAGTTAAAAAATCGTTGTAGTTCCGAATTTCTTTAAATTGTCTCTCATTTACATTCCTATCCCATTCGTATGCCTTTTTAGCAAACCCAACTTGAAATTCATTCGTATCCCAATAAAAGTTAACCGAGCCATTGGCTCAAACTTACAAGATCCACTTTGGCACCACGTTAGATTTCGCTCCATTTTATGAACTCGCAACGACCGGCAGACTCCCACTAAATCCGTATAGGAAAACATTTAAGAGAAACCTTCATTGAAAACTCAAATACGGGTTTGTATAGATTTATTTAATGTCGTAATATAAAGGTCAGTAAACGGGCTCAGTGCCACCTATCAAACGAACTTAAAAGCGAATTCTCGAATCTCGAATGCGACTTAACTTGGAATTTTATTCCGAGTTCGGGCGCTAATGACGCGCTCCGAACAAAAACTGGCTTGATTAAAATCGTTTGTCGTAATAAAAGAAGCACTAAAAAGTTACAGGCGTGAGGGAGGTAGGTTGTAAAATCGATCTCTCGATACTGATCACTGGGACAAAAATTTAACGGGGAGACCTCTGCTTAATTTACTGTCGCGGAGAGACAGCGAAATATTAAATTGCCGGCTACCAAGCTCGACTCCTGAGCTGTGCCAAATGATCCGTGAACTGAACCGAGTATATTTTATTGGGTCTATTTAAGCCCCCGTACGCACTGGAGGGTGTCGTGACGTAACGCTTAATGTAATAGACGTGCCTTAAATCAAAGGATAAGTTTAATGGGAAAACTAAAACGTGTGCTTTACCAAAACCTTATCACATTTTATATATATTTTTTTTTATTTTTATTTTATTCACAATATTATTTTTCGATTGCTAGTTATAAACTTATTTTGATAACGGTATGATATTTTATAATGACTAGGCTTTCTTAAAATGGGTAATCTCTTTGTTCATCAAAATGCACTTCTACATCATTATGACTTTAAAATGTTTTGAATAATTATTTGATTTATGTCAAATAGGGTCTAATAATAATATGTCAAATACCTAGTGTATAAAATCGTTGCGTTATTGACATACTGTTTGATTGATTGAAAATCAACGCACAACCACAACCGTAAGTCTTAGAGGGTGTGTTTCTTTTAGATGCACTAAAAAAATACTGTAATTCAATAACGCAGCGTACAGTTAAACCCCTATACTATAAACAGCATATACTCGTATTAGATGAACCATATTCATATTCATGACTACTGAGAATTAATGCTAAAAACCTTTTTTATTTATCTAAGTTAAACTTCGGCCTATCTCCATGTTGTCATACTCTTTTACAGGGTTCATATGATACTACCACCTATTATATAACAACTGTAAATGAACCAACCATATGAGAGCATTATATGAATAAAATTGAGTATTGAGTATTGAGTCATATATATTCATAATGAAACTGTAATTTTAGCGACTTGCTAAGAATTGCACTTATTATATATACTTTATACTATATACTTTATGTCAAATAACAAAAATGATGAAAGATTAATGTGCAATATATATGTTGCTTATGTTAAAACCTGTAATTTTGTGTGTTTTTACTAAGACCTCGGTGTCTGAAAATAAAGAATATATTATTATCATTAATATTAGAAAGACATATTAGCTATCAAAGGTTTACATTATGATTATGAATAAGGGCCAAAGTTTGTGTGAAAACTCAATGCGGACAAAGTCGCAAGGCGTTCCACTAGTTGTCTAAAAAAGCAATAAAGTGTACACCGAGCCTTAATATTCGAAGTAGCGTAATATCTCGCCTTCCCTATTTACATTCGCGAGAGAGCCAGCGACGTGTGAAATTTTATTTCTTCGACAATCTGATGAGATTAGCAGTAAATTGAGTTTATGATGGAATCAAATATGCACGCCCCCCCCCCCCTCTCACTACTCCTACGGTTCATCGGGTTTGTGAATTCAGCTTTCGTATTTATCTTAGTCTGTCGTCTGTGCCGACTGATCGGGTAAAATATTAGCTGTTGTACTGTATTGGTTGACGGGGTGAATAAACTTTTTTTTTTCGTCTATTTTTATTCTTATAAAAATGGCATGAAAATGACAAAATATGTTTTTGGTTAAAATGTTGGGGCCGCGGCCAAAAAATTGTAAGACTTATTTCGATTAGACTTATTAATATTAGAGATATGCGTTAAGGTTTGCGCAAAGAGGTCACAAGTGCTACAGCGAAACGCATTTTTATTTAAACTTTATTGATTGACGATAAGTTCTAATTAAGAAAAGCTAGTACTCAAACACGATCACGACATTATAACTTCAAGAGAATAAAATGACAGCAGATTTTAAGGTAACTTACAATAACTACACTAAAAGGGATTTAATACAATTTCCCAATACTATGTTATAAGGTGAACTTAATCGTATTAGTCATTATAGCATTACATTGTGAGTTAATACTCTCCTACCCGCGTCGAAGCGCTACTTAGGTGTGAATCGAAACAAACTGATAAAACGTTTTCAATTTTCGGCATCTCCAAATAGACCCATCAGTTAATGAGATCTATTGAAATTGCTTAAAAGATTGATCATTAATTCATTACTCAATTTTATGTATATTCATACTGTTTTTTTTATAAAAAAATAATGAATAAAATTCAAAAGCAAAGTCTTTTTATAAACGAAAAGTGTTTGGCAATTCTCTTTTTAATAAGGTAGCCCACTGAAGTTTCGTCGCATAACAAGCTTCCAACCACTAGTTCAGTGGACAACGCGCTTATAAGACTATACACAAATAGAACACACTGTATCATCAACTTGTCGGCGTTAATTGGCCGCAGTAATCACCTGTTATATCAGATATATCCGGCCATATCCGGTTGGCGCGCCGTTAACTGTTATTGCTGCGCCGTCTGTTTTATTGCAGTGTACTATGTTTTATGTGCCACTATCGCCATTTTTATGTGAGAAGTTAATCCTCGTTGTTGCCAAAACACGTGCTTCATTAATTTCGTGTCCGGGTAAAACCGGGTTCACAAGGATGGTGAAATGTGATAGCACTGATTTGTAGATGAAATATTTTTTTGTTTATCAACTCTTTGCATAAACTTTTTAATTAAAGACTTTAGGAGACTATTCATTGATATAAGAATGTTCAAATTCAAAACCAGAGCAGAGTCAGTTTAGAAATCGTAGAAATTTGCTAATTTGACGACCGATGTGGCGCAGCGGGCGCAGGTCCGCCTGCGACGCGGAGGTTGCGGGTTCGATTCCCGCCTCGGGTCAAATGTTTGTACGATCTACAAATATTTGTTCCGGGTGTTCTGGGTATTCTCTATATATAATAAAAAATATCTATCTATGTATTGTATTGTATTAAGTATATATCAGTCATCTAGTACCATAACACAGCTCTGTTTAACAGTAGCTTATCTTGGGGCTAGATGATGCTGTGTGGATTGTCCAGCATTATTTATTTATTTATTTATTTAATTCTAGTCAATTAGCATCACGATGAAAGAGCACTACAATAAATTATAGTATCAAATGAAGCTATTTATAGCGCAATAAAAACTTTAAAGTTTTGCATTTATTGCTGAGGAGTACGACAATGGTGGGATCTCAGGGCAAATCCACTCGAGAATAAGGCACGATTCACCCAAAACTTTGGTTTACGACACAAAGCTATAGCTCGGTATAAATAGCCACACCAGAACTATTTTAATATACGGTAGAGTGTTGGTATGTTACTGTAAACTTGAAACGGTTTCCCCGAAACACTCAAACGTTATTTAAGTATTTAAGATCGTGTTAGCTGTTTAAAAGATAGTCTTCAAAATCTTATAGAAAATCAATTATGCGTTGATTAGTTAAACAGCGTTTCTGTATTCGGGCGTAATAAACCTAAATCTATGCGTACCAAACCTTTTTTTGCACGTCGATTTCTATTAAAAATCAATTTATTTTATTCATTTCATTTCATTTATTTCCAATAATAAAAATATTGTCTGCATAAAAATAAACACTGCACTGCACTGTTGTTATTTCTATATGGAGGACATCCTTACCTCCTAAATGTAGTAAAATTATCCATCCACTTTTTTAATTTAACAATAAGCTTAAGAGAGTTTTTTATTCAGCATAACAAGCATTAAAAGCTTAGCCCTAACCTAAACCATTAATTTAAAATAAAAGCACAAATTTTACTAGGATTAAAAATAACAAAACTGTCAATACGACAGCCAATATAAAAAAAGCATCATGCCCAAACACCCAGCACTCATACGAAGAATAAAATATTCCACAATAATCAGTTTTACGATATTATTAATGTGCACATGAAAAACTTTCAGCTTGAATGACGGGGTTTATAGATATTTGATTGTGTTTGAGCGCCGAGAATGCTCGATGTATGTCCGTCAATTGACTTCGAAAGAATTTTACTGTTCTTCCAAATATGGATCTAGTTTTATTTGTTCTTTCCTGCAGTCTGCAACGATCTAAAACAGTAAAACGACTTCTGTAGCATTGATGAAAATTGGGTTTTGTGCTTGGTTTTACGACGCGACTTATATTTGGACTGTTCGTTTCTAAACTTCGAAAAGACTTATAAATTTTCAATTATTAAATCACTTAACGCATGCAGTAATTAAGAATTATACTAAGTTGGCTAGAGACAATCAAAACGAAAATGGGAAAAAGAACGAGAGAATTTAGCCTGCACTGGAATATAGTAAACATAAATAATAAAACATATAAAATAATTAAAAAAAAATAACAATAAACGTATGTCTATGTCTATGTGTATGCTCAGAAAATATATTACCACAAAGCAATAGAGAAATCAATCTGATATTTGTAAACGATATTCCCAACTGAAAGGGCAAATAGGCTGGCAATAATGTGCGGTGTTCAGGTGTTGGAAGCATGTCACCGCAGAATATAAGTGGTAAGTGGTTACCTCACACTGAGATCAGGATCAGGAAACCTCAGATGTGGTTACGTAAATTGCATGTACATTTAAATAATAGAGAAACTAATTTTGTGTATCAGAGATGTAATAAGTAAAATGTAAATTTTCGCCTGAAAATTTTGAGACTTTGTTGTTTTACCAGGTTTTTTGTTTGTGTTTTTATTCATACTAATAATATAAAAGGTAAAAGTATCTCTGTCTGTTACGTTTACACTGCTAAACCGATTGTGATGAAATTTTACATCAAGAAAGCCTGAATCGAAAAGGACAAAGACTTTTCTTATTATAAGCAAGCGCGCTGTTATTCATTAATATTTCCATGAAGAAACTTTTAGTAGATATTTAAACATAAATAATATAAATAAATAAATATTGGCAGACAATTTTTTTTTATTGAATTTGAATTGAATTGATTTTATATGAAGCCTAAGCCAAAGTGTTTTATTGCATAAACACATTTAAAGAAGTAAATGACCCTTTGTTAGCATAGAGCAAAGCGAGCAACGTCTTTATTTAGTACAAACATAATAGTTATTTTCTAAAATAACCTTAAAATTACAACCTATTTGAAAAGTATTCCAGAAATTTAGTATCGAATTCAGAAAACGTTTTGCAACGGATTTCCTATTTTACAGCACAACGGGATTGCAGCTTACCTTTTTTGTTTTTCATCCCAACTTTAGTAATACAGCTTCAGGTTTCAATTACTGTTCCAGGATATGCTAGAACGTTCCCAAATGTTCCGGACTGCAGCGACGCTTGTTCAAGTTTTTCGTCCCACCCGTCCCACCACTATTGCTATCCATGTTATTTTAAGCAACAGAGTTGACAGCCATTGAAATTGCAGCGCTACTATGTGGGCTATCATTTTCACGGCTTACAAGATAAAACTTTTTATTTAATTCTAACGCTATCAGAAGATAGCATTATTTGGAACATTTTAGTTATGTTTAATAATACAACTGGGAATAACCCGTGTAAAAACTCATAAAACAACAACAAAGGATTCATAAAAATAATCAAAATAGCTATTTTCAAAACTAAACAAAAGCGGTAAAAGTTTCTGCACGTTTTCATCAGTTCAACTTGTTCACAAAATTTTAATTTATTTCTACCGGAGTTTAGCATTCGGCGAGCGTCGCCCATACTGTTATAACTTTGGTGAAACTGACATAAACAGCGTTTTGATGACATCTTCAAGCATTATCGTTATAATAAATGCATGTTTGGGTATAATAAAGACGGGTATTAATGGTCCTTTGTTTTATTGCGGCCATTCGGAGTTTCCTTATCTTTGAAGCAATATTGCTTACCTGTTTTTGAAACAACGTCAGGTTAAGTATCTACGTGCACTATCAGATATTGCACCTATTTAATGCGTGCATTTCACTACATCTTACAAAAGCTGTTGGGTTATTTTAATAACATAGCAAAAAAATAATAAAAACAATAATCAA
Organism: Colostygia pectinataria; assembly: GCA_951394395.1. Lineage (NCBI taxonomy): Eukaryota > Metazoa > Arthropoda > Insecta > Lepidoptera > Geometridae > Colostygia > Colostygia pectinataria. The sequence continues at coordinate 12,166,592 of OX596353.1, read as the reverse complement.
CACGTGAGAAAGCGGCTGTGTACATCAATATAATTATTCAGAATCATTGTAATGCTACGGTAAGTCTACGCTTGTGCTACGCTATTGCTACGCAAGTGCTACGCAAGTGCTACGCAAGTGCTACACAGGTGCTACGTAGGAGCTACCGTCAAATTTACTGCTTACGCTACAGATTATTTAAAGACTGCGTACATGATTGACATGACACTGATTTATTACGTGTTTTTTCCTGTTAAAAAATTCGTAATTGTTACATCACACTAATAATTATAAATGCAAAAGTTTGGATGTTTGTATGTTTGTTCCTCTATAACTCGACAACCACTAAACCGATTGGGCTGAATTTTAAAACATAGATAAAAATGCACAGGTCCTGATTTCTACGCAAACGAAGTCGCGAGCAACAGTAACAGTATGATTCTATTTTTAAGAACCGAGTAAAGTTCCAACTAAATTGCATATGCAAATACCAATGCTGACATTTAAATACCAATTTCTGTAACTGCGATTATCTGTTCCGGGCAGTATGTGTAATGCAGCGCGACCACAAGTCAAGCCCAAGCGTTATGCGTTATTAATGGTGGGATTTAGACTCGATAATTGTGCCTAGGGATGCACAAAGTACAAATACTTGCATAGAAACGGAATTAGAACATTTATGAACGGATATTCTAACATTCATGTTATTTATGACGTTTAAATATTGTTTTGGAAGCACTCATTTTGAGCTTCGTCTGAAACTGGGTTTGACGGTGACAAATACTCATTTACCGTTCATAATAATCATGACAAAGTTAACAGCATTTTCGAATGTCAGTAGCTTTTCAACACAGTTTTAATAAATTATCTCTAAAGGCTAGGAGTCTAGCAGAGTTTTTTTGCCAGATTCTTCCAGGGCGCGTCGATCTGGCTTAAATTCACCTAGCTATATATATATAAAAAAAATAGAATCACTTTAAATACGTTTCAAAGTGATTCTATTTCTTTTTAAAATTTCCCTACTGCTGGGCAAAGGTCTCTATCCTAAGTCTTTTCATATGTTTATGTCCTTGGTGCTGGTTTATTCTTCAAAAATTTTATTAATAAATTTTTAGTACTTTAAATAACTGTGCTCTAAAATTCTAAGTTACAACTCATGTTGTAGGTACTCTGTGGTGACGCTTGACCGAACTCTGACGTCCGCAACTAAACCGCTCATTATATTAAATTAGTTTAAACTGAAATGACTGGATTAATACAGATTAAATTGTTTAAGTTTCAATTATATTTAAGCTGATCTTATATACGATGACCGATGTGGCGCAGCGGGCGCAGGTCCGCCTGCGACGCAGAGGTTGCGGGTTCGATTCCCACCTCGGGACAAATGTTTGTACGATCTACAAATATTTGTTCCGGGTGTTCTGGGTATTTTCTATATATAATAAAAAATATCTATCTATGTATTGTATTGTATTAAATATATATCAGTCATCTAGTACTCATAATACAGCTCTGTTTAACAGCAGCTTACCTTGGGCTAGATGATGCTGTGTGAATTGTCCAGCATTATTTATTTATATTTATTTATTATATATTTGAAAAAGATCTGATGAGGATATTCAGCGTGATGAGCAGAATAGCTCCTCAAAATGCAAAAAATTGCTCTTTTTTAAAAGTTTGTACTTGCGGGATCTTCTGATAAGAGAACTGTTAGTTTATTTAATGCACCATGCAAACGCGAATCAGTAAAAGATACGTCTTTTGAATTTTTAGTTTTTGGATATGCTTTATTATTTACGATGTTTTCTTTTATATGAAAGCTTTGGCGTTGAGCACATAAATATTTCGAATAGAAAAAATATTGGTGCACGACTGGGTTCGAACCCATGACCTTAGGATCAGAACGCGGGGTCACTACCACTAGACCACCGGTGCTCTTAAGTAAAAATTCAATGAATGAATTCTTTAGAACATTACAAGTTACCCACTTTGCAACTAGAGTTTGCCAATGACTGCTGGTTGTGAGATCAAAGCTAGACCACTGCCAATGATTTAGGTAATGAGTTCGAATCTCACCCAGGGTCAAGACCTGCTACAGCTCTGCACTGTCGACAATTGGCGAGTCGGGAGTTAGAATTAGCTTAGTTGGCACTGAGCCACTATAACATTTGACCCGGCTTGGCATATGTCACTTCTAATTGGCTTGCAATGTAAAATAGCCTCTGTCCTACAGGATTTAGATTTGGTATTATGATGAATGAGAGTGTTCATATTTCATATTTTTCTTATTTGAACAGTGGAGCCTAAGAAAATATTATCATTATCATCATCATACCAACCAATAGACGTCCACTATAAGACATAGGCCTCCCTTAAAGAGTTCCATGACGACCGTTCTTGAGCTATCACTATTCACCAATTTTCTGCAACAGCTTCAATGTCATCTGTCCATCAAATAGGGGGCCGTCAAAGTACATATCATAGACATCTTTTTACCCTTACCACTTTCTGTTATGCTAGGTCAACTTTTTAAATCTCAAAGCGCCACATGCTCCGCTGTTGGGCATCGTCTTGAAAGGCCTAGAGTTTATAATATCCCAAAAATGATCTTGCCTCAAGCGGGGTTTGAACCCGCAACCACCGCTTGATAAGCGGGCGCTCTACCAATTGAGCTATCGAGACATATCTCGCTTGGACGAAACAATCATTGGGATGTCTTCGGCTCGAAGCGCCGATAGCTCCCGCGTATCAAGCGGTGGTTGCGGGTTCAAATCCCGCTTGAGGCAAGATAATTTTTGGGATATTATAATCTTTAGTATTCCCCTAGTGTGATGGTTAACACTATAAAAACAAAAAGGCCTAGAGTTGTTTTACGTCATTTTGGACGTCTATTTTCTATTTAAAGATACTGTTTGAAAACATGTTCGCTTGGTTTTGTTATAACATGACCATCGTAATCTTGCTTCAGTTACATTTTCTGCGATGGGTCCCACTTTGGAACTCCCTCATATAATATTTATTTCGCACAATGTCCGTGATGACAACCCCATCCGACCGGCGACATGTTTTCGTTTAGATTGTGTTAAGTATTTGTAAATGAGATTTCTCGGTGGCCCAAGATTTGCTGCCATTTTTAGTGCTGCCCTACATGATCATACACTACATAGTAAAATGCAAAAATTACTGTATTTTTAAAAAATTTAATATATTTTTCTTTGTGTACTCACTGCTTTGAGCCCTTCTAGCACTGACAAGATGTTACTTCACGCAAAAGTTTGCAAATAAAACTTATGTCCATAAATGTATAGTAGATATCTATTTTCTGTTTAACAGCAGCTTACCTTGGGGCTAGATGAAGCTGTGTGGATTGTCCAGCATTATTTATTTATTTATTTATATTCCTGTGTCGGTTGTCGATTCACAGCATTTATTGTTTCATAACTGTACGAACCAGTTGTACTTATAATTCTGAGTGACAAACCACTTTAAGCGCAGGCCACACCGCCAGCTAGTGAGCGAGCCGGTTTCATCCCTTTTCATACATCGGTTCACACCGCGAACTACATAACTAAACTACGACTACGTCATTTTATAGTTAGTTAAGAGTAGTAGAGTTCTCTGTGATAGAGCTCGTCCGGGGAAGGACTACCACCATACCTATTTCTGCCGCCAAGCAGTAATGCTCGCATTGCTGTGTTCCGGTGTGAAGGGTATGGTTTCCGGTGAAATTACTGGCACATGAGGCTTTCGATCTTAGCCTCAAGTTGGCAACCCGCGAGTGATACCTCTGGTATTGCAAGCGTCCATAGGCTGCGGTAACCGCTTACCATCTTGTGGGCCGTACGCTTGGTTGCCAATTCAGTTGTATAAAAAAAAAAAAAAAATTGTTTCCCATGTCTTGATTTGCTCGCCTGCACTTTATAGTAACAGTTTTCGTGTCGTGAGAGTGAGATTTTGACGTTGCAAGTATTATTAGTTCTGTGACTCGGCTCGGGTTTTATGTATTGCTGGAATGGTTGTTGACCCGTATACTATGTTGTGCTTAGACTGCTTAGCTTGTTATCCCAGGTTGAGGTTTTGAGAGGTTAGGGAAGGTTGGAATCGAGATTCTATATCATGAACTAGCCTTATTTATCTACGAGTCGTATATAGTTTAGATTATCTTCTCCAGCTTCCAGCAGCTACAGCTTCTAAACATCTTTGCAACGTCAGTATAAATGACAAAAACAAGTGGTAAATTAGTCGTATTTTTTTTTTTATACAACTGAAGTGGCAACCAAGCGTACGGCCCACAAGATGGTAAGCAGTTACCGCAGCCTATGGACCCTTGCAATACCAGAGGTATCACTCGCGGGTTGCCACCTTGAGGCTAAGATCGAAAGCCTCATGTGCCAGTAATTTCACCGGAAACCATACCCTTCACACCGGAACACAGCAATGCGAGCATTACTGCTTTGCGGCAGAAATAGGTATGGTATATTTAAAAAAATTAAAATGATATAACCACTATAGTTTCAACTCTTTAAGCGTCTGTTGGTCACGATAACCGCTTACTGCAGGTGGGCATACGTTTACTGGTTATTAGGTGAAATAAAAAACCTTGCATTGAATTAAAAAAAAGATATTGCGATACCAAAAGTCAGAAACATCAGCTAGTAATCTTACTACCGTTTACTTTGTTTGAGAGCTCATTTTCCTGGTACTCACTGATACAAAAGAGGTAGTTTCCTTGAAATCCCATCCACACTATCCGATAAAGAGATTATAATTCGTTTGAACTGGACACTCGGGTAATCAAAGTCCGTCCTTTGCTAACGATACATTTTCACTATGGCCTTTGAGCAGAACGACTTCTGTTTGATGTGGTGATGTTTATTTGCTTATTTGCTGTAGCGAAAATAAAATTACCTACGCAAATGATACTGTATCTCCATAGTTGTGTTTATAATCTGATATTTACGTTATGTTTTATAATTACTTTTGACTTTGTGTGATTGATAACAAAAAAAATTGCTAAAGTCAATTAAGTTAGATGGCATAATATAGTTAGTGATATTGCGTCAGTACCCTGGGCATTAAATGTTAGTTGGGCTGAACGCCAAGAATCCACCTATCGGTCATGGTGTCTAGATGCTTAAGCTACTTTCTGACGTTCAGAAGCTAAAAAGATGCTCAAGCAGCTAAATGTATAGTAGCACGTCTGTGGTCAGTTGGTACGGCGGTAAATTGTGCGAAGACTCTCAAAAGGCACAAATATGCCGGTCTCGATTGAGCCTACACATTCGAGCCTATATGAGTCGAGACCTTGTTTTCGCGGAGTACCCAGGGCCCACCGTTCAAATTTCTTTCCGGGCAACTGGTCAAAGCGACGCGTGGCCCAATAGCTGAATTTAATCTGGCTTAACGTATCAGCATTGCCATTCAACGTGGTAATTCCGCCAGCATGTTAGAACGCTTCTGTCTGGTAGTGATCTGGATCAGTTCATCTATCTTTAGGTCTTAATTTTCACTAAAAACGGGATATAAAAAAAAAATCATTCGAACTCACAAATTATGGGTAATATCCCGTTTTTAGTGAAAATTATGTTCAAAATCATGATAGTTTTAAAAAGGTCGTTTGTCAATCTTCAGATGCCTTAATTCTTATAAGATTAGAGTGCTAATGTTCAAAACTGGTACAATTTTTTTTATTCTAATACAATTTTACATTAACGGACTCACTAGCAGCATTGAAATCATTAAACAGTGCTAAAGGTTGGAAAGTGGTGAAATCGTGGTCAATTTAAATGAAAATTATAGCGGTTAGAACTAACGCAAATGCAAATTACTATACATTTTCGCTGGAACTCCATTCGCATTGTTAGTAATGTTTATAATTATAACTTAGATTTGGTTTAAAATATTTACTCTACAAGCCAGCATGATGAATATATTAGATATATTAAAGTTTTTATGAATTAAATTCGGTTCAAAATAACTAAACATTTACATGTGATTTTATAAAATTAATTTAATTATCATTCATTTTTATAACATTATTTTTTGTTAATTCTCCAATTACTTAAATTTTTTACATTACATTATAAAAGTTTTTATTATTTTAATTTTTTTATACAACTGAAGTGGCAACGTAAGCGATTACCGCAACCTATGGACGCTTGCTTTCACCGGAAACCATACCCTTCACACCGGAACACAGCAATGCGAGCATTACTGCTTTGCGTAAGTTTATTTTAAATTGACGAATTTAGTTAAAATATATTTAGAGACTTACTGACAGGTTCTGGAATGAAATTGATTGCAACCAAATTAGGCAATTGAAGCACTGAAAGCCCTCTCCAATTACTGTTAGATAAAAGCGGTATTTCTATTATTGCTTCATAATGGTTGACTCGAAGGTAATTTAACGCGGATTCGTATCGAAATAGCTCCATCGTGCGTTTTAACGCAGGTAACCTAAAACACCATTAAGTTAGGTACTCGTATCTATTTGAAGTCCTAAATGTTGGTCTATTTGAGCGTAATCGTTTTTGCAGTGAATTGGCAGATTGCCCGAGTGATTACCTACATTCTATTTTCATAGAAATTTGTCAGATGCACACTGGGAACGTAATTGGCTTGAATAGCTTGGAAGAGCTTGACCTTTACGTTATATTTATGACACTAGTCTTGCTTGTCTCATATTGAGCGTTGAATTAAAATTGAGTTTAGAATACGTTTTACTGTGGCACTTCAAAAACGTGGCATACTCTCGAGTGAGAGTGAATATTCACCACGTGGACCCAATGCGGACTGATGAATGACAGTCTTTCGAATTTTTAGTTCTTGGACATGCCATCATAATTTTTTACCGTATGAAAGCACTGGCGTTGCGCACATAACTTTTTTAATAGAAAAACCCATTGGTGACTGGTTTCGAACGCACGACATTAGTATCAGAAAATGTGGTCACTACCAGTCTACCAGACCACTGCTCTGTTAAATTAACTTAAGCCAAAATTATTACCTACATAACATTAACGTTTATCGCAAACCCTATCTTTTCCTTATTTTCAATCAAGTTTTAATGTATCTTTTTGTTACTCATTTAGGATCGAAGAGTTGCTCGTAAGCCTCGACCGCAAGAGGAATCTCATCCCGCAGACGCAGGTGGCTGGGCAATCTCGTTTGTCTCGGCAGTGTTGCGACGGCCCACCGAAACACTAATTGGGCCATTTACTCTGGTAATCCAAGTCGCCGATTTAATTTGTGTTGCGTTGTCAGCCGCATCGCTGGGATGGGGGCCTATATAGAGTTTAAACAAACGCTCGGCTTTCATATGCGCGTTTGTAGCGTCGCTCTATTGAGTTTATTCGTGTTGTTTTTAATTAAAATTCTAACTCAAAAATGTTTAATCACAATGATCACTTTAAAACTTAAATGGATACGAATTAAAGCTCAATTCACGCCAATATCATGCACCCTAGAATCTAGAATCTGGGTCTTTCAAGTGAAAGAGCCAGATTCAAGAGACTCGGCTGGGTTTTGAGCTTCTTTTCGATGTTCAGAGTCTTACAGCTCACATGTATCCAAGTTTCTGTCGCAGAGGTAATATGCAAAGACTTTTTGATACGAATTTACTTATTGAGTCAAAATCGGTAAACAAACCGTTTTTAACTGTACCATTTTTAACGGAGAGAGAGAGCACTGGTGGTATAGTGGTAGTGACCCCGCCTTCCGATCCTAAGGTCGTGGGTTCGAATCCGGTCGTGCACCAATGGATTTTTCGCTACGATTTATGTGCGCAATGCCAGTGCTCATACGGTGAAGCAAAACATCGTGAGGAAACCGGCATGTCCAAGAACTAAAAATTCGAAAGACATGTGCCATCCACCAGTCCGCGTGGTGGATCAAGACCCAATCACTCTTACTTGAGAGTATGCCAGTGTCCCAGCTGTGGGAATATTAGAAGGCTGTCATGATGATGATGATTAATAAAACAATTTAAACTTTAACTAGTGCTAGATGTACGGAACGTGTGTTTAACGTGTAGTGTTCCAATTCCATATTTAGACGACACGGTTTAACTCCAATAGAAGTTAACACGGTGGAAAATTCAGTCAGAAAATTTTAGTCGGTATCGGGATATTTGGAAATTCGCAAACAATTATTGAGCTAGTTATTTGGACTGTTAACTGGCGATGTTATTTAGTCAACTCGTTTTAATAAACTTTTGTATTTTAGTATATGAATGGTATGTCCACTCCGTATTAGCAGGTCTATCAATAAAAATGACGTAGTTTGCAGAACGTCGGCATATTAAACGTTTATAATAAATGTTGACAATGTCTTTGAGTGACAAAACGACTTACTAGTAATCGTCAAACGTCCAAAACTGCCTAAAAGTTGTTGAATGATAATATACCAAAACTTAACACCAATATAATGTACGTACGTTTGGTTTCTCACTTTTTTTTTAAATCGTTGCAAAACAAGTTAAAACTTATACGCAATTTTGTTAAAACTTGAAGTAAAGGTTCTAAGGTGGTGGGCGAGTGTGCGGTTAGGAAACAACCTAGTAAAAGCCTGAATTTAATGGTTTTTGAAGCATGGACAAAGAATATTATGAAGTCAAAGAGACAAGCAACGCTTCTTAAAACATTTTAGGCTTTTTCTTCCAGGAAAGAACAAAGTTTCATATATCAACATGATTGGTCGAAGAACAAAACAGTTAGTAAAGTAAAGTTAAGTAAAGTAAAAAAGTTAAGTTTATTTCGAGACAGTTGATACATAATATTAAAAGTGTATATGCAGTTAAGCATATACGAGTACATTTAGATCATAGGTCTTCGAAAATGGCCGCCGTTCAGCATTTGCTAAAGCAGCATACATACTACTTTAGCGCTGGTCTTCCATGGTTAGCACCCTGAGCACGTAATTCTTACTAAGTATTGTTAGAAGAACTTCAGTCTGGTTAAGCGAATGAAGGTAAAAAGTCGACCATTTTCAGTAATCAGACGATATATCTTCAGATGGTCATTAACCTTAATGGTTTTTTTTCTGCTCTGAGTGAAAATTTGGCGGCTGTCGAGGAGATCTAAACGAGTTATCGTCATCATCATCATCTCAGTCTGGTATCACCGACTGCTGGGTAAAAACCCTTCGCTTCTGGCATTATTCTTGCAGCAATGCATAAATATGAGATACGTACATGATTTTTGAAACTTTCGGAATCGATAGTAATAAAATATAGCTAGAATAATCAAGGCAATGCACTCATGACGAAACTGGATTGCAGGCTCTGTTCCTATTGCTAGTATCGCAATTTCTACCGTTGTTTTATTGTTGCTTTTCATATAACATAACACTAAGCTATTTTGTTTTGTGTAATTGAATGCTAATATAATTCATTCATATGCATTCCTAAATCTATTGGTTGCGGTATAAAATAAAGTACTGCTGAAATATTTTATAGCTGAAGGCTTTTAGCGGTTGCATCGTTCTAGAGAAGACTTCTGCTTTATAAGAGACTGCGCCTTAATCCGAGCTTGTCACGAAACTTCACCAATCGGATTAGAGTCACGGCTTATTTGCATTCATTTTAACATGATTTATGTTTTGGTCTAGTCTGGCTGGCGGATTATTCAGTCAGACTTAGTTTAAAGTTATTATTCAGTTTGTTGAATAGTTTTATTAATTAAGTAATCCTAAAATTTATGGATTAAGTGACAGATTTAGGATCATTAGGTTTAAAAGTTATAACAAAATTAACTTGTTTGTGCAGACTTCAAAACAAAAGCTATAAATTGATTTATTTAAAAGCTAAGGTAAGTAATTTCCCACATATTTTCAAAAAACAAGTCTAGTCTAGTCTCTGTGTAATGCCCAGGTTTGGTCTCGTAACGAGAATTTAACCCGCTCCGTTGGTCCCAGACCAAAGTCTACGTTCCGCAGTTTCACCCACGGTTATGCAGTTTTTTACAAAAAAAAACATAAATTTTTCCGAGATAAAAATGCCTGAATGTTATTCCAGGTTTGAAAAAAATGGAATAAAGTACGTTTTACCCTGTGACTTAAGCGAAACTATGGGCAGAAGCTTGTTATTCTATAACATGGAAATAAGTATGAAGCTCTTAGCAAAAAGGGGTCACAGATCAGAGTAAAGGTCAAAAGCTCAAACTTAATCCTGGCCAAATTTAGGATCTGGTACCTACTTTAAAATGAATACACCGATGCAGAGATGAGTTATAGAAGCTCCCGGGATAAGTCAGTGACCTTTTGACAGCATTAGGGAGAGGGCGCGAACTTTTAATAAAGGCTATCGGCCCGGAAACTTTTTTAGAGAATATTGTTAAATAAAGCTGAGGAACAAAAACGTGTTCAAAACTACATTTTCTAAGTATATTTTAGACTAGCTAACTCGGTGCAGTTTCACTTTCACTTTCAAGACCAAAATTAGCTAAATCGGTCCAGCTATTTTCTAGTTTTAGCGAGCCTAACGCACAGCAAAGCATTTTTATATATAAGAAGATAAGACACAAGCAAGAGTTTGTCTTGGTGGGTACCACCGCAGTGCCAGATATCCTACCTCCAAGCAGTAGTGTGCAAGCATTACTGTGTTTAGGTTCGAAGAGCACTGTAGCAAGTGAAATTGGCTGAACGAAAGAGACTTAACAACAATGTCTCGGGGTGATGAGCGCAGTGAGTTATGGTCAGGCGTGGTGCTTAACATCAGGATAAAAAAATCAAAATTGGGTACTCCTATAGCCCACACTGGATGTATGAAGTACAGATGCTGTAGTGCCTAGGACACCTGTCCGTACAGAATCTGTTTTAGGTGAAATTGGCTTGCCCAGCACCTACATCATCCTCTCAGCTTAGCCAGCTTAATCCACAGGAAAGACATGGTTAGTTAGACATGGAAATACATGCGCTAACTAAGCCGCGGGTTTCATCACGATGTTTTCCTTCACCATTTTAAGCACATGTTAATGCGCACATAATTTTTTAATCGAAAAATTCATTGGTGCATGGCAAAGACTTTATAAATAGTTTTTGGTGCACGGCGACAGTACAACACGCATAAATAATAATACAGTTTTGACATTGAGCTAAGTTTCATTAGTGACCGAGGTGTAAGTCAAACAAAGCCGCTACCGCCACAACACGGCAACACTTTGCAAACTGTATTACTAAGTTAAGGTTACTCCGTAGGCCTCTACAGTATTAACACCTGTACGGGCAAAGAATAGTGTTAACAAAATAAATGTGTTGCAGTGGAACATTGAAACACTTATGTACACACTGGTACTTGTGATCTTTTAGAAATAGAACATACCAGTATAGTAAAAAAAATATCACAGTACATGGTAAATATCCCGTTTTTAGTAAAAAATATGTTACTAACTAGTATAGTTTTAAAAATTATATTAGTTTCATCATCATCATGACAGCATTCTAATGTTTCCACTGCTGGGACACTGGCCTACTCTCAGGCGACAGTGATTGGGTCAATCCACCACGTGGACCCAATTCGGATTGGTGGATGGCACATGTCTTTCGAATTTTTAGTTCTTGGACATGCCGGTTTCCTCACGATGTTTTCCTTCACCGTATGAGAGCACTGGCTGAAAAAAAATTTGTGCGCAATGCCTCATTTTTTTTTTGCCACGCACCAATGATTTTTTCGAACAGAAAAATCCATTGGTGCACGACCGGGTTTCAACCCACGACCTTAGGATCGGAAGGCGGGGTCACTACCACTAGACCACCGGTGCTCTATATTAAAATATAATTCTCAACTTTTCTTAGCTTGAAACTAAAATTATCTTCTGTAATAATTTGATAACTACAATAATCTGAATATACTAACGCACCGTCAACGTTTAATTGTTTTGGAACAATTTCTTAAACACAAACAATATTAAATTTTTATCAAAATGCAAGTTTATTTTAGTTTATCATAGTTAAACTTGACCAGCCAAGTTAGAAAGATACGTGCTAATAACAATAACGTATTAAATACATAAATTTTTAAATCTAGATAAAGTTATATGTCTAACAACCGGGCATTTCCCGACACGTCGGACACTCCACTCGGTTGCGACCCAGAGGCGTCGACGCGCCGGAAGTAGGCCGTTACCGCCACTTCCGGCGCCACCTGCTCAGAACTTGTCGAGTTAACGCCTAGTACGTGAGATTTGGAATGGAAAAATTCACGCTTATTTTCCTGGAAATTTTGGGGTTTATAATGTAGTACACAAGTTTGTGACACGGTAATTTGAGATTTGTCAACGCTTTTAAAGTGCTTTTTTTGTAGCTTATCACCCCATCTTTTATTATTTAACATTACCATCCGTAAGGCAGTCCCCCATTATGAATCACAAAGAAATTAACTGACTCTACAATCAAGGAAGGATAATAGTAAAGAGAAATAACTGTTTGCATTATTATTATTTTATCAATAACAGAGTTCTGACAAGTAGTCGCTCTAAACGCTTTCAACGTGATTCAAAGATAGGCGAGCCGCTTAACTTATGCCAATTATAACAACAATGGTTAATATGGTGAGCAACGCCAGAGGCAGAAGCATATCACAGTTAAGTACGTTCATGAATAATGCTCAACTTTTACACCACGAAACGCAATCAAACATCGCAATGTCGTTACGTAAAATCGATTATTCAAATCGATTCGTACGCCGAGTCAAAAGCCCACGTATCCGAGTACTAATAAATAGTCACCATTTTGAATTCGTCATCAATAATAGATTTCAATCGCGGGTCACAGCGCGATTGGATTTCGATGAAATGGACAGGGTTGGCAGAATCACAGTAGAAACGAGCTTTCAAAATGTCTCTATAAAACAACGGGTGTTTGAAAGTCATCACACTGTGTGTGCTAGTTTGTTACTTCTTTACGCTCAAATGGGTGGACATATTTGGAGGATACAGTTTGAGAAAGATATACCATAATAGCTTTTACTCTGAATTGATACAAAAGCTACTGTTTGTGCAGGAAAAACCCTGGAATATTCCCGTGGGATGATCAATAAACTACAACACCACAGAGCTCAGCAAAATAAACTTAGCAAAGAATAAGTTTACAAAATTAGAAAAAAATATCTAATAAAATGAGCAAAATGTTGGCCCTCAAAAACATGGCTCATTTGTTATTAATAAAGTTTTCAAATTAATTATTGTATCTTTTGAGTCATTTCATCGATTTTGCTTTTGAAAACGCAAGGCCGAAAATAAATAAAATTAGGTTTTACAAAATTAAATTGTATGCAGAATTGTTGTTACATAAAATAAGGTTGTATGCAAATGCTACAGACCATTCCAAGTAAGTTTTATAAATGAAAAACCTAACAAATTTACAAAAACAAAACTTCACAGTCCCTGCGTAGAAAAAACATTGCTCATTAAATAACGTGACTGAGTAAAAAAATATTATTATTTTACTCCGAACTAAGCAAAGCTGGTCAGTACGTCTGGGATTTAATGTGTATTATTAATTGTAGCTTTTAGATGTACACTACATTATACGAACTGCAGATACTGCATTATATAAATGTACTATTCTAACTATATAATAATTATGGTTGTGTGTAGTATCTAGGTAAAAAGTAGCATTTTTACTAGTCCAAATATAATTAGATATTACTTAAAAATTTTGTTCAAATCGGTTCAGCTATTACAAACATAAACATTCAAATACCCAAACTCTCGGTTTTTTTTTTTTAGTATTTAATAAAGCTTTATTAAACAAAATAAAATATGTACTAAAAACCGTTACAAACGACCTATAGATAGCTCAACTGATCCAAATCACTACAATAAAATTATATGTTTGTCAATGGCTTGACGGATTGGGTAAAAACTTGAATATATTGTATGGTTCGTACATCGTGTGATCGTACACATGGTTTAAAATAACGCTTTCTAGAAGCTACTTTTTATCCTGAATAAATGGATGGGTCCTGTTCACATATTTGGACCCGTATATTTTGAACTAAATTTATTATTTTTTATAGGTTGATTGATTTTTATGGGTTGGTTTTTGTGAAACGTATAGGTAAACAGCTTAAATGCAAATGAAACCGCGAGGCGCAGTTAGTACATAATATATTTTTGGGCAATCGCTATCGCCAACCCTATAGGGAATCGCCTTGTTCCGAACACATTGTAATTTGCGAGAATAATTCGAAAATGGTGTTTCGTTCAATTCAAAGGGATTCCCCGTACACTGCTACTGATTAGTGAAAACGTGGAAACTGACGACAGAGCTGATTGAAATATGGTGTTTATTATGGTTGGAAAGCTATCACATCTGGTATGTGATAGCTTTCCCACCATTTTTAGCCCCCGACGCAAAAACAGCAGTAGAATTCTTTATGACAGAGCTCGTCCGAGGAAGGACTACCACCATACCTATTTCTGCCGCCAAACAGCAATGCTCGCATTGCTGTGTTCCGGTTCGAAGGGTATGGTTTCCGGTGAAAATACAGGCACATGAGACTTTCCATCTAACGTCTCAGGGTAGTAACACGCAAGTGATATCTAAGATGTTGCATGCGTACATAGGTTTTTTTTTTTATGTCATCAAGTGACAAGACAATCAAGACGCCCGCCTGATGTTTAGCACCACGCTTGACTTTAACAAATGCAGTGCCACTCAAAGCTCAAAGATTAAGTGTTTGCGTGGCACTGCACTGCGCTTATCACCCCGATACATTGTTGTTAAGTCTCTATCGCCCAGTAATTTCACTTGCTACAGTGCTCTTTAAGCCTGAACACAGTAATGCTTGCACACTACTGCTTGGAGGTAGAATATCTGACACTGCGGTGGTACCCACCAAGACGGACTCTTGCTGAGAAAAGACGCTTGGTTGCCACTTTAGTGTTATAAAAAAAAGAAGGGTGTGATTCTGAGGCATCTCACTTGGCTCATCGTTTTATTTCGTCAATACAAAGTCAACTCAGTGAATGTATGATACAAAGTTTAATTGTATTGATAAAAATAACGCAATAATTTCAGCAAGTGAAGTGCCAGCATTATAAGTTGAACCGATTATCTATCAATTACCTAGGTCTACATAAGAGTAAGAATATTGAGGTTTTGTTTTACTGCTAAGTCTACTGGGAACCAAATTTCCCAGTAGTATTACTGGTAAGTCTGTTGGAAAGAAAATCCCAGCAGGCCGACTCGTAAGACAACTCGGGAATAGCCCGAATACTTTGAAAAGCCCATCACTAGAAAGCGTTATCAAGATGTGTGCAGTAATGGGAACTTTTTTTTTATTTTTTTATTCCCACACATTCTGTGCAGTAATGGGAATAAAAAGTGTGCAATAAAAAGTGTGCACTAGAAAACTGTGCAGTTCGCGGAAATATCTCGATTTATCTGTGTGTATGTTTGTCTGTTAGGCACCGTATATTAAAATGAGGTGAACCGATTTAATCGGTTTTTTTATTTAAAAGTAGGTTTTCAAGCAATGGATTCAGCCATTTCGTAGTGGATTGTGCATTTACTCATCCTTAATTATAACACAATTACTATAAGTACCTAGTACCTGAGTCTCAAATGTGCTAAACTGTTTGTTGTCCCAAATAAAGTAAAAAAAAAAAAAAAAAATTAAATAAAATTTCAAGGTCATCAGCAAGAGTCGGGTTTTTTTTAATTTACTATAAGCTAGTTACTGGAGCGCTCGTGACGTGGCTGGCTAAGTTGTTCCTAACAGATCAACGAAGTTAAGCACTGTTCCGCGTAGTCATCATTTGGATGAGTGACTGCCAGTGGCAATTTCAACTGAGCGCTCGCATCAAGGCACGTTAAGCAGTCGGCCACGGCTTTTTCAAAGTTGTTAGGCCATGACAGAGGCCTTCGGACGGCCTAGAAACTCTGTCACCAGAGTTGGCCATTGACTCATACGAACTTACTTACTTACTTACTAGCCACGGCTTTGTTCTCGGTAACAGGTACATCATTTACCGAGGTTCAGCCTGTCTTCATATCAAAAACAGTTCTGACAGCTGTTCTGTATGTCTGTATATAACAAATAAAAATATAAAATAACTACAAAGTTATTTTGTATTTCTAATATTAACAACATAAATACGTAAGTACAGATAAATCCCCATTTATCACATGAGTTCCTCCGCGTCACTATTACGTTGACAAATAATAAATGATGATATTTTATACGAATCGTGCAACCGTATCACAATGTGGCAGTATTTCAGTACCTCAACTTACTGGAGCCCATATGTCGTAAATTGTTTAATCTTACTCGAAAGATCGGGTAATTCCCATTAGTTATATGACTGTGACTTCATAGAACTGGTAATTTTTTTTTATCCTAGTAGTTCTAAATAGTACTGTTAGAACAAAAACTGTTCTATTTGTTTTATAGAACCGGTTGAAAGATCAAGTGAAGTCTTAATAATTAGAGCACTGGTGCTCTTGAACTTATAACACCCCGCCTTCCGATCCTAAGGTCGTGGGTTTAAATCCAGGATTATTAAATTTAAAAAAAATATTTGCGCAATGCCAATGCTCTCATACGACAAAAAAAACATTGTGAGGTTGTTTAAGGACAAGCTTGTTTAAGGACTCAAAATTTGGAATACGATTTCAGATTAAGTGCGCGTGGTGGATTAAGAACTACTAGTACTATCAGTTATCTGGTTTCCAAAGTAGAAGCTTTGCTTAGTTTTGAGTTAGATGGCACTGTGTTTAATTTATCTAATTAAATAATTAATTTTATTAAATATTCATATTGTTTTTGACTCGTGCACGCTAAGTATTTAACTTTAGGTATGTGTTTGACTGTTTTGAATTGATCTTACAAATATTAACATGCTGTAAAGCTGATCATGGCTGAACTTTTATAAAATATGATGTCACCTCCTGTAACCCATGTATCGTTAAATAAATGATTATTATGATTATGATTATGTGTATTTATTTGACTCTTGTGACTCAGGTACTACTGTTGTTTATTAAAATAACACCAGTTGCGGTACTGTGTTCATTTTACTTTGGCAGACTCTTCCCCGGGGCATAACGGTTGACATCGAACGATCATTTTATCGATTACTCATTTTGCAATTTAGTATTTACCGCCTTGGGCTTGCTCACGTTGGAATTTCCACTGTGTGAAGTTTAATATTTATAATGGTTTTATGGTGGCCGTTTCGTTTGGATTGGTGGAATTTAGTTTGGATTTAAAGGTATGGAAGAGGCACCATAATATTATTCTGTATTATATATAAGTGAACAAAATAAGTCACCAGTCACCGTTTACCATCTAAACGCACTGTTCATGCACCATGTTTGGAATATAGTTTAAGAAATACCCTTAAATGTTCAAATAGCTAGACTTATTTATTTTTGACCGCAAATGACCAGAAACGAAATATTTTTATGCAAAAAATATTCGTGCTTGAGTATTTTCCGCTACAAAATCACTCGATCATAGAAAGGGCTCTTAGGGGCCGGAAACCCAATTAAAAATAAGGCCTAAAAGTACCGAGATCCAAGTAATCCGTAGCAAAAGCCGCAAATCCGATCCTCGAATGAAAATCAGTTAATAATAAGACTCATTCAGAATACGATCGAAGACACAAACATAAATCAAGTGGGAGAAAGACTCCACGCGAAGATTTCGCACTGAGACTGTATAACAACTAGACGCAAATACAATACAATCTTAGGTTGGCGTGGCGTGGCAATTATTTTTTTATCTAAGGACCAGCCAACAACATACAAGATTTTGACATCATCATTTATAACATCAACCTAAAAGATTTGAATTTGAATTTTGTCATTTTTAGTATTATATAAAGAGAGTGTAAAAAAAACATATTACTGACTTTACATCAATTTGACAGTTTTATTTACGACGTTCATGAACAAATGTATTTAGAAAATTCGTCATTTTGGGAAAAGTGATTATAATAAAATAATCCAGTAAAACAATGTGAAACTCCTTTGAAGATATTTAAAATTACACATGGAACAGTGAACATTTGTTTATAAATACTTGATATTATTATTTACCTATTAATAAAAAACTCTGTTATAATCACAGAAAAAAAAACATTATTTTCAGTTAATGTCTCGTTGTTAAACGTCCTACGATTGATGACAGACAGCCGCCAGTAGAAAAACTTTATGTTTTATAGCAAAAGTGTTTCTACAGTAGTTTGGCTTTGAATAATTGTTGTTATCTTGTTATTATTGTGGAACTGGGGAGCGCTCGTGACGTAGCTGGCTAAGTTGTCCTTAACAGATCAACGAAGTTAAGCACTGTTCCGCGTTGTCATCATTTGGATGGGTGACCGCCAGTGGCAATTTGAACTGAGCGCTCCCGTGTTTCGTAGGACACGTTAAGTCGGTCCCGGCTTTTTCAAAGTTGTTAGGCCATGACAGAGGCTTTCGTGCGGCCTAGAAACTATGTCACCAGAGTTGGTCACTGACTCATAAAGTTCTTTAAGCCGATCTCTTGTTTTGCTGGTAACCTGAACTAAAAATATTGGTCGTTGTCAAACGAATTTTCCATGGTTCATACATCATGAAAGATTTCTAATGTTCCCACTGGTGCGACACTGGCCTACACTCGGGTGAGAGTGATTGGGTTTTAATTAACTACGCGTACGCAATGCGTTTTAGTGGATGGCATATGTTTTTAGTTCTTGGACATGCCGGTTTCGTCACGTTGTTTTCCTTCACCGTATGCTCTGGCATTGCGTACATTACTTTTTCGAACTGAAAACTCCATTGGTGCACGACCTGGTTTGAACCCACAACCTTAGGATTGGAAGGCGGGGTCATTACCACTAGACTATCAGTGCCCTTAATGCAATTAACATCACTTAATTAAAGTTGAAACTACAATGCGTTTCGCTGTATCACTTTATGTTAATTCTGCGTAGGTTCTGCGCAGTCTGCGTAATCTGCGAAAATAATTTTCATTACGTTAACGTTTAGCCCAATAATTCTCCAGCATAGCCGTTGACTCGAAGAGCTATTTTATCGCATAAAAATATAGCTGTACTTTATAAGATCCTTTGTAAAACCGTACAAATAAAGATTTTAGTGCAATAAAGCGCAAATTCATTGCAGGGTTGCCGAGGTTTCTTCATCAATTTTGAGTGTAGGGTGAGCTATGTTATGTTATTTTTGTCAAGGAATTTTCACCTCTTAAGATATCTTGGCTTATACGCGTTTTGAGACTGTATGAACACAAAAACAAAAACAGAACAAAGTGGACAAGCGTAAAGCAAAGCTTTGTTGTAGTACACAAGGGAAATAGCCTTTTAAAATTATTAACACAACACTAAGCAGTAAAAATATACATTAAAGATAAAAAGTATTGTTATTAGAAACAATAAACATAAGGGCGAAACGCGACGCTCTAGAGAGCGTGCACCGCTGTTTCACACACCCTGATGAAGACTCTTCAAAATAGATCCAAATGTAATTTTTACTAAAACGGGATATATACCATGATTTGTGAGTTTTATTGATTCCCGATATTTCGGCGCATTTACATGCACCATGATCACGGGAGAATTGAACTGAACTGGGGAACGTTTTTAATGAAAATTATGTTAGTAACCACGATAGTTTTAAAAACTAGATCCAAATGGTTAATTATGACCCAGTTACTCGAGTCTCTACTACTCGAGTAAGCGAGAGTGTCAACATTGAAAGCATTAAGAAGACTAGAAATCATCATAAAATAACCGATTATCTAAATGATAAAAAAGCTTGGGACGAATGTGCTCCCACTCTACTCGGCATCCATAATAATAGCAAGGCCAAAAAAGCGATAGGAAGTTTCCCAGCCGGTGTTGTTGCCAGTTCTTTTACGGCATGGGCGCTTTGGAACTGGTGTAAATTTTCCTAGCTTGTAAGACGTTTCAAAGTGATCCTTGTGATTCTATTGAAATAAATAATTTTTAATTTTGATTTTGATTTCATTATCATATCAGCCAGTAGACATCCACTGATAGACATAGGTTTATTACAAAGAGCGCCATGACGATCGATCTTGAGTCTACATCATCTTACCGACTTCCTGAAAGTCAGAAATCCATCGAGTGGTGAGTCCTATACTTCGTTTTCCATTATAAATATACGAGCTGACCCGCACTGCTTCACCGCGTTTTTGCAGTTTTTATGCTATCCCACAGGAACAGTACATTTTTCCGGGATAAAAGTATTTATTCCAGGACTTAAGCCATCTACATTCTAAATTTCAACACAATCGGTTAAGTCGTCACGGAGATACGTGGTAACAAACATAAACAAAGACTTTCGCTTTGTAGAACTTATTTTCTTCTTCTATCATTTGATTTGTAGCAGCTTGCCGTCTTTTTTCATGCGTTTTATTTACTAGTGATGTTCCACAACAAAAATCAAAAAATATAACCTAGCGTAACCTAAAGTCACGGTAACATTAAATAACTGAAGCACCGAACGTTTTTTCCGTTTAATCACAAAAGCGGCTACTTACCCCGCAGGGCAGGCAAACAAAGCTGTCTCAATTGCGAACGCTTCGCAGAAAGCGGCTTATTTCGCTTACTTTTAGCTTATTTTTGCATGAACTTGACGTCCACTGTTTAACTTAAAACTTGGAATAAACTAGTTTAAACAGCTTCGTTAAAGCAAAACCTAGTTAATTAATGCAGTCCGGATAATAAAGTATTTAATTCTTTAGTTTGTTAGTACAAGAATGGATTGGAGTAAGTGCTTCGGCTATTAGTTATGTAATTAAAACAGTTCAGAAGGAAAAACTCAGAGCAACTTTGATATTAAAATGTAGTAAAATGTACGAGTATAACTGTAAATAGCCTGACATAAACATCCCACCCGCGTATTAAGCGGAAGGTTGTGGGTTGAAGTCCAGCTAAGCTACAAGTCCGTTTTTGTGCCTGTATACATGGTATTTTATTGTAAGTGCATAATTATCAAATAATAATGTTCCACACATCAGAAAAAAATACAGGTAGTACTTTTTTCTTAACATTTTGTCTGAAAAATCTCGAGTAAATCAATTACGTTTTTCTCGTCAATTATTAATTATCCTCGTTGGATATTTCTTGAATATTATGCACTAGTAATAAAATACCCTATATAAATTACGTTACTTACTTCTGTTACGGCATGGAACCCTAAAACACTAAATAAAACCACGACTTTAAATATTTGTCACAATTACTTATATTCGCGAGCCAAACTTAATTCAGGACTATCTGTTCACTACAGCACCAAAAGTGTCCTCAACCGAAAAACTTTTACACAAAAATAAAACGTAGGATAGAAATAATCCCAAAAATTACTCCAACAAAGTTCCACTGACAATTTCACTGCTACGCGGAAATTTTTTCATAACCTATACAGCCTGCAATAAAGTTGAACTCTTTGCGCGTAAGGGCGACCGTAAAATTTTTCTTTACTGCTGGACTGGCCCGAAGTAAAATATAGGCTCTTTTTACTGCAAAACACACCTACGGAATCGCAGCTTATTAGGCTAGCTCGGTTTGTTTTGAGTAGTACAGAATAACAAGAAAAAAGAAAAGTGAAGCGTTCGTGGCGTTGCTCGCTAACACTGATTGGTCGAGTGTGTTTTAAATTCGATGCTCGAATTCTGACTACAAAGAATGAATTCCGTCTATTCTGAATGAATAATTCTGTTATATTGGATCTGTTGTGTTGTTTAAGATAGTTCTAATTTTTTTTTTGTAATAATTAAAGTTGGATTGTCTATTATAGATCGTTTGTAATTTTTTTTTGTTAATTAATTTTGAGTAACCAACGGCGATTTAACAATGACGTATTTGTTAAGTTGTTGTCGGTCTATAATAGATCAATATTTGAGAGGTCATCATTTGGATAGATTTTATTTTGACGCTTCGTTAGAACATGAGACTAGCAAACCGAGAAACGTCAAATGGCGGCAGTGTGAATTTCGTGCAATTCATTTGTATTCTTACCCGAGTATTATCTTAAAGTGGTCGAGAAATTTTCGACGAGCTTATGTAAAAGGTTATTGTAATTAATAAACACGCGCAATAATAATATTGTGATTATAAACTTAAATCTAAATGTAAAGCTTTGACCTTTTTCCGTGAATCTACATAATACATTGAACCCCTTCTTACCAGAGGCTATTCATTCTTACAAGAAGATCCGATCGAAGCTGAAATAACTAGGATAACGCCAGCGGTGATGGCCATCATTTGATAGCCAATCGGTGGCCATGCAATTTTCTAAGCTCTCGATTTCATAGCTTCATAAAATAATGATCTACTTAAGAGCATGAACTCAACTTGTAAATATTATGCCTTGATGTAAAGAATAGCATAGTATTACTAATAAAACTATTAAATCATTTATTTAAAAAAACATGTGTGTATATCGGTGTAGATAGAGGCACCGACACTGTTTCGACTCGATTTCGAGAGTCTAAAATGAATAGTAGAATTATTTGTAACAAAGCTTGTCGGAGGAAATCTGCCACTATTTCTGCCTCTATTAATGCTCGCATTGCTATGTTCCAGTTTAAAGGGTATTTTGATCAAAATGCCTGTTTAATATCACTGCATTGCAAGCCACGAACCGTCTACCATCGAGGGCCGTATGCGTATATCCTTAGTGGTATAAAAACAGAGGCAAGTTAGTAAAGAGGAAAATAAGAGTTTGAGGTATGTTAGCAGTATAAAAAGGTTGAGATAAATTTAGTTAAACGCGTGAAGTATCTTTTTATAAATACGGGTTTGAAAAAGAGGAGAACGCCTACGCGAGACAAGACTGTAGGTACTGTTTCAGTCACTTCACTACGGAATCTGTAGTTATTGTAGGTTATACGAAGGTAATAAAAACCTGTTGTTTAAAACTATTTGACTAACAGTAAGTCGGTAACTGAGAGCACCGGTGGTCTAGTGGTAGTGACCCCGCCTTCAAACCCGGTCGTGCACCAATGGTTTTTTCTGTTCGAAAAAGTTATGCGCGCAATGCCAGTGCTCTCATACGGTGAAGGAAACCGGCATGTCCAAGAACTAAAAATTCGAAAGACATGTGCCATCCACCAAACCGCATTGGGTCCGCGTGGTGGATTAAGACCCAATCACTTTCGCCTGAGAGTAGGCCAGTGTCCCAGCAGTGGGAACATTAGCAGGCTGTCATGATGATGATGATGATGAAGTCGGTAGGTAACTCATTGTTGACCCACTTTTGATTAGACATGTTGACTTGAAATTAGCTTTAGTTATTTTTGTATCAAAACAACACTAACTTTTTCAAAACATCAATCATAATAAGAAAAAGTACCCTTAAAACCGAGTCGCTGCCAATTTTTATGCTAGTAACTTTTTATGCGAAAGTTTTTTGCGTATAAAACCCGTTCGTCCGCCGGCCACTAAATTAGCTACATTCAAAGGAACCAAGCGACGAATTGGTGTATTCCTAACCTAACTGTTAATTTATTTATTATGTTTATCTAATAATAAAGAGCGCAGATTTGTATTTTTTTTACAAATAAACCCAAAAACAATTTGTCTGTTTTCAAAAATAATTTCATCATTAGAATGCTAGGTTATTCCTGAGTATCATCGGCTTTATTTATTACTAGCGACCCGCCCCGGGTTTGCACGGGTGCTTATGTTTTCATTGCACCCGTGCGAAGCTGGGGCAGATATGGCAGGGCTATAGTTTGTTATATGTTTCAATAATATAAACACACGTCCATAATCACTTACATAGTCTTGACCCATACCTACTCAAATTCCTTGTGTCGTGGATATCAGAAATTACGAGTACACAGAACAAATTTACTAAGCATGCAAACGTCTATCCCAAAACGGGAATCGAACCAGCAACCTCTCGCTTCTTACGCACACCACGCTACCAAGGTCGTCGTTAAATCACTTAAATCCTTTTTCGTCAAAATACTTATACTTTTGTTTTATTGAATGAATTTGTATTTGTACAAACAGTAAAGTCAAAAACGGCAGATGCCCAGAACTCGGGGCATCAACTCAGGGTGAGGTTAGGAATAAACTGTCGGAATTCCGTAAATTCCGTAAAAATACCGTAATAGTAAGTTGGGTCGTAAAACCCGGAATACAAATCGGCCTGACCGGATAACCGGCCGAAGGGGTGTTTTTCACTCGTTACATATTGGGGGCTACTTTCTGTCTTTGAGGATAATATAATATTGTTTATTATAGAGTTGATTTTTACCTTGCCTAGTTTACTTAAAGAGAGTTACTGAGTCGAAAAACTAATCGCTAGGAGGCTAAAGGTACGAGTTGGTAGCCGACTGCAGACAGCAACCGCAGGCGACGCAACATGTCATTACGTCATAGCTTCATACCGAGCGGTAGGTAGACGACATTATTATTTCTGTATGCACGTATGTTTGGGATTTTTTTCAAATTGCGTGTTTGCGCAAAGCTGTCAATGTCAATGTGCTACATAACAGCGAAACATTCCAATTTATTCAGTTGGTAAAATAGAAGTAGGAAAACAAGATTTATCCAAGATAACTAAGGCTGGATTCGACCAACTTTTGGAATAACTATTCCGCGGAATAAGAAATGTCAATACAAGGAAACTAGTTGGTTAAATTCACTCTATGTGGTGGCTAACAGCATTTTTAAGTACGAAGATATTGATTACGACCACAAATAATAAGTACTTACCGACGACGTGTATGTACGCTGAGCGGACTTGCGTATGGAAGGAGGGGGCGTCCGCTGACACTTCGCACCGATAGCGTCCCGCGAGCGCCCGGGACGCGTCGCGTAACACGACTTGTTGTGACGTTGACCGAGACACCTGGAATAATAGAAAATAATTTAAATACCTAGCATTTTGTTGCATAATTCAGGCACACGTATGACTCACAGTAGACCGTGCCAGGCCCGAGCCGAGTATCGGCCGTGGTTCAGTCAACTAATGTTAAATGTATTTTTTATGGACACACTCACACTATACACGGAGAGCACCGGTGGTCTAGTGGTAGTGATTCCGCCTTCCAATCCTAAGGTCGTGGGTTCAAACCCGGTCGTGCACCAATAGATTTTTCTATTTGAAAAATGTATGTGCGCAATGCCAGTGCTCCCATACGGTTAAAGAAAACTTCGCGAGGACACCGGCATGTCCAAGAACTAAAAATTCGAAAGACATGTGCCATCCACCGTGTGGTGAATTAAAACCCTATCACTCTCGCTTGAGAGTAGGCCAGTGTCTCAACTGAACATTAGAAGGCTATCATGATGACTCATACTATACCGAGTGACGGCCGATCAACGGACAACACTCGTAAACAACTCGGGCCATACAAAATATGATTGTAATGTTAGTTGACCGTGCCACGGCCGACACCCGGCCGACGACCTGTGAGTTTCAAGACTTGTTTTTTTTGCCACGCAGTCAGTTTAAAATGCAAAAAGTTGCAATGATCAAACAAAACAGTCCCGACGCTTGGAAAGGTGAAAAAAGTTTGAATGCCTGAATTCCAACTTTAGAAAAGAGTTCCGATTTTAAAACTTTTCTTTATTCAAAAATAGTTTTTGTTTGCGAATCTTTTTTAGAAAAGAACGTTCTTTTATCAAACTCGTTTAATCCACGCTTAAATAATGTGTTCGTGTTAGAAACAGCATTTGTGTTAAAAAAAAACACTGTTTGCTGCTACGAAAAAAATATTATAAATGATTCAGTTCAGAAAATGGTGTTTGTTGAAATCTACCCAAATGTGGTCTTTTTTCTAATCCTTTTAAACCTATCTAAATTCAATGATCAAAGGGTTGGTGCTTACTTCGTCAAACGAATAATCAGGTTTAGCAATCCAACGAGTTGCCAGCCTTTTGAGTAAATACCTATCTACACTTATTTAACAACTTTCAAATAATCTGTTTTCATGTTACTCTTTGAAAATGTCGCTATGTCTACACAATTATTTAAATGTTATAAGCGACCCGCCCTGACTTTGCACTATACGTATAAACCTTTCTACTAATATATATTTTGGACCTCATGATACAGGCTTAAGACCATGACAAGGACAGACAATGATTTGTCTATAGTGTATCAGTCAATAAATATTTTTTCATTTTTTCATTTCTCTCCTAGAACGTGTCGATATTTTTCTTTTGAGGTTAACTGTGTGACCTTATTAGTTAAAAGGTTAAGCGGAATAGTAATAGAGATTTTTCGTCTGTTTTTTATCGTGTCTACTCAAAACTATGTTAAAACAGTTCCTTTTCTTGTTTACCACTGCCCTCCTTAGTCTCATTGTAATTCCTTGCTCTGTTTTTCCATTAATATCTTTGAAGTCCAACCCTTTCTTTGAACGATAGCTTTTAGGGTGGAAGTTTACATTGTGCTAAATTGATGGTTTGTGACCTCATTTTCTATTCTTGCTTACTGAAATGTGATGAAAAATATCTCTTTGATAGTTAATTTTTTATATTACTTAAGTAGCAAATTAAAGTATGGCAGTGGCAATTTCAACTGAGCGCTCCTGTGATTCAGGGGGCGTGTTAAGCAGTAGGTCGCGGCTTTATCAAAGTTCGCCATTGACTCGAACAAATTTACTTTCAACTACAGTACGAAGATTCCCGATTTTATATATATAATTTTCCAAATGTCGACGTGTCTCGAATCGTATCTTACTAGTAAGCACCCCATACTAAGGCCGTTCGAATGACGGACGAGTCTCAACTTGCATAGCTCCGTGCCAAATCGAGCTATCACTACACTATTACACTTTTATTGTACTTGAGATCTAAAAATCGGTTTTAAAGCTTTTAGATTTTATTATAATCCGTAATCATGATATTTTTATTAACTTATATTGGCCTACTTTCAAATGAGAGTGATTAGATGAGACCATGTGACATAATACAGATTTATGGATGCATTTTGAATATTTAGTTCTGGAAAATGCTACTTTTATTTACTCCTTAGATTTTCAAATGTTCAACTTCCCTTTATTGTTATTATACTGTGTGGTTTTATGTATTTCTTGTTATCATACTAAATACGTAGGCCGCTGCCTAGGGTATCTTTTAAAAAAAGATTTTATTTAAATCTAAAATTTAATTTGATAAAAAGAATTACAATTAATTAGTCTAATAAAATGAATCTAGTTCGAAGTGTGAACCAAGAATGCCGGCTTAAACGAAATGCAGTTTCCATGAAACATGCGATTGACGTCAGGCGGCCACGTTCCCGCTGACGAGGCTCCTCGTGTGACCGCGATGTATTGTACCGGTCGAGCTAACGCAGCGATCCCCATACGTTAGCCTTGCGTAACACTTCCCGCCGAAGAACAGCGACTATTGAAGCTTGCCGTAAATTGAGCTGGGGGTTGGTTGGGATCAACCCTTCTTATGGTTGGAAGGGCGTAGACCCTTTGTGTTTCAGCTTGGCTTTCATCGGATACTTGGTGTGAATTTTTCCTAGACGTCCGACCATATCTTCTATAGAGTAAGGCACTAACGAGTGCGCATGCACTTGCTATAACCACGTACATAGGAATTGTAGTATGGTATAGAGTGTAGTCTACATTTTTCTCTAAGTGTAACGACGTTTGCAGCGAAATTTTCTTGTTGGTGGCATGAAGGTGGTCCAGGTCGATGGAGTTCAATTTAAATGCTGGAACTGAAGGTGAGGTCACGAAGTCGCTCTTAGGTAGATCCATAATCTTCATTGCTTGTCCACAAGAGAGATGTATCTTCGTAAGCTGGTTTTGCTAAGGTGATGGTGGTAGGGCTTCACTTCTTGTTCCGCTGCTGTGTAGTTATGAGATGCGGGATGCAATCATCTGATGATCGACTTTGCTAGTTCCGTTTCTCTTCTTAGAGGTACCATTTACTGGTCTTCGGGCATTCAGCCTCTATGAACTTGAAATCTTTCTTAAGGATAGCTAGGTATGGGAAAGGAGTAGTAAGGATCTCATGGTACTTGTTAGGGATGATAGATAACTTTTACATATCATAGATGGATGGGAGCATGATTGGAAATTTATAAACTATAACTATCTCATTTCCTACGTAATAAAAGCCTAATCTAATTATATCGAAATATTCTCTAATGTCTAAATCTACTACTCTCTGCCTGCCATATAGAATATTCAATTTACGAATTATATCGCGAATTGTATTCAAATTTAAGACCGAATGATGCGTAGTGGACGCTCTGATAAAAGCAAGAACATTCTGTAATTTAACTAACTCTTGAGAGATAGAGTCTACATTATCCGTTAAGATCATAAGGATTTGAGCTAGATGCACCTATTTTACTAAGTCGCTATCTCAAGAAGCTTCAGAGCTTCAAGTTTTATCACCTGCATTAGCACTGGTGCCAGGAGTAGGTAAATTATCAGGAGGGTTCTGTAACATTTGGGCACTTTTAGGGAGTCGCTTTAGTCTAGATTTGGCAATGGGGCCTCGCTTTTTCTTAGTATAAATATGAATAGGGAGGTCTGCCATTACAACATCTTGAGTGTAACGAGGTGCTAATTTCTGTCTGGAGGCGAACGGATTTTTTACGAAAATCTGTTGCTCAGGAGAGTATTCAGCCTCCGGTTCTCGTTCCTTATTTCTGTTCTCTGTCAGGTCTTTACGAGTTGCGCTACACATGTCATGAATCACATTATAAGCTGTAGTCATCTTGTCTCTGTGATTAGTCATGTACTGTTGTAATAAATGAGCTGAGAGATCTACATCAAAGGGATCGCGAGGATCGTAGTGCCCTGTAACTACTTCTATTGGTTTGCACTTAGTAAAGCTATGAATACTACTGTTATAAGCCAGAAGGGCGTAAGGCATTAGGTTAATTACAGATTCAGATTTCTGACCGATTTTAAGAATACGGAGGTGTTCTAATATCGTTGAGTGGAATCTCTCAACTATGCCGTTCTCGTTGGGTGCATGTGGAGCAACTCTGTGATGCTGGATCTTATGCATTTTTACAAATTCCGCAACAAGCTGATTTGTGAATTCGGTTCCGTTATCGGTAACTATAGTCATAGGTAAACCGTGGTGAGTGCAAAAGTTTAATAAGGCTTGTACTACACTAACGGCCGTACCATCTCTCAGATAATAAGCTTGTGCATACTTAGAGAACGCGTCTACGATAGTTAAGAATTTCTCGCTTTGAATCGTCAAGAGGTCCAAATGAACCAATTCAAAGGGCTTACTAGCCGGTGGTACTACTTTAAATTGTTGCTTTATCGGGTTGCGATCATACTTCGCTTGGCCACAAACAGTGCATTCATTTATAAATTTAGTGATCTGCTCTCTCATTTTAGGCCAGTAATACCTATTAGATAACGCTAAGTAACACTCATTAATACCGCGATGATTAGTCTTACCATCGTGGTACTTATTAATGATTTCTTGTTGCTTTAAGTATTCTCTAACGTTCTCTAATTCTGTCTTAGTCAACGTAAGGTTCATAGCCGAATTTTTAAAGGTTTTCTGTATAATAGGTACAATGGTGTAAAAAGCTAAATATGGGTTAATCAGTAGTCCGGTTTTTATCCTAGGGTGGACATACTCTTTAATTGCGTTGATAACGTCTTCCTCAATATTAGACTCAGATATTTGAACTGATATTCGCGTGTGCGTATCAAAGGGTTTAGTAACTATAGGTCTTCCCTTAATGTCACCGACGACATTAAAAATTAGCTGTTTCGTAAATCGGTTCAAAGGGTCATCTGAAATAGGAACTTCTAATATAGGGCTTTCGTTATTTGTATGAACAGTGGCGGTTCGTGAACCAGCCGCAGTTTCTGTAGCAGTTATGGTTCTAGATTCATCTAACACGGGGTCAGTTTCGGATGGATTTACTGCAATTGACATAAGCTCTTCGTTATTAATTTCTATACGCGACAGTGCATCGGCATTCGTGTTGCACTTACCTTGTAAGTAATCGACTGTATAATCGTACTCGCTTAACTTCAAGCGCCATCTAGTAAGCCGCGAGCTGGGGTCTTTTAAATTCATTACCCATTGTAATGGCCTATGGTCCGTAAGTATAAGAAACTTTCGGCCATAAAGGTACGGTCTAAAGTATTTAGTTGCCCAAACAATGGCTAGAAGCTCTTTCTCAATGGTGCTGTAATTAAGTTCGCTAGAGTTAAGAGTTCGTGATGCGTACGCAATTGGTTTATTTGAACTCTTGGTACCTTGAGATAGAATGGCACCGATAGCTACATTTGATGCATCCGTTGTTAAGATAAACTCTCGCGTAAAGTCCGGGTATTGCAATATCGGATCGTTTGTTAAGAGTGTCTTACAGTGTTCGAAACAGTTGGTATAGTTTTGATCTAACTTGATTTTAGAACCTTTTTTCAAGCACTGAGTTAGTGGCTTGGTTATACGAGCAAAATCTGGAATAAACTTCCTGTAATAGCCGAGTAAACCGAGAAAACGTTTGATTTCAGTAGGTGTCTTAGGAATAGGATAATTTTCTATAGCTTTAATTTTATTAGGGTTAGGTTTTACACCTTCTTTACAGATGACATGACCAAGGAACTCAGTTTCCAGCTTCAAGAATTCAGATTTATCCATTTGAATCTTGAAGTTAGATTCTCTCAGTCTATTAAATACCTTGTCCAAATTAATAATGTGCTCCTGAAGGGAGGTACTAAAAACAATGATGTCATCGAGATAAACTAGACAGATTTCATTCTGTAGACCTCTGAGGACATTATCCATCACACGCTGGAAGGTTGATGTTGAATTCTTTAGGCCCATTGGCATCCTTAAAAATTCGTAATGACCATTTTCTACGTTAAATCCAGTCTTATGGATATCAGAAGGATCCATTTCTACCTGGTAAAATCCACTGGCTAAATCAAGCGTCGTAAAGTATTGGCATTTACCTAGTTTGTCTAGTACGTCTGTAATGTTCGGGATAGGGTATTTGTCATCAATCGTTTTCTCGTTAACTTTCCTAAAATCCACGACAAGACGCCATTTAACTTTACCGGAAGCGTCTGCCTTTTTGGGTACAATCCAAATCGGAGAGCTCCATGCAGATTCTGATGGTCTTATAATATCTTGATCAAGCATCTTATTAATTTGATCTCTGACTTCTTGTCGGTGAACGTAAGGATAGCGATAACTCTTAGTATGTACTGGAATTTCATCAGTAGTCCTAATCTTATGTTTGATTTTGTTGGTGAATGTAAGTGGTTCACCCTCAAGATAAAACACGTCCGCGTAGTTACCACATAAACGTCGTAAGTTTGCGAGTTCTTCTGGATTAAGATGATCGGTTCGAAGCCGAGATAACACATCTTTTGCGCGGTCTGATAAAATTTCAGTACTGTCACATTCTAAATTAAATATTTCAGCTTCAACGGGACGGTCCATAGAGAATATGATATCGTTTGATGTTGGGTTAGAAATCTCTACCCAGCCTCGGTTGTTCTGGACCGTCGTTAAACAATCTAAAATAAGGCAGTTACAAATCGTTTGGTTCTCTACTAGAACTTCACCGTCTCGTGTATTCACCGGTAACCTAACTATCTTCGTAGAGTTAGCTGGAATAATCTCTTCGTATAGGTTGACGTTCCTAGAATCGTACATCTGAATAGGAATCTGTGTATTGCGAGTTTTAAGTAACTTATTTTTCAGATCGATGTTAGAGTCCCATACATCTAGTAAATCAAAGCCTAAAAGTCCGTCAAAGTAGTTATGAAACTTGTATACGTATAAAGTCATGTCGTTTGGGTCGTTAAATTCCTGAAAGCAAGGCAACGTGATCGAATAATCGTTCTTACTAGTCGCGTGCACGTTTGTAACTTCGAATGGATCGTAGTTCAAAGGGACGTGACGGAAATATTTCTCTACGGCATCAGGACTGATAAAAGACTGATTAGCTCCTGTATCAATTAAAAACTTTAAAGGTGGATTTGCAATCTGAATATAACCTAGTTGCCTTTGTATGTGGAAGTTAACTTCTATTTTGGCTTTTCTAACTTCGGCTCTTCTTGAAAATTTACATCAGAAGCCTGAGCTACTTCTTCTACTACTACTGGAGGTTGTTCTGAGTAACACTCCTGATCGCTAACTACGTAGTATTCGGGGTACTGTTCGTAAGAATAGTAATCTTGGTAACACTCTGGGTAACTATTATAATCATAGTAATAATAATTATCATAGCCGTCCGATTCGTTGAAGTTAATTTCGCGTGTCTTAAAATAGTTAGTCGGAGGTGGATTTCCGTGCTTTCGCCAGTCATGTCCGGTCATCGTCTGTGGTAAGCGTCTCTCAACAAAATGGCTGACACCGCTCATGGGAGTAGGACGCGAAGCGTTGCCGAAATTAAATGATTGAGTTCTATTAGGCATCATAAAAGCATTATTCTGTGGGTTATAATTTTGTGGAGGGGCGCGGAACATTTGCTGTGTCCGAGAGGGACCACGTGGTGGTTGGGTTTGCAGCACTGGGGTAGGCCTCCAGCCTTGATGAGGTTGGGCCTGCATCGGATTTGGCCTTAAGGGACCAGGCATGCTAAATATGGGTTGCCTCATCGGTTCTAATCCGTTTGTTAGTCTAGGGACAAAGTTGTTTAACGGAGGGTTAAACCTTGGTGCACTCAAGCTCCAATCCTTTCTACTGGCCGTACTACCGCTACGCTCTTGCAAGTAGAGAGTATTGAGCTCCTCCTGAACAAACTCCAGGGCCTTCTCCATCGAGTCAGGACGCATACATCGTACTCTAGAACCTAGTGGGTCTCTAAGACCTCGGCAAAAGGCCTGAAGGGTCAACTTCTGGTACAGAATACGCTTAGCTTGTATGGTAGTAGCTACTGTCTCGTGTAGCGAGACATAAGTCATAATGGTACTAAATAAATTTTGGCACCGCTCATAAAACTCCTGTGGGGTGCCTGACCCTTGGGTCTCTAACGACAAATCACTGTAAAGAGCGGTCTCGTCTCGATGGTCCGCGAAGTTGTTAATCAATGCGCACCTAATACCATGCCACGTTTCCGGGATACCATTGGAATTAATTAATCTAGCCGCGGAACCTGAGATTTTGTTAAGAATGCCATTTATAAGAGCTAGATTGGATAACTCATGTCCGGGCGCTGTCGAGAAATATGTTAATACGAGCTGGTCACAAAGATTAATAAATCTCGTAAGAATATGCGGGTTACCGTCAAAATCCGGCACAAGTCTGAGGGACTTGTATATCGTATCAACCATGGCATTGGGCTGAGCTTCAGCTGGTTGAGCCATACTATCTTCTAGGTCTCTAAACTCGTCTATAACACTAAGTCTACTATTAAATCTACTACCTAACCTATTGTTCCGCGATTCTCTCGGATGGAAAATGTTGGAGCCTAAATTAACACGCTTTAAAAAATAAGCACACACAAAAATATATAAAATACACTAAAAAATTTAGGATTAAAGATAGGAATAAGATAAGGACTTGAAAGATTCAAGGACTTACAGCATTTCACGTCGTCTGGAACTTCACTGAATCGATTGTTAGATTCTACCCTACACAGCAGCACTAGTAGGTTCTTTTTTTACTTTGAGATGAAGATTAATCTCGTTAAAATAAATCCGTGAGACTGCGCCAAATACGTAGGCCGCTGCCTAGGGTATCTTTTAAAAAAAGATTTTATTTAAATCTAAAATTTAATTTGATAAAAAGAATTACAATTAATTAGTCTAATAAAATGAATCTAGTTCGAAGTGTGAACCAAGAATGCCGGCTTAAACGAAATGCAGTTTCCATGAAACATGCGATTGACGTCAGGCGGCCACGTTCCCGCTGACGAGGCTCCTCGTGTGACCGCGATGTATTGTACCGGTCGAGCTAACGCAGCGATCCCCATACGTTAGCCTTGCGTAACATACTAGATACTGTTTGTTTCCCAAATAAAATAACATAACCGCTTGACACATCATGCACAACACCATTTAAGATGTTGCAACAGTGCTGCCATCTGCATGACTTGCGTATTGTAGC
Organism: Colostygia pectinataria; assembly: GCA_951394395.1. Classification (NCBI taxonomy): domain Eukaryota; kingdom Metazoa; phylum Arthropoda; class Insecta; order Lepidoptera; family Geometridae; genus Colostygia; species Colostygia pectinataria. The sequence continues at coordinate 12,132,621 of OX596353.1, read as the reverse complement.
TGGCATAAAGTGAATGATAAAAGCCGAAGATCGGGCTCAGTATTACGCTTTGAAAGAGCCCTATGTTCAGCAGTGGACTGCAATAGGTTCTTGATGATGATGAAGTATTGTGCAAACATACATCAAAATCTGGTCTGGCCTACGAACAGTTCGTAGGGTCTTGTTCCTTATAATTGCCGTACATTGTTAAATATTAAAGTTGATGTTAAAATTCGTTTCACTGGAGCAGTTAAAACTCTGTGCTTTACGCAGTCCACGTATTAAAGTTTTCGTTACGTTAGCCTATAGGCGTATGGCAAATTTTGAAGGAGATCTATGTCCAGCAATAGACGTCTACTGACTGATATGATGATGATTATGAACGTCTAGTCGCTATGTACGAAACACTTTGGTTAGATCGTACCGCAATAAAGAGCCTGGCAATTTTGAAAAGATAACATTATTTACGTTAGCCTATAGGCGTATGGCAAATTTTGAAAAAGATCTATGTCCAGCAATAGACTATCTACTGACTGATATGATGATGATTATGAACGTCTAGTCGCTATGTACGAAACATTTTGGTTAGATTGTACCGCAATAAAGAGCCTGGCAATTTTGAAAAGATAACATTATTAAATTACGCTTGTTTTCAGCAATCGCTGAAACATCTTCAACGCAATACCTGAAAGGCTTATCTAAAGTAGGTTGAAATTATTTACTTTACAATAAAAACAATGTAACTCAATATCTCAACAACACAATAACGTGATATGAACCCCAAAAAATATGGTAATTCTCAATCGTTATCCAACTGAATAAAACTCAAAATTGATTGCTATAGAATAACTTGGCACTCGAAAAGTTTGCGAAAGCGACCCGAAACAACAATAATTTCAACCGCAGAATTTATCTTATAAAGGTTTTATACCATTCAATTTATTTTAGACTAGATTTTATGATTGGAATCCCTCTCGCTCGAGAGTAGGCCAGTGTCCTAGCAGTGGGAACATTAGAAGGCTGTAATGATACATTTGGATGCTATTATTGGAAATTTGCAAATATTTATAATATTGATTTGTTGTAAGGAAGTTTTCCCTTATTTATTAAAAAAACACAAAAAACAAAGTCATTTCAGCGGCTTGCTAGGTTTTGTCTTTTTGTGTCAACGAACCAAGACAGTGATAGATTTAAGACACATTAGCCGACAGAGGTTTCAAGCATGTTTGTGAAAAAATTGTACCTAGAAAGAGGCTGAAACTCTATTTTTTAAATCTTCTTTTCAAATCTAATTTCAATTTAAGAGTAGTAGAGTTCTCTGTGATAGAGCTCGTCCGGGGAAGGACTACCACCATACCTATTTCTGCCGCCAAGCAGTAATGCTCGCATTGCTGTGTTCCGGTTCGAAGGGTATGTGTTCCGGTGAAATTACTGGCACATGAGGCTTTCGATCTTAGCCTCAAGGTGGCAACCCGCAAGTGGACGGTGGCAAGGCGCACGGTCTGAAACTTCGGAACCATGTTTTAAGGTGAACCTGCAAAACCCGGATACAAATGTTGATTTGCAAGCTTGCCCGAAGCCGGCCGGGCGCTATACCGGGTAAAAACGGTGTCTACGAATAAGCGCTCTAAACATACTAAGCTTAGATACATCGTACACCAACTATATTGATTCCAAAAGATTCAAAGGTTGTACACATTTTCCTCAATATTCCAAAGTAATGGTAATAAGGACTACATGGGTTCCATCGTAAAACTCACTCACGTAGGAAAAATAACATAACCCAGTTCTTCTAAGGATTACTATACTTTACATACGTATAGATATCGGAGGGGAAATATTGAAGATGAAAGTGCATGTATGAACTATAAACACACATTTTGAACACTGTGATTACTGTGAAATTGTTTTCTTAGTAATACTAAGGTACACAAAATGTTTAGTAGTAACCTATTTATTTTTCTGTCACGACCTCAAGATTGGATTACTACAACTAGATCTACGTGTTCCATATTCATTCAGTTATTATTTATTCAGAATTAGCAAATTTAAATTGACCTAGCTTGCTAGTGGCCTGCCAGCTCTAACTGTAACTTCTTAATTTGCTGTATTATAGCTCGCAGAACCGATAATCGCAGGAGAATACAGGTTCTCGAATGGCGACTGCGAACTGCGAAACTGTGAACCGTCAGAGGATGGTTAAGACACAAGATCGGTCGTTCCGGTACTCTGTGGAAGAGGCTTATACCAGTGGACGTCTTTTGGTTGATAATAATAATAAATAAATAAATAAATAAATAAATAAATAAATAAATAAATAAATAAATAAATAAATAAATAAATAAATAAATAAATAAATAAATAAATAAATAAATAAATAAATAAATAAATAAATAAATAAATAAATAAATAAATAAATAAATAAATAAATAAATAAATAAATAAATAAATAAATAAATAAATAAATAAATAAATAAATAAATAAATAAATAAATAAATAAATAAATAAATAAATAAATAAATAAATAAATAAATAAATATAATATGATGTTGATAAGATTATTTTTTATTCGGACAAGCGTTGTACTTTATTTTAGCTCTTGTGTTATGGGAACACATGAAACCCCTTTAGTATTATACGAGTGCCGGAACAAACAGAGCAGTTACCGCATCCGCATTCGAAAAACTATCCATAAAAAGTAATCCGATAATTCCCTACATTTTACGAAATCGAAATATATAAAATTTTACTGACTGACTGAATCACAACATTTATAAGAATATCTTTTCCAAAATTAGAAGTAGCATGCAGCCGAAACATTTAACCTTTTATTTTTTTAATTTACTTTTACTACTAGTATTATGTTATCTGTGCTTTTACTCACTCAAATTGGATATGTAGTAAATAAATAAAGGATTTGTAATCAGCAAAGTTCAAAGTTCAAATTTCAAAAGTGCTTTATTCGGTTGAATCACAAGAATAACTTTGAAACGTCTTACAAGCTAAGAAAATTTACGCCAGTTCCAACGCGGCATGCCGTAAAAGAACTGGCAACAACACCGGCTGAGTTACTATCGCTTTTCTGGAATGAGCACTGGTGGTCTAGTGACATTGACCCCATCTTCCAACCCTAAGGTCGTGGGTTCAAAACAGGTCGTACAACAATGAGTTGTACGACCACTACAAAAAAATATATGCGCATTGCAGCACGTGCTCTCAAGCGAAAAAAATATTGTAAGTCTAAGAACTAAAAAATATACATTGTACATGTCTAAGAACTAAAAATTTGAAATTCATTTAAATAACAACAGTCACATCCATCAACCTACATTAGGTTACGCTTATAAAAAGTTTTTATTCGTCCCGCACAAAATCTCCAAAAATACAAGTTTTAAAATTATAGTTTAGGATTATTTTCGTTCGTCAATGTATGTTATTATTAGATATTATTATAAGATATATGACAAAATATTTTCTTGGCCCGCCCCTTTAACTAGAGATGGAGAAAAACAATGACTGGTATTATTTTTATGATCAAAAAGATTCAAAAGTTTTCCACCAAATTAGAATATAAAAAAAAAGATGTTCCAATTCTCATCTTCTTTCCTTATTCTTCAGGCGTGTCTTGTTTATAATTAGGGCGTATAAAGGCGCATTTAATCCAGTTTAATGTCCGTAGTCAGGTGTAGTGACCCCTCCTTAAACAATTAGGGTCCAAACGGCTCAATTCTATTTCCATGGTCGAGGGGATAGAGACACAGCATATGGATGAGCTAGTCTAGTTTTGCAATGCTTCTGTGCCTTGGAGAGTACGTAAGCGGTCAGTTTCGGGTACAATAAGTGAAACTATGTTCCTGTGACTTCCGTTTCAGGATAAAGGACTTTAAAGATTTGAATGATACTGCAATTGCACTGCAAAAGCATTTGAATGGAAAAGTCTATTGGTGCATAAGTGACGTACGTCATTTATGCATGACGTAAGTATACATTTGTCCTATGTTTGCTTTTATGAGTTTACTTTTTTTAGGAAATGATTACTACCAGCAATAACCAGAAGGGCAATTCTCGGGGTGTAAAATAGTCATATTCAAGTTCAAATCTTGTCTCAATGTCGTAATATGACATAAATGGTGTACTCGTAAACAAAATCCTAATTATGCAACTACCTATATTCGAAAGTTGAACGAAGGCTAAATCGGTATTTTGCTAGTCTAAACCACTGACAAATCTTTCTATAATAGCTTATAATATATGGGTATTCTTATCTCTTGTTAAAAACGTCAAAATTGAGTTTGAAGGATGACCGAAAGTACTCGACTGTCGCGAGATGGTCACGAGATTATACTAAAAATTAAAGCAGACAAGAATACTCCGCTCCGGAATTTTCCGCTCTCAGATAAATACGGGAATCAGCCTTCAAGTGTAAAGGTAAACATGACCTAAAGTGAGTGACCTAGCTGTCACAAAACAAGCTGTGGTTAAGGGGACGCAAGTACGCCATTTGCTTATCAAATATTTGCGCTTTTGAATGGCGTGATTAGGGAAATGCGATCGTTTTAATGTAAATAGGATTTGATTATGTATGTCTGAGTGTATAGACAGCTTTGGTTAATGTGGTCAGGCAGATGAATAAACCTTGTGCAGAAAGCTCATTTCAAATAAAAACGGACAAGTTCGAGTTACCCGTGTCTTGAGGATTCAATATTAAATAAATAAATAATCAACACAGCATCATCAGCCCCAAGCTAAGCAGAGCTAGTGTTATCGGTAGTAGATGACTGATATACACTTAATACAATACATAGATTGATATTTTTTTTAAAGTCATAGTAAATACCCAGGCGGTAATCGAACCTGCAACCTCCTGCGTCGCAAGCGGACCTTCACCCACCGCGTCATTTCGTCGTATTGTTGAAAGTAAACTAAGTTAGACATACTTTATTTAGTTACCGCAAAAACCTCCGGTGCGTTTATTTCAGAGTTTTAAGAACCCGTTTATAGTATAAAAATTGAATCATCCCAATTTATGAGTAAAAAAGTAAAAATACCTCCATTTGAAACTTTTTTCTTTATGTTAAGTTTTTTAAATTTCAATTTTGTGAGGTTACTAAAAGGTTATCTTTCCATTTCCACACAAAAATAAGTCATGTCATAGCATAATATTTTACGGCATTAATAGAGCTCGTCAAGGGAAGAAATACCACTATCTATTTATGCCGCCAAGCGACAATGCTTGCATTGCTGTGTTCCAGTTTGAAGGGTATGGTTTCCGGTGAAATTACAGGCACATGAGACTTTAGATCTACGTCTCAAGGTATAGTGACATCTCAAGTGACATTTTTTTTATACAACTGAAGTGGCAACCAAGCGTACGGCCCACAAAATGGTAAGCGGTTACCGCAGTCTATAGACGCTTGCAATACCAGAGGTATCACTCGCGGGTTGCCACCTTGAGGCTAAGATCGAAAGCCTCATGTGCCAGTAATTTCACCGGAAACCATACCCTTCACACCGGAACACAGCAATGCGAGCATTACTGCTTGGCGGTAGAAATAGGTAAATATCTCTGATGTTGCAAGCGTACATAGGCTACGGTAATCGCTTACCATCAAGTAGGCCGTTCGCTTGGTTGCTTTAGTGGTATAAAAAAAGTTAAAAGCTCAAAGTTACCCGTAGTCTTTCTTGAAAAAAAAGGTCTTGACAGACAGACGATAAATGAAATGATACTGCGAGGATTCCTTTTTTTACTGTTGACGTACGGAACCCTAGAAAAAAATCATGATCAGCCTTCTTATTTTCTCGTTGTTAGGACACTAGCAAGAGTAATAAGTTATCTTTTTTTTTATGTCAGCAAGTGACAAGACAATCAAGGCGCCCACCAGATGTTAAGCACCACGCCTGACTATTACCCAAAGCTTTGAGTTTTTAAGTGTTTGCGTGGCACTGCACTGCGCTTATCACCCCGAGACATTGTTGTTAAGTCTCTTTCTCTTTTGTCACGCAAGGTTTAAAGTACTTCGTGACACTGCACTGCGCTTGTCACCCCGGGAAATTGTTATAGCCACTTTTGCCGAGTAATTTCATTTACTACAAAGCCCTTTAACCCTAAACAAAGTAATGCTTACTACTGTTTGGATGCAAAATATTTGGCATAGTAAAAACTCAAAATCAGTCGTCATGGTGCTCTTTAGGGGAAGCCCTCAGTGGACGTCTATCGGCTGATATGATGATGATGATGATGATATATAATAAATATGTAGTTAACTATTCTCTTTACATTACTACTACAAATTTAACTAAATCATAACCTATTTGTTACTTACATGTTCATTTGACCATCTGACTGGAATTTGCCGCTAACTAAGATAATTAACACTGTTCAATGAGTATATCAATCGCTGCGAGCGTTTCCAGTTCCGGTTTGATGGAGTTAGACTGACAGAGTGATTGCCTGATACGAGTGTACTGGCCGATAGACTGACCGATTGCCCTCGTTTCGTTTGTTCGTTGACGATAGAGACTGATTGACTAGTAAATCTATCGTGGTAGGTAACTTACACAGGCACAGGCTTTGACGCTGTTGGCATGGCAAGCAAGCTGGCTGGCTGTCCATTATGCGTGGGTACTGGCTACGAATGTAACCAGCCTAACTCCTCCCAGAAGCACAGAAGCTTCCTGGGATCTTCACAGGCTTCGAGGAGTGACCTCGGTGTGCCGAGGGTTTGTGTTCGTTGGGTGGCTACTCCCGCGAATTCCAGGACTACGTGGGCAAAACTTGCACGATTCATAATAAAATAATATATGAAAAAAAATGAGTAGACACTGGACGAGTCTAAGTACAAGAAACCAATAAGCAAAGGGTAATGAAAGAAATAGTTTCCTTTATAGTCAGTCACCCATTGCACAAAGCATACAAATACAAATACCTTATTAATAACAGCAAGTTACATGTCACAAAGGTATTTACGTTAGCTATATTTAGCTATTATTTAGTACTTAATCAGAAATATATATTTATATATTAGTATGTGTTCATTAGACTTTTGTAAACGTGCCTATGTTCCTAACCTTACTGCATATTTTTTTTTTTTTTTTTTTAAATATATTATTTTATTGGTGGCGTGGTACCTAGGCATGTAAAAAACTATTTATTTCTACCTCCTGAAACATGTTTTATCTTATTTTCTCTTTTCTCTTGTTACTTGTATTGTTATTCGTTTTTGATGTGTGCACATATTCTTATGTTACGATCTAGATTAAGACCGTATTTCTGAATGTTTATTTTGCTGTGGTTGTAATGTGTTTTGTGCATGATAATAATAAAAAAAAAAAAAAAAAAATATTGTGTCAATACATCAAATAAAATAAAATTAAAATAAAACAAAATAAAACGAATTAAATAGTTACACGCATTTAAATGCAAAAAACTCATCCAACGTATAAAAGGTTTGCTTGATGAGCCAGTTTTTGAGCTTGAACTTAAAGGACTGCGTCGATGATGCTTCAGTGATGTCAACCGGGAGGCGATTGTATACCGCCGGCCCCATGATGTGCACCAGCATTTCCAGAAAGATGTCACAGAGCTACCTACAGTCCTCAGGATGCTATCTATCTATCTTATTTTTATGCGCATAATGGCGTAAAAACCGTCTGCGCAAACAAAGGTTGACTAAATGAAAAACAAACATTGAAACGTTAAACGAAGTTTTCAGAAAATGTAAGCTAATAGTCTTTTTTAAACTTTCGCGATCAGAACTCATAGTTTTTTATAATATTTGCGAACAACCGAAACGTCGGGGAAATAAAAAAGTAAATTACGCGATAAAATCCCGCAAATATTATAAAAAGCAATGTAAGCTAAGTTGAATACAAATTGCTCAATTTATTATCGAATCCTTTGTTAATAAATCTGATGCCACTTATACGATTGGTACCATAAATAACTCAATGGTAACTTACCTAATAACGTTTATAGTGGGGTATTAAAACCCTCCTATTTCGATTTAGTACCTTTTTCGTACCAATACGGGACCAAATCTAATAAACACGCAATAGCGACGAAGGGACACACGACAGTCTATACGTTGAAAGGATGTTATGTTGTTATTTTACTCTTTTTGTGACTTATAGCAGCTTATAACCTATGCCATTGAGATTTTCATAAGAGATGTATTTTTTTTAGTATGCGGTTGAAGGTGTATTTTAGAATAAAATGAAAAAGAGAAAAGAGATTTTCGAGGTGAAAGTCAACATTAGGGGGAAAACAAAAAAAGATTTTCAATAATTATTATAGTCCCGGTGTAAAAAGTTAACTCGCAATTATTGGGTGACGTAGTACCACCGAGACCGTCAATCGAAACAGTTTAATCGTTCGTTTAGCTCTTTCAAGCAATGAAGGTGCTACAGTTATCGTTACAGAAAAACGATTTACAATTGTAACGATTACGATTATCCGTTACATATTACAATGTAATAACGGCGCAATAACGACAATGTTATCACATGTTTGAATTGGTTGTCGTTTATGTTATAAGCATTTGTAAAGCGATTTTTGTCAATGGCTTTTACTGTAATGTTAAAGATATTAAGCTTTGGCCAATAATTTTTCCTACTAATATTATAAGTGCGAAAGTCTGTGTGTATGTTTGTTTTCACGTATCTCCATGACGACTTTACCGATTGCAAAGAAATTTAAAATGTAGATGGCTTAATATGTCCTGGAATAACACATAAGCTACTTTTTATCCCGGTAAAATGTACTGTAAGATATCATAAAAACAGCAAAAATGCGGGTAAATTCACGCGAGTCAGCTCTTAATAAATAAATACTGACGGGCATTTTTACACTGCCGCAAACTAATCAAAGCTTGTACTACGGCAACCATATAACTAATGGAAGACTTAAATAATAACTATCGCATTTTTCTACATATATAGAAACACCCCAGAGGCCTAGAAAAAATATTTGCAGATCATGAAAAACATCAATCGAGCTTGCAATCTCTCAACCACCCTCCGCACCACTAAGGTCATCGTGTACATATTCATTAATTTGTAGTATTTATAGCACATTCCAACTTGTAAGATGACTACACTAATTTATGCAAAGATCAACTGCGAATATCGTCTACAAGGATTAAAACCGTAAGCTTATTACTAAAGGATGTTTCACTCACAAATACTAGATAAGATATTGTTCAAAGTAAATTATTCTTACGTGATATTATAATCTACAAGCGTGGGTTAAAGGGCACTAAAAGGATACTTTGCAAGACAAATATTTGCTTAGGGCTACTGTGGACCCTGGGATTATGTCCCCTAGAGTAGTAGTTAGTTTTGATGTTCTTATCGCTGGACCCTAAGGACGTTGGAAATTCGTAGAATTCGTATCTACTAATAATTGTCGAGAGAGAATCTCATTGTCAATTTGCTGCCTTCATTTTAAATAGAAAAATTTTGGTTTTGTATTTTCTGAGACAGTTACTTGCCCTAGAGATACAGAACTGGTTTTTTGAACTACGTAGCTTTATTATTACGCATACCTAATGTCTAAAAAATATTCATGTTTGATATACATTTTAAAACGATCATAATTAAAATATATTACACATTTTTTTTACTTAGAGTGAGATTTTAGCCATTTTGTTCTTCCGTGACCGTGGTAAATGCAACTGTGGCGAAATATTATGACAAATACGCCGTTTTAGTGAAAACTATATTATACTAGTTTGGTTCACAAAGAGTGAAAAACTTGCTATCCATTGCGTGTTATTACTTTCAATATCTTGAAAGAAAAATACCAAATAGACAATAAAGACGTCCGCCAAACAATTTATATTCGAGTCGTAAAGTTCTTAGTGAATCATGAAATTTAACATCACTCTCGTTCTAAAGTAGGTCAGTGTCCCGACAGTGGTAACGTTAGAAGGCAGGTATTTATGATGATGATGAAGTTACGCAAAACCGGCTTTGTCTTAACTTAACCCATTATGTATCTAAGTTCCCAACTGTAGCGGAACTAACTATTTAATATTGAAATCCACTGGCCCGAAAAACGTTGCTTGTAGACGGTTCAGTAAGTCAACATAGCTTGAATGAAAACCATTCTGTTTTCTTATTAAATAACTATCCGCTCGATTTCTCATTTCTAGTAATGTTTAGTAAACGCATGGACGGAAGAATGAAGGAGTTATTGCCTAGCAAGAGACTAATAGAATAATAACTAATAACTGTTAAGTTTAGAATGTTCTAGTTCCTGAATGTATTAAAAATATAGAAAAAGATAATATTTTTGAAAATAAATTAAAAAAAATGCTATAAAAAAAATATATTATACACTTGATTAGTTTCTCAGTGACTCAAATAACGAATGATAGGTTTTATTGCTACCCCAAATAATGATTTTATTATTATCACAAACTAGGTACCTATCCATGAATACTAAAATCGGTCCGCTCCTACTCAATTTTATAGTGCAACACCCTTACTGGGTACATAGCTAAGTGTTGGCTCCTCTGATATTATTTAATATTACATAAGACCTGTGACATGTATTACCTTCATAATTATGATGCAATAAATGATACTGAATACTGAATACTGAATGTTATCATAACTATTTCTACATGCCAAGTGCCAAGAAATATGAGGGCTAATTGATCATATAAAAAAATTTCAAATCGTCAAGTTTTAGATTGTTACTGTAAATAAATAAGTCTATTCATAATTAAATAAGTCTATTCATAGTTTCTGATAAAAAAATATAGTTTATAGTTTTATCTATGTAGAGCTTTTAATTATGCGTAGCGTTGTCAACCCTTTCTTTTTATGTCGGTTTCTGATACCGACTTTTATATATGAGTAAGTTATACCTTACAGTATGTGCAAATGCCAGTAGAAAATATTATGTTAATCGATGTTATACATTGCTTTAGAGCATATGTTTTTCAAACTTGGTTAATTTGTATTATGCTACTGTGGCCATTGTTCGATCATTTATTTTTATATTCCCTTTAAATAATATTTTTTTTGTTTGAACATTGTTTTTTGAATGCCCTGGCAACAGTCGCTAATAGACGCTCACTTCTACCTAAACTGTTTCATAGCATTTTGTAATGTATTATGTTCTAAGTTCTCTATTAGAAAATTAATTATTTGTAGCAATAAAATATTTTACTGAAGCTAATAACGGAAAACTTTATTCAAGTCATCAAAATCGAGTCTAATTTGAATTGAACGTCGGAAAGCCTGACCCCAATGTTTCGTTTTGTTTAACGGTGCACAGTAAACACGTTTTAACGGCCGTTACCGCACTTTTCATGTTTTATTGTCAACCATTGTTAAGGAAATTCGGTTTACGATCGCTAACCTTACCGTTTCATATAAACAGTTACTGCTTTTAAATATTTTGTTGATTTGGAAGGTTTTGAATTTGGGTCTTTTTGTTTTTGTTTTGAAAAATTCAAACCAAAATGCTTTTAACGCAGGCATGTTACCGTTCTTTGCGTGATAAGTGCGGGTACGACTCTCACTGTAGGACAATATTTGCATATTCATTTGTTTTCGGTTCTAGCTGATATTAACAACAAGCTGAGATTCCATGGAAACAGGACTGCGTGTTGTCTGTGATTTATGACGTTTTAATTAAATGCAATATCCTTGTGAAGTGTTGTTATTTCCAATTAGTATGTAACTTTTGATGAATACTAAAATATTACTAACATTGTTCAATGATTCCAGGCAAGAATTGGTATGATGTAAATTTTCCTTAATCCTAATAAAGCTATAACAAAATTTAAAACGATGTCAATATAATAAATTCAAAGCGTAATACGCTGAGCTACACTCGCTACGTAATTACGTAGCCACCATTCAGCTACGAATTATTTCGTAGGCACGCTACGCTCGGCTACGTAGCAATTGTAGAGCTATTGCAGGCATGTCACAATGGAATACTAGGAAATGGAAGAGACATTCTAGATAATGGAAAATGTGAGGCCGAAATAGTTTATTGGTTGCATCGTTGAAATAACACTTTTTTTTTGTTATCCTATACCTAATCTGTCTGAAAAAAACTGTTCTTCTAGTGTTTTAAGTTTTATTATTATTATGATATGATATAATAAAAAGACTGCAAGCAAAATGCACCAAGCCTATGTAACAAAGCAACCAGTTCTATGACTGAGTAATAAAAATCGAGTTTGAATAACTTGTACTAACCGACTACTTAACTAGCTTCAGAAGGCACGTTAAGCAGACGGTTTCGGCTTTTTCAAAGTTGTAAGGCCATGACAGAGGGTTTCAGGCGGCCTAAAAACTCTGTCACCAGACTTGGCCGCTGAATAATACGAAGTTACTTATTTTTAACTAAAAAAAAATTCCGACTGCGCTATGCTACTGCATCTAAATCTGGTAGGAAGGCTTGCAGAAAAGCAAAGCAAAGAAATTGCGAAAGTTAATATTTGTAAGCGTGCTCAAACGTAATTCGATCGAGAGCCATCGAGCCTTCGGTCGGCCGGTCCACAACGGACAAACTTTTAAGCCGTTTAACTTCAAGCTACGTAGTACTTTAGTAAAACATAATTTAGCTTCCAAAGACTTGTTTTTTAAAATAGTGAGGTGACAAGCATACCTACGGCCTACATGCTTAGCACTTGTTTACTTTGCTGGAAATAAGTAAAAGAGCTTGCAATCCTTGAGGTAACTTCAAATAATAACAGAACATTATTTGGTCATACAAAGAACAGACTAAAGTAGGGCTTTTGGGAGTCTAAGATCCTATCTAATTATTTTAATAAAGTTGTGACAAATGATTTTTAAAATTACAAAAACTAAAGCCAAGTTTTATCTATTTGACGTAAAACTAAAACTTAAAAAAAGTTGAGACGTTATTTTGTGTATTTCATATTAAAATAACGAATTGTTTAGATCTTTGAGTATGGTTTAGTCCGTGTATTCCCGATGTTCCCATGATTTTGACCCCATTAATGGGGACAGTGAAAAGTCAAAAAATAACTTCCCGTTGTCCCCATTACGCTTTATCTTCAATGGGGACAGTGACACGTTACTTTTAACCGTGCCGCTGTCCTAGTCGAGCTACAATTGATAAATGAAATATTGTTACAGCACATTTTATTCCGAGCTTTGGAGGGTACTAAGCTGTCGATCCCAGCTTTTTCAAAGATGTTCTTCAGACAGTCTATTAATTCCGTCACAGTCGCCAAGCAGTAATGCTCGCATTGCTGTGTTCCGGTTCGAAGGTTATGGTTTCCAGTGAAATTACAGGCACATAGAGACTTTCCATCTAACGTCTCAGGGTGGTAACACGCAAGTGATATCTATGATGTTGCATACGTACATAGGCTACGGTAACCGCTGACCATCAAGTGGGTCGTACGCTTGGTTGCCACTCTAGTGGTATAAAAAAAAAAAGTCACAGAGTTGGCCTTTGATTTATACAAACCTACTTACTTGTACATTTTACGCAATATTTGAAAGTCTGAGTATCCTTTGTTTTAGAGCTACTCAGACGCAACAGAGCCTAAAAAGACATGAACAAATGTTTTTGTCTGAATTACGATTTACTAGGTTCTTACTGTCAGACATGAGACATATTAGAATAGCTAAGCTTTTGAACAAAATTCTGGAGTTTTTTTTATAAAGCCGTGTCTCTTTTATCTGTTTATTATATTAAATTGGTGAAATTTCAAAAAAAAAAAAAAAAAAGTTCTGTGCCTATTTTTAAACCTGTTTTTTTAATAAGTAAGTGCTAAGTTACCTGTGGGTTGATCACATAACTTAGTTAGCGTGCAAACTCCATTGATCTCCATCTCAAATTGTATAATATGACAGTAGAGCTATAGTCAAACTGTCTTGTTATACAGTTTGAGATGGAGATCGATGGAGTTTGGTCGCTAACAGAGTTAATGACCTGCTGAATACTTTCTTGATATTATAAAAGTTCTCTCAAAGAGCCTTTGTTTTATTCTATTCATGTAAAAATGTTATTATCTTGAAAAAAATATTCTAATAGAGGTTTTGTAATTTGTATTTAATTAGTTACCAGCAAAATGGGATAAATCAACCCTTAGGGCTTTCCTTATTTAGGACGAGATCACACTTTTTATCTATGCCTTAGTTTTTATAGCCTTAAATACTGAGTCCAGGACAAGCTTATATCATCATAATTATCATCACATCAGCCGATAGACGTCCACTGCTGGACATAGGCCTCCCCCAAAGAGCGCCATTAGGACCGATTTTGAGCCTTCACTATCAACCGACTTCCTGCGACCGCTTAAATGTCATCGGTCCATCAAGTAAAAAGGTTAATTTGCTGAGATAATAATGGAATAATATCGCGCGAGTGAAACTGCGTGCAGTTTCACTCGCGCTAGTAGCAAATAGAAATATTCCGGTCAGCTAGTAGCATATAGAAATATTCCGGCTAAATTTCAATAATTAATTTATGAATACATACTGTAATGGCGAAATTTTTTTTTTAAATCGGACTAATCATATTTGAGTTTGTTCGTTACAAAAATATATGTTTTCATCTCTATAAGTAAGTACAGACTATTTTATTATAGAATTAACACTTACATCAACGTCTATCCCGGGCTGCGCGAAGATTCTGGTGAATGGAAACTCTTTAGGCAGGTAGCTAAAGAACTCCTGCCGTCCTCGGTACCACTTCACACTATACAGCGTCTCGTTGCCTTCTAATGTCCACTTGCAGCCGAGTAGCACTGTGTCACCGAGTTTCACGGCAGAGGGCGCTATTAACTGCACGTCTCGAAGGGCTATTGTATCTGCAACAATAAATTAAATAATAATAAATAATAGTAAATTAAAGTTCAAACTATTGTAGTTAGAAATCATTTTAAATTAATAATGGCTATTTACCACTTGATTTTGTCAATTATGCTGACGTTCCGCGTTCGAAGGTTGCTCGGCGAATACGGTATTCGAATACAGTATTTGCCGAGCAACTGTCAAACATTCGGCGGCGCTCATGAAGAAGAGTTTCTAAATAGCTTCGAAACGTCAGCATAAATAACAAAATCAAGTGGTAAATAGCCGTTTATAATTTAAAATAACAAATTAATTATTATTTTTCACAAGGAATGTAAGAAAAACAGTTACATACAAAAATAATGACATTCTGGTTATTTTTAAAAACATATTCATGGCTGGTTCAACGTATCCGGTCAGCGTGTTAGGTACGTCTGGTAGTTATTTATATCAGTTGAGCTATCTATAGATAACTATCTATAGATATTATAAACTTATAACGGTCTGTTCCTCTGTATGTATGTACGCTTGGATTGTTTAAACTACGCAACGGATTTCAATAAGTTTTTCATCAATAGATAGAGTTATTCAAGAGGAATGTTTATACGTATAGTTTAAGTACTCGTGCAAAGCCAGAGCGGATTGCTAGTTATAAATAAATCACGTCACTCGTAATTGCATTAGAGCGGGCATGTAACGTAATTGTTGAGGTTCCGTATCTGTCGCGTTAGGATGTGGGTTGTGGTGCGACTTTGGGCGGGCTCAACAATCAATAATCATAAATTGTTGATGTTTATGGTTGTGATTGACAAACGTGTTTGCATTGCAGCTGAAAATCGGAATTTAAAGTGTTTTCTATCTAATCTATCTAAAAATGCCAGAACATTTTATTAAAAAGTATTTTATTAATTGCATTTTTTTTATACAGTTTACTTTGTTCCTGGTGTACTATCCATACGCGCATATTTAAATGCCTTCAATGCTTGAACAATTAGGTTTAACAGCTAATGTGGTACAATCGAGAAATCGAGATTATATTACGACAATCTTAATAAAGTACGGCTAAAAAACGAAACTACTTTTGCTATTAAGTACAAGATCAATGGTTGTAATTAATGACAGTACTGTAAACTATGTTTTGTAAATTTTTATTTGCACAGCAAATTTATATTTTATTAGTCGACGGTTGAATCAGGATTACTTTTCCGTAAGAAATAGAAATTGAATAACTGTTGGATAAACGCGTTGTATGAAACAGAACATAATCGCTATAACAACGTACAAACCCTGCCACTAACACAAGCCGCATGGCATCCAAACAGAGAAAAATGGGACATTCCACAAAATGTTTTCGTAAACCCACAAGATTGATACAGTTGCCATCTAAGTAAGTATGTCCAAGATTGATATATTTAACTAAAATCAACAAACGTTTTCTGTCTGATTAAAAAATACTGGTGACGTCAAAACTTTGGTATGAATAAAGTTATTGCATGCGCTTTACTTTACCTTTTAATATAGGTACCCTCTTACTGAGAGTATCGACTAAAGATGACTGAAAATTAGATGTAATCATAAACTTGTTTCACATAATTTCCATGCAGTACTATTGGACAATGGGTGTTGATGAATATAAAATTTAGCACATGTACAGGTTTTTTAAATATTATAATTCGTTAAAATATTTAATCAGTTTCTAACTGTTAGAGCAACGTTTTCTTTCACGGCGGCACCATTCGAGACTTTTAAAACGGTGAAGAAAAATCGTCGCATTACGCAAATACATTTTCTTACTAAAAAACTTTCATGCTCCGATCTAGCGGCAGTGCCAGACAACTAGTGCTCATAAGTAATCTAGTGGCCAAACCGGATAATGTACAAAAGATAACCAGTAACATAAAGTCCATATAATAAAGTCTGTAATAATGTCTTGAAATACCAAGCAAAATGTTTCCAACCACATCGATCCCCACATAATTGATATCGGATCGTACGAGCAGCCTATTTAAGTAATGGACGAGGGCAGTCGCTCTCAATTTTATTACTTCAGAACTTGCAATTTATCTAAGAAAAAATACTTTAGATGTCGTGCTTTTGCGGTTTATTTTGTAGAAAACTTCACATCAAAACATCATGATATTTTTGGTTGACCGTACGTATTAAGTAGAGAGTAGACCAGTGAGATTCACAATAATGATAAGACCTGGCGAAAAACTGCCCAATGCTGGAGGAACAAGGGAGGCTTTTGACCAATATTGGGATCCTGTGTGCTAACAGTAAGAGTAAATTAGTTACTGTACACCATCATGGCAGCCTTCTAATGGACCCACTGCTGGAACACTGGCCAACTCTTGAGCGAGAGTGATTGGGTATTAATCCACCACGCTGACCCATTGCGGATTGGTGGATGGCACATTTCTTTCGAATTTTTAATTATTAGACATGCCGGTTTTCTCATGATGTTTTCCTTCGCATGAGAGCACTGGCATTAGTGCACGACCGGATTCGAACTCACGACCTTGAGATCGGAAGGCGGGGTAACTAATTTCTATCAGATGTTGACAAATATTACCCACGCTTAGAAGTAGCTTAATAAAAAAACTAGTTAAAAACAGAGTTATTTCTCGCTGGATACTGGTGTCGATTCTGTTGTAACATTTTCTAAACTAAACTAACTAAAATTGTTGCTGTCCTTTTCTAATGAATGAAAATATAAAGGACCGCGATAATTTTAGTTAGGTAAGTTTAGAAAATGCTACAACAGACGAGTAAGTAGCTGACTGCAAGCAACGCATCGCCACGGAACGTCATAGCGGCAGTCTTGTCTACCTCTCGGTATGAACCTACCTGAACTCTCGGTTTACCCTGAGATATAATATAAAGGCTTTCAAAGCTTTTTATCAGATAAGCGGATGATATCGGTTTCCCCTCACAATATCCAATCTAGCTACCCACTAACATCACGGATGCTGGCATATCGGATTTCAATGGAGGTACCCTCCACACCTGCGACGCGAGACATTCGACCGCACCCCAACCTTCCCGCTGTGCCCTATTCAACGAGAAAGGGGTGTAGAAAGTGAAAATTTATAAACAGGTATTACGGCCTACGGCGGAACGAAATCTGTGTAGATCCTCATCATCATCAGCCAGTTTTTTTATTTATTTTATTTATTGGTATTTATTTATTGGTTGGTATTTTAGATAACAAGTTTAAAAATTCTTATGCTAAACGAGGAACCAATTATAGGTAAACACAGCTT
The DNA here is from genome assembly GCA_951394395.1 of Colostygia pectinataria. Taxonomy (NCBI): domain Eukaryota; kingdom Metazoa; phylum Arthropoda; class Insecta; order Lepidoptera; family Geometridae; genus Colostygia; species Colostygia pectinataria. The sequence goes on along the minus strand of OX596353.1, from coordinate 12,114,585 downwards.
GCCAATACAACTATTATGGCAACCAAGCACACGGCCAACACTCTTTAAACCAAAACTCTTTGAAACAAGGACTTTTTATAAAGTCCTTGCTTTGAACCCTTATCAGGAGCTGTATACTTAGTTCCCAATGCAAACTGTTATCGTAGCATATAGAGGTTTGCAATACCAAAGGTATTACTTGCGCGTTGCCACACTGAGACGTACATTAAAAGGCTCATTTATTTGTTTATTTATTTATTTGAATAACTAGAACGGTACAAAAACACCAATTACACTAATTATTAGAATTTAAACATCTTTTTCAAATTATCAATCAATATTACAATTGTTAAAAATAATAATTTGTGGTAAGTCTTTAGTAATAAAATAAAATATGTACATTATGTACAATAAATTAATAAATTAGCTTACTACTTGGATAAAAAAATCATAAAATAATAAAATGTCAATTTAAATTAAAATCATACGAAAGCAAAATATCAAGAGATAAAATAATAACTAGAAAAATGAATAAAACTAAAACCGGAGCACAACAATGTAAGCTTTGTTGCTAAACGGTAAAAATAGGTTTAGTAGTAGTATTTTCCCAGACAAGCTCTACCAGGAAGAACTATTCACACTTCTGCTTCACAATACACAATAACATGCTAGCATTACCTCGCCCCGGCAAACGTCAAACGTCACAAATGAACAAGTCAATTCGTGCTGAACGCTTCGTTATGGACATCCTTCAAAGCACGCAATTGAAAGCGAGTAAACATATTTATTGCACGAGCAGGTTCTGCGATCTTCAAGCTCGAAAGACCAACCAGTAAGTAAGTAAGACAACCAGTACCTTGTCAGCATACCACCCATTCGCACCGAGCGCTACAGCTCAACATTTATTATGCGAACTGCCAAGGTGTGGAATACTCTGCCGTCTTCTGTTTTTCTTGTTAACTACAACCCGGGCCTCTTCAAGGCTGGAGTGAACAGGTGTCTCATAGATCTTTGTATTACTCTGTGCCTTCGTGCTCCACCGTCGGCCACATCATCGCTTACCACCAGGCGAGATCTTGGCCAAAAAAGTCTATTCATAATTTAAAAAAAAATATCAGTCGTTGGTTTTTTTTTTTACTACTGAAGTGGCAACCAAGCGTACGGCCCACAAGATGGTAAGCGGGGAACGTAGCCTGTGGACGCTTGCGATACCAGAGGTATCACTCGCGGGTTGCCACCTTGAGGCTAAGATCAAAAGCCTCATGTGCCAGTAATTTCACCGGAAACCTTTCACACCGGAACACAACAACGCGAGCATTACTGCTTGGCGGCAGAAATAGGTATGGTGTTAGTCCTTCCCCGAAAGAGCTCTATCACAAAGAACTCTACTACTCTTTGCGTTTGTGGTCCCTTAGCCGACGCTGATGACTTACATCAGGTTGATAAGGCAAGGGCAGTAGTGAGTTGAAGTGTATCCCATTCGTTTGCGTCAACCGCCAAACCTATTTAATTGCTAACACAAAGCCATTAAATGCGCATTATGAATAGCTTATTTTGCAAAGCTTAATTGACGTAATGCTTGAAACCGCATGTGGTTAGTCAACAGCTTTCAGAACTATATAATTTAGTGGAAACTCAATTGCTGATGCCTAATCTACTAATGACGATGACATTGTTATATATTAATTAATTTTGTTAAGTCCTACTAATATTATCAATGCCGTAGTATGTGTGTGTGTATGTTTATTACCACATATCTCCGTGACGACTTAACCGATTAGCATGAAATTTGGAATGTAGATAGCTTAAGTCCTAGAATATTACATAGTTTTATCCCGTAAAATGAACTGTTCCTGTGGGATAGCATAAAAACTGCAAAAACGCGGGTGAATCTGCGCGGGTCATAGATCCATTCGAAAAAGAAACCATCCAGTGCTTTACAGCTATTGGAAGATCAAAACGACTAACTTCACGACAGCCGAGATCTATTGGCACATACAGCAATGCGTGCATTACTGTTTGGCGGCCGAAATACTGCAAGTCGACTACGAAGTGCAAGACAATGAGATACCGAGCGACTATTGCCTGCATCGGGAGCTTTATTTTTTTTTTTTTATACAACTGTAGTGGCTACCAAGCGTACGGCTCACAAGATGGTAAGCGGTTACCGCAGCCTATGGACGCTTGCAATACCAGAGGTATCACTCGCGGGTGCCACCTTGAGGCTAAGATCGAAAGCTTCATGTGCCAATAATTTCACCGGAAACCATACCCTTCACACCGGAACACAGCAATGCGAGCATGACTGTTTGGCGGCAGAAATAGGTATGGTGGTAGTCCTTACCCCGGACGAGTTCTATCACAAAGAACTCTACTACTCTTAATTCTTAATTAATCTAAAGTTGTGCGTGAGCGGCTTTTCTTTGACGATAATAATATTAAGTCATACACCCATAACAGCTGCAGTGTCACTTAAAAATTTAAGTTTGAAGTTTCGCGCAAATCCATCTTATATAGCTTAAGAAAATAAAATAAAAATAATTTAACATCAAAGTGGTATGAAAAATAAAACAGCATTCTTATTTTCTAAATAACGCATAGCTAAAAATGGCGAAGGTTGTTGATCCCCAATTCAGGCATCACTTCCAAGCTTACTATTAATTTTCTCTCAGCGGAATAAATAAAGAAAAATACCATTTATCGGAAATAAATTAATGTCAGCTGCCGTCGAAAGCATATTCTCTTACTAACTTATACCTAATCCATGTCGCGATATCCGTACTAACTGCGAGATTATTCTGTGGCGAGGGTTTGTTTTTCTGATAGTAACTCTGTGTGATCTGTGGCAGGGGAACGTATAATATAGCTGTTAACCGCAAGATATTACTTGGCTTCTGCTAGTCACTGCTTCATAATTGGAGCCCGTATACATAAACATGACGAAGGAAAGGTTATTGTTGGAGTATAAGCTTGGTGACATTTGGCACGTTTGATTTGGGTGAAATTTATGGACATGCGCGTTGCCGGTAGCGAGGTTTTCCTTCACTATTATGCAGGAAATGCGAGTGAAAAGTTTTAATATTAAAACTTTCAATGCGCCATTACATAATTTATATTATTATTATTAGTCTTATTATATAGCCTATAATTATATATAATTATAGAACTATTTCAGGTCTAGAAGTATTACTACGGAAGCTCTCGTGGAATAATAATAATAATATAAAACGTGCTTTTGAGGGCACGTCCTTTGCACTGACTTCACTAAAATGTCCAAAATACAAAATGTCCAACAAGAATTAATGTCCAACGCAATTTTTGCCCATCATGAATTTTGTTCAACACGAGATAATGTATTTATATTTGTAGCTAGAAACAAATACAAAGAAGAAGTGTAAGTTTTCCTAAAACTGTAAAATGTAAAGTTAAATCAAATTTTACTTTATTACAAAAGGACAGCAACAACTTCAGTTAGTTCAGTTCATATTGCCGCTGTTTCACCCGTTTTTCGGTTAATCGTACCAAGTCACCCCTACACCAGAATTTACACTTCTAAATATACTTTCAGTAATTTTATACTTTAAATTAGGAAGTTATGCAATAGACGGACTTCGTGTGATTGCCAGAGAAAATCTGCCACTAACATACTCCACTGCTTTCAAGTTTACGCGGCACTAAACTCTATCATGCCCATGTCACTTTATTTAGGCACTCCATGTGCGATGAACTGGGCTATGAAACATTTCATTGCGCTTTAGTGCTCGAACACACTTCAAACGAAAGTGTTTATAGTTTCGGGAAAATAAAACTCGTTGATCTAGATTTTTACTGGTTTCATCACAGAGCAAAACGCCTCTATGGACTGTACCGAGCTGTTATAAAATGTCACAGCGAAACAAAATTGAAGTCAAAGTTAGAATGAAAAATTTATGAAACTTTAGTTCAACGAAATTAAATAAAAAAGCAGGTGTCATTATGAACTTTGGAAGATACGTCTGAGGACAGCCGTCCTCAAAAATTGTTATTAAACACTGCACTTTTAATGGAACATAATACGCGATGACATGCACATTTTGTTTGCGTTTTATTATGTCTGAACCGACAGTAAAAAAAAAATTAAAAGTGTCAAAAAGGGACGCTGTGTCCCAATAAATTTTCCAAAACGACAGCAAGTCTGTTGGACGGCAGCGCGAGCAACTTATTTTGTCGTCAATATAATTGCTGCTAGCATAATACGCACGCCACGAAGTAAAAATGATATACAACACACCTACTCCAAACTTCTGTAATCTAAACCAACGCATTGAAATACCTTATTAAGTAGTCACCAACAACACAAACTGCTCAACATCTCATAAATTAGCGGCAGTATCCAACCCTTACTTACTTAATAGTGGACAACCCACAGGCAATCAGCTGGAAGGTCCTTAATTAACCCAATCGCTCGGATCAGGGAAAACAATGTACCAACCAGATTGGTTCGAAATTGACTGAGAATTGCTAGAAATGGCAGTGGAGAACTAATAGGGAAAACCTATTTGCCTTTCAGCTTGTTGAAATATATATTGAATGGGTATTGATTGATCAATTGTCCCTTTTAATGGCAATACTTTGATTTTTACAATATATTTATATTTGATTACAACGTAAATATATTTTAATTGGTTATTCAGAAGCTTCTTTAATATTTTAGATACGACTGGCACCACAGATATTAGTCAGTAGTTATAATCACGGTTATCATTAGCTAGACTTTTTTTTTTTTTTATTACAACTGAAGTGGCAACCAAGCGTACGGCCCACAAGATGGTAAGCGGTTACCGCAGCCTATGGACGCTTGCAATACCAGAGGTATCACTCGCGGGTTGCCACCTTGAGGCTAAGATCGAAAGCCTCATGTGCCAGTAATTTCACCGGAAACCATACCCTTCACATCGGAACACAGCAATGCGAGCATTACTGCTTGGCGGCAGAAATAGGTATGGTGGTAGTCCTACGCTGAAACACAAAAAACTTGTTTCACAATCGTCAACGTATTGTCTAGCTGTTCATTTGTATGGTATTTTTTGAATTATCAAAATCTCATACATACTAACAGCTTACCAATACGTTAACGTTGATAATTTTGACGCCCTTTTCTGTGGCTTAGAGAGAACTTATAGCTGACTGACAAATCTTTCGGGTAGCCTAAAAAATTACACTATCAAAGTTGGCAAGTTCATACGTATAGGGTAGTATTATTTATATGCTGGCGACAAATCAGTGGTCGTCCGCGCATGGAACGTTTTTCGTTTGAGGTTAAATTTATTTTTTATCCGTTCAGATATTGAACGTTTGAAACATTTAAATGAGTTAAATGTGTTACGGACAATCCATACCTATTTCTGCCGCCAAGCAGTGATAGTCGCATTGCTGTGTTCCTGTGGTTCCGGTTTGAAAGGTATGGTTTCCGGTGAAATCAAAGGCATATGAGAATTGAAATCTATGTCTCAGATAGCAACTATATATATAGATATATAGATATCTATTTAATATTAATGTAAAACTGTATATTATCTATTATTCATTATTCAATATATGTATGTAACTATATTTAGGTTTTAGTATGATAGGATAGGTAGTAGCTATAAGTAGGCATTTGGTATCCATATTAGTTTTTTTATTCTCTGTTACTTTGTGGTGGTTGAATAAATAGTTTTCTTTCTTTTCTTTCAACGCGAAAGTTATATCTCTGATGTTGCAAGCGTACATAGGTGACCGCTTACCATCAAGTGGGCCGTACGCTTGGTTGCCACATAGGTGGTATAAAAAATGTGTTACATTACAATGGCACGGAAATTTCGCGGCAGATTGGTTGCTAACATTACACCTAATAAAGCAGGTTTTATTATCACAAAGTATTAAAACAGATAATGTTTGGCGATTTGATACATATCTATTCAAACTTGTCATGTTGGATGCGTACGGCTTGTTGTGCATTGTGACATAAAAACTACAAAAAACTACTTTGTCATACAACTGAAAATATAAAAGCTCCCTCGAATATTATCTAAATAACGACGCTCTCTAAATAAGTTCTATTGTCTGTCTACTACAGTGTTTTGTGTAAGCAATTCTGCTTTCTTCAAAAACTAAAATGTTTTGAAGCAGCAACCACATGCGTATTCAATTTGCATTTTTAAACATCACCGAGGGAACGATGACAGCCAAACCGGTATAAAAACCACTGTATTTGCACCCCTCAAAAATGTATTAGGGACCCCGTTCGCTTTCATTTACAGAGAGTTTGAGGAGGCAAGGAGGCCACAATTAACTGGACGCTTGGATTAAGCCAGTTTTTACTGATGATTGTTACTATTATATATTCTAAGTAGGTCTCAAAACTATGAATCTGAAAATATGACTAGGTTTTTGCAAAGCAAGCCATAACTTTGCTCTAAAACCACAAATATATATTTTTGTACAACTATAATTATTTCTAGCAAAGCAGATGAGCTTTTCTGTAGAAATAAGGCTCTGTTTTCATCAAGTATAAGCAGCTTAGATAAATGATTTAATTTATCATTTTTATGAGGAAATTCAAATGATAACGGTAATGGTAATAAGCTTTTTTTACTCCTTATTTACTACTATTTTTATAATATTTTCTAACATGTGTTGAGGCCATGGTTTTCAATTATCTCTTCAAATACCAGCAACCCTCTGAGACTTGGTTATGGGTAGAGGTGGTCGGTATGCCAAAAAGGTTTTCATATTGAAATAGGGAATGCAGTTTTTGGTATGCCAGAAACCCGATTGGCGCGGGAATATTTTTCTCGTTTGGTATCCTATCGCATAAATCAACATTTGAATGTTTTTTTTGCCACAGCATGTGGCCGATTAGGATATCGGTTTGTGGAATGTATAAACTGTTTTATCAGACACTCAAGCTGAGTTTACAACATTTGGCTCATTTGCTTTATAATGTTTCTAGTGTTGGGATACTAGTCGACACTAGACAAACGCAGAAAGATGTTGTTCTAGAGAAGTCTTCCTCCATCTTCTACACCTGAAGGTATTAATTATGTCTGAAATTAATTATAAATGACCGTGATCTGCACTAGAACCCATCCATACATAATTAAATCATTGAGGATTCGATTCAATTCGATTTTAATAACTTTTATATTCGTAAGCATGCTCTATCCTTATTTATTTAAAAAAATCATGGTTTACGATTCATCCTACCTGGTGGTAGAAAGCTTTTCAGCAAAAGTTCGTCTTGGCGGGTGCAATCGCCATTTCAGACATTCTGTCTCCAAGCAGAAGTGTGCAAGCATTATGGTGTTTAGGTTTGAAAAGCACTGAAATTACTGGGCGAAAGAAACTTAATAACTACGTCTTGAGGTTAACGAGCGTGCAGTGCCACGCAAAACTTTAAAACTCAAATGTTTGGGTCACACTGCAGCTTATATGTTAGGCGTGTCTCCTAACATCAGGCAAACTATTAGGCCGTCTTGTCAATTGCTGACTTAAAAAATCTGTATCATGAAAAAGCTTGCATAAGTTCCAAGATACAATGTCAAAGAAAAGGTTAGTTTTCAATCTCTAAAACTGATATTGTCTCGTAAACCATGTCCACGCATAAACCAAGCACAGAAAACCCAAACACACACATTTTGTATCGCGTAGCTCCAGGGCTTTTTAAAATAATCCTCTTGAATTCTGTCCTACATGTATGTTTCTTGTTGATGATAAAGTACAAAGCTGTTATAGGACAGCTTGTACATTTAAATAAATTAATGCAGTGAATGAATGCAGTGAATGAATGAATTAAATAAATAAATGCAATCACTGAACTATATAAATAAATAAAATAAATGTATGCAATGAATGAAATGAATTAATGCAATTACTGAAATAAAAAAATACAATGAATTAATAAAATCAATGAATGAAACGAGTTTATTTGACAAACACAGAAAGAAATCACAAATTAGACAAAAAAAATAGATCCTTAGTTATAGCACAGAAACAGCAAATGACAAGTACCTAACTGGTACTATGGTCTAACAATTTTAAAAAGCCTGGCCCCCAGCTTGACGTGCCCCCCGATGCACGGAAGCGCTCATTTGTAAATGCTACTGGCGGGCACCCATCCAAATGGTGAACACAGCTACGCCACAAGCGATCCATTAATGTTGTGATACCATAGCACTTGTTTTTTCTAATACTCCCAACACAAAGAATTATGCATGTGACTAATTATGATTAATTATAATTAATTATTGAAGTTAACTAGCTATATCCTTTAATCTGCAACTGGCCGCTCGGCCACTACAAAACTGAATTACCATTATGAACAGGACTGCTTTGAGCCGGGAAACCAGGCTCTCATTTGAATTAATATCGCTGGAAAGGGTTCCATTCGCTCAATTATAAAAACATGGAAGCAGTATTTTCAAACTCTTTTCTGTCTTTGCTTCTTTTTTATCACCGGTGAGGTTGTATTGCATTGTTACACTACAACACTCTCTTTTTTTTTTTTTTTTTTTTTCTGCTGGACATCATCTAGCCCCAAGGTAAGCTGCTGTTAAACAAAGCTGTAATAAGGGTTCTAGATGACTGATATATATTTAATACTATACAATACATAGATAGATATTTTTTATTATATATAGAAAATACCCAGAACACCCGGAACAAATATTTGTAGATCGTACAAACATTTGTCCCGAGGCGGGAATCGAACCCGCAACCTCTGCGTCGCAAGTGTACCTGCGCCCGCTGCGCCACATCGGTCGTCAATCTCTTGGACAACGCAAGTGGTAGATCCCTTTATCTTTTTCTCCCCAGATCTATTCGTAAGCTTAAAACCATCCTAATTCGATATTCTTTCGATTAAAAACGAAGGTATTATGCGCTGTGCAATATCAGTAGTGCCCTCAAACGCCATCCACTAATCCGTATTGGGTTTAAGTTTAAGGCCCAATCAGTCAAAAACCTGAAAAAGGGTACGATGCACCTTTCTAGAAATGCTCTTCTAGAAATTTCTAGTAAGTTCTAAAATAAACTTATACAATAAAAATGTGAGGAAAGGTATATAATTGACCTTTCGTTTATCAAACGATCGTGGCTCCTTAGCAAATTGTAGTCTTAAACGGGTTTACTTGTAACATGTTCCCCTTATATTTTTCTTTACTAATCCATATTTATTCGGGCGACCCCTGAAAGAACGGCTGCCAAAGCCCGATAAGACCCTGAACTTATAATAACGCTGTTAATATTTTTTTGGCGAAACTTGATCGACTGAAGAGTTCTACGAAGTTTGAGCACTTTTGTTGTGAGTTTTTACGACACTACTTACAATCACAAGTTACGGAACTACTTGGTGTTAGGGAGCGTAAGAGTAATCCAATTTTATTGGTTAATAAAACTATTAAGAAATAGGTTGCATTGAGCGGTTTTGCAAAAATACCTATGACCTATTTACATTCAAAGATAAATAAATCTAAAAGCACGTACCATTAAAATCACTTATCCGAAATGTAGACTAAACAGCTGATTCTTGCAAGCCACAATTACAAAAAAAAAGTATTTTTCACGCAAGTCTTTGAAGGGACTAAAATTATTGCACCTCAGCACTGTATTATAATAATTATGCACTTTATTTAACTTTTTGTAGTAAGTATATTACAACCTGTTGTACCAAAAAAAACCTATCAAGACAATTTTATCAAGCAAGCTTACATTTTGTCACGCTGAATTGACAACTAGCTCACTCACACTTACATTGATGATTGGAATCTAACGTTTGACCAAGAAAAAACAGTGAGATACGAACTTGTTTTACCATGTTTACAAGCGCGCCACACTAACCCATTTTCCTATCTAACAATGTAGCGACAGCTTCGTTTGAGTTTTGACGCGGCTGGTGCGGATGCGAGTTTCAGAATCTAATTGTGGTAACTAGCAACTCGCATATCAACGCTACAGTAAATAAAAAAATAGTTACGGACATATTTAGCAGCGCCATCTAGCCCAAAACTAAGCAAAGCTTCTACACTGGGACCAGATAGAATACTTATATAAAAATGTTTTTTTAACATATAGAAACACCCAGTATCGAATTAAATATTTGCAGATTAGGCAAACATTAATATCACAAATCTTTCACTTTTCTTCAACTTCAACTGGGCACTGGCCAACGTCAATAAAATAACTAAAGTTTTATTAAAGTTTTATTTTTAGAAAAAAAGTAAAAAAATAAATACTCGCGTAAAAATACCACACTTTTTTTTGAGTTAGTTATACAAGCCGGTATGTAACATAGTATAATGCGAGTAGTGTAGGTAGGTACATATTTGCAGATCGGGAATCGATCTCGCAAACTTTCGCTTTTAAACCAGCACTCACCCACTGCGCCAACAAGGTCATAAAACATTGTTGTCATTAACTTTCAGGCAGTAGTGTGCAAGCATTACTGTGTTAAGGTTTGAAGAGTACTGTAGCAAGTGAATAACTGGGTGAGAGACCGTCTCGGGGTGATGTGCGCGGTGCAGTGCCACGAAGAACTTAAAAACTCTAAGCTTTGGGTGGCACTGCATCTGTTATGGTCAGGCATGTTGCTAGACATTAGGCGAGCAACTTGATGGTCTTGTGACTTGCTGACATAAAAAAAACAGTAATGCAGTTTTTGTGTTAAAATTTTATTAGCTTTTATAGTTTTTAGCCTGTTTTATTTGGTTTCTTCATTGTAAATTCGGTCTGAGCTGAAATTGCCAGGTAGTTTAAACATGCAAACGTGACCGCCGGAGCTGCAATCTTGACTTTACATAACAATAGCTGTAGTCTTGTGGAACCTTTGTTCCGGTCTGTCTTGTAGTTACCGATTGAATTTGGACTATGGTTTTTTTAAAAATGATTGACATAGGTATAGGTCTCACGGCGGATCTCGGCCGTCGTGAAGTTAGCCGTTTCGATGCGCAATAGAGCTTTTTCAAACTAAATTGTCTTTGCGCATCATAAACGGCTAACTTCACGGAAGCCTAGATCCGCCGTGAGACCTATAATAAGACCTTAACCTGGAGCCAATTGCATAATAAAGTTTTTTTATACAAAATCACTACTATATATCATGTATAAACTTGTATTTTATTACCCAATGAACCTCTAGTGGTCTCATCAACATGGGTTTGTCTTGGAAAATGACGCCTGTAAGGGCTTGCAATCTAATGTAAGCATTTATACTGCCAATTATCACCCACATTTTTAGCTTTGAGTAGCGTTGTCCTTTCACTTTCAAATTCCAAATATTTTTTTAAATCATAGTTATCACTTTCAGACATTACAAAGCCTGGTGAATTTACACCAGTTCCTGAAGATGATCCAGAAATAGTTTCAAACTTAAACATTTCTACGAGCGCATTCGTGAGTAGCAAAACCTTGCTGAATAGTAAACACCGTCGCGCTTCATACGGCTTGAAATACATCATTAAGCTCTGTTTATTAATGACGGTTTTTTAACGAGGGATGCGCATTTTGAAGGCTCCATATCTGAAGCCGCAGTGTGAACGTATTTCATTATAATCGCTTGCTCCGGGGTGATTCTGTGGTGTTTTATTTCATTCAAAAGTGCAGTGTTTCAGGATAAATAATAAAAGCAGACTAGAGCTATAAAATAGGCTCACAGACAGTCTCTTTGGATCTCTAAAAACTCTAGTTACAGACATTTAAAAAAATCTAAGGGAGTAAAGGTATTGGGTAAATGCCACGCAAAACTGTAAAATGCAAATTGACAGTGGCAACTTTTATAACGTTACGTTGCGGATAAGGTTTTTCTCCCATGCATATCAACTTTATATGCTTTTAAACGTTCACATTGATTTAAGTTCTAAATCAATGGGCGTCCATTAGCAAAAACCAAATGCTGCCGCTTTTTATCTTATTTAAATCTCTTTACTTTAAAAGCCTTTTGTTACTCTCAAAATGATAAGAAATAATTTAGGGTTTATTCTAAAATCAAGGAAAAGTCTGACCGAAAATTTCATCCGAAATGTTTCCTTCTGCACTCATTGGCTGATCTGTTTGTACAATGTAATGGACATTATGATAAGAAACAAATGGCCGCCCGACGCACAAATAAAAGCCAAAGTATACCATTGTTTTCGTAACATCATTTTTGTAGTCCAAACGTAGAAACAATTGAAAAAATAAATTGCCTGCTCCAGCTACGGAACACAGAATCTTACTGTTTAGGGATTTAGGTTGGGTTTTGGTTGCGTGAATTGTGAGCTACGTAGGCTGACCGTTGGCCGAGTAAGGTGATTTATATGAAGCTTAATTGGTTTTGTTTTGGTCAAGGACGGGATTAACGATAGTTTTATTCGTCTAATGGGTGCAATGTAGGACGCCTGCTTCATAATGGCACTCGATTGTTTGCAAGAACATAAGCTAAGATACTTTCCTTTCGTAACTATCTAAGTTTGTATTATGTACATTTTGCGAATATGTCAAGTTTGTAAGTTTAGCTGTGTCATTTTACTTAAGCATAATTCAATAATGATAATAAATAATGGAGGACATTTTGATAATACGCTAATAAGAAATACAAGAACCAGAAAACAAAACAGTTTTTGTAGGCTACACCTTTTAAATTAAACCTACACCTGAAATGAAATGAAATGAATGAAATGAAATATTTATTGTTTGTGAAACTAGGTGTAAGGGCTGGTAGATAATAAACATCACTGTCAAAAAGATTCTCTAGTTCCTACCAGCTGGCGTACAAACCTCCTGCGCTTAGCTGTGATACAGTGATATTTGTAAAATGTGATACAGTGATATTTATTGTTACAACAGCATCATACCACTAAGATAATATATTGTCTCCGACTTCGCCCAATCAAAGGCGTCTGCTTCATCAAATTGGATCAAGCAAGCCTGACTGCGCTAGATTTACATGTAGCCGGGCCTTTAGAACGCTTGTCACCCTTAGTTAATCTGCACCCTTAGCACAAGTCTCTAAGATCTATGACAGTTTAAGTCAGTTGCAATTGTCAATATCACTGACCATCTATACATGCAAACATCTCTCACGAGACATCCTTAGGACACATCGACTGTTCTTCGACTAATGTGTTGCTTCGTCGAAATGTGAAACTAGAAAAACAAGCTTCATGAATTTCGTTGCTTTCATAGATTAAAAAAAATAGTTTCATAGATTGGTTTTTTATTGGTTCCTTAGTATTATTATGCTAAACAAACACATAGGTAAAATAAACACGACCCTCGACCCTTATTATTTTCTTGGTTTATTTGCCGTCGGCTGCATGGTGACTTGACGTGAACAGCTGATGCTACGGGTACTAAAGCAACAACGAGGCTCGGTGACCAATCACTGCACTAGTACTCATACTTATACTGTGACCTGGCAATCTATGACTTGTGAACACACTACTCGAGATTGGACCCTCTACAAACTCTTAATTAATTGAACGCAAAATTTTGTAAACCTAAAATAGTATAATATCAAAGGCTGTTTTTGACTCAAACTCCAAAGTACAGAAAATCATGTTAGAGTTATTAAAGGCATACGGAAAAAAATCCTAGATACTTAAGTAGTTCTTTTGTAGATATTTCGCATTCAAATTCATAATTATTGTTTTTTATTAATCATTTTGAATTTACAACAGCCTAATGTTGCCAACACCGTACCGTGGAAGAGTTCGGAGCACGGCCAAATATCTTTTTTGTAAAATATATGTTTTTGAGCGATTTTGTCGCGGCTGGAAGTATGGCACGTTCATAAACTAAGTACGCGCTTGCCCGAACTTGCTGTGTCGAGTATCCATTCACAAGCGTCCTAAAACATAGCAACAAGAACCGTGGTATCAATCTATCAAATTACCAACAAACCCTAGAGCCTCGTTCACACTAAAATGTAACAGTCGAGTCTGCTCGTCGATCGCACGCGTCGTGTGTCGAGTGCACTCCAAGTTATTGGATATCAAGTTGTCAGTGCGTTTGGCGGCGCAGTAACGCACGCGTGATTGGAGATGTTTTCAGAGTTAAACGTTAAATACATCGTTTTAATGTTATCAATCTACAGGCATATTACCTAGAATATTTGTTGAAATATTTACGGTATATTATCAATAGAAACTAAGCTGTCAGAGCCATGTTTCAATGACCGGCAAACTAACTTGTAGCGTAAGCAGCTTGAGTCTGGCCAATGTCTGAATATTAACCTACTTAAAGTTTTTTACGTGTTTTAAAATTTTAATTTAATAAATCAGTTGCAAATCAGCACTTGGTGTATTCAATTCAGTCGTTTCAACTGCACCTAATGCATTACTGTGTTTAGGTTTGAAGGGCACTGTAGCAAGTGAAATTATTGGGCGAAAGAGACTTAACAACAATGACTCGGGGTGATAAGCGCAGTGCAGTGCCACGCAAACACTTAAAAACTTTAAGCTTTAGGTGGCACTGCATCTGTAATAGTCAGGCTTGCAGTGCTTAACATCAGGTGGATGCCTTGATTGTCTTGTCACTTGCTGACATAAAAAAAAAAAAAAACCTATTTTTTTCAAGCCGGATCATTCGTATAATACATTCACAGTTTTTTTTTTAATGATGCTGGACTTTGTATTGTTGAATTAAGCAAACATTTGCCAAGTGATGTGCCGGCATAAGAACGAAAGTTTGTACCTGCATGTGTGTTAAAAAGATCTAAGCGGGTTATGCTTGCACCTCACTTGGCTTATTTGCTCAAATATTTGCGTTATTTCGTCAATACAAAGTCAGCTCTGTGAAAGTAATAAGCAAGGATAAGATTGTATTGATGAGATAACGCAAACATTTGAGCAAATATGCCAAGTGAAGTGCCAACAGTAGATATCTAATTACAACTTTGTACTAGACTGTGTAAAGATGTAAGAACAGCACATAAAGTGATTGACTTTACTAAAGCATTATTGCGACGTGATTGTGGTGCGTTACTATATTGTTGATTTACCGAGTGGTTTCCTGAAACATGCAAAGCACCACCCGTGGTTGATTGTATTTAAAGGGGGTCACCGCATGAACCCATATGATGTTTCAGTGACAAACTATTAAATTAAAGATATTCCCAACTACAAGCATTTTATTAAAATGTCTTATCTTAATATATGTCTTATAGTAATTAAATGTTGACAACCAAATAAACAAGTACCCCATAATATGATTTTATTAAAAACGTGTCAGTGGGGACCAACTATTACTTGTGTAGTACTTGTACAAACCACAAAAAAATATATAAAATTCAGTCTTAGGTATAGTTCTCTCGGCGGATCTAGGCTTCCGTGAAGTTAGCCGTTTCGATGAGCAATGGAGCTTTTTCTAACTAAATTGTCTTTGCGCATCACAAACGGCTAACTTCACGAAAGCCTAGATCCGCCGAGAGACCTATAATACTGCGTTGAAATAAAACCGTATTCAATATTGCGTGTTTCAATAAATTCTACTGGCATCGTTTTGTTTTTTAAACAAATGTGATGACGATGTGGCGCAGCGGGCGCAGGTCCGCCTGCGACGCGAAGATTGCGGGTTCGATTCCCGCCTCGGGTCAAATGTTTGTACGATCTACAAATATTTGTTCCGGGTGTTCTGGGTATTTTCTATATATAATAAAAAAAAATATCTATCTTTGTATTGTATTGTATTAAGGATATATCAGTCATCTAGTACCCATAATACAGCTCTGTTTAACAACAGCTTACCTTGAGGCTAGATGATGCTGTGTGGATGGTCCTGCATTATTTATTTATTTGTTTTTAATTATTATTTTTCATAAAAACAAGTGTCTGCCTTACATTTTTACAATTATTTTTGCCAAAATAAGTATGCGATTTTCAAATAAGTACTTACTTGTGTAAGTAATAGCCACGTACGCCCAATCTAACTCAAACCAAACATCCAACGTTTTAACTTTCGCCCCAAGGGCAACAGTACCGGCTCTTAGGCCTCTGTCTTAAGTAGTAAACGCTTTCCATTTAAATTGCTCGTTTAAGGATCGCTGGACAATGGCAATCTCTCACAAGGGAGCTATCTAAGCGGCTTTGCTTAGGTTTTAGACTATTTTACAAAACACAAATGGCAGAAGATCGATCCGACACAAAACAGATTAGATGAGTCGAATAACCGTAGTTTAAGTCAAAGTAGACTTAAACTAATGAATACGGTTATTCGACTCTTTCTTGATATCAATCGTCGTAAAATCACTTTTAATTATTGTACACGTAAATATAGTAAATTAATGGGGTGTGTGTCCGTCCGTAATCTTTACATAGGATAAAACAAAGTCACTAATTAATATTAATAATAATCGCTTGTTTTATTTGGATGATGTCATTTAAAGGTATGTTTTGTGATTCGTTGGATATCCTAAGATAAATAAATAAATATACTATGTAAATTGAACAATAAATGTCATGATATGTTTTCTAATATATGCTTCAATTGACGCCGATATCTCAAACAAAGGCAATTACTAAACAAAAATATGGAACGGAGTGGATTGGATCTCGCACCGGGTGACTAAAATAACCAATATTTGACAAGAACGTTTACAAAATACAAATAAAGGTTCTGTCTATTATAAATCATCATCGTAATATCAGCCAATAGACGTCTAACAGCTGGACATAGTCAATGACAACAATGACGACCGATCTCGAACCTTTACCATCCACCAACTAATGGCGAACGCTAACTAGTAAGTATAGTGTCATACTTACCAGTTAGCGTTCGCCATTAGTGAGCCTTTATTCCTCAACCGTTAACAGTTTTGAAAGCAATGACCACTGCCACAGGGGCTAGCTTATATGCAGCAGTGGACAAAGGGCCTGTTGGTTGATATTCAGCAAGTCTTGGTGGGTGCCAGATATTCTACCTCCAAGCATTACTGTGTTTAGGTTTGAAGGGCACTGTAGCAAGTGAAATCACTGGGCGAAAGAGACTCAACAACAACATCTCGGCGTATTGAGCGCAGTGCAGTGCCACGCAAAACTTAAAAACTTTAAGCTTTGAGTAGCACTGCATCTGTTATGGTCAGTCTTGGTGTAACATCAGGCAATGATGAATGTCCCATTTTAAGCTTTATGCTAAAGTTTTCCTTTGTACCAAAGGAACTCTAACACTGGAAAAAGCTCAAAAAACAGAGTCCGAGTTTAGCGACGGCCCCGTCCTGCGGGACGCCTCTTTATTGTTCGTGGACTGACTGAATACAAAGCAGTCGGTCGCTGCCACACGGATGACAATGTGTATATGGAGAAGGACAATGTGGACAGCTTATTTGTCAAATAATGTATAGCAAAGGGTAGAAACAACGCATGTTATGCCGGAAAATCACTTGGCATATTATGCTCAAATGATATACATAATACAAACTAAACATTGAATAATTATAATACATTGACAGAGTTAACTTTGTATTAGCGAAATAAGCAAACATTTTCGTAAATAAACTAAGTGAGGTGCCAGCATAATAGAACATCATCAAAAGTTCGACGTCTGAAAAAGTAAAAAAATTCCGGCTTTTGAAAAAGGAGTGTTGCAAAAACCAGTAATAATAAAAAAATGTTTTAACATCATGCGAATAACTTGACCGTCTCGTCATTCTATGGCTTATTTTTTTTATAAACAATTCAAGCGCTTACTACTAGCAACTCATGCCCAGAAATTGTATTTTTTTATGCAACCCTCGCGCGGGAATCAATTTCCTCTGGTGACACATCCATCCATCACAGCTCCATGTCAGCATCTTTTTGCTATTATTTTCATTAACAGCCAGCGCGTGACCGAAATAAAGTGACGTCTGTAGGCGCCTTCTGATTGACTGTATAAATGTTTATGACCCATAGTAGGTATAACTGAAGTTACTGACTAAGTTTGATAACGAGTTCTGTAAAAATATAACTTCGTTCGTTCGTTCGTTCGTATGAGTCAGTGGCCAACTTAATATAACTTAAACTAATAGTATGTGGGAATGGCTATAGAAACGTTGGTAGTCCATTGGCGAGATGGGTAGACAACATAGTCAAAGCTAGATAAAACGTTCCCTAAATTGACGTGCCTTTAAGAAGATTGTGAATAAAGAGATGTGTCAGGATCGTAGTAAGTAAAAATCCATGATTTCTAGCTACTCCTACGCGTGTGCATAATTTTGCGTGATTGTCAAACTTAAAATCCTTCCAACCGAAACATAAAAATAAAATGAAGCTTAAAATGGGACAAAAGAAGTAGAGTTCTTTGTGATAGAGCTCGTCCGGGGAAGGACTACCACCATACCTATTTCTGCTCGCATTGCTGTGTCCGGTTTGAAGGGTATGGTTTCCGGTGAAATTACAGGCACATGAGACTTTCCATCTAACGTCTCGGGGTGGTAACACGCAAGTGATATCTATGATATTGTACGCGTACATAGGCTACGGTAACCGCTGACCATCAAGTGGGCCGTACGCTTGGTTACCACATTAGTGGTATAAAAAAAAATAATAATAAAGGTATGCTCGCATTTTACATTATTATGTGGCTTACCTTTTGTATTTCGTAAATAAACGACTAAGATATATCAAATTAATATATATCCGCATCGTTTTGTTTACTGGAGTTCCAGGAACACTGAAATAAACCACTGAAGTAATTACGTTTGAGTCGGGTGGAGCCGTATTCGGAACTCACGGCAAAAGCACGTCGTAGAATTTTGCTTTATAAAGCTTAGTAATGCTTAAATCTTCATCTAAAGAACTAATCAATAGAGAGAAAGAAAAAAACAGAGCAAAGTGTTTATTACTTAGACATGCTTTTATTAAATCGTGTCATCATTATCATGACAACCTTCTAATGTTCCTACTTTTGGGACACTGGCCTACTCTCGGGCGAGAGTGTTTGGGTCTTAAATCCACCACGCGGACCCAATGCGGATTGGTGGATGGCGCATGTCTTTCGAATTTTAGTTCTTGGACATGCCGGTTTCCTGACGATGTTTTCCTTCACCGTATGAGAGCACTGGCATTGCGCACATAAATTTTTCGAACAGAAAAATCCATTGGTGGGTTTGAACCCACGACCTTAGGATCTTAAGACGGGGTCACTACCATTAGACCACCGGTGCTCTTAAATCGTGTACCGATGCATTAATATTGATCACACGTGGTTTTAAAAGCTGATAGTTTTTAAAATGCCGGTAAAAAAGCTTTGCGTCTTCTACTCGCTGCTAATGACAGCCACATTGACACTTAGCCTGCCGCCTGACACCTGTTTTACGCTAGTTCGTCCGCGCATTACGCTTCTCACAACTGTTAATTTGCAGAAACAGAGTGCCATAGATGTCTGGAAATACTAGAAATTAAACTCGCCGGTAACAGCTGCTTATAAAAACTACATAAAACCAAATCTCCATAGTACTTCATATAAATAAATGAATACGTCGGTAACACATTTTTTTTATTAGTGCAGTCAGAGCTGACAAGAAAGTGCATCAAGCATCAACAACTATGTTGTTTAAAACGCAGTATAAACAATGCACAACTATCAGTTTGTAAAATAATTGAAGTCTATAAAATAAAAATCTATATCAAGTTTTTTAATTGACAATAAGTCATGGAGACACAAAGAAAAATCCTTATTTAGCTCTATGTGTTTTCTATAAATAACTAAGTAAGTGTTTACGCCTACTACTATACACAGAGCTAGAGACCAGCTGTCTGCACCTGCTACAAACACTATAGCAAGAATTAGTCACAAGATCGTCGCTAGAGGGAGCTTCACAACACTATATAAGCCTGAACGCCACGCAATATCTCTCTCATTCTCTGGTTCTCATCAAACTTATATAAGTATTACCATGTACTTACTTTACTACTTTCTTGTTTAAAAGCATTAAATACTGATTATTGTTAACACCAAGTATTTTATTCGTAAGCTAGATAGAACAGCCGCTCCGTAGAACTTTATAGACGTACCTTTAAGCAACCAGTATCTATCTAGGTAGATAGTAGCTCAAACAGTAAGTATCGGACATTTTTACATCTTTAAATTGGGCACTAGCTTTAAACCAAAACAACAGACGCCGCGTGCAACCTGAAATTAACATACAGAAAGTGATTTCACAAACCGCGTGCCAACCCTTGTTTTCTCTTTACACACACCTCGGTACCGCACCACAGCGGCACAGAATGGCGGAATAGGGCTGCCAACTTAAAAAAAAGTGTACATTAAAACTAAATAAACAACTCAACAGTCACTTAATCCTGGCCACACTAGGATTTCTTGTATCATATTATGTGTATGTTAACACTACGAGTAGGTACTTCGACCACTTACTTCATGTAAAGAGTAATAGTACAGCCAGCAAATCTGAGCATTCGTGATGTAAAGTGAACTGTGTTATAGTGGGCAAAATAAATGAAATCTGAAATCTTACCATTTCTGTGCGCAAAGAAGCGCTTTAAACTAAATTGGCTAACTTCATGAATGCCTAGATTCTCTGGCAATACTATGAGTACTATCGTTACACAACACCTAAACTCGGAACTAATATTTGCAAATCATTAAACATTTGTCTCGAAGCTGAAACGGAACCCTTAGACTTTAGCTTTACGATCGGGCACTCGCCCACCACGCCACTGAGGTGGTTATTGTCATTGAAACAACATTCATGGTTATTCTTTGACAGGTCGCTACCCACACGATATTTTGAAAAACGCTTTCGTGATGACCTCATTGAGACCTTTGAACCTTTTGTAATACAAATTTTATACTTTTGCCCAAATTTTTAAAGATATATATATATGAAATGAACAGATTAAGTCGTCTAGAGGGCACAACTGTAAAGTAACTTGACCATTTTCCAACACAAACACGGCACAAATAGTTCTCGATAACATAATAATCTGTAATCAACTGCCAAAAATAGTTGTACTACCTAGATGCATACTGAAATAAACAATAGCTTACCCCTCCCACTGGTTTGATTTACTTCACCCTGATTAGAAATTTGTGGGCACTTTCGTAGGCGCAGCAGCTAAGGACCTTTGCGTAAATATGTTTTGTGTAATTGTCCAACCGTGAAGAATCGGTTCAAAAAACAAACGTACGAAGACTGCGAAAGCATGCTTTACCGCTCTTGCAAATTTTTTATTTTATTTCAGCAAGTGACAAGACGATCAAGTCGCCCGCGATGTTAAGCTCCACGCCTGACCATAACAAATGCAGTACCACCAAAACCTTCAAACATTTGTGTCATGTTTCACAAGACACTCTCTAACTAATTATTTAGGTACATTTTGTAAAAAAAAATATGCGGCGGTCGAACGATGTCATCACCTATCAAGCACTAAACCCAGCTTTTATACGAAAATGCTGGTTATATTGTTGAAAATTAAAAAAAAGCTTTTAAAAGTAGGTATCGTACATGATGCCAGCCCTACATCATCACTGTCTATGATAACTACGTGTAAGTCGCGGTACTGTCTTGTCCATGCAATGCTGTGTGAACTAAGCTTTATGGAAGACTAGCTACGTTGACAAAAAAGCAAAATTATTCATATTATGAATAATTTTGCTTGTTTTGTATGCGTGAGTTATTGCAATTTGAATCTTATTCCAATGGCGTTATGTCTCCGAACAATAAATAAATATATAAATAATGCTGGATAATCACACAGCTTCATCTAGCCCCAAGTTAAGCAGAGCTAGTTATGATAAATTATAGATATGGTATATTATAATTCGTTTATGACTTTATATAATATGTAATTTAGTTCCAACCTCCTGACCCTAAAGCCTTTTATGTGGAATATCAATATAATTTTCTTATGATTATAGCAAAGAAACTAAAATACCAAATATAAATAAAATGTTTAGCACAACTTTCTTCTTTAGCAACGAATCTCAAAGTCACCAAAATAAGCCTCCGCCACACTATCACAGCAAGCTCACGTCACTATTTTTAATAAACCGCAAAACCCGAGGCAGCGGCAAAACCAACAATAAAATTACGGCGTCAATCTATTTCCACGCGGTCGGAGCCGAGCGGGATACGTCAACTGCGTGTTTGCTGGCGCCTTTTTAAAACAAAAATGTGGAGCAATTTAGAACGTTTAAACAAAGTGAGCTAGATTGACTTTGCATGGAAATTTAATGACGTTTTGCTGCTGTTGTGTTGTAGCTCGTCTTTCTACTTCCTACTATTTATAAATCTGAATTCGTCACTGGGGCACTGACTCATTATTATTTATTTATTTATTATTTATTTGTTTATTCTTTATCATGACAGTTTTCTAATGGTTCTACTGTTAGGACACTGGCCTACTCTCGAGCGGTAGGTAGTGACATCCAAAAGTTTAGATATTTGTACTTTTGTACATTTGTCTTACAATCACGCTGTAACGGCCGAACTGATTTGGATGACACTTGGAAGACTGGTAATTTTAGACCTGGAATTGCATATTTCTTGTAGATACCTGGAGCAAAGCTGGTTAGATTATGTATAGCAATTCTGGAGTATCTGGGCAGCATAAACCAGTACGATTTGACACTTATTTTATCATAATAAAACGTGTCCGTTAAAAAGCACAATAAACTAACAGCGCAATGCACTCGATTTAAATATCATAAATGTGGAATCCGAAAAGCCGTAACACTATTTGTATGGGTGATTGTGCAGTAAATCCGAGTTTTGGGTTATCACGAACTCTATATAAAGCGCTGAGTTAGAACTGTTTCTTTACAAAAGGGGCGCTTCAGTAAGAGCTCATAGTAGGCCCGCTCGTACGCTTGGCTGCGAGAAAATTGTCTAGCCTTTTTGTATTAACTATACCTGCATAAAACTCTTGGATTCATAACGAAAAAATACAATAATTTAGTATATTTAAAATGTCGTTGGATGCAACGTGTAATGTTTTAAAATCAGAGAACAATGAATTTCAGATTGGTGGGACAAACCCGCCATTAGTTAGGGGTATTAAAAAACAAAAAAATGTGTTCCAGTGCACTGAGAAACGAATTCCCAAATCCAACTTTTAGAGGACGCAACAGAAAGAAGTTTACTTGAAAAAAAGAGCGCAAACAAAGTCGCGTGACCTTCAACTGGTTGACCAATAAAATGAGACAGCTAATAACAAGTACAGTTCTGCAAGAAATTGCCGTCGCTGCGAAGAATAGCCAGTTTTCATAGTATACTATGACGACATATATATCGGGCGGTGGGCGAGCCCGGTTGAGAAGCCTATCTGGCTTCTTAGGGTCTTTAAGGTTCTGTGGGACAAATCTTTGCATGATCTGCAAATATTAATTTCTGGTCTGGGTGTTTCCATTTTTAATAAATATTTTTTTACAGTACGGTGAAGCAAAACATCGTGACGAAACCGGCATGTCCAAGAACTAAAAATTCGAAAGACATGTGCCATCCACATTGGGTCCGCGTGGTCCAATCACTCTCGCTCGAGAGTAGGCCAGTATCCCAGCAGAGGGAACATTAGAAGGATGAAATTTTTACATAAATATTATACATGTATTGTATGTTACTTGATTGGGGTTTTTTTGTGCCATAAACCGCGATCCAGCGCTAAGTGGTGGCCGAGAAGTAGCTATAGAAACATCTGTCATCTATTTGCGTGTTGGATGGATGACTTAGTTAGCGTTGCATAAGTAGATCAGATTGTATTATAATTTTTTTTATACGGTACTTGAGACATCGCTACCGCTTTCGTTTGGGCCACACACATCTTGTCGATGTGTAAGCAATGTGTCGGGTGATTTATCACTACTTCCCCCATTCAGTGGGCTAAACCCTTTATACCTTACGTAAGAGAAGCACGACCTTAGCAAAACCTTCAGAGTCCGTGAGAGTATTTAATCTGAGGGTCTAGCAATTTTTTACAGCCGATTCTACGATCTTAACTCGAATTAGTCTAACAAAATATATATCACATTTCTTACTAACTTTTTACTACTAATATAAATTTAAAACGTTTGGAGCCGAGCAAGCCTTAGCGGCTTTGATGACCGTTTTTTTTATGAATAAGGGAATTAAATTTTCGCATCATCTCTATATAAAAATAAATTGGTGTTTGTAAGCCTTGCTGAAACTCGAGAACAGCAGGACCGATGTGGCTAATTTTGCTCATAAAATAGTGGTAGGAGTCAAAAATTTAAAGGTAAAATAAAACGCGAGTGAAATTGCATGGATCAGCTAATTTATAATATAAGTAGGATAGTAGATAGTAAGTTTATTTAGTTCAAGGTATCTGGAGGTTCAACTTACCCGTATATTAACACGTACCATGCATGCCTCCGAACGAGCGACCGACAACTGCAAATAGTTTCTGTGTTTCATTAGTTTCTGCAAAACTGTCCAACAACTATCGAAATACAAACATCTAACTTAATTGCATCGGAATAAGGATCAGTTTGCGCAGATTTACTAGAACTTGATGACATAAGTGCGCTAGAACGGAATATTTCAATATTTTAATTTAATGTAGGAACATTAACAGTAGCAAAACAATTATTTATTTATTATTAACACAAAAGCATGCAACAGCCAAAAGCATTTCACTGATATTAATAATGCGCAAGTATGTTTGATTCATAAATCTTTATTTTTATTATTTTTTCTTACTCCAATAGGGTACACCTTTTTACACAATGGGGTGCATCTATGGTGTTAAAATTTCTTGTGAGGCGCAAAATCGTGGGTTGAAACCACAGAACTATATTTAAGTAGAATGAAAGAGTTCGTCGATTTGTATGGAAACCGAGCGTGTAACATTTTGCGTATTTGTATTTTACACACAAATGTATTTTAGTGATGGGAAACATAAGCCGCGCAAAAATAAATGATTTAAAAGCATCGATAAGCAGGCGGCAAACCGGTTCTAGGTACTGGCACACCACCAAACCGCCCCCGGTTGGGAGCAGACTGAGTTTCGCGGCGAGTAAAGAGGTTCTCAGCCCTTACTTAGCCCGTTTTTTCGGCACGCGAGGTACATACACTCACTCATTCTACTCAAATATAGTTCTGAGGTTGAAACGGATTAATGGTATTTGAAATCTATGCTATCCGGTGACAAAGTAGCCATATCATGGTGAATTTTCTGTTATAATAATAATCATGACTTTTAGCAATAACTGCTATCATTTTAGTATGCCCTTATTTACACAGACGAAAGGTTATCGTTAAAGCCTTTTAAAATCTTATCCTATTTACACTTTCGTTGACAAACGCATAAAAATATTTTTGATTCATCTAATACTTACTCCACGATAATAGGAGCGAAGGAATCATGCGTCAGTATTATTTCCAAAGATAGAAAGGGACGTGAATGATGATATAATATTTCGGAATCGAGGAGTATAAGGCTAGGGAAGTATATATTTGTGGATCGTCGCCAAGACTAAGAAATCTACCTCTCTGCTGGGTAGCATATATTTATTTTGTATTGAATATGATTTACGTACCACCGTATTGCATTTGACTGTGCCCCATTTAGACAATATTGACAAGCTTTCATTTTTGTATCAAACGAGATTTGCATGAACCTGCTAAGATTATTAGTTTTTATAGTTTACACTATTGCAGGAATACCTGCAGATCATGCAAACATCAATTATCCCGCAACAGGAATCGAAGACATAACCTCTCGCTTATACCATTACCAACCGAATATTTGCCGACGTGCCACAGAGATTGTCATTATATTTTAACTATTGTCCGCACTTTAACAAACTTAGGAACCATTAACACTTATAATACGAATATGTGTCACATACAGGCTGTGAAAAGACTGCTGCCGAAAACAAGGGGTGCAATTAGACCATGATTCTGAAAATATTTAGTGAAATCTTAAATAAGTCTGGACGAAATTGTTCTTTTATGTCTTCTATCAAGCACGAACACTATTGGTAATAATAAACTAATTTATCTCTATTTTTCTTGTGGACAAAAGAACTACCGCTATGATTTACGCAAATTATGATTTATCTAAGAATTCGTCCCATCGGCCGAGAGGGGTCGATGGGCCGAGCGAGCTGACTACAACATAAAATGATACATGCAAATAGGCCCGCTCTGACCCACATACCGTGTGGCAACATAAATTACGGGGCCAATTGTTTCCTATAGCCTATTGTCTCCCGCTGCATTTATTTAGGAGCCATTTTGTAAAATAGAGCGGAATTCGCTCTTTTTGTGTGGATTTTACAATGGCTTTTATACGTAAAATCGACAGCTCAAGGGGTAGAGGCGCTAAACGTAAAGTAATGGAAATGTTTTGGGAGTAGCTCGTTTTCGACAAAACGCATTCTAAATTCAACGATGTTTTGATTTGAATTAGTTGTTTGGTGTTGGGAATCGATTGGAAAGGACAATGCAGTTTTTGTTTTACCTAATTACTAAACTAAACGAGTGGAACATGCAGGGGATTCTCAATTTTATAAATAGTTGCGTTACTGAGTCACTGACAATCAACACACAGCCTAAAATATTTTTTTTTATTCCAAAGACCTTGTTAATATTGTATAAGAAAAGAATTCCTAAAATTAAACTCAAAAGACACAGCGGGTACAAGTGAAACGGCGCTGGTCAGCTAGTAATAAAAAAAAAAAAACTTATTTACATTAAAATGCCAAAACCAGGAATCAGTATTTGAATTATTGGTACCTTTGAATTCGAATATAAAGTAATATGAGGAATCAATTTAGTTACACGAATGGTATTATTCTGCTCAGCTATTTTCATATACAACCCGAAACTTTAATTAAATCTAGTTTGTTTCGTTCAATAAAAGCAATGATACACGTGAATGCAAACCAACTATATTCTTTTTTATTTATAAAATTGTGAGCACTAATAGTTTTATTGTAATACAGTCAACTGCAGAAGATTATGATATTTACTTTAGGATTAAAATTAAAATGGGTAATATTAGTTCATAAAATAAATTTGAAAAATGTTTCAGTGCCTTACTATTTCAAGGTCGTACTAGGTCAACGGTTTATTTTTATTTGATAAAACAATTATGTGCGCAAAAGTAACTCTGAATATTAAAATTATAATAAACATTCGTTTTTATCTAAAGTTAAATACATAGTCATAGTCTGATATAGTCAGCTGAAGTGTAATCCTAAGCATATTAGCTGTTTTTTTGTTGATCAGCCATGGCTGAAGCGGTTTTCCTATTAGAATAGATGTATTTCTACACTTGGAAAGCTATTTTACGATTAGTACGCGTGCGAAACTGACGTCAGATGCTAGTAATATAAGCGTTACTTTAAAAGTATCCCGTACACAAAAACATTTGCCAAGCCAGATTGTATCTTACAAAAATGTTACACAACAAAATTGCTACATCTGAGATATGAGCATTGCCAAAAAGTTAACGCCTGAATCCAACTAACCTAACCAAACCACGCCCATGTGAACACAGCTTAATAATAATAGCTTACATTGTTTAATTTCATATGAACAGTGAAAAACTGTGGATGTAGTGAAAGAATTCGTGTTTTTTAATTAATGTGGGCTTGTGGAGACGTCTGAGTTATTTGGCTTGAGCCCGCGGAACAGTGCTTAACTTTGTTGATCTGTTACAAACAACGGCTCTTTCACCGTGGTTTTTTTTTCACGGCTAAACAAAAGCCCTAATTTTCGTTTTTTTGACAAATCGTCAGTGACAGTGATGTAGGAACTACTTGGATACTAATATTTCAGGAACTTTTCGAAGCTTATTTAAAATAAAAAATATAGTCTCAGTCTTGACTTCAGTTTGTTGGAAAAAGAACAAATAAGTTAAAGTTACACACCATGTTTAGATGTATTAAATTAAAAATAACATTTTCTAAACTTAATTTACTAAAATTGCCGTTCTTTTCAAATTTTCAAAACTTTATCTGTGGCTTGTAGACAAATGTTTTTATAGCGTAAAAGACATGATCAATTAAATTGAAATGTATTTAAAAATTATTATTGTTATTGCTAACGTTATTTTTATTAATTATTTATATTCTTGACATTTAAATCTGAAATTTTAATCTATCTCTATGTTGGTTGTTTAATTATTAATTTAAATCATTATTATAGTAAAATGTAGTAGGTAGCTTCTTAGAATAGTAATTTAAATTTTGCATGTCGTTTCCGACGAAGTGTGTGACACAGAAAACCTACCCTATTATCTTGTACCGCTTTACCACACTTCAAGCAAATAAATATATATTTCATATATAATATATATTATATATTTAATGAATTAAAATATAAAGGACCGCGATAATTTTAGCTTTTTGTCTAAAAAATGCTATAACGGAATCGACACCATTATGTTCCTAACAGACGGTTCTCGTGCCATGTGAATGAGCCGCTAGCCAGTTATGCCTCAAGTACTTAAAAGTGGACTTATCCAGCTATTCTGTACAACTGTGACGTATGTTTGCGTAAACCGAGCCATCTCCATCTATCCGAGATTAGATCAAGATAGGTATGTAGCGTATAATCTGACCATATTTCAACGACACTGGACTCGGAAACCATTCCGGGGATTTATCGCTCATGTGTCGCTCGAGACGGTCGTTTGCCTACAATCAATATAAAGTCTTGTCTATCAATACTCTTATTGACCGAGCAAGTAAAGCGAGCGAAGCGTTGACCTAGCGTGATAAGCAAAGCGAGTGAAGCGTCTCTGCTTCAAATCTGGTAAAATTTGCTTTCGTCTGTAAGTCAGTTGTCACCCGTCGTATTTTTAAACCAATCGGACGAATCCTGGTGTGTACAGGTTTTGATTTTATGTGTTGTTTTACAGCGTCATTTGTCGTAATTTTCTTTTGTCATGAGGTAAAATAGCTCCTCAAAATGCGGTAATATTATGCATAAATGCGTCATACCACTATTGCGCCGCCCGTCTCGATTTTCAACAATGATAACTAATAATTGACCAGATAAACATTATCAATTTACTCGAGACTTTTCAAACACAAAATGTAAAATAAAATAAAAAGTACATGTATATTTTTTTGTGTGTTCTATTCCTCGAATATTATGCGCTAATAATGAAAGACATTGTATATACTAACAAAATAGCTTAGACAACTTCAAGCCAAACAGGGTGCGGTTCGCAAAACCACATCATCCAAACGTGGATGCTGTAGTCGCACGCAGAGAGATGTCTGTGTTATTTGGTTTCTCTTTTAGCGCAAAATTTAACTTCCCAAAACAGTTAAAAAACAGCAAAATAATAATTGAGTAGCACAAAAAATAAATTAACTAAAAGTGCGTACTTAATTTATAAGCATTTCCCAGAATTTATATTTACATGTTCACAACAAACAGTCGGAAAGATATTAAAAAAATAATACACAAAGAGCACCGCTACCAGACAGCTTTTGCGCGAGAAACTTTTGAAGTAAAAATTCGCAATTCGTGGCTCAAAGGGCCGCTGACTGTTCAATAGAATAACAATTTCTGCAGCAAATAACTTATAAAGGGGCAAAATACTTTAGGGAGATTTGGTCCTCGAATCTGTGCTTACTTAAAATTGGGCTTACTTAAGATTGAGTGAGTGTTTATTTAGGATTCATGGGAAGGTAACATTTTCATAGAAAAATACTCATGAAAAATATAAATTATTTTGATGTAATTCTAAAACTGACTGGTATCATATTCAAATTTTTGTGCTATTAGTAAGTGTGTTGTAACTAAGTTGTGACTAAGGTAGGATTCAACCAAACTCGAAAAGGCACTATTCTTCTTCTTCTTTTAATTTGTGGCCTCTGTTGCCATACAAGGCACTATTCTCCGAATAAATCGTAGAAAATTAAACTGACAGCTTACTTGTATTTGACATTTCTTATTCCGCAGTTATTATAGAAGTTTCTCGAGTATCGAGCATAAAAAGATTACTTCTTTGATATAGTAACATAGGGTCTTTATACCAACAAGTGAAGTACTAATGAGGTTTCTTTCTCTTTCATAATTTACAGTCGATAAATTAAGATGACTTCAGAGAATTTATTTTTCATGAAACTGTTCCTATACCGTCTGTTCTCGTAATTTTACTCAATTACGCAAAAAAACTTTCATAAAAACTCCCGTAAAATATCAGAATCTGAATAAAACTAATACCATCCGAGCCAGGTCAGATGATTTCAACTTCGCAGAAAAACTTTCTTCAATATAACGAATTATTGGATTCGCAGACGCCGAAAAATAATCATATCGGACTTTAGGTTGATATCTTTTTTTCTCAGAAACTTTGTACGGCCTTGATACAGTTTAGTGAGCAGCTGGTGAAGTGTGAAGAAACGTTATTTTTTTAACTTCGAACTAACGCTGCGATAAAGTTGTTACAAGTCATATCTACTACGCAATAGGCTGCTACGTAGCTGTTCTACGGGTTTACGTAGCCAGCTGCTACGCTCAAGCAACAATACAAAGTGAGCTAGCTCAGTTATTCCCTTTCATGTAATGGTCTTGTTCAGAGAACAATTTGATTCAGCCGGAGCAAATTGAATAAAATAAGACATTTCACATATTTGACCCCGATTCAATCATGTCACCGTCAGTTAGACGTTTGTGTCGGGTCGGGGGAAAATGGACTATTTCCGGATTATGGCATAGAAATGGATAGTGATGATTTATTTCTCACATTTTTATGTTCTTTTGATGCTTACTAAGGATTGGTTGCTATGTGAAAAATTACCAGAGATATGTTGTTTTCATTTTAAAAAATCGGATATATATTCCTATAAAAAAGAAAATACTAGTGTGTGATCACTTGGTATAAAAATGTTTTATTATTATTTATTTCTAAGAATACAAATTCAAACCCAACTTAGTTTTATATAATAAAAATCGAAACACTTTGAAAAGTCTCCAAGCTAGGTGAATTTTCTTTACGCCAGTCCTACGCGCTCCAGCCTAGAAAAACCTAGTAACAAACTGAGTTGAATTTCTAGTTTTTTTTTGTGATCCTATCGATTTCGGCGCCGAGTGCCGACTTTCTCACTTTGCCAACTTTTGCAATATTCAATGTAAGTATTAGCGGAGTATATGCCGGAGAACCGATGGCCGCTGGGGCAAACGTGTTCTAGAGTGGAGACCGCGCTTAGGCAAGCGTAGTGTAGGACGCCCTCCGGCTAGATGGAGCGATGACTTGCGGAATGTAGCTGGCCGAGGGTGGTTGGGGAAAGCCGAGGATCGGGCTCAGTGGCGCGCATTGGGAGAGACCTACGTCCAGCAGTGGACTGCAATAGGTTGATGATGATGATGATGATTAGCGGAGTGCCGACTTTAAAAAAAACCTATGTATTTGTTCGCTGATTGTCGACTTATTATAAATTTACGTAATTTATGAGTACTTTGCCTACTATTATAAACTTCGTTACTTCTGAAAGCACGATACCGACTGTGGTACAATTAAGTTAAAAAATGTTGGGGGGTTCAAGTAGCGCACACCCGTTACTTCAGTTTTATACTTCCATGGGCACGCTTGTGTTGTTTCTATTTAGAATGCATTGAGATTATATTTATTTCATAGATCAGACTATTATCCTACTAATATTATAATGTGTAAAGTCTGTTTGTTACCACGTATCTCCGTGGCGATTTAACCGATTATGGTGAAATTTAGATGGTTTAATTTCTGAAACAACATATAGGCTACTTTTTACCGATGTGGCGCAGCGGGCGCAGGTCCGCCTGCGACGCGGAGGTTGCGGGTTCGATTCCCGCCTCGGGTCAAATGTTTGTACGATCTACAAATATTTGTTCCGGGTGTTCTGGGTATTTTCTATATATAATAAAAAATATCTATGTATGTATTGTATTGTATTAAGTATATATCAGTCATCTAGTACCATAACACAGCTCTGTTTAAACAGTAGCTTATCTTGGGGCTAGATGATGCTGTGTGGATTGTCCAACATTATTTATTATTATTTATTATTTACCACGAAAAAAACTACTGTTTCTACAGGATAGCATAAAATCTGAAAAACTACAAGAGAACCGCGTAGGTAGTTTTATTATAAAGCTCTATATATTATAGAGGTGGTATATCCTCTGCAGTAGAAGCTAATGGGCAAGATACGGTAATTTGGTTTACACACTTGCTGATTTGTCGCTAATAAATCAGTCTCACCATCCATAACTCTCAATTAGCCATCCAGCCGTAAATAACCGAATCCGCGCAAACACTAGTCTACGTATTTAATCAAACATTTAACTCTAATTGTGTTACCAATGATTTATTTCTTGGAAACCCTCCAGAACATTGAAAAGTTAATCAGCTAAAAACCTTTTTTACTTCCTACTAAGAAACGAGGTAAAGCCTGCGTCTCTCAAAAGTGGTTGTAAGTATAACATTCTTACAAGTGATTTAATATTATGGTAAGAGCTAGATTAAGTGAAGATGGCTCGACGTTTTGACATAAGTAGCATAACATAACACACATAACAGCATATGTCTGCTATGATATTATTATAATAGTATCAATAACAATGAGTAAACACTGCCACGACCCCCAGATAATCACACCCTGATAAAGAACAAACACCTAGTGCTCCTGTAAAAAGATTTGGCCAGAGTGTATATCTATGTATACATTCCGTACGTGTCAAGGTAATCTCAGATTGCCGCTTTTGTCATCGCTACTTTGTAGAAAGTGGGGCTTAAAAAGCGAGTTGCTTTATGAAAATAATAAGTTTTAATATCTTAATTATGAAAGGTACAGTCAATGGTTAGTGTATTTTACGCTAAGTGATTAAATTTCAGTTACAATGTTCAGAAACTTGTTTTTTTACTAAAAAGTAATACGTAAGAATTTTAATTATCACTGTTTTTAAAAGGATAACACAGCATACCCAAACATCATTTAAGGCAGTTGTCTCACTGCGGGCGACTGGCGATGCAAATGTGTATCCCAATTTTGGCACTTACCTGTTAATGGACTTTTTAGGTTTTTGGAAACTAGTAAGTAAGTTCGTATGAGTCAGTGGCCAACTCTGGTGACAGAGTTTCTAGGCCGCCCGAAGGCCTCTGCCTTGGCCTAACCACTTTGAAAAAGCCGGGACCGACTGCTTAACGTGCCCTCCGAAGCACGGGAGCGCTCATTTGAAATTGCTACTGGCGGTCACCCATCCAAATGATGACTACGCGGAACAGTGCTTAACTTCGTTGATCTGTTGAGCAAAACTTAGCCAGCTACGTCACGAGCGCTCCGAGTGCTTTTGGAAACTAAATAATAATAATTATTTAAATGTGATTATGAAACGAATACACACTAAACGTAGTGTTTACTTCCTCTAGGCATCACGCGGTCAAAGTTTAAATTAATTAGACGCGATGATGTACTAAGGGTACCTTAGGGGGGCAGGTAAGCAGCCAGGCTCGTGAAATGTTGGGTTGTGGGTTTTTTTTTTTTTAATACAACTGAAGTGGCAACCAAGCGTACGGCCCACAAGATGGTAAACGGTTACCGCAGCCTATGGACGCTTGCAATACCAGAGGTATATCTCGCGGGTTGCCACCTTGAGGCTAAGATCGAAAGCCTCATGTGCCAGTAATTTCACCGGAAACCATACCCTTCACACCGGAACACAGCAATGCGAGCATTACTGCTTGGCGGCAGAAATAGGTATGGCGGTA
Source organism: Colostygia pectinataria (assembly GCA_951394395.1). NCBI lineage: Eukaryota > Metazoa > Arthropoda > Insecta > Lepidoptera > Geometridae > Colostygia > Colostygia pectinataria. The sequence goes on along the minus strand of OX596353.1, from coordinate 12,080,947 downwards.
GTCCTTCCCCGGCCGAGCTCTATCACAGAGAACTCTACTACTCTTATATGGGTGGGAGCACCAAACTTCAGCATTTATTACTTATTTTTTATTTTATTTATTCAGGATAACAAATAGTTATACATTTATAGTTAGGTAAGACTTACCTGCTATCCATCCCAGAACAAGCAATCCGAGCACCTTCAAAACCTTGAGATATAGCGTCCCCATTCTGCACTTTAATCCCTAATCACAACCTTTTTCATACATTTCACAACACTTCACTTCATAATTTACTTTGAGTTTTTACGAATTAATTGTTTTTCCACATCATAATGCCATTTTATTGTTCTTTGCGGCACCTGCAACAAACAAAATACATATTAATTAAATAAATAAAAAAAAAATTACAGTTGTGAAAGCTTTTTTATATATTCATCAATTATGGTGTGCATAGTATAAGCTTGGCTTAGTTTGGAGCTAAATTGTGCCGTGTAAAATGTCCACTAATATTTATTTATTCATTAATAAAATTTCCCTGCAGTGGGTTCCTCTACCCCCACTTAACTTTTTATACAACACACTTCGTTATGATCTCACCCTCGTAAAAGACAAATACAATGTATTTTGTATATTTTGTAATGTAATGTAATTATGTACATATTTTATTTTGTTTAATCAAGAAACATTACAGTGATTACTAGAAAAAAGTTAATTTCATTTCAAACTCACTCACAAGAATAAGTTCACACCTATATACGTCAGTAACGCGAATCACGAAAGTGCATAAATGTATGGAAGTTTAAATTACACCTATAAAAATATGCGTTTTATACCAAGCATTGATCTTCTTAACTTTATATTTACTGTCTAATTAAAAAATCATAACTCAAAACATCTATTAAAAATGTTAAAACCGTTTTGTGAACATTCATTTTAACCTCATGTGGAACATAGGACCGTAATTCGGGACTAAACCGCTGCTTTTGTTTCATTTTAAACATCCAAGAGACGTTCAGTCGTAAACGACAGGTTTTTACGACAAGAACCTTTAGTGAATTAAAATATACACGTAAGTAGGTATGTTCATTACTTTGTAACACCAGCTTTTTTAAAATTTCATAGATAACAATGACCTTGGGTGCCTGGGGACGGGAGGCGACAACGGGGCCGGAGAGAAGGCGTTGGCAGGATCTGGATTCTTATGCAAAAGATTGGTGGGAAACTGCCAAGGACCGGGATGAATGAAAGACTTTGGGGGAGACCTTTGCTCAGCAGTGGGACAAGATAGGTTGAATAAAAAAAAGGATAAAAAATTTCATTTAGTTATGATTGGAATGTTTTTTTGTATGTCACTTATGATACTGCGCACTGCGCAGTCCAAACTAGATTTGCATTATTGCACTCTAGAGGCCCCAGTTTTATGTTTATATGTTATTTATTTATTTATACAAAGCTGACGAAACGAGCGCTATAAATAAGAGCTTTTAGAAAACCTAAATTAATGGTCTTAGTTTATGATAATCTTCCTGTGATTTCCAAAAACTTCATTCAATATGGCTTCTTACCTTAGCCCATTTTCACGTATATATAATAACTCAATGTCTATTGGCACAAAAACAAGCAACCTTTCAAGAATTTCCCCTGTCAGTGAGACAGTCGTTACCTCCAGTTACAATGGAAATTCATCCCCTGCTCTGTAAATATACTGTGGTTTATTCATCGTAGAAAGAACTACACAGAAATTAACTTAACAGTTAATAAGTAAGTAACTAGTTAGTGAAACAACGGAACTGCTAACACTGGCTTCATTTTAAATTTTAGCAAAACCATAACTTATATTTTAATAATTAGGTCGTTAACGTGTCATAAAAACGTGTTGAATAAATGCTACGTTTGCAATATACATTATACTTAACCTGCCTATACCAATTTTAATTTAAGACGCATCAATGATTCGACATGGTCTTTGAACTGGCAAAATAATACATCCTAATATCTGAACATCAAAATAACCATAGCAAAGTATCGAATCCAAAGACTAAACCTCGATTCACCAGCATAAAATGCTCAAACCTGTTTATATTGAATCATAAGTAAACGTAATAAAGATCGTTTTGAGTTGTCAAACGATTAAAGAGAAAAAGACCTGATGTAGTATAAAAGACGGAGCGACTCTGCCAATAAACCAACCGATATTGACTTCGCACAATGGCAATAAAAACCTGGCTCAAACCGGTCATAGTCCGGAGAAGTTAATTAAATAGGTTTAAAGCCGTATTTCAGGGTTCTGTCCCTTTTTAATTAATAAAAACCTTTCTTGTCCACATTATTGTATCTTTACTGTACAAATCACACTCACACTAATAATATTATAAATGCTAAAATTTAGATGTTTGTTTGGATGTTTGTGCCTCTATAACTCGACAACTTTTTTACCGATTTGGCTGAACTTTAAAACATAGATAGATAATGACCGGAAATAGAACATAGACTACGTTATATCTCGGAAAATAGTACGATTCTAGAGTACCACGCAAACAAGTCGCGGACAACAGCTAGTAAAAACATAAAATATTTTTTTACAACTAACCGGCCAACAGATCAACTAGGTCAGGCATAATTCAGCAGCAAGGACAACTAACCGGCCAACAGATCAACTAGGTCAGTCATAATTCAGCAGCAAGGACAACTAACCGGCCAATAGATCAACTAGGTCAGGCATAATTCAGCAGCAAGGACAACTAACCGGCCAACAGATCAACTAGGTCAGGCATAATTCAGCAGCAAGGGAAAGTGTTTAGATCACACACACGGACCCGGATTGTTGGATGACCATGTTCTTCCAAATTTTAGTACTTAGACATTCCTGTTTATTTAGTGCTTTTTCATACGTCCCGCACCCTTATAACGTAAGTCTATCGCTGTCGAATCGCTGTCGATCGCTTGGCCATCTCTTACACACCTATATAACGTACCATAAGCGTGAAAGGAATCGAATAGCGATTGACAACGATAGACTTACATAATAAGGGAGCCGGTATCTAGCGACGATGTTTCCCTTCACCATTTGCACTAGCACTGGCTGTATATGGACGCACAACTCGCACATAGTCAATAATTTCAAATTGCATGTGATCGTAAAATGGTCCGTCGACAAGTGACGCCACTCCCACTTAACCATTTTTTTTTATATTTGTCGTTCTGATGGACAAGGAGGGTTGGATTACGTTTTTCATTAATAAAATCACGTTTTATTTCATTTAAATAAAACTCCGGACATTTTGACGAGAGGCTTAATTAGTTAATGGCACAAAAAATAAGCTACCAGACCAAAAACTCGGAAGAGTTATTTGACGAGAAAACAAACAGATAACTTTATAATAATCATTTTTAAAACTGAGGGCAAAAAAAAAGTCATGTCTCTTGCTTTTATACAATTATTATTGCATGCTGTTGACATTTCTGATGTTATGTAACCTGTACTTAAAGTTATGTTCTATTTTTAAGCTCTTAACACAGAACTAATATTACTACTACTTATAATCACCAATATCATCGGGCATTGTTGGCCAAATAAGTAAAAATTACAATATACAACGGGTTATGGTTCTGAAGATAAAGGTCACATAAATTATCATTCCACATCACACACAGGTGCTTTTCGAATAAAACCTAACACGCTAAATAATTCAATGACTTTATTCGCAATTATCTCAGAAACATAAAACATGCACTAATTACCAAGTAAAGTTAAATAGTCACAGCTCAGACTTGATCCTTTGAAAAGGTTCAAAAGGACTTGAAATTATAATTAAGCCGCGAGTCAACAGAAGGGGACTGTTTGCATCTCGGTCAAAGAGTGTCTTGAGTTACCATGCAAGCTTTTTTACCAGATACTGCAGACCAGTATAATCTCGACCCTATTTACATGTTGGCCTCTTCATCTATAGGCGTAGGTAGTAAGGCCAAAGCCCAAGAGCTGGCTCGTATAAATCTCAACGCATTCTCATTTAACATGATGTTGCTGCCAGCATCTTGGACCCGCTGGTGGTGCCCCAATAGATTTTTCTTAAGAAAAAACTATGCCAATGCAATGCGAGTGCTTTCACACTGTTTTTTAGAGACCCAAAGCCCAATCACTCTTCTCTGAGAGTAGGCTAGTTCTTTTCTTTCTTTTCTAAAAGGCTGGACCTATACTAATACGGTTTAAATCACTTTACGCTAATATTTTGTTTACACGCTTCACTGCCGGCGCAGTAACATGTTCACGACGTAGTATAAATCAATTATTTGCACTTTTTCACGACGAAATGAAACACAAGTGCTTCAACGTGCGCATGTTTTATTCGCCAAGTCTACGTGACTATTACGTCAATTCAAACCTTAGCAAGAAACGGAACGTTTAGCCACGAACTTCGGTCAGACATTGCATTTTCCAGAAGAGTGGACTTCAAACGACAATCACGCAGAAACGCAGATTCGTCTAAACACGCTTCAAAGTTAATCCGTTTATTAAAACTTCTTAAGCTGCGCTCGGTCGGACGGAACGAGCCCAGCATTTCTGCCTTTTCAAAGCATTTAATCTGTCCAATAAAGTTGAAGATCGCTGATAAAAAACATTATCACTCTCATATTTCAAATGGAAGATGGAATCGACTGCTAGTAATGAACTCTGCTATTATATCAATATCAGTCTTCATCTTCGCGAGGTTTTGATTGTGATGAACTGCTTGTTTATATGCAAATGCTTCTTGATTGGTTTTGAGCGATTTATATTTGCCGATACGATATCAATACGACTGACAGTACAAAGTCATACAGGCCCTTCTAGATAATTGGGCTTATTGCAGTACCTAAATGGCAATTTAACTTAAAACACGTGGATGACGAAGAGGTTGCGAGGGGCGTCGGGTGCCAAAATCGCAACACGTTTTTCACCACGGGAACGTCTTAGTTATTTGGTTTGCATAGAATCGGTTCATCTTATCAAAAAAACAGTAGACGCAAAACATTCAAGCAAATTTCCATTTTCCTCGTTTTCTGTCTTAATAAGAATATTGCATTTATAATGGAAATCAGAACCGTAGAAAAGGTATTGAAACGTTAAATAAAACTTCAGTCCTTTTCATCACCTTTCAATATGCTTAAGTGCACAACCGATTATTTTATTAAACCCATTTTCAACAAACTAAGTTATTACCTAACAAAAGGCTTCACGTAACGTTCTGAAATTAAATTATACTAAAAGTACACATACTACACGTACATTTCGATGCAAAAAAACAAAACTCAAAACAAAATACCGCAAAACTACTCCCAGTCGCCCTCGCGAACAATCGCGAGTGTTATCATCACGAATTTCGCACAAAATTTTCGTCTCAATTCGCTATTTTCATACAGATGTGTATAATTTTCGCTACACTTGCGGACGCTCCGGGCGACGCGATTGCCACTGACACTATCTACCTGTGTTCAGTTTAAATGCACCCAGTGTATTATGCTTGGTATTTTTATTTGAGATTTTATACTGTATCGGGGTTTCGATGCGTAAGCTTTTCAGAGCATGAGTAGAGAGATTTTATTCTAGGTAACTTTATTTAAAATAACTGGAGTAAATGTACATTCAGATACAGCTTTAGTTTGAAATCTATGCGAAATTTAACCCTCAAGTATCTATGATTTCTAGTTACTGGTAGCTATGTAATCTGATAATTATATTTCAGTATAAAACAGTGACAGAATGATCCTATCAATTTCAGTACTACTAGATTATTGAAATCTTGTAGAACACTTGTTTTGTGATAAATGTCACCGGAAAATTTGTAACGTTAGTTTACTAGCAAGCTTTTAAACTATCTAAGTATCCAGTAAAGTTTTTAATTTTCCATAAATATTTTCGATAATACAATTTATCCTTATCTAGGCATCAGTTAATGACTTAGCCCGTTGATTAGTCTAATAAAATTTGTGTGTGTGTGCACTGTGCCTACTGTGACATACTCACATACTTTTCCTGCTACTAAACTTTAATCCGAACTAACTCATACTACCCGCACAGTCCTTCACAACCAAATTCTCCCATTCATGAATTTACGACGCAGAAACAAATCAAAACACGGCGCAAACAATGGGTTATAAATCTTCCCGGCAATTTCAGATGCGATCTTGTATCGTAGCAGGTACGATATCGACTTCAAGTGTGTTATTTGTTTTGAATTTTGGGTTAATAAAATAGTCATGTCTCTGCTTACGGATTAAGGTCTTGTTACACCAGCGTTATAAGCGAGTTTTAAGCGACGCGACGGAACGATGACGCTACGCGCGATAAGCTTTGGCACTTTTTGCAATGAAAGCATTCAAACTTACAGACACGCAGCCAACACTATCTTTGTGTGTACTGTAACGCTTGAGATTTAACCGGGGATAATATAAGTTAAAACACAGGTGTTAAGTGCAAGTAAATTTATCTTTATTACACAGAGACAAGGTAATACAAGAAGGTGGGCGCCAGACCAGATATCACTGGTCACTTAAATTAAAAGTAAGTAGGATAATAGTTTTACAAAAGAGCATAACGGTCAAAGGGGTTCGAATAGCCTATAATCAGAGTTATCTATCGCAGTCAGCTTAAGAAATGAATTTATTTAAGTTTAATGAAGGTTTGCACGTTCCGGAAGGGAAATGTGTGTGTTAGTAAAACGACACAAAGGTACCAGGAGAAGCGACAGGCTTCCGGCGCGGGAGGACTCTGAAGCAGGGATCCTCCTACACCGCGTTCAGCTGCAGCAGCCTGCCGAAGACCGACCCGAGCTGGAGTCCGGGACCGGCTTCTTGCGCACGAAAGTGAAGTAGTTTAGAAACTAAACTTTACCCATATAATAAAAAAAAAACCTGTAAAGGAAAAGCGAGGTAAGCTATTGGCTGTAAGCCTGGGACCAGCCCGTTTCCTATCATCGTAACCAATCATAGAAAACAGGGTAACTTACCCACAAGGCGTGGGCTTTTTGGGCGTGACGACGACGCAAGGCGAAAGCCTTAACAAGGCGGCAAGACCCGAGCTGGGCCCCACGTAATCCGTTGGCTGGAAGAGAAGAAATGAAGTTAGCCTTAAGACGGACACGTGGCGCCGGCGCGTGCGCCCAAAATATAGTAATTAACGTTCGAAAGCTTACCCGTGACTTGCTTGTAAGCGGCCTGTAGCCAGCCGATGAAAGCAGTAAGAAATTGCAAGCCGTGCGGGAGTAATGGCCACGTGGAGTCACGCGCTAGCCAGATACAGGGACCCTGTGCAGAATAAAGGAATCCACTTTAGCCGCCAGCGCAGGCAAGAGAGAAAGCTTGTGAGGCTTCCCTGACGATCAGACTTACCAGCTCGGAGTTAAATTTCACTAAACTTGTGACTTGTGTTCACGGACGCAAAACAATCAAAAGACAGGAGCCATGAAAACTCTGAGCGACTCCACTGAACTAGAGTGGCCCGCTACCAAAACCGAATCTCCCCAGGAATAAACAACGACAAGCTAATATATTTTATATTTGCATCACGCAGGCAAAGCCAGACGTGATGAATACACTTACGTATTTAAAGAATTGACCAAGTATTTTAAGACACCTGAAACATTATAAAAGCAATTGAATTTATGATTTATTAATCCCAAAATTTCCCAATAACCAATAATCTAAATTAATATTGCAGCTGGAAATACTGCTTACTTTTTAATATGTGGAGAGCCTAAGGTCAGTCACACTGACTTGAGTGTTTAGAAATGTCACTGTCAAAAGACAGTGACTGCACAGTAACTGAGGGTTACAATACCCCCTTCGCCACGAAGCTTTTACACCGGAAAAGCGGCGGCTGCCCCAGCCGTAATCACCAAACAAGCTGGAACAACAATGAACGAAAGAGAAAAAAAAAGAAAGAAAGAACTATCTAAAAGGGTATCGGAAAACCAAACCTTAAAAGAAACTGCAAAAACAGTAAGAAGTTACATAAGGAAGGTGTTGGAAATCCAACCCACAGTAAAGTTAAAGCATGCAATTAATATCTAATAGAAGGGTAGGTTAGGTGCGTTTTGATTCGCTTGGGGACTAGTTCCCTAGGATTGAAGATCCCATGCAGTACTCATACATTCCCACTCAGACACACTATACCTTTCATCCATCCACAAACACTTACCTCATCCCTCATCTAACTAATCACACCTACATACATCCACAAACAAAACACAGTAAACCAACTTTCCATAATTGAGAATTACTATGTTTGAAAAACTTTCAGATTTATAGAGTTGCCTAGTTGTAGACTAAGTCAACTCGATTACATAGTGTCTCGGTGAATATAAAGTGTTGGCTTTAAGATTATAGTCACTACCCGCTATAGTATACATTCCCGAGATCTAAGAGTGTCTACGGTGAACATAAAGTGTTGGCTTTATCATAGACACTACCCGCTATGGTTTAAATTCCCGAGACCTACGGAAAAACCACAAAAAAGAAAAATTCACCAAGCGAGAGAAAAGGAACTTGGCCTACTTACCACTAAGAAAAAGAACTAACAACTAACTACAACTAACTAAGCTAAGGCATTCCACGCACAGTCCGGCAAAGGAGAGGTGTGTTGTTTATGAAAACAATCACACGACCCTTTTGAAGGTAGCGGGGCTGTGCAACCATCTAAAAAATAATACAGTGACAAAAGTAATCTGAATCCAAAAAAAGTCTTTTTCCCAGGACAAAAAAAAACGAGCCAACCTACGGTCCGGGGTTAAAGTTTCCTGCTGTGAGCATAAGACTACTCAAGCAGCAGCAAATAGTCGTCGGATCACCAACTGCCAAGGGGCAGGAGTGAAAAGGTACTGCTAGGCACAGCATAGTCACCCTCTGCTATGGTAGATAACAGAAGTGAGAGATAGCAGCAAGGCGCTGCTAATATCACCACCTACCAAGGAGGTAGGAGTGAAAAGATAGCTGTACCTAAGGCACAGCAAAATCAACATCTGCTAAGGTAGATAGCAGAAGTGAAAAGGTGGGAAGTGTACCATCCCACAAGAAACCTAACTAGGTTAGTTAGAAGACTTGAGGTCTTTTACATGCCAGACCCCAGCGTCTCTCCCATCTTCGTCCACAAGTTCGTAGACTAAGGGGGACCGTTTTTTTTGCTATAGTACATCTAACAAATTTCGGCGCTAGTTTAGCCGAGAAAAACTTTCCCTTATCGCTAAGGGGAAAGGTCTTCTTCCACACTGTTTGACCAACACTAAATTCAGCGTGTCTCCTTCTCAAATTGTAATAGCGTGTGTTCTTAGCGTGAGCTTTAATAAGCTCCTCTCGGACCTTGCGAAAAATGTTAGATAGGGCACCCAAACGACGCACATAATCGTCACGGTTAGGAAAAGAAAGGTCTGACAAGTCCAACGGACTCAAGTCATAGAGGGACCCGGAAACAACGGCTTCACGACCGTGCACCAGTAAAAAAGGGGAAAAACCCGTAGCATCACTTACTGACGTGTTGATGGCAAACTCAATGTGCGACAAGTTTACGTCCCAATCACGGTGATCCTCCTTGACAAGGGACGCTATAGCTGTTACTATCGTCCGATTCTGTCTTTCTACCGGATTCACTTGAGGACAGTACCTTGGGCTCAAGTAGACCTGGGGAATGTCGTATTTATGAAACAAGGCTTGCATCTCATTTCCAGTGAACTGCGTTCCGTTGTCAGAAATCACTGTTTGAGGAATACCGTGTTTCATAAACACATCGTTTTCCAGGTGCTTTATGATGTTACTTGCGGTAGCACGACGAAGAGGGAAGAGCATCACGTACTTCGTAAAGCAGCACATGACCACCAGTAAGTGGGTATATCGGTTTTTAGAAACCGGAAAAGGTCCAACCAAATCCATACTTAAAGTCTGGAAAGGCCGGTAGACATGTTTAGGACTACCCATTAAGCCTTGGATAGTCTGAGCAGGTACCTTATACGATAAGCAGACCTCACAGCGGCGAACAAAGCTAGCCACGTCTTTGAACAAGGCGGGCCAATAGTAGACCAATGATATCTTTTTGAAGGTTTTCTGTATTCCCAAATGGGCAAAAGTAGGTATGCAGTGAAACTCCTTCAGGATACTCTCCCTTCTGGGTTGTTCTACTACTTCTTTCCATTGGAACTCCTTGTTTAAATCATTGGTTAACTTAGTAAACCGGAAGAGTTTGTTGTTCTTCACTGTGAAGTTTTTACAAGATAGAGGTTTTGCTAAGCACTTAGCGAAGAGATTATCGTACCATACGTCACCAGTAACAGCAGCTGTAGTAATAGCAGCAAGTGCAGCAACGCACGGTACAAATCTAGACAGGGCATCTGGTACCACATTCTCCTTCCCCGCACGATGTTCGATGACAAAGTTATAGGGAGACAATCTACAACCCCAACGAGCAAGCCTGCCGGTTGGGTTCGTTAAATTAAGGAACCATTTTAGACTGGCATGATCTGTAATTATCTTAAAAGATTTATTGCCTTCCAAGTATGGTCTGAAATGTTCTACTGCGAACACAACCGCCAATGCTTCCCGCTCTGTCGCGGAGTAGTTTGTCTCACACTTCGTTAACGATTTACTGGCGTAGGCGATGGGGTGTTCCACCCCGTCGATTTCTTGGGCGAGCATTCCAGCGATACCATACGCTGAAGCGTCACAATGAAGCGAGAATGGTTTTGAAAAATCTGGGCAAGCGAGTATAGGTGCTGAAACTAAAGCCTTTTTCAGAGTAAGGAAAGATTCTTCAGCCACATCTGACCACGCAAAAGGCGGTGCCTTCTTTCCGGTACTAGTCAGTTTGTTCAAGGGTGCCGCTATTGAGCTAAAGTTTTTAATGAAGCGACGATAATAAGAAGCGGTTCCCAGGAACATCTTAACCTCCTTCCGCAAAGATGGAGTTGGAAACTCTAGGATTGACTGCACCTTAGCTGGGTCAGTGTGCAAGCCCTTCTCGTTGACGACGTAGCCCAGATATTTGAGTTCTCGTCTGAAGAACTGACATTTACTGGACTTTATAGTGAGACCAGCCTGCTTCAGACGATTATAAACCTTCTCAAGGAGAGCAAGGTGACCTTCAAAAGTATCATGACAAATTACAATGTCATCTAAATAAACAAAGACATGGTTATCAAAACCGTCTGGACCAAAGAGTAGGTCCATCAGTCTTTGCTGGGTAGCGGGCGCGCTCGTTAACCCGAAGCACATACGAGTAAACTGAAATAAGCCTCGTCCGGGTACTGTGAAAGCAGTCTTTTCCCTAGACGAGGAATTCAAGCTAATTTGCCAAAAGGCCGAGCTTAAATCTATGGACGACAAATATTTCGCGTCCCTTAGTCGATCGAGAATGTGAGAGACGTAAGGTAAGGGGTATGCGTCGTGTTTGGACACAGCGTTTAGTTTGCGGCTGTCCAAACAAAATCGCAGTTCTCCAGATGTCTTAGGGAGTCATTAAAGTCGGGTTATTCCACGCACTACGACTGGGTTCTACCACTTCTAGTTCCAACATTCGGTCTAATTCACGATGGAGCTCCTTCAATTTGTCTGGAGACATCGGATAATAGCGTTGTTTAATCGGTCTGGCATCGCCCGTATCGATATTATGTGTAATAAGATCCGTTTTACCCAACCCTACCTTTTCAAAAGCGATATTGTCAAATTTGTTTATAATTTTGTCGACCAAGTGACGCTGATCTGAGGTAAGTGTGTCCAACGGATGCAAGCGGCTAAGCTCAGCCACTTGTACAGAGTTTGCGTCACTATCCTTTCGTGACCACGGTAATGAAACTAGCACATCCGGAGCTAAATTAAAAGCGCGCCAGAAATCCCAGCCAAAAATAACATGAGGCTTCACATCAGGAATGACGTAAAACTTTACAATATTTACTGTGTCACGCAGGACCACAGGAAGTTGTAAAAAACCCGCAACGAGGGAAGTAGAACCGTTGACAGATTTAATTTTCCAAGGAGGTGAACAAGGGAAGAAAGTTGCACCTAATTCTATAAATTTTTTATGTAGGTCATCTCCTAAAATTGAGATGCTAGACCCCGAATCTAACAATCCGGTTAAGGTTTGACCATAAATACTAACGCCTAAATATGGTCGTTTAAAGTCCTCGTCTTGGACCGAAGCTACGTTAAAAGAATTGAAAAACAAACGGATAGTTCCTAACCAGTCATTCCAATCCTGAACGTCAAAATTCTTGGAGTTACTTCGATCCTGACCTACTAGTTTTTTGATTGTTCCGGCGGAGGCAGAACATTCTCGGGGGCAACACTGGGGGTTGTTTTCTTTTGGCACTCATGACACGTGACTTTAGCCTGTTTAGATTTTGGCTTAAAACAACAAGTCGGACAAGTAAGGATGGTGTACCCCTTTAGCCCACAGCGAAAACAAAGAAGAACTTTTTCTGCAGTGCAGTTTTGAAGCTTATGTCCTTGGACCCTGCAACGAACACAATAAGATAATTCGCTGCCAGACGCTTGTGGAACTGTTGACACGGCCGCAACAACGGGCTGAGCTTTGCCCGTGAAAGCAAGATCAGTGGCTAGTGTCTGCTGGTTCGGTTTCGGAGGTTCCACGAAGTATTGGGAACTCAACCTTTGCCTCTCCAGTGCCTTACATTTTGCTTTGAAGTCCGAAAGGGAAGCAATGGGAAGCAGCGTTAACTTCTCAGCAAAATCTGGACGAATATTCCGCCTTAGGATGCGCAGCTTATCATCTTCGCTCACAGGAGTACGGAGCCTTGCAAAGAAGTTGAGCATGACCGAGTAGTAACCACTAAAGGTCTCTCCCACCCCCTGTGTACGCGCTTTCAGCTCCTCCATCAGCCTATAGTCAAAATCTGTAGGCAAGAATTCATCCAGAAGTTCCCGTTTCAAGTCATCCCAGGAATCAACAGAAGCCCTGACACCCCTGTACCACACTAGAGCAGAGTCTGAGAAGAGCTCAGCTGCCGAACGAAAAACCCTATGATAGTCAAGAGACCTAGAGAGGACGAGTTCTTCGAGCCGTGTCAGGAATGACAGCACACAAGTTTGACCATTGTATTTCAGATTCAAAGAGTGAATTGATGTTGGATGGACATAAGTGATGTGGTGGTGGCAGTGTTTCTCTTTAGATTCAGGTTCCGATTCTCCGCTAGAATCAGTCTCTGTTGGTTTGTCAAGTAATTTTGATAAAGTCAAGACCAAGTGGTCCTGTATCTCAGTCAACATTTCTTTATTTTGTGAAGTTATTGGCAATCTAAGGGCACGGTTCTTTAAATGTTGTGCAAGTGAACGTAATCTCTCTATTTGTGATTTACTCTCACACTCAGATGGAGTATCCAAGGTGGATACCAATGAGGAAGTTTTTGATGCTAAAATGGTAAGCTCCCCTGTGCAATCAAAGTTTTCAGGAAGTTTAATTGGAGTAGACTCTTTCAATAGACGTGCCACCTGTGACCTTAGTTCCTTTACACTAGATGCTGGTTTGCCTCCTCTAATTTGCACCTCATACTCTAGTTCATCCTTCTTCAGCATGTAAGAATTTATTTCAATAGACATAGTGAATGAAATTAAATAAAGTTCAGTAAATAAGCACTATGAGTATTAATTTCAGTAAACTAATTATTCCCTATACCTATAAGTGGACAATCTACCAAACAACAAAACCTAACCAAAAAAGAAAAGTTAATTTATAAGAAATAGGTTAAGAATGTGAAGGCAGCTATGTATGATTTTATAGGAAACCATCCACTGCTAGGTTAGTATCCAAAGGCACCCTATTCAAAAGCAAGAACAGGATCAAAGTATAAAAATATAAGTTTTGGAAAAAAAAGTTACCCGAGTAAAAACCAACAATTCACAATAGTTTGTCCTGAAAACAAAAGTCAAAGTCCAACCGTAACAAATAAGACTAAGGTAGCTGCAGGTATAGCTACCTTAGAACCAAGAAACCCTTCAATAAGAAAAAAAAATGCTTGGTGCACTATAATTCAATAAAATCAATAGTTCACCAAAAAAAATTCCTAAGTAAGTACTAACCTTGAAAAATCTTCACAATACAGGAACAAAATCCTAGTTATTACCAAGGAAGCAAGTGGCCAAATGTTATTAAAGTTAGTTTATAACTGTTTATGAATAAGGTTGAAAGTTGTAAATGATTTTAATGTGTGTGTGTTATTTATGTAAATTCTATTAATTTAGAACACAGATAAAAAGTTCTAAATATGCAAGTAATTACTTGTTAAGTTTTTAATAATAATCAATGGATTTAAGTCTTTTTAAAGTTTTGGCAATAAAGTTTTAAAGCTGAATGCTAAGATTTACAAATGGAACTGAAGAACATGTTTACATAATAATTTTGTAACAATATTTTTAACTTACACCAAAAATACACAATTTCATACACAGATTATGGTAAAACAATGATACAGTATACAGTAAATACACAGTAATAACAATGGGTGGTAATAAAACACAACAAATATATTCTATAAAATCCATTTTATAGAATATAATTCTTCTCTTGGTTAGTACCTAATAAGTTTATAAGTTTATTTACTGACTGCTAATAAATCTGATAATCCAGTTGGGCTGCCACTGTAACGCTTGAGATTTAACCGGGGATAATATAAGTTAAAACACAGGTGTTAAGTGCAAGTAAATTTATCTTTATTACACAGAGACAAGGTAATACAAGAAGGTGGGCGCCAGACCAGATATCACTGGTCACTTAAATTAAAAGTAAGTAGGATAATAGTTTTACAAAAGAGCATAACGGTCAAAGGGGTTCGAATAGCCTATAATCAGAGTTATCTATCGCAGTCAGCTTAAGAAATGAATTTATTTAAGTTTAATGAAGGTTTGCACGTTCCGGAAGGGAAATGTGTGTGTTAGTAAAACGACACAAAGGTACCAGGAGAAGCGACAGGCTTCCGGCGCGGGAGGACTCTGAAGCAGGGATCCTCCTACACCGCGTTCAGCTGCAGCAGCCTGCCGAAGACCGACCCGAGCTGGAGTCCGGGACCGGCTTCTTGCGCACGAAAGTGAAGTAGTTTAGAAACTAAACTTTACCCATATAATAAAAAAAAAACCTGTAAAGGAAAAGCGAGGTAAGCTATTGGCTGTAAGCCTGGGACCAGCCCGTTTCCTATCATCGTAACCAATCATAGAAAACAGGGTAACTTACCCACAAGGCGTGGGCTTTTTGGGCGTGACGACGACGCAAGGCGAAAGCCTTAACAAGGCGGCAAGACCCGAGCTGGGCCCCACGTAATCCGTTGGCTGGAAGAGAAGAAATGAAGTTAGCCTTAAGACGGACACGTGGCGCCGGCGCGTGCGCCCAAAATATAGTAATTAACGTTCGAAAGCTTACCCGTGACTTGCTTGTAAGCGGCCTGTAGCCAGCCGATGAAAGCAGTAAGAAATTGCAAGCCGTGCGGGAGTAATGGCCACGTGGAGTCACGCGCTGGCCAGATACAGGGACCCTGTGCAGAATAAAGGAATCCACTTTAGCCGCCAGCGCAGGCAAGAGAGAAAGCTTGTGAGGCTTCCCTGACGATCAGACTTACCAGCTCGGAGTTAAATTTCACTAAACTTGTGACTTGTGTTCACGGACGCAAAACAATCAAAAGACAGGAGCCATGAAAACTCTGAGCGACTCCACTGAACTAGAGTGGCCCGCTACCAAAACCGAATCTCCCCAGGAATAAACAACGACAAGCTAATATATTTTATATTTGCATCACGCAGGCAAAGCCAGACGTGATGAATACACTTACGTATTTAAAGAATTGACCAAGTATTTTAAGACACCTGAAACATTATAAAAGCAATTGAATTTATGATTTATTAATCCCAAAATTTCCCAATAACCAATAATCTAAATTAATATTGCAGCTGGAAATACTGCTTACTTTTTAATATGTGGAGAGCCTAAGGTCAGTCACACTGACTTGAGTGTTTAGAAATGTCACTGTCAAAAGACAGTGACTGCACAGTAACTGAGGGTTACAGTACCTTATAGGATTTTTCCCGTACCACGTGTCTTGTAAGTGGCAATACCATAATAATAAATTTAATAATTTCAGACACATAAACTCGCTGTTCCCACAGTTAGTCTCACTAAGGTCAGTAAATCTTTTAAAGGGCAATGTGTACGCTTCTTTAACAAAGTCCCAAGCGTCATACAAAATTTATCAATTGGTAAATTTAAAAACTTAATTAAACAAAATCTGTCTCAAAAAGATTACTATAAAACAACCGATTACCTAGATGATAAAAAAGCTTGGGACGAATGTGCTCCACCTCTACTTGGAATCCATAACAATAGCAAGGGTCATGCCAAAAAAGCGATAGGAACCCAGCCGGTGTTGTTACCAGTTCTTTTACGGCATGGGCGCGTTGGAACTGGTGTAAATTTTTTTAGCTTGTAAGACGTTTCAAAGTGATCCTTGTGATTATACTGAATAAATACTTTTTTATTTTGATTTTTGATTTTTAAATATTTAACTTAAACTATGTTAACTACTCTACTTAGGTGAGTCAACATTGACAACTATGTCTGTTTGCCTTTATCGGCAAAGGCCTCCCCCAACTTCTTTAGTCCTCTCTTTCTCGTGCTGTTCTGGTCCAAGTTATACCTGCTGTTGTTTTACCTTCATCTTCCCATCTCTTGTATTGCCTTCCTCTATTTATTTTCATGTATGTTGGGTACCAAGTTCACGATCGTTTTACTCCATTTATCCTTCCTCGAATTGTGTGCCATATCCATCTCCATTAAGGGTTTTCACCGTAAGAGTTACATCTTTTACTTTGGTGCGTTTCCTTAAAGTTTTGTTTTTAATTCTATCAATTCTCTCAATCGGATAGGCAATACCATAACGTGTTGTTAAATTTTTGTAGCCATATTCAAAGACTCGCTTACGTTTCCAATTTGGGTTTTCTAAAAACAGCCGTTTTTGTAACAACGGTTTTTTTTGCAATACGACGTAGAAGTGGAAAATGGAAATAAATAGTAACAACTGATACTTTAAAATAAGGTTGATAATTAAAAATGAAAACGCAAAGTCATCGAAGGATCGTGTGATCAATATGATACCGTACTACGTAAATTGGTAATTTGTGTGATATTAATATAATATATTATAAAGTTTAGGGGCCCTAAATACCAGATAGTTATGACATTATATCAAGTTTTTTCTATGTCAGTGACAAAACTAACTATAGTAGAGAGCGCAGCGGTTCGATTTCTTTGCTGCCTAGTAATTATGCCACTTCATTGTGACTATTTTAAAGTCGCTGAGATTTTCTGTTTGAGTTATTTTCTGTAAAAGAAAACAAAATTTTTTTTTGACTTTGTTGTCTTTTTCTACGACTATCTTAGGTAAACAGACTCTACAGGTTGCGTCTGAAATTATTTTATTGCAATCCAGTCATTAGGGCCTTGACAATAGCGTCCTTGTTGATAAAAGAACTACAATACCTGAGCCTTTCTCATGATTTCGACAGTAAGTAAGTAAGTAATATGTATTAAAACTTAAAACGAATCTAACATGCAAATACTAAGTTTTTTTTCTTTCTTTTGATTTCAACAACTCTGTATTAAATAATGCGGTAAGCATCAATCAAACTATTGAGTATTGAGTATTGAGCGTAGATATTTATTACTTTCGTAACACAGTAAAAGCAAAACATCAGTCACTAAGCAAAGATGAAGGTCTTCAGGTGGTTTAGCACTGTCACTAGGGTTGACAGCTCTCATGAAAAAAAAAGTGGGACTTGTTGTCGATTCAGACAAAATTTATTGTTACACAGTGTCCCAACTAACACTTTTGATTTAATTATTTTTTTTACTGTCGATTCGGGCACCATTGCGCGCCCGCTGCAGCGCCGCACTGCGCCGCGTGCGTGCCAGCCGTAACACCCTCCTGTCCGTGGTGGCCGACCGGTTGGACGGCTGCTTTATACGCCATTGGACAGAGGTGCACTCAGTTCTGGCAACTTACACTTGCCGCTGAGTGTGCTTTTGTCCAATACAATTACTTTAATATTACCTAATTAAGTTGTGTAAAATATGGGTAATTGTTCTGAAATAAATCATTTTTATTATTATTATTATTATTAAAAATAGTTGCATTGTACAGGCAGTTAAAAAAAACTGAGTCGCGGCAGTGGCACAGCAAAATGACGAAATAGATGTATAGCAAGATCTGAAATATAGTTCTGTGTCTCTCTATTTTTTTTTTTTAGCTATGTTGCAGCGTATAACTTACATAGGCCTTGAAGCCCAAATAAAATAATTTATATGAAATGTTACAGTAGAATCACATAGTCATAAACTCACTCTCATGAGTCTCATAAGCGAGTTTTTCTATTCGAAATACTTTTTACCTTGTCTATGGGCGATACGATTTTATATCCGGTATGGTGGCAAAGTGGCTCATGCGATAATTTTAAGAACAAAGCTCTTATATAGTGTTTCATGCTCAACAAAACGCGCAAGTGATATCTCTGATGTTGCAAGCGTACATGCTACGGTTTTTCTTCGTGTCGATGTATGAAATTTTGTTTGGCCAGAATCTAGCAATGTTAAAAAAAAATGCTGGACGATCCACACAGCATCATCTAACCTCAAGGTAAGCTACTATTAAACAGAGCTGTATTATGGGTACTAGATGACTGATTTATACTTAATACAATACAATACATAGATAGATATTTTTTATTATAAATAGAAAATATCCAGAACACCCGGAACAAATATTTGTAGATCGTACAAACATTTGACCCGAGGCGGGCATCGAACCCACAACCTCCGCGTCGCAGGCGGAGCTGCGCCCGCTGCGCACATCGGTCGTTTTATATTTAATGTTGACAGCATTTTCTGTGGCCTCGCAACAATCTCTAAGGGTGCAGGTATTAGTGCATTATGGGCATGACATCAAGTGAAGGATCGTCTGTAGGGCTCGGTACTACAGTAAGGCCGTACGCTTGGTTGCCACTTATGATGTATAAAAAAACCGGCCTACTGCGATGCGAGCTGCTATGTGTTAATCCAATGATGATGATATATTACATTTTTATTGTGTAGTACGTACTTAATTAATTGTGAAAATTATTATTTTTTATAAGTTAATTAATAGATTTTGACATTGTTTTAGCAGTGTGAACGTGAGCTACTTTCCTGTAGCAATAGTTTAATTTTAGGTAATACCTAATACCTATCAATGTAATTTAACGTATAAACTCTGTCACCAGAGTTGGCCACTGACTCATACAAACTTACTTACTTACTTTTAACGTACAATATTATAATATAAGCTAAATTACATTGACTATTATGACTATATTAAAAGGCGTGTCATGGAAAAGCACCCTTAGATGTTTTAAGCATTTTTTCATTTTTGTTCGGTTGCAAACAAGCACCGAAGCCGGTATAAATAGTAAGCTTATCTATACTTTACTCTGCATAATCTCACATACAAAAGTCAGCATTAAGATAAAATAATGTCCACTCGCAGAGATAATACCTACACAGTAGACTAAAGGCTAAATTCTCTGATTATTGCACAAAAACCTACGTTAGCACGCGTAACTGTAAAAATGCAGAACAATTAGGTTATTGTAGATAAACAAAAACGCTCACTCTTTATCTAAATAATTTTGTTGTCTTGACTTAAGTATCTATACTTAAGTTTTTTATGCACTTAGTCGTTTCTTGCAAATCCCCTATAACATCATTTTTATACTAATTTGCCTTTGTTATATCATAATAAGTATAATTTATTGTTAAACTGTCTGTATACAGCTAGAAACCGAACTCCAAGTGTATGCAAAACTAGAACAATGACGTAATCCTACTACCGTAAACAAAACTCGGCACGAATTAAACTTGTTATTATAAAGTCTGCATAAACTTTATGCATGTTGGTAGGTGCACATTGAGCGGAAGTAGGTATTGCAATAGAAATTTGTGGTATTATTTACAGCTAACAAAATAACTCAGACTCTTTGCTAGTTTTACAGGATCACGGGGCGTGGCGAACGAATGAATGAATAAATAAATGAATGATAGTATATGTATGAATGAATAAATTAAAGTATGAAAAATATTTTTATTTATTAGTTTTCATTGTTTTATTAATTACCGTGACGTTCAATAGTACAACGGAAAAAAACATAGAATTATTAATTCATAAACAAAGCCCAATGAGCGGTCCTATCGCATAAGAGCGATTTTTACCAGATAGCCTTTAAATGCAGTGAACTTTTATTGTATTAGATATTAGTTGGTGGAAAACTGGTTGCCTGAAAAACACCCAGCGGACCTTTAGCAGATGTTGATGCTAATGATTATACCGATTAAAAACAATGTCTTGCAAGACACATCTGTATGTGTCTGTATCAATATCATGATATTAAACAGCGCTTTAGATTCGTTTGTCAAAACGGTAAACACTGACACTAAAAAATAAACATGCAAAACATAGGATGCAATAGATGTATCAAAGAGCAGACAATCGCAAACAATCCGCTATAAACTTCCGCTGAAAGTGCCGTAGATAGTTAAAAAGTCAAAAGGCCACTTAGACCGGCGCCGAGCGAGTTCACAGATAAAACGTTGTAACATGAAAAATGAGCGTTAGGGGTTGAAAGAAACGCTTGAGTTATTGCCGCTGAGTGTACCGATGTTTTTTCCATTGTCATAATTTGTTTTTGAAAATGTTTGTGTCATATCCAAGTACCTAAATGAGACAAGACAAAGGTAACACAGCATAATTTATGGATAAACACCGCTTATTAAGGTGATAGTTTTTTTATAACTTTCTCTCGCTCCTTGTTAAAAAAGGTTAGTTTTGTTCTGGGCTATAGGTTTTTCAGGTCTAACTATTACTTTAATAAGTTTTCAAACACTAACATACAAATATTATAAATATTTCTCAATAATACTTGTAGTGTATCATTACTGTTGTTTTTGAACTAAGGACTGTTTGAACAGGGTGTTTTTCAAAGCGCATAAAACATTTGTTTGATAATTCACTATGGTCAGTTATTCTATTGTAGACAATATGAATATGGTTTCATATTTTTTTTACCTGATTCCCAAGTATCAACAACATACTACTCAACTAGTACACACCATGCTCCGATATACTGTTAAATATCATAAATGCAGTTTACTAGGTTACTGTTACTATTAGGTACATACCTACTTACCGTTAGCTTTTAGATAAATTATAAAATTACTTACGACGACCAATGTGGCGCGGTGGGCGAAGGTCCGCCTGCGACGCGGAGGTTGCGGGTTCGATTCCCGCCTTGGGACAAATGTTTGTAGGATCTGCAAATATTTGTTCCGGGTGTTCTGGGTGTTTTCTATGTATAATAAAAAATATCTATCTATGTATTGAATTGTATTAAATATATAACACTCATCTAGTAACCATAATACAGCTCTGTTTAACAGCAGCTTACCTTGGGGCTAGATGATGCTGTGTGGATTGTCTAGCATTATTTATTTATTTACTTAGTTATCAAAATATATATATATGTATATAAACTATTAGTTTAATTCTATAAAAAAATTTAAAGCGAAGTCCAGTTAACAGTTACTTTTGATGTTGACTGTATAAAGTAGCAATTGTCGAAATTCACTAATAAATTAGCGAAAGTTGTTTGTTAGCTGCACAGCGGCAATAACTTATAATTAGCCGCCGTTGGCGACAATTAGCCGGGAATTTGTCGCTTCGTCTTATTTGTTAGGGCAACACCACATTGGACACAAGCCTGCAGACAAACTATGAAAACAGAGCTAAATTCAGCAAGTTATGTCCTATACCTCGTTATTTTATACTATATAAAGCTAAAAAACTACCACTGACTCACTGACTCACTGACATGTGAGTTGAGGCACTTGCGCTAGGGGTGGGGTAAAACCGATTACGGATTCGTATAGAGGGTGTTTTGAAACTTTCTAGAAAAATCCCAAAATCCCCATTTTCCCCTCCCTTGAGGGGGTCTTTGTGGGGATTTTCTACTTGCCGTTGGAAAAGTCGCGTTTTTTTTTGAGATTCGTGTAGAGGGTGTCCTGATTGGTAGAAATCAATTTTTGAATCCCCCCTAAATCCCCCCGTTTTTTTTTTTTTCGTATTATCTCTGAAACTATTGAGGGGATTGGAAATTTTTTTCAAGATTCGTGTAGGTTTTGTCCATGGAAGTACAACTGAATGTCGAATATACCCCAGACTAACTTTGAATCGACAATGAAAATTTTTTTTTTTTTTTTGGGATCTTTTTTTCGAAATGAATATTATTATTATTTTTTTCAATTTTTTTATATTTTTGCCCCTGTTATGGAGAGCACTTTTTACCCTCGCGAGCTGCTTGCAGCGAGCGCACCACGCAACCTCTACAGGAGTTAACCCCCTCGCGAGCTGCTTGCAGCGAGCGCACCGCGCAACCTCTACAGGAGCACACCCCGTTCGCGAGCTGCTTGCAGCGAGCGCACCGCGCAACCTCTACAGGAGCACACCCCGTTCGCGAGCTGCTTGCAGCGAGCGCACCACGCAACCTCTACAGGAGCACACCCCGTTCGCGAGCTGCTTGCAGCGAGCGCACCACGCAACCTCTACAGGAGCACACCCCGTTCGCGAGCTGCTTGCAGCGAGCGCACCGCGCAACCTCTACAGGAGCACACCCCGTTCGCGAGCTGCTTGCAGCGAGCGCACCGCGCAACCTCTACAGGAGCACACCCCGTTCGCGAGCTGCTTGCAGCGAGCGCACCACGCAACCTCTACAGGAGCACACCCCGTTCGCGAGCTGCTTGCAGCGAGCGCACCACGCAACCTCTACAGGAGCACACTCCGTTCGCGAGCTGCTTGCAGCGAGCGCACCACGCAACCTCTATAGGAGCACACCTCGTTCGCGAGCTGCTTGCAGCGAGCGCACCACGCAACCTCTACAGGAGCACACCCCGTTCGCGAGCTGCTTGCAGCGAGCGCATCACGCAACCTCTACAGGAGCACACCCCGTTCGCGAGCTGCTTGCAGCGAGCGCACCACGCGACCTCTATAGAAATCTAACCCCTCGCGAGCTGCTTGCAGCGAGCGCACCACGCAACCTCTATAGAAACTTTAACCCCTCGCGAGCTGCTTGCAGCGAGCGCACCGGGCGACCTATATTTTTTATCCGTGCAAGTAATAACCAATTTTTTTATCTTTTTAACATATTTTCACTTTGCTTTTCTTATTTCTTTTGTAAGAGTCAAACTGGTAATATTTTATACCTTTTTTCAATTTGAAAATATTTAATGTCCAAGTCCCAGCCTCAAACCCACACGCGAGCTGCCTGCAGCTCGCGCACCACAAAAAACTAGTTATACTATATAAAGCTAAACTACCACTCACTGACTCACTCACTCACTGACATGTGAGTTGAGGCACTTGCGCTAGGGGTGGGGTAAAACCGATTACGGATTCGTATAGAGGGTGTTTTGAAACTTTCTAGAAAAATCCCAAAATTCTCATTTTCCCCTCCCTTGAGGGGGTCTTTGTGGGGATTTTCTACTTGCCGTTGGAAAAGTCGCGTTTTTTTTTGAGATTCGTGTAGAGGGTGTCCTGATTGGTAGAAATCAATTTTTGAATCCCCCCTAAATCCCCCCGTTTTTTTTTTTTCGTATTATCTCCGAAACTATTGCGGGGATTGGAAATTTTTTTCAAGATTCGTGTAGGTTTTGTCCATGGAAGTACAACTGAATGTCGAATATACCCCAGACTAACTTCGAATCGACCATGAAAAATTTTTTTTTTTTTGGAATGAAAGTTTTTTTTTTTTTTTTCATTTTTTTTATATTATTGCCCCTGTTATGGAGAGCACTTTTTACCCTCGCGAGCTGCTTGCAGCGAGCGCACCACGCAACCTCTACAGCAACCAATCTTCTCACGAAGCTGCTTGCAGCGAGCGCACCGCGCAACCTCTACAGGAGCACACTCCGTTCGCGAGCTGCTTGCAGCGAGCGCACCACGCAACCTCTACAGGAGCACACCCCGTTCGCGAGCTGCTTGCAGCGAGCGCACCACGCAACCTCTACAGGAGCACACCCCGTTCGCGAGCTGCTTGCAGCGAGCGCACCGCGCAACCTCTATAGGAGAACACCGTTCGCGAGCTGCTTGCAGCGAGCGCGCCGCCCAACCTCTACAGGAGCACACCCCGTTCGCGAGCTGCTTGCAGCGAGCGCACCGCGCAACCTCTACAGGAGCACACTCCGTTCGCGAGCTGCTTGCAGCGAGCGCACCACGCAACCTCTACAGGAGCACACCCCGTTCGCGAGCTGCTTGCAGCGAGCGCACCACGCAACCTCTACAGGAGCACACCCCGTTCGCGAGCTGCTTGCAGCGAGCGCACCACGCAACCTCTACAGGTGCACACTCCGTTCGCGAGCTGCTTGCAGCGAGCGCACCGCGCAACCTCTATAGGAGAACACCGTTCGTGAGCTGCTTGCAGCGAGCGCGCCGCCCAACCTCTACAGGAGCACACCCCGTTCGCAAGCTGCTTGCAGCGAGCGCACCGCGCAACCTTTGCAGGAGCTCACTCCGTTCGCGAGCTGCTTGCAGCGAGCGCACCGCGCAACCTCTATAGGAGAACACCGTTCGCGAGCTGCTTGCAGCGAGCGCACCGCGCAACCTCTATAGGAGAACACCGTTCGCGAGCTGCTTGCAGCGAGCGCACCGGGCGACCTATATTTTTTATCCGTGCAAGTAATAACCAACTTTTAATTCTTTTTATTTCTATTTTAACTTTGTTTTACTTATATTTTTTGTAAGAGTCAAACTGGTAATATTTTATACCTTTTTTCAATTTGAAAATATTTAATGTCCAAGTCCCAGCCTCAAACCCACACGCGAGCTGCCTGCAGCTCGCGCACCACAAAAAACTAGTTATTTATCTATGTTTTAAATCTCAGCCAAATCCATAGCCAAGTGGCTGTCGAGTTTTTTTTTTTATGTTAGCTAGTGACAAGGCAATCAAGGCGCCCACCTGATGTTAAGCACCACGCCTGACTATTACAGATGCAGTGCCACCCAAAGCTTAAAGTTTTAAAGTGTTTGCGTGGCACTGCACTGCGCTTATCACCCCGAGACATTGTTGTTAAGTCTCTTTCGCCCAGTAATTTCACTTGCTACAGTGCCCTTTAAACCTAAACACAGTGCAGCTTGCACACTACTGCTTAGAGGTAGAATATCTGACACTGCGGTGGTACCCACCAAGACGGACTCTTGCTGAAGAGTCCTACCACCAGGTTATAGAGGAACAAACATCAATCTAAACAAACAAACATCCAAACTTTCGCTGTGATGTTAACAATTAGTCATTTTAACAAGTGATTTTGCTGTTGTTGTATTATTAGCAGGCAAGGACTTAAAAAAAGTCCTTCCTGTCATCGGTTGTAACCTGTAAGTGATAGCGCCATATACAAATCAAACTAAAACTACTTGTACTTGTACTTGTAATCTGTTTAAAAAAAAATTGTGATAATCATAATGTTAATACTAGAAATAAAAATAAACTCGCTGTTCCCACAGTTAGGCTCAATAAGGTCAGTAAATCTTTTAAAGGGCAATGTGTACTTTATCAATTGGCAAATTTAAAAACTTAATTAAACAAAATCTGTCTTAAAAAGCTTACTATAAAACAACCGATTACCTAGATGATAAAAAAGCTTGAGACGAATGTGCTCCAACTCTACGTGGAATCCATAACAATAGCAAGGGTCATGCTAAAAAAGCGATAGGAACCCAGCCGGTGTTGTTGCCAGTTCTTTTACGGCATGGGCGCGTTGGAACTGGTGTAAATTTTCCTAGCTTGTAAGACGTTTCAAAGTGATCCTTGTGATTCTACTGAATAAATAATTTTTGATTTTGATTTTTGATTTTGATTTTGTACATGGCAACACCGCTCCCGCCCCGCTTGTCGCTGTCAAGACGCAGCTTTATGCTTCAAATAATTAAACAATTAGTAAGATATTAGATTCAAGGCAGAGAAGCTTGCCAAGTGCTAGTGCAAACAACGTCAAACGCAGACTATGCTAGCCGATGTTACAAGTTGCCTAGTGAAGGAACCTTCAGACAGTGCGCTATAGTGCAGCTGTTAGATTGTAAAGGCAAGAAAATGTTTTAGTACTTTTTCAGCGTTTAAATTATTTATTTCGAGAATATTGATACTTTGTATTTAGGTTCAGTTCAGTGCCGCGCTTTGGGAGAGACCTACGTCCAGCAGTGGACTGCATTAGGTTGATGATGATGATTATGATTTTGTATGTATGAAGTTTACGAAGTCAATAGCTATTTAGATAATTTTTTATTTATCAATCACTTACTACTTTAGTTTATCAATGGTAAGACAAAAAGGGTAATATTCTCTAGAAGTTTGCTAATTTGTACAATATTATTATTTTTTGGAGTGTACTGAATGTTTCTAGTCTCTAGTCTCCAGCTGACAAATCAGCTGATTCAGTTTATATACATGTTATGACAAAATTAGCACTGCCGGTTTGCAACAGATCTGTATCTTTAACCCGGGCAATTTCGTTCCTACCTGACTAATTGTTACTGCATGCTACATTTTACAAGTTCTCTTCGATTTCCCGACGATTTATGGAAAAAGTTACCATTGTAACTTGACAAACTTTTCGATAGAGAATTCGACGCGTTAATTTGTTTTTATCTGATTAGGCCAAAATTTATTTTAGTGCCACTGTAACGTTTTAGCTAAATTTAAGGTCGTTATCTACCTAAGTTTTAATTGGCACATTTAAAAGAGAGATAAGTAGTAACTATGCGTAATGAAATGTCTAAAAACTACGTATTTACACAATTTCGTTTCAAAAGTTTAATATGAAAACTTGGCAACTTATGTATTTTACAGTAAATACCTACCGATAGAAAATACACAAAAGCTCAAATGTTTTTGTTCAAATGTTTATTCAATTATTGCTCAATTCACAAAATTTATAATTTTCGAAAACGTGTTTTGATAAAATAAACATGTAAAATACTAATATTTGGCAGCTAGTTAATTTTGTTTTTTTTTGTCGTTTTTCAATCAAGTTTATTTAACAGATTTCATTATCATGGTAAATATTCGGTTTTTAGTGAAAATTATTTTAATAACCATGTTACTTTTAAAATCTATATAGAGGTTAGTTAATAATTTGTTTCAGTCTGAGTTATCATCAGATAACTACATCAGATAAGAGTAGTAGAGTTCTCTGTGATAGAACTCATCCGGGGAAGGACTACCACCATACCTATTTCTGCCACCAAGCAGTAATGCTCGCATTGCTGTGTTCCGGTGTGAAGGGTATGGTTTCCGGTGAAATTACTGGCACATGAGGCTTTCGATCTTAGCCTCAAGGTGGCCACCCGCGAGTGATACCTCTGGTATTGCAAACGTCCATAGACTGCGATAACCGCTTACCATCTTGTGGGCCGTGGTTGCCACTTCAGTTGTATAAAAAAAAAACATCGAAACTAAAGTCCTCACCAACGCTTTTGTTTAAATACGTTCTTGTTTAGACTTCTAGAAGAGATTATTTATTTAATTATTAAAAATTTAAAATATCATACAGCGTAAAACCAAATCGATATTGAAAATTAACAAAACAGTAGCTAACAATCTATAATTATAATATAATAATGCAGTTTATTGTAAGTTATAGATAATAATAATAAGTATGTATACTTTATAGCCTTTTCTGTAAATTTCGCCAAGGAAACTCAAACAACATTTTACTATAAGATTAATTTAGAATAATGAGAGATAATAATGTCCCATTTGTTTAGAAGGATAAAACTAGAGTCTGTTCAAAAACAGAACCTTTGTAAATCACCTAATTTCGATTTATAAGTCAACTCTAATTTGATTAATATTAATCATTATTTGAATACTTATTCAAAGACTGAAGTAAATAATGAGCTTACGGGCTTACCAAAAGTAAACAGCTTTCAGTCAATCGCTTCGAAATTCCACTCGATACGTTTTTTCAGTCCATTACCCTATTTCATCTGAGCTGAGTTAAGCTGATTACCGATGCACCGGCAATGGACATCATTCACGGCCAGATTCATCATGGTATTATGTTAAATATGATGAATACTGTGTTCTTTATTATCTACCTACGGTTATTATTGTGTCTGCTCCAAAGTCGATAATTACTAACAATTACCTTGCATAAAGCTGTATATTCACAAAGCGACTTCCCGAAAAAATCTGCCTTTAAGTAGTAGCGTACAAGCGTTACTCTGTTTAGGTTTACAAAGGAAGTTATTGGGAAAAATAGACTTAGGACCAACTTCTGGAATAACTATACCGCGGAATAAGAAATGTCAAATACAAGTAAACTTTCAGTTTACTCGCGAATCTGTCGATCGCTTGTTGATCCCTTACACGCTTATGGTACGCACTGTAGGTGTGAAAGAAACGGCCAAGCGATTGACAGATATAGACTTACATAATAAGGGTACCGGTAAACGCTTACCATCAGGTGAGCCGTACGTTTGATTACACCTGCCTTTGAATGGAACACAGCAATGCATGGAATACTGCTTGGACCAACCACACGAGCTCTAAAGCACTAGAGTAACATTCTGCTTGCATCAAATCAACCGGATGCGGTAAGAGACTCGTAGCGTGTATAAAAAGCTTTATTATGCACGTTGAATTTTAATTAAAATTTTGTAATTAGCCGCGACAAACATTTGCGATCCATTTCCAGTGTTTTTGTTGAAAATGTGAAAATGTGGGCAATCAATTACTTTTTTTGGTAAAATAGCATTTTTAAATGCTACAACCAACCGCAGTTTTAGAATGTTGTTAGGTATGTAGAACACAACACTTGATAAGAATTATTTTTTTCGTTTCCCGAACCGAGTTTAATTTCTGTTTATCAATCACAAAGATCATATTTAAGATTATAATAATATTCCGAAAATTGTTTCAGCTCAGACAAGACCTGAACCCGCAATCCTTCGATATGCGGATGCTCTAGTTGTGTGATAATCTCACAATTTCAAGATTTTTATTTTATCTTATTTATTCAGGGACAACAAACAGTTATAATTTAAAGTAAGTTACTATTACTTAACTGGTATTATTATAGCTCACTACATTATTCATATAGTTTTTTTGACTGATTGATTTTTGGGACAGTGTAAAGCTTTACATTGTCCCTAAAATGATTCAACTGAGGTTGAAATAAAAATAACCATCTATAATTCTATAGGAACTAGGGCTCATTATTTTAAACCGTCATAATCGCAAATACTAAAACATCTGTTTGTAGCAATAAACTATAGAATATACAGACAAGAAATCACTACCAAGTACTATTCATTAGTAACTCCAGAGCCTTTATCAAGTCAAGGTCACAAGCATAACACACAGGTATCTAAGGCTTTTCCCAATAAATCGGTCCAACCAATCAATTTAACTTCGCCGTTGTTCAATTAATCTTCGGGTCTTAAATCCCTCACAATCCTCCCCCTCACTATTTCAACGGTGAGTTAATCCCTGGCAGTGTCACTCATCTAAAATAAGGAAAACAAAACAGGCAGCGCAGATCGTATCAGGGTATTGAATGGCAGATTTGCTAGGAGTAGGTAAGGTCAGGTTACTAGGGTTGTCAATTTGTCTAAAAAACTTGCCAACTGAAAAGTTATGCTACTGACATTGAGATTTTTTCAGACAGGTTTAGAAGGTGGAGGTACAATTGCATACAATTTTTTTGAATAATAATATACCATTTAAAATACTGTGTATATATATATATATATACTATTATATTTTTAATTATAGCTATGTAAAATACTTTATCTAATGAGTAAAAATAATTAAATAATGTTAATCGATACAATGACGTTCTGAACTGGTTATGTTTCGTTTCATGTTGTAATCATTAACGCTTTTATAAAATTTATTTATAAGCACAGCCCTATCGAAGCAAGATACACTATACGAAAATGAACTCTAAATCTGAAGGTTAAGAGTCGTTTCGGTACTTCGACGTAACGAGACGGTTCTTGTGCATCGTTTACATCGGAGATAAGTTGGGATAGAGGAGTTTTAGGTCGAGGAAGGTCTATATTGTCGTATATTAGTGTGTAGGTACAGGAGAGATTTCTTGAGAACCTATCTGTTTGAGCATTTCCCAAAATTTTAAATCATTTTGTTTAGTCTTTAAATTCAAAAATAATATTGATATTAAGGATCTTATTCAGTGAAATGCACTAACCTTATTTAACTGATTCAAAAAACTCAACATAAAAATAAATGTATAATACTACACATAATAATTGGCAGACATTTTTTCACTGCGCCATCTAGTCCTAAAATAAGCAAAGCTTGTAAACGGGAACCAGAAAACTAATATAATATTTTATTCATAAATAGTTTCTTATATTATAATAATATTATATGGAAAAACCCAGACCCAATGTTTATAGCCCAAATATTTGCAGTTCATGCAAACAATGGTCTTGCAGCAAGGATTGAACCCGCAATCTCCGCTCCTCAACGGGCTCTTGCCCACCGCATCACTGCTCACACCGAGATTATCTACTATAATACTAACTACGTTGCTATTGCTAAAAAGGCCTTCGCCTATATAGAATTAGTAGTACAACTAATTATTACTTTGGTTGAATTCGACCGAACTCGAATAAGCATCATTCTCGGAATAAACTAAACTAATAAGAAGAAACACTAGGGGAATACTAAAGATTTTTTTAATATTTTAATCTTTGACGTTTTACTTGTATTTGACAATTCTTATTCCCTAGAATAGTTATTCCAAGCTTGGTCGAATCCAACTTTACTCAGATAACTGTGAGTGAAGTTGTATAACTCAGCTTGCTACTTCCTTGAACAAAGTGCGGAAGTACCAATTAGCGAAGTAAACATTATTACGAACTCACAGACAATGATTGTCGACACTCGAAACTTGAATCTTTAGATATCCTACTAAAGGGGTATTCAGACCAGCGACACACCACGCACCCATGTGGTATCGTTTCGTTTTTGTTCCGTTAACCATCTGATACAATGTATATGCTCTTTTTATTTTAGCAAAATTAAATGATCACTGGATAACCTACTAAAGGGGTTTTCAGATCAGCGACACACCGCGCACCCACGTGGTATCGTTTCATTTGCATCTTAACTTAACGTAACTTTGTTGATTTTGTATTTGCTTGCACCCAACTGAGTAGTAGAGTTCTTTTAAGAGTAGTATTAGTCTTGCATTACAGAGGTATTACTCGCGGGTACCTTGAGGCTAAGATCGAAAGCCATAGGTGCCAGTAATTTCACCGGAAACCATACCCTTCACACCAGAACACAGCAATGCGAGCATTACTGCTTGGCGGCAGAAATAAGTATGGTGGTAGTCCTTCCCCGGACAAGCTCTATCACAGAGAACTCTACTACTCTTAAACTCTACTACTCTTAAACAAGTGTTTAAAAACAGTAAAAGGAAAACATCGTTACGAAACCGGGGCTTTAGCTTACGTATTGGCTATGCCATTCCTGTGAATAAGGATGGCTAAGCTGAGAGAATGATGGAGGTATTCAAGCCTACTTCATTTAAAACTGTCTCAGGCACTATAGCATCAGCACTTCATACAAGTGTGGGCAATATAACCAACTTACCATTAGACGTTGTATAAATAACCGTTATTGAATGGCTTTGTTAAATTCACACAACAAAATAGTATTTTAAATAAGATCGATCGATTTTAGATATTTAAATATATGCATTATTGTCCATTTCACATACAAATGGTGCTGCCATATTTTTGTTTTTCCTTTTTTGCATCAGTTATTTGGCAATTTCCAAGTTATAATATATAGTTATATATAGCAGCGGGCGCAGGTCCGCCTGCGACGCAGAGGTTGCGGGTTCGATTCCCGCCTCAGAACAAATGTTTGTACGATCTACAAATATTTGTTCCGGGTGTTCTGGGTATTTTCTATATATAATAAAAAATATCTATCTATGTATTGTATTGTATTAAATATATATCAGTCATCTAGTACCCATAATACAGCTCTGTTTAACAGCAGCTTACTTTTGGGCTAGATGATGCTGTGTGGATTGTCCAGCATTATTTATTTATTATTTATTATAATATACAAACAATGAACCACAATTTATAAATTTAAGAAAAGTTTGTTTCAATTTGCAATTTAAACTTTAAACTATTGACTAAAACCATAAAATACCAAATCTGTCAGCACCTTTTCTATTTGAAATAGACTATTATTACCTTGCTAATTAGTAAGTAATTATGCTTATAATGCCTTATAAAAGAGCGAAAACTTTAAACCTTTTCAAAGAAAAAACTGTCAACAACGGACCTCAATAAAGAAAAATTATAATTAAAATTATTCTTACTGAACAACTATACAGCTTTTCGCGAGTTAATTGCCATCTTTACTATATTACAGGCAGTGGAAAGCACTTAACTGGCTAGCTCCATTTTGTAAAAAAGGTTTACCTACAGTAAGTACACTTAATGAGTCTTTGCTTCAAAGTAGTTGGTCCCGGCTGTTGCTATGGCACATTGCGTGGGAAAAAATACTCTTTTAAAGATACAAAATTATACCACAAACTTAAACTAGAAAAAAACATTCGTAATTTTACGTTTTATTATGATTTTTTAAAAAAGCGTTAAAGCAATTTTGATAAAATCATTTATGAAATCACCTCTGTCTGTAGTACCTATTAATTATCAAACAAATAATGAATAGTCAAAACCAAATCAAACTTACAGTCGAAAATACCTTCCTTTTTTTTTAGATCGGAATGTAAGTGGAAAAGCAAGGTTGCTGGTGCAACTGCAAGTTTCTGCGTCAATATTCTTTGTCTGGGTCGTTTTCACACAATCTTCATCTTCGCGCTATGTTCTCTAGGAGTTGAATTTTAGGAATTATTTTACAAAGAACACACACTGTAAATTTTAGGTCTCTTGGATTTATAGCTTATGTTGTGCGTTGATCGCCAGTTTTTTTACATGTAATATTGAGATTTTTTATTCGACTTTACTTATAGCTTAATCTATAGTAATATTCTATAGAGAGAAGATTTGTATATTTGTGTTTGTTTTTTTTTTTATACAACTGAAGTGGCAACCAAGCGTACGGCCCACAAGATGGTAAGCGGTTACCGCAGCCTATAGACGCTTGCAATACCAGAGGTATCACTCGCGGGTTGCCACCTTGAGGCTAAGATCGAAAGCCTCATGTGCCAGTAGTTTCACCGGAAACCATACCCTTCGCACCGGAACACAGCAATGCGAGCATTGCTGCTTGGCGGCAGAAATAGGTATGGTGGTAGTCCTTCCCCGGACGAGCTCTATCACAGAGAACTCTACTACTCTTACTCTTTTGTTTGCTACGAATAAACTCAAAAACTACTGGTTCGATTTAAAAACTCTTTCACCATTAGAATGCTACATTACCCCTGAGTAACATAGGGTATATTTATTACTAACGACCCGCCCCGGGTTCGCACGGGTGCGGTTACTTTGCAAGACGCGAAGCAAGGACGAACTGCTAGTTACATATAATAATAAACTGTTCTGTGACTAAAGTATAAATAAAGGTAAAAAATTATGTTGATATTATGAGCATGAACTAAAATACTATAGCTATTACAAATATGATTCTAAGTACATCTCAATCAAAACTTAATCACTTAACAAACAACCAGGACGGCACGGAAACGCGCTTAAACCATGCTCAGTACCTACTTTGAATTGAATTAACAATCTTGCCTCAACTTGGTAGCAATCTGAATGCAACTAAGTTGCACAATGTAGGCACCTAAGAACCATTGTTCTTCAACTAGAGTACCTAGAGTATCCAGTAGATGTTTGGATTTTGGACTGTGTTGTGATGAATCTCTCAACATAAGCGAAATTCAAATTCAAATGCAAAATAATTTTATTTAATAACATTACTAGGATCACTTTAAAACGTATAAAAGCTAGGCAAATTTACGTGTTTATTGATTTAGTTTCTAATTGCATTGCTTCTTACTTTGTATTTGTCAATGTTTTAAACATCTTGTAAGTTTCACTAAGATCTAAAATCCTGTTTAAATAAATATATTATTATAATTACTATTTAACTTCATAAAACCTTTGCCCATAAGTAGGGAAATATAGGTAAAAAAGTTTAAAAAAAAAACCCTAAAAGAGCGCGTGACTTCAGACTTTGACTGACTTTTTTTCATGCTTCTTTTTCTTTCCGCTATGTCCATTTCAATTTCGGGAATTCCTTATATAGTGCAAAGAACTGACCCAAATTTTCCAGTATCTTGGACTAACCGTTCCGGTTCGAAGGGTATGGTTTCCGGTGAAATTACAGGCACATGAGACTTACCATCTAACGTCTCAGGGTGGTAACACGCAAGTGATATCTATGATGTTGCATGCGTACATAGACTACGGTAACCACTGACCATCAAGTGGGCCGTACGCTTGGTTACCACTTTAGTAGTATATAAAAAAAAATAAAAAAAAAACCGTCTTAACTGTGCGTCGATTAATAGTCAGTCAGTAATGAAACAATTATACTGATTTTGATTTGTAACTGGACATGACATAACTTATATAAGAGTGAATGCTTACAACGCGCGTTGCTATAAAAAAATGGCTCTTTATTACAAACTAGAAAACTTGAAAAAAAATCTGAATAAAACATCGTGGCTGGCGAGGCGACACTGAGCAAGAAGAAATAGCGCCATTGCTGTCGCCCCGCTGTGTGCTCCTTGTGAGCAAACTAACTACTATGCGAACTAGAAGCGGGGTTCAGGTCGTCGCAAAAATATCAAACACTACCTGACCCGCGCGGTTCCACTCGCGTTATTTTTCCATATTTTCTCATCGTTTAAACCTTTCCTGGACTCATGAAATATTTCAAGACTAAAATTAGCCGAATCAGTCCAACTGTCGAGTTTTAGCGAGACTAGCAACGAACGGCAATTCATTTTTATCTAAAAAAAGAAGATTTGCAGCTTCTTGAAGCGTTTTACGACCGTTCGTCTGCGATAAAGAACGCTTCAAGTGGCTGCGTTTTACTGCGGCACCACACGTTCGACTTGAGTTAGCTTTCTTGTAAAGCGTGACACTAGGTGACCAATAAAAACACTTATCAAGACCGCCAAATAAAACAAATTCTTCAAATCAAAAATAAAAAAAATATGTTTATTTAAATTACACTTTTTAAATATTACAGGGTTTGGGTCTCTTCAGTTAAGTTTTAATGACCTGTGTGAGAAGACCCCCTTCTTAGCTGTGGTCTCTTAAGTAGTACATTTTAATTTCTAAAAAGGTTAGGACTGTGTGTAGGTTAGGTTAGGTTAGTGACTGTAGGTTAGACATGAGTGTAAACTTATTTAGTTCAAAGTAGGTGGGCAGCTAGGCAGAATAATTATGTATAGAATAAATGTAGGTAAAACTAAAGTTAACCGTGCGTAAACAAGTATATCTAATTATTAATGTAGGTAATTTAAGACTAATGCGGGTATTATTCATCATCTAATATCATCATCATGACAGCCTTCTCATGTTCCTACTGTTGGGACACTAGCCTACTCTCGGAGAATGATTGAGTCTTTATCCACCATGCGGACCCAGTGTGGGTTGGTGGATAGCACATTATTTCTTTCGGTTTTTTTAGTTCTTGGAGATGCCGGTTTCTTCACGATGTTTTCCTTCACCGTATGAGAACACTGGTATTTCTCAGATATTTTTTTCGAACAGAAAAATCCATTGGCACGACCTGTAACGATTGCGTAACTCGATTTCAATCCGATTTTAATCAGCAAACTGTCAATAAGCTGTCACACTCAAACAAAATACGTTAGTTTTTGATTGAAACCAAGTGAAATCGATTGCAACCGAATTACGCAATCGGGGAGCAGGTTTGAACCCACGACCTTAGGATCGGAAGGTCACTCACACACACACAAGGACCATCTGTGCTCTGGTATCATCATAATATGTACTCTTAATCCATCACGCAGATCCAATGTGGATTAGTGAAAGGCACATGTCTTTCGGTTTTTTAGTTTCTGGACATGCCGATACCGGTTTCCTCGCAAAGTTTTTCTAATAAAAAAACTCATTGGTGCAAGACCGGGCTTAAATGTTTGAAACGCGGGGTCAGTGCTACAGTCGGTTCCGGCCTTTCTAAAGTTGTTAGGCCAGAGGCCACAGAGGCCTTTGGGCGGCCTAGAAACTCTGACACCAGAGTTGGCCACTGACTCACACGAAAATACTTACTTACTACCAATAGACCAAAAATGCCACAAATAATGCTGTGCAAAGGTGCAATCTCATCTCTCATGCAAAGTTATACGGAAATAGAAATAGTTGGTACAAGTTGCAACTGGTTCTGTCTTATTACATTGTTTGGTGCTTGTGTGTTACTTGGCACAATCCCTCTCGTAGTGACGTAACTAAATATTATATTTTATCTGAGATAAGATATTTTGAGTGATGTCGTATCGGTCGCGGGCCCGTCGCGGGTGTATTTTGTTTAATTTGTATGGACAACAAAGATGAACACACTGAACGCGTGCGCAGGTCTAGCGCGGGTCTGACCGGGTCAATGTGTTGTCATCTGGTCGTCCATGCAAATTAAACAAAATACACCCCAACAAAACAAAACACATCGTAATCGGCAAACAAACAAAACACACGGGCTCGTACAATACGTAAAAAAACATATAATTTATTATATGTTGTATTATTACATATAATTCATTATATAACTAGTTGTTGCCCGCGACTTAGTTTACGTAAAAATTTACGACAATGATGAAAAATCTATCCGACGGGAACCGTCCAATATTTACACTATTTACATCTCTGTACCAAATTTCATCTAGATCCATTTAGCCGATCTAGCGTGATTGAATTAGCAAACATCTATCCATCCATTAAAAATTTTCGCATTTATGTTATTAGAAGATTTAAACCCACCGATCCCAAAGAAAATTGTTACAACTCGTGTAACGGTCAACTACAAAATAAAACTTGTCAAATTACTCAACGACTTCCCACCTTATATAAAGACGTCATTGTATCCGCACAGACAGTGGCTTATTCTGTTTAGCACAGACAATGGGTCAAAACACAATAGAAGAGTTCACGAACAAAACCATTGGCGACAGTTAGCGCTTTGACGTAGTGAATTGTCTGCGTCGAATGAAATGTCGCCTGGCTAGTTTATTGGGAATTTCTTTGAAGAATGTGACAGTGTTAAACAAATAAAAGGCTAAAGAAAATTATGAAACTAAGGTTTATTGAACCAATGTGTCGCAGTATCGTGCGGTAGTACAAACAAGAAGCAGAAGTAAATTAGTGTTGCCATCTGTTTATGTTCTGTACTGAACATAAGTTGGGGCGGGCAAAGCGCTCCAACACCAGCAAATTATACATAGGTAGTTAAATACTAACAAATATTACTTGAAGAGCAAACTAAATATAATAAGACTTATTTTATTACATAGCTGTTATTCTGTATCATTATCTACAGGTAGAGGACATAATTTTGTATAGGACCTTAGATATACTTTGTTTTTATGCCCCATTTTAACTTCAGCAACTCGGACTCTACCATCCGGTCCTGGAATAGTTTTTACAATACGCCCCATGGGCCAGTTCAAAGGTGAAATATCTTTTTGTTTTACAATAACTAAATCTCCCTCCCTGAGATTTTTACTACTATTTTTCCATTTAGGTCTATTTTGAAGAGAGGTGAGATAATCTTTGGACCAAAGGTTCCAAAAATCTTGCTTTAATCTAGTACACAGGTCCCAAAACTTGAGCCTATTTACCTTTACCTTTGTGAGATCTAACTCTGGATAACTGGTCAGTGAGGAACCAATAAGAAAGTGACCTGGTGTTAAATAATTTAGGTCTGAAATATCACTACTCATAGGTAGTAGCGGTCTTGAATTTAAAATTGACTCTATTTGGATCAGTACAGTATTAAATTCTTCAAATGTTAAAGATACATTGCCAACTACTCTCCTAATATGATGTTTGGCACTTTTGACACCAGCTTCCCATAGCCCGCCAAATTCAGGAGAATAACTGGGAATATATTTGAACTTTATAAGATTTGTAGAGCAAAAGTTTTCAACATCATCAACATTGGATTTTGAGGAATGTAAATCATACAATTCTTTTAGCTTATTGGAAGCTCCTTTAAAAGTTTGTGCATTGTCACAATAAATGAAAGATGGCAATCCTCTCCTACCTATAAACCGCTGAAGACATGCCAAGAATGCTGCCGTAGTCATGTCACTTACTAGCTCTAGGTGGATTGCTTTCGTAGCAAAACAAACAAAGAGTGCTACATAGCTCTTTTTAATTATTGGCTTTCTGATACGTGCAACTTTAATGTCAAATGGACCACAAAAATCAATTCCGGTTATTTGGAAGACTCTACTCATTGATATTCTATGTGAAGGTAAATCACCCATCAATTGTTTTGCAGCAACTGCTTTAAGTCGGAAACATTTAATACATTTGTGCACTACTTTTTTAACTTCTCTGATGCCATTTAATAGCCAGAATTTTTGAGAGAGAGAACTTAATACTAATTTTGCACCGGCATGCAATAGTCTTAAATGTTCCCTTTTGATAATTAAATCTGTAATGTGGTTAGACTTTGGAAGGATGATTGGGTGCTTTTTATCATAGGATAAATTAGGTGCATTTTGCAGACGACCACCTACTCTTAGTATAGTATGACTGTCTAAGAAGGGGTGCAAACTACCCATATAAGATTTAAGTTCACTTCCTTTCTCTAACAAATCTATTTCATTTGTAAATGCCTTATGCTGAACGTGTCTTATAATAGTTAAATTAGAAGACTCTAGCTCTTGTGGCGATAATGAACCAATTAATTTATCATTGGAATTTAGACAATTATGTTTAAATCGTAGGAATAGAGCAATAACTCTTTGAAGTTTGTTATAGTCTGAGTATTTCTCAAATATATCATTGGATATTTGAGGTTTATTTTGTTGTATGTTACATACGTCATCTATTTTGGGGGGCTCCAAATGATTTGAAGCTGAAGCAGCAATATTGTGCTGGAATGTTTTATCTGATAAGGCAGATGGACCAAACCACCATAGCTGGTTGTCCTGTAATTTTTGTGGGGAAATACCCCTGGATAGAAGATCAGCAGGGTTATTAACTCCTCTGACATGTGACCAAGTAAAATCTTTGGATAAAATTTTAATTTCTCTTACTCGATTGGAGACATAGACTCCTTTTAAAGTATTAGAATTTAGCCAGGCTAAGACCACCTGAGAGTCAGTGTATAAAATTACTTTTATTTCTGGATATCTATCTTTTAGAGTTTTATGAACTCTAGAAGCAAGTTCTGCAAGAAGAAGAGCGCCATTGAGCTCTAGATTCGGAATGGTAAGTTTTCTGTTAAGAGGGGCGACACGGGACCTAGAGCACAACAAATTGACTCTGATTTGTCCATCATTGGACACAACTCTAAGGTAAAGACAACCACCGATGGAATTTAAAGACGCATCTGAGTACCCTACAAGTTCTACAGTCTCTATATTTTCAAGAGTAACATTAACAACGGCTCTAGGTATCTGAAGTATACCCATGTCTTTTAAATTCTTTAAAAACTCTTTCCAGCTGTTATTTAAATTACTGGGTAATGTAGAGTCCCAATCTACTTATGCTTTCCATATTTCTTGCATCAGTAATTTTGCTTTTACTACAATGGGTCCAATAAGACCAAGTGGATCAAAAATTTTTCCAATAAAACTTAGAACTTCTCTTTTAGTTTTAAGATGATTATAGTCATTGACCATAGGACATGAAAATAGCAATTTATCAGCCATTATATCATATTTCAAGCCTAATGTTTTAATAATATTGTCTTTATTGAGATCAATTTGTTCAAAATATTTGATATTGTCAGGTAAATCATTGAGAGAGTCTGGAGAATTCGAACACCATTTGTGTAAATTGAAGCTACCTAATTTCATTAACTCTACCAGTTGCAATTTTAACTCCTGGAGATGCTCTACAGTGTCTGCACCGACTATTACATCATCGATATAGGTATTAAGCTTAAGAGCCTCCGCAGCCAATGGATACTTATCCTGATAGCGATGAGAAAGCTCTATGAGACATCTTGTACTTAAAAAAGTAGAAGCCTTAAGACCATAAGTTATTGTTTGTAGCTGTAAGCAAACAATGGGTTTGCTGGGATGGTCTCTCCATAGTATATTTTGCAATGGTCTGAAATTTTCATTGATAGAGCACATCCTGAACATTTTCTCTACATCACACATAAGTGTATATTGGTAAGTGCGGAAGAGTGTCAGAATGTTAAATAGGTCGTTTTGAACTATAGGTCCATTTAGCATAACGTCATTTACAGAAAGACCATTTTTTGACTTCATATTACCTCCAAAAACAACTCTTAATTTTGTTGTTTTGCTACTTTCATTTAAAACCGCGTGGTGTGCTAAAAAATACACCGGGTCGTTTGCAACATCATACTGACCTACGTCAACCTCCCTGGCATGCCCTAGCTTTACATACTCATCAATGAAATTTTTATATTTTTGAAAATAATCTGGATTTGTCTCAAATTTCTTTTCAAGTGAATGAAATCTTTGCAGCGCGATTGAAAACGAATCGCCAATGTTTAATTCATCTAATGGAACTTTTAATGGAATGTCTACTGAAAAGTGATTATTTTCTAATTTTACAGAGTCTTTAAAACATTGCTCAGCTTTGCTAAACTCTACATTTTTAATACTTGATTCTTCAGGCATTTTCTCTGAGAGCCAGAAGTTTTTCATGATGTTTTCAAGACTATCATTATCTTTTTCATGAATGACAAAATTTGTGACCAAATCCACATCTGACGTGTAACTCACTTGTTCACGTTCTTTTCCAAAAGCGCCCGTTACAACGTGGCCAAATAATGTGTTTTGCAGAACAAGACCGTTCTCTAATTTTATAATTCCATCTATTATCACTTTAGAATAAAATTGAACCCCTAATAGCAGGGCAATTTCTGACGGCTTATTAAACTCGTCATCAGCAAGCTGAACATTTTCAGGAAGTTTACATTTGTTTACATTGAAATAATTTTGTGGCAAGTTGGAAGTTATAGTATCTACAATGTGACATTTTACTGACAATTTTACATCTTGTATAGAGGATTGCAACACTATGTTAGCACATTCATTAACTTTGTTTGGTTTATTACCTAAACCTATAATATTAGAATCTTGAGCCATAGGGATCAAGTTCAATTTGTTTACAAGTGAGCGCTTAACAATACTAACTTGACTGCCACAATCAAGAAGAGCTTTCACATGAATTTCTTGACCAATTTTGTCAATGAGTTTTACCTTCATCGTAGGTAACAAAATGTTTGAGTCATTTGTTGATAAATTTGAGTGCATAGTAATGACCTCATCTTTTGGCTTGTCCTCATGCAAGAGTGTGTTGTGGCTTTCCTTACAAACCTGACATTTGAAAGAATATTTGCATTTGTCAGAATGACTTCTTAGACATGTTGTGCACAACTTATTATCAGCAACAAACTTTATACGCTGTGAAGCTGGAGCAAGTTTGAACTTGGGACATGAGTAAATTGGATGATCATTACTACAAAATGGACATGTTCGTTTTGAATTTGTTTTGGTTGCAATATTGGAAACCTTGTTATTATTATTATTATTATTGGATTTTGACTTACCTTCATAGCAGGTATTCTTCAAAGGAGAACTGTCCTCCAAAGCTATAGCTCTTCGCTCTAAAAAGGACAAAAATTCTTCCAATGTGGGTAAATTATCTGGAGACGACCTGTCAAGATGGTATGCCCGATTAGTATAGCTATCGAGTTTCCGTGATAATATAGATATCAACAGCATGTCCCACATCTCAACAGGTTGCTCAAGATTTTTTAAAGCATAAATTTGTTGCCGTACATCAGAAATAAAAGTTCTGATACTTGCCGCAGTACCCTTTTGCATTTGAGGTATGTCCAAAAGATGATTAATATGGTTCGAAATGATTCTAGATTCATTGTCATACCGTTTTTCTAGCAATTTTATGGCTTCAGGGTAAGATTCATTGACAAGTGGCAAGTTTATTATTACTGCTAAGGCATCCGCTGACAAATATTTGCGGAGGTAAAATAACTTTTGAACATTTGATAATGATTGATTTTTATCAATGACAGCATTAAATAAGTCCATAAAAGGCTTAAATTGAGCAAAATCTTTTCCATCAAAGCTTGAAAGTTCTATGCTAGGCAGTTTGCAAGTTGAAATGGAATGCCTTTCTGAGTCTACTCTTGTTTTTAATTGTCTTAATGCTGCATTAATTTTCCCTAAAACAGAAAAGTATTTGTCTTCAACAACACCTACTACTTCTGTGTCTTTGTCATCTAAGTTTAAAATGTCTAAGTGTACACTCTCATAACTTTTTAACGTACTAATAAGCTTCTCCTTTCTCGCCTCTAAAGTGTCTATAGTGGACGAAGCTACATTGATGGGATCACTAATAAAGTTTTCAAGACGTGTGAAAGTGGACTTACACTGGCTGCGCTGTGCACGAAGTCTTTTGAGCTCCAATTCCGACATTGTAAACGCAACCGTATTTCACCACTTATTATCTACGCTTAGCCGCACTTATTTAGATTATGAACCGCACTTTTGCCGAAAGCCGCACTCTTATATTGCTAAAACTTCCTAATTTTGGCGCAAACTTAG
The DNA here is from genome assembly GCA_951394395.1 of Colostygia pectinataria. Classification (NCBI taxonomy): domain Eukaryota; kingdom Metazoa; phylum Arthropoda; class Insecta; order Lepidoptera; family Geometridae; genus Colostygia; species Colostygia pectinataria. Next base: position 12,038,106 of record OX596353.1, on the reverse strand, counting down.
ACGAAACCAAGTCTAAAGATGAAACGAAAATGTTTGTTTACGTTTTGGTGGGAATCAACTGATCTTCTTCTTCTTCGATCAATCAATCCAATCAATGTTTTGATTGATCTGGTTGACAGTGACACCGATTCTGACGTTTGAAGTATCCGAACAAGTTGCTCCTCCGGTTGCAATTTTTTGCCAAGTAGTACCAACCGACCAAACAACCCGACCAGTCTCCGGTCTCGGTCTTCTCGCCTCTGGTGACGTCAGTTTGTCTATGGGAGAAAAATTTTCGAAGCACCGTGTTTTCTGGAATGTTGTATGCTGATGATTTTCTTCTCGAATTTATAGCAATCCGATGAATTTCACCAACTGAATCGACGATATAGCGTCGACATAGGCTTCCCGCAACTCGCCACAACGCGAATATGCGAGAAAAACAGAGTATTTTACTCTTCCCGGCGCCGACTTGTAATGGCGCGGCTCCAACGACCCGATATTGCAAGCCGCCGAAAACCACAATTTAGTGAACGCACAACGAAGAAAACACTTTATCCACAAGCCGTGACTCGTATTAACACTTGAAGGACCACTATTAGCCTGTTAAACAAATAAAAGGCTAAAGAAAATTATGAAACTAAGGTTTATTGAACCAATGTGTCGCAGTATCGTGCGGTAGTACAAACAAGAAGCAGAAGTAAATTAGTGTTGCCATCTGTTTATGTTCTGTACTGAACAGACAGATATTATATTATATATTTTTTGTAAATCATCGTCATCATCATCATCTACAGCCCGATTTCAACTACTGCAGGGTATAGGCCCAAATAAATTGTAAATACTTAGTAGAATTTCAAAAAGTCGTAGAACGTTGTTTTGTAAAATAATGGATGTAAGTAACGCCCGAATACTAAAACGCTACTTAAATGATATTTTTGACGTTTCTCATCAATACGATTGGGAAAATTAAATCTTTTAAACTTGATCTTAAATATTTAAATAAAGTTTAAATATTAATATAAAGTGTACTAGTATTCAACCGCATACTTTGACAGTTGAATTAAGAAGTTAATCGGGTTCAACTGTCATTACAACACACAACACAATAAATTTGAATCCACTGTAGTAGATACTCCTTATAGGAGTATCCACTCAGTTATAAGCGATACACTGCATGACCGCTGACAAATTTCGGTAGCAAATACCACTTAGCTTAACGCAAAGATTTCACTAACAAATACCACTTAGATTTTAGTAATTAATATTGGTAGCAGCTTAGATCTGAACATAATAAAAAGTTCGAAGCTAAAACTGCTTTAATAAAACACCCAACAAAAGCTATTAAAGTTAGGCAACTAACAAAGTGATTTCAGTTTATTTCAGTCTAGAAACGAAAACCTGATGATAAATTATTTAGGTCAACTCATTGAATTTCACGAGACGGTAACGAAAAACATTTCTAAAGGAGGGAATTTTAAGCCTTATTTTATTGTGATTGGTAGTTTTATAGCTATTCACTCTTTCTCGAGACAATAAAGATAATGGCGGCCTGTGGTTCGGAAATAAGTAACTCTACCACTTACAGGAGTTTCGAGGCTGCGGGGGATAAATAAATACTTTAACTTAGCTGGTTTTAAATAAACCCGTCTTAATAAAACAATCAATCTCGCATGTCATTTAACCGCCACAGTAAAACGTTCAGAGATTTCTGGCGATTTCATGTGTCAAAAACCAGGAAATTCCAAAAAAAAAGTATAATTATCATTAATAACACAAAGTTTGGATGTTTGGATAGATATTTGAACTCCACTGAAACGATTTAGCTGAAATTTGAAACATATTATATTATAATTATTGACCGGAAATAGGACATAGGCTTTCATCCCGGAAAAAAATACGGTTTCCGTGTTTCACGCGAACGAAGTCACGGGCAACAGATAGTGCTTCAATAAAAAATAAAAAATATGTATTTTTACTGTACTTACGGCCAAATACTGAAAAGCTACTCAACTATATTTTAATTTTCTCCATTACGTTTTTAATTACACAACTAGTACCGAACTTAGCACACACACTCTGTGTGGCATCTGTGAAAACTTAAGAGTAGTAGAGTTTTTTGTGATAAAGCTCGTCCGGGGAAAGACTACCATCTATTTCTGCCACCAAGCAGTAATGCTCGCATTGCTGTGCTCTGGTTCGAAAGGTAGATGTAAAGTCTCATGTGCCTGTAATTTGCACATGAGACTTTCTATCTAACGTCTCAGGGTGGTAACACGCAAGTTGTTATATGATGTTATAAGCGTCCAAAGGCTACCATCAAGTAATAAGCCGTAAGCTTGGTTGCCACTTTAGTGGTATAAAAAAAAAAAACTAGCGCTTGCATAAAACCTTGGTGCACCCAAAGTATGTTTATGTAGTATTTTTTCATCACAAAATTATTGTTTGTATTTGTAACTCATTGCTTTGTGGCGAAATATTTATTTTTTATACTTAGCTATTTAAAATCTAGTAATAGGTTTTTGCAAAGTCTTCCTTAAATTAATTACCTAACATACAAAGTTGTATGCACAGATTGCACAGGCAAATGTGACAGTTGTTTTTTAAACCATTAATACTCTCTTGATACTCGATCGTTCGTTCGTTCGTTCGTGTGAGTCAGTGGCCAACTCTGGTGACAGAGTTTCTAGGCCGCCCGAAGGCCTGTGTCATGGCCTAACAACTTTGAAAAAGCCGGGACCGACTGCTTAACGTGCCCTCCGAAGCACGGGAGCGCTCAGTTGGAATTGCCACTGGCGGTCACCCATCCAAATGATGACCCCGCGGAACAGTGTTTAACTTCGTTGATCTGTTAGGAACAACTTAGCCAGCTACGTCACGAGCGCTCCTTGATACTAAACTGTATTCAAATAGCCATTTGTATGCTTTTGATGTTCCCGACAATAGTGTGCAAGTAAATGTTATTGCTATTTGATTGAAATGCTACATTGTCTATTGAGTATGATTACGTCTTCGCAATGCTTAGATGCGTAATTATCTATTGTGTGTGAGGCTTAGTAAGTAAGATAAGCTGAGCTACCAACTTAGCATAGATGATAGCTTTGCTTTCTTTACAAACAATGTTAATTTCAATTAATGTTTTCAATTGGTAAGAAAATTGTTTAAGTCTTATTTGCATCTAAATGAATGATTTAATGTTACTAATTATTATACACTGCTGGGACACTGGCCTACTCTCAGGCGAGAGTGATTGGGTCTTAATCCACCGCGGACCCAATGCGGATTGGTGGATGGCACATGTCTTTCGAATTTTAAATGAAATTTTATTTTTTTCTAATTATTATTATGAATAATAAATTCGTTTCTTGATTATTTTGTAATCGATAAGTTTATTTTTCTTTTGTTGTAAATCCATTGATGCACGACCGGGTTTGAACCCACGACCTTAGGATCGGAAGGTGGAGTCACTACCACTAGCCTCCGGTGCACTACTTACAATGACACAAACGTGTGTGATTAGATTGATCTGCATAAAAACAAGTTCATCCACTTCCACAATTGCATAGCGTTTTGATAAAAATGTTCGACAAAGAGATGCCGGGCGCAGCACAAAAGGCTCTAGGAATTCTTTGTGCCCTCGATATTGTCAGTAAATGACACAACAATGGCGACGCAACGAATAAAACTTTTAAACCTACAGCGTTATTTTATTGTTAGTTTTTTTTGGGTCAGTGGCAGAGTCAAATACAAATGAAAAAACTGCTAGTAAAGATGTTTTTTCCTGTAAAAAATGGTAACGCTAGAATGGTATCAAAACAAACGTTGTGTTTATAAATTTTTGTATTTGCTTGAAGATCATTGTTCACACATTGATTTTGTTTTAATTTGGTTCATGAATTTCATATTACAGGGGACTTAATTAATATTATATTAATGTAGTTAATAACCATAGTTATGTCATTTTTAAACATAAATCTAAATAATCAAAAATCTGCCTCCACACGTACAATAATAGGTTTAAATGGTTTTTTTTTATACAACTGAAGTGGCAACCAAGCGGCCACAAGATAGTGTGCGGTTACCTCAACCTATGGACGCTTGCATTACCAGAGGTATCACTCGCGGGTGACCACCTTGAGGCATAGATTGAAAGCCTCATGTGCCAGTATTTCACCGGAACTTCACACCAGAACTTAGCAATGCGAGCATTACTGCTTTGCGGCAGAAATAGGTATGGTGGTTTTTTTTTTTTTTTTTTTATACAACTGAAGTGGCAACCAAGCGTACGGCCCACAAGATGGTAAGCGGTTACCGCAGCCTATGGACGCTTGCATTACCAGAGGTATCACTCGCGGGTGACCACCTTGAGGCATAGATTGAAAGCCTCATGTGCCAGTATTTCACCGGAACTTCACACCGGAACTTAGCAATGCGAGCATTACTGCTTTGCGGCAGAAATAGGTATGGTGGTAGCACTTCCCCGGACGTGTTCTATCACAAAAAAATTTGCTACTCTGTTTGCATGATCTGGTTCCTAAAGCACAAGCTTTGCTTAATTTGGGGTTAGATGGCGCTGTGTTAAATGTCCGCCTATTTTTTGTTTACTTATTAATTCGCGTGGTTTCACTCGCGTTATTTTTCACGCAATTTTTTCATATTTTCTCACCGTTTAAACTCCTACGAATATTTCAAGACCAAAATTAGCCAAATCGGTTCAGCCGTCCTCGAGATTTAGCGAGACTAATGCACAGCAGTTCATTTTTATATTTAGGAAGATTATATATCTAACAAGAACTTTATTAAACAAAATAAAATATGTACATAATTACATTACATTACAAAATATACAAAATACATATGAAACAGTTGAGCCATCTAAGGACCGTTACAAACGACCTATAGATAGCTCAACTGATCCAAATCACTACCAGTAGGAAGCGTTACATGTAACCAATAAATAAATAAATAAAATAAATAATGCTGGACAATCCACACAGCATCATCTAGCCCCAAGGTAAGCTGCTGTTAAACAGAGCTGTATTATGGATACTAGATGACTGATATATATTTAATACAATACAATCCATAGATAGATATAGATATTTTTTATTATACATAGAAAACACCCAGAACACCCGGAACAAATATTTGCAGATCCTACAAACATTTGTCCCAAGGCGGGAATCGAACCCGCAACCTCTGCGTCGCAGGCAATATGCTATGCACTAAGATTTTGTATGATCTGATAAGTGACAACTCTGTCACAGTGGCAAAATTCACCCGTGCGCGCCTGCTCTTATTGTATAGAAACCAACAAAGGAATGAAACAAGAAAGCCAGTAGTAATCTTCAAACAGAACAAAACAAAGCAATACAAGTTACCCAAGACCTATGAACTCAATAGAAAGAGCCCCGTAAATCTATATAATGATAGAGATACCATCTCACTCAAATAGGGAAAGCACGCGATAGCAGCCTATAGAGTCCTCTCGTTTATACAGGATGTCTGGTACCTTGGATATTAGTATCGATTCTGTTGTAGCATTTTCTACACTTAGCTAACTAAAATTATCGCGGTCCCTTCTATTTTAACTCATTGGAAAAGGACAGCAACAGTTATAGTTTGTTTAGTTAAGAAAATGTTACAACAGAATCAAAACCATTTTCGATATATCTCGGTTTATTTTAATGACTTCGGTGATACGGCGGGAAAGTGCCCGGTTGAAAAGCGAAAAGTTGCGGGTTCAAACTCCGCTGGGAGACATTTTGCATTTGCAAAAAAATCTGATGAGCAACGTGTCAATGTCCCCATTGAAGATAAAGCGTGATGAGGACAACGGGAAGTTATTTTTTGGCATCCCACTAAATCATGACAAAATCATGTGGACATCGAGAATACACGTTTCAACCTCTGTTAGCTATTGTGAATTTTAAAATATTATATATCATTGTTTTTGTTCAATAACATGATAATGACAAGAAAAGATACTTACAATAATAAACTTAAGCCACTGAAATGAAAGTTTTTTTTTCATATGAAACAAGCATTATACCCACTTTTATCCAAGCAAACTTAATGACACCCTGTATATCCATAGAGGGCTCTGTAACTAATATTGTGGATTTTCGATTCGGTTACGTGCGTCGTATCTACCATCTACCTATTGTTTGAGGAGGCTTGAACTCGATGATGATTCACTCTGAAACAACTTACGGTGTAATATAAGTCTTATCGTGCTAGACTTTAGATTCAAACCAGCCTGCAACTGTTAGCACTAATTTGATTATAAATACTATAACAAAACTAGCTCTCTTTCTCTAATATTTAACTAGTTTAGGAAAAAAAACTAGAAAAGCGGGCGGTCTAGAAACTCTTCCACCAGAGTTGGCAACTGACTCATACGAACGAACGAACTAACTAGTTTAGGAAAGTAAAATAATTACTAAATTGCTAGTTATGGAATTTAAACTGGTCTAATTTCAGGATTCCATACATAAATAATTCTTCATCTAGCCCTTAACTAATATTATGAGCACCATAAAACTGAAAGATATTTTTTTAAATACATACAACACACAGAAAAAGTCCAAAGGCATTAATTATCATGCAAACATTTGTCCCGCAGCAGGGTTTGAAACCGCAACCTCTCGTTTCTCATCTACCCACTGCGCCATCGAGGTCGTCAAATAGTTTTTACTGTTTCTGGCTTCAGAACCTGAGGGCCTACTCTTGTAATCGACAATAGATAGTTGTGGCAAATATCGTAGCTCAGCTTATGTTGGTGACAACTAACTTGGAGCATTCACGGACATAAGATGAACAACTAAAATTGTCACGCAAGAGTAAATTCTGGTATTATAGCTGAAGGGTTGAAAGGTTAAAATAAAAAAAAAGTCCTTGGTAGTTTAACGTATGAAAAGTCGATAACTTATACAAATAACACAAAAAAATCTTTAAATCGCTGCTTGATTAGTTCGTAATAAATTGTAAAGCTCATTTACATTTTAATTGGTATCAGGTGAGCAATCCCCGTTTCTCGTTCGTGTTATCCCGGTTGTCCAGAATCCCCGAAAAAAAGTGGCTGAATTAATGTCTAAAAGCTACGTATTTAAAACACTTTCTGTAAAATTACGGAGCTTACTTTGCTGCGTAAATTACGTGGCTATGTAAAATCGTAAGTAGATGCAGTTTAAATTTGTTATAGCAGAACACACGCATTAATTAACTTGTAATCTTAACCTGGCCTGCTACGTTTTTTGTATGACACACATTTTTATTAGTTCAAGAATCATCACCTAACTAAACGAAGTGTTGAAGAATTCTGTCAAGTTTTCTAACATAAATGCAATTAAAATCACCGAGCGAAAGACTTAAATTTTCGTTGGGGTACCTTAGCTTAAACTAACCTTAGTGCGACGCCACGCAGAAATTTAAAACTTATATGAATGAATGAATGAGTTATAGAATGAATGAATGAATGACATAACGATTTAAAGAGTAGTAGAGTTTTTTGTGATAGAACTCGTCCGTGAAAGAACTTCTACCATACCTATTTCTGACGCCAAGAAGCTCGCATTGCTGTGTTCCGGTTCAAAGGGTATGGTTTCCGGTGAAAAATTACAGGCATATGAGACTTCCGATCTACGTCTCAGGGTGGCAACCCGTGAGTGATACTTCTGGTATTGCAAGCGTCCATAGGCTGCGGTAACCGCTTACCATCTTGTGGGCCGTACGCTTGTTTGCCACTACAGTTGTATAAAAAAAAACTGGTTATGGTTTGGTTAGACGTGGCGCAATGACTTGAATCTTCCCATTTGCTGGCATAAAAACTTTTCTTAGTTCAGCAAGCTTGCACACAGATTTACCTGCCGTTCATTAACACACCCAAATAAACTCACACACCTAAAGGGATAAACCTGGAGCCTAAAGGGCCCTACACGATGCACTAATAAAGCCAAAGCAGTAGTTTGCATGCATTTTTAAGTAAAGCGAGCCTTGAAGAGGCGCTGACTCGTTATCTAAAACTGAGTCAAGGGCCGGACGTCATCGCCCACAACTGTACGAAATAATAATTAGCGGGAAACGTTTTTTTGTTATCTCACTAAGTTTACATCGTTATATATATATATAAGGACATTTAGAAAAAAAAATACTTGTACTTTTTTTCTAAACGTTTTTTTTATATTAAAAAAAATATTTACGTAATTCTGTTTAATAATTAGTTATCTTGTTAGAAATCGAAAAGGCAGCGCTCGGCACGTGTCAGTGACCCGCGCGTCAATGAACCGCGGGTCAATAACCGCGCGTCCTTGACCTGCGCGTGTCCTTGACCCGCTACGGGGCGCGCACACTCGTATATTTCATTATTACGTCGCTTAACTCGATACCCAACAATGAAAAATAATAATTGAGCGGAAAAATGTAATCGGTTTTTTTTGTTTACTTGGGATTTTTAAGACAAAAAATACTTTAAAAAATATATTTTTTTTTATGTGCGGAACCTGTCCCTTAAGTTTGTCAGGTTGATAATGAATGACCCTGTATATATATATATATATATTATTGTTTTTATTTATTTAAGTAGTGTATTATGTATTGTATTTAAGTAGTATTAAGATATGTTTGTGTAGTATATAAATTATTTTAATTCAATCTGGTCTCTTTCTCTATGATATCTGTACGCATACCTACCTTTTTAATCACCTCTCTCTAGCCTCAATGGTTTGCTGGAAGAAAACTCTTGTTAGGGTTAAGCTCGCCTTTGTATATGTCATTTCTATTAAGTTTGTTGTGTATATTATTACTGTGTGTACAATATAGAATAATAATAAGTAACGAGACTTTCAAGTTGCTTGAGTTTAAGCGTCACGCATGACCATAATCAGTTGCATTGTCATCCAATGATTCAAGGCACTCCGGTGGCGCGGTGCGCGAGCTGCTTAAGAAGCAAGAGGCTGCCAGTTCGATCCTCGCTACCTGGTCTATGGGTGTTTATGTGTATTACAAGTACCTATGTATTTGCAAAAATAAAAATCTTAAGTCATCATGACAATCTTCTAAGGATCCCCTTCTGGGACACTGGCCTACTCTCAAGCGAGAGTGGTTGGGTCTTAATCTAGCACGCGGACCCAATGCAGATTGGTGGATGGTACATGTCTTTCGAATTTTTAGTTCTTGGTAATGCCGGCTTCCTAACGATGTTTTCCTTCACCGTATGAGAAAAATAGGCACATACATTTTTCGAATTAAAAAATCCATTGGTGCACGATCGGCTTTGAACCCACGACCTTAGACCGCTGAAGCGCTCGTGACGTAGCTGGCTAAGTTGTTCATAACAGATCAACGGAGTTAAGCACTGTTCCGCGTAGTCATCATTTGGATGGGTGACCGCCAGTAGCAATTTCAAATGAGCGCTCCCGTGCTTCGGAGGGCACGTTAAGCAGTCGGTCCCGGCTTTTTCAAAGTTAGGCCATGACAGAGACCTTTGGGTGGCCTAGAAACTCTGTTACCAGAGTTGGGCACTCACTCATACAAACTTACTTTACCACTAGACCACCACTGAAATTATAAGTATGTATCAGCATTGCCATTCAACGTGGCAATGCAGCCAGCATGTTGGGAACGCTTCCGTCTGGTAGTGATTTGGATCAGATGAGCTATCTATAGGTCGTTTGTAACGGTCTTTAGATAGCTCAACTGTTTCATATGTATTTTGTATATTTTGTAATGTAATGTAATTATGTACATTTTTATTTTGTTTAATAAAGATATAGTATGTGTATTTTATAAGTTTTATCTGGTTCCATAATACAAGCATACAACTCATTTAAAGTGCGGTGCCAGCTCTATAAAGTAATACTTTGGTTCGAGTCCTACTAATCGAATATTTTGAAGACATTGCAAACCAGAATTGAAAAGGAATTGACTCTTATCACGCTTTTATATTCATTTATAAACCATTTCAAACTGAAAAGTGGTACGACCAATGGTCTATTCTACTACAAGATTAGCAAAATTGTGGTGCTATTAGGCGGTGGTATCATAATAATCAAAGCTTGTTCATTTCCAGGGAAAAACGATTTTTGAGGCTGATAAGATTTTCCAAGAAAAATATTGGAACAGAACTGAAGATTCTTTATCAATTCACAATGGCACCGTACTTTGGAAATATGTTTTTTCTTATAAAATATATTTTTCAGGCAATCTTTAATTATTCTTCCACGATGATAGGGATAGTGACCTAATTGGAAAACATAAAACGCTTGCCGATTGTAGCGAGTAATACTGTGATTCGATGGGGAAAATCAAATTAGTGTGCTCTACCTACTTGTTAACTAGTTTGGGTTAGATTCGTTGGGAACCCACCATAAAACTGATGTCCATCAAGAGTGTTATCGTCGCCGCGTCGTTCACGTTACGCTTTTGTCTCATTGGCTGTCTTAGACTTGTTTTAGACTCTTAGACCCGTATTCAAGAAATACACTCAAGTAAGTGTGAATATGTGACTCAAGCATCGATTTTTGACAGTCCATAGAAAAATTATGTCAAATCGATGCTTGAGTCACGATTTACACTCAAGTATGTCTTTTGGTCACGCACCTTAGTACAACATAACAACAAAAACTAGTTCGATTGACACCACACTGGCGCTTTAAGATGAAGAAGGATCATTTAAAAAAAATAGGAACCCATCAAGGTTTGCTGCCAGATTCTTCTAAGCAAGCGTGCGGCGTAAATTCACCTAGCTATAAGACTTTTCAGAGTGATCCTTGTGATTTTATGAAATAAAAATGAATTGTTTCGAGAAAAGGATGGTACGGCCTTGCCGCTTTTTCTCAATTTAGCGGGGGCACCGTGCTCCTAGATATTTTGAATTGAAAGATAAAATGTAAGTAATTTTGTAAGTGATTCAAAATCAAAATTATTATGGTTGACCACATAATTCTCGCTTCGAAAATAAAATTGTTTGTTTAGTAACTAAAATATTGTTTCAAAATTCCTACATTGAGTTCAGTTACTCACGAAATCGTCGGCAGTTCTCCATTTCTTTTTCAGATTTTCGCATCATACATATTTATCAGTCAGTTGAGTACTCCCAGCGTGCTATTGAAAAATAATTTATTCCAGATTTTCAACTTTATAAAAAGTTTTGTAACAATGTACCGAACCAAATTGGCAGACTATTCTTTTCAGAGATTGTAGAAGCTTTTGCACATTAATCTCATAGCAATATTTATAATATTTTAAAATGCTTTAGTTGGCTCTAAGCGCCAATGTAGGTTCAAGTCCCGCTTGAGGCATTTTTGGGATTTTAAGTATAAAATATAAATAAATAATCCTATCACGCCACAATAATATCATCATATCAGCTGATAGATGTTCCCATTGCTGGATATCGGCTAAAGAGCGCCATAACGACCGATTTTGAACCTTCAATCCACTGACTGGGGGAGAGTGGGAAGCCGTCCTACACTTTCTTTTTCCAGCCATAAAAATATATACCTGAGGAGAAAAAACAAAACACAACTTCAAAGAAAAAAGTCTACATATTTAACTCGGTACAGACGGTACCAGGGGGCTATTTGCGCTAGTCCTCAACAAAAATGTTTTGATTCTAATTTATTTTTGGTTTTACACTCACGTTTCTTAATCCAAATTTCATTCGACACATCTTGACGACCGATGTGGCACAGCTGGCGCAGATCCGCCTGCGACGCAGAGGTGTCGGGTTCGATTTCCGCCTCGGGACAAATGTTTGTACGATCTACAAATATTTGTTCCGGGTGCTCCGGGTATTTTCTATATATAATAAAAAATATCTATCTATGTATTATATTGTATTAAGCATATATCAGTCATCTAGTACCCGTAATACAGCTCTGTTTAACAGCAGCTTACCTTGGGGATAGATGATGCTGTGTGGATTGTCCAGCATTATTTATTTATTTATTTAATTGTTCAAATGAAGTAGACCTATGACAGCTCTGTGTACTGAACGATCCAAGAGGTCTATTCAAACCTATTTCGTTACGTTAACGATCAATAAAATAAGACTGTGGAGTCTTATTTTTAGAGTCTAGACTCTAGACTCTAGAGAGCTAGTGTCACAACAAAAACGAAACTAGAAGCTTCTGTTCAAAATTAGCGCAATAGCCCCTAGTAGGTATTGCTTATTTATTTTTTTTTTTTTTTTTATTTTATTTATAACAGATGCTCACAAACTTACAGTTTACACCAAAGCGTTTGATGAGCCATTATTACAGTGTTTACAACAATGTTTCAAAGAAAGATACACATAAACTACCAAACTGATAAAAAACAGACGAAAAATCTCTAGTACTATTCCGCTTAACCTTTTAACTGATGAGGTCACACAGTTACCACAGTTAACCTCAAAAGAAAAATATCGACACGTGTTTCATCCCTCCACGGGACATCCTCAGGACCATCGACTTGTTCTCCGGCAGACGTGTTGCTCCGTCGAGCGCTGGAGCCAAAGTGAGAATTCGATGCGACAACCCCACTATTTATAGTCTCAACCGGTATGGCCACTCCCACCTGCGTTCTCTGAGTCAACGCTACTTGTTGTAAACAAACGCAACAAAGGTGACCGTGGATAGGACATGTTTAACTCGTTCAACAGTGTAAAATTTGAAGTATTATGTTTAATAATTTCTAAATTTTCCAATACAGTTAATTTTAACCCTTTATTACAAGTATGCAAAATATCAAATGAGTGATTGATACTTAGCGAATGCCCGGAATCAATTAAATGCTTAGCAAAATGTGATCTATCTGGGTAATTATTTCTATAAGCAGCTATGTGTTCTTTGTATCTTGTTTGAAAAGTACGACCAGTTTGACCTATATAAATACTACCACAGTCATCGCAAACCAACTTGTAAACACCCGATTTCTTGTGACACTCTAACCTGTCTTTCCCATTACAAATCTTACGTAGTGAATTGTTTGTGTTGAAAGCTACCCTTATTTCATTTTTAAACAAAGTTTTTGAAACCTTATCACTAATTGGTCCAAGATAAGTCAAACTACCCAAAAATCTTTGTGGCTTCTCAGGGGGAACTGGATACAAAAGAGAACGAACGATGTTACGTCGTTTACTCATAATTAATCCATCTACTATACTTTTATCATAACCGTTTCTAGTAGCTATATGATAAATTATATTAAGTTCCCTATCATAATTCTCTTGAGAGAGTGGCACTGAAATCAATCTATGTACAAAGCTACGAAAAGCTGCTAATTTATGCTGATAAGGGTGACAAGATGTTGCCGGTATAGTAACGTCTGTGTAAGTTGGCTTCCTATAGATTTTGAAATCGTGCTTGTCGCCTATTCTTGAAACCGTTAAATCCAAAAAATTCAAAGATCTATCAATTTCTAGTTCTAATTTAAACTTAATTTTGGGATGTATTCCATTAATTTTGTTTACAAAAACATCTATTTGACGAAGTGTACCGGTCCAACACATAATAATATCATCGACATATCTATAATAATACAGTATGTTTGGCTGACCTACTATATACTGGTTTTCAAAATGATCCATGAAAATATCAGCCATAAGTGGACTTAACGGAGAACCCATAGCTAAGCCTTCTTTTTGTTTATAATATTCACCATTAAATCGGAAATAGTTTTGTTCCATACAAATCTTTGTCAGAGATATCAATTCCTCGATCTCTCCTGGATGCATACGTCGTCTTTCAAAATGACCTTCGAGAATCCTCAAACATTCCCCATATGGGACGTTCGTAAACAAACTTTCTACATCCAAAGACAACAACTTAGCATTCACAGGTAAACTGACATCTTTGACTTTATCTATTAAATCTAAACTGTTTTTCAAACTAAACTTAGGTTCGAAATTTGATTTGGATTTTAACAAAAAGTTCAATTGTCTTGACAAATTGTGTGCCGGAGCACCGATATAAGAAACTACTGGGCGAATAGGAATGTTATCTTTATGAATTTTCGGTAAACCATACAGCATTGGGGATCTAGGGTTCATCGGGATTGCATATTTTAAAGAATCTGTTGATACAAAGGATGTGTTACTAGTAATACTCTTTAACTCTGATGTGAAAACTTTAGTAGGGTCAGAAGCTAACTGTTCAAAATCATCACCCTGTATAACCTCATTAACTTTTTGTACATAGATATCCTTATCCATAATAACTACTGTATTACCCTTATCAGCTTTAGATACTATTAAATCGGTACACTTCGTCAAATAGATGTTTTTGTAAACAAAATTAATGGAATACATCCCAAAATTAAGTTTAAATTAGAACTAGAAATTGATAGATCTTTGAATTTTTTGGATTTAACGGTTTCAAGAATAGGCGACAAGCACGATTTCAAAATCTATAGGAAGCCAACTTACACAGACGTTACTATACCGGCAACATCTTGTCACCCTTATCAGCATAAATTAGCAGCTTTTCGTAGCTTTGTACATAGATTGATTTCAGTGCCACTCTCTCAAGAGAATTATGATAGGGAACTTAATATAATTTATCATATAGCTACTAGAAACGGTTATGATAAAAGTATAGTAGATGGATTAATTATGAGTAAACGACGTAACATCGTTCGTTCTCTTTTGTATCCAGTTCCCCCTGAGAAGCCACAAAGATTTTTGGGTAGTTTGACTTATCTTGGACCAATTAGTGATAAGGTTTCAAAAACTTTGTTTAAAAATGAAATAAGGGTAGCTTTCAACACAAACAATTCACTACGTAAGATTTGTAATGGGAAAGACAGGTTAGAGTGTCACAAGAAATCGGGTGTTTACAAGTTGGTTTGAGATGACTGTGGTAGTATTTATATAGGTCAAACTGGTCGTACTTTTCAAACAAGATACAAAGAACACATAGCTGCTTATAGAAATAATTACCCAGATAGATCACATTTTGCTAAGCATTTAATTGATTCCGGGCATTCGCTAAGTATCAATCACTCATTTGATATTTTGCATACTTGTAATAAAGGGTTAAAATTAACTGTATTGGAAAATTTAGAAATTATTAAACATAATACTTCAAATTTTACACTGTTGAACGAGTTAAACATGTCCTATCCACGGTCACCTTTGTTGCGTTTGTTTACAACAAGTAGCGTTGACTCAGAGAACGCAGGTGGGAGTGGCCATACCGGTTGAGACTATAAATAGTGGGGTTGTCGCATCGAATTCTCACTTTGGCTCCAGCGCTCGACGGAGCAACACGTCTGCCGGAGAACAAGTCAATGGTCCTGAGGATGTCCCGTGGAGGGATGAAACACGTGTCGATATTTTTCTTTTGAGGTTAACTGTGGTAACTGTGTGACCTCATCAGTTAAAAGGTTAAGCGGAATAGTACTAGAGATTTTTCGTCTGTTTTTTATTTTGTAATGGATTTCCGCAAAGTAACGCCTGAATCTATCAATTACCAAACTGATGTATGGTCATGTGGAACAGATCGACATATTGTGGTTGATTGGCAATTAGAGTGTTGAGCAGCATGAGCGCATGCGCGGTGGGCGCGTATAGTGCAGTGTTAGTGCGCGCTGCGGGCGGCGCCAACAAGCGCTGCATGCGCATACGTAGATAGCGATCCGGCACAAACAGAGAACATTTGGACAGTGCGGTAGGGTTATCAATTTTGCTATTCATGAGAAGAAAGTAATGTATCATAAGCGAACATTTTCGTCTTAATTCGAGAGTATTTACACCTACCATGCCTGCTACAAATAAAGATGGGTACAAATAAGGGTAGTACCCATATATTTTTTTATATAAATAACGTGCAAATTTTCTCTGCACTCGTTCTAGCAAAATCTTGTACTTCGCTTCATGGGGATCCCATACCATGGCGTTAAATTCAAGTTTACTTCGAACAAGTGCATAGTAAAGTGCTAAAACGGCGTGCCTGTCTTTGAATTGAGCTGATTGTCTCATGACGAAACCTAATGATTTGTAAGCTCGTTTGCACAATTCCGTTATGTGCATATTAAAAGTTAGTTCGGTGTCAATAATTATACCTAAGTCTCTTACTTGCGTGACGCGCTCTATCGGGGCACCTAAAATATTGTAGCTGTAAGCGAGGGGGTTGCGAGACCGTGCTAGTGTCATAGTTTTACATTTAGATGCATTGAACTCTAAGCAGTTTTGCAAACTCCACGCAACCACACTATCGATATCGCGCTGAAGCGCCTCGCACTCGACCAGGTTTCCTACACCCAAAAACAATTTTAAATCGTCAGCGAATAAGAGACATACAGCCGTCTTAACAACCGACGGCAAATCGTTGATCATGATCAAGAATTGAGTGGGTCCAAGTACACTTCCCTGACTCACACCTGATAGAGTACAGTATGGGTTAGAGCGGTAACCTTTAAGTTGTACGTATTGAATCCGGTTTAGAAAATAGTTGGCAAATAGTTTTAATAATTTTGGCGTGAACCCTATAGCTGAAAACTTGCGTAAAAGTACATCATTATGTACGCGGTCAAAGGCTTTTTTAAAATCGAAATACGCCACATCTACCTGCTTTTTTCGATCCATCTCAAAAGCAGCGTAATCAACAAAGTTGGTCAGATTGGTGGCAGTCGATTTCCCAGCTCTAAACCCATGCTGCCCTTCACATAATCGATTTTGAATCTGAGTGGAAATATAATGATTCAGAATCGATTCAAAAACTTTACCGAAGGCTGAGAGTACGGCTATAGGCCTATAGTTTTCTATTTTTGATCTAGAACCATCCTTGGGTATAGGTGTGACGCGAGATATTTTCCACATGGATGGATAGACAGATGTTTTTAGTGCTAAATTGAATATGTATAAAAGAGGCGTTTTAAAAATATGCAAACAGTCTTTGACAATATATGGTGGTATATCATCTGGCCCAGTCGACGAGTATGCTCTTAGTTTTTTTACTGATTTAATAAGATCAGTTATACTTATATGGTCTAAAGAGATTGAAGACAGACTGAGTGAGTTTGCAACCACTGACTCTGCGAGTTCTGAGGATAACGTAGGGGAATCTACTAAAAAAACAGATTCAAAATAATTCGCAAAGGCGTTAGCAGCATTCTTACCTGTCACTAATTTTCCATTATACTCAAATTCATCACAGCACTGTCTAGTTGACTGCTGCTCCCTAACATATTTCCAAAAGTGCTTAGGATCTTGTTTAATATTGTATTCAGTTTTTTTTATATAATTGTTAAAGGCTAGACTTATAAGTTGTTTTGATTGTTCCCTATAAAATTTAAACATTTCTTTATTAAATTCTATACCTAGTTCTTTGATTTTTTTAAAATGAAAGTACTTATTTTTCAGACTACTTATAATCTCCGAGGTAAACCAGGTTGGATAGTTATGTACGTTATTCAGATTATTTAACTTTTGATATGGCACAAACTTATCGATACAGGCCCTTATTTTATCATAAAACAATGTAACAGCGTCATCCACATCATGCGATACACATATATCATCCCACTCAAGAAAAGCAAGAGAATTGTATAACGAATAGAAGTCAGCTTTCCTGAAATTCCATTGCAGAGCAGCGTCGCATTGGGGCGCAGGCTCTGGTTGCGATCCCGCTATTCGCGGTCGCTGCGGCCGCGGGATCTTAATGCATACAGATAACGTGGGATGATATGCATCCTCCGGGACTAAGGGCTCAGCATCACCGCAGACACCCACACACCCACCGCTCATACTACTAAGCACCAGATCCAACATGTTCCCATATTTATTTTTAACATTATTAAATTGTACTAGCTTACAGTAAGAAAGAAAACATTGAAATTTTAATTCCACATTTTGGCTACATGAGTTCAAATTAAAATCACCTAAAATAATTAAATCCAACTTCGAATATTTAGCTACAAGGTTTTCCAAAACTAAAAAAGTATTTAAGTATTTTTCATCATTAGAATTAGGCGGTATATAAACCACACAACACAGTACTTTCTTGAATTTAAGCGTTACAATAGCAATCACAACTTCAACGTCCAACGAGTATCCATCGATATCAATGACCTGCTGAATTTTGTATTGTTCTCGAACTGCGAGTAGTACTCCTCCCCAGCCAGCGTCATTGGCACGGTCACGGCGAACTACTTTATAACCCGCGGGAAACACTTCGCCATCACAAACACTACTGGTCAAAAATGTTTCAGTAAGAGCAAACACATCTGATGAACTATTTAAGATAGCTTTCTTACAAATGTCTAGTTTTGACCGCAAACCTCGGACGTTCTGATAAACGAATGTAAAAGATTTATACTTCGATATTTTATTCGGTAGTTTGTAGTGGCCTACGAAATCCACTACGCCAAGGCTTTATATGAACATCCTCTGCCCAATACTCAGATGATAGGTATTTATCTACATGCTTCGATGGTACGGATAATTTAAATGAAGCATACTCTCCTCGTGATTTTAATAGCTCAGCCGAGCAGACGTCATCAGGACAGATAGATTTCAAGTGCTCAATAACTTGTTCCGTAGTCGTTCCTATTTTAACGAAGTATAAATGTAGGTATGATTTGTCTGCTTTAACTCTAGCAAAATAAACTTATTTATTCTCGTATGAAATACATACATCAACGAAACAAATAATAAGAATCCGAAACGTTCACTCCCAAAACGGGTTATTACCGAATCTTTTGATTTCCATTACGAGCCCCGATTGTGGATCAAAGTAAATAGGATAGCAACCCTTACTTTACGATGCCGGGTCAGCTCATTTGGACGGTGCGTACCAACTTTCTCTTTTCCAATTCGCCAATCAATTGTTTACTGATAGAGTTTACAGATAATAAACAATACCCAAAAGTTATGGGGCCTCAAAGTTTTCTACTTTTCTATTAGGGATTTGCAATAGCTTAGCTGTTAAAAGCAATGATGGTCTAGCGGTGCTTTGCTATCCTCAAATCGTGAGTTAAAAACTAAACGAGCACCAACAATTTTTACTGCTGGAAAAATGTAGGTAAGTGCAAATATCGGGATACATACGTAAGATCAACATTCATTGATACGTATAAATAAGCCATTGAGACATGTCATGCTTGGTCGAAACAATCTTTGGAATTAATATATTTTATAATTGTATTTTAATTTAATTTTGTGAATTACTAGACGAATGAGACTTAACTAACTAATTATAGGGGTGACGAGCTCAAAGCAGTGCTACACGCTAAATTAAAAAAAAAACAAATATAGGTGACATTGGTACTTTTAACGCGCACCACACACAGCGGGCTGGCGCGGGTCGGGTCAGATCCACCGCAGGTGTTTTTTTGTTTTAATTTGTATGGACGACAAGGATGACATCACTCTGAACGCGGGAGCGGCTGCCGCGCTTCACCCGACCCGCGCCCGCGTTCAGTGTGTTGTCATCATTGACGTCAGTTCAAATACAACAAAAAACACCCGCCCGCGCCCGTGTTCTGTGTGCGCTTAAATGGTCAGGCGCGGCGTGACGCTTAGTATTACTTTCGTCCATTTTCATAACTGTTTTTCATAACTAGTTACTAAAAAGGCAATTTCCTTCACTGTTTCATAACTAGTTATGAAAATGGACAATGATATGATGATGATGATGTTATGATATCTACAATAAATTAGCGATACCATATGTTCAACTATTGTAGTTATGTAACTATAACTACTTTTTTACAATGAATAAGTGACATCCGCTTAGATCGAAATGAGTAGGTTAGGTTATGTTAGGTTAGTGAAAAACTACCTAATCAACTTTAGGTTGTAATTACTTACCTAAATAATATGAAGTTGATTATTTCCACTCATTTACCTACCTGGTAAGGAAAGAATCAACCTATTTCGTAGCTAAGTATGAAAACAGTTTTTAAATAGCGAACAAAGGGTCCATTCTAGTTATGAAACAGTGTAGGAAATTGCCTTTTTCGTAGCTAGTTATGAAAACAGTTATTAAATAGCGAACAAAAGGTCCATTTTCATAACTAGTTATGAAACAGTGAAGGAAATTGCCTTTTTAGTAACTAGTTATGAAAAACAGTTACGAAAATGGACGAAAGGTTAGTATTAGCCAAATGGTCTATAGGTAATTTTCTGATATTTAAAAACATTGCTTGATTTTGCACAACACTGCCCGCTCTTCCTTCGGGAAGCTTTTCTTCGCTTTATGTGACAGTTGCCCTTAGGAAAGACTAATCTACGCCACGAGCGTTTTGGTAGTAAGTAAATAGAAGATAAATAGGAGGTATTTACTTCAAAGGTTAGGCGTGTTGCTAGGAGAAAGGTCGCGACGAACAAAGGGCTATTTCCATAGAATAACATGATAAAAGGTTTTGCACCACTTCCAAACTGAGAAACTACTATTTTTGTTTTGTAACAAAAGGATCAACCAATCGAAACGATGATGGTACTATCGTATAGCAAAATAACAATAACAATGTCACAGCCGAACGGAAAAGGCTGGATAGCTTTTACAAAATAGAGCTCATATTCAAAAGTTCGTTCAAATACAAGAAACCGCATAAAAATATGCTGTATGTATGTTCGTATGATTCAGTGGTCAACTCTGGTGACGGAGATAATAGGCCACCAGAAGGTCTCTGTCCCATGACAGATATAGGCCATCCTAACAACTTTGAAAAGCTTAACGCGCCCTATGCGCGTGCTACACTTCACTATGCGCTCAGTTGAAATTGCCACTGGCGGTCACTCATCCATATGTACTACAGTAGGAACAACTTTTTTTTTTTTTTTTTTTTTTTTTATACAACCGAAGTGGCAACCAAGCGTACGGCCCACAAGATGGTAAGCGGTTACCGCAGCCTATGGACGCTTGCAATACCAGAGGTAGAACTCGCGGGTTGCCACCTTGAGGCTAAGATCGAAAGCCTCATGTGCCAGTAATTTCACCGGAAACCATACCCTTCACACCGGAACACAGCAATGCGAGCATTACTGCTTGGCGGCAGAAATAGGTATGGTGGTAGTCCTTCCCCGGACGAGCTCTATCACAGAGAACTCTACTACTCTTTAAAAAAAACTTATAAATAAATAAATTATTTTGATATTGAAATTGATTTAGCCAGCTATGTTACGAGCGCTACAAGATACAGTGTTTACGATCTAACCTGTTATTTATTTTAATTTAAGTCACACACAAATAACACAGAAAATTGTGTTTTAGTGTGGTCTTAGTACAAAAAAAAAGTAAGTAAGTTCGTATTAGTCAGTGACCAACTCTGACATAGTTTTTAGGCCGCCCGAAGGCCTCTGTCATAGCCTAACAACTTTGAAAAAGCCGGGACCGACTGCTTAACGTGCCCTCCGAAGCACGGGAGCGCTCAGGTGAAATTGTCACTGGCGGTCACCCATCCAAATGATGGCTACGCGGAACAGTGCTTAACTTTGTTGATCTGTTAAGAACAACTTAGCCAGCTACGTCACGAGCACGAGCGCTCCGTTTTTTTATCTTTATCTTCATTTCATCTTAGTACTAATCTGTGGTTTTACTCAAAAGAAACGTAAGGTTTGCGAGACAATGCTTGTAGGTACAAATCTAAAAAAAACCAAGCTACTACAGTGGTGTAAGTACCTGCATAATAAAAATACACCACAGGAATAACAGTTATGTCACGAAAACAAAGGGACTTATTCATAAACAAATTATAAGCCTCTGATAATAGCAAAATTGTCCTTCAAATGTGTCATCGTTTTTGTTCATTGACATAAGAATAACAAGGAAAGACCTAGCAAACTGCAAAAATTACAGTTCATTTTATGAACAAGGGCAAAAAAGTGTAAGCTAGACATTATTTTATAGACTGTGGCAACACCGCACGCAATAAAACACACGCGGCGGCCTGTGACTTTTTGTACGAAACCGGCCAATTACTTGCGCTTGTGCTAGGTTTAATCAAACACTGGACTATTAGGGAAATCCCTTCTCAGAAAATAAGACAGCAAAGAACGAGTGAAGAGGAAAACTTCTCTACGAAGTCATCTAGATTAAGATCACTGTTGAGAGTTTGAGTAGAAGCAAAAAAGATATTCGACTCTGTGTTCGTCTAAATAAATTATATCCATTGACGAGGTGTGTACGCATATTTTTATAATATGTATCCATAAATGATTTTATTCTATTCTATGATCATGGGCTTTAACTCTGGTCGAGGGACTGATGGATTTTGAAAAAATACTTACATTTATTTTGTATATTGCCGTTTTTCTAAGCAGTATTTTCATATAATTAAAAAAAAATGTATTCCAATATTTATTGGAGACAGAATGATCTATTCTCAAAATACTTGTTATTCTGATACGCCCTGTAATAATTGATTAATAAAATCCTTTGCCATCCGTAAATTTGAATGAAACCCTCATCACATTAGATTTTCGAACCACAGAATAGACAATACTATCTAAAAGATTCAAACGTCGCCGTATGCTTAGGCTCATTTTCGCATATCAGCCTGCTTGCTTAGGTCAGCCGGCATGGTAAGATTAATGAAAGGGATGTTTACCTGCATCGCTCTAACCAGCATCAATCATGTTTTAAGTGTAGAAATTTTCCGTTTGTTTGTCTGTTGGCTCACGCGAAAGGTTTTGGCAAAATATGTTTGTTTTGTTACGCCACGAACTAACATGTCGGCAGTTTGCGCAGCGGGATGATGTAGGACTTTGCAATTTTATTTCGGTAGCAGATAAATATTTTTTGTGAGAACTTTTACCGAAGTTATTAATTTTAGGCTAGCGACAAATTGTAAGTATTATTATTAATTCAGATCTTTCTTAAATTAAAGCGAAACTGGATAAACGCTTAAATAACTCATTCCAAAATAAATACATTTAATAGGTACGCGTATTTTCATTCTAACTAAACGTTTCAAAGTGAATCTTGTTTAAATAATATAATATTATAATCATTTGAGTAATCAAATAACCACTGGTAAAGACAAAAACCTACAACTCTGCATATCAGTGTTAATACCTGTTTTACAATCTCAATATTTTTTTTCGATACACGCATGACAATAATGCCTCATTTTCAATTTGCTTTCCACATTAACGTAATCCTCCAAGCAATGTCGGTATTTTTCCGTAATACTAATGATGCTTAAAAAACCAATTTTACGAGCTGAACCCGCATTCAATAATCCCGGGTACCGATCCTGACTAATTTGATCAGAATATGTTTTGTACGCATTCCTGCCTGTGGTCTTTCAGTGTTCGATGGTGAGCCTGGATAATAAAACATTATAAAAAAGAAGATTAGTTTTATGTTTTACTTACTTTACTTTACTTATAACATAATACTGATTACGTTTGAAGTTTTATGCTTTAAGTTCTTATTTTGTTGCATTGACATTTTCCTAAACTTTAAAAAAAAAATTTTACGTGTTTATACCAATCATAAA
The DNA here is from genome assembly GCA_951394395.1 of Colostygia pectinataria. Lineage (NCBI taxonomy): Eukaryota > Metazoa > Arthropoda > Insecta > Lepidoptera > Geometridae > Colostygia > Colostygia pectinataria. The sequence goes on along the minus strand of OX596353.1, from coordinate 12,014,700 downwards.
ATGTAACAATGGGATCAGTTGCCCGATTCAAAATATTCATTAGGTCAACTGATCCCGCGGGATAAGTTCGAGCGGGATGAGTTGACTAAAGAACCGACATAATGATCTACAACGCAGAGCCTAAACTGCTGGTCTTCCGCTAGAATACTGAAACGTCATTCAAATATTTGAGAGTGTACTATTGAGACGTCGTTATCTTTAAAATTGCATGGAAAAACGTAAAACGATGTTTTTCTGCACCGTTTGAGTGCACTGGTGTTGTACGCTTATATTTTTCAATTAGAAAAATGTATTGGAGCACGACTGGAATTAAACCCACTTATCTAGGATCGGGAGGCGGGGTCACTACCACTAGACCACCAGAGCCCTTAAAAAAATTAATAAAATAGATAAAACACGATATACTTGGGTGGTAACATGCAAGTGATATCTATGATGTTGCATGCGTACATAGGCTACGGTAACTGCTGACCATCAAGTGGGCCGTACGTTTGGTTGCCACTCTAGTGGTATTAAAAAAAAAACAACAATGTCACACTAATATTGTAAATGCGAAAATACGGATAATTGGTTTTTTTTTTTTTTTTTTTTTTATACAACTGAAGTGGCAACCAAGCGTACGGCCCACAAGATGGTAAGCGGTTACCGCAGCCTATGGACGCTTGCAATACCAGAAGTATCACTCACGGGTTGCCACCCTGAGACGTAGATGGTAAGTCTCATGTGCCTGTAATTTCACCGGAAACCATACCCTTCGGACCGGAACACAGCAATGCAAACATTACTGCTTTGCGGCAGAAATAGGTATGGTGGTAGTCCTTCACCGGACGAGCTCTATCACAAAGAACTCTACTACTCTTGATGGATATTTGTTAATTTAAAACTCGACAATCAAAAACATAGGTAATACATATATAAGTAATGACCGGGAATTGGACATTCACCGAAAAAAGTAGGTACGGTTCCCGAGTTCCACGCAACGAAGTCGTGGGCATCAGCTAGTTTTATCATATATTTCCTACAAATTCAATTCACGATAACCTAAATAAGAGTTTAATGCTTGAACGAATCCTACTTATTATCGTACCTACTTGGTTGCAAGTTTGTGTGAAGAGTTGAGAGTCTGTACATGATAGAAACTTACACAAGTTTTCATATTAGTTAAGCCCTCCTTTCACCCTGGGACTGTGATAAAATCTACCCTAGATGTCAAAGTCAAAGTCAAAAAAGTTTTATTCATAAAAATCACAAGGATCATTTTGAAATGTCTTACAACCTAGGTGATGCTGGATAATAAATTAGTAAAAGTCTCATGAAAATCAGTCCAGCAGTATTTGCATGGTACGAGTGCAAATAGTATCGCTATTAAATACCACCTTTTCGTTTATATAAGAAAAAAGTAAAAAAAAATGTTCTAATGTATTTTTAATTAATTCTTTTGAAAACTAATATTTTAGCATACAAAATACACCAAAGCTTATCTGTCATTTTTTTAAATTAATTTGTAAATAAAACTATTATAAGTTTTAATCTTATTCGTGCAATTCAAACAATTTTATTGAGTTTCAAGAACTCAGTAAATTGTTTTGAATTTGTGACATTGTATTTAATTTCCCCACAATTATATTCTCAAAAGATAATAAATGAAGTCATGTTTATTCCAACCGCGACAGAACGCTTACAATAAAATATTTTACAACACATAAAAAGTATTTCGTAACACGACATAATAAGCTTACTCCCTATTAAAACAAGACATAAACATAAAACGGCAGTTTGCTAGGGAGACAAAATTACATACTTAAACATCTAATAACTTCACCTTTCTATCGATATCTTCACATTTAGCTGATAAACTCACCTTTATTCACAAAATCACTGAACACGGCACAACACTAGCACTGAAAATCGTCACTTTAGAATCGCTTTCGATACGTCCGGGACACGTTGCTCGTTCGGTGTAAATCGCGTCGCGGAGCATACGTAGCATCTACGCGGCCGCCGCGGCTTCACTGAGCTACGCCGCTACGCAAGAGCTACAGAAGAGCCTACGGCGCGCGCATCATTCTACGAAAACGCTAATACAAATACATTTATCAAGCTAATTCTGCAAATTGGACTAAATAATGACGTTACCGAGCCAGTGTTCCTTCCCCCAAGTAACTGTTTGTTGAGCCACTCAATAGCGCCAGTAATAAATGTCTTTGGTGTTAATAAATTAGTTTAAAGTTGATTCAGCGTTCGGCGTGGGAATTTAGTGGCCCGCAGCGGTTGCGTCTATCCCGAAGACTTGGGTTTCACAGCTGCTTACACACAACTAAGACATACGGGTGCTGAATTTCTTAATTTAAGACAATTGAAATCAACGTAGTTTAAGATAGGATCCTAGTCTGACGCCCGTGATTTTTACACTGTCTGTTTTTAGCTAGTTTTAATTTAAGGTTTCACCAAACTCCAGGCACATTTGGATCTGTGAAGTGGATTTACACCCAATTGCTCTCACTCGAGAGTAGGCCAGTGCCCCAACAACTAAGTAAAGTTTAAGTCAGCATGGGAACATTAAAAAGTTGGCCACGACGAATGCACATAAATTTGCAAAAAGTGCGCGACCAAAACTGGAACTCCAGAACTTCTTAAGCCGGAAATACGCTACCACTACACTACCAGAGCTCCAATTTACCAATTTAGCACAATACAGTCGCACATCTCACTAATGGAACTCTCCTATAAGATAAAAGAAAAATAGTCACAAAGATGTCCCTCTAAATGTACACGTCCACGTTCATTGCTTCGAAAAGGAAACGTGATGGGCGTATAAAAATAAAACCTTCATAATAAATAACTCTAATGACTTTTCTCTTATATCGGGACTGTGATTGATTACATCAACATTATGTTGTGTTGGCGTTATAAAAATAGAAACGCTTGTAAATAAACACAAAAACGCAACCAGGCAATGACAAATCAGTATTGGGGCGAGTGTGAATGGCATAGTTGGAAGGCGCATTACAGTCAAATCGTTCGTTCGTTCGTATGAGTCAGTGGCCAATTCTGGTGACAGAGTTTCTAAATTTTATTTTTTTATTTCACAGTCAAATTATAGACGTTCTAACGAAAGGCCAGGTCAAAAGGTTTTGATGAGTTTTTTTTAGTTCTGAATCAAACAAAACAGGTGTGCGTGGTCTCTACCCTTACGGGATACAGGCGTAATTTTGTGAGCCATGAAAATAAGCTCAGATTTGGACATTGTTGTTAGGAACCAATAAATCACTTCATTAAAGCTGACAAAGCGAGGCTAGGTAAATGAAGTGATTTGAAGTGATTATATTGGTTCCTAACAAACACATCCCTCGCTACACAACCTCGCACATCTCTAGTGGAAACGCAGCCTCAGACTTAAGCGATGGAGCTAAGCATTCTTCACGTAAAACGAACTGGTAAAATTTTAAATACCGACACAAGACAAGACCTGTAGGAAGAAAAACCACACGTTTATGTGATTGAATAGGGCAGGCCTGTTCGTTCGTTCGTATGAGTCAGTGGCCAACTCTGGTGACAGAGTTTCTAGGCCGCCCAAAGGCCTCTGTCATGGCCTAACAACTTTGAAAAAGCCGGGACCGACTGCTTAACGTGCCCTCCGAAGCACGGGAGCGCTCAGTTGAAATTGCCACTGGCGGTCACCCATCCAAATGATGACCCCGCGGAACAGTGCTTAACTTCGTTGATCTGTTAAGAACAACTTAGCTAGCTACGTGGCGAGGCCTGTGACTCGTATGTATCCAGAACTGCAGGCATATTAAGTCATCTATTGGTTACCGAATAACCGAATAAGTCCAGCAGTGGACATCTATTGGCTGGTATATCAAAGTCAAAGTCAAGCTCTTTATACAATCATATCACAAGGATCATTTTGATGATGATAACTCCGAGATATAGTTAGCAAGTGTTCACCAAATAATTTCAAATGTTTATAAACCAACCTTGCGTCTAATAACTTGAAACAAAAATAACCACATAAGCAATTTCAATGTTTGCTTGCTACAAAATTACTTCTGAACCACACCGCGCGTCACTTTCTAAAGTTTTCTAAAACTCAAATTAAATAGCAGTTGGCAATATTTAACGAATGTGTACTAATTAGTCTGGGATCAAAGGTCGCAGATATAATTGCGGCTTGACGGCACGGTCTGTAGAAGAACAGCAAGATTATCGCACTATAGTATTTTCCTATAGTATTTTAGGAATAATAATACCAGGTGATTGCAATGATTATGAAAATGGTTTTAAAACCATTTTTTTTATTTGTTTGTAGAAAACTAAAAAGTTTAATTATTTAATGTACAAGGTAACAGAGACTAGTTTCCTCACTTTATTGAGAAAATATTTGTATGTATAGGCCATGATGGAGGCTTTCGGGCGGCCTATTAACACCGTCACTAGAGTTGGCCACTGACTCATACGAACTTAATGAAAATGTTGAAACTAAGAACTGATCTAGCCATTTCTCCTATAGTCTACAGAGAGACGAGATCTTTCATATTGCGATATAATTTGAACCTCGGGTCTAATTAAATAAAACCTGTCGGGTCGAGTTGATGTTGAAGTGCGATTAGTCAACAGCGCAATTTTATAATAGCCTCACAGTTGATAGAAGCCTGCAGCGCTGTTTAGGTAGTAGTTTTGTTTCCCACCTGGGATAAATATTTGTGAGACAAACACAGATTTTTTTGTGTTTGGCTCTTTCTATAATAAAGCTCAAATAATAAGCTTAGAACAATAACATGGAGAATGATAATTTCATTCAAAATTGTGTTCACAAAACTATTGATGTTTGCGTGAGCGGCTTATACATATACGCTCGCCGCCACTCACACAAGCTCTCGTGTAATGTTGCCAGCGGAGAGAGATTTTCCACTACAGTTTCATCTTTTCAACCAAAAGTTATGACGAGCCTATTGACCTTACAGGTGACTATTTTGTCTCTTTTTAAATGATTTAAATTTGCGTGCGCGTACTTTGTTTCTTCGTGTTGTTATTCTAAGTACAATAAATATATTATATTATAGTAAGTAATATCAGTGATTTGGTTCTAGATACTTTTTTATAATAGTGTAATACTAAAACAGATAAAATGCAGCCGTTCAGGTAAAGTACGTTGCAATCTTTGTTAGTAGATTTGCCCTTCTGGTATCGCAAGAGTCCATAGTCTATTTTTTAGCTTTCACTTCCGTGGGTCACTTATCGAGCTCTATACAAAGTAAAAGCTCATAATACGCTCTCTCAACTACATGTATCACGTAGTACTGTTGTGGCACATAAATAAAGACTTCATAGTACACAAAAGACAGGTACTTAAGTACATACATAGTATCCAGGTCGCCTAGATGTTTGGTGGAACTTCCTTTCCTTCCTTGTTGTGCAAACTGAGTCCGCTGTCTCCACCCCCGGTCGCGTGTTTGCAAACTATGGTTTAAACCCGGATTTTTAACCCCAAGTAAGTAAGTTCATATGAGTCAGTGGCTAACTCTGGTGATAGAGTTTCTAGGCCGCCCGAAGGCCTCTGTCATAGCCTAGCAACTTTAAAACTGCTTACCTACCTACACTGCCTTACCTACTGCTTAACGTACCCTCCGAAGCACGGTTAACGATTTTTAACCGTAAAATCGTTAACCGTATGCTAAAATAATTAAACGTAGTCCGCATTTTGCTAACTACGGTTTTAAGCCCGGTTGTTTTGACTAATAGTTAGATCGTTAACGGCTTGTCAAAATAGTGGAATATTCTTCTAGGAACTAAAATACAGAGAAATAAGATAAGTTGTTTTATAGTGTTAACCATCACACTGCAGAAATATTATATCAATAGCTCAATTGCTCAATTGGTAGAGCAACCGCGTATCAAGCGAAAGAGTGTGGGTTCAAGTCCCGCTGGAGGCGAAATAATTTTTTAAATTCATAAACGTTAGAAATGTACGATACAGATTTTAACGATCATTTTAAAATTGTTTTTATTTCCTCGTAACCAAACTTTGCTAAATCAAACACTTTTCTACAGCCAGTACTTAGGTCTAGGGTATTTTATAAAATTAATTACAAAATCGATTAGACACTCTACGGTAAAAGCTTAGATTCAGAAGTGAACGTTTATTGACTTATGGTGATGATGATGATGACGATTACAAATCCATTTAGCAGCTCCGAGCTTGCAATATCGCGGCTTCCGGTACTGGCCGGTTTATCTTACTGTTTTAGCACCTGACTTTGGGCGGGCTCCTAACCTCCTTTCAGAGCCCGAGCTCTGAAACTCTTTTGTTTCAACCTATTTATAGCGCGGTTCGCAATCACTGTAAAGAGGTTTATTTGACCGCGTTACGTATTGAGTAGGTAGGTAGATGTTGCCTAGTAAATTCTTTACCCAAATTACAAAAAAGGTGTTCACAAGGGTTTTGTGTTAAAGCTTATACAGCATTTCGGAGGACTGGTTGTTGAGGTGGGTTGTGTCAGCTGATTGTTCAGAATTTTTAGATTATATTAAATGTAGAAACAAAATCTTTGCGAAATAAACGCAATGTATTTTTTAAGTTTATTAAAATTATGTAAACACCAAGCGATGCACAGGACGTGTTTGAAAGAGGTCAGAAGACCTGTGAGACAAATTTTTGCATACAATGCCAATATTTGTTTCTGGTTTCGATGTTGTGGTCTAACAGTAGCTCGTAGTTTTTGATACCCACCACAAAGGGAATTCTAGTGTGGGGTAAAAAAGAGGACTTAATTTTGGTGACTGCTAGGTGTATTATGGTTTTGTTTCCACTTTGTATTTCTAGATAGATAATTTAGTGCTAAAGACATAAACACAGCTAAAAATTGCTAAAAATTTATTTATAAATCTGCTCCTCGGTTAAAAAATTAAAGGCTCGTCGCCACTGTTTATTTTCATGCTTATCTATCATTTTCAATGAACTCATCTCTCATTGAAATTTCAAGCATTTCTTTAAGGAATGCTATTTTAAGCATCGTTGCTACACGCTTTGAGAATATGACCCTAATCAAACGCTTCTCTTCAGAGAAATTTTCATCCTAAAATTCAGTGAGATTCACACATTCAAAATCTTTAAATATCTGTGGCCCGTCAACTTTCGATATTATCAATATGCGTACAGTACTAAATAAACAACGCATATTTGGTGAGATGACGCTCTATCGGAGAATGCTTTTAGACGATGAGTTCTTGGCAGTCAGCTCTCCTCAGGGTACCGTTGATTACATCCCTGTTTGTTCTGGAAAATGAAAGTGGTGCTTGAACCCCAAATACAGATGTAACGTATGGCACCCACGCTGGAATTGTAGCATTAAGGACGACTCACAGTAGACCGAGCCGAGCGTCTGCCGGGTGTCGGCCGTGGCACGGTCAACCAACATTACATACAATATGTATGTTCATACTACGGGACATTTTCCCTGAGCTATTGGCGCTTGAGCTAAAGACATCCCAATCCTAAGGATTATTTTGAACAAGCAAGATATGTCTCAATAGCTAAATTGATAGAGCATCGTATCAAGCGGAAGGTTGATGTGGGTTCAATTCCCACTTAATGCGTAATAATTTTTGGGATATTTTAATCTAATATTAGAATATTTTAAATGGATCGAGCTATTTCCGAGTGATGTCCGTTACTCAGCCGTCACTCGGTATAGCGTGAGTGTGTTCATACAAAATGTGTAACATTAGTTGACCGTGCCACGGCCGACACTCGGCTAGGGCCCGGCACGGTCTACTGTGAGTCGTCCTTTATTGAGAGCGGTAATCTACTTGAAGGTCTCTGCCTGTGAAAACATAATCAACGAGTCAAGATCGGCTTTGGAATGTTTCTGTGATCCTTGGATGGGAAATTAATGTAATGTATTACTGCAAAAACATGACATTTATGGTGTCGTTACTGTTGTAGCATGCTCAATCACGTCGTAACAGTTATTGATCCAATTTTGATAAAGGTGTCTTAATACTAGTGTGATACTAGTGATAATAACAGGTTGCATCACGGAAAAATACCGAACAAAAACAGGAAATAAAACTACATTTCTCTTTTTGTTCGCGGGTTAAAACCAATAAAGTTTCCCTTTGACCGCTGCTTATTTAGCTAAATGTTGCGTTACTGATTGACTGACAATCAACGCGAAGCGAATAAGGCCTAGAGATCTGGGGCTTATCATCATCATCATTGTCAGCCGATTGACATCTACTGCTTATAGTGTTCCTAAGGTCTCTAAGGTTAATAAATTTAGTCTTTTTAATATTTAGAATAAAGTTAAAACTGGAACTCTCATTACGATCCGTGACTTTGATTAAGTGGTCGTCCAGTTATGTACACATCATTAGCGAAACTAAGAGAGACGAGGGTGAAGTAGGTCTTTGGATGATGAAAACAGAAATTCTCTAAATTCTAAAAGAGGACGTAGGAAAAAGTTTGCATGAATAAAAGTCAGCGCAGGCAAGGTTGCGAGGCGTTCCGCTAGTTTTTAATAAAAAGGCATTTACTCTTGTTTACACGCGAGAGTAGTTCTTTATTCACGTTTGAAGTAAACATTTTCTAAACTAAAATATTCATCTAGCGTGTTTTAAATCGATCGCGTGCAGAGCGCTTTCCAGCGGTCAGAACGAATTGAATTTCCCCGCTCCGCTCCAGCGACTTTAGACTTTAAATGGAAAAAGTAGTCAGTGAGGGTCGAACCACGCAAATTAGTGTTCCGTTCGTCTAAAAATACTGGTTTTTTTCATAGAACTATATTTAAGTAGAATGAGTGAGTGTATGTATCTCGCGTGCCAAAAAGACGGGCTAAGTAAGGGCTGAGAAACCTCTTTACTTGCCGCGAAACTTAGTCTGCTCCCAACCGGGGGCGGTGTGGTGGTGTAGCAGTGCCTAGAATCGGTTTGCCGCGTGCTTATCGATGCTTCTAAATCATTCAATTCGCGCAGCTTATGTATCACAGTTATTCTATTCAATAATTTAGGTATTTAATTGAAAGATTTTATAGAATAGTAAATAAGAATTACCCTTCAAAGGGGATTTAGGGATTTTTTTTATTTCAAAATCCCCTTTAGACTGAGCTTGAGACTTCAAAAGGGATTTGGACACTAAAACTCCCAAAATCCCCTTCAAAGGGGATTTTGACAATAACCCAAACATTTGTGTGTAAAATAAAAATACGCAAAATGTTACACGCTCAGTTTCCATACAAGTTGACAAACTCTTTCATTCTAGTTAATGGTTATGTATTTTTTTTATTATTTTATATCAACAAGCTTTTCAGTATGTTACTTAGCTCGTCACCTCAAGAGATAGTTAATAGGTCTGTTTCGCCCGCACATTTATAGCAATTCACATGCCCATCAGTCGTTACTTCCCTAAACTAAACAGGTTATCGAGGTTAATTCGACTAATTCATATTTATGAAGATTGGTGTTGTTGGTTTTGTTGAGCTCAAAACAGTAAATATACCTATATTTTTATGTATTTAATCAATTTAGGCGTAACTTCATTAAAAGATAATATTATAACGGCAAACGAATCTCAAATACTAACGTGCTAAGTTTTGAATCGAATTCGACAAGAAGTTTTTCAATATATTGTGTTTTATTTAAATTTTTTGTATTCAAACAACAAAGTGTGTTTACGACCTTCTCGTCACTTGACTGGTTTTTCCAAAACTGGCACGGAACACTAATAACGTTCAACAAACCCGCTTTAATAGTTTTAGAATAATGAAGTTTATAAACCAAGCGTTCTTGATATGCGTGAACTTTATCAAACTTCAGATGGTAAGCCTTGATTTAGTTTAAACTTGCAAAACAGCGTCGTTGGCATTACTTTGTTTATAACGAGTTTATTGCTAATGCGACTATTTACCAATATAGTAAATAATTGTTCTAAATATGTATATACAATCGACGCGTTACTAAATGACTGACTGTGTTGATTACGCATAGCCAAAACAGTAAGTCCTAGATACCTGGAATTTTCAGAGTGTTCTTTAAATTCATTTTAGAAATTAAACTATACCGAAATCAAACTAAAAAAAAAATTTCGACATGTCGTGGAGATACGAGGGGATGTGGTTATTGACACGTTTTATATGAATTATTCAAAAAGTACTGAACCAATTTCGATAAAAAAAACCTTGAAACTCTGAAATATTACAAATAACAAACAAAAAACATATCATCAAAATCAATTCATAATTCATTCGCGTAACAAATATATCATAAAAAAACATACAGTCGAATTGATAACCTTCTTTTTTGAAGTCCGTTAAAAAGCACACGTGTCTTAGCGCCTGTTTCTCAAGGTACATTTTTACTTTGAGACTCTAGCCCACGTCGAGGCTAGCCTGCACATTATCACAGGAACACATTTTTTTTTTTTTTATGTCAGTAAGTGACAAAACAATCAAGACTAAGCACCACGCCTACTATAACAGATGCAGTGCCACCCAAAGCTTAAAATTTTTTAAGTGTTTGCGTGGCACTGCACTGCGCTTGTGTGTGTGTGTACAATGTGCGCCTCGAGACTTTGTTGTTAAGTCTCTTTCGCCCAGTAATTTCACTTGCTACAGTGCCCTTCAAACCTAAACACAGTGCAGCTTGCACACTACTGCTTGGAGGTAGAATATCTGACACTGCGGTGGTACCCACCAAGACGGACTCTTGCTGAAGAATCCTACCACCAGGTAAAGCTGGCAATAAAATTGCCTTACAGTTGAATGTATTTATTATTGACATATGTACTTACAAACCAACTTGAAGCAATAAATAAATGATATGTTTGGTATGAAATGTCAATAGTCTCATTCTTTACATCCCTTTCCGTTTCTATTAATGATAGTAACCCATTACAAAGGTGTGTAGACTTGCTATGTGCTTATTACGCCTATTCTTAGTTTATTCCAAGGAATAACTTTAGGTAAGGCTGTAAAACTTTGAATAAACAGTTCATTTGTATCGAACGACGCCTTTTAATTCCTACACCGTGTGTTTATAGCTGCAGTGCATTTTTAATTGGTAAATAACAAATAAGATAAATAACATAAGTTGATAAACCCAGGATCGCAGTATGTCATAAGCTAAGGGAGGATAGCAGTGGGTGAAGTCAGGCTGTGGATGATGATGATGAAGATTAGGCGCGCTGAGTGAAAAGTACACCACTATTTTATTTAACTATTAATATTATTTAAACATATCCCGCAACGGAATCGAACCCGCAACCTCTCACTTCTTAGCCGTGCGTCCACCGCGCCGTCGAGGTCATCATATATTGCCAGAGTACATTCGATATATTTACTTCCCAAGCAAACTGCAACAAGCTCTACCACCGCAGGAAGTTTCGTATTAAATTCCAAAGTTAAAGATTTCTCAACAATCTACGGCATTAGAAGTTGGCGGTTATCTATTACGTTAAACCAATTTATTGGTACACTTTGTGTTGCTGGTAAAACCGAGCTACGTTGTGATACGACGCTACGTGACGTGATGTGACGTGACGTCGTAATACAATATTGCATCGTAGATTCTTCTGTTGTAATATAATCTACGTCGATATTGTGTTCCTTTAATATTCACTTAACGAACATTCTTATACATTATTTACATTAATAACTTTATATTTTTTATTATTTTCGCGTCTTCGTCTAGTTTTTAAAAACAAGATTTCCGCTAATACAACTATACGTGATGCAACGTCGCACTACCAAACTAGGCCGAAACACAAAGCGTGATCTTAGCATGTCGTTTCGCGTTCATTTGAGTCGGCAATTTGTCGTTTCGGCCCTTATAACGACGCGACGTCAAGTAAGGAACAACATCGTATTATTTTAACTTTGTCAGATGACGTTGACGTGCCGTAAAGATGTGTAGCGCTGGACTGTAGCAGCGTTGAATTTAAACTTTGTATCTTCGTCAATTTATAAGTTTTCATATATTTTACTTTGGATTGAAACACATAAACGTAGTGTGACGTTGCACCGCGCCCACGTAACTTCTATGTGGGGATTCTCTTTGGCTATCTTGTCAAAACGACATAGGGACTTAGCACAAGTGTAAGTAATTGAAATGGACGGGTAATGTTGGTTGGTTGGTAATTTTGTCAAAGACTTTCCAAGGGAATTTTGAAAGAAAAGTCACCATTTTTTTCCAAATTTCGTTTGTTTACGTTGCTAAGCGACAATCAAACTAATACACTTATATTATTATTATTATTATCAGCCTGTATCATCCCACTGCAGGGCAAAGGCCTCCCCATCCCCCTTCCATATAGTACGGTCATGTGCTTTTAAGGACCAATCTTTATTAAATGAGTCCAGGTCATCCCGCCATCTAAGTCTGGGTCTGCCACGATGTCGTCTTCCGTCGTTGGGGGCCCACTCCGTTGTTAATTTTGCCCAGAGATCATTGGACATGCGGCAAACGTGCCCGGCCCAGTTCCATTTCAGTCTGGCAGCTTTTTGAGTGACGTCTGTGATTCGAGTTTTGGAGCGCAATATGGTGTTATGGCGCAATACACTTGACATTGGCAAAATTGTGGCAAATAAGCCGCAAAGTCCATAAACGAAGAAGAAGAAAAAGAAGAATTTCTATGTGACATTCACGGTTCACTTACTCATAAAAAGATGGCGGTCACAAAAAGACACAACTTCTGCTGTCCGATCAATCGACAAATTGACTTCGAATGAAATATCTTTACTTATAAAACGCCACACGCATGTTCATACTGGTCTTGTTGCACCGCTGTGCAAGCAACTGATATCATCATCGAAAGACATTGCAGCGACATAGCGTTAGAAGCACATTGTTCAAAGAGTTATATCAGTGTTAAACAGAATCTACTTATAGTCAACTTAATTGCTATGCTACTACCTTTTTTTAATAATATTTAGAGTCAATTTACTTGTTTTTTTTTAGATCGGAGAACCGTAGATCGGATCAGAGAGTGTAAGGAACACTACACTTCAGGTATTCTCGTGTCGGTAGTCTCGTGTCATTTGCTGGGCAAGCTTCCCTTAAACAAGTGTAAGAATTACTGAAAATGTTAATTACCACAAAATTCTTAATCATGAAAATCTTAATTCATGGGACAATTAAAACAGATGCCTATTTAACCGGAACACGACACAATGATTCGCTAATTGGCGGATAATGATCGTTATAATTGTCTTACGACTGCCGCGTTAAGCCTCATTCATCCCGTTCATTCATTCATTCATTCGGTCATTGTCGTAAAAGCCAATTTCATTGTGAAGCCGTTGAAACATGGTTATTGTAGCGCTTCATTTAATTTGGAGTTGGTGTTTCATCAGTAAATGCTTTTTTGATATTTATTTTGTTACCTTGTTGAATCACACGATCTATGCTTAGTACGAGTTTTATAAATAAGTAAACGACCCAAAAACAAATACTGTTTGTTTGTGTTAAATCATTTCTTCTGCAGAGGTTTTATAAAACCTGTGCGTTCTATTCAGTTCTAACTCTAGTTGTTGCTCTTGTAAAATTAATAATATAATACAAGCAATATTTATATCATAAAATTATAGATATAAACGTAGAGAATTTCGTACGTAAGTTTCAAAAAACAATGATTAAATCACATACACACTAATAAAATTTATAAAATACAATTCCACATGACATAATAAAAAATATTTCTAGTAAACCTGTATTGCATTTTGTGAAAATATTCCTGTATTATACAGACTTATGCAAAACTAACTTTAAAATTCAACTTTGGTTGAGTAATAGTCTAGTTTACCTGAAATACGTTGACTTTAAAAACAAACGTTAAATTAAGGAGATAGTGCGGTGTGCCGCTGTGAGACAGTGTACAGTTCAAACAGTAATGTAACAACCTGGACTTACGAAAGCAGAAGTACTGTAGTTTATACACTGGTGTTTTTTTTTACGCAGCAGTTTTTGTTTGAAACCGGTGAAAGAAAACATGGTGAGATAACCGGCATGTGTAAAAATAAAAACGGTAAACCCAGCATTCAGGTGAGGAAATCGACGTTTTTTTTTTAAAATCTAAATGCCAGTATTTTGCCATAAAAACGTTTGAGCAAACTGTATTGTATTATTGCCTAATATAAGTTGCGTTACTAAAAAAACTTTGCACTGTGGTTGTGGTTTGGGCCAATCTACCAAAATACCAGGTGTGTGCGATTTTACGGTTGGATAGAAGCGACATTTAAAACATGACATGATTTGGATTTCACCTTTTTTGGATTCTGTAGCCACAATACGGGTGATTATCCACCGAAGGGGAATGGAGCGGAGTCTACTAGACAATAGATTATGACAAAATTGCACGACATTGAAATGATATAGATTTTACTAGTTTCTACCTTTATTGGCTCCAGCCATGGAGGCCTTCAGGCGGCCTATCAACTCCTATAACATTTTGCCACTGACTCACTCAAACTTAGCGTTTAAAACATGAAAGTAAACATAAATAAAGTAAGCAAGCTCGTATGAGTCAGTACGGCCAACTCTGGGCACAGAGTTTGTAGGCCGCCAGAAGGCCTCTGTTATGGCCTAACAACTTTGAAAAAGCCGGTACCAACTGCTTAAAGTGAGCTCCTAAGCACGAGAGCGCTCAGTTGACATTGCCACTGGCGGCCATGCAAATAGTGACTACGCGGAACAGTGCTTCACTTTGTTGATCTGTTAAGAACAACTTAGCCAACTACGTCACTAGCGCTCACAAGTAAACATAGATGAGGGATATTAAAAATATGTTGTATAAAGAGGCAAAACTGCCGCTAGCGACCGCAGCGCTACGGTTAGGACAGTCGCCTATGCCGCGGTACGAAAACCGGAGACACCTACGTACCTTTTTTAAAAACCTTGTTATTAGCACAACAATTGCGCTGAAATTTATGAAAAATAAATTATTCACAAATCCACATATATAAGTAGATAATAAAAGTAATGCACTGGAAGGAAATTAATAAGTCGGTGACAGGGATCAACGGTACTTATCGTACCTACTACGGTTTTGCTATTCAGATAAGACATTTTAGGTGTTTCGTCATAGACCTACTTTTTGTCCTATCTTTTTTTTTTTTTTTATTCTACAAAAGTGGTAACCAAGCGTACGGCCCACTTGATGGTCAGCGGTTACTGTAGCCTATGTACGCATGCAACATCATAGATATCACTGGCGTGTTACCACCCTGAGACCTTAGATGGTAAGTCTCATGTGCCTGTAATTTCACCGGAAACCATACCCTTCGAACCGGAACACAGCAATGCGAGCATTACTGCTTGGCGGCAGAAATAGGTATGGTGGTAGTCCTTCCCCGGACGAGCTCTATCACAAAGAACTCTACTACTCTTCTCTCTATCTCTATCTGTAGGTATACGCGGGTAAATTTATTGAAATATTTTTATAAACTTAATGTAGCTAAATGCATTTTAAATATTGGTTCTGTAAATAAAGTTATTTACATTTTTTGCTATTAAAAAGAACAAGATTATTTTAGGCTGAGACGCGTGAAACTGGTGTAAATTCACCTAGCTTTAAGACGCTTCAAATTGATTCTTGTGATTATCCTACCAATAAAGTATGTGTGTGTGAAAATGTTTGTTATTACGTATCTCCGTGACGACTTTACCGATTATGATGAAATTTGGAATGTTTTTTATCCCGGAGAAATGTACCGTTCCTGTAGGATAACATAACACTGCAAAAACGCGGGTGAAGCTGCGCAGGTCAGCTCGTATTTAATAAAACTATTTGAACTTTAAATTGAATTTGAGGTATAACAATAATTCGGTCTCCTCAACTCTTGTACCGTGTAACTCCCTTGAAGGAATTTCGTGATTACTCGGAACTTCGGAACGCGCACGCTATTACTTGTACAATAACAACTGCTAGCCCGCGGCTTTGTTCACAAATTATATCCGCAAATCGATCGCTAGCTACTGCAACAGACATTTCCTATAGATTAGCTTAGATTTTTCTATTATAATTTATTTTTAGGAAGACTTACCACGGCCTATTCACACGTGACAGTGCGTCAGAAAAGAACCTATTTAATTTCATTCTAAATATTTTTTCAATATTGATTTTTTTAAACCATTTGAAAATCACTGCCGTTATCAAAAAAATCCGTACGTGAAAAAGGTTGAAAAATGACGATACGGCAAAAAACACGAATTGATTTCGTGTCAATGATCTGTAACAGCTTATAAAATCAGGAAAGCATCTTAAGATCTTCCAATATTCTCACTGTTGGGACACTGGCTTACTCTCGTGGTAGTCACCCTGCCTGCCGATTCTATAGGTTGTGGGTTTGAAACCGGTCGTGCACAAAGGTTTTTCAATTCTATAAAATATGCGTAATGACAGTCCCAATATATTTCTGTAGACAGTGTTCCAATACTCATTTAAAACATCTTGAGGAAACCGGCATGTTTAAGATCTAAAATCATTGAAAGACATGATATCGTTCAATCCGCATTGCGTCCGCGCCCAATCCCTCGCTCAAGGTAAGCCAGTATTTTAATAGTGGGAACATTAGATCTGTCATGATGATGATATCCATAAATAAAGCTCTTATTAATCGAATCAAATAACACAGGCACCTAACTAAACATTGGTTATTTTTATTTACACAACGTAATATTATAACAGACTGATTGGGCAGCGATAGTCAATAAGTAATATTGCGCTCAATCAGATGTTTGGCGCACATCCAATAGTTTTGAGTTAACATTTCGTCGACAAAATAATAATATAAATCTTTACCAAATACAGGTTATACAAGTCCGAACTTTTCAATAGGTTAAGATTAAATTATGTGATGTTACAAAATATAACAAGTATTTTGATCTAATAACCTACCGGCATCGGCTGTGGCTTCACTCGCGTGGTACTTCATCAGATAAAAAGCTAATAATATACTATTTTTGTCATTTTGACACAAGCAAAAGTTCATGAAACTAAAATAGCATTTGAAGTCTTTGAAGGCAAGGATAACCGTATATTTTTCATCGAACGTTCTAAAGGTTAACTAGGTTTTTGTATATAGTTTACTTCAACAAAGTAAGCATATTTTGTAAGATACTGCTACCGTAGTACCTAGTCATTTTGTTAGTGAGTACAACAACAACCCATTTTAGACTTTAAGCGAGACACTTTATGATACATTATGTACTAAATGTCACAGAGGCCTGGGGCAAGCCACAAGAGGAGGACACCGACCTAAACTTTATTTAATCGCTAGTCAAGACAACCATTAGTTAACATTAACAACGTACAAATTTTAAGCTTTGTTACCTTGAAAAATGCGTTTTACGTATTTTGACGAATGGTCAGCGTTTAGGGGGCTCGATCACAATAATAACCACACAAGCCATAAACGAAGAAGTAAACCACAACCTTGTAACAACGTTTGTCGTTATATTTAGTTCCAACCTCGAAATAATGACTAGAAAGTTCCAACCGCCGTTTAGTTCTTATCTATAGGTTTGTACCCAAAAAGCTTACTAATAAACTGATGCGAAAATTAAACAAAACACTCAATCATCATCATGACAGCTTTTTAAGTTCTTACTGCTAAGACACTGGTCTACTATCGAGCGAGAGTGATTTGGGTCTTAATCCACCACGCTGACCCAATGCGAAGTGGTGGATGGCACAATGTCTTTAGTATTTGTAGTTCTTGGATATGCCGGTTCCGAGGTTTTCCTTCACCGTATATTCTAGCATAAAAACTATTAACACAGAGTTAGTACATCCTGAGATGAAAAAACGCAAGCTTCAGGATCGAGGGCCCAAGACTTTTGGTCATAATTTCTTTACATCACGTTTAAGAAATTTATGGACTATTGCTTCGAGTTTTTACTATTGTTAACTAAATCCTCAATAAGTTTTATTTTGTTTTGCACAAATTTTAAAAGCGGGCTCTCAATCCTGACGTAAATTTATTAAGAGCTCTAGCATTTCGCACATAGTTTCTTATAATAGAAAAATAATGGTGCACGACCGGGTTCGAACGACCTTAGGATCGGAAGGCGGGGTCACTACCATTTGACCACCGGTGCTCTTGTTGTCTAGTGCTTGTCCTGCCGCTTATTCTCTTGGAATGCAGCACACTACATACCGGTGCTTAGAGCTAAGAATGTAGGATATGTGAGCTGGGAGCTTCCTGCACTCGGTACTGTCTCCTGGTATTACCTCGGGTGCAATATCACAATATAATTATATAGCGTTGTTAATGGAATGTGTATGGTAAATCTGAGGAGTCGCAGGAAACTCGAGTAATCATCATTATTTAACTTGACTACCTTGGTGGCGAATCAACATTAGTAGAAAAACCAAGGTCAACGACATAGCTCTTAGAATAAATAATTTGAAGTGACAGTGGGCGGCTATATAGCTCGCAGAACCGATAACCACTGGGAAATAAAGGTTCTCGAATGGTGACCATGGAAAAAAAGTATAGAACGGCCCCCCACTCGATAGACCGATGATATTAAAACGTTCGCAGGAAGTCGGTGGATGGTGAAGACTCTAAATCAGGCGTCATGGAGCTCTTTTGATGAGGCGTATGTTCAGCAACGGATATCTATCGGCTGTTTTGATAATGTAGACTTTGGTGGACCAGTGCCCGGCTTAGAAGCAAAAAGTTGTGGGTTCGATCAGGGCAAGGGTTTTGTGTAAGCATTTGTTTTATTTCATGCTATAAAATATATAATTCTTTAAATTATTAACGGCTATTTACCACTTGATTTTGTCATCTATGCTGACGTTTCGAAGCTATTTAGAAGTTCTTCTTTTCTTCGCGTTTGACGGTTGCTCGGCGAATACTGCGGGTCTGTGGTCTGAGTTCGTTCTGCCCGTTTTTAATATGATTTTTAACCACTATAGTTTTAACTTTTTAAATAATTATTTATTTCTGAAAGGTCTCACAGAACAATAAATTATGTTTGGTTGCATGAGGGGAATATGTTGAGTAGATGTGTGTGAGAGTGTGTGCATGTGATATATGTATGGTTTGAGAATCTCAAAGTGGTTCTATACCTGTAAAAGTAGTTGAAGCATCTCCTGTAGGTATTGCTATAGAAAACCTATTCCGAAATATAGTTTAAATAGTTATGATACTTGACCTTTCAGGATAATGAATAATTCAGTGAACACCCACGTCAGTTATCAAAGACCTACGAGGTTAGCACCAGTTAATTGGAATTGCTAACGAGTGCTCTGCTTCTGCTCTGAAACTAGCTACATCAATGTCAATATTTGACATTATGTGACTGACAAGCTAGCAAATAATATCTTCTGAACTGGGGCTCAGGTTATGTCATGGAGTCATGCCTTTCGCTTAACATCAGGCGAACCTCTTAATCGTCTCGTCATTTGCTAACATAATATTTTTTTTTTCCATTTTAAGAGTTCTAAAACATTTGCTACATAGAACGCTCCAACGGCCGCTGAGTATGATAATATGGTACTTAGATACAACATAGCGTCAAGGTTTGCAGTCTAAATTTAAGTGTCCACGTCATAGAAAATAGAAATGGAACACAACCATTATCCTAAGTGAAAATTAGTCAAAATAAAATTGTACCCGCCCTACAATAATAAATAAGCTAAAGGTGTTACGTGAAGGCAACACGGCAATGCTTTCAAGTTATCGGTCATGCCGACCCTTCGATGAAAAGTGGCCACTTAGCTCGTCAAACGCCAATCCTAGCTGGGACGGATATGCCCTACTGCACACGGCCACAGACCTAAAAGTTTAGATGGGACCAAATTAAATTTGATTGAAGCTGTTCCTTGGCCCGCTATGCCAACTAATGCGAGTGTGGGAGTCATTGAAATTGTGGGTTCAAGCCAATAATACTACAAATAATATAATAATACTACTAGCTCTACTGCAGCGCTAAGTTTAAACTATTTTTATTCAAAACGAGCGCTGGAAAAAAGCTCATTGTATAGAGCTCACTGGACTAACTGTCAGGCGTAAAAACTCAGAGGAGGTCAGAGCGTTATGAAAAGGTTTTGTTAGTTTATACTTAGGTGATACGTTTCAGCACAGAACAGATATTAGTATTGGTTTCAGCTAGAGCCAACGATCGAGTGTTTCGTTTAATTTACTCTTCAGTGTCAGTCTGAAATAGATCCCATAAAATCATACCATCAAGCTCAAAGCTAAGGGCAAAAAACGATAATTTTTGTTTTCTCTGTACTCTACGACCAATGTCGTTATACAACATGATTCATTATCACAAATATTACTCAGAATCAGTAAAACCAGTCAACTAGAAGGACATAAATTGACTAACTAAGTAGTGTGGTCTAATTGGATAACTGAAGATGAAACATCGAATAATATTGATGTTTATAATTTGTCTTCCGTGTATCGTTTCGGGATTTTTTGATATTCAGGATGTCATATCGGAAAGAATGACTAGGCTTCCTAAAGATTTCTCAATGGCTGTCAAGGATATTGCTGAGGGTTTGCCTACGAAGACGATGATGGTGGTGAGAGGAAACTCCACGAAAATCAGGCAAGTGGTGGCAGCTTTTGAGTAAGCGCGTCGTCTCCCGTTACCAATTAACTCTATTATTATTTTTCTTAGATTCTTAGGTATCTATTTATTTGTGTGCTTAAGGCCTGATATTATATTGTAGATAACCGATGTTTAAACTATACTTAGAACAGATATTAGTACTGCGTACTGTGTACTAACAATGTTATAGTTGCAAGACGTCTAATTTTAATTATATTTACAATTAGCTGACCCTTGCGGTTTCACTTGCGTTATTTTTCCATATTTTCTCACCGTTTAAACCTTCCCTGGACTCCAACAAACATTTCAAGATCAAAATTAACCAAAACGGTTTAGCCGTTCTCGAGTTTTAGCGAGAATAACGCACGGCAATTAATATAAAGAACTAACTAAGGTGGTTCGCCTATAAAAAAAGCACTGTCTGTTAATCTGTCTATTGAAATGACTACCAATAATATAATAATACTACTAGCTTTAAAAGTAGGTGTCGTATCAGATGACAAGTCACGAAACTTTGTGCTTCTTAGATGGGCGACCTTATTTCAAAAGATATTAACGTTAGTTATTAGCTCCAGCTCTCCACTATGTGGGATAGACAGGTAGATAATGATGGTGTTTGTCAACAACTATGTATTTTTTCTAGGTCACAGGATATTTTTGAATTATTATGCTTACTGAACCATCACAACATACAAATAATAAATCTCGATATTTCGACCAAGGAGAGCAAGGAAAAGGTGTTATACTTTTTTATATTTTTATATAACCTCTACTGATTCCACTGCTGGGATAATAACTAAATTGTGAATAGAATATTGTACTCGTACTTAATCTTTAGTTAATTAGCATTAAAGGTTAAATAAAAGGTTAATAAGGTTGTTTCCAAGATAAAATCGGTGATTTGTGTCTACAAATCAATAATACCTTGCTCTAGCAAAATCAAAATCAAAAGTGCTTTATTCATTTGAATCACAAAGATAATTTTGAAACGTCTTAGTTTCGTCCTAATAAGGTTTTTTATGAAGAACCAAAACTAAAAAGAAACTGTATTCAAAAACTTTAAATTCACAAACTGCTGAGTCTGTATAATGAAATATGACCCAATCACACGCGTTTGAGAGTAAGCCAGTGTCCCAACAGTGATACATTAAAAGGCTGTCATGGAGAAGGATTTGTATTTTGTATATCTGACGAAATGTCACTTTCAGTACTACTCTTACATAAAAAAAGCACTGGACTTGTCTGAAGAGAGAACTAGCCTGATACTTTGCGAGCCTCAAGAATGTGAAGACTTGCTGACTGAGGTACTTATACCATGCTTAAATATGCACTAACTATACTAACTAACCTACGCCTTCCAATCCTAAGGTTTGGTGAAAAAAAATGTGAGGCAACCGGCATGTCCAAGAACTTAAAATTCGAAAGACATGTGCTATCCACCAATCTGCATTAGGTCCGCGTAGGCGTAGGTATAATTATATAAGGTCATTAATTATCAACCTTACAAACTTAAGGGGTAGGTTCTACAAACCCCTTACGTTTTTTTTATATTTAAAAAAAAAATTACGTAATTCTGCATAATAATTAGTTATCCTTGTCAGAAATCGAGAAGACAGCGCTCGGTACGTGTCAGTGACCCCCGCGTCAATAATCCGCGGGTCAATAACCCGCGCGTCCTTGACCTGCGCGGGTCCTTGACCCGCTACGGGGCGCGCACACTTGAATATTTCATTATTACGTCGCTTAACTCGATTCCCAACAATGATAAATAATAATTGAGCGTAAAAAAGTATTTTTTTTTGGTTACTTGGGATTTTTAAGACAAAATATACATAAAAAAGAAATATTATAGGTACATATATATTTTTTTTTATGTGCGGAACCTATCCCTTAAGTTTGTCAGGTTGATAATGAATGACCCTGTATATTAGGTTCATATCATTATATTGTTTTTAAGCTACCGTCCAATAAGTACTCGTCAATCCTGCCCATCCTAAGGTTGTCTGGAAAAGATCGCTCTGTTGTACTTGTACTAACTTATTGTACTTCCGCTACTAGTATGTATTACTCTTATGATTTTATTTCTCTATGTGTGGTGTGGTGTGAATTAAAATGTTTTCTATCTATCTATCTATATATTAAGACCCAATCATTCTTGCTCGAGAGTAGGCTCGTGTCCCAGCTGTGGGTACATTAGAAGGCTGTCATGACGATGATGGTAATAATAAAGTACTGCCAACGGTCCGAGACCGTTGGCAGTACTTTAGTACGTTGACCATTGTAAATTTAGCTGTTTGTGATGCGCAAAGTCCATTTAGTTCGAAAATGTTCCATTGCACATCGAAACGGCTAAGTTTACGACGGCCGAGATCCGCTAATAGTGCCGAGGTGGTAATACTATATAGCTTGACATGAAAATATTAATAGTAGGTAAGTATAATAATAACGGCTAACCATGCACTACTTTGTTAATATTTCAATTTAAATTACCTTAATTAATTGAGATTGATAATCAATACAGCGCTGCCAAATATTATAAAATCAAATTTTGCGGTGGACTAATAATTGATGTATGAGTTCAAACATGATGTTTTTAACATAATATATTATAGTATCAAGGCTCACGAATGGCCACCGCGTGGACTGTAAAACGCAGTGTTGTACGGCCCCCCCTCTAGATGGACCGATGACAATAAAGAGGCTTCAGGAAGTCGGTGGAGATAGTCCTGATCAGAAGGTATCTTAATGCCCAACTGCGCGAAACGTCTAATAAGCAGTTAGCTTTTAAGCAAAATGTCTATGTAGTAAAACGTCCAACTATCAGATGGTCTGTATAGCAGAAGTATTTCTATCTTGCGCACTTTGATAGAATAACCAGGTGCGCAATAACAACGCCTTTTTAAATTAAGGTCTTTATTGGTTTATTCAAGAGTTTAAACACAATAATAACATCAGCGAAAGGGAAGTCAAAGTTAACACGCGCTAAGCAACTTTAATCAGACTTCGAAGTTGCACTCTTGTTTATAAACAGTATAATTTATTTAAGTTGTGTATCTTTGTTAGTACGCTTTGCCTGTTTTGGCCCCGTTAAAGTAAGACAATCAGAGGCATCGATGGCAGGAGCAAAAGAGCAACTAGAGGCCTAAAAGGACTATTTTAGATTAAAATAATACATCAAGAGCGCTAGTGGTCGGTAGTGACCCCGCCTTCCGGTCCTAAGGTCGTGAGTTTGAACCCAGTAGTGCACCAATGGATTTTTTTATTCGAAAAATTTAAGTGCGCGATGCCAGTGAAGGAAAACATCGTGAGGAAACCGGCATGTACAAAAACTGAAAATTCGAAAGACATAATCTACCCATCCGCATTGAGTCCGCGTGGTGAATTAAGACCCAATCACTCTCGCCCTAGAGTAGGCCAGTCCCCATATTAGAAGGCTGTCATGAGGAATGTGCCATTAATTTCTATTATAAATCAGGTTAGTAATGGCCATTACATTATTATAACAGTGCGTAGCATACATACACAAAACGAAAATCAGTCATTTTGGGAAAAGGTTGTTTGATTTGATTTGTTGTTACATTTGTTCGATACGAGAATAGTACCATATAAAAATCAGTCCAAACAGACAAACAATAATGCAACCTACGACACGTCTTACCTACACAAAATGTTAGATAATAATAAATAAATAATATATAACTTTTCTTTTAAAAACAGATGACAGAAAACAACCTGATTCATCGCACAATTTTGTACATCTTCTACTGGTCTTATGGAGTAGTCAGCGAGAAGTTCAGACTCACCATGGCGGAAGCTATGAGGATCGCTGTCATTACCAATCCAAGGGAGAGTGTGTAAGTATAATTCTTAAACTTTTATTTATTAATAGTGCATAATATTCAGGGAATAGGTTCTACACACGAAAAAAAGTACAATTATGTACTTTTTTTTTTAATCTCGAGTAATTTATCTGAGTTTTTTTTTTATACAACTGAAGTGGCAACGCAGCGTACGGCTCACAAGATGGTAAGCGGTTATCGTAGCCTATGGACGCTTGCAATACCAGAGGTATCACTCGCGGGTTGCAACCTTGCGGCTAAGATCGAAAGCCTCATGTGCCAGTAATTTCACCGGAAACCATACCCTTCACACTGGAACACAACAATGCGAGCATTACTGCTTGGTGGCAGAAATAGGTATGGTGGTAGTCCTTCTTCGGACGATCTCTATCACAAAGAACTCTACTACTCTTATTATTTTGACGGTCATGTGATTTACACGAAATCTGAGAGACGTTAGTTTCTATCTAAAATCTGGTGGAAGGACTCTCACCAAAAGTTCTATTGGCACTGAAGCTTTATGATAAAGAGGGATCATCAAAAAAAAAACTAGAAACCTAGCCGAGTTTGTTGCCAGATTCTTCTAGGCTGGCGCGTGGAACTGGCGTAAATTCACTTAGCTTTAAAACGTTTCAAAATGATCATTGTGATATGATTGAATAAATATATTTTTTACTAACTTTACTTATTTTAGTCTCCTTGTCCAACGGATGTTCCGCAAGTCGCTTTCAGCGCCGTGTCGAGAAGGTTTTGCTTGCCAGATTTTAGGATTTGGACACGTTTTCTAAGGTATAAATTGACCTAGCTTGTAAAACGTATTAAAGTGATCCTTGTGATTTTATTGAATAACTATATATATTGACCTAGGGCCTTGCTTCTTCTTTTAATTCTCTTGAACGCGATCGGTATTGGACAATTATTAGATATGACATTTCGTACTTCTGACAGCAAAACAAGAGCCAAATTCAACCTTGTTTTCAAGAGTACAAAAATTTGACAGCAATAAATAGAAATTGAGATTGGATCGGAATTGTCATTGTATTCAAGAGTAAGGCACCTGACCATAGCAATCCGGTTCGTATTGAAATATTAGTAAGAATTTATAAAAAAATGACTTTTCCCGTTATCAAGTGTCCAAATAAAGTGAATGGAAATAAATTTATCGCAAATTGGCACAAGCTTTTATCTGGTATTAATTGAACCGTCATGGCAACCGTCAACATAATAAATCAGAGCGGACAGCCTCAATATAATACTTTGCTCATGCATCAGTATTAACATGCACTAAAGCATAACAATATGTTGAGTGAGATAATAAAGGCTACACAGAAAAAAAACTATTCTTAAAGCAAGAATAATCCTCTTGGTCAAGAATAATAATGATTTATATATGGCTAACAATAAGTATACTTCACTTTAGAATAATATTGTTTCAAATTTACTGTTTTAACTAGAGAATATTATTCTTCGTTCCAGAATAATATTTTCTTATCATAAAAACTAGCTTTAAACATATTTTGTGTCTTCTCCCAAGAATATCTATATTCTCCGTATACAAGAAACATGGTATCTTCATTCTCAATCAATTAAGCATATGATATTCTTGAAATAAGATAATTGTGTATTCATTTGAATGATAGTTTTGTCTTCATGTAATGTTTAATTTCCAAGTGATGATAAAATTTCTTGTCCAAAGAAATTGTAGTTTTCATTAAAAAATATATATTTTCAACCTAAGAATAATAACGTTTTGTTTAAATTTACTTGAGAAATAAATTTCTTATCCAAAGAATTACTGTGTTTTCATTGAAGAAACCTTAGTTTTATTTTAAGTATATTATATTCTTGGAAGAAATAAAAGAACTACCTGCTTTGAGATTGTGCATTATTAGCTTTAAGAATATAATTTCTTGTGTGAAGCACGTAGTGTCTTTGTGTAATAAAATTGCTGTTTTATTTGAAGAGCATGAAATGTTTGATCTAATATAAATTATTATCAATGTAAGATATTGTGCGTCTTACTTCGAGATTGTGCATTATTAGCTTTGAGAATATAATTTCTTGTGTGAAGCACGTAGTGTTTTCATCTAACAATATGACTGTCTTATTTGAATAGCATTAAATGCTTGATCTAAAATGAACTATTCTTAATGTAAGATATTGTGCGTCTTACTTCTAGATTGTGTATTATGAGCTTTGAGAATATAATTTCTTGTGTGAAGCACGTAGTGTCTTCGTCTAATAAAATTGTTGTTTTATTTGAAGAGCATGAAATGCTTGATCTAATATAAATTATTATCAATGTAAGATATTGTGTGTCTTACTTCGAGATTGTGCATTATTAGCTTTGAGAATATAATTTCTTGTATGAAGCACGTAGTGTCTTCGTCTAACAAAATGACTGTCTTATTTGAATAGCATTAAATGCTTGATCTAAAATGAACTATTCTTAATGTAAGATATTGTGCGTCTTATTTCGAGATTGTGTATCATTAGCTTTGAGAATATAATTTCTTGTGTGAAGTACATAATGTCTTCGTCTAATAAAATTGCTGTTTTATTTGAAGAGCATGAAATGCTTGATCTAAAATAAATTATTCTCAATGTAAGATATTGTGCGTCTTAATTCGAGAATGTGCATAATTAGCTTTGAGAATATAATTTCTTGTGTGAAGCACGTATTGTCTTCGTCTAACAAAATGACTGTCTTATTTGAATAGCATTAAATGCTTGATCTAAAATTAACTATTCTTAATGTAAGATATTGTGCGTTTTACTATAAAACATGTATTAGGTTAAATTGAAAATATAATTTCTTGAATTGAAAACAAATGTAGATTTTTTTTTGATTGACCATTTAAGTATTTCTAGTGTAGAAGTTAGACTGAAATCTAGTCTACATTTCTAGTTTAGGGGACTAGAAATGAAGCCAAAACAAAATAAACAAATGCTCAATTGAAAAAATACATACTTACTTATTATTTTCAACTTAAGAACTTAAGACAGTTACAGTTGAAAACAATAAATAAGTATGTAATTTTTCAATTGAGCATTTGATTATTTTGTTTTGGCTTCATTTCTAGTCCCCTAAGCTAGAAATGTAGACTAAATTTCAGTCTAACTTCTACACTAGAAATACTTATTGCTCAATCAAAAAAAAAATACCTACATTTGTTTTAAATTCAAGAAACTATATTTTCAAATTTAACCTAATACATGTTTTAAAGTAAAACGCACAATATCTTAAATTAAGAATAGTTAATTTTAGATCAAGCATTTAATACTATTCAAATATGACAGCGAATTTGCAAGACGAAGACACTACGTGCTTCACACATTAAATTATATTCTCAAGCTGATAATGCACAACCTCGAAGTAATTTAACCTAATAGTACACGTTTCATAATACGCACAATATCTTAAATTAAAAATAGTTTAATTAGAATTCCCAAAATTATACAATTACCTACTAAATTCATACTTTTTCAAACATAACAAATAACAACAATAAAATTATATAAGAAATTACAATCTCATTTGACAGGTTATGTGTGGGAACCAAAGAGATAAAAACATTAGATCAATTTTATTAGTATTTATTTTTAAAACGCTTAAGGAATCGAAATAATAAAAAAACAGGTATTTAGCTTGTCAGAATCGGTTATTTTGGAACCGAGTTCCAACGCCTTAATTTTAACCTATTGCGGTACCAGCCATGAACTCTTATAGCGATTCAAATGAAGACCTAAACTAAATTGTTAAAAAAAAAATTTACCATGATATCAATTAGACAATTAATAATTAATACTAAATTGACAATAAAAATTTTTGACAATTTAGTTTAGGTCTTCATTTGAATCGCTATATAAGAGTTCTTGTTACAATAAGGCTTATCTAATTAAATATTAATATTCAGTCAAAATATTGGCATACAAAATTTAAATGTTATTTCGGAACAGAGTTCCAACGCCTTAATAAAGTTTTGAACAACCGCATTTTAAAACTAAAGATAAGAAATACCTGCTTACCTACAAAATTAGTACATACTGGCCAGCAAGCATGGATTTACTGTACAATAGAAATTCAGTTAAGTGCTAATACATCTGTGATATATGGTACCACATTATCATATTTGGTTTTTATACCATACACACATCTTTGAATCACTAAATAAATGTGATCAGAAGCCTTGGGATAAGAGGCATTCAGAGTGTGATAACACTTAAATAGTGTATCAAGTGCTTTGGTTGCGGACGCGAAATTATATTTTATCGTGTCAATCACCAGATAATATGCTGCAGCTGTTTCTGTTTCACATGCCACGATGTAAGGCTGGACTGTAGTTTTATTAACTTTGGCTAGCTTGATAATTTTATCTATAGTTTGATGTATATCTCCAGATTCTGAAAAAAAAAATCATAATGTTTAATACTAAATAAATAAATAATGGCAGACATTTTTACTCCGCGCTGTCTAGCTCCAAACTAAACAAATCTTGTACTAAGGGGGCATCAGATAACAGATAGAATAACTACATAAGTTTTTTTTTAAAAAGATACATAGGTAGGACTTATAATTCACAGAAACATTCAGATCCAGAAGAAATATTTGTAGACCGTGCAAACATTTGCCCCGCTGCGGGGATCAAACCTGCAACCTATCGCTTCTCAACCCGCCCAACGCGCTACCGAGGTCGTCATCTCATCTCATCGTCAGGATTTTACCCTTGTTTTATAAAAAAAATCGTGCAAGTAGTAATTTGAATAAAATTAAGTTTATATAACAATTTAAAACTTACTTGAACGTTCACGACAATGCCCTCAATGCATTCAACAGTTGCAAATTTTACTCCTCTATTTAATCTTCCCTTCGGCGGTATCAACTGGCAAAGCAGCATTACTTGTTTGATCGCCTTTGCCTTTTTGTCTGAAACATTAAATTATATTGTCATTCAGATGTGCTAATCCTGCTCAGTATCAATCAATACCGGGAAGCAAAATGACAAAATGGCACAATTACATACAATTTCTTGCAAAGCAAAGTGTCACCCAAAATTTTAATGTTTAATGTTTTACGTGGCACTGCACTGCAATTATTGTAGCTTATAGATTATTGTGGATCTCTTAAAGTAAAGTATAGCCATACCTTCATCTTCGTGTTTTATTTCCTCTAATTCTTTAATTATGCATTCGTCTTTACAAGAGACAGCTTTTATATTTGCAACTCTGTTAAAAAAGTCGTTCCACTTTAAAAAAAAATGTGTGTATGTAAATGTAGGGAACTTTTTATCGTAATCAATATTGATCTGAAATTTAAAACGTAATTTAATAAATATAAAGGGTGAATCTTACATTTCTTAAAAACACCCTGCATTAATGCACTATCGAGTGGCTCGCAAAGACCTGAGCCTCGATTCTACTAAATGTACTCGCACAACAGTAAACATACTAGGTACCTACTCACACACTTCCAACTGATAATTCAGTTCTGATTGGTGTTCGGTTTTTGCTGTTTACAGTTTAATAAGTATATTTGGGTATTCTTGGGATGAATATGTATTTGAATCTCACCAGACAAAGTTCGTGTGAGTCAGTGGCCAACTCTGGTTACGGAGTTAACAGGCCACCCGAAGGCTCCGTCATGGTAAATAGTAAAAAATGTATAGGTACATACCGTCGAAGTGAGGTACTCTTTTATGTTTTTTTGAAGTTTTATTCGTGTGCCTATTACGGGGCATAGCTCTTTTAGAACATCTCCTTCGATAATATCTCGAAAAATAGCTGGTGTTATAGCGTTTTCTGAAACAGGGAAATCATATCTTATGTAAAGACTATGATATTTTTGAACCAAGAATGTGAGTCTTCGCTTGCAAGTAGGTACGGTAGGTACTTGCGTAGGTACATCCTCAACCTCTACTGCATTTAATTAACCCCGAAAATGGTATACTTAGCGAGTTTATTGTCAAAGAAGTATGTTTAAAGAGGATTAATGATAGGAACACGAAATAATTTACACACATACCTTTAAAATTCTCTAGAACGTCTGCAGGCATCTCCCAACTAACTATTGAAGTTTTACTCGTGTGCCTATTACGAGGCATAGCTCTTTTAGAACATCTTCGACAATATCTCGAAGAATATCTGGTGTTATAGCGTTTTCTGAAACAGGGAAATCATATCTTATGTAAAGACTATGATATTTTTGAACCAAGAATATGGGTCTTCGCTTGCAAGTAGGTACGGTAGGTACTTGTGTAGGTACACCTTCAACCTCTACTGCTTTTAATTTACCCCGAAAATGGTATACTTAGCAAGTTTATTGTCGAAGAAGTATGTTTAAAAAGGATTAATGATAGGAACACGAAATAATTTACACACATACCTTTTAAATTCTTTAAAACGTCTGCAGGCATCTCCCACCTGACTAGTAATTCTAGTAAATCCATGTTCATTATGTACCAATTACTTTTGTTGTACGTAACTATGTATTAATAACCTAAGTTGATAATAAAATGCTTCAAAACTACATTTTTACAAAATTATCTGACCACTCTCGACGTCGCACTTCACAGAAAGAAAGAACCACAGAGAATCTAAGCACTACGTTGAAAGAACTGCCTTCAGTGTTGCCGGCAGTCACTGGAAAAAGTCCTAACCCAAGACAAGGTTTTGTTAATTTAAAGGGTAAAAGCACCAGTTATTAAGCACCTTGGCCAATTTATATAGCTATAGTTTCTTTATGTGTCATTCAAATGATGTTTTTATGGTGCTAATGGAGACGGGAAAAGTTCAAATACTTATCACTTTGATAACAAGAAAAATAATTAACATTGTTTATAAAGTTTTTATATTCATTACTGGCACCCCAGAACTAGTTACTGGCATGTTTGGTTACAGTTATTGGCCATAGCAAAACACGGCAGATTAGTAATTTAAAAAAAAAAAAATTACAAGGAGCATAATTATCGAGTTCCTAGCTCTGGTTTAAACGAACTTTTCGATGCCCTTGTATAAATAATTAAGGTTTAAAACCACCAAACAAAATGAATTAGTCTCGTTTCTGAATTTTATTTCTGCACAAGTTTAGCGCTAGAAACAGTGTTGCCACATTCAATTCAATTCAACACAAAAAACAATACGATAAATCTGAATCGAAAAATCAAAAAATCTAAATAAAATCTGTGAGAACATTAAATTATGTTTATAAGATATATTTTAGGTTAACAAAATAATGACCTAAATTAAAGAAAACATTAAATTGTAGAAATTCAAGAACTTATTATTAATTTCGCCTGTTTTTCCCTCGATCAATCAAGTAGTTATACACGATGTTGCCTCGGCGTAAAATAGGCTGCCGCATTAGCGTAGCGTAGCGTAGCGTAGCGTATCTACGCGAAAACATCTTTGCCCAAAACGTAATCGTCAAAAAAATATTTTTTCGATTCATTATTTCATTGACAAATAACATCTCCTCATATGACCAATTTCGGGAAAACGGGAACACTAAAGATCCGCCATGACAGTTATTAGCAATGATCACGTGACGCATCTTGACTTTGGTTTGGCTGTTTTGTTTGGTTTGTTGTTGTAGAAAAATATTGTCTTCGACCAATAAACAAAATATACAATACTAGCGGCTCGTCCCGGCTTAGCACGGGTGCAATAAAAACTAACTAAAGCACCCGTGCTATGCCGGGGCGGGTCGCTAGTCATTCATAAGGTAGGACCCGACCGCACGTTTTAGCCGCGCGGCTACCTATTTCATAGTTCACGTGCACGCCCCTCTCTGGCCACGGCGCGCGCGCGGGCTTGCATAGTATTTTGTTTAGACTGTCATTTTTATAATTTGTCATAACTTTTGAATGGAATGTCTGATTTCAATAATTCAAACAGTCATCTACAGGTATTGAAACAGTTTTGAATATGAAATGATTTATTTGAATAAGGATTAATATAAAAGTATGGAATACGTGGTCTGATTTTGATCGGCATTTCTATCAACTTTTAAATTGTAAAAAAGTAGTTATAGTTACATAAATACAATAGTTGGACATATAGTATTACTGACTTTTTTGTAGATATCAATATGTTCTTTAATATTGTGAAACATTTTTTTGTTCTATCATCAATAATTTCCGCAGCGCATGCGATGAAAGACATTTTATGGCACTTTTTTACATTATTGAAGTTTTATTAGGGATTCCTATTATTTTCTAAAATAAAATATAGCCTATGTTACTCAAGGATAATGTAGCATTCTAATGGTGAAATATTTTTTGAAATCGAACCAGTAGTTTTTGAGTTTATTCGTAACAAACAAAAATACAAACATACCAATATTCTCTCTTTTTATGATATTAGTATAGATAAAAAAATCAAGAATGGTATGATTAAGGTTAAGGAGTATCTGTGCTTTCTCTAGCGAAGAAACATTTGCTTGATAGAAGAATCAATTGCATCTTATTCCAGTCTAAGAATATTATTCTTATAGTATGAATTTCCTTAACAGTTAATTTTATATTTATACGAAAAATATTGTCTTCGACCAATAAACAAGTTAATACAATTTTTGACAAATTCAAAACTCATAATATAAATAAATATATTTTCATAAAGAGTAGGTACCGACCCATACTTTTATTTCAAGGATGTTATGCTTAAAGTGAGTAGGTATCTGTACCTACTTTCTATAACATCAAAAGCATAGCTTGTAAAAAAAACCAAGTCTCGCAACACATTCTACTACAGTAAAAAGTTATGAGAATTTCCTTATCAGTTTTTATTATATTAATAAGAATAATATTGTTTTCGACCGATAAACAAAATATACAATTTATGTCAAAAATCCAAAACTCTCAGTGGAAAGATATATATTTTTAAGGAGAGTATACCCATACTTTTATTTCAAGAATATTATGCTCAAGGTGAGTATCTGTACATTCTTTAACGAAGAAACATATGCTTGATAGAAGAATAAAAAGCATCATAATCCACTGTAAGAATATTATTCTTAGAGCAAGAATTTCCTTATCAGTTTTTATTATATTAATAAGAATAATATTGTCTTCGATCAATAAACAAGTTATACATTGTATGTCAAAAATCCAAAACTCTTAGTGGAAAGATATATATTTTTAAGGAGAGTATACCCATACTTTTATTTCAAGAATGATATGCTTAAGGTGAGTATCTGTACATTCTTTAACGAAAAAACATATGCTTGATAGAAGAATAAAATGCATCATAATCCACTGTAAGAATATTATTCTTAGAGTAAGAATTTCCTTATCAGTTTTTATTTTATTAATAAGAATAATATTGTCTTCGACCAATAAACAAGTTATACATTGTATGTCAAAAATCCAAAACTCTTAGTGAAAAGATGTATATTTTTAAGGAGAGTATACCCATACTTTTATTTCAAGAATGTTATGCTTAAGGTGAGTATCTGTACATTCTTTAACGAAGAAATATATGCTTGATAGAAGAATAAAATGCATCATTATCCACTGTAAGAATATTATTCTTAGAGTAAGAATTTCCTTATCAGTTTTTATTATATTAATAAGAATAATATTGTCTTCGATCAATAAACAAGTTATACATTGTATGTCAAAAATCCAAAACTCTTAGTGAAAAGATATATATTTTTAAGGAGAGTATACCCATACTTTTATTTCAAGAATGATATGCTTAAGGTGAGTATCTGTACATTCTTTAACGAAGAAACATATGCTTGATAGAAGAATAAAATGCATCATAATCCACTGTAAGAATATTATTCTTAGAGTAAGAATTTCCTTATCAGCTTTTATTATATTAATAAGAATAATATTGTCTTCGACCTATAAACAAGTTATACATATTATGTCAAAAACCCAAAACTCTTAGTGGAAAGATATATACTTTTAAGGAGAGTATACCCATACTTTTATTTCAAGAATGATACGCTTGAGGTGAGTATCTATACATTCTTTAACGAAGAAACATATGCTTGATAGAAGAATAAAATGCATCATAATCCACTGTAAGAATAATATTATTCTTAGAGTAAGAATTTCCTTATCAATTTTTATTATATTAATAAGAATAATATTGTTTTCGACCAATAAACTAAATATACAATTTATGTCAAAAATCCAAAACTCTCAGTGGAAAGATATATATTTTTAAGGAGAGTATACCCATACTTTTATTTCAAGAATGATATGCTTAAGGTGAGTATCTGTACATTATTTAACGAAGAAACATATGCTTGATAAAAGAATAAAATGCATCATAATCCACTGTAAGAATATTATTCTTAGAGTAAGAATTTCCTTATCAGTTTTTATTATATTAATAAGAATAATATTGACTTCGACTAATCTACGAGTTATTCTCACCCACTTTTTACAATATTATTCTTAAAGCAAGTATTTTCTCATCAATTGCTGTATCAGTAAGATAAATATTGTTTTCGACTAATAAATAGTTATCCAATTTATGTAAAAAATCATAAATTCATAGTGTAAAATAGTATTATTCTTAAAAAGTATACACATATACACATTTCAAGAATGTTATTCTTAAAGTGAGTATATGTGTATTCTTCAACGCAAAAACATTTACTTCATTGAATAATTGTTTGGATCATAGTTTACTTCAAGAATATTATTCTTAAAGTAAGTATATCCTTATAAATAACTTTATTAATAAGAATAATATTGTCTCCGATCAATGAAAAGGTATTCAATTTATATCAAGAAAAAAAAAAATTTAAAAGAAAAAAATATATTCTCCCTAAGAAACTAATACGTTTCTTGGATGAATACTTCGGCCATTTCTTGAACTAAGACCTTAAAGTATTGAATCAAGCATTTATGTCTTAATCTTAGTAAATATTATGAGAATAAATTATTCTTACATTAAGAATTCACAGTTTCTTTGATTTATAATAATGTTTTAATTTCAGACAATATTGTCTCACATCTAAAGAATATTTTTGAGAATATCGGTATTTTTGGGTTAAGTAAATATATATATTTTTTTTTTTCCGTGTACGTCACACAGAAAGGATACGCGTGCTGTGTAGAATCAGAGAAGAAATAAGAATGAAGAACTGAATAATTACGTTAATTGAATAATTCATTATCAACTTGTACTAGCGGCCGGTCCCGGCTTCGCACGGGTGGACATTAATAACCTACTCAGAGATGATAATGTAGCGTTCTAATAGTGAAAGAATTTTTGAAATTGGACTAGTAGTTGTTGAGTATATTCAACCATACAATAATACAAATTTTTACTCATGTTAAAACTAGTATAGATTTGTATAATTATAATTTTCCCAACCATTAGCAACACCGGCTAAATACACACACATTAGCCACTATAACTAATAAATAGTTAAATAACAGAGAACCCTTCAATAATTGGGGTTATTCCAAGCGGCATGAAGCTGAATGAGTGTAATGGGTTTATGTGTCAACTGTGTGTTGACGTATTAGTGGTTATAGCAACAAACCGATTATTATCATTACGTTTGTCCTCATCATGAACCAGCATTTCAATGTTACAACTGTTGGGATGTCGATCCAGAGTGATTGGTTCAAATAACCGATGCGGGTTGGCGGATGGCACGTGTATTTCGAATTTTTAGTTCTTGGACATGTCGGTTTTCTTACAATGTTTTCCACCGATCATGCAAACATTTGTCCCGTAGTGGGGATCGAACCCGCAACTTCTCGCTTCTCAACCAGCCATTCACTTTTGCACCACAGAAGTCGCTAAAACTTTAAACTATAATATAGAGCTTCATAGAGTTTCTTCATCTTATATCAGACGATAAACGTCCACTGCTGACATAGGACTCCCCAAAAAGCCTTTGACGATTCATTTTGAGCCTTCACCATCCACCGACTACCTGCGACCACTTTTATGTTATCGGTTTATCGAGTGGGTGACCGTCATATAGTTCGTTTTACAGTTCACGGTCGCCGTTCGAGAACGTTATTCTCGAGCGGTTATCGGTTCTGCGAGTGAGTTTCTTACCTTCGCCTCAAAACGAAACTAACCATAAAGTCCCTGTCGAGTACTAGACACAATAATATACGTTTAGAGCGGAAATGTGCGCCGTACGAAAGATAACTCTTTGCGAACTGCCAAAGTACGGTCAAGGGAAAAATTATAAAACTATCTGTTTTATGCAGAAAATGTAAGTAAAATTGTTTTTTCACTTAGATCTTAAACAGCGGATCAACCATCTGTTTTAAGACATGCTCATAAAAATTCAATTTTGTGTTGCCATAATATCATAAGGGCCTATTTACGGTTCAATAATTGCAAGAATTCTGGTTTAAGAATATTTATTTCTCAATAAGAATAACTTCACTTACATGAGAAATTCTTAAAACTAACGCATAACATTTGCTGGGCTTTCATAAGTACACTAAAATGTAATACAATAATAAAACTAAGATAAAAAAAAAACAAACACAGATAAAATAATTTGTTAGTACCTAACAAATATGATTGATAAAATAGAAAGAATAAAATATTCAGGTTTAAGAGTATTTATTTCTCATAAGAATAAACATTCACTTGCATGGGATATAATAAAACTTATAAGAATTGACTTGTTATTTCGATTTCAGAAGAAATATTTGACATTTTGCTCTGAAATCAAACTTCCATCTATTCTGTAACAACTACATCTACCTAACCATTTTATAACAGCAATACTTTAATTGTAAAATATATTTGAGATCATCCAAAGAAAACTACTGTTTCGTAAGTAAAATAATGGTTAGTTTTCCCTCGGCAGTACAAGCAACAGTGGTTGATTGTTCACCAACGCGAATCGCCTTAGGGTTGTTCTAAAAATTACATTCACCTCCCCCCACACCCCCGATGAAGTTCAATAGCGGGAACGAAGCCAGACGGTTATTCTGAAGGAAGTTTCAGATGTTTTCAATGATATTACTACTAAAATAAAAAATACTCAGTCCGATCATTTGAACCGTATCTATTTAAAACGGTTAAAAACTATATTACCATCTTTAAGTAAGTAAGTAAAGTAAGTAAGTAAGTAAGGTAAGTAAGTAAAGTAAGTAAGTAAAGAAAGTAAGTAAAAAATATATTTATTCGATAATATCACAAGGATCATTTTGAAACGTCTTAAAGCTAGGTGAATTTACGTCATCAGTATATTTTATCAACTTGTTATTTGAGGGCACGCTAAACAAACCAAGCGAAGAGCATAATAATCATCATTAAATTGAAATAAAATAATCGTAGGAGAACCAAGGTCACTAACATAGTTTTCTATATTAGCAAATCGAAATGGCAATGATCTCTAAAGAATAAGAACAAGAATAAGAATAAGAATATTTTTATTGTAAAACTGTTATAAATGTAAGATGGTAAAATTAAAAATACAAAAATACTTACAACAGTTTTGAAATATTTTTAGACAGTTTTAGAATTTGGCATTCTATGAGAGAGGCCGGTTCAGCAGTAGACATCTATTGGCTGATATGATGATTTCGTGTGTATTATGATTAAAATGATTAATTACGATCACTGGTGGTGGTGACCTCGCCTTCTGATCCTAAGGTCGTGAGTTCGAATCCGGTTGTGCACTAATGGATTTTTCTATTCGAATTTATGTGCGCAATGCCAGTGCTCTCATATGGTGAAGGAAAACGTCGTGAGGAAACCGGCATGTCCAAGAACAACTAAAAATTCGAAAGACATGTGCCATCCACCAAGCCGCATTGGGTCCGCGTGGTGGATCAAGACCCAATCACTTCTCGCCAGAGAGTAGGCCAGTGTCCCAGCAGTGGGAACATTAGAAGGCTGTCATGATGATTAAGATAATCATGTCTTGTTATCATTTATCTCTTCATATTTTGTTTTTTGTTTAATTTGTACGTGTTGCGTCGTCTCAAATAAATATTAAATCATTCGTTCGTTAATTATGATGATACTTTCGTGTGCCGTGTTCTGTGACTGAATAAAATTATTTTCTTTCTTTCTTTCTTTATTGAACAAGCGCCCACATTCTGTAAAGCAAAACGACATTCGATCTACGTCTCAAGGTGGCAACCCGTGAGTGATACCTCTGGTATTGCAAGCGCCCATAGGCAGCGGTAGGTTACCGCTTACCATCTTGTGGGCCGTACGCTTGGTTGCTACTTTAGTTGTATAAAAATACCACGACCATTTTAGTTGTCTCGGAGTCAGGCAGCCCTTCACAGAATAAGGAGGCCGGACGGCACGTACTTTGTAATTCGATTGGGCTGGACGCCGATTGAGACTTGGCTAAAACATATTTCACGGGTGCCAAGGAAAACACACAATTTACTGTCTTTCTTTTAGTTGTTAAATTGGGATAATGCTAATATAGTTAACGCGTTGTAAGTGAAATCATAAGATGTTTAGATAAACGACGATAATTTAAAATAAATCGCAGAGGATTGATAGACGAAGATTTCAGGAAAGAAAGTACAGAAATCCACATCAGTGCATAATGGGAAGCTGGTATAGAGCCAAAAATGGGGATGAGCTCAGAAGTGAGTGAACTGACTGAGGTGCGTGCAAAACGGGTTCTATTGAAGCGGCGAGTCAGTAGTTTGCTAGACCTGTAATAAAATATTTGTTACGGGTGTTTTTTTTATACTACTAAAGTGGCAACCAAGCGTACGGCCCACTTGATGGTCAGCGGCTACTGTAGCCTATGTACGCATGCAACATCATAGATATCACTTGCGTGTTACCACCCTGAGACGTTAGATGGTAAGTCTCATGTGCCTGTAATTCTACCGGAAACCATACCCTTCGAACCGGAACACACCTATGCGAGCATTACTGCTTGGCGACAGAAATAGTTATGGTGGTAGTACTTCCACGGGCGAGCTCTATCACAAAGAACTCTACTACTTGTGATGCTGTATTATTTTACTGGTTCTGAGATGTCTGTAGTATATACCTTTGACACAAGTAATCCTAGTTTAGGTTCAGAGCATACTGTGTTTAGGTTTGGAAGGTTTTATAGCATGTGAAATTACTAGGCGAATGAGACTAAGTCTGTTTTGGGGTGAGGAGCGCAGTAGACTGTCACGCAAAACTTTAAAGCTAAAAATTTAGGGTAACACTGCATCGGTTAGGGTCCAGTGTCAAACATCAGGTAAATAACTTGATCGTACAGTATGTGACTGTGCGATCAAGCTGGGATGTAACTTTTAAATAACTTTTATCCCACGTTTCTGTACTTCCGTAGCGAATTCTGAAATTCGATTGTCATTGATACAACTCAATTTTAATAGATACCGCATCTACTACAACCAGGCGACGCCAGACCGTCCTCACCACCTTACGATGGTCAACTGGTGGTCTGGCAGTCTCTATAAGTCACCTGTCTTGCCATTTGCTGATAATGTGTACAGTGACTTCCGCGGCAGGCTCTTCGAAGTACCTGTTCTTCATGTAAGTAGACTCTACATACTTTTGCTTCACTGGTTTTGTGCCTTTGAGCATAAAGCTACTATGCTGATCACCTAATAAGGCAGATCAAGTTAGAGCGCTTGATTTGTACCCGGTTTTAAATGAGATGCATGTACGTCTGGTCTTGTCAACAAACGCTCACAAACTGCCATCAAGAGTTACACATACATACATTTGCCGGGCATAGTGCGGTGATGCTAGCGACGGCTTCGTGAACAAAGCTCCATAGTGTTTCATGCACAACCGATGGCGCTGTGGCTGGCAGAAACCGTATCATCGATAAGCTCTTGTGATTAATTCATCGGTGGTGACATAAAAAACGCCACACCTAAAAAATCCTTACACTAACGGCGCCATGGCTCCTGTCTCGATAGACGCGTGAAAGGAAGCACTGGACTGTTTATATGTAATTTTTTTCAAAGGCACCTCCGTGGCACTTCGTAAGATTCATCAACGACTCTACGATCAAAGTAACTGGTGGACGCGATGACAAACTTCTTTCACTGATGGCCAACAAGCTAAACTTCAGGTACCTACCTAAACGCCCTACTTTAGTTCAGACTTAAAGATCGAGATTATTTTTTTATTTATAATATGGACCACATAAATCAGACTTTAATTGCAGTACATACAAAGTGGTTGAGTAACCGCGTCAGCTTTGAAAGTCAGCGACAGGCTGCTAGCGGGTGCGAGCGCTGAGCTGATGTATGTGTGTAGCAACAAAACAAATAATTTACTTCACATCTTTTATGGAACAGGTACCGGTATTATGACCCACCAGACCGCAGTCAAGGATCCAGCATTGCTGGGAATGGAACCTTCAAAGGAACTCTTGGTCTTATTTGGAAACGGGTAAGATCTAAGTTCATAGATCTCAAGTAATTAAGTTTGTGTGAGTCAGTGGCCAACTCTGGTGACAGAGCTTTTAGGCCGCCCAAAGGCCTCTGTCATGACCTAACCACTTTGAAAAAGCCAGGAACGACAGCTTAACGTGCCCTCCGAAGCACGGGAACGCTCAGTTTAAATTGCCACTGGCACCCATCCAAATAGTGAATACGCGGCACAGT
The DNA here is from genome assembly GCA_951394395.1 of Colostygia pectinataria. NCBI lineage: Eukaryota > Metazoa > Arthropoda > Insecta > Lepidoptera > Geometridae > Colostygia > Colostygia pectinataria. Next base: position 11,973,743 of record OX596353.1, on the reverse strand, counting down.
GTTTAACTTCATTGATCTGTTAAGAATAACTTGGCCAGCTACGTCACGAGCGGTTCTATTTTATAGGTTGATCAACTTGCTTGCTTGCAGGAAGCTGATTTTTTTATTGGTGACGTCACAATGACGTGGGAGCGGTTGCAGGCGGTAGAGTTCTCTTTCCTGACGCTGGCTGACTCCGGCGCGTTCCTCACTCATGCGCCCGCCAAGTTGAGCGAAACCTTGGCTATCATCCGTCCTTTTCGTTGGGAGGTAAGGTTCAAATAACCGCTTACGCCAAACAAAAGTTCATGATGATGACCTCTGTGGCGCATTAGGCGAGTACCTGGTTGAAAAGCAGAGGCTGCGGGTTAGATCCTCGCTGTGGAACAAATGTTTGCATGATTAGCAAATATTTATTCCAAATCAAAGTGTATTAGTTATCTGGTTCCCATAGTACAAGCTTTTCTTAGTTTGGGGCTAAAAGGCGCTGAGTTAAAAAATGTAGGTACGCCAATATTATAGCTAATGGCTTTACCTGAATAAGTAAGTAATAATTTAGACATTTGTTGTACTAAATTATTACTTACTTAATTAGTTTACCCATTATCTCATACTAAGCAAATCCTAAAAAGTGGTGATTCTTTCCAGGTCTGGCCATTGGTGTGCGCTACTCTCCTCATCACAGGTCCAGCACTTTGGGTTGTGATAGCAGCGCCATCTCTGTGGCAACATAGCGAACGTGATCAATTAGGACTCTTCAATACTTGCTGTTGGTTCACTACCACATTATTTCTGAGACAATGTACGTTCTTCAATGACTGTTTTTTTTTATACAACTGAAATGGCAACCAAGCGTACGGCCCACAAGATGGTAAGCGGTTACCGCAGCCTATGGACGCTTGCAATACCAGAAGTATCACTCGCGAGTTGCCACCTTGAAGCTAAGATCGAAAGCCTCATGTGCCAGTAATTTCACCGGAAACCATACCTTTCACACCGGAACACAGCAATGCGAGCATTACTGCTTTGCGGCAGAAATAGGTATGGTGGTAGTCCTTCCCCGGACGAGCTCTATCACAGAGAACTCTACTACTCGATTGTCTTTTTGGTTGATTTTGTTTTGTTTTGTTGATTGACACTGTATAACACTACAAAAACAATGTTCCTGTACTCGTGCATGATTCTAATGGGATCAGTTGCCCGATTCAAAATATTCATTAGGTCAACTGATCCCGCGGGATAAGTTCGAGCGGGATGAGTTGACTTGAGAGTCTCTAGATTAAAACATATATTTTGTTAGCAAACTAAAGTCAAAAAGCGTCGCTTTAATTTGATCTTTGTTCATAAATGCGGACCTAAGTTTTTTGTAATAGTCAACGTGGCGTTCAATAGCTTTTAATCCTTTTAATGTACGTAGTAGTATAATTTGTGACAGGTAGGTAATTGGTACGATGTAAACAGTTTTGTGTACGGTACGACTTTTTGCACACGTACATTTATGTTTTTTTTTATTGACTCATTTTACTCTTACTATTTATACAGCTTCCAGCAAAGAACCTTCTAACACCCACAAAGCTCGCCTGGTTTCTGTACTGATCTCTCTCGGAGCCACTTACGTCATCGGAGATATGTACTCAGCAAACCTGACGAGTCTTCTGGCGAAGCCGGCGAGGGAAAAACCTATTGGGACTTTACCGGATTTGGAAGAAGCTATGGCTGACCATGGGTACGAGCTTGTGGTGGAGAGTCACAGTTCTTCCTTGGCAATTTTGGAGGCAAGTATTATTACCTATTAAAATATATATTATAGTCATTCGTAAGACGTTCACTTATTGCTAATCTTGTAACGTTAATTTTAAACGAATATCGACTGAATGTCTGCAGTCGCTTTTCGACTAGTTATCCAAACTCTATCTAATAGTTGGTTACTAATGTTTATAATTTTTTTAAGTCGATTGAGCTGGAAAACCACCGCCAGCCCACGGTTTGAACTGTCATCACCATCATTATTAGCATCATCATCATCCTACAGACAAAGAAAAGTCTCCTCTAAAAGAGCGCCATGAGTCACGCATGGCTCTTGACGAGCGGTTATGATCAACAGAACGGGACAGGTGTCTACGGGCGGCTGGCGAAGCTGATGCGCCGTCAGAAGACCCAAAGAGTGAGAAACGTGGAGGTCGGTGTACGCCTAGTGCTGTCTCGGAAGCGAGTGGCTGTTCTCGCGGGAAGGGAGACATTGTACTATGATACTGAGCGATTCGGTAGGCATGAGGAGTAGTTTGTAAACTAATGCGACACAGTTTTGTTTTATGTCAGCTAATGATAGGACTATCAAGCACTGTGCCTGATGATAAGTACTACTTATACTTGATCAGTTGCATGCAGTACCACCTAAAGCTTTAGGTTTTAGAGTTAATCGTGGTCCTATTCTGCGTTGGCCCGATTTCCGAGTCGCAAGTTAGTCCAGTAATTTCACTTGCTACAGAGCCCTCAATAATGCTTGTATACTACTGATTGTTTGCTGAATATGTAGCACTGCGATAGTACCTACCAAGAAACTAAGGAATCTTGCAAAAAATCTACCACCAGGTAAGTATATTTTCACACGGTTTTACCTTAGATAAACTGTATTAACTTACCAAAAAACGCACCAAACTCAAGTGTTAGCCAGTGTGCCAAAATTACTGCAGCTTTTTACTGAAGCCCATTTTGATGGTAAGCTGTTTCCGTAGCAGCTATGTATGCTTGCAACATCAGATATATCACTTGCACTTTGCCACCGTTAGACGTAGATTTAAAGTCTCATGTTCCTATAATTTCACCGGAAACCGTACCAAAACCGAAACACAGCAATGCGAGCATTACTTGGCGGTATGGTAGTAGTTCTTCCCCGGACGAACTCTATCACAAAGAACTCTACTACTCCTATTTATATTTAAATTGTGTATGTAATTTTCAGGCTCTCATAGCTTCCATCTAAGTGAGAAGCTTTACACACGTTATTCGGCTATTGCCCTTCAAATAGGCTGTCCTTATTTGGAGACGTTTAATAATGTGTGAGTATTCATAATTCTACCCTATTCGGTATTATGTTCTGTTTGAATGGGATTTGTGAGGGATTACTTTGAAAATCAAAGCCCTGGTAGTCTAGAGGTAGTAACCCCGTCTTCTAATCCAGGTCGTGGGTTCGAACCCGGCCGTGAACCAACGGATTTTTCTTTTCGAAAAAAAATAATGCTCAAAGACTAATAATTCGAAAGACGTGCCAGCCACCCATCTGCATAAGTTTCGCTTGGTGGATAAAGACCCAATCACTCTCACTCGAGAGTAGGCTAATGTCAAAGCAAAGGGAGCATTAAAAGGCTGTCATGATGATTTTGACGATCAAGGTGTCAAGCTTGTTCCTTGTTCAGCGGCGGCTGGGACGGGTAATACATATATAAATAAGCAGTAATAATGTGGTGCACTAAGATTCTCTCTGTTATGGGAATCACTACAAAGACCAGCTATAATAAGCTTCCATGCTTAAGAAAGCACGTTAAGCAGTTCGTCTCGGCTTTTTCAAAGCTGTTAGGCCATGACGAAGGCCTTCAGACAGCCTATTAATTCCGTCACCAGAATTGGTCTCCTACAAACTTAGGTACTTTACTTTTAATACACTTTCGAGTATTTTTTTATTTTTTTTTTAACCATTTTATAAATAAAAATGAATCCAAACATAATTACAATCTAGCCTTATAAAAGACTAATCAGTAATTTGACGTTGACCTAGTTTTAAAGAATAAAGTTATTGCTAAGAATGTGTCCACTAACAGTTTTCTTACTGTCTCTATTCAAGGGGAAGCACTTTCGAGTAATTGAGTATCTCACCGTTTTAAAGGGTCATGACGCTCTTCGAAGCCGGCATCTTGGCGAAGATGACAACAGACGAGTACAAGAATCTTCCAGAAGCGTCTAGAAGGTCAGGGCCCGTCACAGAGAGCGACAGAAGGCAGGCCAATGAAATGATGGGCGAGTTAAACGCCTCCCCTTCGCAGGTAAGAGTCTAAACTACTAACTTACTATAGTCGCTTACTGACAAAATATTAGGTGTAGTTCTCTCGACGGATCTCGGCTATCGTGAAGTTAGCCGTTTTTGATGCGCAAAGACAATTCAGTTCGAAAAAACCCCATTGCGCATCGAATCCGCATCGAAGTTCTGACTTACTTACTTACTATTGAACTGTGACAACTTATGTTCAGCAGCAGATTGGTATACTTAATTCAATGATAATGATCATGCATCAGGCATGATGACTGATTTTGAAAAACTGTTCTATTGTGTTCAAAGTATCGACTATAAGCAAAAAAGAACTTATTATTCCAGAAATTAATGGGTTAGTAGTAAAAAAATGCGATTACAGTTGAATTTTAAAATTCACGCCAAAACGCGCTGAGTCGCGGAGTGATATCGGTGACGTCGTTTTCAATGTAAAATTTCAGCAATAAGGTTCAAAATGCAATTTTTTTTTATGTCACTAATCAGAGAACCAAGATGCTCTATTGATGTTTTTAAACCTTATAAATGGCGGATATTTTGTAGTTTTTTTTTTTTAATATTATCAATCTCGCATCTAATGTAAAAAGAAATATGGCGTTTATATTCCTTGAATCATTTTTCATAAGGTGAAGACCTGATTTTAGTGATTCTTGGATAATGTCATCATGCCCGGCAATTCATTCAACAGCCCCAGCCGGAGTCATCGAAGGGACTAGAACCTGTCTCTTTACGGATGCTGCGTGGCGCGTTCTGTTTGCTCGGCATAGGGTATACTTTAGCTGGTGAGTGGTTTACTTTTGTAAAGGCTAATGACTGATATGGAATTACCGAAGAGTATAACAAATATTGAGTAGATATTAAGTAGATTTTAGGCCGTGCGTGTGGAACTAGGGTAAATTCGGGTCAGTCCCATATGTTCTACATAACATAACACATTTTTGAAATTTTGTTCGGGTGTCATGTTCCATAGATATAGCACGTTTCAAAGTGCTCTTTGTGATTTTATTGAAAAAAAATATTTTGAATTTAAATTTAAAATGAGATTCATTATTTATGCATCTTAGAAGTGGACATTTCTTAGAAAGCCCCAATTTGCCTAAAGCTTATACTAATGGCACAGAACCAAAGACATTGCTCAGAATAGACAATAGTACTACTTTGGTAACTAGATAACTGATAGAATATTTATATTATGTTCTGCGTATTTTTTTTTCTTTTAGCTATAGTCCTCAGTATCGAAGTCCACCTCCACCGAAGGTCGCTGAACCGGAACCGGCCTGCACCAAACGCCAAGCGAGCGAAGAAGCCCAGAGTGTTCGACAAAGCCCGCAAGGATCTCGCAAGAGCTTACAGAAGGGTGTTCATATCAGTATGTAGATGGGTTGACAGAGCTCTGGGTCCGGGAAATCTAGAGCATTAGAAACTTTAAGATTTCACATGCAATTAGCCCCGGAAGCTGTAAAACTAAAACGGTAAAACATTTTTTTTTTTTATGTCAGGAAGTGAAAAGAGACATTGTTGTAAAGTCTCTTTCGCCCAGTAATTTCACTTGCTACAGTGCCCTTTAAACCTAAACACAGTAATGCTTGCACACTACTTGCTGCTTACACTACTGCCTGGAGGTAGAATATCTGACACTGCGGTGGTACCCACCACTGGTACCACCACACTAATATTATAAAGAAAAAAATTGGATTTCATAAATTATTTCACCATTAGAATGCTACACATAGGCTATATTGCTAGCGGCCCTTTCCAGCTTTGCACGCGCGACGCGCGGACATTAATTTTTTAAACATTTAAATTTTTCAAACATTTACTCCATATACGTTTATCCCAAAATGTTCAAAAGATTAGATTAAAAAGACATTTTTGTCTACCCGTGCGAAGCCAGGACGGGCTGCTAGTTAGTTATACTAAGTACTTGTTTAGAAATAAAGTTTGATGTTTGCCCATAGTTATTTATTTATAATTAATTATAATTTACTATTGACGTGCCTCCCCTTCGGACCGTTTCGTCCGTGACCCCGGAAAATGGCATGGTAGCATGGCAGTCGTTCATTGAATTAGTGCAACAGCGAACAGTAATGAAGTTAATCTGAAGACTCGTCGTCTCGAAGCTCACCACTCGCGACCCCGTGTTGCGCGGCTAATTGTGTCGTAACTATGCTGTTTTGTAACTCTAAGATACATCATCATTATCACATCAAGACTGCAAAATATAAGCCTCTTCCAAATATTGCTAATTTTGAGCCTTCACTATCCTCCGAAATCCTGCGATTTTAATGTCATCGGTCCTACAAGTGGGAAGCCGTCCTACACTTTGTTTGCGGTTTCCATTTGAGAATCTTTAGTTCTCACCTTATTCTTCTAAATTTCTCATTTTAATCCCCTGCCGCAGCTAAATTCGATGATTCGGATTTGTGAACAAAAAGTGGCGAAATCCCCTTCGCATGGGATTATTTAAAGGGATTTTAAAACCAAGTCTTGCATCATCTGTAAATATTTGTTGCAGGTGTTGTGTTTCAATGTATGATATGAGGAGCGCTCGTGACGTAGCTGGCTAAGTCGTTCTTAACAGATCAACGAAGTTAGGCACTGTTCCGCGGGGTCATCATTTGGATGGGTGACCGCCAGTGGCAATTTCAACTGAGCGCTCCCGTGCTTCGGAGGGCACGTTAAGCAGTCAGTGGCCAACTTTAGAAATTCAATTAGGAAAACGGTTAAAGCAAGATGATTCGTTAACATCAAAAAGTACGTTAAGTTTAGAACCATGCATTTCGTTCGTAAAAGCTGTCGTTTCGCACCATATTTGCAAAACTATATTGTATTTACCTACACAACTGAAACTTAAACTATGAGTTGCAGTAAACTCTTCAGGATTTAAATAGACAAAGCGGAATATTTCTGTAGCGCAGAGCTTTGTAAGCAAAGCGCAGCGAGTAGGTGCTCAGGGTATCCTTTTGATTTTATTACGGAACAAAGAAAGAAAACAGACGTAGTTACAAGCAACGGATGCTTTTTTATTCTATAGTTGTAAGTTGAACTCTCGTAAATAGGCCAGTGCTTTCGTACGGTGATGACAAAATATCGTGAGAAAACGGGCATGTCCAAAAACTTTAAACTCGAATGGCATGTGTGTTCTATTTTGTATTCCTTTTTTTTATCTTTATTGTATCTTTTGTTTTTAAATGTTTATATGTGTTATAGTAGTGAATATGTCTATGTCTATGTGCTATTCATTAATTTGCATTGGATACGCGTGGTGGATTTATACCCAATTTACCCAATCACTCTCACTCGAGAGTAGGCCAGGGTCCCAACAGTGGGAACATTGGAAGGCTGGCATGATGAAGATAGAAAACAGACGTAGTTATCCAAATGCAGAAACGGATATTTTTCGATTCCATAGCTTGGTTGAACTCTTGTAGACAGACATGCTCAGGTTCCTTACTCAAAAAATATTGAGTGCATTTTATCACGTGCTCAAAACGGTGATTGAAAACATCGCGAGGAAACCATGTCCAAAAAATAGATTTGCAAAAATTTTTAATTCGTTAATTTTCAAGTAATTTTATTTTAATATTAACTTTTAACGGTGGCACAGAACAGATATTTGACGGTGGTCTATAACTCTGCCACCAGAGTTGACCACTGACTCATATGAACTTACTTACTTTCATATTAAAATCCCAAAGTTTACATTTAATATTATGAATAGTGAGTTATTTTCCTGCCATAGAAACACACACACACCTCTTGTAATATAGCTAGATAATTAATAAATTATTAATTAAGGCAACGTTATAAGATTTGTTATAAAAGTTAATTTAAAACATTATATAATTTAAACAAATATTTATATTTTGTATACTTACTTCTATTATTATTATTATTATTTTCTTTTATATTTTCTCAACAAGTAAGTTTTTTAGATTCGATATGCTGTAACATGTTAATAGTCATTATTTTTAATTTTAGTTTAGTTATTAGTTTTTAAGTACTGTTTGTTTCCCAAATAAACGAAAATAAAATAAATAAATAATGGCTTACCACCTGCCACCTAAAACAATACATCGTAAAGTAGAACGTAGATCGCCGTTATTGTACGGTCAACGGCAAGTTGTAAGCACCTTCGATTACCGTAGCATTTCCCTTCTAATTAAAATTAATAATTGTGCGAGTATTGTTTTGGGCTGAGGGGTGTTGGAATCCAAACATATTGAAGTGCAGCTGCCAAGCCTAGTTTTGAACTTAGCCATTTAAGGGCGAGGGTTGAGTTGTGAGTGGAAATTGTTTAGTCAAAGTTTATCATCATCGTCGGGCAGTTCTTCCCAAAGAATGCTATAGCGACCGACACCGACTTTCTGCGACTGCTTCATCGAATGAGGGGCCGTGGTACACTTCAATTTCGAGTGTCAAAATGATAAACTAACTAACTAAGACTAACCGTTAACTAAGATAATTTCTACGAATTTCAATTAACTAATAATACACATTTCCATTATTATAATAATACAGAAAAATAATGTTTATTAATCTAAAGGCAAGATATGGTCTTTCAATATCATATATTATAAACGCGATCCAATAATCCTAATGATTCAGAATTACAGATGGGCATCCAACGGTTTAGATTCGCATTCGGATTTAAAATCGGATTTGAAACGCGTTATTTTTTATGAGCCAGAAACTCACCATTTGAAACTCACTTACTTACAAAACATTTGAAAACTAGCTAGGTCAAAAATGTTAGGTATTTTTATGAACTGATATTATTTTAACGGATGAATTTATTTATGTTTTGATTGCAATTGAAGGATTGTAACCAAATTAGTAGAGTAGGTAAGACCATAAAAGTGATTTTATCAACATATAATAAATATTTTTGTTTATTTGCTACCCAAGTTTCCTGTCACTTGCACCACATCGCAACATCTGGGCCTCTAAACGTAGGGCCAAATGTTTCCAAATTTAAAGTTTATTAGGGTCCCCGGCGCCGAAAATGGCCGTATATTCTAATATCGGTAATTACTTTACGGTATATTTATGTAAAGGTAAAATAATTTATAGAATAGAGCACTTTTACAGCTTTCCTTTAATTTATTTATGCTTTAGTTCAAATATTTATGCCCTTTTTAGGCTTTGATCAAATTAACTTTTAATTTTATTTTACTCAAGAGTATTATTAAATGTAATTTCGTGGGACTCAGCCAACGTTTCTAGGAATGTTTGTTTGTGGTTCAGAATGTACCTTGGTACTTATAATATAACAATAAAACTGTAATTGATTTCTTAAAAGAAAAAATCTAATCATGAAACCAAAAACCAAACACTAGCGTAGTACATACCTACATGTCTAAGTATACCTAAATGATAAAAACACCCAACTTTTCTTCAGCTCTACAGGTACATATGCTTGACAGTAATTTACTCAAAAAAATCATGATGTGAATAATGTCACGGTCACAAAACCTAAAATATTTACCGATGCGCGCATCAAGCGCACAAAACTGCACGTAACAATCTCGCATTTCAACCGAGCATCGCATGGTTCGCCCACCGCGTCACCAAGATCGTCAACAGCTAAACTTAGAGATAAGGAACCTACGTACCTTGTGGTTTGTGACTTAACAGAGTACCTATCTTACCTATTATTTAAAGCAGATAAAGTCACGGGAAACTAACAGTATTCGATGTTACCTTGTACATTAATATAAAAAAAGCTTTTATCTCTCAGATCTATAAGATCTTTGCGAATATAATTAGCAATCTGCAAATAGTATCCAATCCACATATTTTAATAAAAGAAATAAATGAGATATAATTTTACTTAGTCTGTAATTTTGTAGAAATTAGGGCAAGCGCGAGTCATTCTCGCATACAGACGGTTTTGGTGTCATGAAAATATAACATGCATTGTTTCGAATTTTTAATTCCTAGACATGCCATGGTTTCCCTCGATGTATTTCTTTACCGTTTGAGAGGCACTGGCATTACGCACATATTATGTACATCTTCGAAAAGATTTTATTATATGATGCACCTAAGTTTAACCAATAATAATAATCAATAATCATATCCGCCAATGCGGATTAGTGGATGCCAATTCGGATAGAATTTAGATATACGAGTATACCCAATCGTCCGCATGGCTTACGACACTTTCGCTCGAGAGTAGGCTAGTGTTTCAGCAGTGGCAACAGTCATGATGACTGAATATTTTCTATCAGGTATGGTGTGGGGATTTTAATCACATTATTAACACTATCAAACTAACATTATCAATGTGAATTTTTGAATGTTTGTTCTTCTATAATTCGATAGCCAATGAACCATATAAAACATAAAATAGACAATGACAATGACAATAGTAGTAGTAGAGTTAGGACATAGGTTCGGTTCTAAAGAAGTACGCCTATTTCTGCCGCCAAGCAGTAATGCTCGCATTGCTGTGTTCCGGTGTGAAGGGTATGGTTTCCGGTGAAATTACTGGCACATGAGGCTTTCGATCTTAGCCTCAAAGTGGCAACCCGCGATCGATACCTCTGGTATTGCAAGCGTCCATAGGCTGCGGTAACCGCTTACCATCTTGTGGGCTGTACGCTTGGTTGCCAATTCAGTTGTATAAAAAAAAAAAAAAAAAAACTGTTTCCGAGTTTTACGCAAACGAAGTCGCTGGCAACAGCTATTATCAAATAATCAGTTATTAATATTAATAAATCACTCATATCGTGCGTGTCTTAGATCTCTACTCATATCTTTATTCCCAGAATCTATTATCGTTCTCTATATTAATCTAGAGTTTTGAAGCCTGGATTAGATTCCATTTGTATTGACCCATATGATTTTAATTAGTAAAGTTTTTTGTTTGAGCTTAAGCTCAGATGAACACGAGACAGGCCTTATGTATGTTTTAGATGCTATTTGTTCTTTAATCAAAAAAATTAAGGACTAAAATTTAATACGAGTTTGTTGCCAGATTCTTCTAGGCTGGGGGGTGCGTGGAACTGGCGTAAATTCACCTAGATATAAGACGTTTCAAAATGATCCTTGTGATATGATTGAATAAAGTGATATTTTGACTTTGACATTACCAAAAATTTATTATTATGTACCTATTGCGACACAAGCACACAAGACGTTTATCCCTTGTTGTCCTTGTTTATCCTTAACCCACACAAACACCTTACTCGAATCAAATATTTGCAAAAATTGCAAACATTGTCTCCGCAGTAGTATCAAACTCGCCTCTTGCTTCTCAACCGGACATTCCGCCCACTGCTCTACCGAGGTCGTCACTAATTTACCCGGTTTCACTTGTGTTATTTTATTTTTTAGCAAATTTTTACACCCTGTATATTTTCTTACCGTTTAAATCTTTCCTGAACTTTTACAAACATTTCAAGACCAAAATTAGCCAAATCGGTCCAGCCGTTCTCAAGTTTTAGCGAGACTAACGCACAGCAATTCATTTTTAATTATAAGATTTATTTAACTAGAACGGTGCATAACCAATTACACTAATTATTAAAATTAATTATTACTAATATAGGTAGGTACTCTATAAGTAAGCAACTTTAGCGCCCAGCATATAATTTGCAATGCTGAAAAGGGCAAATAAGTTTTAAGTGCCATATAAATTATATAAATTCTTTTAGGACCTACTCTTGTAACACTTAGTTATACAAATAAATATCTTGAATCATGAATCTATGCTCTGTTTCATCCGAGGCGTTAAAATGTTATTTATCAACTTCGTTCCAACTTGCGTCACTATTGCGTTCGTAGCTAGAAAAACTCCAAGACAACAAAATGCACTAAATGTGATTAATATAATATAAGAGGTACCTATATTTAAAAAACTGAATTTTACTATATTATTAAATACGTCATAAATATTTTATTAATACAAGATGAATAAAACATTCGTAAATGAGGACGAATTCATAAAACAATACAGTGTACGCTTATTTCGTGCAAATTAATTTTGCATTCACTTTTATGACGTTGCTGGTACAAAATTAAAACCGCAGTGCGTTCGTGTTATTACTATTATTCCAGTTTTTAATTATATTCCGGAATTTTGCTGTCAAAGCAACGTAAAAAAATGCTATTACAACAATCCTTATTTGACAAAATATGGCGGAAGCAGTAATGCCTTCATTCATAAAAAAAACTGAAAATCAACGGCTTGCTTTGTCTTTCCCTTTCTTTGCCTTTCCTTGTCATTCTTATGTCAATGAACGATGATTGATTTGAAAGGCACATTAGCTAACAAAAGTTTAAAGTACGATTATGAATAAGACTCTGGAATATGAATAAGGACCCACTTTACTTCCAAACCTAAAGTGGTCAGTTGAAATAAGTTATTTTTTTCTAAAATTCCACTTAAGAGAGAAACTCTTAATTATTTAATTTTATAAGCCGCGAAAAGATACGCTAATTGCTACAGACAATCTTTTTATTAATTTGTCTGGACAGATTGTCAATACGGCAGGTTCGCCATCAGTCATAAGTCATGGTTAAACGATCAACCTACGATAAACTGTGACTGTAACTGTGCCGTGTAAAATCCACATTAGACTGTGTTTATATAGATAATGTCGATTGATGTTTTAATGAATACCAGCCAAACTTAGGCTGAACTTGACCAACTTCTAGAATAACTGTTCCGTGGAATAAGAAATGTCAAATACTAGTACTAAACTATGAGATTACCCGCAAATAACTACGCTTTATTCGGAGAATAGTGCCTATTCGAGTTTGGTCAAATCCAACCTTAACCAAGTTCCTTAACATTTGTCATAAACTTAGATATATGTACTTGGAATCCGAATAATATGTCCCTATGTCAGTGCGTCGTGTTTTCTAAGTAATTACCCAAGTCTGGGTGTCTTACAACTTACAACTGGTGGGACGAATCGAAGGTCATACGCACACCGAACTTTTGCCTGACAACAGAATAAACAATACTTACTACATAATGATATACTGAAATAACTTTCTACAAACTATATTATGTAGATATTTAAGCTATTAGTGTAGCTGATATTTAACAAATAGTGTTTCCAATTTAAAAACTATTCTAGTTTCAGACTTTTCCAAAGTTTATCTTAAACAAGAAGTTGCTTCACATCTCGGCTTCAGTGGCCGCCAGCCCTTATTAGTTCCACGAGTACTTTATTATTTTATACAACATCAAAAACAAATTGTAGCGGTCTCATCAAAATTTTAAGTATCATTCCATTATCATAAAACTGTTGGCATTTTCTCCGGCAATTAATCATTCCCGTGACGTCACAGGTACTCGGACAAATTAATTGTTGGTTGTAGTTCCGTTTGTGCTCGTTATTTATTGTTGTGAGTGCCTTAGGGTATCACCCCTACCTGTGTAACTTGGCTCGGATGTTCACTGCGTTAGGGTGCTTATCCACCAGAGCAGAGCTGAGTGAAGTAAAACGTAGCGGAATCAATCAACCCAATTTACAGCACAGTTTTTGTACGATTCTATTGGTTTCTGTTACAGTACCTTCGCTCTTTTTCGCTTTGGTCGATGTCAGCCCTCACGCGTATGGTCTGTTACTTAAATATTGTATCGTACTGTAGGCTATGGCTGAAATAACTACAATGATTCATTCATACATCAACCGCAAAATAAAAAAAAACATAAAAGGTTCATTTTCTAAATGATCAACGGTTCGATTCGTCTAAAGATTAATTGCTCGGATCGTGGGCTATTGTCCGCGTGTTGTCGACGCTTTGGGCCCTTTATGAATTCCCGAACCATTGTTTTGCCTGGATTTATAAAAAAAGTTTAAAAAAAGTTCTTATACAGAAACCAACCAGCCAAACCGCGCGCGAATACCGGACCACGCAATAATGAACTCTATATATCTAGACTAAGGAATAAAACTAAAGAGGGTTCTGTTTTCGAAGGCAACCCAAAAGATTGTAATCGAAATAACGAGGTCACGAGATTTTTTCCTTGTTTTTGGGCGGTCATTTAAAAACTTTCATTAGTGAATTCGCGCGCTTAAAAATTTCACTTTATTTTCTTGGAGTTGATTCGGCGAGACTGAGGAGTGCAGTCACAGCGACATGAAACATTTCCGGGCTGTTCATTTTTAAACAGTTTTTTAATTTATACAAAACTTTGTGACTCTTTTGAATGCACGGGTATTTTTGTTTTATACTTTTGAGTGTCCAGGCCGGCGACGAGGTATACCTAGTCGGGCTTTGGCATTTTGCATAGTTTCAAAACGTTATGCATAAACTTGAACTGAAATTGTGCTTTTAAAAGATTCGATCTTTTTCAATCTTCTAACAATATGAAATATTGCATTGACGACCTCGGTGGCAGGTTTGATTTCCGCTACGGGATACATGTTTGTTTGATATAGGTTTGTGGATTAATTACGTAGGCACTCGCATATTTTTAAATTGTAACGAATAAAATATTCAATCAGTGTGCAACTTACGTAATCGCCTTGCAGAAACGTAAGGTAAGTACGTTAACAAAAAAATTCTCGACGTTTTTTAGTTACATCCGTAACTTTGTTGAATTATAGGTAAGTAAATAGGTACTATTATTAAGTTATTACTATTACTCCAGAAGAGTGCATGCTTTGCGCCCGTAGCTCAGTGAGCTCAAACGTTTGTAAAAGGCAAGGTAAGGTATACAAACGTGATCCTGAGGTTCTGATTGACAACGAAAACATTGGAATTCATCCCCGTGGACAATAAATAGTAGCCCCACGATGTTTTTAATTTTTATGTAATAAAAAATAATGCACCATTAATGTTCTGTGGTTAAAGTGGAAATTAAAAATATCTCGATTTTATTTTTACGATCATCGAGAGATTTTTTTGAATCGTGTTTTCGGTCACTTATAAACTATTGTTTGTATTAAAATTAAATGTTTCAATACTGTTGATGTACTAGAGTTTCTTGAGCAGGCCTTAAATACACAGTAAAGTTGTCACATCGTCTGACAAGACAGTTTTATATTTACACAAGTTAAAATTAATTTGTATTTTCCACATTTCTATGCAGCACAGTTGCCAAAGCCAGTACGGTGGGCAATAAAACCGAGAGCCGACTCATTTTTGTCACGTTTTAGTAAGATGGCCGTTGTTTCTCGTGGAAACTTTGTTTGGAAGTTACGCAACTGTAACACGCTTGTTTCAATTACCAACACTTGTTTTGTTGAACTAGTTTTAACCTTGAGAATATAAATAAAAAAAGTTTATCTTACAATCATGCACTGTTTTAGAGAAGAGAACTAATATTTAAATAATTAAGCACAGCTTGTAATGATGGTAACCAGATTATTGATAGGATTACACATTTTTTTTATTAAATTATAATACAAATGCACAAAATTAACATCTAAGTTTTATAACATTAATGTTTGTTCTAGGTCGGAATCTAAACCACTACTTACAGTGTAAAAATCAGAGCAACCACCAGCAGCTGCGAGACTAGAAAGCCAATTCTGTTAATAAACATCTCCAGACGTTCCAAGTCTAGTTCAGTTCCTGTCGAGTTTCGGTTTTTACTACAAGCTATCTATTAAACTAAGGGGCAAATAAACAAAACACTCGATCAATAGTTAACTTTAGCTGAAACGTAACTGCCGCTGGATCGTGTTCAGCTTCGTTAGCAATATTTAAATAATGGTAGAATTCCTTTTCAGTTATGCACTTTTGACGGGTTTGCCTAGAGCCGTGGTGTACAAATACAATAAAATTTCATCAAAATAAAAAATGTAATATCACCGCGACCCTAAAACTTAACAAACTGAGGTCATCGGTAGCTTCTAAATAATGCCATTATTTATGTTGAGTCTGAGTGGTACGGCCCATTCGCAAACATAGGGGAGCTAGACGCAATCTAGAAATACCTACTTCAAATACTTGAAAAATTTGAACTCGAGATTTCAAAAAGAACCTTTCAAAAATGTTTTTCAAAATTACGACTCTAGTTGGATCGCAACATAGTTTTATAGATAACGAACAGATGTTAAAATGAACAGACTACTAAAGTATGTAAGTTCGTAGTAAGTAAGTTTTAGGCCGCCCGAAGGCCTCTGTCGTAACAACTTTGAAAAAGCCGGGACCAACTAGACAGACTTAGGATGCTAACGCATTTAATAAAATAATACTGAATATGTAGTTTCTTCGGCCATTTTGCCAACATAGGTCCTCCCATTTTCTTATGTTAATTCTTATTGTGTAAATTCAGTGGCAGTTTATCCAATATAACTAACTCGTTGTCTATGTAGATATGTCATTAAAATGGAAGGATTGCCTTGTAATTTAGTCTTTTAATAGTAATTTAGACTTTCCTAGAAAATTTGTGAAGGGAAACGCCGCCATTTCATTTTTTTTTAATGCTTTAAAATATACTTAAATTATTATTATACTTACGAAATATTCAAGTACAAACCACAAATATTTCAGCAAACTTATAAGTTACCCAATTTGTTATTTTAAATCCTCAGATCCTCCATCAGCAACCCTCGTCGACTGAACAGATTGAGCCTACGGGAGATGCGATGGATCAAACTAAAAATACAAATGTACATGGAACAAAAATAAGACGGATAGGCTGCGGTCTCCACAAAAGCCGGGAGATAGACATGTAATAATGCTTGACACAGTCGTAGATCCTAATCTAGTACCTAACCTTCATGTTGATCTGCCCGTCTAAAGGCCGTACCGTACCACATTTATACCGCATCGCTCCCGCACAGCAGCCGCACGGCTCTGAAAATCGCACTGACTGCTGTCTACGCACTGACAGCTAGCAGACAGGACGGAATCCGGAATAATGCTTTTGACAATCGTAAACGTGAACGTATCTTCCAGCTACCTATTTGTATTGGATTTTTAACAGCGCCTCTTTAGTGCGTAAAATGAACTACAAAAATCCAAATGACACGTTAACGTTTACGATTGTCAAAAGCATAATTCCGGATACTGTGTCTCTGTTCTCTCGGTTACGACCTCTGACTATAACTTATATAAACTATAACTTATAGTTATTTTACCAATCAGATAAGTTTAATTTTTTTTAAGGTAAAATCATAGTTCCTTAATATACCAAGAAATAAAAAATCGTACTCCGAAACCGTGTAAAACAGAAAAGTCTTACGAATGCTAGTTTTCAATTAAAGAAAAAGGGAAAAACAGCACAAAAGTAATTGATAAAAAATATACGAGCCGACTCGGTCCTCGGCCTTTTATTTCGTCATTTAAAACCACAGCAGTTTCTAGAAAGAACAGAGAAACTAATCAAAAATAACTAAAATTATACCTCAACGTCGCAAGAAATACGTAGACACAGGGACTTCACTAGTCTATCCCTCATACATGCCCGAGGGATTATCCTTGTTTACTAAACCCAGGTTCTATCGATCAGTTCTTTCAACACATTACGTTAGTTTTTAGAGTTATGTACGCACGGTAAACGATCTCAATGGCAAAGGAGTGAATTAGACGTAAGACGGATTTTATTTTAGCTGTAGGACAAGGTGTTTTTTTTTTGTATGGACAGTTAGAATCATTAAAATTAAATATATAGTTTCTATAAAAAATATAAAAAAAAATTGCGATTAAAACAATTTAATAAAATAATTTAACATTATCACTAATTAATTTATTTATTACCATGGTAGCTGTTTCCTTTTAGACTCATTGTTTTAACAGTGATGTCCTCTCTAATGTCACAAACAAGTTCCAAACTTTAAACAGGTAACTGCTGAGTCAGAGATCTAAAAAACAGAATCAATGTTTCTAAAGATCTCACCGTATATATCGACACGGATTCGGCTAAATTATAATATTCGATCGGTAAAACCTTAACCAGCAGAGCGAATAACTAGTCAATCGAATTGGCTCGGCTTGGACTAAGCGGCGTGACTTCGACGGGCCGCGTCATAAATAGAGTAGGTAACGTAAACGTACATTTTGCGCATATTTGACATGATTCTTGATTCTATTTATGCCTTATTCATCCCGAGTT
The DNA here is from genome assembly GCA_951394395.1 of Colostygia pectinataria. NCBI lineage: Eukaryota > Metazoa > Arthropoda > Insecta > Lepidoptera > Geometridae > Colostygia > Colostygia pectinataria. Next base: position 11,955,693 of record OX596353.1, on the reverse strand, counting down.
ATCTGCCCACATTGTTCATCATCATCATCCAGACAGCCTTCTAATGTTCCCACTGGCTGGGGCACTGGCCTACTCTCAAGCGAGAGCGATTGGGTCTAAATCCACTACGGACTCAATGCGGATTGGTGAATGGTACATGTCTTTCGAATTAGTTGGACATGCCATTTCTTCACGATGTATTCTTTCACCGTATGAGAGCACTGGCATTGCGCACATAATTTATTCGAATAGAAAATTCTATTGATGCTCGACCGAATTCGAACCCATGACCTTCCGCATTGGGTGATGATCGCTCTTGCCGTTGACAGAAATTTTATTCCGATTGAGACAGACCTTAGCAAATTCCGATTCAAAATATATGGTGACTTTCTAAGTGAGCGTTTAGCGGACCGAGTCTCCTTATACTGATGCTGCAAATGGCCCAACTTTCAACTCAAGCTGAGCTTAATTGACTCTTTAAATTATTTGATGAACTTTCTAGCAATTGTGCAGATTAAAGGACTATATTATAAGTTTCTTACATCAATTATTATTTCAATAAGTATTAGTGGTGTGTAAAAAAACTCTTGAATTTATGTTCGTCAGTGCTTTTAGATGGTACGGTAAAGGAAAATATAGTAAACAGTCTATAAATATGCTTTAGGGCTGGACTTTTTGTTCAGTGCAACCAATAATGATGGAGTTTTTTTCGTATATAACATATCGTTCAGTTATTCGTTGACGTGGAATCGACACGGTCTTCTCCTGGTCTATTAGGTCTTTAGAAAAGCACACAAACTTTATTTACTTTTTACTTTTAACCTACTTAACTTTAATCAACTTTGTAAATGGCGTTATAACTTTAAGCATGTTCTAACAATTATGTAAGTAATAGACGCGCCTCGACTTCACCTGCCACGTCGTAACTTGTAAGAAGTAACTTTGATAATTGTGTGACTGGATTACTTAAAATAATTAGATCCAAGAGTCCATATAAATTAGGTTTAATTTTCTAAGGATGCAGCAACATAATGTTTTAGGAAAGCTTAGCATGTTAGTAAGAGGTTACCGTAGCGGCTTCGGCGTAGCAGTATCGTAGCCGTGACGTAGCCTATGGAGGCGTTCTAGCATGAGTGCCGTAGGCAGGCGAATGTGAATGTTTTCTCTGAGACTCTGAAATATATAACGGCCCCCCCTCGATAGACCGATGACATTAAAGCTGTTGCAGATTGTCAGTGTCAGTGAGCTCCACAAGATCGGTCGTCATGGCGCTCTTTGGGGTATTATTTTTTTAAGTGCAAGTTGATTATCTACTATCAGTCTTTCACAATAAAGACTCGAACCAAGCAAAATACCAAAAGGGGGTTGTCCATTTAATTCGTTTAAGTCCACATAATTATTGGAAGCCCTCAATTAGCGGGGTTGACCTCCTGGATACAAACACGTCGAGGCATGTTCTATTCTTGTTAAGGAGGGACCGACGCGCATTAACTCTTGTAAGACGAATCGCTGTGGGGCCACCGTACAAGCGGTTTAATACTTGCGATAAATTAGAAAAAGATTTTATCTGCCTTTTTTAATTAATTCATTAAAAATTGTTCAAAGTTTTAAGTGACGATTCATTCGGGAATACGTAACAGACAAGAATAGTAAAGAGTTTTAATTTCTTGGTTTTTATAATTTGAAAACGTATGCAGACCTCCTGTGACGCAGGAGGTTGCGGGTTCGATTACCGCCTTGGGACAAATGTTTGTACAATCTGCAAATATTCCGGGTGTTCCCTGAGTATATTCAATGTATAATATAAAAATATCTAGGTATCTGTATGTAGGTATTGTATTGTATTAGAGTCTTGTAGTACCTATAACACAAGCTCTGCTTAGCTTGGGGCTAGCTAATTTTGTGTGGATTGTCCAGCATTATTTATTTACTTATATTTATTATATAAATTTTATCAAAATCGGTTCAGTACTTTATGGATAAATTTTAAAAAACCTGTCATAGTCACGTATCACAAAAACATTTTTTTACTTGCAGTTGGTTTTTTTTTTAAATATTTATTGTGTTGCAGCCTTACAAAACACGAACACTTCCAGCATCTTCCATAGCCTCGATTCATGGCGCGGCAAACCTACGAGTATCTTCTCCTTAATGTGCCGGTTCTTGATTAATTCCGCCCTACATCTGCCCTGTCAGCCGACGCGGACTAACTACCCGAGATGCCACCCAAATGACCCATGAACTGTAATATGACAGTTTAAACTAGGTCCCAAGATTGCAAATTAACAAAGTATGCGTTAGGAGTCTACGAAATGAAATTAACAAATTTAAGCACCTAGCACATATACGTATTTCTGACTCGGATACGAACCCACTTCCTTAGGATCAAAAGGATGGACCGCAAGTCCACTACACTATAAAAATACAACTCATGTCAGTAAGATTAATAACAATCGATGTGATCAATATACAAAACAAAAGAATTAAAAAACAACTTCTTTAAAATAGAAATATAAATACATTTATTTACTGTAAAAATACATGTGGGTACAGTACACAGAAAAGTAAAGTAAGCGAGCTGCTTATAGGTAGAATTACACAGTATTTTACAGGTAACTTAATAACTAAAGTGGTAATATCTGTTGGATTTCTCACTATTAGTCTTCTTTGTTTTGTTATTTTTGTTTTTATAGTGTTAACCATCACTAAGGGAATACTATGATGTAAGTACTAATACTACGCTGCGTGCCGAAGATATCCCAATGATTATTTCGTTCAAGCAAGATATGTCTCGATAGCTCAATTGGCAGAGCACCCGCGTATCAAGCGGTGGTTGCGCGTTCAAGCCCCGCTTGTGGCGAAATAATTTTAGGGATACTATAAACTTTTTTGTTTAACCAAACAGATAACAAAAACTGGAAAACAAAGTGGACCTGTCTATTGAATGAAACACAATTTCACCTTCTACTAGGTATTTGCCTACTTCTATAGGTCCAAAGACAAAACCATTGTTTTCGTTCTCATGCGAAAAGAACTGATAGAATACAATACCTTGGTCCTATAAATTATTAAAGGCAGTATCCCAACTAGAGGTCTTTGCTCGTCGAAGTTCAGTGATTAGCCGAGCACACGGCTTCATTAAAACTTCTTATAACTCCTTTTTACCGTCGGGGCAGTAAAACTAAAAGTTACCTGCTTTCCGAACTACTTATTATAGTGCTTCTTCGGCATTTCTTTCTTTGCGGCGCGGTCATTGCTAGTCAGTATCGGTAGTAAATACTTAGCTAGCTATAGTACTGCCATAGGATCTCGCCCATCGTGAAGTTAGCTGATTGTGATTCGCGTAGACATTATATACCTACCTTGGTAGGTACCAAGGTAGGTATATAATATATCTATATATATCTATATAGGTATATATATATAGGTATATATATATAGGTATATATATATATATCTACATAATGTACTTGGTAAATTTGTTAGTTACGGTGGTTACGGTAGTACTTGGTTAGTATATTTTAATATTAACTCTACTGCTGTCACTTTTACGATTAAAGCTGTTATGTTTGCAAGCTCAAGTTTCTGCCGTCAAGCAGTTATGTTTGCATTGCTGTGTTCCGGTCCGAAGAGTATGGTTTGCGGTGAAATTACAGGCACATGAAACTTTCGATCTACGTCTCAGGGTGGCAACCCGTGAGTGACCTCTGTTATTGCAAGCGCCCATAGGCTGCGGTAACCGCTCACCATTTTGTGGGCCGTAAGCTTGGTTGCCACTTTGCGTCACTCACTAGCGATTTGGAATCGTCAGGAAGTGTTTCTGAATATTTTTACAAAACGATGTGATTTATTCCAGTTAAGTCCACACACTCGGCATTCTAGAGACGCGGCTGGAACTTCTCGCGCAAACTTTCGCTAGCTTTAAATTAAATTATTTGTGACCTCCCGCGAATAAAATACTTTTTTTTTTGTCTCTGGAATTTAATATTTTTCATTTTAACGTGTTTTATGGGCCGCTCTTATTGAAATCTCGTGCGTTATTTTTGATGAAGCGGCGCGTTTACGCCCTCGTCTCGACTTCTTTGGAATTTTAAATATCCTCATGCGAAGGTTCAAAGTAATTTCTTGTTTTTGTCGTGCAGGTGAGTTTTCGTACGCGCACGAGCCAATCTTTGCGCCATATTTGCGAGTTTATTGTCACGAAAATGCAAATTAAATGTGACGGAAATATCTCGCTGGATGTGCCGCCTTGCCGAGGGAATTAAAATACTCGGTGTGGGAGAAAGGTTAATTTATTCGGCTGTTGAAAAAATCTTTCGCTTTTACTTCCATCTCGCATTGATGTTGGCATAATACCAATGCCGCTATAACTTTTTATGTGTTTATCTCCTTTTTCAAAGGTGATTTTTAGAGATTTCCCTGAGATCAACGGCTCAGAACCTTTTTATTAGAGTTGGTGAGTATGTGATACAGTCATCTGAGAAATGACTGTACGCAGATTTACTAAAGTAATAAAAAAAATGTTACACGGCAATAAGCAAGCTCATCTGAAGGTACGGCTAACTCTAGCGACGGACATCGTAACATCAGATCAAAATATAAATAAAGGTATCAAAAGAACCTACATAATATTGTATAGCTCTCTCGGCGGATCTAGGCATTCGTGAAGTTAGCCGTTTGTGATGCGCAAAGACAATTTAGTTAGAACAAGCTCTATTATATACATAATATATACATACAAGGTATTTTATATATTTTTTCATAACAATAATCTTAATAAAAGTAAATCCAGTTTTTTCTATCGCCAAGCTGGGTGTACAATATATTACCGGGTATTAGTAGGTACTAACCAAGCGTAGGCTATTATTAGGATAAGTACCCACCATAGCTAAACGAATAGATGTGTATTTAAATCCATATGCGATCCAAATTTTTCGAAACGGACGAGATTCAAACCTTTCCACTACTTACCACCATCAAATCAAAGCGACATTTTTGGATTTGATGTTGTCCAAAGGAAACAAAAATACTTTTCAATAGGTACTTTTACTTTTATTAATACTTTTTATAAACTTCACTACTATTTCAGGACTTTGTAGAAAGAAGAACAGCATGATGTTTTAGGTACAGAAATACTTTTTCTTTATTCGACCAACGTAGGTACTTTTCACAATGTTACTTGTTCGACGATCCAAGCCAGAATGCCTCTCCGACCTTTTCGTTCGTTCTTTATTTTTCTATTTCAAAAAAAACGGGCTTTCGATTGATTCCTTCTTGAACGTTAGCCAATCACAAAACGAGTCCTCAATCGCAACGATTTGCGGGCAGATACTACTCTGTGATTGGCCAACCTCATCGATCCACCTTTTTTTCATTTGACAGATAAAGAACCAGCGACAACGTCAAAGTTACAAAACAGTTGCTAGCGTTAAATAATATCGAGTATATCCATAGATATCGAGATTTGAGTAATTTATCCAAAAACGAAATACATTTATTTTCAACAAATAAAAAACCCTAACAATCGTCCATTCTGACAACGTGTGCGTCCCTGCACACGATCCCAGGTGGAACCCTAACAATCGGATATTTTTATACAAGCCAACATTATCGAAAAAATATTATATGAATCTAGCGTTACTCTTAAGATAGTTTCTAAATACATTAGCTCAGTTCCTTAAATGCCATGGCCACAATTACCATCTTATACATAATATTCATGTACTTATAAAACATATCTAAATAAGAACATATATTATCAATTTTAGTATTATTTAGTCCTGATCACTAAATTGCTAGTAGGTACATACTTTATCAATAAAAACAATTCAGGCCAGTGGACTACAAGACGGTCGATTTCCTGTGTGTATGATAGCGCTGATAACAAACTCAGACTGATCGACTCGGTTCCCCGTGGTCGCTAAAAAACTTAGTAAGAAACAATCGAATTCGTTAAGTTGATACACACAGGATGATCGACTACCTGTGGTAGCACTGTAAAATAAATAACACAGACCGATCAATTCGGTTCCGTATTAAAAACTTAAGTAAAAGACGTCAAGTTAACGCTCACAGAAAGATCGATTCCCTGTGGACGTAACAAACGACGTAGAATAACATAAAAAACTGTTTGATCCAGTTTGCACGTTTACTATCGAATCATCATATCAAAAAACGCTCAATTCGTCAAGTAGACACACACAGGACGATCGATCACCTGTGGTGATCCCTTCATCAATCGATCGATTCCCTGTGGGAAAGCTGTAGAATAACAAACACAAACCGACTTATTCTGTTCTGTGACAGTTAAGTAACGAATTAAGTCAAAATACTATCGATTCATCAAGTCGTCGCTCGCCGGATTAACAGTGGCGGCTTCTTTCATCTGATGCTCACAAGACGATCGATTACGGAGGGTTCTTCTCAGCATGGGCAAATCAAAACACGAACCGATCGATTCTCGTGTTTGATCTGAAACAACGAAATAACTTATCTGTAGTTAAACATGCTCAGTAACACAGTAACATTAAAGTTTAACAGTCGCTAGTTGAAATCAATCAAACAAAATCAAAAAACCTATTACTCTAAGGTTTTCTTATCTACTTTGTTCAGAGTAAAATCCACTTCTGCATTCGTGACGGAACTGAATAACGATTCGAAGGAGTTTAGTTTTTTTTTTAACAACATTAAACACAGAACATTGCCGTCAGTAAGCAAAACTATTTAAAATAACGTTTGAGCAGCTAACCATGACCTTTTATCGAATCGGTGTCCAGTTTGGTTTTTGCTACCCTATTGTACTCACATCACTAGAATTGGCCTATCTTCAACAACTCTCGAAACATCTCGAAACTACTGTATCAGACATTCGATTCAAGCAATAGAAGCAGTCTTTAACAAGTTTTACAACTTAACGCATAACAAACTGATTTGCAAATTTCATCTACTTCTCGAAGATGACTGGCGGATCTGCTATAGCTATAGCGACTAAAAACAGCAAGCCAAAAACTGGGCCTCAACATCAATTGAAGAAAGTCCAAGAACATAATTGTTACTTTGGATAAAACGCCACAACACGACATGTGTATGCTTGTACTATTCTAAGAGCGTAGAGTTAAAAACTTATTTTCGCAATATTGTTGGCCAATAGAGTAACGATCGTTAGCAATGAATGTTAACGGAGAAAAGACGAATACTTTTTGACGACTTTCTAACATGACGGGACATCGAATACAGTGTTACTCTTTCTTAAACACAAATAGAGATCATAATATATTACGAAGTAATGCGATTTCTAAATCTTTGACTTCCTCGACTTTATCGACTCCCGCGGCTCCCACGGCTCTCTCGACTGTTGGTTTCCTTGATTTTCTCTTCTCTTTGACTTCCTACCTCGACTTCCTCGACTCGCTCGACTCGCGACGGCTCCCTTGGTTTTCTCGACTTCCTCTTCTCCTCGACTTCCTCGATTTACTTGGCTTTCACGGCTTCTTTAGCTTCCTCGGCTCTCTCGGCTTCCACGGCTTCCACGTTTTCCACGGCTTCCATATTTTCCACGGCTTTCATGTTTTTCACGGCTTTCACGTATTCCTCTGCTTCTACGTTTTCATCGGCTTCCACGTTTTCCTCGGCTTCCTTGTTTTTCTCGGCTTTCTTGGCTTCCACGTATTCCTCAGCATTTTTTGACTTCTACGAATTCTGTGACTATTACGACTTCTGCGACTTCTGCAACTTCTGCGACTTCTGTGATTTCTAAGACACCTACGACTTCTACGACTTCCGTAGCTTCTGCGACGACTTCTTCGATTTCTATGACCTCTTCGACCCGTGACTTCTGCGACTTTTGAGACTTCTATGACTGCTAAGACTTCTACGACTTCAAAGACTTCTAAAACTTCTGCGACGACTTCTTCGATTTCTATGACCTCTTTGACCCGTGACTTCTGCGACTTTTGAGACTTCTATGACTACTAAGACTTCTACAACTTCAACGACTTCTAAAACTTCTGCGACGACTTCTTCGATTTCTATGACCTCTTCGACCCGTGACATCTGCGACTTTTGAGTCTTCTACGACTGCTACGACTTTTACGACTGCTACGACTTCTAAGACCTACGACTTTTTAACCTCTTCGACTTCTTTGACCTCTTCTTTCGACTGATTTGCTGATTCGCCTGACTCGGCTTATTTGACTGATTCGGCTTATACGGCGTATTAAACTGATTCGGCGTATTTAACTGATTTGGCGTATTCGGTTTATTCAACTTATTCGATTTAAGACTATAACTTATCTATTTGATCCGACTTATCTGACTTATCCAACTGATCCGACCGACCGATTTGGTTTATTCGGCGTATGATCAACTGATTCGGCATATTCAACTGAATCGGCGTATTCGGTGTATTCGATTTATTCGATTTATGACTATATAACTTCTGATTAATCCAGCTGATCCGGCAGATCCGACTTGTTTTATTCCTTCTCTGACTTATTCGACTCCGACTTGACTTTGACATTGACTTCGACTTTGACTGGACCTCGACTTCGACTTTGACTGGACCTCGACTTCGACTTTGACTTTGATTTGACTTTGAACTTGACTTTACTTTGGACTTGACTTGACTTCGACTTTGACTTGACTTCGTCTTTGATTTGACCTTGATTTCGACTTGACTTTGACTTTTACTTGACTTCGACTTTGACTTTGACTTGACTTATAATTGACTTGACTTTTCGGCTTGACTTGAATTGACTTCGTCTTACTTCGACTTTGACTTCGACTTACTTCGACTAAGACTTACTTCGACCTTAACTTACTTCGACTTCGACTTACTTAAGCTTCCGACTTACTTCGACATCGACTTATTAAACTTTCGTCTTATTAACCTTCGGCTTATTAAACTAAGACTTATTAAACTTAGACTTATTAAACTTCGACTTATAAAACTTGGACATTATATAAACTTCGACATTATGAACTTCAACTTATTAAACTTCGATTTATTCAAGTTTGATATATTCAACTTCGATTTGTTCAACTCCGATTTATTCAACTTCTATTTATTTATTTTCGATTTTTTCAACTTCGATTTATTCAACTTCGATTTATTCAACTTCGTTTTATTCAACTTCGTTTTATTCAACTTTGATTTATTCAACTTCGATTTTTTCAACTTCGATTTATTCAACTTCGATTTATTCAACTTTGATTTATTCAACTTCGATTTATTCAACTTCGATTTATTCAACTTCGATTTATTCAACTTTGATTTATTCAACTTCGATTTATTCAACTTTGATTTATTCAACTTTGATTTATTCAACTTACTTCGATTTATTTTACTTCGATTTATTCAACTTTGATTTATTCAACTTCGATTTATTTTAACTTCAATTTATTCAACTTGATTTATTCAATTTGACTTATTTAACTTAGTCTTATTTAACTTAGTCTTATTTAACTTTTTTTTTTTTTTTTTTTCAACTTCGATTTATTTAACTTTAATTTATTCAACTCGCGACTTATTTAATTTCGAATTATTCAACTTCGAATTATTCAACTTCGACTTATTCAACTTCGACTTATTCAACTTCGACTTATTCAACTTCGACTTATTCAACTTCGACTTATTCAACTTCGACTTATTCAACTTCGATATGTTCAACTTTGACTTATTCAACTTCGATCTGTTCAACTGCGACTTACTCAACTGCGAATAATTCAACTGCGACTTATTCAACTGCGACTTATTCAACTGCGAATTATTTAACTGAGACTTAAAACTGCGACTTATTCAACTGCGACTTATTCAACTGCGACTTATTCAACTGCGACTTATTCAACTGCGACTTATTCAACTGCGACTTATTCAACTGCAAATTATTCAACTGCAAATTATTCAACTGCAAATTATTCAACTGCAACTTATTCAACTGAGACATATTCAACTGAGACGTATTCAACCTTCGACTTATTCAACTGCGACCTTGACCACGACCACTACCTATATCGTGACCTCGGCCCTGATCGTGACCTCAACCTTAAGCTCGACATTGACCTCGACCTCGACCAATGTAAGACCATCTGGTAGGTACATCGATAATACTGCAGTTCTTCGTTTTGTAATATAACATAATGGTATACTTAAGAAATACCTGATAGACAGACACTCACGATTTTACATAACGATCTCGATAGAAAATCTGAAATCACTCCATGCAACAATATAAACTAACAGAGCGCGCAAGCAAGACACACTTCCAATCTGAGCAACGCCGCGTAAAAGCTTCAAACGTCTATACTATAAACACAATGACTTCGATGGAAGATTACGATCGAGGAAACATTCGATGTTCCGCGCACTAAAGCATTAGAGTATTGGGATGGGTGATCGCTAGCAGCGGGAAAGCTAAACAGTCGGTCCCAGACATTCCTAAGTAGCTAGGCTATAACGGAGGCCTTCGGGCGGCATCGGCCGTCACCAGAGTTAGCCACTGACTTATAGAATTTATTTACTTTATGCATACAGTAGTGTCTCATCGTCCTATCAAACAACACTCGCTTGCCTTCCCAAATTCAAACATTATCGGCCTTGAAAAATCTAACTCTATTTTCGATTCGAAACCGTACATAAATAAGGAAAGACTACGTGACCTTTGCTTTTCCGCGTCGATACGCGGCTCAGAATTGTGGCGTCGCTGCCTGCCCTGACGAAACTCGCCGTCCATGGCTGGTGGCGCACGGCGATGCCGCTCCGATGCACGAAGTCGCCGGCGCAGTCAGCCCTTCCAGCAGCTCGACCAGCTCCTGACTCCGCACCCACTCTTGGTCCCGCTCAGCGCCGCCGGCGCCGGGGCCGCAGACCCGAACACGGCATCGACCTCGAGAAAGCACACGGCGATCCCGACGATTCGGCAGCTGCGTTTCAAATCGACCCTGTGATCTGATTCGTTCATCGTCTGAAAAGGATTGCGTGGCATTGCAATCCCAGAAAAAACACGTTTTAGAATAAAACATTTTGAGGGTAGTTCTAAAATAAAATATATTTTAGAAAATCATTCTACGAAAAACAATATTAGCTAGGTACAGGATAGAATCTAGATAAATTAGCCTTATCTAGGCATCTTACGAATAATAATTTTATGAAAATCGATCATGACAGTAAACCAAACTTACGGTTACCGGTAAAGGTTACTCGAGAAAAATACGAATCTAAATCTAACAGCACAGACTACTAACAAAATTGGTGACTGTTTCAACATCAAAAATTCAAAATCCGAAAAGCTAAACAAAATTTAGTCTTTGCAACGAAATGGGCGTGTACTTACTATTTATTTAAGTTAGTCTCGATCCCGGCTTCTGAAATATAAACTTCACTACTATTTCAGGACTTTGTAGAAAGAAGAACAGCATGATGTTTTAGGTACAGAAATACTTTTTCTTTATTCGACCAACGTAGGTACTTTTCACAATGTTACTTGTTCGACGATCCAAGCCAGAATGCCTCTCCGACCTTTTCGTTCGTTCTTTATTTTTCTATTTCAAAAAAAACGGGCTTTCGATTGATTCCTTCTTGAACGTTAGCCAATCACAAAACGAGTCCTCAATCGCAACGATTTGCGGGCAGATACTACTCTGTGATTGGCCAACCTCATCGATCCACCTTTTTTTCATTTGACAGATAAAGAACCAGCGACAACGTCAAAGTTACAAAACAGTTGCTAGCGTTAAATAATATCGAGTATATCCATAGATATCGAGATTTGAGTAATTTATCCAAAAACGAAATACATTTATTTTCAACAAATAAAAAACCCTAACATTTTTAATACTTTTCATGTTTTCGTTGACATTCATACTCACACCCCCGATTATTTTTTGCTGATCTCCATTCTTTTCCATGTGCCGTTTGCTTAGTCTGTATCCTACTTAAAATATCGAAATGCCATCGAAATTAACTGTTCCCTCAGTAAAATATTACTCGAAAATTTTTTTTATTTACATAGCTAGTGTGAAAAATACGAAGGAAGGATTCCGGATATTGAAAAAGCCACAATCTCGACTTCAAAAGTAGCGGAAATTAAAAAGGATCAAACATTAGCCGTGCAGTCTTTGTTCGAGCTCATTAAGAACTACTACTTAGGACGATATTAAATAGCTTGTTGATATTGGCTCTTTAACTTGTCAGTCTCATGATGCTTTGCAAACGAGTATTCTTTACTGACTTATACGAAACGCCTTAAACAAAGAAGTGAAGTGAATTGACTCATACGAACTTACTTTTTAGCTAATTAAACGAGTAATTTTATACGAATTCAAAAAAACTAGTTATTTCGAATTCAAAAACATTGCAAACTTTAAAACATAGGTAGGAATATAATGTTTTTGAATTTAGAATAATTTGTTTCGTCTTTTTTGCAACGTTGGTGGAGATTTGTATTGTGTAAAATAGGTTTTACATATAGAAATAGTGAAAATACCTAGATAAACAAAAATATAAATTGCCAAAACAACAAAATATTAGCTTTCGGCAGGCGCGTCGGGCTGAACTGAAAGTGGATAAGAAACTACATTCTTCGCGTCGAATTCTACTGATTGATGGATCACCCTTCCCTCCTTTCCTCTTTTTCCCAAATATAATGTTTTTGAAGGAATTTGTCACATTCATGGCATTTCTGAGAAAGTTAATGCTTGTTTGTGATAACGAGTAGGTACTCACAAAAGTGTTCAATCAATAATAAACCCCAGCAGATTGGTACTATTTCGACCCCATACTAGACGCCATTGTCATTGGTACCAACTATGAATCAGGACCTGCAAAACTTTATTCTGTATGTGGATGAAATTCAATGGTTTTCGCCTGGATCCGATCGTGTTATATATACAAATGGCAAACCAGCTTATGGACCATCTAATGGTAAGAGATTATCATAGCATAGAGACGCTTGTACAAGAGGTAAGTACTTATTATTCTCGCATTGCTATGCTGACCTGAGACGCAGATCAACAGTATCTTATGCCAGTAATGTCATCGGTAACAATACCCTTCGAGCGGGGACACAGCAATGCAAACATTACTCCTTGGTGGCATAAAAAAGTATGATTGTAAACGTAGCAACTCTTCGGAAGAGCGATCACAAACAACTCTACTATAAAGTGCGTGCAAGTTAACTCTGCGCGTGGCCGAAATTAGAACAAATCGTGTGCCGCGTTTGTTGTTCATGTGAGGTGTCAAGAGAGAGTTCTGTGCTCTGTTTTTTTTATTATTTCGTAGTATGTAATCGCCATCAATTTGCTTAAAGTGATAAAAAGTGCTGGCAGAGATATTATTTTGAAGGTCAAAAGCCATCAGTCGCACTCTACCTACTCTTTTTATCAACTTTCAAAATTGTCATTCAAAATAGTTTGCATGCCAAGCTCTCTGCATTTAAAAGCTAGTAAGATGTCGCAAGGTAAAGCTACTCGGTGTAACAAATAAACAAACTTACTAATAAACGAAATACCTCATAATAAATGCGCTTTCGGCCAAATCGCAGGCACTTAAATATCTGGACGTATAATCCGGCTTTCTGGCTTAATTTATTGACTTAAGCATCATAGTACCAGGGGCTCAAGAGCTCTATTACAGAGCTGAATTCGAACTGGTTCATACAAAACTGAGAAAACAGCGCGGTGGATGCGAGATGTTGCGGGTTCGACGTTTACTACAGAACAATTTTCACCTGGTGGTAGGACTCTTGAGCAAAAGTTGGTCTTGGTAGGTACCACCGCAGTGTCAGATATTCTACCTCCAAGCAGTAGTGTGCAAGCTTTACTGTGTTTAGGTTTGAAGGGCACTGTAGCAAGTGTAATTACTGGGCGAAAGAGACTTAACAACAATGTCTCGGGGTGATAAGCGCAGTGCAGTGCCACAAAAACACTTGAAACACACACTTTAGCTTTGGGTGGCACTGCAACTGTAATAGTCAGGCGTGATGCTTATCATCAGGTGGGCGCACAGAACAGGTGGGCGCCTGGATTGTCTTGTCATTTGCTAACATAAAAAAAATAAAAGTGTGCATGATCTGCAAACATTTGTTCTGGGTTTGGGTGTTTTCATGTATTAAGCATACTCAGTGAGTATCTACTTGTGTTTTTAGAAAAAAAAGTACAGGTGCTAGAGTACTCTAATTAGTTAACTTGTAACCAGATAGTAAAGCTTGTACTATATGGTTCCCATATAGTACAAGCTTTGTTTAGTTTAGGGCTAGATGGCGTTGTGTAATATCCTCCAATATCTATTTATTTATTCTTTAAAAGCTTACAGTAAAACATTTTTTTTTTTCACTTTTAATTGATCTTTTAAAGTGAAATCAAACTTATCATGACATCATCTCATTATCAGCCAATAGGCGTCTACTGATGCTGGGAATATTATCCCACAAAGATTGCTACAATTAACGATCTTAAGCCTTTACAATCCTGCGGACGCTATTATCAGCGGCCCATCGAGTGGCGGACCCATCCTACAAATAAATAAATAAATAAGAAAAAAAATAATGCTGGACAATTCACACAGCATCATCTAGCCCCAAGGTAAGCTGCTGTTAAACAGAGCTGTATTATGGGTACTAGATGACTGATATATACTTAATACAAAGATAGGTTTTTTTTCTTATATAAAGAAAATACCCGGAACAAATATTTGTAGATCGTACAAATATTTGACCGGAGGCGGGAATCGAACCCGCAACCGCGTCGCAGGCGGACCGCGCCCGCTGCGCCGCATCGGTCGTCAAATGATGTTTGTTTATATGTTCGAAGGATGATGGACACAGAATAAAAACATCAGTAGGTACGCACAATTTTTTTGTGATATAAGTACCTACTAGCTATTTGAAGGCAGTTCTAACAAAATAAATAGACTTTCTGATTCTGATAGATTGGGTCAGAAACGTAGCTTGGCAAACGTTTGCTTTCTAAAGTGCTCTCAAACATTTGCAGAGCCATTTACAGATTTTTTATGGGTGCGTACACCTATTAAATAAATTGAAGGTGAGAGGTATTGATATAAGTAGATAATACTTATAATAGTCACTTTTTTAAGTGAGTAAATAGCGGTCTTTCGCTTAATTTTATTTTATTAGTGAGGTTAACAAAACGCAGAACGCATTAAAAAACTCATTAAAAGAAGAGTATAGGTAGACTTTCTTTTAATCACTATAAATTTGTTTTTAAACTTGTTTGCAATCATGGTCAACACTGTAAAATTGTAACTTCTAATACTTAGGTAAGTACTCTTAGGATATAGAAATCTTTGCTCGTAGTACCGTTACGTTGTTAGATATGCTCTTTATTCGGTTTCATTTAAAAACCAGCGCCGCTGCATCTACATGGAGCGGCATCAAAGCAGAAATGGATTTCTGGCTCATCTAACACGCCGCGGACTAATTTGGCACGTCTAATTACCGGCACAATACTATCTTCTTATGCCCATATTAATTAAAAACTGTCATTTTATCTTGCTCAGGTTGGATTAGACCTTAGAATAAGCACTAAGTATTCGCAGTGCAAATCGTATTTATTCGCGAGTAAACTGACAGTTTACTTGTATTTGACATTTATTATTCTGCGGAATAGTTATTCTAAAAGTTAGTCGAATCCAGCCTTAGTCTTTGCGACATCGAACGAAGATGATGGTATGTTTGAAAGACGCAGTAGGTAACTAACAGAGTAAAGTAACAGAGGTTAAAAGTACGTTTATGAATAAGGCCTTAAAAATATTATTTTGTACTCTTTAATTATTGTGCGCTGTTTGTGTGTCTTTCTTTTTTCTTTCTTATCACAAAAAAACTGTAAGTTCAGCGGCTAGTAGGTACTAGCCGCTGAAGTACTGTTTCTCCTTTATCATTCTTATGTCAAGGAACAAAGACGATGATAGATTTAAAAGACACAGAGGTTCAAGGTACGTTTATGAATTAGTTTATAACATTTCAGTAGTATTTAAGCAAGATAAGAACATCTTGATCTAAAACATTAATTTAACTATTTTCCGCTATTGACGGAGCACTCTTCAAAAAGTAAATAAAACAGCGGCAAAAGCCACACACGCATTCCCTAGTAAATCTAAACCAAATTCCAATTACGCGGGAAATCCCCAGAATCCTTACGGTGTACGAAAGACTCGCTGAAGAATCCGGCAAGTTAGCCGGCTAATAGACGGATTCCGATCGGATCCGCTCGAATGCCAGCCGGAATGCCGATAGACTGGCGTAATTAAAACTGCCACGCCTTTTAACTGATACCCGCCACCTGCGAGTAGAGCGAGAGGCAGCAGTCGCTTGTTTTGCCTGAACAATCTGAACATGGTACCTAATATTATACAGGGTTTTTGATTATTAGTGCGCGATATTCAAGGAACAGATTCCACACATCAATAAAAAAAATAATGTACTTACCTATGTTTTGTTTTTCTGTATATTTTCTCTTAAAAATCTCGATAAGGTTGGATTCGACCAAACTCGAATAGGTGCTATTCTCTGAGTAAATCGTATTTATTCGCGAGTAAACTGACAGTTTCCTTGTATTTCACCTTTCTTATTTCGCGGAATAGTTATTGTCGCCAGATGTTGGTCGAATCCACCCTACGTAAAATAAAATAAAAATAGAGGAATGAAGTGAAGTGTCAATAACTAAAAATCACTAAAATTAGGTATTCACCTCCTAAAAAAGGGTTAAATAAATAAACATAATTTTGATGCGAGATCGATAATATTCTAAACAAAATACAGTAGTCCGCCATGATAGGTTGAACCCCAATCAAAGCGTTTGCATTTTTTTTTTGCATGCATCAATTTAGAATTTTGCTAAAGCTAATGTGCTAATTCTCTGAAAGTGAGGTCAGGCAGCATATTTGGTTTGGTGTTATAACAGTTGATGTTCAGTTTCGCCCGCTGATCTCCTAGACTTCTTAGGGTTTCTTCCTAAAGGAATTTGACTCAACTGAATAGTTTTTCAACTTTATTTCAAACAATCGGCGAACTGGTAAACTAATTCTTATTGAATTTTTACGATCACTTTTAAAATTCTCGTAGTTGTTGTGGAGTCGGGCTTTGGTAGTCTATATACATATTATACGGTACTACAGAGTACGACCAGAGAAAAACAATAATAGTGATCATTAATTAGTCTACCTATTTGTTACAGGAGTTGTTTCACGCAGTATGGAGCCGAGCCTTGGTCCTTTGTAGGAGTCTAGATAATTAAATAATCATTAAAAAAATTGTTTATCACTGTTTTTTTATTTTATACTGGCTTCTTCCATAATCTAAAATAGGTTTATCTCTTTGAAGGAGTGCAACACAATGCAAAACAACATGGCGAGTTTAACGAACAACTGGGTTATTCCTTCTACTGTCCTTCAGGCCTTTGGGCGGCCTAGAAACTCTGTCACCAGAGTTGGCCACTGACTCATACGAACGAACATTAGGTACTGTCAAAGTCAAGATGCGTCACGCTCATTGACTATATATCTGTCATGGCGGACCTCTAGTGTTCCCGTTTTAGAAAACTCAACACACAAATATCTCTTTATTCTGGACCGCGCGACCGTCATAAGCTCTACGGTAAAACGCATTTTAAACGTTTGAAACTGTGCGAGCATCGAGGTGCTATTCTTTAGACAGGAGATCTCTTAAACCAAAACGTTTCCGTTATCTTAACGTTTAGCGCAACAATCATCTTGTTAGTTATCACTCAATTCTGACACTTAAACATTGCTACATGACACATAACACCGTTCAGTCCCACAAAGTCCCATTAAATAAAATACCATTTGACTGATTTATTTCGCGAAAGTAGCAGCAAAAATAGATTAAAAACAGATAAACATTTAACGCGTTAACTTTGATTACTTTTACAAACCAAATCGTTTCGTCAGTCACCCTGAAGCGTGGCGCAAAGCGTCGTGTTGCGAATCTCGAAACCAATATCCATAAACTTAAAATGGGGGTCAGATGCCGCAGTTTATGGTGCAGGCAGGTGATGTTACGGTTATAAAGTAGAGCTAGGCACCGAATGGTGACACGTCTAGGCAAAATATTGGACGTAAGCAAGTCAAACTGAATGTCAGCATGGTATTGAATTGTCAGAGACAAACCAGACTTTATTATTTACTTGCCTGCGATTTCATTCGCGTGGAACAAGAAACCGTAATTTTTTGGATTGAAAATGTACTGTTTCAGATCTAAATCTGTGCTTCATTTCATCCAAATACGGTCAGCCGTTCTCAAGGCGTGATTCAATAACCAACATTAATCCATCCGACCAAACCTTTGCATCCTACTAATATTATAAATGCGAAAGTCTGTGTGTGTGGGTGTGTATGTTTGTTACCACGTATCTCCGTGACAACTTGACCAATTAGCATCAAATTTGGAAGAAAGTTTGAAGCTTATGTCCTGGAATAACACAGGCTACTTTTTACCCCGGAAAATGAACGGTTCCTGTAGTATAGCATAAAAACTGCAAAAACGCGTGAGTGAAGCCGCGTGGGTTAGCTCGTTTATAATATTAGCGTGATTTGTTTTTATTAGTATACGTTTGTTGTGCAAATAAAATATTTTTTATTCTTTTCTAATTTAGTCTCCAAAATAAATGATTGAGAAAAAAAAAATGTATATTTTCTACATACAAGTTGCTTTAAACTTGAGTCTGCAAACTAGAGTTACAAATACAGGCTGTGCCTAGTCTGGGCTCTCTGCCAACCCTAAATCGTAGTTACAAATTACTTACAAATTAACTTAACATTTACTTTAAACCATTTAAACTCTATCTCCTGCTTTAGTTTAATGTATTGTATTATTCTAAACATCGTAAAGTTATTAGAATAATAACGACCATGCTAAATCTAAAATATGTATTCTAATTATTAGATACAATTATTTTGCTAAGTACTGCAAATATTTACTTGTATAAAAAATAGTCAATAAATAATTGAGTAAGTAAAAGTTTATTAAATGTAACTATTTTTTTAAATGTAAAAACTTGATCATTTTAACCTTAGAGCTTAGAGCATTTATCTACCTTAAGACTGTACCAGTACCAATTTTATTTTATGAATAAGCAAGCATAACCACATCTTCCACTTAATAATTGTGGTAAATTTCCGACGAGTTCCCAAACTTAACATTCTGAAAATTTCGAGAACTCATAAACTCTTTAACTCTTCAGACTATACCGACCTAATGCTGTAGCAGACAGAAAACTAACCAACTTAGGTTTTGCAGCTAATTATCTTCCCTCAAAGGAATACTTACCTTCGGTAAAATATTACCAACAGGATAATATGTCATGTAAGTTTGACCTATGGAAAAAGAAGCATTTTTCTTACATTAACTATGAAACTTTTCTCCCGAGGGAGCAAAGAAACGTCGGCTGGAATTCCTCCTCCTTAGAGGGTATTCACTAAACATCAATCTCGTAGTATATTTGACAGATCTTCTATCATATTTTTTTGGCGCACTTGGGAATTGCATTTTCAGGTGTTAGATACTAATTCGTTTGATGGCTAACAACTGTTAGGTAGGTACCTGTTTATTAACGAGAGCTGAATATATCCATTAGAGCAAGAAAGATCTTTAAAAATAGGTACTTGTTTATACTCTAATCATAAATAATTAACAATAATCTATTATCAGACACCCAAGTAATGGTTGTAATTCATGTGATCCATTACATGTTGCGTATCACTCGCTCAATCGGGCACTTGCCCTCCATATCATTGTTTATAACAATGACATCATAAATGAAACGAGTTCAAAAGTTGTCTCCATTATCCAGGGTCTTCTACCCAAAATACTACAAAGGCGGTTCACGATTTAATAATTGTTTGAAATGCGCCATCATTTGCCAGATGTTGTCCCATTTTTGTACAAAAATAAACGAAATCTTTGTGCGCCCACATTCTGAAATAACTGAACGGAGCTGCTATATGGATCCTATCCATATAGCAGCTCCGTTCAGTTGTTGCTTCTATAGCCTGTTTTGTAAGTATTTAACGCACGTAGCTTATGGTGTTTTCACGGTGCGGGTTACTTGGGTTGCGAACTTGCGTTTTGCGCATGTTAACGCCATGTAAACGACCGTGTAGCATATATAACATGCGGATTATTTGGTTGAGCTTGTTCCGTTGAGGAGTTAACAACGCTAATTCCTACATTATTATCGGATTCACCAAAATTATATGAGAATCTTGAAGTAAGTATTATATTGCAGTGTAATATTGCGAACTTCCTTATTTTGAAGTCAGTTAAAAAGGTTAAAACCAACTCACGTTCCGTTTTCGCCCTTTCATTGCTTAATTTACAAATGTAATTGAAGTAAATTCTCTTTGAAAGGTAAACGGTGATTTTTATCGCGAGTTCGCGGTCGGCACTAGATTAATTCGTTTCTTTTGTAGTTGAACGAGTCTGAACCTTATACGACGTACCTCGTGTGTGTCTAGCTTTGCAATAAGCTTTTAAAACTTTTTGCGATAATATTGCTGAGTAGAGACCTTTTACTTGGAACAAATATTTGTACGATCTGCAAATACTTGTTCCGGGTGTTCTGGGTATTTTACTATTCTTTAAAAATATAATGAAAAATATCTACGTTGTATTGTATTGTATCGTACGTATCGGTCATCTAGTACACATAACACAAGCTCTGCTTAGCTTGGGGCTAGATGTTTCTGTGTTGATTGTCCAGCATTATTTATTTATTATTTATTTTACGGTTACTTACATTGTCATCATTATAACAGCCAATAGACGTCCACTGAACTAAAGGCGCTGGACGTAGACCTACCCGATTGCCACACAATGACCGATCTTATGCCTTTACTTGCTTATTATAAAAATAATGTCGGTGATGGTTTAAAGGATTTGCCCATAAATACCGATATGGGCATGATAATAATAAATTGATGTTCAAAAGCATTTATTTATTTTCTTTCTATTTAAACCCTACAGTAGAATCCCTAGTTACCCTAGGTGGGACTCTACCTAAAGTAAACAAAACTTATAAAATTAACGCATAACTGAGAAACTTTGAAAATAAAATTTTACAAGTTCAATCGACAAACCTAATTTTGTAACAACAATTCACCGAGACTAATTGAACTAAATTATTCAACTATTAAAAGCTCTTGTTAGTTATTTTACTTTCTTATGTAGATATTCGTTATGTTCGTTGAAGAGATGAGTTTAAGTTAGACTAGAAGAGTTAGACTTAATAACGTCAAAGTCGCAGAAGTAGATGGAGCAAACAACCCAGGATCACGATACATAAAGAAAAAGTACAACCAAAACGTTGTGTATCCTAACATTGAATTTCAAAACTTCCAGCAAACGTTTCCAAACTTTTATTCTTTTCAACTCAAAACCATCTATATTAAATCTCAAAATAGGTCATGAAACGCAGCAGTACTTACACGAATTTGCCTACAAACTTGGATTGGCAATTGTAAATTCATCACGGATTATTATTTAGGCAACAAATCTATTAATCCAAGCCTACGGGAAGGGAATACATAAATCAATTAAGGGGAACAAGACGCAGCGTGTTGAGGCCGGCAGCCCATTTCGGCAGCATTCGGGCGACAGTGCCCCTGGCTGGGAATCATCGCTTTAATTCAAATATTACTTGTGGAATTGAAGTTTCGGTTGGGCCAAGAGATCCGCCGTACATTTACGCCTGCGGCATAAATAATGAACGTGATTTTTTGTATGATGTTTTGTAGAACAACGAAACGATACGATCCCATTTCTGAAGTAGGTACATAAAGTAAAGTAATATTTTGTAATATTAACTTATCTAAGGTTGTATTCGACCAAACTCGAATAAGCGCTATTCTCCAAGTAAATCGTAGTTATTCGAGTCAGTTTTTGACATTTCTTATTCCGCGGAATAGCTAATCCAAAAGGTTGGTCGAATTCACCCTTAATGATAAGGTATGCATGTAGGTGAATTTTATACATTCTGACATTTGGTTTTTCTAACATAGGCACTTTGCAACAATTAGTAATTTTGATACTAGCTCGTTCTGACGAATTAACTATATGACTAGTAATACAAGACAATCGTTCTTTCAAACAATCGTGATTATGCCTGTTATGCATTTTGACTCTCTTATCATTTAGCACAAAGGTAATCGAGCCATTTGAACGTTTAGACATGTGAACAGCCATATCCTGTAACCGTTCGGATTATGCTTTCGGTACCTAATGCTATCAACTTCAACAAATTATTTCCAGTAGGTACAGAAATCTTTGAAGTTTCTGCTACTCTTTTAATCGCTACATCTTATGGGCTGTAACTCTAGTTTTAGTGGCTTCATGGTATCGCGGCTCATTCTATTTACATAAAAGCAATTACTGAGCGGGTCACCGTCGGCCGTCTCACATTGCAGATACCATAGCTCAAAGGTAAGACTTCTCTATATAAACTACACAATGGAGTTGAAAACTAAAGTGGCAAGGGAAAGGGGTGTAGAATTAAAAGTTTCGTTTAGTTCGATGTTCGAGTTATAGTTACGATTAGTGCCTACGTACTTAGTTATGTTGTTCAAAGTTTGTTTGTCGATAAACACGCTCAAACAACCTTTGCAAGTAGGTAGGTACTGCCACGCCCTTACAATTTTTGGGCAGCGGTTATTTTATTATCTCTTTAGCAAGAGTCTTGGTGGGCGCCACCAAAGTGCCAGATATTCTGATTCCAAGCAGTAGTATGCATGAACGTGTAGGTTTGAAAGACACTGGATCAAGTGAAATAACTGATATAATGAACTCGGGGTGTCGAGGGAAGTGCCATCAGGCAGGCCTTCTGGAATACATATTCGCAATAACAAGCTTGAAGTTTATCTGATCTTAATAAAGCATTGTCGATGTTGAAGAAAGTCGTTTCTTTCGCCAAGTTATTTCGCTTGCTACAGTGCCCTTCAAACCTAAACACATTAATGCTTGCATACTACGGTATGGAGGTAGAATCTGGAACTGCGGTGGTACCCACCAAGACGGACTCTTGCTGAAGACTCCTACAACCAGGTAATTTCACAGCAGTAGCTTCTGTGTTACCTTCCAGGGCACCCTATATACTCTAGGAACGTAGTCGAGACAGTGTACCGCCCTCCGACATTATAAACGGAATAGCACGCGCGCTGAACGTCGCGTAATCGCGGCTAATTAATAATTACTCCGAATTATACGAATGAAAGACGAGGCGAGACGTGGCTCGCGTAACAAGAGCGTCTGCCCTATGTCGCTGTTTGTTCATTTGCGACACTGGTTATTTCTTGGCTACTTCCAGTGCGCGTAAACGCGTGTTTTTACGTAGAAAATGTTAATGCACTTTTGTTTTGAGTTAGGTACATAAGAAACAGTAGCAGGTCTACGGCGTAGCTCCGATGGATATCTAGCGCTGCTCCGATGTGCAGCGTAGTCATAACTACAACAAATGCTAGGGCGTAACGTAACTGATTTGAATTATTACCAGTTTAGTACAATAATTTTGTGTTAATTTCAAGTTATAATTAATTCTATGCCTGCAACGCACTATACGGTGTAGCTCAAAGCCTACAACAAATGCTACGGTGTAGCTTCATAGCTACAGGATGCGCTACGGTGTAACTCCAAGTCTACAAGCCTACTTACCTCGGTAGGTCTACGATGCATTCTATTGCTACGGTTTTAGAGCTGCAAGTGGTTCGGAATACGTTTAGAATTTGCTAAAACCTGCTATTAGTAAAGCTTCAGTACGTTAGCTACCTTCGAGACGTAAGCACAAGCCACAAGATTTACTAATGAGCCAGACATCTGACTCGATTTTCCTTCAAACCAATCCTTTACGGAAACTCGAGATCCCTTTGATGGCAAAAAAGATTAGCGTCAGAACAGATGGGAAAGTAGAACGCCACTTTACTCAATTTGTATGAATTTCAGGGCTGACTGGATAGGAAATTGCGATTTGACAAGTTCTATTAACTTAGTTGTAGCTATTACTTTGTATTTAGTAGTAGTAGATTGCGTTAGAGCTCTTCCAGGAAAATATTATGATTTACGTCGTCATCTGTCTAAAATCGGTTTCATTGAAGCCTGCCTACAATAATAATCTAGTAGGTAGGTATTTTTAGACATGTTGATGCTTTGAATTTTTTTTAGGTAGCTAATCCAAATCTTATGTACAGTCCGAACTTATTTACAGACCAATAACTTAGACTGAGACTCTCTGGGAATGTAAATCAGATCCTATGCAAAGTATTGCGAAGAAAATAATATAAAATAAATAATTTTAAAAGTATTATGGTCTTTTTTCGTGTCACAGATTATTCTCGGTCATTGGTCACTTGTCAGTAGGTATTGTAGGTCGATGGGTAGATCTCATACCAGCGCGGTGAAAGGGCCTGAATATTAATTAGGTAACTTTCATGGTATTAATTATTTTTTATACCAAGAAAAACAAAAGAATAGGCAACAAAAGAAAGATAAAAACAAAATAATAAAAGGTATCAACAAGTTTGTAGGTAGGTACCACCTCCTTACAAATAATAAAAAAACAGAAAATTTATAAAAACTACCTACATAACAATAGTTTAATTCTTAAAATAATATGTAACTAAAATATTTTTCTATTGTTACCTAACATACTACTTAAAATCTAAATTGTGTGGGGTCAATAGGTCGTTGACTCAGCATGATGCTGCATCACAGATACCTACCCAATTAGTAGGCATCAGCAAAGCAACGCTGGTATTCTGTCAGGACCTTGGTAAATAGGTTGAGTAAGTATAGAAATCTTAGATAGTAGTCATTGTGACCCCAGCCCCAGGTCATTGACACGATGTAAGAAAACCTTAAGTATAATAAAATATTCTTATATATTACCTTAAAAGTTTTTATTTATTTTAATTTGTTGAATCTACTATTTCAATATTTTTAATATATTTTTATTAGGTAGATACAACTCCAAATGTTTTTACTAGTCTGTCTTTACTTACCACCTTTTTTAAATAACGACCTTCATCGACTAAGGTTAAAGTTTCAATCACACAGTACCCTTCTGAGCCCTTCTCACGCCCAGTAGGTTAAAAATCCGACCGCAAAACCATAGGAACGCTGCGCGAAAATGCGAAAAATCGAACTTTGGTGTATTTTACCCGCGCCTATAGGCGTCAGTCAAGCGAACTGACTTGTACCCAGCCTTGTTTATTTTTACATGTTGGTACTTAAAATATTTCGCTCTCTCACTGGCTCCGAACAATATTTGGAAGATTCGAAGACCGTTCGACTGGAAAAACGAACAATTGTAGCCTATTTATTGTTCAATATTGACATCCGTATTCAAAATGTTTTTTCAAGTTAGCAAACATTCGTTAGGTTCGCGACAGTTGTGTTCTTTTATTTGTTTTTTTCTGTTGAGATAATAAATAAAATGACAAATAAACGGCCAATATTTAGATAGCAGAGCAAGGTTAGTCAGCTGTCGCACGCAACAAAGGCGACTGACTGACAGACAGGGACAGTTTACTACAGTACATAGAGTTCACCAACGAAAGATACTCATTAGCCCTGTAAAATCCTGGTTCTGTTCAAACTTCAGTTGTACGAGTATAGCGAGTAAATTATTTCGATGTGTTCTGAGTATGTTGGGCTCAAGTCAAGCTGGGGAATTGTGAACTTGTAATAAATCTGAATCAAAAAAATCAACCCTAAATTACATAAGTAGGTAATAAAATATGGTTTAACGTGTTGTGATGCCAAGTGATGTTGTTTTTACGCGTTTTTTTACCAATACTCATCCCAATCTTCAAGATCCTATTATAAAGAGACTTCAACAACTCGACTTTCCTGGCTGGTCTTTAAAGAGCGCATTTCCTTACGCCATAATATGCCCTAATGCCTGGTAGTCTAAAAGGTCCTCCCACTTCTGAAAAACTTATATACTACTATTGTTTTTGCACCTTTTCTCACAGAAATCAAAGCTGAAATTAAATGCATATCGCAGCAATAACAGATTTAACACGAAATCGATTGAATAATCGTTCGGATTGGAATCTGTCAGCGGCGAGATTACAGTTGATACGCGGCAGCGCTCGTTGTGGAAACAAAGAGATGCTCGACAAAGGACTGCAGTCTCCGTGGCTTATCGACGGCGACCAATGTTGCTGTAGGTACCGGGAATCTCTAGAGCCCGCTGCACTGTCAAATCTAGAGATGAATAACTTTACAGGCTTTCAATGGTGCTGTCTTTTTAGTTGTATGTACAGGTTTGTTGGAAAATGCTCCGCCATTTAACGCGATGGCTTTTTTTTATTAAAAACTTTTCAATGCATGATGAAGTAGAATTTCGAGTATTATTTTCTTAGTTGCGCACATAAGTTCACGTTTAAATTAACACACTTAAAATTACAAATGTCTCTAAGACTTACCCTAAGTACTTGGCTGTGCGTTATTTTGTCAGTCAGTAATAGTTTTTGGTAGATAACCATTAGCATGCGTAATAAAGTTCTAGGTAATTTTACGCTGCGACGCCAATCGCGTTTTCTTTCTTTCGGTCTAAAGCTATTGGAAATTCTAAAACTACCATGCTCTAAAACACGCCCGTATAAACCCTGTTACAAAAGTAAATAGACTAAAGTGTATCTATACAAAAAAGATCCGGCATCGAAACAATCGGCAAACTTGGGGCAGGCCGGGCCCAGTGGTCTGTGAACGCTAACTGCCCCTATGGGAATGGAATGTTCGCACCGAGAGGATTTACTAGGTCTGTACGCAGAATTGTAGTCAAAATAACGAAAGAATCATAGCCATTCTGTCATTCTAAAACGCTTTGTCTGTTCTTTACGATCTATCGTATAGTTCTCTCGGCGGATCTAGGCTTCCGTGAAGTTAGCCGTTTGTGATGCGCAAAGACAATTTAGAACCGAGAGAACTATACCTAGCTATTAACGAAATTCGTTTTTAGTTATATCGACTCCAGCGTGTTTAAATCTCAGCCATCGTTGTGGCAAAGAAAAGGTTATGGTCTCATAAATAGTGACATAGAAGTCACGGGCAGTGCGTAGCTAAGTGAATCAGATTCCGACCCGATTTAACCAGAAATAAAACAAACATAAGTAGGAACTTATAATTTGTATGGTGATAATGCGTCCCTCTTCCACTGAACTGCAAAATATTTCTTGTTGATTAATAACCGAATCCATCCAAGACTCATTATTGAAACCGAATATATGAGCCTGCGTCCGATGAAGCATAAAACACCCTGTCAATATGTAATTTAAAATTGCGATAGCTTTTTTACGCAACTCATTAATTATTTTTCGGGAGCACCGACGTAATCACAGTTTTATTACCTACGAATACCACGGAGACTTGTCAACAGAAAGACTTTACAAGCACATAACGTGTAGATACGTAATTACTTTTATGCAAATAAACCTTCCCTGCCCCTTTTAAGCCGGGATTTGAAGCCTTCTCAACTTTCATAATCAATCTGCCTCAAGGACATCAATCCTTGCACTTATCTCGAACGAACACACAAAATATCCACATTTTATCACCCACCTACACCTAATTACCAATTTTCCAGTTAACTGAACGGTAAGACCGAATGATTGACCGTTTTAATCAGACCGAGTGAATGAGTGGGTCGTGGGGAAGTACGCGGGAAAAAATTGATGCCGCTGCGAATCAATTCAATTCATTTAAGAGTAGATTATGTACTATCTACGTCGGGTTTTTGTTGTCACCTTGCGGGACCCAAGTTTTTATTGAACTTTTCCGACCCTAATCGCTTTTTGCTTCGATCCACATCGCAACAGATGACTTTTTAATTTTATTTGCTCTTAAAAGTTAGGCGTTTCGTCCATCTAAGAAGCACCGATTAACGTGACTCGACAACTGAGAAAGGGATATTTAAATCGATAGCGTTAGTCTTATTTTCATTTATTGAATGCAATGCGAGAAGGTAGGTACCTATTAAGTTTAGAATGACGACCAGTGCCAAGTGTTAATTAGATAAAAACAGAACAAACGGCTCGACCGTGAGTAAAGTCACTTGGTGACTCTTAGAGTGGGCAAGACATTGATTTCCTCCGAGCCTTCCTACAACTTTTAAAACGCAATTGTAAATAACATCAGCGCAATTATGTTTGTCCCTACAACGAATAAATCATTAAAACACTTTACCCAATAAAACCCTAAAAACATTATCTCAACCCTTACATAATTCCACCCCAGAATGTTCTGCTTTTAATTCATAGCCCAGCGTTACCATTACCCTTGCAATTCCCCACGCAAATGTTAATTTTTAACGTGTAAAACAGGGGCATTCATTCACTTAGTACGAGCACTTAGGGGGTGCAGCAGGGGTGTACTGGGGGTGTTTCAAAAGCCTTCAATTTGTCCCACAGTAATTAGACAGTGACTCGAGTCGTATGCAAGACATCTAGCTATAAGTTGAACCTATTTAATTAGTGTAACTCTAAGGCAAGCGGTGAAATCGGCGTCGTAAAATATCTCAGTAATTATGACCCTCGCTCGGTTTGATTTTACTTATTCGACATTTTACAATTTGCCTACTCAAATAGGTACTTACTTGGAATTTGCAACGTTTTGAAAGCCTAGTATCCACCAAAGCGAAACTGTTTGTTTTTATTGATTAAAAAAAAGTAAAAAAAAAAAGTACAAATTAAAAATTTAAATTAAAATTATAAAGTAAAACAAGTTTTAATATACAAAACTTTAATTAAATCCTCACACATTGTAAATCTACTAAATCACTAAAATACAAAAGTCACTTTCAGTCGTTGGTTAGTAACAATCATAATATACCTACAAATTATCATTCTACACATTCAAATTAGTAAATTATCATTATAAATTTTAGTTATTATTACATGTCAATACCCTAATTACAGCAGATAATATCGAATTCGAAAACTAAAAGTAATGTTACAGCTTCAAGATAAATTAGGTAAATAAAAAGCTAGTTTATTATTACCTACAAAAGAATTATTAGATATAAATTATATAAAGGCAAAACTAAACGTTACAAATTAAAATAATGTGACCATTTGCATAACAAACCAGATGGTAATAAACATCAATTTATATACCAAATTAATAATTATTATAGTTTATTATTCAACCCTAGTAGAAACTATCATAAAAATAAGAGGACGCCACTCGTTAGCTAGTGTACGACGATATTATCTGTACGGTCTAAAAGTCTTATTCATAATCAAACTTCTAGCTAATGTCTTTCAAATCTGTCATCATCTGTTCATTGATAAATGACAATTGTATGTTATTAGCGTGTCGTTAAAATGGCAGTTTCTTTTAAAAAATAACGTTACAGTTCATGCAACAGGTGAAATTTCTGTTATAAATGACGCAACAATGGCAAAACCACCATCCTACCCTAGCGTATGTAGTCTCCATATAACGATGTCATATTATTTGGTCCAACTACGTAAAGGGTTCCCAAAGGATTTGCGTTACATTTCAAGACGTTATCTCTGTTTCATAATGCAAAAGCTAGTACAATAAAGTAAACATCAAAGTACAAATACAATTGTAATATCAAAAACTTAAATATTTACTAAACTATTTGGAATCGTCTCGATGCGACTCGGAAGCTTAAGTTAAAATAAAATACAAACTTTTACAGCTAAAATAAAAGTAATTATGAAAAATTGTTCATGTGAAGTGCATTATTGTTGTATATTACATGTAATTAGTTGCACATAAACCACAATTATCTAAGTACATGTTATAAACATTGTCAAAATTGAAATAAACCTAGATACAAAATCTCCTAACTATTAGTAGAAAATAATAAAATTTAATGAACTCCCGCTATATAATCGATCATTATAACCGATCAAGTGAGAGCACCGGTGGTCTAGTGGTAGTGACCCCGCCTTCCGATCCTAAGGTCGTGGGTTCAAACCCGGTCGTGCACCAATGGATTTTTCTGTTCGAAAAATTTATGTGCGCAATGCCAGTGCTCTCATACGGTGAAGGAAAACATTGTGAGGAAACCGGCATGTCCAAGAACTAAAAATTCGAAAGACATGTGCCATCCACCAATCCGCATTGGGTCCGCGTGGTGGATTAAGACCCAATCACTCTCGCCTGAGAGTAGGCCAGTGTCCCAGCAGTGGGAACATTAGAAGGCTGTCATGATGATCATGATGATAACCGATCGAGCATTAAGGCGCATACAGCACCTAAACTAGCGCCACCACCTACTTTATGTTATTATTCTGTTTAACAAAGGAATTTTCAAAAATCTATCGACCAGTTTGTGATACCTATCATAAGCTTTTTTTTAATGCCTCTGTAATAGTTTTATTCTATTTAGTTTAGGCAGAGATACGAAGTTGCCCTTGGTGGCCACCAAAATCTATTTTCGTATCTCTTCCTAAACTAAATAGAATAAAACTATTACAGAGGCATTAAAAAAAAGCTTACGATAGGTATCACAAACTGGTCGATGGATTTTTGAAAATTCCTTTGTTAAACGGAATAATAAGATAAATAAGGTGGCGGCGCCACTTTTGGGCCTTAAACCAAAAGAGGAGAAATGTTGGCCATCAAATTTCGAAACCGATCAGTGAATTAACACTGATGCATACCAACGCTTGCTTGCACTGACACAGTACAGCACCAATATCTGGCCTGTGCGTACCTTTCCTTATATTATTTTCGATAGTATCTATATTAATAGTTGCTAGACTGATTTTTGACATTGGGTTGGCTAATCGGAGCGCAGCGGTCGCTGTATTAGTTTGGCGTAATTGTTTTAAATTTACGGCACATTCCTCTCTATTGCTTAAACGCTCGATGATATAACCCCACTATTGGTTTTAAATGTGATGGGTGTGATGATACTACAGACTGCTTTCGTGTTTTAGTTAGAACTTTCACAATATTCTCTAAGCTCTTACAATTAGAGTGTGTATTAACACAGCATTCGATACAAACTGTTGTACCGAACCGTTTTCACACAAATAAATAGCGCTCGCTATATTGGAGTTACGAAATTTCAATTAAATTTAAATCTAAACTTCTCGTAACACAATATTATCTGAGGCAGTATATTATAACTAGTGCCGTCAACTCTATAAGTCTTTTATGTCTATCAATGAACTCAACGATTTCAACACATATAATCTGAAATAGATGGATGTATAGGTCTCACAACGGATCTCGGCCGTAGTGAAATTAGCCGTTTCGATGCTCAATGGAGCTTTTTCAAACTAAATTGTCTTTGCGCATCACAAACGGCTAACTTCACGGAAGCCTAGATCTGCTGTGCGAACGGTCTTACAACGGATCTCGGCCGTAGTGAAATTAGCCGTTTAGATGCGCAATGGAGCTTTTTCAAACTAAATTGTCTTTGCGCATCACAAACGGCTAACTTCACGGAAGCCTAGATCCGCTGTGCGAACTATACCTATTCTGATTAATTATAACCAGGCAGCATTATAATTATTAGAAGAATATTTTTACAGATTTATTTTACGATTGACCAAGGTACGCTAAAGTTCGCCCATAAACACAAAGTTTCGTGACTCGACAATCGATACAGGAAAACCTACTCTAAATCAATAGTTGGTTTCATTTTTGGTTTGATTTAGATATTCGGTCTTTATCGGTCAAGTCACGTTACTTGGTGCTTCTATGACAGGTGAACCACCTAAGAGGTTAGCTAGGCTGCAGCTGCAAGGTTGACTTGACCGTTGACGTTGACCGGGGAACGTTGACTCGTTATGAGCCACCGCTAGTTAGCCGTCAGTTAGCTAATACACTAAGCTAACCTCTCGCCGCCAAGCGTGCCTGTGCGACCTGTCTTATTTTTAAGCTTAACATTGAAAAACATAATTGTTTATTATTAGAAAAAGATACGGAGCATTGAGAATAAATATGTATGGTGTATCAACAAAGTGAGCCGTTGGGTTATTTATTACGTAACTCATTTGCAATTTTTTTAATCGGCAACCTGTCAATAAGCTGTATTCAGACAAAATACGTCGGTTTTTGATTAAAATCTATTAAAATCGATTGCAACCGAATAACATAATAGCTCCTCTAGTTACAAAATGTGGTTATTGTTTCAATGAAAAGATAAAATAATTGAATTTGAAATATAACTGAACCCTCACATTTATTCCCTTTATTTCAGTTCTTAAACCAAATTACCTAGGTCATGTACAACTTTAAAAAAAAATAGTTTGTGTTTTCCATTTCTGTTCGGAAATCTAATTCTTTAACTTTACAACGTTAGAACGACCAGCGAATCTCGGTCGTGAAGTTAGCCGATTGTGACAATTTAGTTCGAAAAAGTTCCATTGCGCAACAGCTAACTTCACGAAAGCCGAATCCACCGTGCACCTACACAACTACTTACCTCATTAATATTCTAGTCTTCTGACAGCTTTGTTTCCAATAGTCGATATTTCAGCTTGCAATCATCGTCTTCAAGAGGGTAGTCCGTAGTTTCTTTTCATGTCAGCTGTCAGTCGGGGGTGGTTGATGGTAGTTCACTTCCTCGCCGTCAGAGCTGCGGGTCTTGAGTAGGGGTGGTTCTGGACTCGATCCCGCGCTCGCACTGCTTTAAAACCGACTGACTTTTGAGATATATCCGTTTTTTTCCGCGCTGACTCTGTTAGTTTGTTAGTGGACGGCACAGGACGCACACATGGAAATAATGTTAGCGAATGAGATGTGTAAATGAATTAATTAATGAAAATACTTTATTGTACACTTTAGTAGTAACTTTTTTTTTTTTGCAAGCGTTTGACCATCACCTCACCTGATGGTAAGTGATGGTGTGGTCGATGATGGAGCACGCTTGCCTAGAAAGAACCTGTTCACTCTAGCCTTGAAGACTCTATTCTGTTGTTATTCTATTGCTGGGTAAAGTAAGGAACCTCTTAGTGAGTTATGATAGCCTGGTACATATAGCTAGCTGGTATGATAGCCTGGTCATGTTCTATTGCTATTGTGTCGGTTTAGTCGCGAAAACGCTACAGACAGCATCATGCTTTATACAGGGTGTGGGAAGATATGGGGTGTGTAGAGGTCTGATTGCACCCGTTTTCGATAGTAGTCTTTTTACACCCTGTATGTTGTGTTATGCATACATACATCTATTTATAGCATTATATTATTATACATACATATCAGTTGAGCTATCTATAGATCGTTTGTAACAGTCTTTAGATGACTCAACTATATCATAATGTATTTTGTAGATTTTATAGGTAATGTAGTTAGGTACATATTTTAATTTGTTAATAAATTAATTAAACATTTCATAGCACGATGTAAAGTTACCTTGCATGTTCTGTCTTTGGAAAGGCGTGCCGTCTCGTGAGAGGCTGGACCCGAACCCGCTACCCTTAGCGGGCGGCGCCGACGTCGGCCGGCGGAACGGCAGCGCCTTGCCGACTACCGGCTTCACTATCTTAGCTGTTAACACAAGCAATATTACTAACATTTGTATACATTGTCCTGATTTTGTTTATGTCTGCAAAATAAATTACTAATGCTGGACAATCCACACAGCATCATCTAGCCCCAAGGTAAGCTGCTGTTGAACAGAGCTGTATTATGGGTACTAGATGACTGATATATATTTAATACAATACAATACATAGATAGATATTTTTTTATTATATATAGAAAATACCCAGAACACCCGGAACAAATATTTGTAGATCGTACAAACATTTGTTCCGAGGCGGGAATCGAACCCGCAACCTCTGCGTCGCAGGCGGACCTGCGCCCGCTGCGCAACATCGGTCGTCAGTAATTTCACTTGGTACAGTGCTTACAAACCTAAAAACAGTAATGCTTGCACACTGCTGCTTGGAAGTAGAATATCTGGCACTGCAGTGGTACCCACCAAGACTCCACTGAAGAGTCCTACCACCAGGTAGTTTACAAGATTTACCTACGTCATACCGGAACCGACGCTTACGCCCTTTCCGCAGCACGATAAAAACTCTGCTGCAACTACTTCCCAGCTTTACTAAGAACTAACACTCACCTTTATCACTGTTGAATGTGATGGCTCTTGGCACCATTGTATTAGTCCTGTCTGTGAGACCTCTCTTCGGCAGCTCCGTCTTAACTGGTTCCATTTTGATCTGACCCTTCAGCGCGTCCATCTTGCCCGCCAAAACGAACGTTGAATTCAGGTCCTTGGGGTCTAAAACGCCGTAGTTCTCCACATCGGGAACGGTTTCGAGCTCTCGCTTGACTTTCTTCGCCGAGCTCAGGTTTCTAGTCGTGTCTAGGTTTTCAAACGAGTCGTTTATGATTATAGTCTCGTTGTTGGCGAGTTTTATTGGCGTGCCTTTGCGTTTCGCGGCCAATCTCACCGGCTCTACGTTCTCAACGTCAGTTAAATCTTCACTATCGGTCACTATATCGTCATTTCCGTCGTCTTTCTTGGTAAAGCTATACTCTTTCGTGGTCGATGGCTGGTCAATGTCTAAACTAGAGATGAATTTGAACTGCGCATCGCTTTCCACTTCTTTATCGGACCAGCTGATACCTTTCGCTTGTTTCGCTTTCTTCATAACGTCAAGATACTCGGCCGTTAGCGAGGGGGGCGCTTTGTCGTACCCTTTGAGGGTTAAGAACAGTTTTTTGAGCATAGACGGCATTTCGCTCATGTATTCTGTGAACATATTGATCTCTTCATTCTCGATCGAGAGTAGTTTACGTCTCAGATCGTCTCTAGCTTTGCTGTGGCGGAGCTCGCTACGTAGTTGCAAGTTTTCTATGAAGTCGCTTAGGTCCGGGCATTCGGAGAGTGCTTGCTCATAGAGGTTGTTGAGTTTCTTCCTGCTCTCGTCCCATTTGTTCCAGGCCTCCATGACTTTGGAGTCCAGTTGCGAGGACTGCTTCATGTAGCTCTCGGCTGCGCGCTCTTGCCGAGGTATCTCTTCTGTGCACATCTAAATAGAGATAAAAGTTAAGATAAATAATAAAAATAAAAGTAAATTCAATTTAAAAATAATAATAATAATACTAATAATACGTACTTGTATTTGTATTTGACCTACTGAGAATTAATGCTAACCACCTTCTTTATTTATCTACTTAATTTCAACTTACTTCCTACTTATTTAAACTTCGGCCTATCTCCATGTTGTCATACCATTTTACAGGGTTCTTATGTGATACTACCACCTAATAAATAACAACTGAATGAGAGCCATATGAGAGCAATAAATGAATGAAATTATGAAATTGAGTATTGAGATAAGTTCGTGTGTAGTTGTTAGCGGGATCAACAAGCCCGGACTTCGTTCGTTCGTTCGTATAAGTCAGTGGCCAACTCTGGTGACAGAGTTTCTAGGCCGCCTGAAATCCTCTGTCATGGCCTAACATCTTTCAATGATGATGACCAATCCAAAATGATTACTTCGGAACAGTGTTAACTTCGTTGTTCTGTTAGGAACAACTTAGCCAGCTAAGTCACGAGCGCTCCACGCTATGTCACTGAACAGATATTGGTACTACTATGTAAAGAACAAAACTACTTAAGCCAATATAGAGCTATGGCATCCAACTATGGGGATCAGCTTGCATCTCCAATGTAAACTACATACAACGAGCGCAATTACATCTTAAGACATCTGTCTAATGCCCCATGGTTCCTTATGACCTCGGAGTTGCACAATGAACTGAAAGTCAACACAGTCACCGAAGAAATAAAACTTTATCCGTGCAAATACAAGGAATGTATATCCGAACCGCCTGGCTGCACAGCTACTACCAGCTACCCGAAGAGACTATGCAGACTGAACAAAAGGATTAATGTTTACTGGAGCAAATCTTCTACAAGCCAAACTGCCTACATCAAACCTGCTCATAGTCTGAAGACTGATCGTAGATGAACACAGAAAAAAAAAACGATGTAAAGAAGGTATGAATAAAGAGGTATATCGCACGGCGGATCTAGGCTTCCGTGAAGTTAGCCGTTTGTGATGCGCAAAGACAATTTAGTTTGATAAAGCTCCATTGCGCATCGAAACGGCTAAATTCACGACGGTAGAGATCCGCCGTGAGAACTATACCTGGTCCATGCCCTCTATGGAGGAGCGATGCGCGAGCTCGGCGACGTGGTGGAAGGCGCGCGTGCGCAGACGGCGGCGCAGCGCCAGCACGCGCTGCCGCGACATCAGCTCCAGCAGCGCACCCGCCGCGTCCCCGAGCCGCACAGCCTGCGCCGACACACGGCGACGCCACTCCTGCTTCACTGCAAACATTATAATAACCCTTTCAATAGGTAATGCTACTCGTACTCGTACACAATCCACACACCATCATCTAGCCCCAAGGTAAGCTGCTGTTAAACAGAGCTGTGTTTATGGGTGCTAGATGACCGATATATACTTAATGCAATACAATACATAGATAGATATTTTTTATTATAAATAGAAAATACCCAAAACACCCGGAACAAAATATTTGTAGATCGTACAAATATTTTCAATCCATTAGTGGATTTGGATTGGATTTTTGGACACCAATGGATTTTTCTGTTCGAAAAATTCATGTTCGCAATGCCAGTGCTCTCATACGGTGAAGGAAAACATCGTGAGGAAACCGACATGTCTGAGAACACCAATCCGCATTGGGACGGCGGACCCAAGGTGGATTAAGACCCAATCACTCTCGCCTGGGAGTGGGCCAGTGTCCCAGCAGTGGGAACATTAGAAGGCTGTCACGACGAGGTTACATATTGGAGAATCAACTGTTTTTCTGTAACACAGTGAAAACTAACTCAGAAACCAGTGAATCACTACTGTGACAACATTTGTATTTGTGGTTAATAAAATATTTCTATTAGTATTTATTTATTCGAAGCGTTGGGTCCATGTTTTTTTTTATACCACTAAAGCAGCAACCAAGCGTACGGCCCACTAGATGGTCAGCGGTTACCGTAGCCTATGTACGCATGCAACATCATAGATATCACTTGCGTGTTACCACCCTGAGACGTTAGATGGAAAGTCTTGTGTCTGTAATTTCAACAGAAAACCATACCCTTTGAACCGGAATACAGCAATGCGAGCTGCTTGGCGGCAGAAATAGGTAAGGTGGTAGTCCTTCCCAGGACAGAATCAGTTACCTTTCTCCTTCACCAAATCCGGTTCCCGCACAACCTTCACACTGGACAGCGACAGCTTAGCTTCCAACTCCTTAACCTTCTTCTTGAGCTCCTCGATTATCTTCACGTATTGTGAGTGCCTTATTTCTCCGTCTACAATGTTCTTCTTTATACTGAGCTGGATCTTGTTGGCTCGCGCTGCGTACTTAAGCGTGTTGTATGTGTCTTCATAGCTAATGCTCGAGGGAGAGACGTTCGCTATCATGACAGTCTTACAGTTTCCGCCGAGGCTGTCTTTCAGTAGGCGCGTCAGTTTCGAATCCCTGAAATGTATTGGTTGCTGAATCTCTACTAGTATAATCTATCCATAATCTATCACACACAGCAGAAAACTAATTGGCACAGTAGGGCACAGTCCACCAGTTAGTAGGTAATCTTGCTTAAAAAATGTCATGTTGTTTATCCTATGTACTTATTTACCTACCTATTTTCTTTTCTTTTTATTACTTAAGTCTTGTTTTATATTTTTTTTTGTTTTATTTCTGTGTGTTTGTCAAATAAACTGAATTTCATTTCATTTCATTTCATATCTATATATAATCTATCTGCCCCAGCTTCGCGCGGGTGCAATAAAACCGCACCCGTGCAAAGCCCGGGCGGGTCGCTAGTAATAAATACACCCTATGTTACTCAGGGATAATGTAGCATTCTAATGGTGAAAGAATTTTTGAAATCAGATTAGTTGTTTATGAGTTTATTCGTAACAAACTAAAATACAAAAAAATCTTCTCTCTTTGTAATATTAGTATAGACAAGTCGCTTCCCGCTGTCTATAACTCTGTTATGACCTAGAATACCTGCTAGCTTAAGATTGTTTCTGCCAAAGGAGTTGTTTCACGCAGTATAGAGCCGGGCCTTGGTCCTTTGTAGGGGTCTAGCTAGATAATTAGATAATCATTAAAGAAACCGTTTATAACTTTATTTATTTTGGCTTCTTTCATAATCTAAAGTAAGTTTATCTTTGTGAAAGAGTGCAACACAATGCAAAACAACATGGCGGGTTTAACTAACAATGATTATTGTTGATTATTCGTATTGACTAGCTGACCCGGCGCGGTTTCACTCGCGTTATCTGGACTACTACAAACATTTCAAAACCAAAAGCAGCCAAATCGGTCGAGCCGTTCGAGTTTTAGCGAGCCTAACGCACAGCAATTCATTTTTATATACATACTAGTAGACCCGGTGCGGTCACTCGCGCAATTTTTTTTTTAGCAAATTTTTACACCCTGTATAGTTTCTCACCGTTTAAACTTTTCCTAAATCAAAATCCTAAGAACTCTAGTCAATGCCCCATGGTTCACAACAAACGATGAGATACATGAGTACCTGGAAGTCCCTACAGTGGACGAAGAAATAAAATTGAGAGGAAGCAAATACTTGGGTCGCCTGAAAAGTCACACTAACCCACTTGCAAGGGCACTCATAGATAACCCGAGTACCACTTGAAAAGAAGCCACATCCTGGACAACCTCCAATAATGAGGGAAGAAGGACTAATGAGCCCGGATCCCAAACGCCAGAGAAACATCCAACTCATCCGCTTATAGTCCACCAACTGATCGCGGACAATCAAAACAAAAAAAAAAAAAAAAAAAAAAACTTTTCCTGGACTTCTACAAACATTTCAAGACTAAAATTAGCCAAATCGGTTCAGTTGTTCTCGAGTTTTAGCGAGACTAACGCACAGCGATTCATTTTTATTTATATGATAAGAAGACTAGTAGACCCGGCCCGGCGCTTTATATAAATAGATAATATAGTTACCTATATGGTATATAGTTGCTGCCATCAGCCAGCTTGTTGATGCAGTTCCCGAGAGAGAGCAGACTCTTGTTGATGTTGGCGCCTTCCTTGAAGCGCTCGCCGACGCAGCCGGTGGCGGAGGCGCGCTCGCTGCCCGCCAGGTCTATCATCGAGAGCTTCACTATGCGGAGCTGGCTGCTGGTTTTGAAGCGCATCTTTACATACACCTACGGATAATAATATTATCATCAATATATCTATACTAATTCTAATTCTAAATGGGGGTATAAGATCTGCACTGACGTCCCGCATTGGGGTGTATTGTGCATTGACCCCCTGCTAACCTGACCTTAGCCAGCCCAACTCCTTGAAGTAAATCTATACTAATATTATTAAGATATATTTTAGTTTGTAATGAATAAACTCAAAAATTAGTATGATCTATAAGATATCTATGAGCTACTATAGAATGCCACGCAACTTTGTTCACTTGTTTTTTTTTAACAAACTTTTGGACAGCTCCATCTTATCTTCTAGATTTTCTATCAAGACGCATTTTTTTGCAGCTTGTATACGTAAAGAAGTTGAATTTTAGTGGGAGAGTTAATAAGGTCCGCCTGCAACACAAGAGGTTGCGGGTTCGATTCCTGCCTTGAAACAAATGTTTGTATGATCTGCAAATATTTGTTACGGGTGTCCTGGGTATTATTTTTGTTAATCTATGTATGTAATGTATTAAGTATATCAGTCATCTAGTACCCATTGTTAAATCAAGACCCTAATAGTTTTTGTGATTACTAAAGTAGCTGAACTTTATGATTATAAAAGAAGTAACTGTCAATTCAGCAAATACAGACAATAACATTTATTTTTTTATTTAATTATTATTACCTTTTCTTTATTTTTATAAATTATTATTGTGAATAATATTATTTATTAACTTTACAACTCACTTCCGCCCATACTTCATTAGACTGCAAGAGAAGTATGGGCACCATTCGAAAGTACCAGTAACGTCTATACTAACAAGTCGCTTAATTTCTAGAGCTTTTATAATTTACCTGAAATACAGCATGGCTTCTAGAGCTCTCAGCATTAGCATCAGTAGGATGCTGCGTGCGGTTCTTGTTGCCGTTCTCCAACATCTGCAGCAACTCCCGAGCCGTCTTGATGTTGAAGAGTGTGAGGCCAGCCACCATGACTCCGTATTTATTATCCTCTCTCAGTTGGAGCGCCGTTTTAGAGGGTTTCAGCAGGTCATACACATTTTCGTTGTATACCTTGGAGTTAAAAATTGAAGCAATATGTGAATTTTTTTTGATTATAAGTTTAATAAATTAATATATTAGGTAATTGCTGTGATTTGTAAGCCTTGTAGTTGAAATTTTATGGAATTATTATTTGTGTAAATAAAATAGTACAAGAAATTCTTCAATTAAAATATTTAGTAAGTAGAATAGAATAGAATAGAAAAATATTTATTTTGCACCACACAATAAACATAAAAATAACAATACAAATTAAAACTAAACTATTGTATTAGTAAGTAAGTACCTATCAATATTGTTATTCAATCTAACACTTTTTAATAATCTTTGATTAAAACAATAATCTTATTATACAAATCTCCAACCCTGTATTTTTAACTACTGACATACTAATATAGAAAAAACTTACCTCAATATAGGAGACACCAATATCAAACTCTCTCTCTTTTTCAAAAGAGTTCATGGTATAAAACAAGTGCTCCATTGTCAAGTATGTGATGCCAGGATGATCACTGTTTCCTATCATTGTGAAAGTCTTGCCTGCACCCGTAGCCCCATACACAAATACAGAGCAGTTATACCCTTCCATGAGACTGGCAAGCATATCTTTGGTAGTGGTCTCAAATACATCTTTATTTGTAGCGCTCTGGCCACAAACATTATCAAATACAAACTTCAACTCTTTGTTAGCACGCTTTAGGAAGTTTTTATTCGGCTGCTGGACTCCTTGGTAAAAAAAAGGCCTCATTTCTTCTTTTGGGTCGAATACGAGCATTTTATCATCGACAACATCGACAACTAAACGAGAGTTGTCTCCATGTTCTCTATCGTTCAAGGGTCGCACCCTTACAGCTACTTTGATGTTCGAAGCC
This sequence comes from Colostygia pectinataria, assembly GCA_951394395.1. Classification (NCBI taxonomy): domain Eukaryota; kingdom Metazoa; phylum Arthropoda; class Insecta; order Lepidoptera; family Geometridae; genus Colostygia; species Colostygia pectinataria. The sequence goes on along the minus strand of OX596353.1, from coordinate 11,914,614 downwards.
ATGTTCTGGGTAGATCCGCATTTGGATGGTGCTAGAGCTCCCGGCTTCGGCCTGACTCCAGCAGGTCCTTTATCGATTCTCACCATTTTACACTAAGCCACACAACACTCTTTGTCATTGATACCCCACACCACTACGATCACTGGATCACTGGTTATTAAACGGTCTTTTTCTAATCAAGAAAGACAAGGAACAAATTATTAATAAGTTATTTTTCTTCGTTCGTGTTACAAAAAGCAAGCAAGTTTGAATTTTGTTTGTAACCGTCAATTTTTAAACTGACAGCTAGGGTTGGATTTAGGTACGATGCTAACTATAGTACAAAAACAATAAAATAGTAGTATTTCTCAGAAAACTGTAGTACACTTTATAAATTCATTTAAAACGTACATAAAATCAATATTTAGCCTATGTTTTTTTTTCTTACAAGTTATTTATTACTTTTGAGTAAAAGTTTCTTACAATGTCCAAGCTTGTTCAAATATAAAAAAAAAACACGGAAAATATGAGTTTATGATATCTGACAAAGTTTATTTGATCAGTCTAAGGAGCAAATCTTACAAACTAATTTTAATAATATAATAAAAAAAACTTGCCTATTTCCTACGATCATATTTGATGAATCTGTAGTACTTTTGCATACTATCCTTAGGTATGTGTAGTACCTACGTATTACGAAGCATGAAATTGTAGTACAAATACAATTGGACATGGAAGTTCACAAATCCACTCACACTTACTCACACACACACCCTCACACCGACACAGACACTCTCACTACATAGTTCATTCACACTACCCACTACACTTACCTACCATAACTAATGGCTCGGTTCCGGCTACATTTAATTTTGTTTAACATCTTACATTTTATAAGTATATATTATAAATAATGTTAAATTGGAACTTATTATCTCTGGAGATGGGCGTTGATAGCTGCATCACAGTCACATTTGTAGACTAATGTATATAGGTAGTGTTTTTTTTTCCAAACAAGATAATAAAACTACCGGACCTATTGAACAGGTAAATACCGAAGTCATTACGATTTTTTTTTATTTGGATATTTTGATCGATATTTTCAATATTGGGTCGATAATATTGATCGAGTATTTAGGTATTTACGATCCGAAAGAGCGGAACAAAACAAAATCGCACATCCCTAACGGTGACGACCGACCAAAGTGTACGACCGACCGACGAGACGCGACGATGACGTGGTGCGTTCCGCTCCAGTACAGGATATTAAAATTATAAAATAAATTTTTAAAAAAAGCCTTTTATTTCCTTCTCTAAATGTTTAAACTTATGTAGATAAAAATAATAATGTAAGTTATTATAATATAAAATAGACAAGTACGCAGATATCTATAAAAGATAATTAACTCCAACAGATGTCGCTGCTTATGGGTTAAGTCATGACTTAAAAAAAACGATTCAGGGACTGGGTAGCAACAGGGACAAGGCGACAACACACACCTACGTAGACCCCAAAATAGTGGGGCACCTTATAACTTATTAAATTACACTTTAGCCTCTAACACGGCGGCAAATTAAATTTCTGCAGAGTCCTGGCCGGTGACAGCTGACGAAGGTCCGAATTTTTCAGTCCCCATTGGTCCATCGATCACTGAATGTTTTCCACGAAACTTATGAATTTATGTATTCTCGTCTGTTTCAATTGAATGAAAGGATTTAGCTAGGTACCTACCTACTTATAACTAGGTTTAATTTAATAGAGGTTTGTTTGATGTTATCTGAGTGAGGTCAGTGAGGGTCAACGGCGAGTATCTTTAAGAGCAAGCTTGCTCTTGCAGTGCTTGCTTGCTGATTGAAAGTTTTGCACTAAGCTTCCTTATCTCACCATGCAGGGATCACCTTGCATCTATCAAGGTACCTTATTAATGGCTATATTAGTGCCCAAAAAAATTTAAATGTTTGGGTTATTAGGTTTGAAGGGCACAGTAGCAAGTGAAATTACTGGGCGAAAGAGACTTAACAACAATGTTTCGGGGTGATAAGCGCAGTGCAGTGCCACGAAAACACTTAAAAACTTTAAGCTTTGGGTGGCACTGCATTTGTAAGTCAGACGTGGTGCATAACACTAGATGGGCGCCTTGATTGTCTTGTCACTTGCTGATATAAAAAAAAAGGCTTGTTTCTCAAATTCTCATGTTCTAATGCAATAGGTAGTACATTCTAGACATCTATAGCAACGGGGTAACGAGCGCAGTGCAGATACTAGTATCAGCAGATATTTGTACCAGCAGTGTCTCGCAGAACTTTAGAACTTGAAGTTTTTGGTGAGACTTTATGTTGCAACTGAAAAGGGGGGGGGGCTTACTCTTGAACGTTATCGGTATTGGACAAGTATTGGAATATGACATTCATCACCTACGCCAAATTCAACCTTGTTTCCAAGAGTTTTGCCGGCTGCTACGCCAACGTGTAGTAGGTACCTATACTAGTTATGTTGGTGACCACTGATAATGGTAACTGGCTGGGCGATCGAAATGTGACAGCACGACGCAATTTGACGACATATAGAATAATATAGAATAGGTTGCGGGTTCGATTCCCGCCTCGGGACAAATGTTTGTACGATCTACAAATATTTGTTCCGGGTGTTCTGGGTATTTTCTATATATAATAAAAAATATCTATATAAGTATTGTATTGTATTAAATATATCATCATCAGTCATCTAGTACCCATAGTACAGCTTTGTTTAGTAGCAGCTTACTTTGGGGCTAGATGATGCTGTGTGGATTGTCCAGCATTATTATTATTATTATTATTATTATTATTATAGAAATCTTTGTTGACGACCGATGTGGCTTGGACAAATGTTTGAACGATCTGCAAATATTTGTTCCATGTGTTCTGGGTATTTTCTATGTGTAAGAAAAAAAATATACTTATCTGAGATAAGTAATTAATGTATTGTATTAAGTATATCAGTCATCTAGTACCCAATACCCACATAACACAAGATCTACAGCATATACAGCATCATCTAGACGCTATATGATGCTGTGGATTGTCCAGCATTATTTATTCTTTATTTATATTTTTATGAAAAAAAACTGGCAAACCGCCCTCTCGGTCACAGATAATTAAAGGTAAGTAGGTACCTGCGCGTTTTCAATTTGGTTTCCAACTGAAAGAAAAAGTATTCAGGGAATCCCAGCTGTCACCCTGATTGTGGTTACCTGACAGAAACCGCGCCTAATACAAGGGTAGGGTCACGTACATTACACTGGGTAAATCTAAATAGGTTCTTTCTACCAAAAATATTTTTGTAAGTAGGTAAACTTACAATAAAAAATCTTTGGAAAACGGGTGCTTTTTATTTATTGGGGCATTCCACCTGAGGCAAAGAGATAAAACAAATATGTTTTAATTTTAGTAGATTTTTCAGGGTTTAAAAATTGACTTACCAGACCAGATTTGACTCTAAATTTACTCACTGTAAAAATATTTCGTAGTTTTCTGAATCGAATTCATGTAGGTAGGTAGGTATAAATAATCAAAATGACTAAAATCGAAAACATATTTTTTTACATGTTCGCTTCTACTCACTTTGTTTAATTACCTAATTTGAAAAAATCTATCGCTTTGCTTCGAAGCGATAGATTTACAATTAAGACCACCCAATAAACTAATATTATGTTAAAATGTGTGTGTTTTGTTTTTATGTTGGGTAGGAAAACATAATAACACAATGACGACCGATGTGGCGCAGCGGGCGCAGGTCCGCCTGCGACGCAGAGTTTGCGGGTTCGATTCCCGCCTCGGGACAAATGTTTGTACGATCTACAAATATTTGTTCCGGGTGTTCTGGGTATTTTCTATATATAATAAAAAAATATCTATCTATGTATTGTATTGTATTAAATATATATCAGTCATCTACTTAGTACCCATAATACAGCTCTGTTGAACAGCAGCTTACCTTGGGGCTAGATGATGCTGTGTGGATTGTCCAGCATTATTTATTTATTTATTTATTTACAATGAAGTATTTTCATTCATTCATACATCAAATTCAAGCTTCAATGCACGGTACCTTACCTACCTACGACGTAGTAATAATATGTGCTGTTCTGTGCTACGACTCTACTTTCTTCTAACAAAGTGTTTTGCAATGCAAAAACTGTATTTGCCTAAAACCTCAATGAGTTAGCATCTGGCTGATCTTACTACCAGATCCCATCTCGTTAATAGCGCGCAGATTTGTCTAACATCACAATCAGAAATTCAACAACAAATCTTGAGTTTTGGCAATTACCATGTAAATTCGCGAAGTTCACGAAATAATTTAACGCGGTGGTCGCTGGATTCAGAACAATTTATATGTTAATTTTGGAGGTGTGGACTGTGCCAGAAGGTGGTACCAACATGTCGTTTGTACCACCGATATGCAGTCTCCCATCTCGACATCAAACTTGATCTGTTTGTTGGAAATCTTCGCATGCAGGATCACCATTATTCACGAGTTTAGGTACTTTTTTATATCACAGAATATAAAATAAGCATAGGTACTGTAAAAGCTCATAAAAAGTGATCGCTTTGACGAATTGAATTAATAAGGTAATCTCGGTGGCACAAGAACGCACTAACAGAATGTTAAGAAGGTCGTTTGGCAACGAAACTGTAAAAGCAAACATATTTTTTTCTTGCCAGATCTTCAGAACGATGTGTAGTTCAAATACTTATGTGGGACTTTAATGCGTTGAAACATGCATGTTGGAATATTGGAATTGGAATGAACTCAAAACTTTACAGGTGGGGCAGCTACAGCTACTCCGAACAAAACAAATACATACAGCTGTACTATATAGTACAATTTTTTTTTCTTTTTTTCTTTTATGACTTTAAACACAGTTAAAAACAGGTGTTGGTAAGATGACCGTACAAACTCTGCAATGCTACGAATACAATACTAGTAATTCTCCGAACAGAAGACCTTTCAAGCACAAACTTTTAAAAGTGAGCAATTTCGTGTATTTTGAGGAGCTATTCTGCACATCACGCTGAAGATCCTCATCAAATCTTTACAATTTTTTTATGAGACTAACTAGGTACCTGATAAATAAGAAAAAAACCATCCAAAGGATCTCATAAGGCGTAGATATCCAGCAGTCCCTATTTTGCTCTATTTTGGAGAAATCCCCTAATCAAAAATCCCTTACGACAAAAAAAAATTATAGTTTCCAAGTTTAAACCAGATCGATTGAAAAATGCAACCTTTAGGCGAGAACAGACTGACTGACTGAACAGTTAAAATCAAATTCCTTTTTTGGCCACTCTCAAAACTGAGACGCTTCGCTCGCTCGGTCAAATTATGAGACACCCGGTACTAGCCAACAGCTCCATATGCGACCATTGGCTGTCATAGAAGAGAGGTCATAAGCTTGATTGAATCATAAGCCTTATTAAGTACCACTATACTGAGCAGAAATTTCGAAGGTGCACGTTGCAAATTCCCAAATTCTTGGACAGGCTACCGCCAGGCCTGTCACCGCGCTAATCTTGAACGGATTTTTTGAATTCTAGTTTGGCTACGATGAAATTTGCTTTTCTCATATACATCGTTGAATTGCATAACGCACAACAGGCACATTAGAACTCTAACCCAGGTCTTCACTCTTCAGACCTCACACTTTAAGATTTCCTGTGCCGTGGTTATTAGAAACTATAAATAAACTATAAATATCTACTATGATGCCAAAAACCATAGAAAAATTTACAGATAATGCGCTTGTCCCGCAGCGGGAATCACTCGGCCACCGTGCCACCGAGATCTTCGATTAAAGTTGTTATATATACTTATATCTGTTCTTTAACGATCTAAAGCATAAAGTCTCACTTGCTTGATACAATCAGTGGAGCAGTAACTACGGCAAACTTGTGAGATCTACTCACGAGATGAAGCAAATCGATTCAGTTCCAAATTTGCCGTAAATCGATTCTAATTCAGCCAGCTCACGATCGCAGTTTCTTGATTGGGTTTAGGTTGGTTCCAAGCTTTACTAACATGTGATTTTCAACCTTAGGTCTCCACATAAATCTACATAAAGTGATTTATTTCCAAAAGCCATTTTTCATAACTGCCATCACCAAAAATGTAATATAAAAACAGTTTATTCAAAAAATCTTATTCAGAAAATAAAAAATATTTGCTTAGGGCCAAGATTTCCCTCGACCTTTTATTTCGTAAACATATTTTGAATTTTAAATGTCTTTTTGAGAATCTTTATTATTGTTTCATTAATTTTTTCCCCTTCTTCTGGATTCCGAGGAGGATTCATTCGTGTCCGTAAATAATGAAGGGTTACAGCGAGGGGATTCGATTAATTTTAATTTTATTTGCTTGAACAAGGGCACAAGGTTCAGGTTGTTGTTATGCTGGAAAATCAAACGAGCGAATCGCAGAGAGATCTAGGCAATCATCCGTCTGAGTTGACGACCGCGGTGCGCGGTGGCACAGAACAGATATTAATTGGTGGGCGAATGCCTGGAAAGGTTGCGGATTCCATCCTGGCTGCAGGTCAAATGTATGCTTTATCTGCAAATATCTAAGTGTTTTTAGAATTATTATTATGTATAAAAAAATGTGTTTTCTATCAGATATATTTTAATATGGTTTCCATAGTACAAGCATTGCTTAGTTTGGGGTTTGGGGCTAGATGACGATGTGTAAAAATGTTCGCCAATATTTATTTATTTATGGTGCCGAAGGTGCTACTCGTAAAAACATTCCGATGCGTGAACGGAACGTCAACAGTGTGCCTATAGCATGGACTAATATGTACTACCGCTTCTTCATGCCCTACGTTTGGTTTGTTCTGTTTAACAAGGCGTAAAAACTATAGCTGCCACGTAGTATCTGAAAAAAAGTCGTTAGCTAAATGTAAATGCTAAAATTTATATCTAAAAACTATAATTTCTACTAATTTTCCCACTGCTGGGACACTGAGAATGAAATCATCATCAACATCATATCAGCCAAGTCCACTGCTGACATATCCCAATAAATGCTATGACGACCGATTGAGCTTTCACCATCCACTAACTTCTTGCAATTGCTTTGATGTCATCGGTCCATCGAGTGATGGCCGTCCTACTTCGTATCCCAGTTCGCGGTCACCACCAGAGAACCTTTACTCCCCAGTGGTTATTGCTTCTGTCTGCGAGCTATGGCCTGCCCACTGACACTTCAACTTGCTTCTAAACCCTTTTGAACCCTTGTAAGTTAGAGAGTTAGGGTTCAACTCTAACCAAGTACAATAATATTGAAATTACAGCACCATTGGTGATTTTTAACACTTTCTTCTCATCAACACTTTACATTTAAGTAGGTAATCTGTTGTCCGTGACATCGTTCGCGTGGAATACAGTATAACCGTACATTTCCAAACTACCTGGTGGTTTATCTGGTGGTAGGACTCTTCAGCAAGAGTCTGTCTTGGTGGGTACCACCGCAGTGTCAGATATTCTACCTCCAAGCAGTAGTGTGCAAGCATTACTGAGTTTCGGTTTGAACATTTCGGCACTGTAGCAAGTGAAATTACTGGGCGAAAGAGACTTAACAACAATGTCTCAGGGTGATAAGTGCATTGCAGTGCCACGCAAACACTTGGAAACTTTAAGCTTTGGGTGGCACTGCATCTGATATAGTCAGGCGTGGTGCTTAACATCAGGTGGGCGCCTTGATTGTCTTGTCACTTGCTGACATAAAAAAATTAAAAAAAAAGTAGCCTTTATTGCTTTTTCAGGAAATAATCTATTTTGCGTTAGGCGTCCCACAAACATACAAACATCCAAAGTTTCTTCTTTAAAATATTTGTATAAGATGGGCATAACCACATACCGATAAAAAGGTAGAGAGTGTCATTTCGTTGTACGGTCCAGCTTTGAAGGTGAGCCGCTTGCTTGTCGTCCATGCCAAGAGTGCCACTTGCTTCTGCAGCTTATAATCAACATCTACCCAGTCGCTCTTAAAAGTGCTGTAGCTGACGCGCTCACTCTGCGGAAACAAGTTTTTATATACCAACTACCTGACACGCGCGGTTTCACACACACTTACGTTATTTTTCCATATTTTCTCAGGACTCCTAAAATTAAAAATTTGCCAAATCGGTTCAGCCGTTCTCGCGTTTTAGCGAGACTAAAGCACAGCAATTCATTGTTATATTAGAAGATATAAGAAGATGAATATCTTTTGCCTGCGACTTCGTTTGCGTCATAACTATGTTTTACAGCCAAATCAGTTCAGTGAATGTTGTCGACTTCTATAGAAACAAATATCCAAACATCTAAAAATTCTCCTTCTTCTTCGTCTCTAGCTCTAGCCAGAGTACCGCTCTGGACCGCGGTGGTCGTCACTTCAGGGGGAGCTGTGACTCGCTTCACAATTCGACGCCACTCATCTCGAATCGCAGCTTTCCTGGTACATTCATGCAGCGGACCCGGCTTTTCACGGGTGTTTACACTATACAAACTTCTTCTTGAATCAATAATTGATTAAAACTGCATTAAAATCCTTTGCGTAGTTTATGTTTAGTAACTTGTAATTGTGAGAGCACCGGTGGTCTAGTGGTAATGACCCCGCCTTCCGATCCTACGGTCGTAGGTTCAAATCCATCGGTGCACCAATGGATTTTTCTGTTCGAAAAATTTATGTGCGCAATGCCAGTGCTCTCATACGGTGAAGGAAAACATCGTGAGGAAACCGGCATGTCCAAGAACTAAAAATTCGAAAGATATGTGCCATCCACCAATCCGCATTGGGTCCGCGTGGTGGATTAATACCCAATCACTCTCGCCTGAGAGTAGGCCAGTGTCCCAGCTGTGGGAACATTAGAAGGCTGTCATGATGATGATGATGAACTTGTAATTACCTCAACGGTAACTGCGTTGCTGTGCCAGTAGAATAGAAGAAGCTGAATGAGGCAAGCGCCTATGTACACACAACTTGATACCATAGTAGACAGATCATCTTTTATCTAAAAAAAAAAAAAAAAAGCTAAATAGGTTTTGAACGCTATGTAGATATAATACTGCCAGGATCTAGGCTGTCGTAAAGTTAGAATAGAATAGAATATTATAGCAGTTCGATGCGCAAAGACATATTTGTTACTACATATCCACATCGAAACGGCTACACGTACTTAGGCCGAAATCCACTGGCAGTCCTTTTTTTTATGTCAGCAAGTGACAAGACTATCAAGTCGCCCGCCCGCCTGATGTTATGCGCCACGCCAGACCATAACAGATGCAGTGCCACCCAATGCTTAAAGTTTTCCAGTTCTCCGTGGCACTGCACTGCGCTCATCCCCCCCCGTCCGAGACGATGTTGATAAGTCTCTTTCGCCCAGTAATTTCACTTGCTACAGTGCCCTTCAAACCTAAACACAGTAATGCTTGCACACTACTGCTTGGGGGTAGAATATCTGGCACTGTGGTGGTACCCATCAAGATGCACTCCTGCTAAAGAATCCTACCACCAGGTAAAGTAGTACTAGGTACAATTGCTTACTTCGGCTAACTCTATGATGCATACTCCAAGGCTCACAGATATTACAATCAAGTAATAGAACATCACTGGCGATATCAAGGCATTGAACTTCTTTTGGAACATTACCAGCTTTGTGTGGAACTCATGGCATGCGGCAATGTTTCTCTGACTTTGCGATACACTTTGCACAACTATCGCACGAGAGCAGTACAGACTGCTTAAACGCAGCTGTCCAACGAAGAATATCATTATTGTAACCGTCGTCATGTCCCAAATAACTATACAAGCACTCATTATATACCCAAACGTTGTCTGAGTCACCATGGTGAAGTAATAACCTGGTGGCTCATGAGAAAACGGGGTATAGGCATCGAACATATAAAGATATACCGTCCCATTTTCTATTACATGATTTTTCAGATAGGGTTCTGCAAATATAGGTATGTTAGAGAAGAATGCCATTGTAACAAAGAAGTACGTAACTCGTCTACTCCATCTTATGTAGTTCTTTGATATTATGTTCTGTTCTTTGTCGTTTTCCATCAACTGCTTCCGTTCGATACAGCTGATGAATCTGATTAACTCTTCCCAGTATTTGTAGTCTTTCTGGAAGAAGCAAGTCTTCGCCACGCCTAAATGAAAAGGAGTGTTTTGTATAATCCGTTTCAAATTATCTGTATTGAAGCTGACAGCGCATTTAACATATTGGGAGACAAAGAAAGCGCTTATGATGTAAAAGAAGATAAGTTTCAGACGAGACTTTAGAGACTTGAAATCCGGATGCCAAAGTCCGATGAAATTCAGTACAGGTAAAAGAACTCCAAGACTGGGGTGATCTGGGTCTTCTATTAACTTTATTAATTTATTTAAACACTCAAACATAGCGAACGTTTTCTTGAAGTAGACTGGTCTACTGTCCGAAAAGGTCTGAGATTTACGACGACTTGATGTTTCTAAATATTCCCTTCGTTTATAATTGGCGTGAGAATTTTCATTACCAAATGCAATTGCTACGTATATTTTGTCCTAATAATAACAGGGTAAGACATTGCCGATTGAATTTTATATTAATCTAGCAACGATGAGTGTAATTTTGTCGGATATGAAAATGTTAAATGCTATTTTGAAAATTAAATATTTAGATGGCTCTCGTGCCGTTTATTTTAATATAGGGTTTTTATACCTATGTTGTTATCTAAGGGCGTTATTTTTTATTTGATTATAGTTAAACTAAAGTTCTTTGAGACCTAGAGTCATTTCTTCGGTTTAGGTTCTCGATAAGGGTGGCTTTAAATTACCCACAAAGTGTTTGTTTGCGGCAAATTTATCTTAAATCAGTTTCACGACGGACGAAGAAATACTGCTCTAGGATTGTTAACAAAAAACTCTAAAATTTTATTTACTTTCACTCGCAAATCCTTGATATAAGTTTTTTTTAAATTTAATAATAATAATATAAACGTTTATTTTGTTACATATTTTTTTTTACAAAAGTAGTTAATAATATTACAGTTGGTAACAAAAATGGCCACCACTCAGCATATGCTACGGCAGAACACTCATGCCGTAGAGCTGGTTTTCTGTAGTCGCCTAATTTGATTTGATTTGTCTTATTTAAATATTTATTCTTGCTATTTTATTTTCATAAACGAGAATAACAAGGCTTAGGTACTATAGATAGAGTGAAATGATGCGTTCTTCCCTATTTTCAGTCAGTTGAATACTAAAGCCGTCGTCTTGTCCAGATAGAGATCAGGCGGAAATTACGAGGAAATTGTATTTGTTTCTTATAGCGACAGCCTCACAATAAAGGAACTGGCTGTTTATAAAACGCAAATTTTCAGAGGTAGAGGTAAAAAAAAAAGTACCTACTTACCTCATCATGACAGCCTTCTTATGTTCCCACTGCTAGGACACTGGCCTACTCTTAAGCGAGAGTGATTGGGTCTTAATCCATCACGCTGACCCAATTCGGATTGGTGGATGGTCTAGAGTCTAGGTCTTTGGTTTTTTATAATATTTGCGGGATTTTATCGCGTACCTTTTTATTTCTCCCGACTATTAGTTCTGATCGCGAAATTTTAAAAAAGACTATGGTGGTCTTTCAATTTTTTTACTCTTGGACATGCCGGTTTCTCCACGATTTTTTCCTTCCCCGTATGAGAGCACTGGCATTGCGCACATACATTTTTCGTAGCGAAAAATCCAGTGCTCTCATACAGTGAAGAGAAACATCGTGAGGAAACCGGCATGTCCAAGAACTAAAAATTCGAAAGACATCGAATCTTTTGTTCTTATACATGCCGGTTTTCGTCCCGATGTTTTCACTGTGTTCACTGTAGCACTGCATAGTGCCTGCCGCCTACCTTGTAGGTATTAACGAAAAAGGTTATTTCACAGCCTTTGAACCACACAGCTACGGAACAGCTAATACTTAGTACCTACTACACACAACAATGAGTGCTCTTCCAAGAGAACTGAGTAAACTGAGTGAATTTAAGAGTAGTAGAGTTCTCTGTGATAGAGCTCGTCCGGGGAAGGAATACCACCATACCTATTTCTGCCGACAAGCAGTAATGCTCGCATTGTCGGTTCCGGTGTGAAGGTTATGGTTTCCGGTGAAATTACTGGCACATGAGGCTTTCGATCTTAGCCTCAAGGTGGTACCTCTGGTATTGCAAGCGTCCATAGGCGGTAACCGCTTACCATCTTGTGGGCCGTACGCTTGGTTGCCACATCAGTTGTAAAAAAAAAAACTGAATCCAAGTTTTTATGGGTTAGTTTCGTTATCCCCCCGTCATTGTTTTTATAACCGCAGCCGTGCGGTGCGTATTTATAAGTAGTAGCATTTTTACACTCAGATGCACGAAATGTGGCCCAAGCGCAAAAATGCGATTTGAAGTACTATGTTTTTTTAAACTTGATTTTTTAGGACAGGATAGGTTCCTTCGTTCGTATGAGTCAGTGGCCAACTCTAGTGACAGAGTTTCTAGGCCGCCCGGAGGCCTCTGTCATGGCCTAAAAACTTTGAAAAAGCCGGGACCGACTGCTTAACGTGCCCTCCGAAGCACGCGAGCGCTCAGTTGAAATTGCCAATGGTGGTCACCCATCCAAATGATGACACGCGGAACAGTGCTTAACTTCGTTGATCTGTTAAGAACAACTTAGCCAGCTACGTCACGAGCGATCCGCACGAGGATAGGTGAAAATAAATTATGGTTGTTTATTTTATGGTTCCACCAATGGCACAGGCAGTGTTCTTTATTGAACAAGGCTAACTCAGCGTGAAGTGGCTGCTACCCTGAATGTACCACGTACAACACTTTGATATGCCCTAAAACGGTTTCAGCAGATTGGCCTAGAGGCCACTCTGCATAGATGCAATTAAACCTAAAAGTTTTTTTTATTTTTTTATGTCAGTAAGTAACAAGACAATCAAGACGCCCGCCTGATGTTAAGCACCACTCGTGACTATTACAGATGCACTGCGCTTATTACCCCGAGACATTGTTGTTAAGTCTCTTTCGCCCAGTAATTTCACTTGCTACAGTGCCCTTCAAACCTAAACACAGTAATGCTTGCACACTACTGCTTGGAGGTAGAATATCTGACAAGTGGCTGATTATGACGATGATGATGAAAACTTCATACCTACTTATATAATACTTATCTATAAAGACCTTTTCAAAGTGCCACTTCAAGGATGCTTGTTAAAACAGGCTCGAACAGGAGATGACATCATCCAGCGTCGGGTCACGCATTGTAACCCGGAACTAGAAATAGGAACTGTCGACACGCGCCTTTATTACGGTTGTTTTTGTTACGTTAAATTAAACGCGGACGTCGTCGAAGTGAAATTGAACTTGTGAACTCTCGAAGAAACTATAGCCTTATTACAGATAACATAATAAGCCTTATCTTATTTTAACACAAACTAGCGACCCGACCTGGCTTCTATAAAACTAACGTAAGAATAAATAAATAATAAATACTCAATAAATAAATAATGCTGGACAATCCACACAGCATCATCTAACCCCAAGGTAAGCTGCTGTTAAATAGAGCTGTGTAGATCGTACAAACATTTGACCCGCGGCGGGAATGGAACCCGCAAACTCCGCGTCGCAGGCGGATCTGCGCTCGCTGCGCCACATCGGTCGTCAAATACTACTATAAACCTTCCCCTTGAATCTCTATCTATTGATTTAAACTTTAAAAGACCCCCGCGTACCTACACCATACAATAGAGAAGTGACTTTGTTTTATTTTGTGTAGAGGTTTAGCAGACGGTGATTCAGTATCATCACAACGCGCTCATCACGTCATCATGATAATACTGAAATAAAAATTCAGAAATCAGAGCTAAATAAGTGTTGGATCATAGGACCACCATAAGACAAATTAAGCAGGAAGCACTCTCGAGATAATTAAAGAGCTCAAAATTAGAAGTATCATTTCTGTTGGCGGAAAAGTATTTATTTTTGAAGCTTCATACTGTAGCGCATACCAATCAGCACTGTACCAGCATCTCCAAAAATAACAGAATGAGCCGATGCCGGTCTGGCGCCACGCCGCCGGCGCTGGCTCAGGCGATGTATCTGCCACAACGTATATACATAGAAAAGGTGCTATTAATTGTACGGTACGTTAAAATTATCTAAGTTACCGGTGCAATAATCAGTGTTGCCTTGCCACCCTTAATTGGGAAACTTAGCCCCGTACGGAATAGTTCACAAACTCATTGTCTTGTTTACTCACTGGCGTGGTATGGAATTTGCATTTTGTGATAGAATGTCGGTTTGTTTGACAATTAGGTAAGCTTTTATTTAGTGCCTGTACGGCAACAGAGTAAACCGCTCGCATCGAACGCATTTCTACATAAATTGACAGTTTTTTGTTACCAACTGCATGGTGAGGTATTCCCGCGCACTGCACAGTTTTCTAGTGCACACTTTTTATTCCCACTACTGTACAGAATGTGTGCCGTTCGTAAGATTGTAAAAAAAAATGGCACTGCGCTCATCACCCCGGGGCGTAGTTATAAATTCTCTTTTGCCCAGTAATTGATGTTATTCTACCTCCAAGCAGTAGTGTGCAAGTTTCGGTTTGGAGGGCACTGTAAAATGAAAGTGAAATTAGTGAAATTGGTAATGAGCGCGGTGCAGTGCCACGCAGAACTTAAAAACTAAGCTTTGGGTGGCACTGTATCTGTTATGGTCAGGCGTGCCGCTTAACATCAGACGGGCGACTTGATCGTCTTGTCACACTGTTAAAACTAACCGGTCACTCTGTGCCGATGACATGGTAAATCGTTGAAATAGTCATTGCAAAACCGGGAACTGCAACGTAAAATGAAATCACGACTGTTTGCTCACACGAGCGCACCGTCTCGTCGCCGTTCAAAAGGTAAAAAGCGTACGTGTGAGACGAGCTAATGGCATCCCAGATAATTGATTGAAAGAGATTTCAACGCGCAGTTAGAGGCTTTTTTAAACCTAACTGCAGCTGTTTTTTAAAAAAGTACCTACTACTGTCGGTCGTATGAGTCAGTTCAAGCTGTAACTGATAGCTGTTTTTATAATTTTAAAATGATTTCTAACTAATGTAGATACCTAGAAGCCGTCTGAAATTCTAAAGTCAGTGTAGGTGTGTGTGTGATTTGTTACCACGTATTTACGTGACGACTTCACCGATTGTTGTGAAATTTGGAATGTCCTGGAATAACACATAGGCTACTTTTTATCACGGAAAAAGTGAAAAAAAACTGTTTCTGCGTGATAGCATAAAAACTGCAAAAACGCGGGTGAAGCCGCGTGGGTCAGCTCGTTTAAAAATGCTATCTTTTTCTCTTGTTTATCTGTAGATAAGTAAGTAAGTAATTATCTAGTATAAAAAGTCTTTGCTAAATATATGTAGAGGTACAGTTTATCCTCCACAGAGCTTTTGAAGATTCAGTACCAAGCAATGTTCTACGTTGTCGTCGAAAAACAAAATAGTAGAAACTTCAGTCCAGCCCAAACACAGGTATGGGTGTCCAACATTTACAGCATTTAATTAAATTAATCCCTATTTAAAAAGCAATTGGCAGGGACGCGAACTAGGACACTGAAGGGCTGAAAGTCCTGATGTTCCCTCCACCTTTTGTTAGTCTAAAGTAGTTTGCAGGTAGGTAAAACTTCAGGGCACTGAAATCATTTCCCGACCCGGGGCCTTTTTTTTTTTTAATGGCAGTCTGTCTGTTTAGACAATATTGCCAGTGTCAAGTATTGTCGGACGTATACATCAAAGACGAACAAGTTCGAATTTTGAATTTGACGAACAACATATTGAAAGAAATGATGGCGTCCTTTCAAAATTTTCTAGGAGAATCTTCGACCAAATTACAAACCAACATCACCCTTCCATTTCAATCAATTACACTTGTGCCAAGACTACGAGTCGTATTGGTTAAACTGCCACCAAATTTACACAATAAAACTCAAAATTACTCGAGAAAAACAATTAAAATGGGAGGAACATGTCGTACCGGCAAAATGACCGAAGAAACCCGGGGCCTTACTCTTGACATTTCTTACTTTTGACAGCAAACCTAGCGCCAAATTCAACCTTGTTTTAAGAGTAAATTTGACGGCATATCGTAAATTTAAGAGTAAGGTACGTCATTTCCCGTAATCTACCACACGCTACCATTACCACGTAGATTTGTATGGATTTTTTGTCAAGAGTACAGTGATTAAACCAATACGGATTGGTGAATAGCACATTGTCATGGCTTTGATTTATTAATTTTTGGGCATACCGGTTTCCTCACGAGGTTTTCCTTCACCGTTTGAGAGCACTGGCATCTCTGGAAGGTGGGGCACTAAGCTGTGCTTCCTTATGGAGATTTTTTTTTTTTAAATTAGCTGCTATGTAATACCGTACCTCCTGTCTGGATAGTTCCCATTTCTATTTATTTTAGGCTGGCATGGCAATACTTAGGCAGGTTATTGGTTATTGGTATACATAAGATTTTGTTTTAAAAACATACAATAATTCTGCAATACAAAAGTGAAACTAGTTCGGATATGCGGTATTTGCTCAAGTCGGGATAAAGATTTTCCCGGGCCGGTTAAAATAGAGTTCAATATTCATGATCAGAAAGCAATTTTACATTTCATACCGTTAGGGCTCTTACACACGCCGCCAGCCGCATTGTTCCGAAGTAGTCATTACGGAAACTCAATTACCTCTAGGACGTGTGAATAGTCCCTAGGCTTATGAGGGCTCATAATGACGCCTTAGCCTAGTTAAGAGGTGCTTCTGTAATCCAGTGATCATATAAAATTCATCATGGTTACTCTCTCAGTGCTAATGGCACATTAGGTACTCGTATAGTATCTAATCGTATTATGACTACGTCTAGGTCTTTCGAAATAACTCTTTGGATAAGATCCCTTGGGGATCTTGAGGTATCTGGATGAGAGGCACATTTTATTAAACGCTTTGTTTTTTTTATAATTTACAAGACTTTATTTCACCACGATCTCGCCTGGTGGTAAGCGATGGAAGCGTGTGATCGCGGTAGAGGACGAAAGTCTTAATTCCATGGCTCGGATTGTAGTTTTCAAGAAAAAAAACAGACAGTGGCAGAGTAGAGTGCGTGCAAGATTTGGCTTGGTTCGGCAATCCCCTTTAAAAATCCCCTGCGAAGGGATTTCCGAACTTTTTGTCCGCAAATCCCCTTACAATCGAATTTAGCTGCGGCTGGGGACTTGTGAACAAAAAGTCCCAAAAAAATGTTCAGAAATCCTCTTATAGTAAATCAAATGAGGTTCCTACCTACAGTGTCTAGGTTTAGGTGGTTTAGTTAGGTTTGAAAGTGTAGGTGAACCCTTGTAGGTTTTGCAACTTGACAATTTCGTCGCTTGCTAAAGTTGCTAATAAGTAAAAATATTGATGTAAATTTTGATAGATATTTTTTATTATACTTACTACTTATTTAAATAAAAAAAACTCAGAACACCCGGAACAACGTCGCTTGGTAGCAAAAAAGCTGTAACATGCTATCACACATCTGCACATTAAAAAACTATAATATCCTACCTGATACCCAATTTATTTTCGCGCAGAATCTTCTGATCACAAGTGATCTTAGTACGTAATCGAATAGTGAAGGAGACCAATTTTCCGTGCGATCGCCCGCCGAGCGCGCCGCGCCGCGCGGCACGAGCGATATCGTCCAAATTAACCCAACCGTGCCTTATCCACAGTGAACGCAACAATTTTATTTTCAAACAAGAAGAAATGCTAACTTTAAGTAAAAAAAAAACCTATAGTAGTAAAAGAGTAGTGCGACAGTAGTGCATATCGCGACGCGAAAAAGTAAGAGCGCCGAGTCACTCCATTCTGATGAAGGCTCTTGAAATCGATACAGGTACTAATATCTGTTCTGTGGTGTCTGTTCCCTTTTACAAGAGTGGTTTGATTTTAATGGCAATTCAAAATAAAATTGTCTTAGAGTAAGCTTAACACCAAAGGCATTGCTCTGAAAATCTCTACCTATATACAATATCGAACTCTTAAGTGATACTTTCTAAAGAAACCAACCATGTAGCGTAACGATACAATAATCTTGCCTATGATGAAAGATCTAACAATAAAATTGAATGTGATATAAAATCGATTAATATCGATTTGAATACCCAATGTTATGATATGGAAGAGCTCTTCAAATGAGGTTTTTTTCTCAAATTTCAATCGCCTGTTTTAATAACGCTGTAAAATGAAAGGGTTTTTTTTATCCTCCTAGACATCTTGATACTACTGTAGAGAACTTTTCAATAGTCGCGTGCGGTAAACGGATTGTGATGTCTAGTTAGAACGAATCGAATCAAATCTAGATATAGGCGATCAAGAGCCGGCTCAAAAGTATGAAGCTCCATTCCCAAGGGTTTCATTATTACACTTAAATTCACTGGAATCTGATGGTTTATTGGTATTCCGTTTATTGGTAGAGATTGGTATATTTTTCGAGTTATTCGTATGGCAAGAAAAGATGCTGGGTTAGCTGTATAATGTGTGTGTAAACTTTAGCATAATGTAAGTGAGACCAGTATGATTAGGTAGGTTTTAGTGAGAAAGCGAAAGATATTATTTTAAGATGGCTTGGCCAAATCATAGTTTTATACACTGTTAAATTTACTGAAACTTTATACTTATTTTTTGTAATTATGTCACTTGACGTAACTAAGAGTTCCTTTATGTGATCCAAAAGTTTGAATAAATATATGAATATGAATGAATATGTTGTTGCCCACACTGAATGTGTGTGAAGTGTACAAGTAGATGCTATGGTGCCTGGGACAGGTTTTAAGATGAAGTAGGCTTGTCCAGCATCTACATCATCCTCTCAGCTTAGCCAGCCCAATCCACAGGAAAGATACAATATTTTCGTACATTCTTGAGAAAAGTACGGGTTAAATCTCCAAAGGGTATTTTGACACAAAAAAAATCCCAAAATCCTATAAAGAGAAAATCATATTATTAATAGAACCATTCCGTTTTGAAGGGAATCATATTTTCGTATTCAGGTTTAAGAGTATTTATTTCTCATAGGAATAAACAACATTCACTTACATGAGATATAACTTAATTATTAACTTACAAAATTTTGACACTTGGGCTAATCGCATCTCTATACCTACTACACTGTTATTATTTCAAAAAAATTTTTTACAATTTCGATACCTATCTAACAATATAAAAAACATCTAAATAAAGTCGGTAGTTTTGTATTACTCGCATTTTATAGAGCAGTATTGGTAGTAGGTACTATTCCGATCTTTTAAATAAATGTAGATTCATTTTTAAAAATCACAGTAGTTATATAATATATTTACAATAGGCAATTGACTAGTATAAAATCATGCGAATCTTACCTTAAAATTTTTTATAAAATCAAATTATAAACGCACCTTAAAGACTGGCCTATCTTTGGTTCATCTTCGGATCTTTGGCTACTGTAGCCAAAGATCGAGAAGTGTGGAAGAAAGGGAGGGAGGCCTTTGCCCTGCAGTGGGACGATATGGGCTAAAATAAAATAAATAATAAATAAATAAATTATAAAAAGAAACATCTAAAAACCTACAAACTGTGAATTTTGAGTTCGCTTTATTTCACAATTTCCAACAATAAATCTGCAATAATTCTCGGGATAGTTGTGTTGTGTAGTTCCAACTCCAAATCATAAATTACGTCATTCCTTGTTGCACGCCAGGCGTAGATTAATTTAGAGTTTGTACGAGATTTCTACGCCCAGGATTCATTATCTCGCGTTGATTAGAACCGCGAGCGTCTGCGATTTGATGTATTGCAAGCGTACGCGAATATTCATGATGTGATGAGCTGAATGGAATGGGGAAGATGGATGGAAATTATGCGCGAATGACAAAGAACAACAGCATAGGCAGCCTCCGCTGTTTCTCTAAAGTCGAAACCGATTATAGAAAATAATAAAAGTTTTATTCTACCTAATGGTTTGGGTTTTATGTAGGCAGGAGTAGTTCCGAGCCGCGTAGCAGGACGCACGTACTGCAACTTAGGTATATATATACCTACGTCGTTGTCTCCAAAATGACAACGCACGAAGTGCGTTCATATTACGTTTTGTGTTCGCTCAAAGCTAAGTAGGTACTTTACCTAAGTCGGTAAATTAACTCATTTAGAATAACTTCATCGTAAAAATGAATAAAATTCATTATATACTTAGGTGCTTAAATTTAGCTACCATAAAACTGAAATTCATAATCCGTTTTAACTCAATTTTTAAGCTCTTGAGATCTGAAAATCGTGCAGTGCACAAGGGCTGGCATACACCAAATTGAAATCTCATGTGCCAGGCCTTTATTAGGCTGTGCCGAGCGATTGCTGTCGACTCGGCTCTTGAGGCGGCTCCCCGACATCCCATTACGGTGACGTGTGCGCAGGGTTGAAGTAACTTTTTTGATGAATAAATTATCTTTATTATAGTATTAGAGTGGTTTGCCACTGGTTTTATAGAAAATTATCAACACTGATAAATTCAATAGCATTAGAACACCGACCGGGCTAATCTTAATTCCCATGAGCACGCGCAAAAACAGTATTCTTGCAATTTTTTCCACCAATTTTGAAACAACCAGACAAGCTAATTAATAAGGTTACAATCGATTTCACTAGATTGTAATCCAAAACAGACGTATTTTGTAGACTTGCTGAGGTTGCTGTTTGATATTGCAACTGAGTTACGTAAAAGCCCTACTGATCAAATAGGTGAAACAAGTAACAGGTAAATAATTATTGTAATAAAAGATATTGGCTAAAATTATTTGGATAAGTATGCCTAGTTTTCTTAAACGGTGACAACCCTATACCAACGTGGGTGAAATTCGTTAAATCTAGATAGTATACCTACTAACGATGAGCAGAATCCTTAGAGTATTCATATCGGGAGCTGTCAAGTGAAATTTTAGTACTTACCTTACTTCTTTTTTTAGAAGTACTTACTTAAACACGGTAGTACATCAACATTATACATTTACAATAACTATAATTTATTTGAACTCGAACTAATAAAATAGTAAAAAATTATAAAATTACTTAAAATGCTGCACTCAAAAACAAGCACGCATAAAAAAACGACATTAATTTTATGGTCTGTGATTAATGATCATTGTATTTCGGCAAAGGTGAAAGCGGGGAGAGCACAAGCCTAGGGAAGCTCTATGGCAGAATCCAAGGATTGCGTCTCGTCTCGCTCCCAACTCCTGACACCTGTCCAATTTGCGTCAAATCGTCATCCCTGCATCGGATGTCATTTAATTTAGGAACCTAATGATAGCGATATCGAGTCGTCTGGATTGGGAGTATTTTGAGGGGCAATTTTCAAATATCTTTCACAACTTATAACTTTGGTAAGTGGGCTGGCTGGCACGCGATGTGATTAACAGAATAGACACTGCTAATAAAATCTGACTTATGTACCTAATTGTTTGTATAGTTTGATGATGACTCAAGTGCACATTTAGGTATTTCTAAATCGGACTTTTATTAACCAAATAAGTCAACAACTACGATTGGTGGAGAGGCGAAAGCATAGTCTTTGGGAATTTGAACTAGATAGAGTTTTATTTGTGTGAAGGTTGTGAAGGTAACTGTTACCTGGTTATGTAGGTCTACCTAAATAGAAACAAAAACAGGATTTAAAATTTTCGAGAAAGAAGACATTCTCAGTGATCTGATGAGGGTTGATGCGATTTCATTGAATCTCATAACCATAAAGTATAAACGGCCGCGCCTCAAGTGCCATTACTGAAGAAAATAATGAACACACGGAGCTCACCGAACATAAAGCTAAAGTAATACACATAAATAACTGGTCTTGGGCTTAAAATTACTTTCAGGCAATTTGTCAGGAAAAAAGTGTCCCGCACGGAAACAAATGGGTCAACCTTTTTTGGTCTAACGGAAATTTCTAATCAGTTATCCCTCGTGGATTGTACGAAGATTAGTTCGTTTGAAAAAGGATTTATTTTTATGAATTAATAATTATATTATTAGAATGTAGGTATACGTATTACAAAACAAGAATACATAAAGCTCGATGCAGTAAACTATTTACGATTGCCATTCAACGTGGCAGGTAAACTAGGGAATGCCGCCTGCATGTTGGGAACGCTTTTGTCCAGTAGTGATCTGGATCACTTGAGCTATCTATAGATCGTTTAGAGCGGTACTTGAGTTTCGTATGAATTTTGTATAATGAAAATATTATGCAAATACCATACGGGCTAGAGACAATTATTTAAATAGGTAAATTCACCTCCATGAAGCCTCTATGTATCTATCGCATCGCACCGCACATTATAAGAAATACCTACCTAGATACTAATTATTGTTCCCGGCAGAGCAGTAACAGTACTATTTTCCACTCATAATACCCATAAAATCTATTTTTTTTTTTTTTTATTCAACTTAAGTGGCAACCAAGCGTACGGCCCACAAGATGGTAAGCGGTTACCGTAGCCTATGAACGCTTGCAATACCAGAGGTATTACTCGCGGGTTGCCACCTTCAGGCTAAGATCGAAAGCCTCATGTGCCAGTAATTTCACCGGAAACCATACCCTTCACACCGGAACACAGCAATGCGAGCATTACTGCTTGGCGGCAGAAATAGGTATGGTGGTAGTCCTTCCCCGGACGAGCTCTATCACAGAGAACTCTACTACTCTAAGTTCATCCGATTTATCGAAAAATACAGCAGCACATAAGTAGTTCCACATAAAATAACACTAAATAAGAGAGTAAAAGTAACTGACCGGTGAATAGAGAAAATACCGACACAATTTCGCACGGTCACTCGTAATAACTTTTACGGCATTCCTTTGGCATTTCATAAAGCGGGAATGCTATCACCCCACAACTTCACACAAACGTATTGTATCAGAATCGTTAATGGGGCGGGTGCTTTGCGATGTTTTATTATTCCACTCACCCTCTGTAAAGTACCATCATCGGTTAGAGTAATTTCATTCCATTAATTTACTCCCAACCTGAAAGCTTAATTTCCCATAGGGTTCCGAATATAAATTCCATTTTTGAGTAGAATCATTGGGTACCTACTTACATAAGTTTATGCAATAATTCTAGTATCTAGCCAAGCCGACCTACGCAGAGTACCTATTAATAAATTCAATAATAAAGATTTTTATAAATTTTTTTATTGAAATTGTATCAAAAACGTACAAATACCAAATTACAAATAAATTAATTGGTTTAAAAAAATACCCATCCACTTTCGGTGTAGTAGGATAATTTATCGATAAGGTCAAAAGACGCGTTACCCTTTCTAACTAAGAATCGTATTATTATATAGAATATTATTATTATATAGAAACCTTAGTTCTAGTAAAATCACAAAATCACGGTGAAATACGCTCATTGAAAAATGTTTCATATTTCATATTTCAATTTATTGCATCAATTCATGACGTAACAATCTTGTATAAGTTCTTAGTAATACCTACTTACAATATTTTTTTGTCAGGTAAGGCCCATAAGGCCATTAGGCCCATAAAGAATTATAGGCCCCTAAGGCCCTTTAAGGACGCTGCAGTTTGAATTTGATTATAATTAGGCACGAGTAATTTAATAAATGTGTATGTAAAAATTGCAGTAATTAAGTAGGTAAGTATGTCAATTATTCATGGGTCAAAATTATGATAAAATAAATACTTATTACTTTTAATACAAATGTCATCATTATAGTCAAACTCAAACTAAGTCTAACTAAATTAAATAATATAATGGTGTCGATTCTGTTGTAACATTTTCTAAACTAAACTAACTAAAATTGTTGCCGTCCTCTTCTAATGAATTAAAATACAAAGGACCGCGATAGTTTTAGTTAGCTAAGTTAAGAAAATTCTACAACAGAATCGACACTATATGTCATAAAGGTAATCCAAATAAAATTAACTCCATTACAGTTCTAACTGCTAACTAATTTTTATAGACGTTTTATTTTCGATCAAAAATAATTTATGATGAAGAACGCATATTATCAGCGAGGGCATCTTGGAAAGATACCGCTTGTTTTTTATCGATTTTAAGTTAAATTTTTCGATACCTTATCGAAAAAAAATGCTGTAGGGACAAGCCATTTATAACATTTTGATCGCATTTTAACTAAATACTATGTTTATGTAACACTAATTAGTGTAACACCAATCTAGGTTCAACAATAAAACTTCGCCATAACCAAGAAGTAAAAGAGTAACATGCTGCTTTACGCTAACCATAATTAAATAAAATATTTTATTTTCGAGAAGTGTTTTACGAGTTTCCATTGAGCAAGCATTCCAATATTTTTATGGGGTAAGGTATGTGGAGGCACGATATTTCAATTGTTCAGTGGCCCGACAGAGTTTATAGGCAAGCGTCGAGTGACGTCGTAATAGGGACAAACATTACCCTTTTAAATTGAATTTCGCACAATTTATCAGCTCTGATAAAATACGAGTACGATGCACATGCCTTCCTTCAAACATTTAATTGTGTGTGAGTGTTGAGAGCGTGTGCTTTTATTGTTCTTGAACTTGTTCTGGATACCGAGGCATTTATGTGGAATTTAGAATATTTTGCAGTTTAGTTCTAACCACAGAGCATTTACTATCTTTAAATACTTATCCATGGTTTCACTACTATTTTACGGTGTTAAGCGAAAACTCTGTGTATGCAGAAAGAAATAATGTGTGTATCTATATAAATAGAAAGTCTATCCTTAGGTCTTATGCCGTCTAAGATGATCAAGCAGGTTGTATTATAAGTTACCTAGGTAATAAGTGTACTGACAACAATGTAAAACTCATTAAAATAAGAATTATATCCGAGTTGTGATAGTGAGTTGCGATAGGCTAATAAAAAACTATCTCCAGTCCTCCACCACCGTGGAGTCACGCCGCGCCGCCCGCCCAGGCCGCGCCGGCCGCCCAAGCGACGAACTTCGTAAACTTACTATCACACAATCTGTGTGACGCTGTCGCACTAACTACGAAAGAATCTGTGTCACTTTCCACCAGCTATCTCCCAATCTGTGTCCCGTGTAGGGCTATTCTGTATATCGCTGCCGATCGCTTGTGGATCCCTTACACGCTTACGGTACGCACTGGAGTATTATTCGCTATGACCAAACGCGGGCTCGTTACGATATCTGTGTGGAATCGTGGTCGACGAGCCACGTTTTAGGGCTCATCTGACTGTTTTTCAAAGTCAACATATCCATAGGAAAACTATCGCTATTGAAACAACACAGATACGGATAACAATTTTACAATTTAACACCATGGCACGTATAGTTACACGTTATTCATAAGGAATTTCCTAGGTCATAGCCCCCTGTAGGTGTGAGACGGCCAGACGACGCAACAACAACGGCCGTCTCTTTCACAAGTTCGTAGCGTACCTTATGCGTGAAAGGGATCGACTAGCGATCGACAGCGATTCGACAGCAATAGACTTACTTAATAAGGGTGCCCAGAACAAGCAAGTTCCCGCGAACTTCTCGTAATGCGATTAAAAGTCGTGTTGGTGTCCGCGGCGCGACAATAGATGTAGGTAGGTAACTTTAACATTGTCTTCGTTGCAAGATGCCAATCGATTTTATGGGTTTGTCTGGAACTTTGGCTGGAAAAACAGTGTGCTGATCATTTCGGCACTAGTATTATGTTATCTGTGCCGCCAAAGGCAAAGACATTATATAGATACTCGAAGGCCTTAGATATCATACTTACCTACTTATGGTAGGTAGTATCTCATCTACTTTCCTAAAAGACTACCGCGGCGTTCCGGCGTCGCTTACGCAATATACGGTACATACCTATAGGTACCTATCTAAACTTTTGGAATTATTTTGGAAACAGCGTGGGTCAGCTAGTTTTCTTATCCTCTTACCATCTTTCTTCTTCTTTCTAAATAAAAATAAATTGTCTCGCTAAAACCCCAAATCGGTCCAGAGCGGCTGCGTGTTTGAACACGCAGCCGCTCTGGACCGATTTGGGAAATTTTGGTCATTAGATTACTTACATATTTGAAGGAGTCCAGGGAAGGTTTAATTAAACGGTGAGAATATAATGGAAAAATAACGCGAGTGAAACCGCGCAGGTCAGCTAGCTAGTTTCAAACCTTACGACCAAACATTTAAAAAATCATAACTCGAAAAATACGAAAAATCGGGGAACATACATGGGGTATTTTCGGATACCCCCTGGATCTGAGGAATGTATTTTTTTCTTATCGACGTATAGACGTCTTGGACTACCTTGAATGTGAAATAAAATAATTTCATTTCATTTTTAGTTATGCGTTTCGAGAAGTGGCACAAGATACTACCTAGGTACTATGTCTAGGCGCATCATAATGTGGCACATTTTTTGTCACTTACACCAGCTTTGTTCTGAGTACGCCCTGCTCATGGAAGTATTCAGATGCTCAAAAAAACCGACGACACCGCGACATCGCACTTCCCGCGCGAAAAATTCAACAATTTTTCGACGCTACGTCTCCCGAACTTGCTAAAGTTTGAAAACTTCGGCCGCGTCGTCGAAGTTTGATGAGTTCGACACACGCCGGCATAAGCGTCCGTCGCCGTCGTATTCTTGCAGATTCACAATGGTTGTTCCTTACTTTTGAATAAAACTCTGCGGAATTTACTTTGTGGACGTTTTGTTTTGCTCGCCTTTTGTTGTAGAAAATACCTTGTCGCTGTTTTGAACGATCGAGAAAATAATAGTTTTGCAAAACTGCACAAAGATTTTTATGATATACTAATTTTAAGTACTACCTAATTTTACTACGAATCACAGACAATACGAATCCATGTCTTCAGAGTTTCTACAATGTAAGATTTTTAATGAGAAGGTTGGTAGCCGTGTAGTATTGTAATAAAGTGGTTGACTCTTCTTTGTTCCTAGTTTAAAGGCATCAATCAACCTCTACAGAAGCGTATAGTAGGCCCTTCTATCTCTTACTGCTCCTACCGAGTTTGTATGTCCTAGTCCTACCTAGGCCTTCTTCTGAGAGGCACAGTCAGCAAAAAATGTGGTCTATCACCATAAGGTTGAGATTCATTTGAACGTCATAGATTTCAAAAAACCTTTTGTCAAAAGTGATAGACCACTTTCTTTACTGACTTAGTTAGTGCTAACTACCTACGATAATATCATTGTGGTTCATGTGAGGGGTTTCGCTTAAAAAGAAAACATATATTTTGAAAACAAGATTCATGTTTGTGACTCTGTGACCCATCCATGGTCCAACTAAACGTAGTGCTTACATTCTCTTGGGGTCCAACAGCCGAGCCGCAGTGGGGCCCATGGCCAAGGAACTTAGCGATCCTTAGGGACGCATGGCTGACTGAGCAAAACGTCAACCAACCATATAGGTAGGTACCTAAATGCCCGCGGTTTCCGTTGCTTGGTAGGTAGCTCACGTATCAAATGCCCTATTTAATACGCTAACCTAGCCCTATGCTATTATTATTCCAAGTTTAATACAAAGTGATAAAAAATATATATATTATTTATTATAGTCTGATTTTTCGGATTATGCGTAGAATTGAACGCAATCGCGATGACGTGGGCACTGACAGTGACAACTGGAACTGACATAGTTGTTGTAGTGTTTCCACTTATTGTTACGATATAAGTTGTGGTGATTTCTTAGAGCTTTGGCGTTACATTTTACTATTAGAATACATCTAAAAAAACTATTTATGCACTAACTATTTTACATTATTTAAAAGTAAAATGTATATTAGCGCTGTCTGTACTCGTCTCTAACCAATGGAAGGCTGTATGCTTTTTTTTTATCTAATTTTCGTATTATGGACAAAAACATACTACCAATTTGGTAGGTATGTATAGTTCGCACAGCGGATCTAGGCTTCCGTGAAGTTAGCCGTTTGTGATGCGCAAAGACAATTTAGTTTGAAAAAGCTATATTGCGCATCGAAACGGCTAATTTCACGACGGCCGAGATCTGCTGTGAGAACTATACCAATGAGGGAAATTCACGATATTGTAAAATTACATACCTTAATCAAATATTTGTGTAAATATGTTCTATGAAAATTATGTGGCAAAAAGATGGCAACATTATTTTGCCAAATATAAAAAAAATGTCAGCCAACAAGGAAACTAACCTTGTTCAGGCTTACAGTGAATTAAATAAATTCTGCCTTGGTGGAGACTATGATAGAGCGCTAAAAGCCACAGGAAAAAGTAAGTAATCCACTCCAATATTTAGAGAGTCCTGGACTGTTCTCTTATTTTAGAAAACTACCAAAAACAAAACCTACATTTCATCACGTATTTCTGGCATTTAACATACTAGTTCATAATAAAAGCTATGTTATTTTGTTTCCATTTTTATTATTTTATTCTTCTTAGAACTAACATCTATACAAATAATCACTTTCCATGTTATCTTCCTATTTTCTTGACTTTTGTTATGACCTGTTTCAACCTACAATATGGTTGTAAAATACTGTAGTAGTTTCACAAATCTAAATAACATGAAATACTTTTTTCAGTCCTGCAAATAGCACCAAATGAGCAAAAAGCATTCCACTGCAAGATAGTATGCTTCATTCAGTTAGGCAACTTCAAGGAAGCCTTGAGTGTTCTCACCAAGCCTAAGAATGCACCACTTGCTGCTGACTTGTACTGTGAGAAGGCCTATATCCAGTACCGGCTGAACTGCCCCAAGGATGCCATGGAAACAGTTGATAGTGCTCCGGAGCAGACACCTGCGTTGAAGGAGTTAAGGTGATTATAACGAAGTATTTATTATTTGTGCAATGTTTAAGGAACTTATTCATAGACATACCATAAACCTCTGTTGGCTAATGTGCCTTTTAAATCTATCATCTTAATTCATTGAATTATGAATACTTATGAAGCTACAGAAATTAGTTTTTACGAATAAAGGCATAAGTCTATATGACTAACACTTATCAAAGATAAATTAAGATACTATCTCAGCTACCTAGTTATTAAAATAGTTTTGGCTGACAGAAAACTTCTTTTATTTTCTTATGTTATAATTACATACTCAATGACATATATTATCTTGTTTTTACTCCATCCAGAGCTCAAATTCTGTACCGGTTAGAGCAGTACCAAGACTGCTACAACCTATACAGAGACCTTGTGAAGAACACTACAGATGACTATGAAGATGAGAGGCAATCCAACATGGCCGCTGTTATAGCTAATCTTGCAGCTATCAACCCTGTAAGTGTTTTAACAGTTAGAAAACCTACTGGTTCTTTAAACTTTGATGAATCTCTGGGAAACTCTCAAAACCAGATTGAAGTAACTTAGCCAAATACACCCCAATAGGGAATGTCGGTGCAGATCTTATACTTAGAATAAGGATTAGAATTATTATAATGTTTCGTCCAATTCCATGATTTGATGTCTGCATAGTCGTTTTGGGTAGTTGATATTAGTTTAAAAAACACCGTTGTCTGTAGTCAGCAGAACTGCCCCAATTCGAAGAGAGCACATACGAGCTAACATACAATGCTGGAACCACCACCGCTATGCGAGGGAAGTACAACGAAGCTCTGCAGCAGCTGAAGAAGGCGGAACAGGCCTGCGTGGAGAGCGTCGTCGACGATGGCGGCACCGAGGAGGAGGCTAAACAAGAAGCTGCCATCATCAGGTGAGCTGTTCTATTCCAGGTTTAGATAAGTTTAAGAGTAGCAGAGCTTTTTGCGAAAGAGCTCGTTTGGAGAAGTACTACCATCATACTATGCCGCCAAGCAGTAATGATTGCATTGCTGTGTTCTGGTCCAAAGGGTATGATTTCCAGTAAGGTGGTTTTTGATTTGATGCAAAGTAATTTAAAAAAATAACAAGGATCACATTGTAACTTATTATTTATTTGATGACGAAGCTTCAGTCTGATGCGAATTGAACTAGGTTTAACTATTTAACTTTATTTCAAAATAACTATATATTTTCCAGAGTACAACAAGCCTACTGCCTGCAACAGATGGGCAAGGAGAAGGAAGCATCAGTGATCTACCACAACATACTGAGAGAGAAGCCAAGCGACCAGGCACTGATCGCTATAGCCAGCAATAATGCTGTCGTTATCAATAGGTAATTATAGGGAAATTTCATTATTAGTGCATTATATTCAAGGAATATGTTCAATGGACCGCGTGTCAATTGCGATTACAATAATGATAAATATTAATTAACCAAATAAACGTAATAATAAACAGAGTTGGCCACTTAGTTAGTAAGTTCATACGAGTCAGTGGCCAACTCTGATGACAGAGTTTATAGGCCACCCGAAGGCCTCTGTCATGGTGTAAAAATTTTGAAAAACCCGGAACCGACTGCTTAACGTGCCCTCCGAAGCACGGGAGCGCTCAATTGAAATTGCCATTAGCGGCTACCCATCCAAACGATGACTACGCGGAACATTGCTTAACTTCGTTGATCTGTGAAAAAGCGCTAGTACAAGCGCATCTACTGACTCTTAGGAAGTTAGTTATAAGAGAAGTGTGTGTGCAGGGACGCGAACGTGTTCGACTCCCGCAAGCGCATGAAGGCGGCGGGCGCGGAGGGGCTGGACCACAAGCTCACCTCGCGCCAGCGCGCCACCATCGCGTACAACCAGGCTATACTCGCCATCTACTCCAACCAGGTAACTGGACGCTTCCGGGACGACCTGGACGCGTTACGAATGAACCTTGTCAAAGATAACTTGAGCACCTTGAGGCTTGAACTTTTTCATTTCAAACGTAACATTGTTGAATTCAAGCTGAAATGGTCCAACCAAGGTCCTGACAGAATACCAGCATTGCTTTGCTGATGCTTACTTGGGTAGGCATCATGCTGAGTCAACAACCTATTGACCCCACATAATTTCGATTATAAGTTATAAGATGGGTATTAATAGGTAATCCTATTTTATGAATAAAACTAAGTATATGTAGTTATGTAGGTGCCTATCTATATATTTTTTGTTTTATTATTATTTGTAAGTAGGTGGTTACTACAAACTAGTTGTTCATGCCTCTATTATTTTGTATTTAATTTTCTTTTATGTATTGCTTATTCTTTTGTTTATTTTTTGGGAGTCAATAAATGTATATTCTTTCTTTCTTCTTTCTTCCTAAATTAAAATGTGCTTCACATATAAAATTGATTACCCGCAGCCGGATTTCTGCAAGCAGTGCTGCGTGAAGCTAGCCCGCGAGTTCAACGAAGAGCGACGCGCGGCGCTGGTGGAAGCCTCCTCGCTGATGAAGGAAGGCAAGAAGGCACAGGCGGTGGCCTTACTGCTCAAACAAGGAGGCACGCTTCTACTGGCTGCGGTGCAAGTCTTATTAGCTCAGGTAACATTCTAGCTTAAGTAAGGTTCTAGCTCAGATAAGGTTCTATATTATAATGTAATATCTAATAATGTTGTATTAGCTCAGTTAAGCGATATGCATCCAAATTTCTCTTGCGCACCGCCAAGGAATGGAATTCTTCGCCGGAGTCTTGAGTTTCCCGATACTTATAACCTGGATGCCTTCAAGTCACAAGTGAATAGGTTGCTCTTAGGCAAGAGCGCTCTACTGTTCTAATAAGGCTCAACACTCAATTAGCTCAACAAGCTCAGGGCGTAATATCTCACTATTATTCTGGTAATGATGTTTCTGCTCAATCAAACTACCCCTGTTCTAGAAAATTTTACTAGCTCAGGTAAGCTTAGCTCAGTTTCGGTTCTGGCTTCAGTTTTAGCTCGGGAAAGTTCCAAGTCTTTCTCACTTGCAGGGTGATCGCAAGGGCGCAGTGAAGTTACTAGAGGAGAGTGAGTTCAAGTATCGACCAGCTGTGATTGGTACACTTTGTACACTGCTCTCCGCAGACAATGAACTGGAGAGGGCTTCGCAACTGTTCCTCGATGTATACCAACATTACAAGAATGATGAGGTAAGATTAACTGTACATTGAAGTGTATAAGATAGATTCTAATAATGTGTGTAATAATGTGTCTTTCAAATCTATTATTGTCCATGTTCATTGACATAAGAATGATAAGAGCGACTCGCCCCAGCATCGCCTACATATAAACTTTCCTCTCGAATTACTCTATCTATTGCTAAAAACCGCATTAAAATCCGTTGCGTAGTTTATCTAAGCGTACATACATACAAAGGGACAGAGGGCAGGAAGCGTTTATTTTTTATAAGATATCTTTATTCATAACTTAAACTAGTGTACAATAAAGTGCATTTTGTTACCTACAGAAATAAAAATTGTGTCGCAGCATATTCGCAGCAACAATGCCCTCCCTCGAGTTTTAAATACAAAGCTTAAGTGTACAATTTTTATGTCTTAACAATTCTAAAGAAAGAAACAATATAAACCTCTAAAATATTGTTTGTTTTCGAACACAATGCACGAGAAAAGGACTGGCCCATTCACTCGCTATGTTCATTAAGATGGTGTCGGTACTCATGCGCTCTCTGCTCAGCAGCGGGGCGACTCTTCCGCGTGCAGGCAACAAAACCGTCCACACGCGCCTCGGCGAACATGCCTGAGGCGCTGCAGAGCCGGGGGAGCCGGGGGACAACATCCTAAAAGCTTATCGTTATTGCAGCGGTTTTCGTCGGTCTCTCTCCGGGCGGTGTGGCGCGGCGCGGCGGCGGCGCACCAGCGCGTGGGCGCGGCGGGGGCGGGGCGCGCGGTGGAGGCGCACTCCGCGCTGGCACAGGCGCCGGGCGACACTCGCAGCCTGGCGCGCCTCGTCAAGACCCTCGCCGTCGCCGACCCCCTGCGCGCCCGCACCCTCGCCCTACAACTGCCGCCCTTGGACCATCTCGAGGTTACCTACCTCCTGATCTTACTCTACTCACATCACTCTTGTGTAGTGTGACCATCTATATCTTACCTAGTTATGTTGGATCATCTTATAGGTGACGTTTCAATACTTAGTGCTTGGTGGATCGAGACCCGATCGCTCTTGCTTGAGAGTAGGCCAGTGTCCCAGCAGTGGGAACATTAGAAGGCTGTCATGACGATGATGATGGTGACATTACGTGCATCTGAGCACGAAAACTTGATTACATTATTTTAGACCTTGCATCCGGTGCGTTATGTTTTTGTATAAAACCACCAATTTTACTAATTGCGTTTGTTTATAACTTCAGGAGCTATAACATAATTTAGCCATACCGGTTTAATAATTATACACTTATTTTATTATTACTAATGAATGTTTTATGTGTTTATAGCATAGCAAGTGCTAAAACCATAGAACTATCTTAAATATAGTTCTGTGGCTAAAACCATAATACACATAAAAATAAGGCAACATTCAACGCTAAACACGCGACGCTCAGCAAGATCGGCAACGTTGCACAATAACGCGCGGTTGCCAGCTGGAGCACATGACTTGCAGCTTATTCATAATGTTTCCGTGCAGGCTTCATGCTTATTTTGTTTGTTTCCAGACCAAGATTGATATTGATGCCTTGGAGTCATCAAAATGGATGATGGGAGCTAAAGTTGTCAAGAAAACTGCTCAAAGCAAACAGGAGCAATCTCCGGGGTAAATTGTTCTTCCTAATTTTGTTAGCTGTGCAATTCAAGTCTGAATGATGTAGATATTTTGGGAATTCAAGTCAGTTGAAATCTACTGTCATTTATATATTCACTAGAAATAAATATAAATCAAATAATATTTATTGAGTAACAAAATTCAGTACACATACAAAATATAATAAATTTCCGCAAAGTAACTCCTGAATTATTCGTCGAGCGCACGCAACTTTAGCTCCAGCGCTCGACCAATCAACACGTCTGCTGGAGAACAAGTCGATGTGTCCTGAGAATGTCCCGTGCAGGGATGAAATACGTGTAGATATTTTTCTTGCGGAATAGTACTAGAGATTTTTCCTCTTTTTTGATATTTTTTATAGCTATATGCTTTGATTCACAGAACTCCTGGCTCTGAACTGGGTCAGAAAAAGAAAACCATTCGCAAGCGTAAAACCAAACTGCCGCCAAACGCCGACCTGTCTCGCCCACCGGACCCAGAGAGGTAATCTAACCGGCACCCTTATTATGTAAATCTATCGCTATCTCTTGTCCAACCCTTACACGCTTATGGTACCCACTGCAGGTGTGAAAGAGACGGCAGATGCAACAAGTGATTTCGATGCGCAATGGAACTAATTTGTCTGCGCACGACAAACTGCAGTATCTATAATCTACAATGTAGTTTCTACACCAATTCTAGTCAACATCCTACTAAATGTGAAATCACAATTGTTGTTATTTCAGATGGCTGCCTAAATACGAGCGCACCGCGTATAGGAAGCGTCGCGGCGTGCGGCGTGACGTCATCAAGGGTAGCCAGGGCATGTCCACCAACGCTTCTGATCAATAGTAAGTCAACAACTAAGGCTGTGGACTTATCTCCCTGCAGAGGTTGCAGCAGAGTGCAGAGTTCTCAGTCTTGTAGTTACAGCAGCAGCCACTATATTTCAATCTAGGTCATAATAAAATGTATCTATAATACTAACTACTACTTAGCGCAGCTGTTTTTTTTAATATCATACAGTGACAAACAAGCAGACGAGCCGCCTGATAGAAAGCGGTTATCGTCGCCTATAGACATCTGCAACACTATGTTAGGTGTTACAGAAGCGTTGCCTACCTGTTAGGAAGCCCTTAACTTTCCTCTTAAACATGCCCATGTTAATGTTATGTTGTTTTAACGTGGTTAATTGCTAACATCCAAATTTTTTCTTGAATTATCTATTATTAAAGCTTATTTTCTTTAAAATTCTGTAACTGAGGTACCTACCTATCTTACTAGAGAGGTTTTTTCAAAATAATTGAAAAGGCACCTAATCAGAACTGCGAGCTTATAAAACTTAGCCTAAAATAAAAATAAGCATTTGAGTTTAGCTTTATTTTTGACCAAAAATGTGTATTTGACAGTGACATGAGCAAGCAGCAACCCAGCGCGGCTACCACCGCCAAGAGCCCTCGCGCCGTGGAGACCAGCACCAAGCAAGAGAGCGCCTGGCAACGCAAGCAACAACAGAAGAAGAAGGGCAAGGGGAGAAAGTGGTAGACATTGGAACATATTATTCTACGAATTCATTTTAAAAACGGGTGTTTTACGTACCGGTATAGTGATAACACCCGTTTAAAAAATGAATGTAATTTTATTAGTAAAATATTCTATGAAGTTATGTTATCAGTGGTTGGAGGATTAAAAACATTTTTATTGTAATAGTTCTGTTGTTTTATTTACTAAATCATCATTATCCTAGTATCATCCACTGCTAGGGCAAATTGCTACAAATTGTCAGCTTACGATTGTCAAACGAACTTTACATGATTCGCTTTCAGCTGTCAATAGGAGGCACTCTAAGAAATCTCATGCAAAATGACACCTGGATTTTACGATTGTCAATCGGGAATTTCGTGATTCGGCCTCAAGTCACAGAACAAATATTATGCTCAAACCTAAAGCTCAAGCTTTTTGCCATTGTTCTTGATTCAGTGCTGAGCACGAAAAACTCGTTTGATCGTAAACGTAAACGTATGTCCAGTATGGAATTGAATTACCAAAATAAGGTAATTCATTTAACGCACTAAAGAGGCGCTGTTAAAAATCCCATACAAATTGACAGCTTGACGATGCGTTTACATTTACGATTGTCAAGAGTTTTTCGTAAATAAAAATTAATAAATCACTGACTCATCTTTACGTGACATTTAAAACAAAGTCGCATCCTGCTGTCCCATAAATGCATGTATAGTTCTCACAACGGATCTCAGCCGTCGTGAAATTAGCCGTTTCGATGCGCAATGGAGCTTTTTCAAACTAAATCGTCTTTGCGCATCACAAACGGCTAACTTCACGGAAGCCTAGATCCGCTGTGCGAACTATACGCGCTTAGATCTTTTAAATGAAGAATGCTGTTTTGCTCGATAGTTTGAATAATACCATAGCAGAGGAAGAACCCGTGCGAAGCCGGGGCGGGTCGCTAGTACCTAATGTAATAATGGATAGGAACACAAAGGCAAAATACGCCAAGCCCATCATTCCAAATGAGGGTATATGGGACAAACAATAAAAAAATATTTAATGCAAGACAATTTTTTATTGCAATAATAGTACTCTTATCCTAACCTTACTTTTTACCCCCTTTTCTCTTAGACTTGCCTGGCCTCATATTTTTCTTACTATTAGGCTTGAATGTCTTACTTTTATAATCAAATGGTTTTTTCTTCGCAGAGCTATTAAATCCATCCATATTATTTGATGAGTCTCTAGTATTTAACTTGGAGCCTTTCTTTTTGCCGCCAAAACCGAATTTCTTGTCCTTAGCAGTTCTCTTTTTGGATATTTTGTTTTGTGGTCCTTTTCCTTTGTTTTTACCCTTATTGTCTTCTAAGAAATCTAAATCAGCAGACTTGCCTTTCCTGACTCGTTTGAGCTGTTCTAACATGTGTTTTTTATCTGCAGCTTGTTTGAGTTTTGCATCAATCTGAAAATACAGTAGGAGTGAGATTGTGCTATAAAAAGTAATTTGCATTGATTACAAGTCAACATCATCATTATACAAATAACACAGACTCACCTAACAATCACATACATATGCTGCATCATAAGACCTAAACTAAATTGTCAAAAAATTTTGTACCATGATATCAATTAGACAATCATGTCATGGTATACATTTTTTGTCAATTTAGTTTAGGTCTTCATTTGAATCGCTCTAAGAGTTCATAGTAGGGAGGCAGAGCCTACTAAGGATTCTTAGCATGGTACTGTAAAACCCACACCATGTGTTTGATAGATAAAACTTTTATGAAATCATACCTGTACTCGTTTAGCAATCTTCTTTTGGTCTCTCAGTGAGCGAACCTTCTCAGTTCGTGCTTGAGATGCCTGCTTCGCCATCAGGTTCTTACGGACTTTTTGCATATGCTCATCAGTTTTAGCCATCTCTGCAAAGTAGTCATCTGGTCTGGAAGATACATCATAAAAATAATTAAATCAATATTATGAAAAGAATGAGCTAAATCTGGATGACTAAAACCAGAACAGTTGACA
This sequence comes from Colostygia pectinataria, assembly GCA_951394395.1. NCBI lineage: Eukaryota > Metazoa > Arthropoda > Insecta > Lepidoptera > Geometridae > Colostygia > Colostygia pectinataria. The sequence goes on along the minus strand of OX596353.1, from coordinate 11,877,423 downwards.
CACACTGCACATAGTATGGTTAAGATCTAGCTAACCTACCTGAATACCTATTTACACAGCATCACAGAGAACTAGCCTACAGCCAATAATAAAAATAGTACCGTCTAGTAGGTACTCCCAGGTCTTTCAGTTTCTTGAGTCCTTCCAGGACAGTTGCCTGAGCCTGGCGATGGATAAGGTTCTCTCGCTTGAATTCATTCAATACAGGATCTTGTGTGGGGTCATATGCTTGACCTCCTTTTGTGTTCTCTTTGATGTTCCTGTAAGTTTTTTAGTACATTTACATATCATGTAATTAACTAACTATATGCAGCTCAAATATTAGAAAGTTATGCTATGCATCTTTGACTTAAAAAGTTTTTAAAACTTACTTTCTTTTCTGTGCGGTTTCTTGCATCTGCATTGCAACATCGGGTGCCATTGGAGCAACTGTTGTCACCAAATCTAGCGTCTCCACCCATGGCAAATTGAGTTTAAATTCTTTTAGCTTTGCTTTCAAGTCTGCTACATTGTTTATTCTTTTTTTCTCTACTCTCTCAATTTCTTCATTAAGACCTGGTTTCAGCAATCCTTTAGCGAAAGCTTCTTGCAGCTAAAACATTAGTTTAGAAGTATTTTGTGGAAAGACTTAACGATCACCACACAACACATTATGAAGCACCATGCTAATAGATAGAATAATCAATTAAACTTACTTCCTCCTCGGAATCAAAATCAGAGTCACTTTCATTTAGTACAAAGTCACTCATGATGAATTTTTAGCTTATTTCATTTAGATCTTGTAATGAATAATAATAAAACAATTAGAAATCGTCACGAACATAACCTCTTTTCTTCGGTCAGTCACAGTCACGGTCTTTTTTTGGTTGTTTTTGGTTTTTTTTAATATTTCGGCGTGGTTTGTTTCTGTCTGTTGTAACAACAAATTCTACTGTCACTGTCAGTAATATTAATAACTAATTATAGTTGTTTTTGGTCAAGCCCGATTCTAACGGAGTGTGTGAGGTCACACTCTGTGTTCATTTCATACTAAACTTCCACTTGTACTATTTAACGTTTCTTAAAAACAAGTATAGGCTTAACGTGTATTTGATTTATGGAGTGGTTAAAGTTAATATTGTCTATATCTAGTCCATTATTTCAAACATATATTTACATATTTAATTCCATGTTATTTAACATTATTTTACTATAACGTTTCTTAGTCTGTAACATTGTTTTGTTATATTGTTCAGGTTTACTTAGTTATTATAAATTAAGAAATAATACTTTATATGGTTTAATTTTATAAATCCTAAGTGTTTAATTATTTAATGAACACAATTAATAAATGTGGTATGGTAGCGCACCGAGTCACACACACACTTTTGCAACTCGTTAGTCATTGACGAGTTGCTGAAAAACTTACTTGTCACTTGCCAGCGATTAATGAGCTACTAAAAAACAGAAACGGGGTTCAGAGTGGTGATCAGTTTTATTGCCGGCAGTACACAGTTGGCCAAGGGTTGGCCAAGGAGCCGGACAAACATATTGGGCCAGCGTATTGAGAATTATTTATTATTTTATTAGGCGTGGAATTGGACCACCTTGCCCAACATGCTGGCCCAACCTTTGGCCAAGTATCTACTGCCGGCTTAAGATATGTTATGATAATGGTTGTTGCTATTTTTTTTTTTTAACGTATTTGGAACTTAAGCAGTCTGTTAAAAAACTCAGAATCACCTCTTCTCGGGATGGTCTATGGATGGTCGGTCATATGCCACAGATTAAAACTTATAAAAAAACTTTTGTCTATTCAACCAAGCTTTAACTTTATAAAGACAAATTGTCTATGCATTTAGTTGTTTAGTTGCCAGCTAAAAATTTAACCATGGACAGCAAACTCTTCATTGTTTTCTCTATCCATAGATATTTTTTGAAGTCAAGTTAGATATTTAACTAAAACCATATAAATTAAAAATCTCTGTATTTTTAGATTTTGCTTTTAGACAAATGTTAATAAAACTAATATCTATCTGTATAATATTTATATTTAAATTTATTATCTAAATACTGGTTAAAAAATATATTTGTAAAAAATAAGTTATATATGACCGGAAGTACTAGTAGCTTCGAAATGTTTCGTGAGACCCCGTTGTTTTGCATCGAAAATGCAATGGTCGCCATCTTCGACTCTTGTGAATGTTTTGGTCGTAGTTTCGGACTTTGACGCCTATTTCGTATTTGCTATGCGATTATTTGACGGAAATAGTTTCGCTGCATTATAGGTGTTGTAAATTCATTCGAGCGAAGGTTAGTAAAGGTTTTCTCTAGTATTTTCAAGCAAAGTGTTTACATCTGGATTTTCTAGTGCTTAACATTTCGGCGTTATGCGCTAATGCTAACTATTTTGTGTTATATCATTCGGTTTATCCCAAGTGCTTTAGAAACTTCTACAATTATATTAAAATTTCCTCTGAGCAGATAAAAATACACAAACCTCATTTTCGTATGTACTTATATTTTTACGTCTCTTTGTTACTAAGCGGGCCCTATAACCTCATGTACGTGATTTTGGTGAATGTTTCATGGATTAAAATCCTTAGTATCTCAGTATTTTCTTGTTTTAGGTTAGTGTTTACTTATTTTGATGTTAGGAGGCCAGACATTTCAATTTCCGTACGACAATAATGGCGGCAGTAGGATTAACCTATTCACTTATTTTATGTAATTATTCTTACGTAGCTGCTCTCAAAATTAACTATTTCTGTATTATGAGGTATACTTTCTCGTAAGGAAACAAAATAAAGTGAATTTCGAATCTTTTTCGAGAACAATGACCTCGACGGTCATATCCTATTTGTGGACTATAAATATTTTACCAAGAGCATTATGGTGTGCATCAAGCTTTTACGCGAAGATTTTGAAGGCATATGGATAAAGAATGAATTTTCGGTTGCAGTCACATGAAATAATATTTGGAGGCTGCTGTGCACTCCAAGGCGTCATCTCGGGTTTGACCCAAGATGATAGTATTTACAGCATGTCAACTTCATCAGAATACGAATCTACGGCCCGGCAAGTAAGTACCTACAAACTATTGTCATTTTGAATACCCCTAGTTATAAAGATGCATGACTGAATGGCCCCACAAATATATCCATCTCCAGTGTCATTGTGATTACAAGGAGCTACCATTCATCTTCTCCAACACACCAAAGCAATCTTCTTTTTGATATCTACAAAGTCTAACACTTTCACTAATAATATGGCACATAATAAATCAATAGAGTATCTATACTTTTCAACTTTATGTAGCTGAGTTTATACCATGTTCTATGTACCTACTTATTTTAGGAAGTTTTGTTACTTATTAATAAAAATTTGAAACTTTTAGTCTATTCATTGTCCTCTACTTATTAGATGATTATGTTAATTTGGTAAGTCATGTAATATAAACATTATGTATCTTATTGTATTTATGTATTACACTGGATTGTAATTAAATGATAATGTATTTATTGTACATGTAAGTGATAATAAGATTGGTAAAATTAGTGTTAGTTTAGTTAGTGTAAAAATTTTAACTTAGCAGTAATTTTGTAATTTTACTGCTAAGTGTGTTGTGTGCTAAAAAATTAAAATTCTTAAGTATTACTAAATAAATTTGATTTCAGGATTACGGGCCGTCCACCACCAGTGAAAATGTGTATGAACATGTTTTGGTTCATAAACTAGCAGAAAATATGAATGTACAAAGTATCAGGACTCCGGTTTTGAGGGCTGTGCCCCTGTCTCCCAAAGAGGGAGACCCAGAACCAGATTCCACAAACAATGACAGCATTATTCATTCAGCTCACAATACTGATAAAGAGATAGAGTACCACATTGCAGAAAAGAATGATGCAGAAATGTCTGTAGACACACTCACCAACATTGTCAGAGTGAATGAAGGTAGTTTAGTAGACAACATGAGTCGCATAGCATACCCATTGTTGCAAGAAACTGAAGATTCAAATGAAGGCAACTATATGGCAAATTCAGCCACACTAATACAAGCTCCATTGAGTACAGCAATTGTTCAAAATGTAACAAAATTGCCTCAAAACTTCACAATAAATGTAGATGCTGCAGTTAGCAATATAACCACAATACAGAATGTATCACAGGATATGACTGGTAGCCAAACCCTATGGTTGCCCACAATACTCGCTACCAGTGCTCCAATAAGTGATAGTAAAAATGAAGAAGAAAGAACACAAGCAGGTGTTTCACAAATTATCATAACGAGTGAAAGCTATACAAATGATACACACATCAGCCGCAGGTCAAACATAGTAACCGAGACAAGTTACATCACCAGACCAAAAACATCAAAAGTTCAAATATTGAGTAACATATCTATACCGAAAACTCCAACTTACTCTCAACAGTATATCACCCAAACAAAGGAAATAGCGACAGCGACTCCTGTGTACGCTACTCAGAACCATGTTTACAAGTTGAGCACCAATGTTGTGACCCAGAAGCATCTCACCAGTTCAGTTTTGTGTACTAAAACACCAAAAAACCAATCATTGATTGGATGCTCAACTCTCACACAGAGCGTAATTAATAGCAGTCCAATTAAAAACGTGGCATACAGCCATACATTTACAAAGAGCACAAATTTAAATAAAGCTTTGAATAAGGTAAATAATGGTGCTAATTTGAATGCTATGGTAGCTGCCTCATCAGGCAGCACTCAATGCCATATTCTATCTCGGGTTGTGTCTGGTCCCAATAAAATGTCAGTGCATTCTGGCAGAAAATCTGTAAATACTTTCAAGGCATCAAAATCTGGCCAAGTGTCAAGTCAGAAGAATCAATCGAGGCCAATAAAGATAATACAGCAGGCAGGATCTGCTCATAAATCAGAAGCTAAGCCATGGCCAGTAGCTAGTGTAACATACAAAAACCACCAAGGATCTTATGGTGTTGTAGACACCAATGCATCAAAAATAATACAGAAAGTTGGAAGTCCAACTAGTAAAAATCAAGCCACGCCGTTACAGAAGTTTCCAGCTAAAGGCGAGCGATTGGTGCTCCAGTCGCCTTGCGGTCCTGTCCTTCTGTCAACTGCGCCAATAAGCACAAGTCTACCAAAAGGACCTCATTATGTTCAATCCGGAGCCACACCAAACTTGCGTTATGTTCAGACTTACGGAACAGCCGAAAACCAAATGGCAACGGTTTCTCAAGTGTCTGCAAACCAGCAGCTTACAGCGCAGATATTGCAGTCATTATCACAGCCGAAGCTGTTGTTGCAAACAAGTCCAACTCCCACCAATCATTTTGCAGCTGTGACTCCATTATCTGCTGCAATAATCGAGGAGCCTATTGAAATCAAACCATTAAACCAAAAACGCATTGTCATGTAAGTATTTAAGGGTCATATAATGCAGGGTTAATGGAATGGAATCTTATTAGAACATTTCCATATTAATATTTATTATATGTTTCAGGGGTGACAAATCCACACTACTCACAGCAGAAGACCTTATCGGAATGGAGGAGAGGCCTAATCTATCGGAAGAACTACGTCGATATACATTACAGCCGCTAGCTTTCGTAATGCTGGACCACACATACTCGCTGCCGGCTCAGAAGCTGTCCCCGCCGCAGCCGGTAGTGCCAGCCCCGGCCCCGCCGCCCCCTCAGCCGCCCCCCCCGGTCCCGATCCAACCGATAGCATTACCTGCACCAGTCGCACCCACTACCCCCGTAGAAAAAACACCTCCCGTGTCTCTACCGATCGTATCCCCACCCGTCACAGCCATCGCACCGATGAGTCCCATGAAAAGAAGCTCGCCGGTAATCATGTCTAACGCTCAATACGAACTTCCGATAGCCGTCCCCACCGGCGTGATCGGAACCTCTATCCCAGTAACGTCTATCCAGATGGCGCCCGTCGCGTACAAACCGCTGCAGCCGCACCTCCCGCCGCCGCCGGATGACGACGCGGCATCGGTCATATCCTCTATCGATGGAGACCGAAAACTGCCCATCGGTGGAAGCGATACGGAAACCGCTCCCGAGGGCGAAGAAGAGGGGAAGACGAGATGCATTTGTGATTTCACGCACGATGACGGCTACATGATCTGCTGCGACCGTTGCGGCGAGTGGCAGCATGTAGACTGCATGGGAATAGATAGAAACAACATCCCAGATGCGTACATGTGCGAACTTTGCCATCCGAGGCCTATAGATCGCCGCCACGCGCGCGCTATTCAAATGAGAAAGAGGGAGGAGTTAAGCGCTCTTGGTGCGTCAGATTCTGATTCTGCGGACATCATGCGAGGAATGCCGGGCCAGCGTCGAAAGCGACTGCTCACCGTGACAACATACACCGACACAAGCGGCTCGTGCGTTACTACTTACAATTCAGGCGTCCCGACGCTTCCGCCGTTACCCCAGCCGGCGTTACCGCTGCCCAAGCGCGGGCCGATTCCTAAAGCGACACAGAAACCCAAGAAAACCGAGCTCCTGAGAAAAGGAGCCAAAAGGAAACTTGCCGAGAAGCGCGTGAAGCGTAAGAAAGAAATGATCCTGAACAGAAGCAAGTACGGTTCCAGCCTTTCTAACCAATCGCACTGGCAAGACGCTTACGAGTTGGCTGTTACTAACCATTATAGCCCCGAGCTGAGGGCTAAGATTATGAAATACAGCAGCAAGCTAGGCAATCAGCCTAACATGGCGTATGCGACGAACGCACATTTATGCACCACGGTGCCTCACGCGGGTGGAAAGATCCTGATCGCTACTAAGGACTTGAAAGAAAACATGCCTATAATTGAACTGCGCGGAAAATACATGCTCTCCAACCAACACAGGCCACAGCTGCAAAACACTGCCAGAGCTGGTAGTCAGAAGCCTGGTCCTTTCGTGTTCTTCTACAGGCTGCCTAAAGACAACACGCAAATCTGTATCGACACTAGAACGTACGGTAACGAAGCCCGCTTCGCACGTCGATCATGCAAACCCAACGCGGAGCTGCAACATTGCATCGTGAAAGGAACTCTTCACGTCTATTTGGTAACGATTGGAATCATCCAGTCTAACACCGAGATTACGGTCGGTCACGATGCTGATGGTAGCAAACAGCCTTGCTCTTGCGGGAATCCAAAACATTGCAAAGTGAATGGCCTGAATAGTCCTTTGCCTCCAAGAAAAAGTTTCGACTACCCTCCAAGAGAGAAGAGAAGCCGAAACAGATGCTTTAGTTCTTCCTCGCCCGTATCCCCACCGCCAATGGCACTTTGTCACCAAGCGGGTCCGCTAACGCCACCTGTCAGAGACCTGCCATATATGCCACCGATATTAACTATGAAGACTGAGAGATCTCCCATCAAACATGAGTATCCGCCCATGTCACCCTTAAAACCGGTGATTATGTCTGTATTCGAGGAGCCCACACAAGTTGAGGCAAGACATATGGAGCTAATCAAAAATGACGTGATGAAATTCGAGCCATTGGTAACTGAACCAGTCAAAGCTGAGCTCCCAGCAGATATTATGAAGGCTGAGCCCGATGAAGATGAATCAATGGTAGAACCCAAACTAGAAATGGATTTGACTTCTAAAGAAGTAATGAAGCCTGAAGATTATGATGAACCGGATTTCGGAAAAGTTGAAGAAAAGTTTGAGGAAATCAAACCGATTGTAATGGTACCTGAACCTGAGATAAAGGAAGTGATAGATGAACCTAAACCAATTGTAAGTCCTAAAGTGGAGATTCTTAAACCGGTAACTCCTAAACTGATAACTCCTAAATTGATAACACCTAAACCTATAGTTACTCCCAAAGTGGAAGAAAAAGTAGAATTGATTGCGCCTGAAGTGGCGAAAGTTGTCGAGCGCAGGAAGAGTAGAATTCGTGAAAGAATCGAATCTTATAAAGACGAAACTTCTGAAGATGAACCTCTGGAAAAAGTTGAAAAATTCGAAGAGAAAAAACCGCAAGAGCAAAAAGTCGAGCTAAAACTTGAAGATGACAAATATATCAAGGAAGAAACTGCAAAGTCCGCGTGCCATGATAGGTCTTCTCGATCAAGCAGAAACCAATCAACTTGCATAAACCAAGACTCTATGGACGACAAAACAGATGACTCTCAAGATAAAATCACGCCCAAGTCAAAGGAAAAGGACAAGAGAAAAATGGTAAGTGTATGTGTATTTTTTCTAATTATGTGAGTTTTTTTAGCGTCGAGTATTTTTTCACGCGTATTCTTCTTTCAGACTCGAGAAGAACGTAAAATGGAGGCTATCATGAAAGCGTTTGAGCGGATGGAGAAAGCCCAGCAGAGGAAGCAAGAAGTCAAGGAACGGCAGAAGAGAAGAGAGTCTGATCCTCATCCCAATGCTGTAGATAAAGATGATGATGAAGAAATACATTGTAATACGAAAAAGAGGAGAAAGTACGTAAATTATTTTAGCTTATAATTTTTATTTTTATTTACACTAATTCGCGCATAAATACTTAAAATAAAAATGAAAAATTCTTAGCTTACATGTTATTTTGTTCCTAACATTATTACTTTCACCAGGCGCAAAGGTAGAGCTCGCACCACATCTCAGTCGAATCGCAGGCGCCTCAATTCCGCTGATAGTGACATGGTGACGTCCGGGGACGAAGCACCCTTGCCTCCGATGACACCACCTAGGGCTGCGCCTCCGATGCGTCGCAACAGCACGCTGCCTATTCATAACGAACCCGAGAGGCATCACGAACTACATGAGGTAAGGCCCTCTTACCCCATCCCACTTAAGTTTTGAAAGTGAATAGGTCAATGTTGTAGGGGTCCGGAACCGGATAAAATAAAATCGGATATCTAATATCTTCTACAGAGTGTAGGAAGTATTTATATATTTTTTAGTTAGTAGTTCCCTAATCTTAATATCTGTGTAAAAAAAAAACTATAAATTTCAGGATATCGGCCTAAGTTCAGCATGTCTACTAGTAGAAGCCGCGGTGGGCTCGGTCGAGTCTGCCTTCAAACTGCCCAAGACAAAGAAGACCATGGCAACCGAATGGATCGGGCGTTCTCCCGAGCGCACGCCATCGCCGTACAGATCGCCGTACAGACCCGCGTTAGTCTCAGCGCCGTCGCTGGAGAGCTTAGTGCGAGTAGCTTCGACAATGATCGGTGATCTGAGCGGGACGCATGATATGATGGAGAATGATGAGTGCACGTCGCCGCCGCGAACGCCCGGCCGCGACAGGAACCGACCGCCGAAGAAGTCGCGGAGAATCACCCGGAGCACTCCCGTGGAACCGCCTGCAGAGGTGCCGGAAGTAATGCCTCAGATTCTGCCGCAGCACAGTGCGAAGAAACGATGGCTGCGGCAGGCTATCAGCGAAGAGTGCGATCAGACCATCATACCAGGTTTGTACTGCTTTTGTCTAGAAATAAAAACGCGCTAGAATCGGGTAAATTTTATTTTAGAGGGAAAATAATTAAATTTTATAGATTTGTTAAAATTTATTGACCCTTGTAGGATTTTACTTAAATAATGTTTTATTCTGGCTTGTGAATTGATTTTTTCCTAGAATACAATTTTTATAATTATTAAATATTTTCGTTACAGAATCCCCTCCAAATGAAATGTACACGCCATTGAAGAAGCGTCGATTAGCTCGAGAGTCATTATCGTGCGAACAGAACACCATAGTGCCTGTAAGTACTCACGCAGAACTCTATGGCCATAAAAAGTTTTCTCATCACTCGCGAGAACTAACTAGCCCTCTATTCACACAGTGCATCGAAGAAACCTCTCCACTTTTGACGTCGGAAGACTCCCCAGTCAAGGATGATCCTCTGTGTCGACAGTACAAAATGAGGAGTATTATGGAGAGTATTTACGGCGCCCGGGACCGCACCCGGTCCGACAGTGGCCAGGGATCTGACGATCAGTGCAATATGGACAATGATGTCCTTAATGTCAACCTGAAAGTTCCACACGACAGCGAAAACATCAGGAGAATCATTGGAGTGCCTACACCTGAGGAGGAATTGCCCCCAGAAATTACCAGACCAGATGATATCAAAACAAATAACAATAACCTAGAACTAGAGGAGAGCAATTACAACAAAGTCGTGCCTATGGAGATAGACACGACGATACATCAACCGAAAATACAAGAAACTGTTGATAGCAACATCGTTGACACAAAGCGAATAGAGAGCCCTACGGATAAACTAAACAGCTGCCAATCCGCAGACACGAGCGGGAACTCCTCGCCGCAGCGCGACGAAATGGACGATATTCAAAAGAAAATCCATTCGTTTCATACTGAAAACATCCAAATCCTCAAAAGCAGAAACAAGAAGCCTAAAGAAAAACGAAAGAAGGTCAACCTTAACTTCGATCTGAACATGGTTGACGATCAAATCAGTATTCAACTGAGAACCGAAAGCGACGGCGAGCAGGAAATCAACGGCGATGTCCACGACGAGATGCACGAAGTTTCAATGGAAAATATCCCGCTACCGCCCGTGGAATCCATACCCTTGCCGTCTTCATCGACGGAAAACATACCGTTGCCTGAAGAACCGAGTCCGATGCCGTTGATACCGCCGCCCGAAACAATCCCGCTGCCTGAGGGGCCGATGACGCCGATCAAACCGATCCGCCGTGCTTCGCCTATCCGTCAGTCTCCTATGCGGCATGCGTCACCGATGCGGAGTATGTCCCCTGTGAGACATGCCTCGCCTCGCCATGCCTCTCCTGTGCGACATACTTCGCCCCCAACTACGCCAAGGCGTCGTGCGTCTCCTATCCGACACTCGCCGATTCGACATGCGTCGCCCATATTGCGGGCGTCGCCCATACGTCGTGCATCGCCCATACGGCGGCCGTCGCCCATACGTCGTGCATCGCCAATCCGGCACTCGCCAATGCGGCACTCTCCTATCCGGCAGTCGCCTATCAGACAGGCGCCTATCCTATCCGACAGGCCTATCAAACAGGCGTCGCCTGCTCGTCGTGCATCGCCCATCCGCATGGCCTCTCCTAAACGTTCATCACCAGTTTCAGAAGAGAAGTCTGAGCAGCGGCAAAGCGTGTCAGATCGACCGTCAGTGCTCGATAGTTCCCCCGTTCCCTTCTCGACGCGATTCAGCACTACTGGTCTATTTTCCGGAATATTCAGTAACATGACGCAAACGTTCAACGTGGACAATTCTATAAACGATAACGTACCGAACATGTCTATAATAAAGAGTGCAATAGATAGGACTACAAGTTTAGATAGTAGTTTGTTTGACAAAGAAAGTATTACCCAGTCAGACGAGATGAAGAGTGTTCAGGAAATACTGACGCGTGTGAACAATATGGACAGTAATAACAGTGTTATATTATCGGGGGTGTTGAAGAGTTCCAACAAGGCTGGTTTGCTGTCGCCGTCACCCATGCTGGTTGCAAAGCCCTACTGCCCACGGAGCAATGACCCCAGACTGAATCCTCCGCCTGTTGAAAAACCCAAACCAATAAGAAGAAAGGTATGTAAACGTTATATTTTCTTGACCTTTCTTTAGCTGTTACGAACCGCTAAACTGCAGTATACCGTCGTATATATTAAGTCACAGTGATCCAGTTTTTTGAGACTACATTCTAGTAACTTGACTTGTTCTAGATTACTGAACATGCTTTAAAGTGACAATTCAAAAATAGGTATTTATTCTCGGACTCGCATTGTTTTCACAATGTTTTCTATCATTATAATATATACATACATGAAGTGTGAGTCAAGGTTTTAGATTAGATAAGAAAATCAGGTCAACTCTGTCTGTCCAACTACATTGACATTTTACTTGCATTGCCACAATCAGCACTTAAAATACCTTTACCGCTTTCGGGATTGTGTTAGTAAAATGATTATGAGTTTCTGATAATAATTTATCGTAGGTCATCTATTAGCTTTTCTTGTTCGGAAAACTTCACAGTGATTTATCATAATCATCTTGTGCATTAGGCAGGTTAATAGTATTTTTCTGAGACACGTGACAGGTGCATGTTACCTGCTATGTTTGAATGATCTGCGCATATCTTTTTGGTTGCGATACAATTGCGCTCTAATACCCACGACATAGGGTGTTGGAGTATAAGTCAGGGTGCTAGGTGTTCTTGATCTAGCTATTCTCCACTTAATGAGCGGAGATATCGCTCAGTCTAGGTTTTGTTTGTTGGCAAGTCTTAACAAACCAATACATATTGATGGCTTGACTCTGCCAGCAAGGTAGTGTGTTAACTTATGGAACAAGCTGCTTGCCCACAGTCAATTTGTAAGTTTGTATAGTCTTGATGGTCGTGTATAGTATGTTATCTGTGTGTCCCAGCTCTCTATAAGTGAGTACCGCAAGCGACACAAGGGCGCGGGCGCGGGCGAGGAGGCAAGCGACGCGCCCGCCGAGCAGCCGGCGACGGAGGCGGCGTCCTCCTCGTCGTCCTCCTCCGCGCTGTCGCCGCAGCGCCTCGACGCCGCCGCGGCGCTCGCCGCCGACGAGCTCGAGCAGCGCCTGCACAGGGAACTGGCGCACGATCATTTGCCTAAAGGTACGGTGTTATACCACTTAAGGGTTATGTAAAGTACATCTCTATCCTACACATAAGGTCAGATGAAATAAGTCTGCATCCTAATCCCGTATTTATGGACAAATTAAATGAGTCTCTAATAGCACACTTAGGGCCAGATGAAATACGTCTTTATCCCACTTTTAAGGCCAGATGAAATACGTCTCCATCCCATATTTGGTGCCATATGAAATACGTCCAATCCCACATTTAGGGTGAGATTAAATATGTCTCCATTCCATAATGAAATGAAATGTTTATTTGCGAAAAATATGGTTACGAGGTCTTGTATGTTTCTAAGGTTCACATTTTTCACCAAACTCATCAATCAATTTCAATTATCGCTATTTAGAAATTCAGTCACACTGTAAAAAGTTCTGTCAATCAGCAATATTTTTAGTTTTTCTTTATAAACAAATTCAATGGTAATTCTTTTTTTGCACTGGGAATTTCTATATGAGGCATATTATAAGTCTGCTTTTTTTGCACTGGGAATTTCTATATGAGGCATATTATAAGTCGGACTTTGAAATACAGGCCTAATTATTATGATATCATCATATCGCCTGGCACATTAGATTGCAACTCTTCACTTTACATAATGTAGTTTGAGCCCTGCTTCAATTGACTCAATTGTATAAACTCTTATGTTACTAACCACTAAAATTTATTTCAACCTTCGTTCCGCTTGATAAGTAGCTTGTAGATTATAAGTGAGTTGAGATACAAAATGTATGAAGAGATGAAAAGAAATGGTTTTTATTATCTGAGTTGTTGTGCAATTTCAATATGACCTGGGTTTATCTGGTTATATTCAACTGCATTGATAATCTATTTTTTTAAGTAACGACGCAATCATTATTAAGATGAGTTGTGTTTATTATTGGTTTCCTAGCAAACACATCCTCGCTCATCTCTGGTGGAAACGCAGCCTTATCGAGCAAAGTTGTTTACCAGGGACAACTATTAGCCTAAACTCAAATAAAACCTCAAGATTCACAGTATATTAAAACAAAAGCCAATCGTGCAATCTGCATTAGCGTCGTACTTAGTCAATGTATCCGGTGCAGTGCAACATGTAAAACAAAACAAAACGATCACAAACGCTTGCATATAAAGTACCGACACAGATAGAATATCAGTTACTACAGGACCAGCGAGAACCGCTCGACCTTGACAGCTTTGCCGCACTAAAATACTGCGCAAAACCAGAGTCATTATACCTACATCTGTGGCGAAGTATCCGTGCTTATGTTGATGGTTTTTGCTCGAAAACGCCGTCATGAAAATGTGATAATCAATTAAATCGCTGGTCCTTAAAGTAATTACTGTTTGTCGATAGAGTCCAAGTTCGCTTAGCGCGTCGTAGGACTATTTTTGGGTCGTGCGTTGGTGTTTACGAATGTATCGCACGCGGTCTCACTCCTGTTTTTAAATACAATTGAATTTCAGGAGTGCGCAATTTGGTAGTTTGGTTTCAAATCAATAGCTTTAGCTAGTATTTTCGTAAGTTATACGAAATGAAAATGTAAGATTCTACAAGTAGTTAGCGGCCGTATTTTGTCACACTGTGACCCATACCGTAACCGTACCTACGTCAAAACGAAATAATTTTACTTTTATGGCTAAACTAGTTTCATCCATATCGAACAACCCTAATAATCTTTAGAAATATCCCATCTTTAAACGTTCACAGTATTGTTTTTAACCAGATTCTTTAACGCAGGTGTGTTCGACGCGCAGCCGACGGCGTCGGAGCGGCAACGGGAGAACCTCAGCTCGCGACTGCGGCGGGAGTTCGGCCTCGCCCTGCCCGAGGACGACGACGCGCGCCCCGCCACAGACACCTCCGGTACGCACCACACAGACACCTGCGGACTAGACCTCCAGCTGTCCGGAGAGCTCGGCACCTGGGCCTCCACTCTCAGCACGCACAGCGCCGAGGCGTGGCCCAACCCGCGCCTCAACCTCGCCACCTCCACCAACAGCCTGGACGGCGCCAGCTTCGTCCGGAATGCCGGAACAGCGGACAACCCCTGTTGCGATAACCTCGTGTTACTAGGAGAGACGGCGCAGAACGTTGCCTCCTTGGAAAACTGTAGGCTTGATTCGCGCGATAGTCCGGGGTACGCGAGGAGATTCAAATACGGACGGAGGGGGGTGTAACCGGTTGCTATTCACAGCATTTTATTATATTTATAATTTGGTCTAGATGTGTTAACTAATTTTGTACGTTTTACTGTAGGGATAGCTGTAATTCAAAAATATATTCGTTAGTTCTAGTTCGGCGTTGCCATTAAAATTGAGCATAATCTGCAGAAGCGATTTGTAACTGCCAAATAAAATTTAAACGGACGTATAGGGAGTCACCACAATGTTCCGCACGGATTCGACTAAAGCCGGTCGGGGAAAGCTTTGTCAAGCGGCGACATATTGATGTATAGTTCTCTCGGCGGATCTAGGCTTCCGTGTAGTTAGCCGTTTGTGATGCGCAAAGACAATTTAGTTATAAAAATTTCCATTGCGCATCGAAACGGCTAACTTCACGAAAGCCTAGATCCGCCGAGAGAACCATAAACAACTTTAATGTCGGCTCGACAGGATAACAGTGACTTAGATCTTTATGAGCCGTTGACATGTGCCTTTTCCGACCGACCCCAGCCATTCCGATCGAAAATATCAGTAGCGACACCCGTAAAATATTAAAAGGTTTGCTTTGTCCGGCAGATGGCGCTGGTGGTGCGAAGCGGTGTGACAGGTAGACCGGCGCTCGCGTGTCCAAAACATATTTTTGTAAATCTCACGTCGGCTCTACGCCTGCCGCCGCATGTATTATAAAACAAATATTATAAATTATAATAAACAGATACGTTATATCGCTAGGTGTATTAGGTGCGCGTATGCGCGCGTTTTTGTATATTTCCGTTTCATCTTGTATCTACGTTTTATTTTCACAGTTTTCTGCAAGTACAAATTGTTTTTATTTCCCTCTGTACATATTGTAAATAGGAAATTTTAAGAGTTATAGGGAATGGTATGTATGATGGTATAAAAGATTTTTTATATATGTACAACGTTTATGTATCCTATTGATATGATTATTTATTATCGATCTATCGATAGTGAGTTTAGGGAGCGATGGCTAGGTTTTTGTACGCATAATGTTAAGTAAATTATAGTTGTTTTATTGTTTGTTTTACGTTTTTTAACGTATGAAGTGTAAGGGCTCGTCTAGATAGGTCTCATGTTAGTGTAGTCCTTCCCTTAGCCATAAAAAGAGGTTAAATTCTTCGTTTTTGATTGCGTATTGGTCTTTCCACCACAACTTGGCAGCTGGGTCTGTCCCGCACCTATATCTTATCTCTTACTAATTGTTCTTTCCTATAATGAATTCAAATTCAATCACGAAAGAAATTGTGAATTAATTTGCGATTTTAATGATTTTTTGTGACTTTTGTTATGATTACGTTTTGTTATTATTACAAGACTATAATATTATTTTACTTCGCTGGTATAGTTTTATGGCCGGATCCTATATATTCAAACAATTCGTTTTGCTTAATTTTAGTTAAATCCTGTGCTTCGGCGCCATTTGAGCGTTCTATCACGCCGTGTGCATAGGCTCTTATTGTCAGTAATCTAACGCAGCGTTTAGGAACATAGGAACCGGGCACAATTACCTATCTAATCATAAGTTGGATAGATAAGTGAAAATGCATTTTACCGAGTGTAACATTGGATGAAAATAGGACATTTATTTAGCCATGTAAATAAAGTATCGACGGAATGCAATGACTCATAATAATTAACTATGCATCAATTGCAAAAATCACAAATGTAGGTTACTTTTAATATAACAATTAGTTAAAACCAAACTTCCTTACATAGTTACTACTTTAGTAGTTACTTATTTATAGAGTTGGACAGTTTTATTAAGTTAATTAGCTAGCATTTAGCTAGTACAAAATTTTCCAAATTATAGCTCGGGGTTCCGTATCTAAAAATTTAAATCCTTTGTTGTAAAAGGAACACTGTCTAATCAACTCTTTTTAGTTTTTTTTTTAAACTTACACTGGAGTTTTTATAATGAAAACGTTTTTTTAAACTTCTAGAACTGGTAAAGTTTGTGTGGGAGAATGGAATAAAGATTTAAAAAGGTTTTTTTAATTGCCTTAACAGGGTTCGGCGATAAGCAATAATTTAGACCAAAATAAAAGTACGGAAACCTCTGAACGCGAATTCTTCTCACACTTGTCCGTATTTATTAACTACATTATATTTTTTCTATTCTATACGTTAATCGTTCTCAAAAGTTTACTTTTAGTAATAAATTAATGTAAAGTTCATATAAATGTAATAAAATGTTGTGTCTAGTAACAACGAATCAATGTTGTGAATAACCCCGGACTACACGATAGCTACCATCGCATGTACCGCCCAGTGATCTAAGGCAGTTGCAAAATATTCTGTGTGTTAGGTATAGAAGTTTAGTTTATAATTTGTTTGTTTAGTTTAAAACCGCCTTGAAGTAAATTGTAATGATAATATTAAATTTTGCTTAATATTTTGGGATCGTAGTTTAGAAGTGTGGCCTAATAATAATAATGTTATGTAACAAAAGTGAGCTTGCGACCACAAGTATATAATATATCAAATCATTCTGAAAATGCCTGTTGCATAGCCTTGGGTCAATCGTATTTATAGACAATCAATTTACTGATATGAACAATCAACATGGCAAGACGTCTAAATAACATCGCGAACACCTGCCGAACTATGTTTAGTCACTTACAACCATAAAAAGATCGTACAATCTCAATCAATCAATCTTGTAGTTCGAATTTTTCATAATGTAAATTTTCGATAAATTGACCTAGGCGTTCAAATAAGTATAATTGATTTTCAATAATAAGCTTGCCTAAGTCGCGACTCCTTTCGCACCCGGATAAATATTATTTAGATGTGCCGCTAATATATTATTTAAGAGTTTATGTAGTTTAACTACTGTAATGTTTGCCCAGTGTTTTGCGCGCCATCAAATACGTTGCTCAAGTGTTGAGGTTCCACCGAGACGAGGATCTACCTCGCATTGGAGCTGGTATGCCCTCATTACGTTTAATGGTTAACTTCAAATACGAGGTTTAAAAATATCCCCTGATACTTTGAGCTGCTTACATTGGTTTAGATTGTCCTGGACATATGTGAAACCTTTTAACTTATTATTATTTAAATATGTTTCTAGCTCTTTTCATTTACTTTAGAATGAGCAGTTAGGAGAATTGTAAACAATTTAAGTACAACTATTTACGTGTACTAAAATGAAGGATTAATTTGGTCAAATTGCGCTTACTATAGATGATGCTAAATGTGATGGGGTTAATTTAAAACCTCGTTAATAATACTTTGAGTAAAGACGGATTGTGTGCTTTTTGCGGCTGATCGCAAATCTAACGAGTGAAAATAAAACTGGCTTCTTAGCAGTGTCAATTGAAGCCAGCATGGTTGTATTCTTATCTTCCTCTTGATATAAACGAGGCCAAGCCAACAATTTGGTGATATTTTAATTATAAACAGTAGTGATATTTCATAGCGCTGATCTTCATTCAGTTCAAAATTAAATAGAAAATACACAGCCTGAGTTTTACATTGAAAATTATTTTTTAATATCTGAATCTCACACTTTGATTACATTTTAAATTTATTTGGATGATCAGCGTGGTTTTTGCTACTTGATGTTTTATTTTTTGACTAATTAATCGCATAATACATTTATTTAATTATTATTTACTTGAGATTCGTAAGCGTATCGGGGACTAAGTACTGGTTTACTGCTAAATTATATAATTACTTTTAAATGTTGCCCCTAATCCTTCTAGTTATTACAGAAAATAGCCAATGTCGTTTATTTTGTCATTCTTCCTGTCTGATTTCGGTTTCCAGTACCTGAATCGTTAAAATAAAAGTAGATTGTTTTTGTATTTTGTAATAAATAGCAATAAAGTCTAAGCGCCGCAGGGTTTCTTTTAGACATGTTGCTACTCGACACTCGTCCCCTGTGCCTGCAATGCATAATCCATGGTAATTAATTTAGTATTTTAGTCAACTCGTTGCAATAACGCCTTCAAGGCAATGTACTAAATTTATTGTCGATGTAGTACAGATTGATATATTAGCCACTTATTTAATTCATGATTTTATTATATATTTTGTAATGTAAAAAAAGTGTTGTGAGGTCTTTTTTTAAATGTTTTTTTTTAATAAATCAATTATATAGATGAATTTTTATTGAAAGCCACTACGGTATTTTCACTTTATATGAATTACAACTTGTAAATATTTTGATCTGGATTACCTAATAATAAAAACAATGCTTCTTGTCTTGTCGTTAGGTGCGTTTTGCTGTGAACAAAACAGAATTATGATAACTGTTTACTGTAGTTTTAGAATGATTGTTGCACTATTACGGATAGAAACAAAACTGATTTTAGATTTCACCTAAAGTAGTACGTTTCATATAAAGCTGAGCCAGTCAAGTCGGCCGTGGTCATCGCAATATTACAACAAAATGGCAACTACCGCTTCATACGAAACTAAACCTAACCGAAAAGCAGCATTATGCGCTCTAATAACTCTTAAATGTTTCTGTAGAGTATTAGAGAAATCTTTGTGATAAAAATCTTTATTATCATACAGTAGAGAACTCTGTAAATATATATAATATTATTATAACATTAAGTGGAAGATATATTTTGTTATGGTGAACAAAAAGCGCACTTTCTATCGTTTGCCATATTTGATTCTAGATTGCTAATTTTCCCTTGTGATTGCACCCACCTTTGTCTACCCTTCGTTTGATTTTATTAGGTACGCGTAAGGTATTCGTAACGATAGAATATTTTGCAATAATATTATTATAATTATATATTTTTTAACGCTAAGTGGATCATAAAAAAGTGGAGCTGTATATTATCCAGATGTTAAATATTATTATTTCTTTCTTAATGTTTGAACTAAGCATGTAAAATTTAAAATAATATAGAATAAAAGATGTTATGATAATTAATTACATATATCTTTGCTTTGAATTGCCTTATTGCCTTTCCCACGACATTGAAATAAAACGTACGCAATCCGTAAAATAGCACTATATTTCTTAATAAATTTTATGTACAAAATAGGGTATCTTTACTATGTTGCACATAATTTGACACATAGATCACACACATTTCAGTTTGTAATAGGTATACAACAGTTGAAATTTGAGACACTATTTTAAATAACCTCAGTCTTTATCTTCTAGTTCACTTGCGGACGCCACTCATTGACTTTGCATTTCATTCATTACCAGCGCGAAAAATATTTTTAATAATTAGTTCTTTTTGAACCTACCACAGTACTATTGTATGGTAGACTGGTAGATTACTATAGAATTAAAAGATATTATTAGATATGATAAACTTACATACATACATATGTTTGTAACGTTAAATGATACACAATAATATATTTTGATTTGACATACAAATTTATCACAGAAACATACAAATTTCCTTTCATAATCTAATTAACTACGCAATACAATTTATATTTACATCTTAGGTAACTAGTTTAAGGTTTCTATAATAATATACTTTTTTACTAGAAATGGTAACTTCAAGATCTCTTTTTACACCTTGCGTAAAATACATAAAATTAATCACGCACTATGCGGTGTTTACAGTACAAATGAAAAAAGAGGGACATCATATTTTGACCTGCGATGAGGTTTGCTTCAAAACTGGTGAACCAGAACATACTTTGGGTAGATAGATACAATTACCACAATTTTCTAACTAAAAAAAAAAATATTTAGAGAGAAAACCTCAAATCAATGTTGGGCAATATCTTATGCACTATATAAGAATTTATACAACTTTATTTTGATGAATAGTGTAAGCTGATTATTAAAATTAACTCTGTAAGTAAGTAAGTAAGTTCGTATGAGTCAGTGGCCAACTCTGGTGACAGAGTTTCTAGGCCGCCCGAAGGCCTCTGTCATGGCTGAACAACTTTGAAAAAGCCATGACAGACATACTCTGTAGTATTCCGTCAATAAACTAATAGAAGTCTACCAATTTCTTAAAATATATTTAAAAGCAAGGAGGTACTTAGGTTTTTCTGAGCCGCTGGGTTGCCATTTTTTAACTTATTTTACAATAATATTCCCGGAATGTAAGCGCAAAAGGCCGATTTTTCTGTAAGACTCCACCGAGTGGGATCATCGTTTTAGCTACAACTACTAATACAATGGTTGTAGAGCATACTGGCACAGAACTTATAACTATTTCTACTAACTTATTCTATATTTAGTCTATATTGTACTAGTTGTACTAGACTAGGCTTTAAAGCAGTAGTTGTGGCTCACTTCACGTTTATGTGCCATTTTGACTGGCTTATTGAGTTTGCCATTCTTCATTCCGCTCTCGCTTCACGGGGTAATTTATACAGGATTGGTAGTTGACGTGGATGGTGATGGGGTGTAAGGACGCTCGAGAGTCCATTGAGTCGTAGGGCCCCAGGTGTCTGGATAAACAGCTAAAGTCGACGTTGAGCGGCACGTAGTGTTTTCCTGTAAATGAAATCATAATTTGACGTGAATTCAGATGTTAGTTTATATACTTATAGTTTATTAGACGTGCTAAAAAAAGGCCAGGTCAGTAGTACCCTAAACCGACGAGCGTGTATGAAGAATGTGAGAGTAAATGAAGCAAAAGAGGTGTGTCAGGATCGTAGCAAGTGGAAATCCGTGGCCTCTGCCTACGGGATACAGGCGTGATTTGTATTAGTACGGTGCCTTTGCAAAAAAAATAAAGATGATAGGCATTTGTAGTAGGCAGAATACCTAGCGGTTAGGTACCATTTGTTTCGAAGCTTAGATCCAAGCTATTATGACCATTATTATCAAAAGTTATAGCTTACCACTAGCATTCAGCGCGAAGACCGGCACGTATTGAGACGAATGTTTCTCGTAATGGTGGTGGTGGTGATGGGGCGGAGACTCGCTCGAAGTATCCTGAAACGAGAAGTGGTCCGTTATCCACTAAAAGCGGACGGTTGCGAAATTAGTAATTATGAACAGCAAAACAAGTTATGTAACCTACTTAAAGAAGTAGTGTGCTTTTTAAAAATAAGTAGGTATAGGTAGATATGTGGGTATATTTATCTCACTGATATTTAAGTGGTGTAGAATTATAATAGCACCCCAGCTTTCGTTCCTACCTCTGTTAGAACCCGATCGTGCACCAAACTATAATCAACTGGTGATAGAGAACTCTTCAGTGTAGAACAGGGAACAGTTCTTTGTCCATGGATGATATATACCTGTGGGGAGGTGTCTCTGGTTTCCTCGGTGGAGCCCGAGTTGGAGGTAGACGCGGACGGCACAGGCTTGGCCGCTCTCCGGCGCTTGTGCGTGTATACCTTGTTCTGCAGGTGTGCGGGCCGGGTCATGTCCTTAGCCTGCAGAGATTTATTTATTTATTTACAACAGTTACACAGGCTGCATAGCGAATACCCTAAACATAGATTTTCCAATGACCTTTCTAGAATCTTTGACTTCTAGAGCTAATGGTGAAAGAACAAGTTGAAACGTTACTGCGGTAGTTCCTCAGAGAGGATTTTATTCTTAGGTAGGTACTTTCACTTGATTAAATAGCGAGCTTGCCCATTGTAAGTGATAGGAACTGACATAATCACCGACATGGCATATTCTGAGTCCTGATACAGGAATATCCGCTTTATATCCATAGCATTGGTGAATGGAAATGGAACCAACTGCTATAGAAGTTGGCAGCATGTATTCTTATCTCGGTCATGATGCCATGTCAATTAGATGGTAGATAAAAGCTCTTGTTACAGACAGAAAAGCTAATAAACATCACGCGATTCCGGTATGCGATTACGAACAACGATAGGTACATGATGACCTATCCAAAAAATACCATGCTACACGAGAATTTTCATCCACATTCTTCTTCTTCTTTTAATTTCTGGCGTCTGTGGCCGGGTTAGCCACAATTTTGCCAATGTCAATGTCGACAGGGTTGAAACAGTAAGACAATGGAGGATCTGAGACTTAAGATGGTCGGTTTAACAGAGGGATCATCCACATTAGCTCAGACGATCTACTACCTACACCACGTTTAATGTCACAAGATGACATTCAAACGCTCATCCGTTTCCTCCGAGTTTTGACTAAATGTTCATAGCTGAAGAAAAAGTTACCTCAGTGATTTCCGATTCCTGCGACCGCGAGAATCGCCTTTCAATGCTGTTCTTAAACTTGTACGAATGGAGAAAGTCGTCGTTTTGATCAGGTTTTCTTATGGCGCGGAGTTGGGGCTCCGGGTTGCGTCTACCGTCGACCGGTCGCTCCAGGGCATCGCTGTCTGCTAAACGGATCTGGCTTACTGACACTGGAAGGAAGAGTTTAGTCTTTAGTCCTCTTATTTACTGTAAGTTCGTATTATATTAACTAATAAGACCTATGTACCTACAAACCAACTTGAAGCAATAAATAAATGATGATGATGATGAGTCAGTGGCCGCATAAACTCTGTTGACGAAGACCGCCAAGCCTATTACTAGTGTACCTAGTGATACCTATTTTGTTTACTTACTTACTTAGTCAAAATCAAATTCTTTTGTTTGTTTAAAAAAACTAAATGGTGGCCACATACCTACGGCTACCTAATGTTACTGCCTACTCCATCGCTAGAGTTAGTTGATGATAGTGGTAAGGTAATTATTATGATAGGGCTATGCTAATCGGCGCGCATAGTACTTAACCTGCATATGATACCGTCCCCAAACAATAGAAAAACTTTTTTACATGGAATTCTTAACAGAGGAGTTGAGCAACAACATCTAGGTACCATGCATATAAACAAAGTCAATATTTACAGCGTGAATGTAGACCGAGCCCACCTCTATCACAATCCATAAGATAGGGCTCCTCGTATGGCTGCGGCGCAGGCGCTGGGACTTGCGTGATCACCCCCTTGGAGACAAATCCTTGCGAACTGCTAGAACAGCTGTTGGTTTCCGACGAGGAGTTGGGGTGAGAACGGAGCTTTTCGCGTGGTAAGGTCTCCCCTAGAAGAAGGAAAAAATTTTGAGCACCACTTCTGGTTTTAGCATTCAGTTTTCCGAGGTAGCCATCAATTCTGGAAAATACAATAAGTCTTTTTGAGCATTCAGATGTCTGCAGCTGAATTATTTTCTTTCCCGTGAAATACACACGCCGGCAAAATTAGGGGAACACAAGCGAAACGTTAGGACAGTTAAAATAAGTTATATAAATAAATTAATGATTTTAACTGTCCTAACGTTTAGCTTGTGTTCCCCTAATTTTGCCGGCGCCGGCGTGTGTATATCACTAACAAAGTGCTTAATTTTGCCGGCGCCGGCGTGTGTATATCACTAACAAAGTGCTTAATTTTGCTGGCGCCGGCGTGTGTATATCACTAACAAAGTGCTTACTTTCTTCTAGACCCTCACAAATGTTTGAATTTTTGTTTATATTGTGACAATTAAAATAATTCAGTTGTCATACTTCGTTAGTAGTTACCTACCTAACGGAGTCCGCGTATGCTTTTCCAGGTAAGATGCTGCAATCAATTTGTACATACCTTTAGTAACAGCATTAACATGCCTCTGCATATGCGAGCTCATTTGGACACAGAGCCCATCAGCGGGGCTGTACCCTCGCACTTCCACCAGAAACCTCACAGCTTCACCGATCGCTTCCTGGTACCCCGCCCTGAAGTGTTCTTCGCCTGCCTGGCGCTCCACAGCTAGAAATAGAACCCACGCGAAGATGGAGCACCTTCCCTGGGCGACTCCAAACCACATTATATCTCTTCAGTGCAGCACTCTGATCACGCCGTCTGCGGGTTCTCATAAATCGGGCAAGTATATTTTCAGAACTAAAGACTTTTTACTCATTTCATTTCATTTATTTATCTTTCGACATGGTACATGCACTTAGATATTTCAATTTGGGTTTACTTTATAAGAAGATTATTATTTCCAATGATTATTTCGTCCAAGCGATATATGTCTCGATAGCTCAATTGGAAGAGCACCCGCGTATCAAGCGGTGGTTGCGGGTTCAAATCCCGCTTGAAGCGAAATAATTTTAGGGATATTATATTCTTCATAATCTAAAGACTTTTTGTTAAAAATAATTAAAAAGAATATGTGAATTATTATATTTTTTCAAACGTGCAATGTTGAAATCTTAAAACAAATTCTGTTTTTAGAGGTACCTTTATGACAGGCAGAGAAGTAGGTTAAAAGTCACAATAGATGAAGCTGTAAAATATTTGCCAGATTTATTTACTTCGAACCATATAACAGAGAATTTAGTACTTAAAAAGCATTTAAGTACGTAAAAGAATGGTAACCAAAAAATGTAGCAAGACAAAAAAAATTAACACCACCCATTCACACGTTTATTAAAATTCTCAGGTCTTGCTCCATCGAGGTTTCTCTCATAAACATGCTTTGAAGGTAACGCCTTCAGTTTTAAGCCACTTGAAGATTCAGAGTGCGACGAACTTTGAACCATTCTGAGATTATGCTGAATACACCGAAAAGCCAAGTTTTAATGACCAGGCTTTAAAATGGTGTTTCTGTCATTATCTAAAAATATTTAAAAGCTTCTGAAGAAAACTATGTCGTTGAAGTCTTTACACTAACGATATATTAGGAGGAGGGAGCCAAAAATGGCATGACACAATTTTGCTTGAAAGCTAAAAGTTTCCTAACTTTAATCTTACTGTAATATCCCGCAAAACAAATGAGCTTAAAGATCGACTCTAGATTTGTTAGAAATAATTGAAGTAAATAGACGTTGTTACCCGAATAGCTGTTAATGCCTTTGAATCCCCTTAACAGATCCATTAGGTGACTGGTGACATTAGCACTTGTTTTGATAACACTTGCTTGCAAACAACACGTGAACTACCTCCACATAATCAATTGAAGATCTTCCCGGTCCCCTAGCGTGCTCGTAGCTTGGGTTCACAATGTCTTCAATTACTTCCAACAATGGGATACTACCAACCAGACTGTTTGTAAGTTTACCGTGCGCGCGTTCTTCCAAATGGTTGATGTGGCGTATGGCCATTTCAATGATCTCTGTCTTCTCGACCCTGCCGCGTCCCTTCTTTAGATACTCTGGAGGGATCAGACGGGATAGGTCTGCGAGACAGTTGTTCATCCTGTCGCGACGACGCTTCTCGATTATTCGATGAGACAGCGGATCTTGCTGCATGAAGAAATAACAATTATGAACTTGTTTTTTTTTAAACATAAAAACATGTGATAAGACGTCTAAGTCGTTTGCTTGACCTGACCATAAGTGTCGCAGTGTTACCCAAAGCTTTAAGTGTAAATTTCTACAGGCTACACTGCGCTCGTCACCGTGCATGAGGCATAAACCACAAAGGTATCTGAAACATTTTTTTCACCAAGCATTGGTTCTGCGTGGTAGATTAATTTATGACCCAAAAAATGAGCCCACCAGCTCCAGTGTCCCTAAGAAAATGTGTCTAACTAGGTATAATGTAAAAATGATAAAACGGGCATATTCAGTAGACTTGCCCTCGAGACCTTCCCCTTCTTGAGATAGGCGCCGCTGCTGGGATACTCCGCCTCGTCCTCAGACGGCGTCGCGAAGTTGAGCTGTTCCGCGCGCCCGTAGCCATCGTTAGAGTTAGCGTAGCTGCAACAAACAAATAACGTTGTTGATTATTTGATGTAGGTATATCACCACCACACGGGAATAAGTACTTATTATAAGTACTACAGTTTATAATAATATCCCAATTTTTTTAACGCCTCCAACCTTGATACGCAGATGCTCTACCTGTTGAGCCATTGAGGCATGTTACGCTTGCTTGAAATAATCATTGGAATGTCTTCGGCTCGAAGCGCCCTGTAGCTCATGTTAATTTACCAAAGATTTCTACATAGAAAGTCGTATGCTTTGACTATATTAGGGTACCTATTTTATTAGTGCATAATATTCAAGGAGTACCTACCTACCACACACAAAAAACATATTGTAACTTTTTTTTTTCAACATTTGTCTGAAAAGTCGCGAGTAAATCGTTTGGGTATGTTTTTGGTGAAATGGTCATGGTCAATTATTACATGTCCTTGGTGAAAATCGAAAGAAAAGCGCGCGGCGCGTTTCGATGACCTGCGCGTCAATGAACCGCGCCGCGTGTCAATAACCCGCGCCCCAATGACCTGCGCGAGTCAATAACTCCCCATAACCGCTATGGGGCGCCCGTGCTCGAATATTTTATTATTATTACGCGATTTCCAACAAAGCAAAATAATTTGAAGCGGCCAGTGGGCAGGCCATAGGTATAGCTCGCAGAACTGATAACCGCTGGGAAATAAAGGTTCTCGAATGGCGACCACGAACGGGAAAAGGAAGTGTAGGACGGCCCCCACTCGATGGACCGATGACATTAAAGCGGTGAAGAATTGTGTAGATGGTAAAATAAATATATTTAAAAAATGAAAAGACATGTGCTATTAATGCCTTATTTTCACTGGATTTGCATGGTGGGACCATCTCGCTTGAGAGTAGGTACCTACCTAGTTTCCCTCTTCTAAACAATGTAAGTTGTATAATTTCTAAATAAATAACAAAGATCTATTTATTAGGTTGTTAGGCAACTAAATAATTGCAATCACTAAAATAATAAGGTAAAGTACCTACCTAGTTACCTAGTTATTTTCGTCCTATCTTTAATTGATCGTCTCTATTCTGAGTCAAGTAGTTTCACTCAACTCAGTCACACACACACACACACACACACACACAACTCAGTAGAAGTGTGCTATACTATAACTGCTCCGAGAGCGTCGATAAAAATGCTACACATAGTATACGTACCTACCTAGGTAGGTACTTATTATATGAGGCAAGGCAGTTCATTTCCAAGGCCAAACATGTGACTTGGGCACGTGAGCACGAGTCTGGACAATTCTGGAGTAATCAATTATATAAGAATTTGTTGCGTTATATTTTTGTTGCATTATCATAATTATCAGTGACGGTAAGTTGGTAATACTAATTCACATGGATGACAATGTGAGTGTTGTGTTTGCGATAGCTTGGTCAGAGAGATAAGGGTCAGCTGACGTTTCGGGGACCAATGAATAATTTTAAACCAATAATTAGTAATAAATAAAGTAGGTAGGTAAGTAAGTAGGTAGGTACCTAAGTATAATTTACAATGTCGGGAAGGGATGTTTTTATTTTTAACAACTATACGAACTAATAAGTTACCACGTACAACGTAATTACACATTATTGTATTTACAAAAAAAAATTATAAGAATAGTAAGAAACAATTTTATTATTAAGTAGACAAACAAAGTTAACAAAGTTTAAGTAGACAAATATTTATTATATTATTATTTAGCGTGACGCATTTTGACTTTGACAGTAGGTAGGAGGTACCTAATAACCCAGTTGTTCGTTAAACCCGCCATGTTGTTTTGCATTATGTTGCACTCCTTCACAAAGATTAACTTACTTTAGGTTATGAAAGCCAAAACAAATAAATAAACAGTGATAATGAGTGAAATGGTTTCTATATGATTATCTAATTATCTAGACCCCTACAAAAGACCAGGGCCCGGCTCCATACTACGTGAAACAACTCCTTTAAATGAGTACATTGTACTATTTATGGAACGGAAATATTTAAAGTGGACCTTTGATGAGAACAGGGTCATAGTATGTTTGTATTTTTGTTTGTAACGAATAAACTCAAAAACTACTGGTCTGATTTCAAAAATTCTTTCACCATTAGAATGCT
Organism: Colostygia pectinataria; assembly: GCA_951394395.1. Lineage (NCBI taxonomy): Eukaryota > Metazoa > Arthropoda > Insecta > Lepidoptera > Geometridae > Colostygia > Colostygia pectinataria. Next base: position 11,848,945 of record OX596353.1, on the reverse strand, counting down.
ACATTATCCCTGAGTAACATAGGCTATATTTTATTTTAGAAAATAATAGGGATCCCTACTAAAACTTCAATAATGTAACTCAAGGTGTAAAAAAAAATGCCATAAAATGTCTTTCATCGCATGCGCTGCGAAAACTATTGATGATAGAACAAAAAAATGTTCTACAATATTAAAGAACATATTGATATCTACAAAAAAGTCAGCGATACCATATGTCCAACTATTGTAGTTATGTAACTATAACTCCTTTTTTACATTTTAAAAGTTGATAGAAATGCCGACCAAAATCAGACCATGTATTCCATACCTTTATATTAATCCATATGCAAATAAATCATATTCAAGACTGTTTCAATACCTAACCTACCTAAGATAACTGTTTGAATTATTGAAATCAGACATTCCATTCAAAAGTTATGAAGAATTATAAAAATGTCAATGTAGCGTGAACTTGCATCTATAGCTACATTCATACCACTTATTGTTTATATTTTTGTAAGTTAGCCCATAAATAGGCTGGCACCATTGATTTTAAACACAGTCTATTACTACCGCGCCAGATGTGAATACCTATAATACATCTCATTAACTAAACTGCCTGTAATCAATTTGTCCAATTGACATTATACGCACGATAATCAAATAACATTTATTTTATTTTAGCACCCTATACTTGCCTTTATAAATACTAACCAAGTATTCCTAGGTAGGTTTAGGGAAAAGCTAAAGTCAATATAAACAAAATACTAAAAAAGTCCGCGCGCGCCGCGCCGTGGCCAGAGAGGGGCGTGCACATGAACTATGAAATAGGTAGCCGCGCGGCTAAAACGTGCGGTCGGCTCCTACCTTATGAATGACTAGCGACCCGCCCCGGGACGAGCCGCTAGTATGTTATACGTGGTCAGGGTAAAAAGTTTAAATTAAAGAGATCAGACACAGACTAATAAATAAATAAATAGGATGTCCTATCGTCATACCAACCAGCAGCCGATGGTAAGCGGTTACCGCATAACACCAAACCACCTAATGGTAAGCGGTAACGGTAGCCTAGGGCGCTTGCAATACCATGATTGTTTGCCACTATAGTAGTAAAAAAAATTGTAGGTAAACTAGTATTTTAATATTATTATAGTAGACTGACGTGTAGAACTTAAGTGTGGTGTGACCATGATGACGTAATAAACTGATATCTATGTTACAATAAACGGACTTTTTTTTAACCTACTGCTGGGCAAAGGTTTCTCCCAAATCTCTCCAACCATCTCTATCCTTCGCAGTATTCCACCAAGTCATCCTGCCAACGTCTTCTTAACAGACTTATCTCAAACTACCTAAATTACTAAAAACGCACTATAAACCATTATTTTTATCATTATTATTTTACTGTATTTACCTAACTTATTAATGGAAAACAAATAATTTTAATTAATTTTTGATTGATTTATTTAAATTTTAAGGATTAAATGATATCGATTGAACTATAAACCTCTGTTAGCTAATGTGTTTTTTAAATCTATTATCGTTTTTGTTCATTGACATATGAATGACAATGAAAGACAATTAGCAAACCGCTGAAATGACAGATTTATTTAATGATTAAGAACATAAGTCCAACGGGTGACTATCATTTGAACCCATCGATGTTTGAACCCACAAGGTCCAATAACTCGCAAAAAAAAAAACAATTAACTACCTATGTACCTAACTAAAACAATGGCTCTTAACTTACGATAGCAGTCCCACAAGATCTGGATTCCTTTCCTCCCTCGTGTAGGGAGTTAGAAGCACATTCATCACAATATCAACAAGGTATAAAATATATTTCTCCTCTTGCGAAGGTAATTATTTATTAGAAACACGTCCGGACCGGTCGCGTCACTGAATCAGTTTGACTGCTCGAGTTCGTCGAGCGAGTGCGTACCGTACCACCTACCTACTGCTGGGGTGACGACGATTCAGAATGTACAGGAAACTTACTTGAGACAGATCATTTCGAAGTTTTGGGTCAAAATTTCATTGAAATTATAGAATCACATGAAATTTCATGCAATTCGTAGGTACCTACCTACCATGAATCACATTTATTCTGAAATCGATCCTATAGACACCAGTGACGTGATGATAATGATGATAAAAACTTTACGGCCGTGTACCTGAATAAAGTAAACGTTAACATAGGATTTTTTACAGAGCGCCTCTCTAGTACGTAAAATGAACTACAAAAATCATGATGAACAATCTTAACGATTGTCAAAAACATGATTCGGATTCGATAAGTCGATCCCAAGAAATAATAGATCAAAAGTATAATGTGCCATTAATCTTGATTTATGGCACATTATACTTTGAGATATTATTATTGACTAATATTAGCGTTTTTCCATACAAACTCACACTTATAAAGAACTTGTTTTGTTATTTATTATGTATAAAGTAAGTAAGTAAGTAAGCAAGCATATCTGCATTTACAAAAATGTAGGCCAGCAAAGTTCAGAGTTGCAGGGTGGTTACATGAAATAGTGCTGGTCTCTGATTTCTACAAATTTATGGACACATTACTGGCAGCACGTGTTTCTAGAGACGATCATAATTGAGCTGAAAAAGTAAGTTCGTTGTTATGAGTTAGGTAATGGCAACACTTTGTAAGACCCTTTAGAACAGTTTTAATTACTTTTTACTCTTTTACCTACTACCTACGTACTGTTATATTAGTTAGGTTAGTAGCTAGTAAGTATAAAACCTAGGTACGATCGGTCGTCATGGCGCTATGTGGGATAGCCTATGTCCAGCTGTAGACGTCTATTGGCTGATAACATGATGATTGATATTTGTTTTGAAGTAGGTATACTTACCTACGAAATTTATTATAATAATTTACTAAAACTAAACTTATCGTGGATAACTGTGGTAAAACTGTGGTAAAACTACCAAGAAAACTGACCTACATTTACTACAAAACAGCATTCATTGAAGCGTGTCGTTGCGACCGTACGATGCGCTTGTGCAAGTGAAGTGACGGCATTGGACACGTGACGCGCGCGCTCACGTGTCGACCGAGAAACACGTTCGGAAAATACCGATCGATCTGAATCTGTTAATAAGGCCAGACCTAGACCGTCCGGATTTGGAGGCTTCCGCAGCTCACACAAAATGGCTAGGCCATTGCCACCCTTATACAAAGTAGCGTAGCATTTTGTTTATTCATCACAACCAACATCACAAATGAATAAATAAATCATTAAGTACAGAAATAACCAAGTATGTACGAAAGTTTGATTAATATTTAAAAAGATGTAAATAGGTATTCAAATAGTTATAAAAGCGCATAATTTTGCCTTGCCACACACCCTCTTACTAATCACTATACCTAACCTACTAAGAAACAAAGATATCATGGAACTGGGATTTATTTGAACGCTGCAATAATGTTATTTAAATATAAAATATAATACAAGGTGTTGTGGAAGGATTACCTAACTTTTAGATATGTGGTAACCCTACTAAGTATGCCTTTTGTGTACAACAACCATTATTACTCTGTGCCTATACCTAAACCTTTTTCTTGAATCATTATACTTCTATATAATATAGTCTTTCGTTATTAAAAATACATTAAAATCTAAGCAAAATTTAAGCAAATACATTTACATACCTACATAAAGAGGGGTGAGACGGCTGAAAGTGACTTTCTTTTAATTATACTATCATGTAGTCTAATTATGACGACCAATGTGGTGCGGCGGGTGAAGGTCCGCCTGCGACGAGGAGGTCGCGGTTTCGATTCCTGCCTTGGGACAAATGTTTGTACGATCTACAAATATTTGTTCCGGGTGTTCTGGGTATTTCTATGAAAAAAATTAAGTTTGTATTGTATTAGGTATATCAGTAATCTAGTGCCCATAACATAATACAAACTCCGCTTAGCTAGATGATGCTGTGTAGATTGTCGAGCATTATTAATTATTTATTTTTTATTATTAAGTATTTATGATGAGAGGTCATGCTGTGGTCATACTAACTAATCCCAACCAAAGACAGCACATACAGACACAGTACTTAGTGCAACGGTTAAAGGCAGGTGCTTAGTGCTTAAATACTAGTCTAAATAACTAGATAATTAAGCAGCTAAAAACAGTCATGGCGTAAAATATCGAAACGTGCTACGCTTGCTAATAGGTATTATTCCAGTAAAGTCACGTGTTCAACTCCAAAACTAAACAGTCCTAGTTTAGACGTCATTACTTTACCAATTGGGCAGTTATATAACTCAGATAAATGCAATTTGCAATCCAATTTCAGTTAGCAACCTGTGCATACAAAATACGAAAAATGAGCTTTATGTCTTATCTTATTCCTAGGTTGATCCTTTTTTTATGCTAAAATTACTGGACTGCCTTACGGCAGCAATAACTGTTGCTGGTTACATATCAATTGAACTATAGTCATTACAACTACTCTCAATATAACTACGGTCAAAAGACCCACTGGTTAAAATAACTACAGGTTGTTTCATAGAATTTCGTTTTAACTATTGAACGATAACCCTATTGGACAATTCAACTATGGTGGTTTCACCTAGGTACGGTTTATTCGCCTATGGTTAATTCACCTACGGCTTGTACAGCTACAAGGAACAATTTTCCAATTTTTCTATGGTGGGTGTTACAAAGATCTAGGCCACTATGAAATTGGTCCTTTAATTTGAACTTAAAATGTTTAGTTCATCTGGATGATAATCAGATAGGTAATAGGTACGGAAGGCTCCGAGCGCGAGTCTAGCCCGCTCTTATCTGTTTTTATTTAATACTAGTGACCTGGCGCGGTTTCTACTATATTTTCTCACCGTTTAAACATCTTACATGGACTTCTACAAACATTTCAAGACCAAAATTAACCAAATCGGTCCAGCCGTTCTCGAGTTTCAGCGAGACTAACGCACAGCGATTAATTTTTATATCTATGAAAGAAATGCATAAAATTCAATTTAATGAATCATGAAATAATGACACTTGCTAGGGTAGCCAGTATGCAAATTTCTCAGAGGATATCGATTCGACCAAACTCGAATGAGCACTATTCGCAGAGTAAATCTTAGTTATTCGCGAGTAAAGTTTACTTGTATTTGACATTTCTTATTCCGCGGAATAATTGTTCCAGTTCCAGAATAATTAGTCAAATCCAGCCTTAATGTTTTAATCTAACGTCTTTGGCAAATTCATAAAATGTTTGGTAAAAACAATAGAGGTCGGTACAGACAGTACATAATGGGTACCATAAAGTTCGCACAGCGGATCTAGGCTTCCGTGAAGTTAGCCGTTTGTGATGCGCAAAGACAATTTAGTTTGAAAAGGCTCCATTGCGCATCGAAACGGCTAATTTCACGACGACGGCCGAGATCCGTCGTGAGAACGATACCTACCTACCTAAAATCGGTCGGCTATCAAGCAGTTTAACAAAAAGGAGCAGGATAAACAATAGTCAGCAAACACGTGTTTATAAAATAAATAATAATTTTATGCTGGGTTACATTGTAAATAAGTATCAAATCACGTGATTCATAAATTAGCACGTGTAGAATACCGGGTGTAAAAAAACTACTCCCGTAATTGGAAACGATGCGGTGCCGGACGTCACTGAACTCACATACCATCAAACACCGAGAGAAAATCTTGATTTACTGGTTAAAAAAAATATTTTCGCAGTTACTTACATCTTGTTAAGTATTAATACCTAGTGTTCTATAATAAACAATAAAAAAAAAAGCACCTCACTGCTGGTACACTGGCTATACACTGGCTTTTAAATCCACCACGCGAACCAATGCGAATTTATATAAAACTAATTTTATTTACTTTGAGCCTTGAAGGTGAAAGGAAAAAAGCGAGGCTTTAGTTTTTTTACACCCTGTATATGAACAATAGGTAGTGTAGTATAGGTACCTAACCTACCTACCTATATACATACGTATACGTACGTAGGTATGCTATTCAAGAAAACAGAAAACTTTTCTAGAGATCTGTTGGCCGAAAATGGGAACCAAATTAAATTAGCGCTAACTTTATTCCGTAGTGTACAGTAAGTACCTAGGAGGTATTATTGTGTTTGTTTTTTTCTTTATTTATATTGTTTAACTTAGGTCGCAATCGGCACAAAATATTTGGCCAAAAATATTCTATTTTGTTTATAATCACAACCATTATAAATAGTAAGGCTTACTAACATTATAAAGAGCTCTAGATCCTGCCATTTGAGTAAACAAACATTTACAAATATTTGGCGCAAGAGAAATGTTGAAGGAAAACTCTTTGTATGCTACTAGAGGAAAAAAGCAGCTGCGTGATTGAGAAACATCTAAACTTTCGCAAAGTGAGTGTGATTTATTTTTGTACGGAACCGTATCACGTGCGTGTTCAACTAGCTTGCCCAACTTTATTGTTTGATATCTTGAAACGGGTTCATTCTACTTAAGTCTCGTGCGCGATTAAAAAGCACGTGATTTAAAAAAGATGCTATCGGGGTCCCGATTCTGCTAATTCTATGACGCGTACGTTTAGTAGAAATAGAGTGTCACGGGAAAAAAATTATAATACTAAAAGATTTTTTTATGTCAGCAAGTAAATGACCATATCACCTATAGACGTTCTTTCTAGTCTCTAGTGATCTAGACCACATCAAAGACATTGAGAATAATGTGTAACTAATGTGTTTATTTATAGGTATATACTCCAAGCCACATTTACACAGCGCCCTAAACTAAGCAAAGCTATGGGAACCATACCTGACTAATAAAATACGTAGGTACTATTTTTTCTGCATACTTAGGTTAGCTAGTACTACGAAATACCCAGAACCGGAACCTTGCAGAGAGAACCCGCAATCTCGCTCCGAACACTCGCCCACCGCGCTACCGAGGTCACGCATCATGATAAATGTAGACTGTATTTTAATTTAATATTTTATCTGACTGAGCCAAGACGCAATAGAAAATAATACAATAAATAACGCCAAAACATACATTCTATAGTTGTAGGGATGTGGGAGTATCAGGGTGGTTCTCAGGGTCATTGATTTAACTTTGATCTCGGTCGTTAGCCTTATTGATCCCCAGGTCATGGACCAGATTCTTGCCTTGAAATATTTTTTTCTGTTATTATTATGTTTATTTTTTCTTAGAGTAGGTAAATAAACAAAATAAACAAATGATTCCCAATGTCTTTGGTTTTTTTAATGATTCATGTAATGGGGCATGACCGGCATTATGGATAGGTAATTATGCAAACTTCTTCTGGTTTAATTTTTTTTTTCTCATGGTCTGTAATTAATTTACTTATTTTAATGACCGTACATTAGGTAGGTAACTAGGTAGGTAGGTACCTAACCTACCTAATAAAATAACTTATAATGTTTTTTCCAATTAGGCAGGATAAAGTAATACCGCCATCGGCCAGCATTACAAATGACAAGCACTGCGTTTTGTTATAGGTAATATGTGCAGCGCTCGGCTTCCATCCAAGATCTAGCGCTATCAAAGAATACTCGAACCGAATTCGAGAGTCAGGTCCGCGGGTCCCGATTCGTAACTTCAGGACCGGATTCGGGACACAATGATTAGGTCACTTTTATAAAGAAAAAAACACTATATCTACTTACCTAACCTATTCGATGGTTGTATGTTGTGGTACAACCATGCAACTAAATTGCCGGGCAAATAAATCTTGCGACCATACACTATTTGCTAGTCTTCTTCAAATAAATCATATAAAATCAAAGAAATTGAGATATAGATATACTCGGAGTATAAAATCATTGCGTTATTGAATGACCGATTAACAATCACCACACCCACAGCCTACACCTTCCAACTCGTAGTAGTAATAGATGGAGGGTTTGTGTTCCTTTCATTATGTAGGAGTGCAATGAGAAAGAAATCACTAAATTCAATTCTAGGCGTCTTGCCTATTCCTGCTGAATAGGTATGAAGTTCACGAATTGAAAGATATACCAACCTACTGGAGTCTTCAAGTCGAGACTTCAAGTGAAAAGGTTCTTTCTAGACCATGGTGCTCCATCATCGATATAGACAAAGGATATATAGATATATAGATATGTAAACTAAGCTTAGCTCAGAGGAAATGTACAAAAATTAGGTTGAAAAGTAAGTTAAAAATAATGTTTACCTACCTACGTCTTAACTTCCTTCCTATTTATTGTTTAAATTTAGAACCATAATGTCTAAATATAAATTGAAAGTTTAATGAAAAAGTTTACCATCCAAAAAAAGATGTGTTAAATTAAAACCAGCCGCTTTTTCCAGAAACAAAGCCTTCAATTTTAACGCTGCTATTTTTGGTCAAAAGGCTTCTGATTATAACGTAGGTAGGTACTTCACAACCAACGGACTAATCGGGTCCGCCTCTAACATGATCCGCCACGTGTCTCCAAGTCACGTTGCGATTCACGAGTAGCTTGCGCAAACCTATCCTACGTAAGCGTAACACGATAACAAATACACCAACACAACCCAATCTCACCTTTACTGCTACACAAATAAAGACTACATCTCGATATGTATTAAACAGGTTTAAAGACGAAACCTTTCTACATTAGCGTTATGTTTAGATTTCGAATGCTTTTTATTCTTGTTTTACTGGTTAAAGTACATTAGAGAATTTTTACTCTCGTTCATTTCATACAAAATTACGAGATCCTCGCAAAAGATTGTGAAGCATAAAACATTTCATATTTTTGAAGAGCACTGGCTTGGCTTATTCATCTAAGAGCACTGGCACGTAAACTGTCTAGCTAGACTGCGTTGACGGATAAAAACATAAAAACTATATACCTAATAGGAAATAGGAATCTATTTTTAAAATTAAATTATTCTTATTACATAAGCACCTACTTATTTTTTTCTCAAGAAAGTTCTACATCATGAAATTTAAATAAATTTGGCATTTAAAGGGACAATACAAGTTTAGTTATTCAATCTAATTTACGTACGTAATTTCAAAATCTCACGAGACTGGCATCCCAGTCGTCGCGAAATTTCAGCTTATTCTGACTGAATCTCACTTTCATGAAAGACTGCATTCCCTGCAGACTCTCTGCCTGCTTCGTTCGTAATAGGTAGGTTAGGTACAAAGGTTGGTAGGCGCCGCTCTGCCGTGTGGGAAGGCCTTATCATACGTAACCTCTAAGGTAAGGTGTCATAATCACAGCCACGTAGGTACTACACCTACGAGATGGTATTGCGGCATGCTTGGTTTAGGTACTTAAGTAGGCAAGGCAGGCATTTGTACAAAAAAGGAAAGCCAATAGTTTGCTGATGTTTTTTTTTAAATAGGTAAATCTATCTCAGTTTTTATATAATTTGTTGTAACCATGCAAGTGTAAAAAAATGCAATCTGTCCGTGGGACCTCGCTATTCAAATGAAGTCTGTGCTTGCTAGTGTAGGTTTGTCGTCGGCGGGCGTCGCATTAGACTCGACCGAGACGGTCCTACACTAGTAAAACGTAGATAGATTGCACAGTCATAATACAAATAAAATATGCAAAAATAAAACAAAAAAACACATTTTTTCTACAAATGAATGGTTTTGATTATTTTTTTGAAATGCAGGTTTATTTTTATCGAAATCGAGCCCGTGACTCCTAACAAAATTTTCCATAACTATAATAGCCGTTTAAATTTTACCCTCAGAGGGCGATCGAGAGTACTCAACTCAACCTGTGTATAGCTTTTTATGAAGTACCTAGCGAGGTCCGGCGGGCATGCTGCAGATTTGCCCGTGGGCATGTCTGTCAAGAGAATTCCCCGCATTACTATTAAAAGTGTTGCCACCCCTCTTTTTATTTAAAATACCTGGAGGGCGATTCTCGTGCCATAGATAAATGGTCACATGTGATATATATTGTCAAAACTGTCAAATATGTATAGAAATTTTGACAGTTTTGACGATATATATCACATGTAACCATTTATCTATGCACGAGAATCGCCCTCGAACATTAGACAGTTCGCGTCGAATCGTCGAAAATCTCGCAGATGCCGGGCACAACGCAAGAAATGTCAAGTAGAAATCATAGCGCGATGGCGCTCATTGGGAAGTCCTATAATTAAAATCTCTTGGAGGAGGACCTCTATGCAGTGGACTAGGTGCTGATGCAGATTACTAAGCGTTTCTTTTTTATATAGCTTTAGGTCCGTTTGCGCTGATTCATTCGCATGCAAACCTCGTCACATCACCTAGTAAACCACTACGCTAACAGGAAACGAATTTAGTACAGGCCACCGACTCTAGGGCCATTTGGATGACTATCCAAACCAAAGGGATGTCTCGATCTGACAATTTAGTACAGGCCACCGACTCTAGGGCCATTTGGATGACTATCCAAAACAAAGGGATGTCTCGATCTGACAATTTAGTACAGGCCACCGACTCTAGGGCCATTTGGATGACTATCCAAACCAAAGGGATGTCTCGATCTGACAATTTAGTACAGGCCACCGACTCTAGGGCCATTTGGATGACTATCCAAACCAAAGGGATGTCTCGATCTGACAATTTAGTACAGGCCACCGACTCTAGGGCCATTTGGATGACTATCCAAAACAAAGGGATGTCTCGATCTGACAATTTAGTACAGGCCACCGACTCTAGGGCCATTTGGATGACTATCCAAAACAAAGGGATGTCTCGATCTGACAATTTAGTACAGGCCACCGACTCTAGGGCCATTTGGGTAACTATCCAAATCAAAGGGATGTATCGATCTGACAATCGCTATATATAATTTGACGACCGATGTGGCGCAGCGGGCGCAGGTCCGCCTGCGACGCAGAGGTTGCGGGTTCGATTCCCGCCTCGGAACAAATGTTTGTACGATCTACAAATATTTTTTCCGGGTGTTCTGGGTATTTTCTATATATAATAAAAAATATCTATCTATGTATTGTATTGTATTAAATATATATCAGTCATCTAGTACCCATAATACAGCTCTGTTTAACAGCAGCTTACTTTGGGACTAGATGATGCTGTGTGGATTGTCCAGCATTATTTATTTATTTATATGTTACTGTACCTACCTATATCTACCTGTTAAACACTTTATTAATACCTCCTAATCTATAGCTCATATACCTACCTATTCGGTTTATCGAAGTAAACGGTTCAACGACTTGCTGAAATTTTATTTTTAAACATAGGTACTTGAAAATTTTGTTTGATAACAAACATTTTGAGTTTTCTCTGAAAATAAGTATAAATACAGGACGCGTGACGTCAAGGTTAACTAGAGCGGTGGGTAAGTTAAAAATATAAGTTGAAGAGTTTTACTTTCAATGGTTTCTAAACGTGGAAAAGTTAAATACGTATCAGTCTATTTCTGGATACATAACCCTACCAGCCTATTCCTGGACAGGATGTAAAAACTGCGCAATTTCAAGTTATGACGTAGGTACTTAGAAACTTTCGTTAAAAACGTTCCTTACAAGGTACTACACAAGGAAACTTCCTTGGTACTACAACAACGGTGTTATGGTAGGTACTTACCTAACGTACTATCGATAGTTCTTACAAGATTTCTATAAATGCATTACCTACCTACGGTAATTAGATTGCCGACATAACATATATGGTAATACGGAACACTAACTATTAATAAAAACGCCATTCTTAATTTCCATTCCGTCAGAAAGATACCCTACCATTTTTAACAAAACAATCACAGTCAGACGATACGAGTACGAACGTGACACGTGCATGTGTGGGGATCGTTGTAGTGTGAATCAGTCTTTAGACATACTTATACCGGAATGCGCACATGTGTGAGTGTGGTCACGTTTCACGTGGCGTGTGTAGGCCGAGTTGTGTGTTTCATGTGCCCTCTCCGCGCGGCTTGTCACGCATAGCGATGTTATTTTCGCCACACTTTCCTCGCAAACCACACAATGACACCGATTTAGCGCGCTATTTCGCGATAACATTCGTCATTGACATTGAAATGTAGATTTTCACGTTTGATTAAAATGATTACGTGCAAACATTATTTTTGCAAGTATGAAGTCTTGCTTATATTTTTTATGGAGATTTCGGTAGGTAATACCTACGTATATTTAGTCAAAACTAAGACTAATACAATATTATAGGTGGTAAGGTTCCTTGTTTTTCATTGCTATTGGCAAATATCTAAAGCACTAAAAGTTTAGTACAACGTGGTTTACAAATATCGCAAGTTTAGGGAGGAAAAGAGCCTCAAGAGTAAAAACTATACCTATCTATTATAATAAAATAATGCTCAGAGCAAATAAAAGAAGTAAGTAGGGTAAAAGCACCAGATATTAGCTACTTAAGCGCCTTGGTCAATTTAAATTGGTATAGTATAACAATAAAAATAATTAACATTGCTTATAAAGTTACAATATTCATTCAAATAAAAATTGTGTTACTGGCACCCCAGAATTAGTTACTGGCATGTTTGGTTTCAGTTATTGGCTGTAGCATTTTTTACGAAACACAGCAGATTATAGTCATTTTTTTTAAGAAATACAAGGAACATAATTATCGAGTTCTTATCTCTGGTATAAACGAACTTTTCGAAGCCCTTGTATAAATAATTACAGTATAAAGTTCACTAGACAAACTGAATTAGTATCGGTTTCGGCACAAGTTTATTTCAGGCCATCGGATCTTGAACTGATCTCTGCATGCGGTGGTTACTCAACTGGGCATCTATGCTGTGCTCTTCAGCAAACGTCAGATTGGCGGAAGAAGGCCATTTTCGCCAAATTTGACAAATTATAAATTGAATTCGTAGGTAACTGGCGGTGATGTACATGTTTAGCCAGTAACTTAAAACTTAGTTTTTTTCGTTTCTGTTATTGGCTATACCATAATTTAATGTTTTAAAGCAAAAAAATAATAAAATACATTTAAATTAAGATAAAATAACTTAAATAGTAACGAAATATGGATCAACTACAGAGATATGAGGTATGAGACAAGTTTCGTTCGAATTGTAGTCAAACGCAATCCTTACCGTTTTCACAACAAAACCCCACCATAGTAGCCGGATTGCCGATTGTCAATCAATTATGATTTTTTTTATACGAAATTATTCGAAAGGTGGTACAAATCGGCACAAATATTAAAGCTAAATATGTAAACTATTCTCTAGAATGAAGGGAGATATTGTACTTAGCATCAGTAGCTTTTAGGAAGTGTTTGAGTATGAAGTAGCCAATAACTAATGTCAGCCAATAACTCATTCATTTACCCTAGGTATTCTGATGTATTTTGCGGTGATGCTATAGTTTCTATTTCTAATTTAATTTATATTATACATTTTCAATTTTGAAAGTGTTCCAAAAATTTTAGAAGCATAGTCAAATTAAAAAAAATTACAATTATTTATTTGTTTTGTTTACAAAGAAGCCAAAAATGCAAAAAAATAAAAAAATCCTAACTTGCAGAAACTGCAATGTACCCACCTATATTGCAGAAGATTTTTTTTTAAATCGAGCGCGTACTCATAATAAGACTTTTCGATAACTCTCACGGTTTCAAATTTCCCCTCCGCTGTCCCGAAAAAAACTCACTCTGTATACCCTAAAACTAAACTATAGCTGTTGACATCTGATATGAATAAGAAGCTTTGGCGTTATCGTGCAAGTAAACGCTATAACTAGGATTAGCCTATTATGTACCTATAGCTTTTACTTGCACTTGACTGTACCACAGACTGTGGTACAGATTAGTTCCATGGCTGTGGTACTGTGGTCTACAGTACTACAGCCATGGAACTAATAAGTAGGACCTAACTATAAATTCCTTGACCACAGCTACAGCAGCTCACAGTTGGTAGGTACCACAGAAATCGTAATAAGGTAGGTACCTACCTAACTACTTGGTAATTACCTAATATGTTATTTAATAAAAACTCACCTATCATATTTCGGAGGATGTCCACTTTCGTCCCAAAAATTTCTTGTTTCCATATTCATGTCACAACAAAAACACTAGTTATAATATTGCACTGTGTCTCAAAAGAATTTGATTATCTTTTCACCTTATCTCCAGGAGCGGGTGCAACACTAGTGACAACAAAACAGCTGTAGGAATTTATGTTAGCTCCTCGAGATCCATTTTATCACAAGCACTTAGTTGTGGAAGTGAAAGATTGTCGTATTTAGCAGCATGTACGAGCACAGATAGCACGCGATCACCGAGTGAGGTCCGCAACCGTTCTGAGCGGATATAATCATAATACCGGCCGGTTCAAGTCATGTGACTTGGTGTGACGTGCCGACAAGCATAGCCTTGCGTCCGCCGCTGCTGCCAGACGACGCCACAGGCCGACGGACGTCGAGAGCGTCAAATAAAATACGGCACGGGCTTTGAAATGTGCCTTATATATGACCTTGACCTGTGAATATACCTTTATGACATTCCATCAAGGTTCCTTGCTCGGTGGGTAAGAAATGAATAGCGCAGTGCCTGCACAAAGAGTAGCTAAGAATATTCCAGCAGTGCAGTGCCATGCAGAACTTTGAAACTTAAATCTTTGTGACACTGGAGTTGTTATGCTCAAGCGTGGTGCCTAACATTAGGCGAATGACTGTAACTAAGTACCTACCTACCTACACCTAGTCATCAAAAGTCAAAACAAACAAACTAGGTAGGTACCTATGTAGGTAAACTATTTGAATTGCAGGTAGATAGCTACCAAGTTTTTTTACACATTTTAGTACAAAGAAATGTAGGTAAGGTACCTACCTACCTATTAATTAAGAATGTGTAATTAAGGAGAAATCAAACAGGATTACTTAAATACCTACCTATGTAAAATCGGCACGCGCAACAAATAGGTAGGTACCTAGTGCACGCTTGCTCACACGTGACAAAACAAAACGTAGGTACCTTACCTATTTGTACCACTGACTGATTGATTATCTGTGACTGGGTCCCGCAGCTCAGCCCGCACCACCCCTGAGGGTTTACATATATTAGTGTTCTGTGGTCTACCTACTAATATGGTAGTTCAACCTAAGTCGGTGACAACTGTCATGATTTTAAATTGTTTTAGTTTAAATGTATCTATTATTTATATTTATTTTGTATTTATTAAAGGCTGTAATTCAATAAATTATGATGAAATAATTGATAGAACTCATTTTGGTTCATCAACGAATTCAAAGAGGGCACTATTGTTAATTTAGTATTGTAAAGAATACGGGTAAGTAGCGCCAGTAGCGCCACCCGAAATCGACGGAAGATGACAGGCAGGCAGTCTTTGCTCGGCTTTGTCTCGAGAAACAACTTACTGATTGTTCACTAGATTTAAGTTATGAAAGAGAGTGTAAACATTGTATCGGTGTTAAGGAGGTGATATTTATGCTAATTATACGCCGTTCTGTTATAAAAGTGAGTTTTATTATATTTCAGAAGTGGGATGAATACCACAGATTTATTACCTAGTAAGTAGGTACGTACTCTGTGTGTGACCAGACAGAGAACGAAAAGGAAAAAGGGCCCGCACTGTCTGACTGCTGGGCAAAGTATTTCCATCATTATCTAGGTATGTCTACCGTATTTATTATCACGTTTAATACCTATTGTTTTTTTTTTGCAAGAAAGCAGTTTGGTTTTTTTTTTTTTTTTATACGTGCCGCGCGCGACAGACGAGATAAAAGTTGCGCGTAGTTAATAGTGGTGTGTACCAGTTTGAAAAACCGGATAATCACCGGTTAGAACGAGTACCGGAGCCTAATCAGTGTTTTTTTTCTTAACTACCGGTTATTTGATTGGTTGCACAACGCGTTCAAATGTGTCAAAATTTTTGAACAAATAATTCCGTAGATAGAGAAAACTTGCTGACTGGTTAGCAAATTCTTTTTCTTTCCTACAAGAAAGAAAAGTTAGGTATAGTACCAAATAGATACCTATCACAAGGATGATTCGATGCTATAAGTATTTGGTGGTATCGAAATTATGCATCTAGTAAATTTAATGGCTTTGTACGGTGCAGTTTTCAGTAAATTTAAAGTATTTTTAAAAAAAATTAAGTTAATAACTAATATTTCATAAAATGTTGTTCATTTTATATCATCACTTTGAGCATTGATGATATAAACGATGATTTTGAGCATTTTGACGATTCAGAGAAAAACCGGAGAATCTCCGGTTATTCAATAAAGTTTCCGCATAATCTCCGGAGGCTAGAAGTGCTCCGGAGGAGTGCCTCCGGTAGGTACACACCTATCTAATAGGAAAGAGAGCTGAGAGACACTACCTATGGTAGGTGTATATTTAGTTTTACATTCATTACGCATTCATTAGTCGCTTAGATGAGTCAAATTGCGTTTTGTTGCGTCGTAGCGTAAGAGTTACTATTATTTTAATACTAATAGCTGCACCCTGCGCGTGCGGTGTTATCCGCGGCGATTTGTGCCTGTATCAAATTTCAAATAGGTAGGTACCTATCTACCTACCTACTTACCTAGCTCCGTTTAGTCGTTTGGGCGTGATGCTCCCACAATCAAACACAGAACTGATTATCCTAGGTACTACCTACCTACTAGGTAGTTCTGTGCATGCAAACGTCAAGCTTTTCCATTTTTACTTACCTACTTAGAATATTATTCTAAGCCTGCCTAGTATCACAGCTAGTATGTAGATATATAGTAAATAACTAGTAAATAATCTTGATGCTGATGGCATATATATTATATAGTCGAGAAATAACCTTGATGCTGATGGCACAATATAAATAATAAGAAAGGCTCAGCTCAATGTTTTTATATCTAGGCTATTTTATTTTATCTGTATTATAGGTTATCGATAATACCTACTTACACTTATTACCTACATTACCACTGACTACCTAATAAAGACCCACTTGACAAGGGCTACCTACCTTGGTAGGTAGTACTTTATGTATTATGGGTCTGGGTGCTTGCCTTTCCTCGGTGCCTGCCTAGGTACTTATGTACATACCATTTTATTGTGTACTTTTATAAGCAGGTACCTGCGAGTTATACCTATCTATCTAAATACAAGTAGGTACACGTAGTACCTAGTCTACCCCTTATTCATAAAAGATAAAATTACTGTTTTTTAGTAACTTATTATGTAATTAGTAGGGTAGGTACTTATTAATATCATCTTTCTAAGTACTTACTTAGTTAAATACTTACCTACTTAACATACCTACTTATATATTAATAAGTACCTACCTACATCGAATTTATTAACATTTACTTATGTAGGTACTTATACCAAATTTCATACAAATACATTCAGCCGTTTGAGCGTAGATGAGTACCTACCTATATTACATACAGACAAACTGTTACATAGTTTATAATATTTTAGTAAGACTATGAATAAAGCCTCATACTTAGTTAAAAATAAAACTTAATGAATTCGGAACATTTGCAATTATCATTCGAATTATTATTATTACTTATTATTTTTTAGTCAGAACCTGTTGACTTCACCAGCATCAGTAGTGCAAATTCCTACTGTTTATTGGGGAGCCACATGGTTGAGAAAAGTTGATTATGTGAGTCTCGGACATAGCATAGACAGTGCGTGCCCTGTTTCGTGACCACGTAGTCTTCTGACTATTAGCATCATTTAATATACCAACCTACATATTACGGTGACTTCACCAATACTTAGTTAAAAATAAAACTTAATGAATTCGGAACATTTGCAATTATCATTCGAATTATTATTATTACTTATTATTTTTTAGTCAGAACCTGTTGACTTCACCAGCATCAGTAGTGCAAATTCCTACTGTTTATTGGGGAGCCACATGGTTGAGAAAAGTTGATTATGTGAGTCTCGGACATAGCATAGACAGTGCGTGCCCTGTTTCGTGACCACGTAGTCTTCTGACTATTAGCATCATTTAGTATACCAACCTACATATTGCGGTGACTTCACCAATATCAGTGGTGCGAATTCCCACTGTTTATTGGGGAGCTACGTAATTGAGAAACTTTTCTGACTTATATGTGAGTCATGGACACAGCATAGACAGTTCGTGCGCGTTTCATGACCACGTGGTCATTTTACTAATAGAGACATTTATAATACCTATGGTGTGCCTTCACCAACGATTATGTGAGTCATGGACACAGCATAGACAGTTCGTGCGTGTTTCGCGTGACCACGTAGTCTTTTGATTATTAAAGCGTACTTACCTATTTGCGGTGACTTTACCAATATTAGTGGTGCGAATTCCCACTGTTTATTGAAGAGCTACGTAATTGAGAAACTTTTATATTGACTTATGTGAGTCTTGGACACAGCATACATATTGCGTGCGTGTTTCGCGACCACGTGGTCATTTTAATATTAGATACATTTATACCTACTGTGTGCCTTCACCAACGATTATGTGAGTCGCGGACACAGCATAGAAAGTTCGTGCGTGTTTCGTGACCACGTGATCTTCTGTGAAGAATGATACATAATAAATTTGTCTATTATTTACGATCCGTCCCGGCTTCGCACGGATGCTTATACTATAATATAATGTATCGTCTCGAAACACTCTATCTAATAATAATAACGTTATAAAATCAGTAGCGCAGTTTATAAAATTTAATCGTACCTACCTACCTTCGTACTTACATATTATAAGTAATAAAACAGACGACGGAAAGCGATTTTGTTTATACTATGTATGATAATTTACTGCTATTAAATAATTAAGTAAGTTCGTGTGAGTAAATAGCCTTTAATGATGGAATTTTATTAATGATTGTTTACCATACGTCATAATTTACCATTTTTGAAAATCTAGAACCGACAGTTTAACTTAATAGGTATCCGTATAATAGGTATATAATATTGGCATATACATATTTTAAGTAACTAGTAAATAGCCCCGTGGGTAGGTAAAAATTATGTATTGTGAGTCTCGGACACAGCATAGAAAGTGCGTGCTTGTTTCGTGACCACGTAGTTATCTATACATTTTATTAGATTATATTATATTAATATGCACCTACTGCGTGACTACACCTCAATCAGTGGCGCAAATGTCTGCTGCTTATTGGGGAGCCCCGTGGTTAGTTAAGAATTAGAAAATATATTATAATCTTTAAATTAGAAAAGTTTATATTTAATAAAATCATCATCATTTATTTGTATAAGTGTATGTAGGTAGTTTATTATAAAGTAAATGTATTATCAATGTAAGTAATTGTTATTTTTATTGTTCTACATGTTGTTATTTAGTGCACTCCGACCAATTTTTAGAGGCTCCTCTCCATCCAAATGTTGTCTGGAAGAGATCGCTTACTTAGCAATAAGACCGCCCATTGTACATTTTTTGTGTAGTCTTTTATTCTTATATTTTTTGTGTAATCTTTTATTCTTATTAATCTAGAGTTGTAAGGTGTACATTGTACAATAAAGAGTTTTTATTCATTCATTATACATTCATTCATCATTATCATTATCATATCAGTCAATAGACGTCCACTTCTGGACATAGGCTAGCTCTCCCCAAAGAGCGCCAGAACGATCGATTTTGATCTTTCACCATCCACCGACTTTCTGCGACCGTTTCGATGTCATCGGTCCATCGATTGGGAGCTGTTCTATACCTGTTCCAGTTCGTAGTCTCTATTCAAGAAGGTTTATTTCTCATTGGTTCTAGGTTTTACGAGCTATATCGCTCAATGCCACTTTATTTTACGTACCTACTATAAAAGCTATGTCGGTGGCCTTAGTTCTTTCACGAATTTACACTTACTGATTCGATCGCGTAGTGTAACTTCTAGCATGACGATTTCAATTGAGCGTTTTTGTGTTTTTGAGGGCACGTCTAGCTGTTGGTCCCAGTTTTTTTTGTTTAAGTTGATAAAAGATGACAGAGGTTTTCGGGCGGCCTATTAACTTCGTCACCTTATTTTATCCTAACACAGCTCTTTCCATAGTTGGTTGAAAGACTTGTTAATAAGAACAATAGTTAGTTAACAAACAGTCAGTTAACAGTCTCAGTGACATTAAATCATCACGGCAATGATAATAGACTTAGGGCCTTATTCGTAATCTCATTTAAGCCTCGGTTGGCTGATGTGCATTTTTAGTCTGTCATCGTCTTTGTTCATTGACATAGGAATGACAAGGAAAGACAGACTTGGCAAGCAGCAGTTATGACAGTTTTATTTTGTTATGAATTAGGGCAATAAATTATAATTATAAGTAGATCAAATTATAGATAAAAGGTTTATATCGATTAAATATATTAAATGGACAAATTTAAATAAATTAAATAGAAAATTCAATAGGTTATATAAATAGTAAGTTTACGTAAATAGATAAATTAGGATTAAAGAGATTCTATAAATGATTACTATTAAATTTATTTAAAAGATGTTAAGTTCTAAGACTACAACAATTAAAAACATTAAATGAGTTAAATTATGTTATAATATCACTGAAATGATCTAATTAAGATTAAAATACATAAATAAATAAAATTGATTAAACCAATTTAGTAAAGTAAATTTTATTTTCAATTAAGTAAATAAATGTAAATAAAATAAATAGATTCGATAGAATAAATAGAGTTAAACGATTAAAACTTTAATCGTTTAAAGATCAAAGTTAAAAATTACAGAATGTTAGGAAGTAAATTTGATGATTATAATCAGGAGTGACATTGTAAAGATTTGTTTTAATTTGTTTATAAACATTGTTAATTTAAAGACTAATTTTAAAATGAAGATTACGGATTAAATTTAGGGATTGAATTAGATCAAGTTTAACGATTGAATTTGAAGATCAGATGTGATAATTTAGATTATGAGCTAAATTTAAGCATTGATTTTCTTGAAGATTTAATTTAAAAATCAAATAAGTTGATTAAATTTGCAGAGTAACGTTTAAAATTAAATTTGATTGTCAAGTTCAAGGATTAAAATTTGAAGATAAAGCTTAAGGATTAAATTTGAAAATATATATGAAGATTCAAAGTTTGGAGCTTCAGATTTTGAATTTAAATTTTAAATTTATGATATTAGTAAAATTGTAAGATTATGATATTTCTTATAGTTACGTGTACATGTACTTATTTAACTTACTATTAATTAATAATTATTTACAATTACACATACAGTTGTATTAGAAATTAATTAAATTTAAAATTAATTAATTGAAATTAAAATTAATTAATTGAAATTAAAATTGATTAATTATTATTAAAATTAAAGTTAAAATTAATTCGTTGATATTAAAGTTAATTAATTAAAATTAAAATTAATTAATTAAAATTAAAATTAATATTAGTTATCAACATTATTGTAAAAAAAAAAAAAAAAAGCTTCACTACTACGCACCGTGGTGTACGCTGGTGAAGTACTCGCCTGGTTTTATCTATATAATATGTAAAATTATAATTACTTTAGTAGTTTTTAGTAATGCTTGGTTCTCATGAGACCTAAAACATGGAAACCTCTAATATTTACCCTCATATCCAAAACATTTCCTCCTACATACTCTCACACACCCTTTTTGCATACACCTACATATACACACCCCACCTTCACACAACCTCATAATACTACACACATACCCACATTAACCACACACACCCACACACACACTGCTTAACAACATTGTAAAAATATTTTGAGAAAATTATGAGTTTTGTTTGGTTTATTTGGTTTTTGTTTTTGATTTATTATTTTTAATTTGATAGATACTTTTTATTATTATTTTTTTTTTTTATATAATGTTTGCTCTCCCTGTTACTGTGTCATCTCTTCAGTTATACGGTTATCTCTAATTGTAATCCCGCTTCCCGCGATTCAGGCTCAGCCTTGTGCGGGAACCAATGGTAACCTAATTCCATGTTATTGCGTCAGTTAATAAATATTTTTGTATTTTGTATTTGTATTTGTTTTAATATCTTTTTGTGATATTATGTTCTATAGTTAAATTAAGAGAAATACGAATGTCATGATTCAATTATAACAAAATTGTTAGAAGGTGCGTATTATTTTAGTCTCTCAGAGTATTATATCTCAATTACTTAAATTTTACATACATACTTACATAATTATTAATTATACTTATTAGAAACCTAAGTTATATGTCTATTATGTTATGTTATTTTCATAAGACCTGCTAAACATAATTATTTATTTAGTAATAGTAGAGTAAATTTGTGTAAAACTTTCGTTATACTTGGTTATCTTTGTTTTTTTTTATAATGTAAACAATAACATACACTCAGTATAATATTTAATACTTTATACCTACTATTTACATATCAAGTTGTTATAAATTAGTTACCTACTTAGAGGTAAAGTTATGTGTAGTGCGGTGCGGTGTACGTGCTCCGGGAGAAAGCACGATGTCCGATGGCCGAATGTCATGATTTTAAATTGTTTTAGTTTAAATGTATCTATTATTTATATTTATTTTGTATTTATTAAAGGCTGTAATTCAATAAATTATGATGAAATAATTGATAGAACTCATTTTGGTTCATCAACGAATTCAAAGAGGGCACTATTGTTAATTTAGTATTGTAAAGAATACGGGTAAGTAGCGCCAGTAGCGCCACCCGAAATCGACGGAAGATGACAGGCAGGCAGTCTTTGCTCGGCTTTGTCTCGAGAAACAACTTACTGATTGTTCACTAGATTTAAGTTATGAAAGAGAGTGTAAACATTGTATCGGTGTTAAGGAGGTGATATTTATGCTAATTATACGCCGTTCTGTTATAAAAGTGAGTTTTATTATACAACTAAGTTCAGAGCATTCACGGACTTATGCTGAACCACGGAAACTGACACTATATTAAATCGCTTTTGTCCGCAACAGCCTCCTGGCTGGCTACAGCAACAGCGCTGTCCGTTGCCCATCAAGTTGAGTTAATTGATGGCATCAACCCAAGTACCTACAATAGTACAAGTAGGTACATAGTAGGTGGTAGTTCATTACTTACATTTACCTATGGACATATTACACTATCATAGATCTATGAGTCAGTCAATGATATTGGATAATGTATTAAGCCCGTAGGATTCATTTTCTCCTCTAACATAGATTTTTGACATTTGCTAAGAGATTAGATCCATGGTCATAGAAACAAGTGTTGCCAGTTATTTTTATTTTTTTTCTACTAGGTATTTATAAGCAAATATAAAAAAAGAGTTTTCAATTTCTTGTTCGTTAATATGTTTCAAATAATATGTAATGTAGTTTTTTTTCTAATTATATACTTGCATAATTTTGCTGAAAGAACATAAAACAAGCTATACTAAAAATTACGATGTCTTTTGGCAAATCGAATTCTCTGAGATCTGGTAACCCTGACGTCAATACCTGACATCTGTCACTGTCATCCATCAATCTGTCGAGTCGACAAGTTCTCCATTGCAACCACTTATGACGTAAAATAGGATCAAAGAACTTTGATAGTGTAATACACAGTTATGACTCATAGTCAATTATCTTGGATCAAATATATGATCATATAAATGATCCAAGTGATAGTGTAATGCCCCTTAGTCAGTCACGTTGTGTCTGTCGTGATTGTGATGAAATCAAAGTTATAACTAAAAGCAGGTAGCTAAGGTACCTAGATACAATTATTAATTATATTTAGGTACCTAAGTACCTATTACCTGGTGGTAGGACTCTTCAGCAAGAGTCCTCTTAGTGGGTACCACCGCAGTGTCAGATATTCTACCTCCAAGCAGTAGTGTGCAAGCATTACTGTGTTTATCATTACTGTGTGTTTTGAAGGGCACTGTAGCAGAGACCTAACAACAATGTCTCGGGGTGATAAACGCAATGCAGTGCCACGCAAACACGTAAATTTATTTAGTACAATCAACTTAATTGGAATTGTTTCACGCAGTATGGAGCCGGGCCTTGGTCTTTTGTAGGGGTCTAGATAATTAGATAATCATTAACCGATTCGTTGCTGATGGCACGACAGGCGTGTCATCAATGGTTTTAACTAGTGGCTTATGACACGATAAGCGTGTCATTTTTTCCTCGATTGTAACACCCTCAGATTAAGTTTTAGAAAAGTCTGCCCAGAACGAAACTATACAGATTTTCCACGTAGATTACGCCTGTTGTCTTAGCCTCTCAATATTGCGTGAATTCAACAGTTCCAGGGATTGACAACCTTTTTAAATTGCGTTCTTATGACACGATAGGCGTGTCAATACTGAATACTTTAGCCACATCTCAAGGGGCGGACCTCGCGGCGCTTAAAGCGCTGGCGTGGCAGACCTCTGCAGTGAGCGTACGCTGAGCGTCCCAAAGTGGGACGCGCGACACGCGCGCGACATATTCGCAATTATCTCGTTAGAATACCTATTGACACCTTTATATATTTAGATTCTCCATGAAATTGTCTAGGGATTAGTAGATAAACATTCTGAAGTTAGGCTATGATAATTACACAAGGTTCGTGATAAGTACGAGAAAAAGTAAATTCCGAGGAGGGTTGTAAAATATGATGTATTTTGAAAAACCAACAATTTTTATGTACGGCTAGTCTTTTATTTTATACTTGGAATGTTTATCCGTACAATCAAAGTAAAAAACAATACCTTTTTATGAAGATTATTCTGACAAAAATATTTTTCTCAGAACTATAAATAGCATTCATGTATGTGTGTTGTACTTGGATAAGCAATTATAAACCTTACTTCAATATGCATACGGATAATATTTCTTAAACTAGGTAAACGCAAAGATCGTGGCAGGCGCAGCAATAAAACGTGCAAAAGAGACAGCGCACATCAGTTTCTCTCTCGCACCGTTTTTCAGTACCTCGAGAATGTTTTGCATTACTATATATCTTTGGTCAGCATCAAATCTTAACAGTTCATTTGATATAAACTCGCCGAATCTTTTGCATCCATGCAAATCTATTATGGAGGGTACTGAATTAGTATTTTTATCGTCAATTTCTGTGCATGTACCACTGTTCTTAAATTTCTTTTGAGGCTTGTCATTTCCAACATCTGAGTATGATTGTGAGTTTTGTTCAAATATATAATTCAAAGTTTCTTCTTCATTTTCACATTGAGTTTCATCATTATCATAGTTTTCTGTTTCAGGAATGTATTTGCGTTTTCGATTTAAATCTAGAAAAAGTAGGTCAATTTGACAAAATAATCCGAACATTTCGTCGTTGTACTACTGCAACAAGTCACTAAGTGACATTTTTAGTAAAAGTTAGATAAAATATCAAAAAAGGTTTGAAACATCTGAAAAAGTAAAGTCACTTACCTTCCATTTCAGGAAAAACACTTAGTTAACCTCTTCAAAACCAATGTAATTAACGTATCGTGCCGTACACTCCCGTGGTTTGATTCCAACTAAACTTGAAACAAGTCTTGACCAGTAAAAAAGCAAAAAAAGCATGTAGTTTTATACACATGGCTGATGGCACGCTAAGCGTGCCATGGACTTCTATGGCGCTTGACACGCCAGTCGTGTCATAGAAAATTTGTTCACAGCCCTGGTGAAAAGTTTTTCAAAATGGGTGCAGCAACGAATCGGTTAAATAAACTATTTATCACTGTTTATTTATTTTATTTTAGCTTCTTTTTTTTCTAAAGTAAGTTTATCTCTGTGAAGGAGTGCAACACTCAGTCAAATTTTCTAATTTGTTTGAGAGTGCAACACAATTCAAAACAACATGACGGGTCTAACGAACAACTGGGTTAATAAGTTATGTACTGTCAAAGTCAAGATGCTTTTTTTGTTTTTTTATTCGCCTAATGGGCAGGTCCTGAGACCATACCGCAAGTCAAGATGCTTCACGATCATTGGCTGCTAGCTGTCATGGCGGACCTCTAGTGTTTCCGTTTTAAGAAACTCAACAAAATAAACATTTTTCCTTTATAACTTTGTTTGTCTATTTAAAAATAAAATTGTTTGTTACTAATAATCTACTATTTGTTTTCCAATTTTTCTATGGTGTTACAAACTAGCCACTAAGAAATTTGGTGTGAGCCGCATTATTTATTTATTTATTTATTTATGTGGATTCCCTTTTCCGCATTTGGACGCGCATTTGGTCCGTTGTGCGTGGGGAGCTGGCTATGCGCGAAGCCAGCCTAACTCCTCCCAGAAGCTCAGAAGTTTCCTGGGGTCTTCGCAGGCTTCGAGGAGTGACCTTGGTGTTCCAAGGATTTGTGTGCGTTGAGTGGCTACTCACGCATTCCAGGACTACGTGGGCAGCTGATTCTTCTTCGGCTAGACACCCTCTGCAGAGTGGGCTGTCTGTGGCACCTATGTTAAAGAGATGTTTATTCAGGGGACAGTGACCTGTCAAGGTCCCCACGATGGTTTTGAGTTCTATCCTAGGTAGTTGGAGCAGACGACGTGTCAGGTGTGAGCCGCATATAATTACTAGATTCCTAATTAGACAAAAAACCCGATAGTAGATACTAACATTATCTAGTAGGTACTTTTTTGCTCGTAGAAGAAAGCACCGCAAGAGAAAATAAGAAAATAGCACCAAGTAGGTACAAAGTTTGTACATACTCGGACGTAATTTATTTTTAGTGTTTGTGCTACAAATATTTTAAAAAAAGTAGTTAATTTCTCTTGAGAATACCTTAACTTTAAAAACTTTTAAATTATTTGGCAAATGGCAAAATTTTACAAGTGACAAGTGACAGATGACAGATTGACACCTCATTGACACTAATATAAAAAGATTTTATTGCGTTTTGTTCAGTTATTTTTAACTCGTATGGTTAGGAAAATTTTGGAAAAATATCTACCGCACTAATCTGAAACCATTCTGAGGAGCCATGTGCATGTGTGTAGACGCAGCGAGACAGATGCGAGACGACACAAAGCTAAGAAAAAATAAATCGATTTTGACAGTATTACCTACACCAAGCATTGTTTATTGTTTATTTTCCTGTGAGCACTGACAGCATTCTAGTGTTCCCTCTGCTGGGACCCTGACCTACTCTCAAGCAAGAGTGCATGACATGAATTTATATTCATAATGATTATTCAATTAAGTCATTGTTAGCTTTCTATGTTCTTCCACAGCAGCAGCTGAAACCCTGGGCGTACATACCCGAGTGAGAGGATAAAATATTGTTGCAAACTCAGCCACAGATGCCACAAATTAAAAGAAGAAGAGAGGCTAATAATTGCAAAATAATAGGTACCTACTGAATGTTACTGAACGAACGAAACGCACTGTCAGTCCAAGTCCAGACAGTCTGTAGTCAATCCAATCAATCAATCAAATCAAACTTCAATCAATCAAATCAAAGTCGTCTAAGATTTTTAGAAGAGGCGTTGAATATTTTAGATTTTTCTCAAATATTACAGTGTTAAATCAGTGAAAATGATTGCTTTGATAAATCGCATCCTTGATTGGATCAAAAGCTTATTTTGGAAAGAAGAAATGGAGCTTACACTAGTCGGACTGCAGTACTCGGGGAAAACAACTTTTGTTAACGTCATTGCCGTTAGTATTATCTGAAAACAATAATTTTGCGTTGTTTGAGGTCGTTTACTTGATTTTCCTCAGTATTATTAGTATGTTGTGTAGTTTTATGCGTAATCAATGTCGTTCGATTCGAGGTCTCATTGAGTTTCATGATAGATAAGGTCTAGTCTGCTGCGATACGGTTTAGTCTTACAGATGGTTTTACAGTTAGGCATGTTATGTTTCTGTATTACTCATTATTTGTTTCATAATATTGAATCTGTGACTCATAACTACATAAAATATTGTATTACAAGAATCTTACTTGAGTACTCTAGAAAAAGAAAGTAAGAACTATTTCCTGGCAATTAATTACCTGGTGCATACACACCTAGCAGCAGTGTTCAGCACGAAAACACTATACAATGTGACATATTGATTTCAAAAATGAGTTTTTGTTGTTAATTGTGTAAAGGCATTGTATAAATTTCAAACATATTGACAATGAATATGTTTAACACATTACTAAAGTTTCTGATGTTGTAGTTTCTGTACTTATTTATTGAAAACAAAATTCAGCAATTTTTTTTTGTTTGTACCACACTGTACCTGTAGTAGTGTAGTATACCAGCTCCTCGATTCAAGATTCAAGATATTTATTTGCTTAAATAAGACAAAGTGTTACAGAAGGTTTTAAAAGTAATATGGCACTTAGAACTTATTTGCCCTTTTCAGGCATTGCACAATCACATAACTCTGTGGGACTAATCTCCATTGATTTCCATCTCAAACTGTCTAATGAGACAGTAGAGCTATGGTCGAACTGCTGTAGTAGTAGGACCCTTGCTTCAAAAATGTCAATAATTACAAAAGGTGAAGCAAATACGATAAATAGATAAATAAATAATGCAGGATAATCCACACAGCATCATCTAGCCCCAAGTTAAGCCGAGCTTGTATTATGAGTACTAGATGACTGATATAGGTACTTAATACAATACAATACAATACATAGATAGATATTTTTTATTATACATAGAAAACACCCGGAACAAATATTTGCAGATCTTACAAAAGATTGTCCCATGGCGGGAATCGAACCCGCAACCTCCTGCGTCGCATGCAGACCTTCGCCCGCTGTACTACATTGGTTGTCAACAAACACATGTTGCAACAAACAATGGCTGCTAAAATGTACACCAAGGTTCCTAAAGTATTAAAAATCAAGAAAAATACCAAATTTAAAAAAAATATTAAAAGAAATGATAGCTGAAATTGTAATGTACTCGTAACTTCATTTGTCTAGTAGGTATTATATTATGGAGTAACAAAAAATTAAAGCTTTATTAATTAGAGTTCACGGTTTTGCAATCACTGTGGTAAAACATGGCTCTTATTGATAACAAATTATTTTTAACTTGGCTGGCACTAGCTATGAATAATATTGACATTTTTAAATTATGCTAAATAGTAGTATTACTCTTATAAATAACTAGTGGATCATCCCGCGACTTGGTCCACTGAGCGGTTCATTGAGTGGGGGACCAACTTACACTTCGTTTTCCAGTGTGCAGTCGCCTTTCGAGAACCTTCATTCGGTTATCGGTTCTGCAAGCTACAATATGCTCAATCTAAGAGCTATTTCGGCGTTGGTTTTGGTTCGCCTATGGATTTCTTCGTTTCGGATTCTATCGCGTAATAAAACTCCTAGCATAGCTCTTTCTCTTTCCATAATTTTTTGTACAACTTTGAGTTTGTAAATATACCAGTAGTGTTTCTGCGTAGCGACTGCGTCTCAGTGCCATAAGTCATCACTGGCAATCTACCTGGTTGTAGGTTTACGTCCTCTCTAGAGAGCGACTGCGTCTCAGAGCCATAAGTCATCACTGGCAATCTACCTGGTTGTAGGTTTGCGTCCTCTCTAGAGATAAATTACATGAATCACTCTGAAAATTTCAGGTCTTTAAGACACCATATTGGCTGTGCATTAATGACAATCAATCAGTCAGTCAGTCATAGAAAGGCGTAATATCTAATTTTAAAATGTTTTTTATTTTCAGTCTGGTCAATTCAGTGAAGACATGATCCCAACTGTTGGCTTCAATATGCGCAAGATCACGAAAGGAAATGTCACAATCAAGGTAATTTCGTTTTCATTTTTCTGTTAATGTTTAGTCTGTATCTGATTGTTGGGTACCATTATCCTCGTGTGTGATACCTACAACGACGTAGGGAATCTTGGATTAAAATTATGTTACTGTTGGAGAATCCAGCGGCCATATCTAGTAACGGAGTATATAGGCCGCCCGAAGGCCTCCGTCACGGCCTATAAACTAAGGCACCGAACAGATATTAGTACTAAGTACAGAGAGGCCACTCATTCCCCCACCGATCCGACTTACCTCGCCTTGATCGCGAGTTTAAATAAAAAGAACCAAGAGCAGTTCGATAGAACTCTACTACTCTTAAAAAAGCTTTGTGAAGCCCACGGTTATGTTAAACATTTTTGTTGCAAACAAGTGTTTATACTGTTGTAAACCACCAGTGGAGACAGATGTGATGGGCCTGTTTACAACAATCTGGCCGGGGTTTAAGAGTTTGGTGTTTCATAGTAATTTTGTTTTAGGTTTGGGATATTGGTGGTCAGCCTAGATTCCGGTCTATGTGGGAAAGATATTGTCGCGGCGTGAACGCTATAGTGTAAGTACCCTTAGCGCATTCAAACTTATCAAAAAGAGCGAGAAAGACCTATGCGCCAAACCAATTAAGCTGGGTGCTCCTATTAACTCCTCACTCGTGGGTTTAGCACCTTAAGTACTTAGTCCACTTATGGATGACATGGATATTGAGAGGTCGCATATAATCACTGAACTCAAAGACCACGGCCGGCGGGTAGCGACCAATCTGACCAGCTCTGACTCTGACTAGCTCTTCTGTCTTATTAGGCCGCGTTTCCACCAGAGATGTGCGAGGATGTGTAGCGAGGAAAGTGTTTTTAGGAACCAATAGAATCACTTCATTAAAGCTGTCAGAGCGAGGCTAATTATGTGAAGAGATTCTAATGGTTCCTAACAAACACATCCCTCGCTGAAGAGATTCTATTGGTACCTAACAAACACATCCCTCGCTACACATCCTCGCACATCTTTGGTGAAAACGCAGCCTTAGACAGATTGAGATGGAGGTTAATAGAGATTGGTCGCTAACAGAGTTATGTGATCAAGGGGCTGGTGGTTTAGTGGTAGTGACCCCGCCTTTCGATCGTAAGGTTCGATCGAGCCCGGTCGTGCATCAATAGATTTTTCGAGTAACTCTTATTTTATTTTGTTCTATACTCGACGTCATAAAACTGTTATTTCTATTCGAACGAAAAAGAAATCTGATAAAGCCAGTGCTCTTAAACGGTGAAGGAAAACATCGTTAGATAACTGGCATGTCCAAGGAATTCGAAAGACATGTGTCATCCACCAATCCACATCGTGTTCGCGTCCGCGTCGTGGATTGAGACCCAATCACTCTCGCCTAGTAAGCCAGTATCCCAGACATTAGAAAGCGGTAATGATGTTTTATGCAGTAATTCTTGTCTTGCAGGTATATGGTAGACGCAGCTGACCCTGACAAGATAGAGGCTTCGAGGAACGAACTCCACAGCCTCCTGGAGAAGCAGCAATTAACTGGCATTCCAGTGCTAGTGCTGGGAAATAAGCGGGACCTACCCCATGCCTTGGACGAGCACGGCCTCATCGAGCGAATGTAAGTAACATTTACAACCTTATTTGTACCAGCGTAGAGTGCATTCCAGTCTCAATCAGCAACTGACCGGCATTCTAGTGCTAATGTTCTAAGTAGAGATCGTTGTGATAGAGCTCGTCTGGTAGTGTTATTATTTAAGCCTGTCACTGTCATCCGTCCCTTTCATACGTAAGGTAACGCTGTAGGTGTGAAAAAGACGGCTCAAGGCAGCAATTATTTTTAATAATTTCTAAACAAAATAAATAAAAAACCAATAATATTGCAGGAACCTGTCGGCGATTCAGGACCGTGAGATCTGCTGCTACTCAATCTCTTGCAAGGAAAAGGACAACATCGACATAACACTGCAATGGCTTATCTCGCACAGTAAGTCGGGCAGTGCGCGCTAAACTCGCCCCTAACGCCACGCGATAAGGTTTCCTTTACACTTGAGGCGTAGTGCCCGCACCAAACTGATCTAAACTTACATGGGTGTAAACGTGACTAGTCCAGATTAGAAAATTGTATATGTATAACTACGCCTGTTATTACTTGCCCAAAGTTTGCTTTGTTCATAAAAAGATCATTTATAAAGAGATCATTATAATAAGAGTAGTAGAGTTCTCTGTAATAGAGCTCGTCCGGGGAAGGACTACCACCATACCTATTTCTGCCGCCAAGCAGTAATGCTCGCATTGCTGTGTTCCGGTCTGAAGGGTATGGTTTCCGGTGAAATTACTGGCACATGAGGCTTTCGATCTTAGCCTCAAGGTGGCAACCCGCGAGTGATACCTCTGGAATTGCAAGCGTCCATAGGCTGCGGTAACCGCTTACCATCTTGTGGGCCGTACGCTTGGTTGCCACTTCAGTTGTATAAAAAAAAAAAAAAATTTGTATAATGTAAAACGAGATTTCAAAACACAGTATTGTGCTTATATTATAGTTGTATTACCTAAATTCTAGTTGAATGCTTCAGGACTTTGTCAGCGTTGAGTTTTTCTAAATTTCATCTTCCCCCTGGGTCCTGATTTTAGGAACATATTTCTTAGAAAACACACTGAAACCACATTAAAAAAACACAACCTCATAACTTCAGGGCTCTAGGACTTTAAGTTTAGGCTGTGCATTGATTTTTAGTCAGCCAGACAGTAACGCAACGATTTTTATAAATAAATTTGATTTCAATCACCTATTATTTCAATATAAATTTTTTTGTTTGTAAAAATCATAAATTCTAATCATACCAATGTCATGTTCTTGCAAGCATACATGCATTATAATGATTAACCAAAAATAAACAACATAACAAAATGTACTCTTTTTTTCCCTAAATAAAGCTTGAATTAGAACGCAATTGTTTTATCGACCATGACCTGTCGCCAAAGATTTCCCATGCTATTTTGAACTGTAATAGAGCGTGAATAAGGTTAAATTGTTTATAACGCCACTGGATATAAGTCACGTGCACACTCATGTAAGCGCTATTTATAGATTGTTCTAGCGTTTAGAATAAAGTAGAGGGTTGCTAAACGTGTTACAAATAAGTTATTCTTCTTAATAAGGCTAAGGACGCACTGTGATAAAAAGTCGTGCGGTAAATTTTTGGGTGAGGAGTGAATGCAATTTTATCTTACCCTTTGTACTACATACAGTCTCGGCTTCATACAAAAACTTATGCTCTATCAAGTCTATCAAGTACGGCAAAAATAGTAGTAGAGTTTCTACCACACCTATTTCTGCCGCCAAGTAGCAATGCTCGCATTGCTGTGCTCTTCAAGGGTATGGTTAGCTAGAAAGTTATAGGCATTTGTTTATGTATTTTGCTCTACGTCACATGGCCGCAGCGCGCGAGTGATACCTATGTTGCAAGGGTCTATAGGCTACAGTAACCGCTTACCTCAAGCTGGCCGTGAGCTTGCCACGTAAAATATTTAAAAAATCTACTCAAACGTGGCATAATCTAGAATTCTGGAACTCTATTGCTGCAATTATGGTACCTACATGAAAACGTGAAAGTGTCAAAAGATGATTGTAATCGTGCCGGGACGGTATGTAACTACTCTGTTCAATTTGACAATTTACTTTCAAGTGAGGTGCATGATAAAAAAACTCGATAGATGGCGCTGAATCAGCTGTGGTGTTGTTGGTGAAATCACCAACAACACCACAGCTAGAGGTTAAATAACCTAGGTTGTTAATTACCTGTCTTACTTGGGTATGTCAAAATCATAATAATGTAGTGATTCTTACTAAGCTCTTTGGTGGTAATGGAAATCAAAAACAGGTGCATGGAGCAACTTTTCATAATTTTGTGGTGGTTACTGGACGACACTACACCTACAAAGAGAACCAATCAGGGCTCAGGGACAAGCGTGATTATCTTGACAGAGATCTCCTTATCCAGTACGATGACACATATCCAGCATGATGACAACTTACATGGTCAGACAGGGCCAGACCAGTTAGCGCCATCTATCGAGGCAATACGAACTACTTTTTTAATCATGAAAAAAGCCTACTAATGAAAAGAATTGTAATCTTGTACTCAAACTGTAACTTTATTATGTTGAATAGAGTTTGTGTGTCCTACCTTATACCCGTGATTCTTTTACGCAGTGTAGGCTAGCCCTAAAAAAACAACAGTAGTCGGTTTGAATAGTTACTTATTCTAAACTTCTAATCCACCCACGTGTCGTTTTTTGCTTAACAACAAACGTCACATGATACTTAATATTTCGATACGTTGATTTTACTAGATGTTCCTCTCAGTTTCAGTTGATACTCACCCTTAAACTAGAGAAGCTATTAGGGCTGGCCCCAGTTAGTCAAGGCATGCCAGGAACAAACCCTAGTTTCGTTCTCTGTCTGAATACTACGCCTTTGGAGTGTGAATAAAAGTTATCTGTGCTATTATGACTAATGTATTTAGAGTTTTCACAATTATTTAGTCTTATTCGAGAACAAGTTTAGCTTATGTTTAGGTTATGGATGAGTGTAATACTTCCTTTCTTTCGGTATCACACATAGCAAGTCTCTGAAATTTTTTTTATGCATAAGGACATAATACTAAAACTGTTTTCTGAATAAGATTGTTAGAGTTTATTAAAAGCAAATTATTCAATTTAAGTATGTATGCATATAAAGTAACTTTAGTGTAATCTGATTTAGTATAAAGATTAACTTATAAAACGCCTATTTTTTAGCACCAATGCCTCTTAACTACGTATTTACTATTTTGATGTTAAGTTGAAACTAATATTGGACAGATTACTACAACTTTATACAATTAGGACCAAGACCAAGAATGTATGGGGATTTTATTTCAGGTCTTATAATAATTAGCCTACAAAATACACCATACATTTATATGTAACCTTTAAAATTGCTAATTGAACTCATACCAATATGAAAAATTGACCTACAGAATTACTCTGTTTGAAAATTAAAAATAATGGGCACTAATTAGGTATTGTAAAACATAAATTGAATTAGGGCGGTGCATTATCATGATTCAGTGTAGGTACTTTTGCGTTTGAATCCAGATAATATTCTTTATAAATAAAATAAAATACATAAGTTCGTATTTAAAATCATAAAAAAATAAATGTGTTTCTATTTGGGCCACACATGGATCTAAAAAATATTCTTGAGTAACACTGATACATTGCAACAAATGTGTCACATAACTTTATAATAATTATTAAGTATAAGCAAATACCTAGTTTCCAATTTAAATAATAAAATTTAAATATTTTTTAAATGTTATCTATGGTTAGTCAGGTATGAATATATTTCTATGGGTTTTAGATAAGTAAATAACATCTGTACTTTTCCATTGTAACATTTGTAGCCTGAAACCAGTTTGATTTTTATATATTATTATCATTGTCAAAGTTGTGTTCCACTATTGTTACATTTAGAGAATTAACTTGCAGTGTGTCAGTGTTATTCTAATTATGAAGAATATTTTCCGTTTTACATATTATGACTAGTGTCCCGACAAGAATTCTTCTGATTATACATCAAAACTATATATATTTTTTTTTGTTTTTTTTTTGTACTACTTTCGTTGCTTGCATATACAATTATTTATTTTTAGCACATACTTTTGCTATTTCACAATAGATATAGAACATATCAAATTAATATATTTTATTTTTTATTCCCAAGTTTTCATGTTACTTTTTCATCAACAAGTTAGTAGGTTATTATATTGTATATTATGTAATCAAAGATAGAATTTTTAGATTCCTTAATACATATTTATATCGAGTTAGATATATAATTATATAATAATAAAATAGAAACTTATAAGTTATATCTCGTATTGTTAGATATAAAATATAAGTTTGATAACGCCTAGTGTGGGACTAATTTTGCTCAATATGTATTTTACGAAACTTGGTGCAACTATATTAAAAACTAGTTATCAATTTAATATCATCATAAACCATAAAACGCAGATTTGTTATTTTTCAGAAATAAAAGTTCTATAATATTATTATTTTGTATGAAAACAAACTCAATTTTTTTGGACTCAAGTTTTCAATTGGTTTTATTACGATTTCCTTCCAGTCAAACCTACTCCTAATAAATAACACATCTGCGTGTTTATCCATATTAAAAATGTGATAGACCAATCAAAATTAGACTTACAGTTGGCACTGCGCTGAGTGGCTAGATGTAAAAAAGCAAATTTGTGTTGAACCCATTCGATCTCAATAATGACGGAATATCAACTTAGAATATCTGTAATAGCAATATAAATTTCTAGAAACTGCAAATTATGTGCACATGCGTGCACGTTTTGACACCAGGGGCAATTAATTCGGTTGCAATCCTATTTCAATCAGCGAACTGTCATTAAGCTATTTAGTTACGTCAGTTTTTTATTGAAACTAAGTGAAATAAATAGATTGCAACAGTATTATTATTAATCGTGCGATGGAGTCTGTGTAAGAACATAGGCTACTTTTTATTGATGTACCAGGCGAGTGAAGCCGCGGATAGCAGCTAGTAAAATATAACAGAACTCTGTCATTTATGTGCTTTCTAATTTAGGGTATACAAGAATCTACACCATTGTTTGTGTATTGTAATCTACACTATAACATTGCATGTGCCTATTTTATCAAGTTTTGTAAACTACTTTTACATTATTATTGAGTACCTATACATTATAAACCAAATTATACTATTGAGCTGTGGAATTTGCTAGGACACGTGTAAATGAATTCATTTATTTGTTTATACATTTATTTGTATATTATTTATTTAGTATTAGATGATATCTCAAACTATTATTTTACTTAAAATAAATTCTGATTAAGATTTTATTGTAATCTAGCATTCCGAGGTTAGTTAGAGGAATTCTAAAAAACGTTAGCGATGCTTGTATCTTAATAATAGTTCCAAGATCCAAAGTTTGGATTTCAAATCATCCATTAATGAATGGTGGATTACACATTGGATTATTTGTGGTCAGGCTTAGTAATACAGATCTTCAAGTAGAATATTGGATAAGTTTTTATATTCAAATTTTCAGTAAAGATAAGAAGTTAAGGTCTAATACTGCCTTTTGTATGTCAATAAATGACGAGACGGTCAAGTCGTTCGCCTGATGTTAAGCGCAACGCCTAACCATATGGCTGCGTTTCGTTAGAATCACTTCATTGAAGCTGTCAGAGCGAGACTAGGTAAATGAAGTGATTCTATTAGTTCCTAACAAACACATCCCTCGCTACACATCTTCGCACATCTCTGGTGGAAACGCAGCCTTACAGCTGCAGTGTCGTCTTAAAGTCTTGAATGGCACTGCACTGCGCTTGTACCCCAAAGTGTTTTTACATTACCTAGCTTAAACGAACCTTTCGTGTTGCGTTACAAATGTAGAAATATAATTCGTCGCACAATAGACAACACGAACATCCTTCTTCGAATTCCGACTTACAAAATTAAAAAGGTTGGATTCGACCAAACTCGAATAGGCACTAATCGCGGAGTAAATCGTAGTTATTCGCGAGTAAACTGACAATTTACTTGTATTTGACATTTCTTGTTTTACGGAATAGATAAATTTCAAAAGTTGGTCGAATCCAGCCTTACTTGAGTATCAGAGGCCCAAGCACGAATTAATACTAGATATATCGTTACGTTAATGTAAAGTAAGCTGTTAATTTGTATGGTATTAACACAGCACCCATAAAGTGCGTAAAATAAAATAACTTAAAGTATTTTTTTCTAGTTTAGTACAAATAAACAGCTTATTACGTTATCATTACGAGTGCCTTAAATATTCTTGCTTGATCCTTGTTTAAATAATTATGTATAGGTCGCACAGCGGATCTAGGCTTCCGTGGAGTTAGCCGTTTGTGATGCGCAAAGACAATTTAGTTTGAAAAAGCTCCATTGCGCATCGAAACGGCTAATTTCACTACGGCCGAGATCTGTTGTGAGACCTATAAGTTTGAATCTACATATAGATACATATTAAAAAAACCCCAAGCTGCTAGGTATTGTTATAGAAATAACTGTGTTATTCGTCTCTCTATTATGAGGTACTTCTTACGTTTTTATTCGATATTATGTTAGATTTGAATGAGATAATTTTGTTAAAAATAAGCTTTATTATTTTCAACATAGAAGAGCAATATTGATAAAAACTACCACAATTTATTTAATCATAGGATAACTCCATATTATGTATGTCCCTGCTTATAGGAAGTATAGGGTTATTATGTATGAATATGTAAATAAGCAAGTTGAATTCAGTGCATTGTATTTGAAGCAACATGTTATGTATTAAAGATTGATACGCTACTTTCGTATTTTGTGTAATTGCAGAGATTCTTTTATTTGTTTTAAGTTTATAAAAAAACACCATCTGAAAGTATTTATATTTATTGTTAAGATAAAAAATAAAAAACATAAAAATTCAGTCATTTGATACATAATCTGAATCAGAGTTTTGTTTATTCTCAAAACACTAAAGTTTGTACAATTGTATTGTATTTAGTTGTAACAACTTTAGTGTTAGCACTTCCGCGCTTCGGAGGGCACGTTAAACAGTCGGTCTTGGCTTTAAGTTGTTGGCCATGGAGGCCTTCAGGTGGCTTATTACCTCCGTCACCAAGTCCACTACCTCACAAAACTTACTATGTTACCAAGTGTAATATTTAATTAACCTATAGTCAGTCAATTTTAATAAATAAATCTAAAGTAAAAGCAATGGTGCATCCTTGTCAAACAAATCAACCACAACATCTGGCGTCTCTTTCTTTTGCGAGTCCATTTCAAGTCGCTTCAGCCTGTCTTCATAAGCACTCAGTTTATCCTCTAGATCTTTCTTTCGCGAGTCCATTTCAAGTCGCTTCAGCCTGTCTTCATAAGCACTCAGTTTATCCTCTAGATCTCTTACTTTTTGCTCTAACTGTACCACTTTATCAGATCCATTCTGCGAATCAGTTTCATCACTCGATGCGCGTGCTCCTGAGAGTGTAGAGTTAACCGATACAGTAGATTCAGCCACAGACATTTGCTTCGATACCCCTGACACTCTCTGATGACTTTGATACACATCACTCTTCTTAAATTCCTGCATTTCATCAACAGTTAACATAGCAGCAATCACTTTATCCAGATCATTCGAATCTATAGCATCCAATACATCTTTCAGCTTGTCCGCGTAAAGCTTTTGCAACGTTGGCTTCAGACCTTCGATTAGATTGTTGTCTTCATGCCAGAAGTATGGTATGCTTTTGTCGATCAGAGCGTTGTAGAATTTGTCCACCATGTATCGGAAACATACGCTTATTTTGTTCCGCCAGAATGCTTTGTTCTTCTCGCGGTCGAGTTCCCAGAGAAAAAGAGTTTTTATGTAGTAGCTGGCGATGCCTCGCAGCTCGAGCCCGTCCCTGAGCTTCTTCACCTGAAAGATATGATCATACATGTTTAATTGAAATACTTTCTTCTATGCTTCTGCGAGGAGAGGCTCGACTCTCGACTCGACTCGAGAAATTACGAAATGAATAAACTTTTCGAAGGTAGGTATGAGACAAGTCAAAAAATAAACCGTGAGGAAACTGGTACCAATTTTTTTTTTTTTTTTTTGCTGTATCACTATAAAAGTGGGATAACTGTAAACTTACGAGTCGTATAGTCATCTTTAACTGCTGGTAACCCTTCATCATCTCCCGCTCGTAGTCCTGGAAGGAGAGCCGCCAGCAGCGGTTCTTGAGGGCGCCATCTTTGATGCCCTTGATCGGCTTCGGCACGACCAGCCAATCACGCACCGTGCTACCTTCTATCTTGATTTCTCTGAAAAGTTAAAAAAAAATTGTGTGAAAAAAAAAACCATGATAGATTAAACACAACGTTTTTGTATTATTATATTGTAGTATTTTTTGTTATCGTAAGGAAAACTGGTAGGTAGAGTTTTTAAAAGTGTATCTTACAAGAATAAAGGATACTCACAGTAAACCGTGCCGGTTCCGAGCCGAGCGTCGGCGTCGGTCGAGTGTTGTCGGCCGCAGCAGTCAACCAATATTGCATAATATATTTTGTAGACCGACACCACAGAGTAATACTGACACTCGGCTCGAACCCGACATGGGCTAGCGTGAGTCATCCATAAAATCGTTGTTTTAAATTATTAACGGCTATTTGCCACTTGATTTTGTCTAGGCTGCGTATTCACCAGAGATTTTTTTTTTTTTTTTTCAAAAATTCAATTTTTTTTATTAAGAACAAAACAAGGTAAGTGTGAACAAACTAAGTGTGAACGTTGTCAACTGCAAAAGTGAATAAAACTGAGTTGCAGTGATAGCGATCTCATCCCAGGACACAAGAAAAGAGATGTGTGAAGAAAGTGTTTTAGGAACCAATAGAATAACTTTCATTAAAGCTGTCAGAGCGAGGCTAGGTATAGTTCTCACAACGGATCTCGGCCGTAGTGAAATTAGCCGTTTCGATGCGCAATGGAGCTTTCTCAAACTAAATTGTCTTTGCGCATCACAAACGGCTAACTTCACGGAAGCCTAAGCCTGTGCGAACTATACATGAAGCGATCCTATTTTCCTAACAAACACATCCCTCGCTACACATCCTCACACATCTCTGGTGGAAACGCAGCCTTATGCTGACGTTTCGAAGCTATTTATAAGCTCTTCTTGAGCACCGCCCGCGACCGTATACCCATCCGAGTATTCGCCGAGCAACCGTCGAACGCGGAACGCTAAATAGCTTCGAAACGTCAGCAGAAATAACAAAATCAAGTGGTAGCCGTTAATAACTTAAAATGATTTCTAACCACTATAGTTTCAACTCTTGAAAGCGTTGTTTTGTTGAAAGGAGAGGAGAACATACAAACATTTGCCTCACAGCGGAGATCGAACCTAATCTCGCTTCTCAAGCGGGCACTTACAGGGGCCCATTGCATAATAAAATACAAGTCCATAATATTAATGATTTTCTATGGAAAACACTCAATTATTATAAGCTTGTACTTCATTATGCAATCGGCCCCAGGGCACAGGTCATAACCTACTTGTAGCCCTCCGGCCAGCGCGGATGCAGGAACCGTATAACCGGCACTAGATCAACATCCAGCAAGAAGTGCTCGTCGTCCTTCACGTTGCGGATGTGCAGCGTGTACGCCGGGCCGGACTCCTTGTACGTCACGAGGTACACCGTGCCGTTCACGTCCACACGACCCTGTAGCTCGTTCAGGGCCTTTTGCACGATGCTGTGGAGCCATTGCCTGTAAACACAATAAATAAGTAGTCACAACACAACTGATTTTGACGACCGATGTGGCGCGGCG
This sequence comes from Colostygia pectinataria, assembly GCA_951394395.1. NCBI lineage: Eukaryota > Metazoa > Arthropoda > Insecta > Lepidoptera > Geometridae > Colostygia > Colostygia pectinataria. The sequence continues at coordinate 11,807,931 of OX596353.1, read as the reverse complement.
CCGATTCCCACCTTGGGACAAATGTTTGTCCCCATCCCTCCATCATGGTTTAACGACTTATTGCCGTGTCTTCCTAAGCACGAAAAGGCTCGTGGCGTACCTAACTTTTAGACGAGACGCTGTGCACAGACTTGCCTATAATTCATTTGAATTATTGTATAATTTAGTTAATTTCGTATGGCCTACCTTCTTAGATATGGTCAACTTTGTGATGAATTTGTAAGTCCGCTCCAAAACTCGCATACAGAGACAAGATGCACCACAAGGAATGGCGATAGCAACAGTGAGACAAGCTTACCTGAACTTGTTCTGCAGAAAATACTTGTCAGGATCCCTCCATTCGCGCGTCACTTTATGACAGTTCTCCCATTCTTTCTGCTTATCCAGATTATCAAACGCATTGCATATCTTCAGCTTGACGAAACCAGGTTGGTCTTTCTCTACAATAATGCCGTCAGGGCCATCGTCGTAGTTGATCGGTAACCGAATCACGATATCCATATCGAATTCGTCCATTTTGGACACTTTTATTCCGTCGTATACGCTTCCAGCGTAAAGCACCTGGAAATTCAAACCAAATCAAATCAAAAAATCTTTATAATTAGTAAAAGGGTCTTTAATTACACACCCTCAATCACGATCAGCCTTCTAATGTGCCCACAGCAAGTAGACTGGCCTACTTTCGAGCGAGATTAAAGTGTTCATGCCCACAGCAGAACAAACAGCTCCAATATTAAAAAGTAGCTGTTGCTAGCTAGCCTAACTTCTTTTGCGTGGAAGTTGGGAATCGTTATTTTTTTTGGAATACGAAATAGCCTATGTCCTATTCCCGGACACATGACAGCCTTTTAATATCCCACTGCTGGGACGCCTAATTAAGATTAAGAAGAGCGAGAGTGATTGGTTCTTAATCCACCACGTGGACCTTATGCATGTTTTCCTTCATCGTATCAGAGCACTGGTATTGCGCACATATCTAACTTTTTCGAACAGAAAAATCTATTGGTTGGTGCACAACTGGCTTCAAAATTCATCAGTGTTTTCTTAGACCACTAATGTTTTCTTAGGAGTACATATAATAATTCAACGTGTTTAATACTTGGCTGCTGTATTTGGCAAAATAGTTGCATTGTTCGCCCATCTTTTGTTTGACTTGCTCGAAGACGCTTTTGAAGACTTCCTGGGCCCGTTTGAAGTCGTCATCTTTTATTGCTATAAATTGTTTGAACACCTCTGCCAAGTATACATCTAAGTTCTTCTTTTTCGACATGGTGAGGTGGGGTTCTCACTGAAAAAAAAAAATATTTTTGTTGGAAGACGACATCGCGCCAGACCCAGTACACTGTGTCGTAGTACACATAATATCTAAGTAGAGAGATGAAACAGTTTTTTTTTTTTTTTTTTATGTCAACAAGTGACAAGATAATCAAGACGCCCGCATGATGTTAAGCACCACGCCTGACTATAACAGATGCAGTGCCACCCAAAGCTTGTTTTTAAGTGTTTGCGTGGCACTGTACTGCGCTTATCACCCCGAGACATTGTTGTTAAGTCTCTTTCGCCCAGTAATTTCACTTGCTACAGTGCCCTTCAAACCTAAACACAGTAATGCTTGCACACTACTGCTTGGAGGTAGAATATCTGACACTGCGGTGGTACCCACCAAGACGGACTCTTGCTGAAGAGTCCTACCACCAGGTAAATGATATTTACTTACAATACATTGACTTTATTAGTTCAAATTATTTATAGTCATGAAGGACTAGAGGCCTACCTACCTGGTAGGTAGGGCCTGGTAGGTTTCTGAAACATATTATTATAACTTACCTACCTGGGTGGGTAAAAAAAAACAACATACCTACCTAGGTACCTCTAATCAAAGTCTTCTCTTAGCGAATGTAAGTTGTGTAATTTAATTTTAATAGGAATGGATTAAACTGTAACTATAATTATGTGACTTGCCTTGTAAAATGGAGTATTGTTATACCTATCTTGGTACTAAAAATGAAATCTCCATACGTAGGTAGGTAAGGTACCCTACCTATTATAGTGTTTTATTTAGTTATGTAAGGTACTTCTTACTTTCAAAAACATCTCATAAACACACAACTGGAAAACGAAGTATAGGACGGCCCGTCGGCCCCGCTATTGGATGGACCGATGACAAAGAGGTCACAGGACCGGTTGGATCGGTGGATGGTGATGGTTCAAAATAGATCGTCATGGCGCTCTTTGGAGGAGGCGTAGCCTATGTCCAGCAGTTAGTGTAACCGCTGATATGATGCATTGATGATGATGATAAGTAGGTACTTTTTTTATTCTGAAAATCATCATCCACCTATTTTTTAATCCTTTGCCGTAGGATATGGGTTAGAACCACTAGATCCTCTAATTTAAAAAATAACCACAGGCATCAAGTTAGGTATAATACACTGTGTTACTTATGTAATGTCTATATATGTCTATACAATCCCGAAGGGTGGGGTGTATTTTACAGGTCATTGCGAACAATCTTTGTTCTACGACTTTTGAAATTTCGAAGAAATGCGTGAATGCTTTCATAAAATGCGTCCTGAACTTTTTTGCTCTGGGCGCTACTTAAATTCCATTCAACAAAATAACGTAACTTATAGATAATCGTCTTTGGATCCATCCATCCATCACATAAAAGTCTTGCTTCAGTCACAGAGGTGCTTCAGTGCAAGACTATAGGCTTCAGTGGAATAAAAATAAAACAACTTACAGAACAAATAGAGGACGTCTGTAAACCAACAAAAGCACCTCGAACCCAACACACAACAGAAAACACTACGCAAAGGGAACTGCAGCCACTTCCTAGTTATTTTATTCTTTGAGTTTAACTGCAGCGCAGGGTAAGGATAGTTTAGTTATGTTCCTTTCCTTGGCACGGATTACTCCCACCCGCCGCCGTACAGGTCGATAATAAAAAAGAACTCTTGATTGAATTGGATTGGTCCACGTCGCGGCGTCGTCGTCCTTAACAAAATAAACATACTATACGGGAATTCCTCGATTAACGACCAACCATGGTACACTTCATCTAAACTATAAATCGCGCAAACCAAAGAGAATAAGCACTTGGCGTTGGCGCCAACAAAACAACCAACACACACACACAAAGCAAGTATAGTAATCAAGTTACTATAAGCACGCATACAAGTACACAACTCAAGTGAATCAAGTAATTATTATTGAGAGATTAATGATTCGATCGATCAGCTGTGGATGGTCAGCTGGTTAGTATTCTGTGCAGTGCAAAGTAATGCAATGCAATATGCGTTCGATTCGATTCATTCGATTCAGTGTTGCCGCTAGCTACAGTACAGATACCTTAGACAAGCGTGAACTGTATTTTGACCAAAAATTACCGACAGACGCGCCGGCGCTGCCGGCTCGGCTGGCCGGTGGCGGTGCAGCGCAAACTTTCATCTAAAAAAAACATGTGTAGCTTACTCTTTTCGTCCCAATAAATCTAAAATGTTTCTCAAGACGTCTCTATTATTTGTATATTATTTGTCGTCTCTCTATTTTGATGTGATTAAATTACCGTATTTTAGCGTACGGTAGTAACCACTGGACCGTATGTCGTACATTGTGTTTTGAAAACCTAACCGTACGAAACGTTAATTGCCGTACTTTTGGCAACGCTTTCGATTTCATAGTCGATACTCCTCCCTCTCGCTCGGCCAGCCAGCCAAGCCAACAAATAAGCAAGACATAGAAATCAGTCAATCAAATCCTGCTAACCTCAGCAGCGCCGGATCAGTCGGCTAGCCAGTGATGCTCTCTTAATTTTGGTTATGAAGCAGTCAAACCAAAAAACTTGTCAGCGCCGGGTTTGCCAAAAACGTTCAGTTGGATTTCAGAAAGTTTTTAAAGATACCAATTATTGCAGCTCCAATGGCACAGACAGTGTTCCATACTGAACAAGGCTAACTCAGCGTGAAGTGGCTGCTACCCTGAATGTACAGTGGACTCCACTATTAAGTATCCTCCCTAGTAGCTAAAGTTTATCTCAGCCGTCCTCACCAAACAGTAATATAGAAATTCTCGCAATCACAAATTAAATGCAAAAATTATACTGTCGTAAGGATTCGATCTCGGAACAATCATGTTTGCATACCATGACCGACCGCTTATCTAACTCGGCTGTCGTGTTGATGACAAACGCGTTGAAATTATAAATCACTAGCGTCCAATAACCTGTCCTTGTCTAGCAAACGAATGCAAAGCGTTATTTATTATTTGAAGGGTGTGGGTAGGTCGTTGATTTTTAACGAACGAACAAAGACAACGAATAATTCTCATTGCCAGGCTTTACGTCATATTCTGTGCTGTTTACTTTGTGTGTTCTTCGTAAGCTTTTGACTTTTTATAAAATGCATCATTTATTTAATTTGATGAAAACAAGAATAGAAATTTGCGATCAAAATAAAAGCAATTTAAATAATTTGCTCGGCAGCTTTATATAACGGTAAGTGTAACCTTCTACCCAGTCAGTTTTGTTCACATCATCACTTATTAAAGTAGTTAATAATAAAGTGTTTTATTTTTAGATTATTGGGAATGGATATCGTCCATGGGTCCAGGAGAACTTGTGGAAGTCGATGGGCGCATGAATTGTCAGCAATACTAAGAAGTGTTGAAAGAAGTAATGCTACCATCTGTAGCGTTGTATACCTATCCAGAAGGATAAAATCTGTGCGGTTTATCGAACAAGAACTGTGAAGAAATGGCTGTTTTCTCATACTTCGTAATTATTTATTTGCATAGAGAATAATGTGGAAATGTGGTGTCAAGTGGTTCTTGGAATTGAAACTCCAGTGATAGGTCTAAGTGTAATTTACGCCAAGATAAATTTATAGCTAGTGAAGGTTACTGTTATAACTTTAGTAGGAAAAAATAGGTAAATTAGTATACAATTTTATAATAGTGTAACATACTCGTTCACTACATAATAATATTTTACTAGGTATTTTTTTAAGTGAATACATAACCAACTATATTTTTTAATAAGAAGATATAACATTTGACCCCACATTTCTTAAAAACGGGTAAATAATAGCTTATATTCACGAGAGATCTAAATTGTTAATACCTAACTATTAACATGTTTCTTCGCCGGTGAATTATGAAAGATTATTATTTACCAGACGTAAATGGCAATGTCATTTTGTATAATTTTGTAGGATTAAAAAAACCGTTATATCTTGAAGTGTTGTAAATTGGCTTATTGATAAAACAACAATGTTTTCACTAACGAAGAGGTTTTATTTTGACAATTATTATTATTTAAATAAATTCACACGATAATAAAAGTAAGTAGTGTATTATTTACTGCAAACTTCATTGATAAGGTTGAAAAAAAAAAAAAAAAAAAACCCAACGCTCGGAATCGAACTCGGTTCCTCAGGATTGGAAATCCAAGTATGATACCACTGTTCCAACACTGCTATTAGCAGTTGAAATTATGATTGCGGTTCCTTGCATGGTTATTAAATATAATTTATTTGAGCAAAACTCCATAGTAATCCAAATGGGTTTGAAGCTAGTTGTCTTATACAAGGGGGATACTTATCTATGGAGTGCTCTGTACATACTCTGGTACGCAGGGTTCGGGCCAGCTCCAACAGCATTCTGAGGATGTTTGCTGCTAGGTTTGATTGTCACTATTTGATGTGTTTTGATTTTACGGTCCAATCTAGGTGAGCAAATTAATAAAGTGTGCCTAGCCTAATATGAAGATTGTGAACCGGCCTTAGTATATATTATCAGATACAAGATAGAATAGAATATAATAGAATAGAAAAATATTGATTTAACTCCACACAATAAACATAAAAATAATAATAACAAAACAAATTATAACTAAACTATTGTGACGAAAAAAAGGAAACCACTCAGCATGTGCTGCAGACATAATGTGTCTGTAGCGCTGGTTTTCAGTGTAGCCTACGAGTAGTAGTAGCAGCAGTTAGCTGCGACACGAGTCTCTCACCATCTAACAATTTACTTAAGTACATTTTATAAAAGATACATAGATACCTACCTACCTACATACCTACTACATGCACTTTTCGTCTCAAGTTATCAAAAAAAAAAAAGCTGTCTATTTAAATGGCGGTAGCTCAACTGGCGAGCCCAAGAGAATGTAAGCACTACGTTTGGCGAGCTATGATGAATGTGTAGGGAATCTTCTTCTTCTTTTAATTTGTGGCGCCTAACATTGGTTGCTCCTGCTGTCACTGTCTGTCATACCTCTGGCTGGTGTCAAAGTCATAGTACGTACTACGTAGTACATTAACTTTGCTCGTACTGGAGTTAAATTAGTTTGCCTCAAGCAGGACATAAACCCACAACTTTCCGCTTGACACGAGACGAAACAAAAACGGAGTTACAACTTTTTTCTGGATGGCAGTAGGACAGATAGCGCCATCTGTCAAAGCAATCGGAACTACTTTCTTTTTTAAATCTCGAATCGAAAACCTCTCATTATTTTATTTAGACTGGTAAAAAGGTGGCATTTGTTGGCAACACTTGTAGTACATTACATTAGTTATTGGTTTGAAATACACAAAGTATTGACTGTACTTTCTGGCGCGCCAGAGAATATATGTTAAACGTAGTGCTTACATTCTCTTGGCTCTATGATTTGTTATTTAGAGAGGGCAACCCTACCCACCACGGAGAGGGGACTTTTGTTTGACTTTGTTTTGTTGTTTTTGTCGTAAACATGTGAAACACAGACTAATGGCTATGATGCTAACGCATAGGTGAAATGTGAAAAAAATGAAGTCAGTCACACAGAGTAATAATAATAAAATAAAATTGTTTTCTAAGTTATGTAGTTACCCAGCGGTCACCCAAGGCTGGTTAGCTATCTACACAGAATACATTGGCTACAAAGCCCTATTACTACGAAGTGCTATGAACCTTTGTGAAAACCAGTGAAAACTAACATAACGAGATACCTACATAAGTAAGTACCTACTAATAAATATTATATTCTGGGCAAATTCTGGAAAATGGAAGTGATGTATGAACCTAGGTACTACCACAGAATATAATAGTACCTACTACCTATACATATAGTACGTAGATAGGTATAGATATTGTTACAAGCTTATTTTAGTGCTTACATTCTCTTGGTTTCTACCTATTTATTCAAATCATCGGTCAGAGTGTAGCAAACGGGGCGCTATGAAAAATAGGACTTAGAAAATTTTTGACAAAAATCGATGACATCATAAAATATATACGTTAACTAGGGATGTAATTTTTCGTGAAAAATATTCTAAGTATTTTTTCCTCAGCGCCCCGTTTGCTACACCCCAACCAAACATTCAAATTCCCTCAAAAAAACTTAAAATTTTGATTTGGTACCTACTTAGTTAGTTAGATAGGTAGTCAAAAAAATGTTCAAATAATTTTATTCTATAGGTGTAAAATAAGTGGTTTTTAAAAATATTGGCCTACTGTTGCACTTTTCACCAAACATGATGGACTAAATATGTTTCATTGATGAGAGGCTGGTTCATAATCCGCCTGGTTGAATTTTTTTGGGATATACCTAAAAAAAAAAGATACTGGCAAAAGATGGCACAAGCCCGAGAAAAGTGGAGAGATGCAGGAGAGGCCTCTGCCCAGCAGTGGCATAGTAAAGGCTAAGTAAAATCCGTTCCATAGTTTTAGCTGTATTCCACTTGTCTAAGCATACACAGGTAGATACATAATAATACCATACATACTATATTCATACAAGGCACACAGTGAGAACTGACTTTGTTACTTTGTTTGTTTGACAGGTAGGTACCTATATATATAGGTTCCTACCTGTGAGGGAAGTGAAGTGAAATTATTGTCTATTGTAGGTAATTCTTCGCTAATTGCAATTAAAACGTTTCCAAAATGAATCAAAATCCAAGACGGAATGAGGAGGAAAACCAAAGCAGTAGTTGGTTCACTGCCGGCGCCGCAGCGGTCGGCGTGGCGGCATTGGCTGGCGCTACCTATTGGTTAGCCAGTGACTCTAAAAAGAATGAGAAACCACAGACTAAAAACACACAAAAGCCGCAAAGACCCATGCAAACACCACCTCCGCCCAATGACAGTGGCATTGGCATGTCAGGTTTAGTTAACCTCTTGGGTAATTTAGCTTCTCCGGCTCCCAGCAAGTAAGCATTTACTTTCATCAATTATCATTATATCAGACGATAGACATCCACTGCTGGATATATCCTATACTATATAGGCCTCCCTCAAAGGCAATCAATGTAACGTAAAGATACATTGTTGATGTTAACAAGTTTCAGTGCAGCGCCGTCTAGTGTTGAGTAGACGGAACTAATTAATCTAATTAAGTTGTAAACAATTAAAAGTTGTTTAATAATTTTACTGTGGTAACGTGAAAAGTATTCACGTGCATGGGCGAAATAAACCCACTTTGAAGTCTGAAAGACATTACGCTGCACTTTGTATAGGCCTCCTCCAAAGAGCGCCATGACGACCGATTTTGAGCCTTTACCGTCCACCGAATTCCTGCGACCGCTAATGTTATTGGTCCTTTGAGTGGGGGGTCGTCCCTTCGTTTTCCCGTTCGCGGTCGTCGTTCGAGAACCCTAATTCCCCAGTTATCGGTTCTGCGAGCTATATGGCCTGCCCACTGAGACTTCAACTTACTAATTCTTAGAATCTCGGTGACCTCCAGCAGTAGATGTCTATTTGCTGATATTATGATCATCAATAGAAACCAGCAGGTGCTACCTGTATTGAACATTTAATTAAATAAATAATGCTGGACAATCCACACAGCATGATCTAGCCCCAAGCTAAGCAGAGCTTGTGTTACCCAAAACACCCGGAACAAATATTTGTAGATCGTACAAATTTGTTCCGAGGTGGGAATCGAACCCGCAACCTCCACGTCGCAGGCGGACCTTCGCCCGCCGCGCCACATCGCCCTGCCTTCTGATTCGTGGGGTCGTGTACCAGCCGTGGGAACATTAGGCTCATGATGATACATTTTTCAGTGACACATTCTATTCCTCGGGAAAGGTGGCAAAGAATCCTCCACCCGACCAGCCATGTCTGTCTAATCTGAATGCCCTACTCGCTGATATCCACGTTAGATACATACAGCTGAAGCGAGATGACTTTCAACTGCATTACAACGTGTTCGACAAGCTGTTCCAGCACCTACATGCTAGGATGACAGAGGTTGACAAGTATTATGGCAAATACTGCAGCACGGTGAGTTGGTTTAACGATGTTCCGATAAATCATCGGAAAGTCCCGAACGGAGACTTTATTTCAGGAAGATCAGGCGAGCATTTTAGGCGACTGTGGCCTAAGGTATGGCGTTTGTCGGCCCAATTAAATAATTTAATCAGATAATAAAGATGATCTTATTAAACAAAATAAAATATGTACATATGAAACAGTTGAGCCATCTAAAGACCGTTACAAACGACCTAAAGAAAGAAAGAAAGATCACTACCAGACGGATGCGTTCCCAACATGCTGGCTGCATTGCCACGTTGAATGGCAATGCTGATACGTTGAGCCAGATATTGAACCAACCTTTGGATCACGCGTCGCTTCGACCTGACGCCCGGAAAGAATTTTGAAAACGCGGTGAGCCCCGGTACCTCACGGACGCAGGGTCTCTACTCCAAAAGGCTTAAATATGTAGGATATGTTGCGCCTTTTTGTATAATTTGATTAACTTTGCTTGTAGCAGCGTTTTTGTGAAAAAAACTACATTGATAATTAATCATACTTAATATAAAGCACCACATTGTTGTAGCGCCAATTCGCCGGCAGCCATTACGACAACCTCCGGATAAAGAAACCGGATGAGTTCGACTTTGACATCGTGATCCGGCTGCCGCTGAACCTATCTGAGTCCTCAAATCCGGATCTGAGTGATATCCGGATCGTGCCGCAGTCGGCCGGATACGTGCACCTTAGGATGGGAACCCAGTTCCAAAGGGTAACTTAACTTAACAATGAAACCACAGAGTTCTATGCTGAGCCTTCCGACTGGACACACAATACGATCCGCAAGATTGCATGACTGTCTCTATATAGGTACCTTACCTACTTCATCTACAGCCTGACTTCACCCACTGCTGGGTATAAAGCTCCCTTTGAATATGAACTCACATGTTATGCTAAAAAAAAACACCCAGGTTCAGCCTTATTTATGCACTAACACTTACTTCTGCAAATAAATATATTGAATATTGTTTTTTGCAAAACCAACGATCCTTTAATGTAACTAACTGTAATTGTCCTTTTAGGCCCTAAGAGGGGGTAATCCACAGATGTTGGCGATTAATGTTTGTTCAGGTAATTTTGAAAATTCGAAGTTTTTCCATTTAATATGATGCCTAAACTCGTATATTATCGTAATGAAAATGAAAATGAAAAATATTTATTTTTTAACACACTTGCTTATAAAGTGGCTCTATGGTCATCGCAATTAGGCACAGAATGACACCCATAATCAAACTATGACTTTTTCATTACTATAACTCACTAGTGAGATTTTTTTTTGTTATTTTATTTACAAGTGTGATTCTCAATGGCGCCTCAGCGGTAATCACTAATGTTACACACTAGTACCATAATGTACTATTACAATATACAGAGTAGTTATATAATAAGTTAACATTATATGAAATTTCAGTTCAATTATTATTTCAGCAGAATTTAACAAAAATAATGTTATTTCACTGCGGGTACAAAAACAGAACATGAGTGACAATCACACGAGAACAAGTCTGTATCGTGGTTGCCTATACATATAAGGTCATTCATTATCAACCTGACAAACTTAAGGGGTAGGTTCCACACATAATATATTAGCGCCTCGGTTCTTAATTATTATGTTTATAAATTATACTTAACTAATGAACAAAATATGAATAATAAGTAGCAAGTATAAGAGTATAGTATTGCAAGCGTCCATATGCTGCGGTAATCTGTTCCACATGACCATACATCAGTTTGGTAGTTTATGTGTATCTTTCTTTGAAACATTGTTGTAAACACTGTAATAATGGCTCATCAAACGCTTTGGTGTAAACTGTAAGTTTGTGAGCATCTGTTATAAATAAAATAAATAAATAAATAAAAAAATAAAACCGCTTACGATCTTGTGGGCCGTACGCTTGGTAGCCACTTCAGATGTATAAAAAAAAATGTAACGTAACATAGGTACCATACCTACTTAGTATAGTTGTCTCGGCATCGGCGTCGTGAAGTTAGCCGTTTCGATGCGCAATGGAGCTTTTTCGAACTAAATTGTTTTTGCGCATCACAAACGTTTAAACGGCTAACTTCACGACGACCGAGATCCGCCGTGCGAACTATAACTAATAATGTTTTTTAGCTCTACATGCGAGACGGCAATGAATGGGAGAACAACAAGGCGGCCTACGAATGGATGGACGAGAGCAATTATTTACTTAGCTCTAAATTCATGCACTGGTGGGAAGGGGTAGTTAACAGAGGTAGGTGCTATCTAAAAATCGTTTTTTTTTTAATTTTATGAACTCATATTGACATGAGACTGTCAGTTCGTTCGCCTGATGTTGACGCGCTTGCAGCGCGACTGGCTTTGGAAGTTGCAGTGTCACCCAATCACTATCTGTTGTTTGAATTAATGATTGAATGAATGAATGATTTATTCACAGAATAAGGGTGTATAAAATAAGTTCTTAAATTAAAGTATCATTCCCAAATTCAACTGTATTAATAGTATGCGAAATATTTTTTTACACAGCAAATATTGAATCTACCTATTTGAAAAAAATAAATAAATAAAAATTGTGATTCTACGCATAACAACGATTTATTGAAAATGTTCTGTCTATTCTGTTACATTATGTTGCCACTTTTTTTTTTTTTTGTACAACTGAAGTGGCAACCAAGCGTACGGCCCACAAGATGGTAAGCGGTTACCGTAGCCTATGGACGCTTGCAATACCAGAGGTATCACTCGCGGGTTGCCACCTTGAGGCTAAGATCAAAAGCCTCATGTGCCAGTAATTTCACCGGAACACAACAATGCGAGCATTACTGCTTGGCGGCAGAAATAGATATGGTGATAGTCCTTCCTCGGACGAGCTCTATCACAATGAACTCTACTACTCTTACGCCACTACGCCAGTAACTTTATTCCCAATGATATGCTGTATAAAGATCGTATGTTTGTTATTCCTTCACGCCGCGCCATAACCAATGAACGGATTGGAGTGAAATTTGGCAAGTATGGTTATTTTTGTTTTTATAGTGTTAACCATCACACTAGGGGAATACTAAAGATTATAATATCCCAAAAATTATTTTGCCTCAAGCGGGATTTGAACCCGCAACCACCGCTTGATACGCGGGCGCTCTACCAATTGAACTATCGAGACATATCTCGCTTGGACGAAATAATCGAAGCGCGAAGCGCCGAAGACATCCCAATGATTAGATTGGTAGAGCGCCCGCGTATCAAGCGGTGGTTGCGGGTTCAAATCCCGCTTGAGGCAAAATAATTTTTGGGATATTATAATCTTTGGCAAGTATGTAGTAACGTTAGACGTTTTATCCAATAAGTTGGTTCGCTCATCAGCACCTATTCATACATTCACTCATCACTATTTCGCCCATTCACCCATCAGTCAGTTACACCAAGGCCAAGCAAGAGCCAAGGGACGTGACTCCACAGCCAACACAGGAATAACCACATTATTTCCTTAAGTTAAGCTCGTTTTTATTATATTTAGGTACCTATACTGAAGAGCACGCTTGTCTAGAAAGAACCTGTACTTAAGTAGGTAAAGTAAGTTCGTATTCGAGTCAGTGGCCAACTCTGCTGACAGTTTCTATGCGGCCTAGAAACTCTGTCAGCAACTCTTTCAGAAGGTCTCCGGGCGGCCTAGAAACTCTGTCTGAAACTCTGTCTTCATGGCCTAACAACTTTGAAAAAGCCGGGACCGACTGCTTAACGTGCCCTCCGAAGCACGGGAGCGCTCAGTTGAAATTGCCACTGGCGGTCACCGATCCAAATGATGACTATGCGGAAAAGTGCTTAACTTCGTTGGTTTGTTAAGAACAGCTTAGCCAGCTACGTCACGAGCGCTCCTTAAGTAGCCTACCTATTTGTGTTTCATAGCACTGAACACGTTTGAACACAAAAAGAACCATCCAATATTCTGCGTGGATGGCGTGGAATACCAGATATCCAAGTCTGAGTCGGGCCCGGCAATGACCTTGTACATCGAGAACACGACGCGAGGGTTCAAGCTCGATGTAGATCTGGTACCGGCTTTGAAGTTCCCGGAGAGTCGATGGCCCATCTCCACATACTACAGGTAAAATTGTTTTTATTTTTTATTATACAACTGAAGTGGCAACCAAGCGTACGGCCTACAAGATGGTAAGCGGTTACCGCAGCCTATGGACGCTTGCAATACCAGAGGTATCCCTTGCGGGTTGCCACCTTGAGGCAAAGATCGAAAGCCTCATGTGCCTGTAATTTCACCGGAAACCGTACCCTTCAAACCGGAACACAGCAATGCGAGCATTACTGCTTGGCGGCAGAAATAGGTATGTTGGTAGTCCTTCCCCGGACGAGCTCTATCACAAAAACTCTACTACTCTTATCCGTGTGCGCAGGCAGATACCCAGCGGCTGCTGCAAGAGCACGTGGATGGTGGTCGGCAAGAGCGACAGGTGCGCGCCGGAGCACGAGCAGCCGCGCGCCTGGCGCATCGCGCTGCACAACCAGGAGCGTGAGCTCATGCACAACTCGTACAACCTGCGCCAGGCCGTCAGGCTGGTGAGTCACCTTGCCTTCCAGCCTATCACACTGGCGAGAGACTAGCTCCTCACAACTCAGGGAATCCTAGTGTGAGAGCTACTGTCCACAATACCACCATAATTTATGGAATTTTATTGTAAGTATGGCAACTAACTGCCTCGGAAGTGAATAAGCTCCTCACGACTCAGGGTATACTAGTGTGAGAGCTTATAATCACCTGCCTAGGTACTGTATTTGGGTGAATGCTTGAGCATAGTTTGGGCATGTTTAATGCACCTATCTCATTACTTAACTACCTATCTACATATAGGGACGTGTACCTATCTGTGCCTAAGTACCTCTTACTTATTTATAAGCTATACTTACGTAGGTACTGTCTATATTATATTTTTTCTTACTTTTGTTATTGTGTACATTGTACATTTTTAATGAATAAACGTTATTATTATTATTATTATTACACTGGCGATTTGCAAGCGAGTTCAAAGCGAGGCGAGAGCGCAGCGAGCTGCGAATAGCAGTTATTGGTTTCATCTCACCCCCTTGTGGGACACTTCGACACTGATGCTGAAGCCCATTAGGAGTGGGCCCTCTGACCCAGGCTCTTCTCCACCTATGCTATGGATGGATCTATTTGGTCTTAATGGTGTCTGGGGGGCGAATAGCGCCGTCCACACGCCATTTTGTACACTCACGTTCACAGCCCGCCCTAACCCACCCCACAAAACGCGTACAGCACACCGCGAACTCGCTGTACCTTCGTTGCTAACTACATTATAATGAAATAAAAATATAAAAAATATTTAAAAAAAACTCCGAAAATTTACCTCCCGTTCGGATTCGTGGAGCGTTCGGATTATAGTACACAGAATTTATAGGATATTTTTTATGAAATAAAACGAATAGTATGTATTGTGAAATCGATATTTATTAAACTTTTTTAATGAAATCCAATATTTTTGTTTGTCGGGAGTTATTTAATGACATATAAAAAGCTTTGTCTCGTAATTTACGTAAAAGCATTTTGTCTGGTAAAGGAATGTCCACTTGGTCAGTCCATTCAAGACACGTATTTAAGGCAGACATCGCGCTTGAATTGGAAACGCTTGCTACTGGTTCAACATGCGACAGTTCTTCACTTGTGCCGTCACATTCCTGTGTTTGCCTTATTATTTCATCGTCAGTTCAGTTTCATTTAGTTCATCATTGCTTAATAAGAAGTCATTGTAGTATGTAGTAGTTGCCCACTTCATCATAACGGCCTTCTAATGTTCCCACTGGTGGGACACTGGCCTACTCTCAAGCGAGAGTGACTGTGTCATAAACACGCGGGGGTCCGCGTGCTTACCACCAATCCGCATTGGGTAATGCGGATTGGTGGATGGCACATGTCTTTTGAATTTTTAGTTCTTGGACATGCCGGTTTCCTCACGTTGTTTTTATTCACCGTATAAGAGCACTGGCATCGTGCACATAATTTTTTCGAATAGAAAAATCCATCCGTGCACGACCGGATTCGAACCCACGACCACGACGTTGCGCACTTGCCTCGCTTTGAACTCGGTCACAAATCGCCAGCGGCCATTTTTATGCCGGCACATGTTGGCCGAGCGTTGCTTCGGAGACCAGCGCGAGCGTAGGTAAATCGATGCAAGACAAGTAAACTTTACTTGCTACCGTCCACAAGTTTATGAAGTCTAACACGGCACTTGGCTTGACTCAGTCAGCTAGGATACGAGTCACCGAGCGATGGCAAAGCAAAGTAAATTATGCTTCAATTACCCCACATGTTGGTAATTGGCGTTCACTCAACAAGGCTGGGACAACCAACATTATTGGGAACTTTACATTTTTTATTTTTTTATTTTAAAGTTTGTTTCTTTGCTTAGTTTGGGTAGGGCTAAGTTTTTATATATTTTGTAGTAGTAACCAATGATATGTTGCCAAGTTTGTCGCTATTATGGTGTACTCATATTCAGATCATTTATGTGTTGAGAAACGTTGATAGTAAAAAGTAAGTTGGTAAAAATAATGGTTGGACACCGCGGAGGGAGGCCTCCTTGACCGGGTTAGGGTTTAAATTTATGATGTTGAAATCGGCCAATCCCTAGGAAAGGTAAAGCTACGCAACTACGGGGCTTACCTTGATCCTTTCTCGGCGGCGATTCCCTGGTACCAGGGTCGTGGAGTGGTGCTGGATACAGTCTTTATACTGCACAGCACATTAAATTCCTCAATTTTCACTCCACACTTTTTCCCGAATTTTTCTGTACAATAAACTTCAGCAAGTGTTGTAAGAGAAACACTTGTTGCAACCTTCGCTACTCACAGCGGCCGCTACGTCTTTCCAGCTCAAGAAACTCCGAGACGAACAAGGCCTGAAGAAAATTTCTAGCTACTACATAAAAACCCTTTTCTTCTGGGAAATCGTTGAACAAAACGATGAATCTTTCTGGAGAAACAGTCCTGCATATCTCTTCAAGCATATGCTGAAGAAACTACATGCTGCTATAGTGAAGGGAAATATTCCATATTTCTGGAACAAACGGAATAACCTTATTGGGAACGTAAACAGCAAAACCCTTTCTGAATATGCAGCTAAACTGGTTCCTCTGATGCAGATACTTGATAACCCCGGTGGCGGCAACTTTAAGTTGGTTGCTAAGTACCTTCTGTCCAGCAGTGAATTTAAAAACTATAATGAAAAGTTTTTACATATTTAGATAGGAAGACAAACTTAGATGCTATGGTTGTAAGACTGACCGACTTTTCTTACGGCTATTTATAAGTCTTATCTTATCGCTTTAAAACCTATAGATTTGATAGCCATAATTATAGGGTTTACTGAAAAAGTAATACTTTTTCTAAATAGATACATTAAGTGCAGTTTTAATGTTCTGTCGGTACACTTTAGTAGTACCGTCTACCTTATTGGTACTTATACCTACGAGTAAGTCTAAGAAGTTAATATTTTATGAATAACAGTTATTACTATTAGACCTTGGTTAAATTCATAATAGTCATAATAGTAATAGTCATAATAGTTATAATAGATAGATATCATATAAAGATTATTTTTGTTTATTCTATTTTATTTTATTTACCTAAGATGGACAATAACATTTTATTTTATTTACCTAAGATGGACAATAACATTTTATTTTATTTACCTAAGATGGACAATAACATTTTATTTTATTTACCTAAGATGGACAATAACATTTTAATTTATTTACCTAAGATTGACAATAACATTTTAATTTATTTACCTAAGATGGACAATAACATTTTATTTTATTTACCTAAGATGGACAATAACATTTTATTTTATTTACCTAAGATGGACAATAACATTTTAATTTATTTACCTAAGATGGACAATAACATTTTATTTTATTTACCTAAGATGGACAATAACATTTTATTTTATTTACCTAAGATGGACAATAACATTTTAATTTTGATTTATGTAGTACTAATCACATTAATTAAACGTTGTGCAAGGTGCTAGGCCTTAGGGGCTTAGGCCATATTGACTGGTACTGTTACTAAATATTATATTAATGAGTACCTACATAAGTACCTACCTAGTACATAATAACTTGATTTTTTGTAAAACTAATGTGTACCTAATATTGACCTAATATTTGTTACTTAATAAAACAGTGATTATTTTATTATTAGTTTTTAATTTAATCAAAAAAAGTTTCTATTGAGAATAGGATGTCTAATGTTATCTATGATAGTTGAACTTGAAACATGTCAAAATAATCTATAACCCTACCAAAATTTATCGCAATAAACAATGTAAGAAGTGAAAATGATAAAAATTATCGTTCCAATAACAGGAATGTCTTAATGTTTCTAAAAAGATCCAAAATTTAATGTGCTATTTTAGTATTGATGTTAAAATCGACTTCGTGGTGAAAGAATAATCGACGCCATTGAAATACCAGAGGATAAAGTAGATTACAAGTTCAACTGATTTTAATACGACTAGTTCAGATTGAAACTTACAAATCTTAGGAATAATCAATGGTTTCTGTAAGTATATGCTTTTCTAGCATCAGCCCTGTGACGTCTAGGTAGGTATACCTACTGTGTGGGGCATTCCCAAGTCTTAAGTGCTCTCGCACTGCCTACAACAATATGGCAAATAGAGTAGAATCAGGAGTCGAGTAAAAAAGGTCTTCGTATAAATCAGTAATCACCTAGTAATTTCACTTGCTGCATCAACTTAGACACAGTAATGCTTGCACACTACTGCCTGAACCGGAGCGCTCGTGACGTAGCTGGCTAAGTTGTGATGATCAGATCATCTGCTTATCAGATCAACGAAGTTAAGCACTGTTCCGCGGGGTCATCATTTGGATGGGTGACCGCCAGTGGCAATTTCAACTGAGCGCTCCCGTGCTTCGGAGGGCACGTTAAGCAGTCGGTCCCGGCTTTTTCAAAGTTGTTAGGCCATGACAGAGGCCTTCGGGCGGCCTAGAAACTCTGTCACCAGAGTTGGCCACTGACTCATACGAACGAACGAAGTGCCTGAAGGCAGAATATCTGACACTGCGGTGGTTAGATGAGGTGGACTCGTGCTAAAGAGACTGTACTAATTTTCCTTGTCATTCTCATGTCAATGAACGAAGACGATGATAGATTTGAAAGACACATTTTAGCTAACAGGTATAGGTAAAGGAAGGTAGTTCGTTTACGAAAAGCCCTACTCTTTATTATGGGTCCGTCTTGTTTCAAAAGATTGATTATAACCTTTATAACGGTTATAGAACCTGAAGTTGTATGTACGCTGACGGATCTCGGCTGTCGTAAAATTAGCTGTTTCGATGCGCAATGGATTTTTTTCGAACTAAATTTCATTTGCGCATCGCAGACGGCTATAACTCCACGATGGCAGAGATCCGTTGGCTAGCAGTAGGTACTTTGTTATGCTGACTCTATGGTCTAGAAAGCTAGAAGATATGAGAATCTCCAGTAAGCATGAGTAACCGAGGCGGTGGCGGCGGGAATGACGACTGGGTGCCGATAGCTGCCGGCGTCGTGGTCGGAGCCGGGCTGTTGGCGCTCATCTACAAGATGTTCTTCACCGGCTGTCGGAAGAACGTGGGCACTCCTTTCAACCAGCAGATCAATGCTCCATACAAATGTACATGTAGGAAAGGGGGCAAGGAGCCGGTAAGATTTCAGCACTGGTCATACTTCAGACAAAATGATAGGAACACCCCGAAGTTCCACTTGCAAACATACAAGTCATCGTTGTATCTATGTAGTAGGGACCTAAACCTACAATTTGACCTGGCTTTTGTCTGACTTTTACACGTGTTGCTTCCAGAGCAAACGTAAAACCAGCTGAACTAACCTAAGTGGCAGTTGACTAATAAATTATTTTATCGCCTGTTCACTGGCGACCATGGCCAGCGACTAGTGGCCACCATTGGTCGATTAGATAAATAATATTTTTTTTATTAAAACATCCAAAAACAAGAGAATACTTATCACAGCGGCCAGGCCACTGTCGCGTGTAATTTAACTAACACAAACTGTATCTTTCTACTTTTTTTCTCAGTGCCAACTCCATAAACTAAAGATATGATGAAAACCTTATTTTTACAAAAAATATCTTTGGCTAGAATAAACCGCCAAAAGCTTGCCAAAAGTGTCACGTCTGTATTCTGTCTGTGCTGTCAATCAAATATGAAGAAAATCATGCCAGGAAAATAACGCTATAGCAACAAGATGTGACCCGTACAATTCAAATACCCAGTGCCAAACAACTCAATACTCTCATAATCAACCGGTCTTGGATTTCCCTTACATGGAAAAAAAAATGTGTGACTGGTGAGTAAATCTAACTACCTAATGCGTATATTAATAATATAAATATTAATATAAACCTACATAGTAAGTAGGCACTTACAGATCTGCAAGTGCCTAGGTGCCAGCCTACCTACTATTCGGTAGGTTTAGATGATAACGTGCTAATAAAGTTTTTCTAGAGGCATCAAGGCGAATGGAATCATGAGTTTTCCAGCAACAAAGGCGAATCCAGCTTTTGAGTCAGGGAGAGTTCACATAGGTTAAGGTCCTGTCAGGACCGGCTCCAAAATGCGTAATAGCAGGCTCAAAAAGAGTTTAAAGAAAACAAATAAATTTCATCCAAATCACATTCAAACATCATTTTAAGACTAACATGCTTCCTCGAGATAGGTAAATAGGAACAACAGAAAGCTGACAATAGTTATTATTGTCCTTCCAGTGCAAAGGAACTAGACCAGAGAAATGAGAAGAAACACAAAAAGAAAAGAAGTCATAGCGCGCAGACAGACGCACCTCCTAGACAAGATTTAAAAGCATTTTTCAGCAATATTGGCGGTATGTTCGACGGCGTCGGACCCTGGCTCCCTTACATAGCAGGATCAGCTATAGCTATCATGTTACTAGGTAGGTACTTTGACGGATGATTATCATCATTATCATCATATCAGCCGCTAGACGTCCACTGCTGGACATAGGCCTCCCCCAAAGAGCGCCATGACGACCGATTTTGAGCCTTCATCATCCAGTAGAGTCTCTACTCTAGTAGAGTCTCTACTCTAGTAGAGTTCTCTGTGATAGAGCTCGTCCGGGGAAGGACTACCACCATACCTATTTCTGCCGCCAAGCAGTAATGCTCGCATTGCTGTGTTCCGGTGTGAAGGGTATGGTTTCCGGTGAAATTACTGGCACATGAGGCTTTCGATCTTAGCCTCAAGGTGGCAACCCGCGAGTGATACCTCTGGTATTGCAAGCGTCCATAGGCTGAGGTAACCGCTTACCATCTTGTGGGCCGTACGCTTGATTGCCACTTCAGTTGTATAAAAATAAAAAAAAAACACCGACTTCTGCGACCGCTTTAATGTCATCGAGTGGGGGGCCGTCATACACTTCGGTAGCCAGTTCGTGGTCGCCATTCGAGAACCTTTATTCCCCAGCGGTTATCGGTTCTGCGAGCATGGCCTGCCCACTGCCCCTTTAACTTAATTATTCTGAGAGCTATGACTGATGATACACTTTCAATTTTGTTTCTTTTTTTGTAAGAGAAGGTGATAGAATTTATAAGATACCTGCAGATCTCCATAATGGTCTGTTATAACTGGGACTCTGTTTCTGTTGACAACCCGAATAACTCAGGTTCAGGGTGCGGCATCTCGCGCATTGATATCTACAAGGTGTCCTATTTATACTGTCACCAACTCCGCTCCATAATTGCTCATTATTTATAGCAACACTTTTCTCTCTTATCAGGCTTCCTGTCGAAGAATCTGGACAAACTCTTGGGCATGTTCGATTACGACGATGACAAGCCAGCGGCCTCAACGGAGGAGGACGATCCGTACGAGGAGCCAGGCTTCTGCAAAGCAAAGTGCTCCATGAGGATTAACACTAACAGAATAGTAAGTCAAAATACCTGTGTTTTAATCAAATAACATTGTTGCATGTGGTTTAGGTTCGCTTAGCTAAACTCGGACTCGTTACGATATTTGCGTGGAATCCTCGTCGAACGTTTTGGGCTCGTCTCTGGGTCTACTCTTGAAAGCGACCAATGATAATCGTGGAAAATATCGTGGTTCAGCTTATGTCGGTGACAACTACATTTCATATCATTCATGGACATAAGCTGAACCACGATAACTGTCACGATTTGTCGTTTTTCTGAGCAAGAGTAGACCCCCTGACTGTTTATTCAATCTAGTGTCGGGCCTACTATCGGGCGAGAGTGATTGGTCTTCTAATCGATCGACCCAATGCGGATTCGTTTGTGGGTGGCATAAATGTTATTTGAATCTTTAGTTCTTATGGCACGCCATTTTGGATATATTTTTTTACTTCAAATAAAATGTTTGTAAGTAGGTACCTAGTGTACTTAAACCTATTACCTACATAACGCTTAAGTACATTTCTTTTTTACAGAAATGGCCTGGTTAATTTGTGATAAGAAACAGAAGATAAATAATAAATAAGTACATAAGTTCTTTTAAAATTAACAAGTTTTTGTAGCGGCAAGTAAATAAAGTGTTGCAAACTATTGAAATATTGCAAATAAATAAACTTTGCTTCGCAAATAATTGTTTTAATTTTTACCTGCAGCGCACCTAGTAATTATAACGTAGGGTAGGTATAGTAGGTACTTGCATGCAGTTTAGATCAAGGAAGTCTAATAGACCTGAGTTTAGAGTAGACATGTACCTACATAAAATTACCACTTGTTATTATACTATGTAATAATATAATATTATAGTATGTATAATAATTCAAGTACCCTATTATAAAAATACATTTAGGTTGGATTCGACCAAACTCGAATAAGCTCTATTCGCAGAGTAAATCGTAGTTATTCGCGAGTAAACTGATAGACATCTGGAATAACTATTCTCGAGAATAAGAAATGTCAAATACAAGTAAACTGTCAATTTACTCGCGAATAACTTCGATTTACTCGGAGAATAGAGCATATTCGAGTTTGGTGTCGAATCCAACCTTAATCGTATAATTTTACAAATCTTCGCTCCGGCTGTTCTGTGTCTCCGCTGGATACCCGTCTATTATTTTGACGTTATCTACTTAGTAGTTATTTCTTGGAAATATGTACTTATCGCATTAGGATATGAAGCTGTCCTACATTTGCTTTGTAATGCTGATAGCAACTTACAATAACACTCGTCGTGACAATCTATCCAAAGATAGCAAGTACATTGAACCCCGCATATGGCTTGTACACACCTACTGAGCCAAAGCTAGTCCGTTCCCATGGGCCAGTACCATAAGTACTCTTGAATCCAACGACAATTCCGATTCAATCCCAATTTCAATTTACTGCTGTTTAATTTTTGTAGTGTTGAAAACAAGGTTGAATTTAGCGCTAGGTTTGCACTCTTAGAAGTACGAAATGTCATATTCCAATACTTGTCCAATACCGATCGCGTTCAAGAGTACCCTGGCTGTACCAGGGGCATTTTTATCTTTCCGTGGTATAAAAAAAAGAATTTAAGCGGCTACCTTGGTATTGCTAAGACGACAATTAACGCCCCATGCAATAGAATAACAATGGGTTATTGCTACCCTGGAGCGCTCGTGGCGTAGCTGGCAAAGTTGTTCTTAGCAGATGAACAAAGTTAAGCACTGTTCCACGTGGTCACTATTTGGAGTTTAGATGTGTATCGTAATACCAGCTAAGTTAGTCAGCTACATCAGGAGCCTTTGTGATTAAATCTATATTTTTAAAAGTATTATTTCCTTGTCATGAACAAATACTATGATATATTTGAAACCTAACAAAGGTTTTAAAGTACTACCTTTATGAATAAGGCCCATGTTATGTATAAATATATGCGATGCTCGTTTTTATCAGTCGTTAGTGCGATAAACATAAATTAAATAGTTGCCCTATTAAAATTGTGTCTTACGATAAGACAAGAATAAATTAATACCTACCCTTAAAGTAAATTAGTACCTACATAGGTACCTAGTTCATTTGCAATGGGAGTTTAACGTACCGTTTTATTATTTTATATATAAATATATAGTCATTGATAGTCTTGTACCCCCTCTAACAGTAGTTGTTAACCTTTGAATTGTTTCATGACAAAATAAAAATAATGGGCTATTATCTAAAAACTAAAAAAAAAAACATACTTTTATAATATAACAACTTTATTTTCAACTACCATTAATCTAAATAGTTCTTAAATTTCTTAGTTTATCTCGAATATAACTATAATTATAACGTTAGCGGAAACTAAACAATAACTAGGTACATCATATTAAATGTTTAGTCACAAAAGCTGCTCTATCTTATCAGTCTTCGTGTCCAGTTGACAATATCGTAAGCGTACGGTACTCGCCACAACATAATGCAATGTTTTTAAACTGATGGTTACGTAAGTAAGTAAATTACTGTCTCATATACTAACGTAACTTACTGATTTTGAGTCAATTCCGAACATACAATTATCATAGTTAAATACTCGTATATGCTACGTTATTTATACGCTCGTGACGTAGCTAGCTAAGTTGTTCCTAACAGATCAACGAAGTTACGCACTGTTCCGCGTAGTCACCATTTGGATGGGTGACTGCCAGTGGCATTTTCGACTGAGCGCCCCCGTGCTTCGGAGGGCACGTTAAGCAGTCGGTCCCGGCTTTTTCATAATTGTTAGGCCATGACTTCCGGCGGCGCGCGGCGGCGGCCTCTGGCCACTGACTCATACGAGCTTAGTTATAAAGTTAAATTAAATTAACGTATAACGTTCTTTAATCCTATTTCCGTAACGGCATTATTAAACATTACAGTTATTTACGCAGAACAAACATTGTACGAATAAGATCGTCAAAAATAAATCGTAAATTGCATATGGACACTGTGGCGAGTACAGTCGGCTAATATTTGTGTAAAAAAGCAAATACAATCCGCCGCGACCGCGGTTTACGTCTGGACGGACACATAATTGCTCATACGTTTGTTAACTAGCCTTAATTACCAAGCGTATAAGTGGCGAACAGCCTATCCATGCCTTAACATAACACGTTACGAGTAAAAGTTAGAAACTACGAGAAATAACCCAGACCCGGAACAAAAATAACAGCTTAAGATAAAACAGCTATTATTATTGATTAGATCCTCAAAATGCAGGTAACCTATTCGCCACTAAGGACTTTCGCAATCTATGGTTGTGTTAAGTAGGCTAATCTTGGTTAGTCAATAAAAGTGTCAAAGAAGCGTCAGTTAGATTGGCTAACCGGCTAATAGCCTACTTGACAGTTAATCGTAGATCGAGAAATAGGCCCATAATACACTTGAAGAGAAGTCCCTAAAAGAAATATTCAATACTATTTCTACAAGTAACGGGTGGCAAAGTGATTTTCGAATTAACATTTTTTGGCACTGTTTTAAACGACAACTTTCATTTTAACAATAATTATACTATTTTATGGTGCTCTCACACAGCAGGGTTAATTTATTGTTACTTATTTCTCAATGTCTCAATTCATTTGAGTTGCATTTTTTCTAATGTTCCCACTTTTGTAACACCAGCCTACTCTCGAGTGAAAGTGTTTGTCTCAACCCACCAGGTGCACCCAATGCGAATTAACATAATTTCTCGTAGATACACAACAATGATTAGTAAAATGGTGACAATTAAAAACGTTATGCAATATTAGTTGTGCATAAATGTATCAAATCTTGTACAATTACATAAATAGTATAGACCTGTAGAAGCTTTGTTTAGATACTGCTAATACAATGGAAGAAAGAAAATAGTTTTACTGTGGTTTTTTGGCATGGTAATAGTGGCATTGACCTGCTGTGTGGAATACCTTATCACGTTTTAAATTGTGTCAACTTTATGAGGTTCAAAATATCGTAGGTACAATGGTACTCTGACGTACAATAAGTATAATAGTGATTTAAAAATACAACGAAATCAGTATGGTGATGATGGAGAGTAAATAAATTGTAATACTGTATTTACAAAAATATATTACCATTCATGTATAATAATAAGAATATTAACTATGAATTATATCGTTATTGTAACGTGATTATTTGTAAGAGACACAAACGCCGGAATACTGAAAAGCGACTCAATATTTTGTTTCCGGTCTAAAGACAAAATCTTTTTTTTTTAAATAGTTGTTGACATTATTCAATCAAATTTGATCAAGTCAATTATCATGTATAATTACAATATAGCCTGATTTACTTGTAATTTATTCTTCTTCTTTTAATTTACTTGTAATTTGTAATCGTCGCGTCGCTATAACATTTTTGATGTTTCGATGACATTTTTGAGGTAACGTCACATATATTTAAATGGCGTTTCAGTATACGGGCGTCAGGTTGGTTCTACCAAAGAGTATTTTAAATGTTTGATTTTGGCTCTATTCAAAAAAGATATTACTGTCTCATATACCTTAAAATATTATTCGGTAGTGTTATTGATAACACTTTAAACTTCGGTTTATATTTGACACATAGATATTTGTACATAATGATTTTGTTGTGTATTGTAAATATATTGAAGTTAATCTGATTACTGCATACTTCTTTAACATCAAAATACTTCAGTATAATAATATGTAACTAGTAACTTGCTTGATTGATCGTTTAGTGACCAAGAAGTAACGAGTGACTGGACATATGAAAGAATATGCGACATTCGATAATCTTCAAGATATTTACGATAAGTTTATATTTTTTTCATAAGTAGTTCTAAATGTTATAATATCTAATGCCGACGGAATTTAAAATATCCAAAACGTGACATGTTTTTTAGGACTAGTAACATGACATGTCTACTCTTAAATTTTATAAATAATAAATTTATTCCGGACGAATTTAGCCCGTAACCGTAAGTATACAAGGGTGATTTCGAAATAAAAATAATTTGTGTTTCACTAGGTAAGTAAATTAGAAAAATATTTATAATATCTATGACTTTGTCGATATGAAAAAGGTAAAGTTAAACATATTGTAGAATATAAAACTATAATTAAACTTTTCTATATTATAAGATTGGTACAAAACAATTATTCTCGAAAGTCGAAAATTATTATGACAGTAATGGAACTTAGTAAAATAATTATTTACACCATAATTTATAACTGGCAAGTACTAATTTAATACTGTAATAAAATATAAATTAAACGTTATGGAACTTAACTAAGTAATATTACAGATTGCCTCCGAAAAACCGAATTAAAAAACAAAATATTAATCTTAATATATTTAGTTTTATTATTAGAATAGCCAGTCCTTACTGTAATAGTCGAATTGTCACGCAGAAAGCAGGTTGCCGGCGCTAACCGGTAGAGCCTGCTTTGTTTGTGTTCGTACCTCCGTCGCAAGGCGGTGTATATACTAGGCCGGTACCGCGACCAATTACTTTATATATTTCGTCTAAAGTACCTACAACCTTCGGTAATCTCAAATAACCATCTTCGCTAAATTCACTAACCGGAAAAAATTAAGCCATTCACTCTGAGACGATTTACCTGTAAAACCTTGAGACAACAATATGTAACTAAATTCATACTAAAACATTTCTTATATTTGTACTAGTAAAAAATACCTCAATCTTGAGTCTCGATTGGCGTTTGAGTATTTATCAAATTATCATTCTAGTAAACGGTCTAAAGTTAATTTTGACAAAACTAAACATTCGAAGTTTAAAAAACCACCGCGCGCTTTACCGCCAATAAAAGGTTTTCAAAGGAGGTGTCATATTTTATAGCGAAATCTGTTTGTTCTTTTTTTTTTTAACTTTCAACTTTAAAAAATAATTACAATTAATGTTTCCAATGCTACGTTTCAATAATATACTAACATCCGTTATATCTGCCAGCTATATTTTTCTATGAAATGTATTACTTACTAAGAGTTTCCTTTGTCATACACAAATTAACTGAGAAATGCTACTAACGTATGCTCGTACATTATAGAACCCCGACATTAGTGTAAAATGGAACAAACAGTTGTCGTTTTAAATAAGATGTAGCTGTGTAAAATGACCGTCAGTATTTATTTATTATACCTAAATATTTATTGTGATGAATGAGCTGCTGGTTTTACAATAAAATAATTAAATAAATCGTCTCAGTGCTTTGTACGGCTCAGTATAATGTCAACGCACGCACGTGTCGAGTCGCCTCGAAAGTTCCACTAGATTTACGATCACACGCTGTCTTAAAAAGGGAGCATTCGATTGTTTTTTTTTCAAAGTGTTTTGATCTTGATTAAAAAAATATCTATAGCATGAACTGTTTCGAGAAAAGAATGGTACGGCCGTGCCGCTTTTAAGTTGACCAGATAAGTATTTAACAAAACTAGAAGTAACAATCCTGTCTTAAACGCACACGCATTAAGCCCGAGATAGGTTTTGCGAAACATATTGAATAAATAAATTAAGTCATTTTTACTTTAGCGGAGCAATTACGCAAGCCCCTTGCATTGAACGCATTGTTTTGTCAGTTTTTTATTCGTATCTGTCAAAATTATGTAATCGAGAGAATGCGTTCAATGCGAGCGGCTCACGTAGTTACTGATCCCACAAAAAGGATAAATAAAATTCGCAAGCGGGGTCAGATTCAATAGTTGAACAAACGTTGTTCGCCAAGACCTGTGGAATATTTCTCCTTCAGGCTTATAGGGACATTATATTAATTGTCAATACTTCTGAACAGTTTTTCCAAATCAGTCATCATGCCTATTATAGCAAGAGCAAGATAGCACACTTTCACTTGCGCTTGGTAAGTCCACAAAATCAAAGTAAACGCATACCTTAGCCCTCAGCCTTAGTGCTGGCGAAAGGTGCCGGCAAACTCACGACCGGGGTTCTCACCACAGAATGGCCACTCCCTACCTCCAGCCGGTTTTAGTTTAAGTAGACATTTTGTACGTACTAATATCTGTCCAGTGCTACAGTGACCGCTCAAAGCAAGCGGGTCGTATTGGTTGCCACATAAGTGGTATAAACAAAAAAAAACATTAGAATGCCCCTAACAACATGCATCATATACAGGGTCATTCATTATCAACCTGACAAACTTAAGGGATAGGTTCCACACATTAAAAAAAATATGTACCTATATATATGCACCGCGCGGATTATTGACCCGCGGTTCATTGACGCGCGGGTCGCTGACACTTGCCGAGCGCTACCTTTTCGATTTCTAACAAGGATAACTAATTATTAAGCAGAACTTAAGAAAAAAAAAGTACACGTATTTTTTTTTTATGTGTGGAACCTATCCCTTAAGTTTGTCAGGTTGATAATGAATGTCCTTATATAATCTAGGTAGCATCAGCGAGCGTGCGGCAGTGGCGCTACGTCTTCTTATCGAAGAGCGGCAGCTTGGACTTGACGGCGCCCTCGCAGATGGTGAGGCGCGGGGGGGGCGCGCGGTGCCGCACGTCCACCGCGCACTCCAAGCGACCCACTCCCACTCCCACTCCCACTCCCACTCCGCCTACCAACCTGCAACCAATTATATTATATTTAGTTGCTATAAGTATGTTTTTTTTTTTGCCATCTCGAAATGGCTCTAACTTAATTCTACTGTTGCTATAAGTATGGTCATAAGGTTTTTATATTTGTAAAAAAATCTCACTTTTAAGAATAGTAGAGATCATTGTGATAGAGCTCGTCCAGGGAAGGACTACCACCAAACCCATTTCTGCCGCCAAGCAGTTATGCTCGCATTGCTGTGTTCCGGTTTAAAGGGTACGGTTTCCGGTGAAATTACAGGCACTTGAGAATTTGCATCATAATGTCTTAGGGTGGTAATACGCAAGTGATATCTATGATGTTGCATGCGTACATAGGCTACGGTAACCACCATCTAATGGGCCGTACGCTTGGTTGCCACACTGTGCCACACGTAGTAAAAAAAATAATTTTATTTTGGATTAGATTCGAATAGTCACTATACTCCGAATAAATTGTAGTTATACTTGTTATAATTATATGGTTTAATAATACCTGTGTTGAGGAGCTCGCTATTCCGTAACATATTTAAAAACCACCAAAGTAATCTTTCATAAATATAAAAATGAATTGCTGTGCGTTAGTCTCGCTAAAACTCGACAACGGTTGGACTGAGTAGGCTAATTTTGGTCTTGAAATGTTTGTAAAAGTTCAGGGAAGGTTTAAACGGTGAGAAAATATACAGGGTGTAAAAATTTGCTATAAAAAAAAATAACGCGAGTGAAACCGCGCTGGGTCTACTAGTTAATAATAAAATAAGTCACCGACATACCTGTACCTGGACGGTCCGCGCGCCCAGCGCTCGCACGTGAAATCCGCGCCCTTCCTCTCGAAATACTCGACGATCTTAGATATCTGCGCCGAGCGGGCGCGCCGCGGGCCGCGCTCGTCGCAGTACAGCGAGTCGGAGCCGGCGAGCGAGGCGACGTCGTCCTCGCTGTCCGTGTAGACGGAGGGCGCGCGCGCGGAGCAGCAGCACATCGCGAGGATGTGCACGTGCGCGTCCTCCGCGCTGTCCTCCCCGCGGCCGCAGAGGAAGGGGGAGGTGGGGCAGGGCGCGGGGCAGGGGGGGTCGTACGCCGCGAGGCAGGCGGGACACACGCCCTCGTGCCGCGGTGCGATGCCCCGCCGCCCCCACCAGCAGCGGTGGCAGCCGCCCAGCGAGCAGGGGCAGGCGGCCGCGGCGCGCGCCCCGCACTCCTCCTCGTTCGCGACAGAGAAGATGCCGCTCTCGCAGGACGCGCGACGCGCCAGTCTGTAACGAAAACAACCTTTATAATACACTTTAAGGCAGCTATATAGGGTATTTTATTGATGCGCAATATTCAAAGAATATGTTCCACACGCAAAAAAAAAAATACAATACATTTTTTTTTAACATTATGTCTGAAAAATCTCGAGTAAACAGATTACGTTTTTTTCAATTATTAGTTTTTCTTGAAACAGAGTTCGTCGATTTGTATGGAAACCGTAACATTTTGCGTTTTTGTATTTTACACACAAATGTATTTTAGTGATGGGAAACATAAGCCGCGCGAAAATGAATCATTTAAAGGCATCGATAAGAACGCGGTAAACCAATTCTAGGCACTGCCACACCACCGCCTCCGTTTGGGAGTAGACTAAGTTTCGCGGCGAGTAAAGAAGTTACTCAGCCCTTACTTAGCCCGTCTTTTCGGCACACGAGGTACATACACTCACTCATTCTACTTAAATATAGTTCTGTGGCCAGCAGAGTAGGCCACTGACTCATACGTACTAACAAACTAACGTTGGTGCGTCGATGCTAGCTCTGTGCGAGGGCGCGGGCGAAGAGCGAGGCGACAGACGTTTCGCTTTATCACTTTCTTACTCCCTTTTACTTTCTTACTTTCTTTCCCGTGCATTGGAGGGCACGTTAAGCAGTCGGTCCCGGCTGCTTTAAAGTAACTCTGTCAGCAGAGTTGGCCACTGACTCATACGAATACTAGTAACAAACGAACCTTGGTGCGTCGATGCTAGCTCTACGCGAGGGCGCGGGCGAGGAGGGGAGCGAGGCGGCGCGCTCGGGGGGCGAGGCGGCCTCGCACGGGTACCCCCCTCCCTCCACTATCTTCTTCACCCCGCGGAAGGTGTGCAGCGCGCGCCGCGCGGGGTGGGGGGCCGCGTGCGCGTCGCGCAGCAGCATTATGTGCGCTAACCTGTGCCACAAGTCAAATAGGTATTATAATTTGCATCAAAATATTGTAATTTTTTTAGGTCAGCTGTTTTTTTTTTTTCTTAAATACAGTTTAGCTATGTATTTAATAATATTACGATCCAGCCTTATGTTTAGGTTAATGAGTAATTTAAAGTTGACCTAGTTTTATAGAGATGTAGTGTATGCAATAGCTATGCTAGATGTGGGTAGGCATATTTCGGCAGTTGGTTGCCGGCCATTAAACAAGTACAAGCGAATTATGGGGTTTCCCTTCTGTATTCCCTAAATACAGAACAAGAATATATCAGCAAGTGACAAGACAATCAAGGCGCCCGCCTGATGTTAAGCACCACGCCTGACGATCAAGTAATTACAATAAATATTGACATGTAGAGAGACGATATGTCAGTGTCTATAAAATAAATGAAAATAGAATGAAACGGCTATAGATGGAAGGTATATATTAGTTTTTTTTTTTTTTTATGTCAGCAAGTGACAAGACAATCAAGACGCCGCCTGATGTTAAGCACCACGCCTGACTATAACAGATGCAGTGCCACCCAAAGCTTAAAGTTTTTAAGTGTTTGCGTGGCACTGCACTGCGCTTATCACCCCGAGACATCGTTGTTAAGTCTCTTTCGCCCAGTAATTTCACTTGCTACAGTGCCCTTGAAACCTTAACACAGTGCAGCTTGCACACTACTGCTTGGAGGTAGAATATCTGACACTGCGGTGGTACCCACCAAGACGGACTCTTGCTGAAGAGTCCTACCAGCAGGTTATTCAGTGTATCGGTAGTTTATCGTTAGTCAGTGTATCGCACGTACCGGTGCAGTCTCGCGAGGCGCGGCGGCGGCGGCGCGCGCGCGGGCAGGGCGCTGGCGGAGCGGTGCGGGGCGGCGCGTGCACCTGCAACACCACACCCGCACCACTCCAGCTCAGACAGCGAGCGCCGGTGCGCCACTGTAACAACACCAGATCAATCAATATTGATTATCCTCTGCTCAGCATTTCGCAGTGCCTATTTTAAATTTTATTTTACTATTTTTAGATATGTGTAAATTTTAAACTTTAGAAATATGGACTGTTTGTTGTCTGAAATAAAATATTTTTGCTATCTCGCTCTTGCTATAATTGGGTGTGCCCAACCATGACACTCCCATGACACTCACACATACAACGGCACCGTTTTCGTACAACCATGCGTGTGGTGATTGCGACGCGTTTGCTTCATACATTTTATTGAGAGCGTCCGGGGTGTGACTTACACGTGTCGTGGTCGAGTCGTCGCGGGCTGCCCTCGCTGCGGTAACGCTGCGGTCGCGCAGCGTACAGTCCGGGGCACGAGCGGGGTCCGGACGATTCGCAATCCTCGCTAGAATTTAACAAAGTAATTAATAGTCACTAAAAATCATTTTGTATGTCTAATCTATGGTCAGCATTCTTCAATCTACCGAATGTGCTCCTCTTGCAACAAAGTCTGTTTTGATGTTGGCAGGAATCAGTGTGTCATTGCTTTATTTGGAAAACGAACTTGGATTGTAATTTTCCACATGTTATTTGGAATACCAGCATTCCTCTTATCTTCAATCAGTCTAATCAGCGGTCTGCTCAGTAAACCATTCAAAGATTGGGCCGGTGTAACTATAGTTTATATTTTGAATGAATGAATGAATGAAAACTCTTTATTGTACAATGTACACCTTACAACTAGATTGACAATAAGAATAAAAGACTACAAAAAAGAAAGACAATGCACAATGTCTTATCGCTAAGTAAGCGATCTCTTCCAGACAACCTTTGGATGGAGAGGAGCTTATAGATAGCTTTTGTGGCTTTTTACAAGACTTTTATTGTGGTACATCGTTTTTCAAATGTTTGTAGCGAGTTTAAAACTAGGTCATAATGTATTTTTTTGTAAGAGATTTTTCATTAATAAATCATGTCAATT
The DNA here is from genome assembly GCA_951394395.1 of Colostygia pectinataria. Lineage (NCBI taxonomy): Eukaryota > Metazoa > Arthropoda > Insecta > Lepidoptera > Geometridae > Colostygia > Colostygia pectinataria. Next base: position 11,774,929 of record OX596353.1, on the reverse strand, counting down.
TATGTACTTAGATATTTTTTTATCATCTGTCTCATCCATTAAGTAGAAGCTTTACTGTATTAACTCTTAATTTCGTAGTAATTATGTTTATTCTTTAATATTTTTTTTTCCTTTCTCTTTTAAATTTAGATAACCTTTAGTTATCTAAATGGCCAAGAAGTGGCTACAGAAACGTCGGTCGTCCGTTGGCGAGATGGGTAGACGACATAGTGAAAGTCGCGGGCCGTAAGTGGATTAGATTAGCACAGGATCGTGCTAGATGGCACAAACTAAAGGAGGCCTATACCCCGCAGTGGGTGAAGTCAGGCTGTGGATGATGATGATGATGAACCTTTAGTTTTACTTTAGAGTCACATTTAAATTTTTCATTCATTCATTTATTCATTAAATTATTTTTCGCATACTGTGTTCACATCTAGAAGGTTGTGTAACACATTTATACCTAAGAATGTATTCTTGATAATTATTATTATATTGTGTAATGACTAGTTTTGTGAACCTGATAAAAAAAAACACCCATATCCCACAGCTATGACACCGGTCAACCTGATGGGAAAATCAGCGTCAGCAAATTGTCTTCTGTGTGATACAGTTGACGATGTATATCACAGTTTAATGGAGTGTGTTCGCAATGATGGCTTTAGAACCGGATTAGCATGTAGGTTTCGAGAAATAGGGCACTGTAACAGTGTTTTGGCTGAGCCTCTGTCGGACCCAGCCAGAACACTTTACAAACTAGCTATGTTAAGATTATCTTAAGTTGATTGTACACCATACCAAGGCGGCATAATCGCATGTGCGACACAGCCCTTTTATTATGAATAAAAAAAAAAATACACCAGTCAACTCTCGAGCGAGATTGATTGTGTCATAATCCACCACGCGGATGCAGATTGGTTGTTGTCGCACGATGTTTATATATATATATAGCGCACTTAAATAATATGTCCAAAATAAAGTTGCATTGGGTATGAACCCAGGATAGTAGGATCGCAAGGGGACCAATACACTACTAGTGCTCTAAGTCCTTTAAATTAAGAAAATGAGCATGATCCTTATAACCAAGCCTTAGTTCCTCATCACAGTTTAGTACTATCTATCTTCTGTCTCTGTCTCACCTGTCGTAAGAGTTGTTGGGAGTGAGAGAGCCCCACGCAGCGTCGTCGAGACCCTCCTTCGCCTCCGCAAGCTTGTACACTATTTCGGGGAATAGCGGACGTGCTTTAGGCTCATACTGGAAAATAATAATAATAAATTATGTTATAAACATCTAACTTTCATATTCGTTCCGTCTGGCTGTACTAAATTACTAAAGCATCAACTGTTATTAACAATTCATAAATAATAAATAAGTACGGCCACAATGTATTTTACGGTAATAAAATACACAACCCGCTAGCAAACTAAGCAATGTTTGTACCCAAGGGAACAATATACCTGATAGAAGATACTTGTAAATACATATTGTACTTGTGATACATACATAGAAACACCCGGGCCTCGGCGAACAAATATTTGTCACGCAGCGAAGATCGAACCCGCAACCTTTCGCTTGAGAACTGGGCACTCACTCGAGCTCTACAAACGGCGCGTAGTTGAGAGCTGGTTGTAGTGGTGTACTCACGATGCAACAGTTGAACGCGAGCCTCAGGAACTCGGGCACTGTGTCCTTGTCGCAGAGCTCCACAAACGGCGTGTAGTTGAGAGCTGGTTGTAGTGGTGTACAAGTTGTGGTGGTGTACTCACGATGCAACAGTTGAACGCGAGCCTCAGGAACTCGGGCACTGTGTCCTTGTCGCAGAGCTCCACGAACGGCGTGTAGTTGAGAGCTGGTTGTAGTGGTGTACAAGTTGTGGTGGTGTACTCACGATGCAACAGTTGAACGCGAGCCTCAGAAACTCGGGCACTGTGTCCCCCCCCTCGCAGAGCTCCACGAACGGCGTGTAGTTGAGAGCTGGTTGTAGTGGTGTACAAGTTGTGGTGGTGTACTCACGATGCAACAGTTGAACGCGAGCCTCAGGAACTCAGGCACTGTGTCCTCGTCGCAGAGCTCCACAAACGCCATGTAGTTGAGGCCGAAGTTGTCCGTGCGGGGAAGCACGTCCGGGTCGGCGTCCACCTTAAATAAATAACACAACAAAATATATAACTGATGAGCAATTGATCACTTTTTGTTATAATTTAGAAAACAGTGAAACTAATATGATAATTTTATAAATGGCTGGCTCTGCTTTAGGCGAATGCCTGCTTAGTAATCCGATCGCGAATGTTTGAAAATATGTTATGTTTTTTTTATTGATATATTTGATTAAACGTATAATATTCTTCTATACCGAAACCTAATTAGGTATTAAGCAAATTAAGCAACGCTCTGTGCGTGGTGCAGTCTATATGTTGGCCCACACACACGCGCGCTGGTTTTCAGACCAATTATTTATTTTTCATCGTGGACCCCTTAATCGGTGGTTTTCAGACCAAGTATTTATGTTTCATCGACCCCTTGAACGGTGGTTTTCAGACCAAGTAATTGGGTTTTACCCCTACAATGGTGTCAAACAGGTAAATATACTAACCCTGGCGATAAGTTGGCACAGTATGATCCCGTACGAGAATATATCGGAGCGGTGGTCGTACCACCGGCCGCGCAGGCACTCCGGGGACATCCACCACGGCGAGCCGACTGACGGCAATCGGTAGCCGTTGCTGGAAATATAACGTAACATAGCATAACATACCAACACAAAACATAAAGTATCCTTCATCATGACGACAGCCTTCTAATGTTCCCACTGTTGGGACACTGGCCTACTCTCAGGCGAGAGTGATTAGGTCTTAATCCACCACGCGGACCCAATGCGGATTGGTGGATGGCACATGTCTTTCGAATTTTTAGTTCTTGGACATGCCGGTTTCCTCACGATGTTTTCCTTCACCGTATGAGAGCACTGGCATTGCGCACATAAATTTTTCGAACAGAAAAATCCATAGGTGCACGACCGGGTTTGAACCCACGACCTTAGGATTGGAAGGCGGGGTCACTACCACTTGACCACCGGTGCTCTATGCAACAGTTGAGCGAGAGTGATTGGGTCTTAATCGCGGATCCGATGCGGATTGGTGGATGGCACATGTCTTTCGAATTTTTAATTATTGGACATATCGTTTTCCTCAAAATGTTTTCCTTCACTGTTTTAGAGCACTGGCATTGCGCAAATAAATGTTTCATAAGAAAAACCCATTGGTGCATAACGGGTTTCGACGAACCCACAACCTTTTTTTTTTATACAACTGAAGTGCCAATCAAGCGTACAGCCCACAAGATGGTAAGCGGTTACCGCAGCCTATGGACGCTTGCAATACCAGAGGTATCACTCGCGGGCCACAAGGGAGGCATAGATCGAAAGCCTCATGTGCCAGTAATTTCACCGGAAACCATACCCTTCACACTGGAACACAGCAATGCGAGCATTACTGCTTTGCGGCAGAAATAGGTATGGTGGTAGTACTTCCCCGGACGGTTCTATCACAAAGAACTCTACTACTCTTAAACCTTAGGCACAGAAGGTGTAATTACTACCACTAGAGCACCCTGGTAATTGATGGTAATGTATTATTATTAAACTGGTTACAAAATTTTATCAGCTAAGTCGTAAAATGTAAAACTCGTAACTCATCTAATTTATTCGTATGTTTCTCAACACGAATTCTTGATTATTTTTAAGTTATAAAACAAATATACTTTCCATGTTATTTAAATAGAAATCATCAGGAAAGAGATGTTATTGGAACTTACTTATTTCGCGGTTTTTACATTTGCATACGCAATTTTACAACCTTACATCATTATTATACGAGTTAAACTAAGTATTTTTTTAAAAAAGAAAAAAAATAATTTTGCAAGACATGTATCATCCACCAATCCGCATTGGGTGGATCCCCAATCAGTCTCGCTTGAGAGTAGGCCAGTGGCTAGCATTTATTCGTTTTCGGGACCGAACGAAATTTTAGTCCTTATCTTCGGAATAGGTAATGTTTGATGGTGGACCTGCAGATTACATTGGACGAAGTAACGTGCGTTTGTTAGTTACAAATATAACATAAAAAGGTTATGCTGACAGACTGAGTCAGAAATACGAGTGTGGCTAACCCACAGAACTATATTTGAGTAGAATGAGTGAGTGTAGGTAATTCGCGTGCCGAAAAAAGGGGCTAAGTAAGGGCTGAGAACCTCTTTACTCGCCGCGAAACTCAGTCTGCTCCCAAGCGGGGGCGGTGTGGTGCGGTGCCAGTGCCTAGAATCGGTTTGCCGCGTGCTTATCGATGCTTTTAAATAATTTATTTTCGCGCGGCTTATGTTTCCCGTCACTAAAATACATTTGTGTGTAAAATACAATCGACGAACTCTTTCATTCTACTTAAATATAGTTCTGTGGGCTGACCAAAGAATAGCCTACTTGATACTCACTCAAGGATCGTGAAATAGAATCGACGACCGATGTGGCGCAGCGGGCGCAGGTCCGCCTGCGACGCGGAGGTTGCGGGTTCGATTCCCGCCTCGGGACAAATGTTTGTACGATCTACAAATATTTGTTACGGGTGCATTGGGTATTTTCTATATATAATAAAAAAAGATATCTATCTATGTATTGTATTAAGTATATATCAGTCATCGTACCCATAATACAGCTCTGTTTAGCAGCATACCTTGGGGCTAGATGATGCTGTGTGGATTGTCCAGCATTATTTATTTATTTAAGCATGCATAGGTATCGTGTGGCCTTGGTCTAAGTAAACACTCACTTAGGATGTGGTATTCTGGCGGCTAGACCGAAGTCAGCAACAACAGCCATGTAGTCGCCGTCTGAGTATTTTCTTAACAATACATTCTGAAAAGAATACAATTAATATCACAAACCTGTTCCGAATACTCAATACTCAATATTTTTGTTGTCATCACATTGGTAGGTATAGTTCGCACAGCGGATCTAGGCTTCCGTGAAGTTAGCCGTTTGTGATGCGCAAAGACAATTTAGTTTGAAAAAGCTCCATTGCGCATCGAAACGGCTAATTTCACTACGGCCGAGATCCGTTGTGAGACCTAATACGTGGGGTGAAAATACAAATCGTGGATCACAATGTGCTGGGTGCACATTAGGGTATAAGGTGAAGGCAGACCGAGGTTTATTTTTAGGTAGGTACATATAAAGGCAAGAGTAACGAGTCGAGTAGGTATGAAAGGTAGGTAAGGTAAGTATTTTATAGATAGATATAGAATAGATAATTTTAAGTAAGTAAGATCGTATGAGTCAGTGTCACCAGAGTTAGTCAGTCCAACTCTGGTGACAAAGTTTTTAGACCTTTGTAATGGCCTAACTTTGAAAAAGACGTGCATAACGTGCCTTCTGAAGCTAATACTATTTACAGCACCTAGTTAAAATAGTATTAAGGTCTATTGGTAGTGACCCTGCCTTCGAATCGTAGATCGTGGATTCGATACTGGTCCGTGTACTAAAGGATATTTTAATTTGAATAATATTTGCAACGCTAGGAACGTATTAATAAAGATCATAATAGTTTGTATCATCGACGCGAATACGAACGCTAGGAACGCTAAAGAAAACATTGTGAGGAAACCAGCATGTTTAGTTAAAAATTCTTACGTAATTTAAGTAAACTGAAACTTTCTATCCTCTTTATCTTCATTACATATTAAAGCAAAGTCGCTTCCGTCTGTCCCTCTGTATGGATTTTTATGCGGCTTTATTCAGTAGCACAGAACAGATATTAGTACTACGTACAGAATGGCCAGTGGCCACTCCTTACCTCCCACCGGTTTTACTTACCCCACCCCGGTTGCGAGTATGCCGGCACCACAAGGCACCTTTCGCCGGCACTGAAGCTAAGTGCTAAGGCACGCGTTTATTTTGATTTTGTGTAGGTCCAAGCGCGCGCATGCCAGCGCGAGTGAAAGTGATATCTCGCTCTTGCTATAATTGTGTGGGGACAACCATGATAATCACACATATAATGGCACAGTTTACGTACACAAACCATGATTGCCACGCGTTTGCTTCATACATTTTATTGAGAGTGTCTGAGGTGTGTAAGTAGATAAAATTATTCAAGAGGAAGGTTTATACGTATAGTTTAAGCACCCATGAGAAGCCAGGGCGGGTCGCTAGTAAATAATATTTTCAGAATCAAATCAGTAATTCCATTCGATACCTTTAACAAACTTTACGATACAAACTTTACTCTTTGATAATACTAGAGTATTTTACAAACTAACAAGAAACAAACTTTACCCTTTGATAATCCTAGCGGTAGTATACTACTAGTAATAGTAACTAGCAACGCCGTGCCTCGTTTGTACCCTAGTTCGAATCGACCCATACAAAAAGAGCTCTTGCGCGATTCGCACTGCGGTTCCAATTGGTCGCGGTGCGAATCGCCAAAAAACTCCATCTCGGTCTCTGCGGTTTGATATAATTACAGCGGCTGCCGCTTGGACGGATTCTAAATCCAATTTACAGCGATAATTTCGTTTGTTTAGTTTAGAAGTATATTGCTACACAACCAGGTTAATGGCTATTGTTTTAGAGTCGATTTGTGTATACGTTGTCTTGTTGTTCACCAGAGGATGGAGGAGTGTAATAAAACTCTACAAGCATAATACATTGTGTTGAATTATACTTACGTTATGTGCGCACAACTATCCTTATCATCATGATAAGACTTACTGCACTCTCGCTAGAGAGTCTCAAACTTCCAACACACACAGGTATTGGAGCAAAATACATATTGGGCAGAAAAATCATGGGACGAACGGGGAAGAACTCGTCTAATTCTCGAGTTATAAATGCTTTATTAATGTAGGTTTTTGTACTCAACGTTCAAAAGCTTATGAGCATGTATTACCTAAAACCCATGAAACTGTGTATTTCTCTCAGTTATCTGGTATCCATTGTACAAATCTTGATAAATTTGGCCTGTGGCGATGTTTAAAATGTCCGACAATATTTATTCATTATTATTATACATTTTTAATGGAAACTTCGACTGGGGCACGACTGTATTTGATTTAAAAAAACAGAAGAGACAGACAGAACCACTACTACACACACCTCTTCGCTTTATTTTTTCTTTTCTTTTCTTTTAAACAATGCTTTTTTTTTCTGTTATTGTGTTCCGTGTTTTGTCAGAATAAAGTTTTTTCTTTCTTTCTTTCTTTCTTTCTTACTACACGAGTCGTTCGTCAACTCACACCGTGAATTTTGTCCTGGTGTGAGTTGACGAATCGTAAAAAAACTATAATCTTCGTTCAGTGCTATATGAACACCAGCAATTACCTTAGCAGTAAGATCCCTATGGAAGACACCGAGTGAGTGCAGGTACTTCATGCCGTCAGCGACGTCGGCTGCCAGCGACATGCGCAGCGTGTGCGGCAGCGGCGCCAGCGGCCGGCCCAGGATCAGCTGCTCCAGCGACCCGCCCTCCATGTACTCCGTGAGCGCGTGGAGCTGACCCTCGTGCACACACGCGCCCATGAACCTGAAATAATATGGTTATATGATATGTCATTATTGTCATCATCAACACAGACAGATCATAGATGTCTATTACTGGACATAGGCAATCATAAACCATAATTCTTTATTCAAAATATTTTTATTCAATACTAGCAGTCCGTCCCAGTTTACGAGTACAATAGAAATGTACCCGTGCAAAGCCGGGGCGGGTCGCTAGGAATAAATATTAGTAAAATAATTAGTAATAATTATTCGTAACAAACCAATATACAAAAATACAAATCTTCTCTCTTTAGAATAATGGTATAGATACAGATAATATCTTGATCATTTTGATACGTCTTATCGTCTTAGCGATCTGTCACCCTAAGGGGACAATACTAGGTGACAGATGGGAATATCTTATTGTTTGTGAACATAGGTTATATTTTCCCGAAAGAGTGCCATGACCTGAGGCCATGACGACCGATCCTGAACCTACATCAACTAAATAAAATAAATAAATAATTAAATCACAAGGCTTTAGTGAAATTCATAACATGATTACGTAGTAGATATAAAAAATGAAGGTACGAAAATTGACATTAAAATTGAAATGAATTTTACGCTAAAAATAATAATTATGCTAAGTAGAATCACTATAGTAGTGATAGTAGGGACAATAATGAATGAAAAGAGCGCGTAACTATAACATAAGTGGCATAAGCAAAAAGTGATTTGTATAACTTATTGCTATTTGCATAATAAGTAGAGCATGTAAAAGTTAATAAGTAATGTGCTGCCGTTGCAATATAATATTATATAACCATAAAGAAAGTTATTATAATTAAACTAGAATACACTAAAATACGAGATCAACAGAGTTAATAATTGATGTTAAATACAATGCTAAAACAATAGCCGTGAATACTATCACACTAATATTATAAATAAATGCAAAAGTTTCGGTGTTTAGATGGATGTTTGTTCCTGTATAACTCAAACCACTGAACCGCTGAAATTTATTTATTTTATTATATTATATTTATTTATTTATTTTTATTACATCATTATCCACTCTATCTTTACAGGCTAAAAACCTAATACGACAGAGAGTATACATTCAAATAATTATTATAGATTAAGAATACATTAATTAGCAGAACATTAGAAGAATCAATTAAAAATTAAATCGATAATACCTAAATAAAAAAAGCAAAAAATTAAAATAATTATATACCGCCTTAAATTAATTATTACTTTTGTGATTCTAAAATATACTGAGCAGCCCCTACAAATTCACTCAAAGAACATTGAAATAAATCAATATTCTCTGCTACTAGATTTAGTGTCTGAATGGTCCGTGTCAGTGGTATTTAAAACATAGATAGATAATGTCCGGTAATAGAGGACATAGGCTATTTTTTATCCCGAAAAAAAAAAACACAGTTCCCGAGTACCACGCAAACGAAGTCGCAGGCAACAGCTAGTGTTAAATATGTACTTCCTAATGTTCACGATATGGGTAAACTATCATAGCATAATGAAACTATGAAAAAAAATACGACAAGACGACGAAAGAAACGAATGAATACCATACAATTCAATAAACGCACTCATTTTAATTGGGTCTGGATAACTTGCATACGCGACAATAAGAAACATAATTGACAATGTATCAATAAATCTTCCGTCATAAGAAAAGCTACAATGAATGCTTTCTCGTATTGCATATCATGATGATGATGGTAAATCTTAACTGAGACTCCTTATTTCTTTGAGGAAACCACTTGCCGGCGTAATATGGAAAGAGAATGCCACTTAACAGTGAAAGTGAAACGGTTCATCATTCTGATGAAAAGGAAACTGTGAATTAATTAAAATGAATACGGAAACCCTGCATCATCATGACAGCCTTCTAATGTTCCCACGGCTGGGACACTGGTCTACTCTCAGGCGAGAGTGATTGGGTCTTAATCCACCACGCGGACCCAATGCGGATTGGTGGATGGGACATGTCTTTCGAATTTTTAGTTCTTGGACATGCCGGTTTCCTCAAGATGTTTTCCTTCACCGTATGAGAGCACTGGCATTGCGCACATAAATTTTTCGAACAGAAAAATCCATTGGTGCACGACCGGGTTTGAGCCCACGACCTTAGGATCGGAAGGCGGGGTCACTACCACTAGACCACCAGTGATCACAAACCCTGCATAGATGCATTTAAATATTTACTTGGATTATTGCCTTGTGGGCAAACAATTAAAACAACACATTAATATGACCAATGCATCGTTCAAGGCTTTTGCTAATTCTGATCTTCAAATCTTAATTTAATATTAGCTTATTTTATTCCCACGCAAATATCAAGGTCGATGCACTGAGATGATTATTTATTACAAATTAATTTTATAATAAACCAAAGAGCGGCAAAGAGCACAAACATGAATGTATGTAATTTGAAAAAGATTGCTGTATGATGACACAATGATACATAAGATTAGAAGATGAAGTTATTATATAAATTAAGTGAAATATTTAAAACTATGGACAAGGAACGCCAGTAAAAATATTATATATTTATTGCTTTGTTAATGTTTTTAAATTGTTATTATTCTTTAATTACATTTATTTTGAGTAGGAAAACATCAATTTATTAATACTCATGTTAGCTTTAATCAGTCCTATCAAAATAACCGTATAAAAATAAAATAATGATCCAAAGTCAAATGCGATACGACCGCCCATTGTAGTACCTGTTTTAAATTATATAAATGAATAAAAATAATGACGGGTTTATCTCGACGACACGCAAGAGTACGATGTGAAGGTATCAGTAATCAATGCAAATAGTCAATTAAATACTTCGCGTGCAACTCAAACGCGAGGACTCAATTATAATGAAACTCATCGATGGTGAGATAAACCCTAGTCGCAAAAAGACCAACTGTCTACCATAGCGTAGATTCAAGAAAATGTAGCGTGCAGCATAGTAAGTTGATTTATACAACTGTTGCAATTGCGTCGACAAAAACAGCCAAGTTAAGACTAATATCACTAATATATAGTCTAGTCAGAAATGGCCCCAATAAGTTGAGCTTCATGATATAAACCCTGGTAAAAAGAAAATGACCGAAAAGAGATGATTTTTTTGATGAGACATTGATTCGACTCATAGTTTATCCATAAAATCAACCGTGTAAAAACCAGTTGAATTGCAGATGTGTTGCACAACCGTCGCAAATTAGATTTTCTCATAACGTTATGAGGATAATCAATCCGTGTTTTGAAATAACCCAAAATAACTACCAAATTACAAAGTTTTAAATAATGCCATGTCAAATAAAATCTTTATTTTACATGGGAATGGTTGTGTCAATGCTGAAATTCAAGCAAAACAAAACATCCGAAACGCAGCTGCTCTAGATGAATGTGAAATAAGAAGAAACATTTCCCAAAGAACAATCGAAATAACGCAAGCATTGTTTTTACATCCGAAGATAAGCAAGACGGAAACGAGCGAAGTGGCAAGAGAGCAATGGGGGACAGTGTATTGTTTGGTTCATCTCATTTCGTAACTTGTTACGCAAATTTTATTCGCGACAGGAAGCAACTAATAAATAACGATGTTATGAGAACAATAATACAAAAGCTAGAGTTCACTAAATTCCGGGTCACTTTGGAGGAAGTGAGTGTATTGCGATTATTGTGGTTATGTGGCACAGTTTTGAATGTTTTATGCTATGAGATTACAAGAACTTACTGAGAATAAGAACACTAGTAAGTGTTGGGTTTTCTATGCTGACTGATGGACTGACTGAAAAACATTGCATAGTAAAAACGGTAAATAGAGACCTGAACCCTTTAGAGTAAGTAAAAATGAATGAAGGTAAAATTCCTAGATGACGCAGCGGAGAATAGATTGTATGAAAAAAAAAACAACAACGTAGAGAAAATCGCGGGGAGTTCCACATTACGGATCACAGAAAGAAAATTACGGTTAGTGACAAACCATCTTATTCGTAAAAGCAACTGTCATTTTAGCGGCTTGCTAATTATTGTCTTTCTTTGTCATTCTTCAGTTACAAAGACGAAGACAGATTTGAGAGACACATTAGCTAACAGACATTTATTGTATGATTATTAATAACAAAGGGTTTAGTCGTACGTCATGTATTACGTGATCACATTGTATAGTATGGGATCGACCTACTGATTATCAAAAATAAAAATAAATAGCTGTGCTAATTGTTATTTTATTTTAAATCTGTCGCTCAATGGATCGTAGCGCCAATTCTCGGTTAATGCAGTAATCAGTTTGCGGATTTTTCAATATATTTTCAATGATTTCTATACAGCTTTCCGGCGCCACATCTAGAGACGTAATTTCTCTATCAAATACCACATTTATCTTTACCAATGATCACATCCGTTTTCTATTTAAATTACTGATTTAGGTCTGTCATGTTTAGAACGTGTTTACTAAATTAAATGAAATTGTTTATTTGCTTGAAGTATGGTGAATTAGTTTTTACAATAACAAATTCAACCCGAGTTGTTTTTAAATTACACACCCTCATTCACACTACATTTTCTCGTATAAAGCCATCCTACACTCTATTTTCTAACTCTTTTTCTTTAATGTTTTAATTAGCTACATCACTATCTACATTAAATCTATAATAGACCTAAGCAAGAGCAAAGTCTCCTATGACAAGTACTTGTTTAGTACTTAAAAGGAGATTTTATCACTGTTAACATTGTAAATCTTTTGGAAACGCAATTAAAACATTTGTATTGTATTGTATTTGTAATTGGTTCCACATACCTCACTGATGAATCGGCGTGCAAAAAATTCAATTAGGAACTTATTCGAAAATTGAAAAATATATATATTTAAAATTAAGCGCTTTTAATAAGCAAATGATGATGATTTTTTTTAATTATACTTGTAAAGATACGATACATGATTCATTCAATAATCACAGTTGGAAAGTGCCTAGAGATCCTTGACTATTTTGCAACAAAATATTGCAAAACTTTTATATTGGCAATACCAATTCTACATACACTTAAATATTTAAAAGCTGACATTTAGCTAGTGCACCACGGTCTTTTATACGCTACTTCAAATCTTGGATGTGAATAATGCAAGATCAAAAACAATGAAGCTCATAAACCGGTTACCAATGTTTGGTCAACACAAACAATCGAACTGTGGTCAAAACGAAGGTTAAATATACACGTAGAAAGCAGGTTGCCAGACAGCAACTGTATCATCTACCTATTACCTAACTATATTACCCATTATATAAGACTAATGTGGTTGATTGATAATAACACAGTATTAGAAATAATTACCGTAGATTTAACTCTTTCACAAGTCGGGTTATGCTTTATAACGTGGAGCGAAAATATCTTGAAGAATGCTACTTACAGCTAAACAGCTAAGAATAGACTACAATCATAGAGCTAAGCATTTAAAAACTTGTGCAAAAATGAAAAAGCTCTTATGAAGTGCACCTAACCACAGTACACCAGCATACGAATTGTGAAACAATGTCGAAAATACATACAATAGTAAAAAAGAGAATTCTTTGTGATAAAGCTCGTCCGAGGAAGAACTACCTACCTATTTCTTCCGCCAAGCAGGAAATTACAGGCTCGTTAAATTTTTGATCTACATCTCAGAGTGGCAACGCGCAAACATATTTCTAATGTTGCAAACGTACATAGGCGACGATAATCGCTTACCATCAAGTGGGCCGTACGCTTAGTTGCCACTTTATAGATATAAAAAAAAACAAAATACGACGATCTAACGAGTTTTCAGCGACATGAACACTTACTAACTTTATCCGCTTTGCCGGTGCGGATAAGCGCTGGTACGACCTTACCAGGCTCCAACAACCTGTCTTTTATGTGAATGCGGTCCAAACAAAGGGAGTGGACGTCTGCTGACCGGTGACCCACTAAGGTTCTTGTACGATATACAAATATGAACCAATGCAAAGTTTAATGGTATTTTTAGCATTTAATATTTATTTATGTTGTGTATACGTTTCTGTTTATATGGCATGATTCATTGGGATATCCCATGCATCTGTGGGATCTGTGTCACAATTGATGTTGTGATTACAATGAGCAATGCTTGATACGGAAGGGGACATAACAACCGAGCTACTCTGTAAATGGCTGTAGTTTACTGTAGTGGCTCTGTTTATGATCGTTGTTAGATTGATACTGGTTTTAAAATAATTGTCACTTACAATCACAACAAATCAAAAGTCAGTATCATCAAATAATTGCAATTTAAAATTTCAGACCGGTAGAATTTGAACCCACAATGAGTCAGCAAACGCAATATCAGGGCGCCACCCGAATATAAGCTCAGACGAAAGTCTTGGAAGCTATGAACAAAGAGATTAGAACACTCCTTTCCCCGAACAGCGCCATCTAAGGAATAGTTTTGATCGAAACACGCTGAAAAGTCTACCATAGATCCACCGATATCATAGAATTTAAGAGTAGTAGAGTTCTTGGTGATATAACACGTCCGGGGAAGTACTACTCAAAGCTTTGGGTGGCACTGCATCTGTAATAGTCAGGAGTGGCTTAACATCAGGTGGGCGCCTTGATTGTCTTATCACTTGCTGACATAGTAAAAAAAAAAACTACCACCATACCTATTTCTGCCGCAAAGCAGTAATGCTCGCATTGCTGTGTTACGGAGTGAAGGGTATGGTTTCCGGTGAAATTCCTGGCACATGAGGCATTCGATCTTTGCCTCAAGGTGGCAACCCGCGAGTGATACCTCTGGTATTGCAAGCGTCCATAGGCTGCTGTAACCGCTTACCATCTTGTGGGCCGTACGCTTGGTTGCCAGTTGCCACTTCAGTTGTATAAAATAATTTAAAAAAAGAATTGAAACACGTTTTATACGTATATTAAGTACTCTATCTCGTCTTGATTAGAAATAGAAATAGAAATACATTTATTTACTGTAAAAATACGAGCTGCTTATAGATTATGCCAACTCAAGGTAAATTAAAGAAATAACTTCTCGTCCAAGACCCAGTTCTTGGCATGCCATGAATGAAAGCATCTATGTAATTGACCAAAGTGATTTTCTATATCTGCTGTATCCGCTAACCGCCCCTAATCGATGATCTACATTTCAAGAGGGTGATTTCTAACAGTTAGATTGCGTTAGCACACATTGTATTGGCTTTGCATCGATCCCAAATTCTTAATTGATATTGTGGTTTTAACACCTGACCGCTTTACACAATAAAACAAGTACACATGTGTCATCATCATCATGACAGTTTTCTAATGTTCCCACTGCTTGGACACTGGCCTACTCTTAAGCAAGAGTGATTAGGTCTTGATCCACCACGCGGACCCAATGCGGATTGGTGGATGGCACGTGTCTTTCGAATTTTTAGTTCTTGGACATGTCGGTTTCCTCACGATGTTTTCCTTCACCGTATGAGAGCACTGGCATTGCGCACATAAATTTTTCATAGCGCAAAATCCATTGGTGCACTACCGGATTCGAACCCACGACCTTAGGATTGGAAGGCGGGGTCACTACCACTAGACCACCAGTGCTCTAAGCCGTTGTAATACGTTTTAATATTAACAATAATTTAGTTTCAGTTGTAATTGGCAGTTAAAAGGTTACTCTGGAAAGATGGCAAACGAAATAAAATGTAAATTAGAAGACTGCGTTAGTCTCAGATTTAATATAAATAAACGATTATCTAAACAAATTGGCTGTTTTTGTTTTTATAGTGTTATTCAATGATTATTTCGTCCAAGCGAGATATGTCTCGATAGCTCAATTGGTAGAGCGCCCGCGTATCAAGCGGTGGTTGCGGGTTCAAATCCCGCTTGAGGCAAAATAATTTTTGGGATATTATAATCTTTATCTAAACAAAGCAACCAAAATATCTTAAATAACACAGAAAGCGTATTGTGTGCAAATAACAAAACTCAATTAAATAACACAGAAACTAACATCCAATCACACAAGTGAGTTTCGTGTCCCGACTCATTGACGTCATTGCAACAATAATTAGTTTAAGAGCACCATTGTTCAAATAATAATTACGTTATTGAGCAGCACATCTTTAAATGAACAGCGCAAAAAATATATCGCTATTGTCTGTTGTTGATCTCTCAAAAGGATTTCTTATAAACTAAAAACGTTTTGCACTTGCCAACTGTAAAATCAGAAAACGGAGGTATATGGTATATTATTTTACTATTATTATTAATATACTAATATTATTAATATAACACACAATTCATAAAAGGATAAGGCACTCTGTAGTGCTTACTTGACTATGATGTCTTGAATGTTTTTACATTTTCATACGTACACCGAATAATACCTTTATGTAGTTGATATGGCGTTATTGAGCTATTTCATTTAAATTTGTTGATACATCATCACGTCACTTTTATTATGTAAAGGTCCAAGAAACACGACTGTTTTTTTACAAATAGTTTATCAATATCACTTTACATGACATCTTGCTCCAATATTTTTTTTTTTATACAACTGAAGTGGCAACCCAGCGTACGGCCCACAAGATGCTAAGCGGTTACCGCAGCCTATGGAAGCTTGCAATACCAGAGGTATCACTCGCGGGTTGCCACCTTGAGGCTAAGATGGAAAGTCTCATGTGCCAGTAATTTCACCGGAAACCATACCCTTCACACCGGAACACAGCAATGCGAGCATTACTGCTTGGCAGCAAAAATCAAAATTGGATAAATGTCAAATAAGATCGAAATATCAAAAGTAATCAAATGCACCACACAATTTTATTACTTTTGTTATTTAGATTTTTGCCTGCTTGTATTTTAATTACTTGACTGGTGTATAAAATGATCATTAAGTATTATAAAAAAAAATGTTTTAAACTTCCTGGTACGAATACCTAAATAAAGCCGTTTCAAATGATATACGATAGATAAAAACGAAAGATTAGCTAGATAATCGTTATAGCCCGAATAAAGATTTATTTGTAAGACTTCTAACAACTTCATATTTGATGCCATTTTATTCGATGATTTAAATTTGGCTTTAAATTAAGCTACAGTAATTAGTATTTTAGATTCTTAAGATTTTAGTTAATAGACTTTATCATTCAGGAATTTGATGATCTTTTGTTTTAAGACGTTTGGTTTGATAAGATTTTAAATTCGTGGGAAACTACACTTAGTAATAATGTTGTGGTAAGAATTAGATTTAGGTAATTATAAGCTCATCACGACCGTTTTCTCATCATCATATCAGTTGCCTGATTCAAAATATTTATTAGGTCAACCGATCCCGCGGGATGAGTTGACTAAAGAGCCATTATGTCATATCAGCCTATAAACGTATGTATACCTACACGTCTGCACATGGATCTCCCCCAAAGAGTGCCCGCTTTCTATGTGAATAATAATAAAGTATCCACGTCATTCCTGCCCCCATACCATGAACTCTTAGAGCGATTCAAATTAGGACCTAAACTGAACAGTCACAAAATTTTGTACCATGAAACGAATAATTATTGAAGTCATGGTACAAAATTGTTTGACAATTCAGTTTAGGTCCTAAATTGAATCGCTCTAAGAGTTCATGGTAGGGGGGCTGAGCCTAAATATGAAACCACTTACCCAAGTATATTAGGATGTTTCAGTTTGTTCATGAGTTGAACTTCCCGAAGCATGTTCGGCCGGTTCGCTCTCTGCTGGTTCATCTTCAGCACCATCACCTTGCCAGAGGTTTTGTGTGTCACCTGTAACAACAAACAATCTGTTAGTATGCGTTCATTTATTCAATCGTATGGTTTATGTAATAGGTGTTTTTTTATACAACTAAGCTAAAAAACTAACCCAGAAGATGGTAAGCGGTTATCGCAGCCTATGGGCACTTGCAATACCAGAGGTATCACTCACGGGTTGCCATGCCTGTAATTACACCGTAAACCATACCCTTTGGACCGGAACACAGCAATGCAAACATTACTGCTTGACGGCAGAAATAGGTATGCTGGTAGTCCTTCCCCGGACGAGCTCTATCACAAAGAACTCTACTACTCTTATTATTGAAAACTGAACAAAAACTACATAACTTAAACTTTGTACTAGACTACTAAAGTAAACTGTATATGATGAAAGTAGATTATAATTATCATGCTGCATACATTATACTGATTGATTAGTTAGAAGACCAGAACAGCGTAGAAGTCACGGATGAAGCACGAAGGAGGTTGTTTTAAAAAACTAAACGAAGTACAATACATTATATTATACGCATACGCAGCGTTTGAATGGAGTTTTTACTCCCGTGTCTAACAAATTTCGACTCGATGCCAAAAACAATATTTTTTTCCAAAAGTAATTTATTTATTGTCGTTAAAGAAGACGGTTCGAAGCTGATAACTAAAACGCTAAAGATCATAATTAATTAATGAAGATTTTTTTATCAATCGGCAGAAGTACAATTTGGTATTTGTTATGAATTTTTTTATGTTGATTTCATGCATATATGTATTACCTTAGGTAAAGTAAGTAGGGAAGGTAAAAGACCTTGCTTGCTAGAGGGTATGTGATCTACTTGTGTCACCTGTCAAAAGATTTGATGATGAGTACACGCGCACGCGAAGGGTGGGTGTGACTCGCGTGGGTTTGTTTACCGTTCGTCTAATTCTAATTGTTTGGTTTCCATTCTGCTATTATTTATTTTGGGATTTCAGGGATCGGATATCGTTTTATCTTTTAGAGGACGAATATGAGAGCTTTGTTTGTTTTGCTAGGATTGTGTAGTGTTAGTGTGGTGACTGTGGTGTAGGTGGAATTTACCTAAGCAACACGATTTTTAACGATTGGGACGAAACTTTACAGGCGTGCACTAGGAAAGGTATTTCTAAAATTCAACTGAGAGAACCAAGTGGGAAAAAGTTGATCTAAGTAGCAGGGCATTATCATCAACATCATCATCATCATCTATAGCCTAGAAGCATTCAGAACTTCACGCACTAGCTTTCCTTAGTTCGTAATAGGCAGGTGCATTTTTCAAGAACCTTCAAAAATGTTATACTCAGCAACAACAACATGGTGAAAAATAAAGTTTCAATGAATAAAAGGTAAAAAATACAAAGAATATTCACATAATTAAATACCCAGCAATAACTTTCTTTTGATAAATCAGCCTCGGCGAAGAATTTACGACGTTACTTTGTACAAGACAAAGTTCGAGGAAAATCTCTCTACAGGTATGTTGGAAAGAGCCATTCATTAGCGAGAATCTATAAAAAAACAAAATATCCCTGCTGACTGTTGATCAACAATGTTCCTGTAATCGCCATCCATAATCCTGCGTGAAAGGTCAGGCAGGAACGAGACATCTTCTATCAAGACCTTTAGAGCGATAAGCCGTAGGCTGTTAACGGCTATAGATGATAATCTTTCTATACATCCGCGAAAATATCTTTTAACGGCTATAGATGATAACCTTTTTTTACATCCGCGAAAATATCTTACCATGTAGTGAAAAAAGTCCATTAAAAACTTTTTTAAACTTAACTTGAATATTCATCATCATCATATCAGCGAATAAACTTCTACTGTTGGACGCCAAAGAGCGCCATGACGACTGATCTTGAGCCTTCACCATCCTGCTAATGCTTTGATGTCATCGGTCCATCGATTACGACACTTAAATATTGTGTTTGTACGCATTATACGCTACGAGCGACGACGCTTCCAAACGGTAGTTTGTAAATTATCCTTATAAAAACGTAAGTAAGCTTGTTGATCAACAATGTTCTCGCTTCGCTAGCTTCCACAATAGCTATACAAGTTTACAAAGAAGCTTAATATCTTATTATGTAGCGGCAACATAAAGTGTAATAAAAACCCTGTAATTATGAAAGGAATCGTAACTTTGGCTTTATGAGGCTCCATCTCACGCTGGGGTATAATTTAGATCTGCAAGTTTGTAGAGCTTATTCATTCATGGTCATAATAATTTTGTTAATTATAAAATTCTAATCGTGATGAAAAATAATAAGAGGCCATATTAAAAGGACTATATTGTTTGCAATCATAGGCCATATTTGGAAAGAAGCTGCTACAAATGTTCATCTCTAGTGATCCGAACCACATTGTTATACATTCAAAACATCATAACTTGATCATTAGGTTAATTATAAGTTGCAAAGGTGCTAATGATCGTTGGGTGTAAAGCTAGTATTCTAATATGTTTAAAAAAAAACAATAGATCGTAGTAAAATCATGAGCTAAGTCTATGTCAATGGTCTATCGAGTAAGGGGGACTATACTTCGTTGTCCAGTTCGCGTTCGCTATTTGAATACCTTTTTTCCGTAGTGGTTATCGATTCTGCGAGCTATATGGCCTAACCACTGCCACTTCCAACCAGCCATAGGTCATATACCTACCATCAAATAAGATAGTCAATAGTCATATACCGTTTTGAGATTAAGTACAAAATTATCCGATTTATAGAGATATGTCACAGAACAGATATTAGTACTACGTACAGAATGGCCACTCCCTACCTCCCACCGGTTTTACTCCCGTTCGCGAGTTTACCGGCACCACACGGCACCTTTCGCCGGCACTGAAGCTAAAGGCACGCGTTTATTATGGTTTTGTGTAGTTCCAAGCGCGCGCATGCCAGCGCGAGCTAGTGTTCTATCTTGCTCTTGCTATAATTGGGTTGGGCCAACCATGACACACACATACAACGGCACCGTTTACGTACACAACCCTTGCATGTGGTGATTGCTATCCGTTTGCTTCATACATTTTATTGAGAGTGTCCGACTTATTTTCATGGCCAAAGCTTTCGTCACTCATTGAGTTCATAACTCCAGCAAATAAAAATGGCAATCAGCCCGTTCAATAGATAAGTAAGAGGATGCCGGCGGATGTACAAACCACATTTCAAATTCATTTGAGTTAAATCCCAGTCAGAATGCGGGCTGGCTTAGTGAAGAATAAACGGTTGATGATGTTGCACGATCGATTGATGTATAGCATTTTTAAAGATATTCTTCATAAAGGAAAGATAACCAAATGAAATAGAATAACAAAAGTTTCATTACAGCGAAACATGTTAAATGACATGTGGGAACTACTTGGGAATTGTCGCATTAAATTGTGGTTTGCGATTTAATATTATTTTGGTACTGTAAGGTCATATTGAGAAATTAATATAATATATCTAAACAAATCAAAAACAGAATAGCGTGCTTAAATATATTTATGCTTAGGAAACAACTATTGGAAGATACCATTGATCCCATCACTGTCTTTAGCTTCAGTAAATATTTGCGTGCTCAAAATGTGCAAGCACTAAATCCTGATCGAAAACTGCAAATAATGTAAAAAAAAAACCCTGTCCCCCCTGTCTTCTCTTTGTACATTTATTTTTTTTATGGAATAGAGAATTAAAAAAAAACCATATTTAGAACGAAAAACTTATGTTGTGTGCTGTGCTGTTTCAACGCCAGGCAACAAAGAATTTAAAAAATTGTATGTTTTGAACAAACTTATTTAGGTTTCAACGCCAGCTAGACTCGTAAACAATGATTGTGTACGGGTGAATCTGCGTGTATGTAGGCCGAGACGTGTTGCAGACCAGATCGTAACTCTAGATTTCTAGACTACCGCACGGATTTACCGTACCGTGGCGTGGACGTTGCTTTATTGCAGCCTATTGTATTTGTATTTTTGTATATTGCTGTAGTGACACAATTATATACAGAATTATATAAGGTCATAAGGACAAACTTAAGGAATAGGTTCCACACATAAAAATAAATAGTGATGGGGCATTAAACTTAGCAAGTGAAAAACAGAGATATGAGGCACGAAATCCACGCATTTATTATTTGATATTGTCACAATTGACTTTGTTTGTGATTTTGATTGATGATTTGGACACAATGTGTGTCCGACAGCGGATACCAGAGACGACTGGTGCACGTCGCCTGCGGGGTGAAGTAGTGGCGCATCAGTTTACATTTTTGCTGACAACACTATAAATTGTGTCACTACGTTGCTTTAGTCAGACTCGTTCGCTAGTGTGTTTTAAGATCATAGGATTGTATTAAAAATTACCTCCGAGGCTCCGATCATTGTACTTGTATTTTTACTTCATCCTCGTCATCACTTTGCAAGAAAACATTATCTGTGACAATTTTAAAATTTTATCATAGTTATACTAAAACGAATCGTTGTTTATGTCAATTTACTAATACTAGGTACCTTGTCTTTATTATTTAATGCATATTAAAATGTATTATGTTGTAAGGAATTCCAAGATTGAGATAAGGAAGTCTAGTATTAAATTCCAAATTGATATAGCAACGATTGCCCCGTGGCCAGAGCAATAAATTCAAGTTTTTGATATATTAACATTATAATTTCGATACCATTCATCTTTAATTTGATATATAGTTCATCCAAACTAAGCATACGTATAAAAACTTTGTTATTGTATTAAAAAATCCAGATGTCAATTCCATCCAATGTAGGGTACATAAAATATTTTGAACCGTTCTCATAGTTTGCCCAACAAGGGACGAAGCGACTATCATCTGGAGGGTATACAGAGGGGAGCAAAGCCGGAGAACTCGGTAAACGCATTAAATAGTAGGGTAGGTGCCTAAGTTTATATTGCCGACGCCATCCGTATTTATAAATGCGGGAAGGGTAGCAAGGAAACCATTATGAAACATAATAACATTTAGATAGAGACTTTATTATCATCATCTTCATCATCAAAATAAACATTTCGATTCAACTTATGAGAGCTCAAAAAACACATCATCCTCTCATCATCAGACATCCAGAACGTAACAACAATTACATAGCCACAACATTATTTTGGTGTTATTTGCGTTCTTCGTGCTAAAACTTAGTAAGTAAGTAAGCTCGTATGAGTCAATGGTCAACTCCCGTAGGCCTCTGTCATGGCCTAACAATTTTTGAAAAAGCCGGGACCGACTGCTTAACGTGCCCTCCAAAACTTAGTGTAAATAACTTACGAGTATGTTCGTAACATTTAAGACTGTATCGTAGTTCTTTCGAATCGGTCTTTCTGTTTTGTTATTGTTATTACAATAACCATTAGTAAAACACACATCTAAAGCTACACACAAGACACAAGTCGACATGATTGTGCCAATAGCTGATGCAACTAGGCTTGACTTGTCAAACATTGTGCGTTTCGTCAGGGGTGTCAATGTGAGGTCAGGGCTTTCTTGTCACATATACCTTCGTGTTACTTTACAGTTAAATTGAATCAAATGCTACAAATAGCTTTGAAAAACGTTTGGTTGAAAACTATAGTTTGGTTTTCGTGTAATTTTAGTCTCGCATATCAAGCTTTTTGTAAGTCTAGGCATATTAGATTTAGAACAGATTTTGAGTGTACGACGACTTTTAACGGTAGTTTTGCTTGTGAAGAGTATAATGACCTAATACATAAATAAAAGTTGAATGAAATTTCACGCCACAGTGTGTATGACTCATTGTGACTAACACTAACATGAAAGTGTCAGTAATAAAATAAAACGAACAAACGAATTGATATTTGAAAATGTAAACATGTAAGGAATGTCTTTTACAACATGATACAAATCATAGCTATAATGTTACGATTGAACATACAAAGTTATAGAGCCTTTACACTCCCACAACCTCATAAACATGCGAAAGCAAATACCTGTCTAATTCCAAGCCCAAACAGTTTTTTTTATCCTGAGTGGCGTCCACTAACAGTACTCAACGCCTACGAGCATTGGCACTTAAACCGGAGACTTCGCACTTCATCCTCTCGGGATTTTAAACTTTAAACGAAAGATGCTAAGTTGAAAATGGTTTGGTGTTGTAATTGTGTGAAGACGCATCTTCGCGGCGGACTGTCACAAGAATGGCTCGACCACTTGACACGACCCCGCTAACGAATTGATGATGAAGCTTTAGCGTATAAGGGGATAACTGGAGAGCATTTAGAATTCCACGATAGTGAGTCAAACTTTTCTGAAAACATCCCAACTAAATAAAGCTTGCACTATGGGAACCAGATAACTAATGGATTAGGTACTTTTATATATTTTGTTTTGTAAATACTTAATTATATTATAAATAATACATAATAGCCAGGCACATAACAACCATCTACCGCAGTATCGCAGTACCAACTGAGCTGTGAGGCTAGTCAAAAAAAGAAAAAATAGTACTCCGGAATAAATTCCGGAATTAATCTGCAGCTTGCTAAACCTTTTTTGAATCACTTAATTGTTTTGCGAGAATCCAATTCAAGTTCTGGATTGAACGCGCGCATAAAACATGCAAATAGTGAAGGTTTTTTGTAAAATAAAGAAGCAGCATCGTCGCATCCACGTTTGTAGAGCACGGTTGTATATTAATAAAGTTATTATAGTTGTGAACCCGCGAGTTCGATTCAAAGACGGTATTGTGGTAAGTTTAGACCTTGGACGAATTTACAATTCTTGGTTTAGATTAGACATAACAGCACTAGTTAACGTAAACAAACTTGTACTGGCGAACATTTCTATACTTTGCTGTATGTTAGCAGTTAAAGCTACATTTCAGTAAACGGGTGAAGGCAATCTGTTTTCTCTGAATGATATGATAACATGGGAGAATGATAAGATAATCAACAACACTCGCGTCAATGTGTGACTTACGTGAAGCTAAAAATATTCTTATCGGATGCATAGCTGCGGATGCAATGCGGCACCGCATCCCGAGCGTACGTAACTACGAAGATATGCTGCGGTATAATATCATAGAACCATGTGTTTTAATATCCGTATGTTTTATAAAGATTAAGAGCATATTTGTTAAAGATTAAAAAAATTTCAGTGTTACGCATTTGAACATAATAAAGAACACACACACAATATTCGCTTTCAAATGTTGCAAAACCTTAAAATTTATAACCTGCTCAACACAATCTTGTTTGGATAGTTTCCAATGATCTCAAAGCTACTGTATTTTACTCAATGTAAACTACGCATTGTGAATGGGAGCAAATAAATCGTCTTGTACAAGGAGCGCTCCACGATACCGTTAAACGGAAATGATAGATGAAACTGCAATTTATGTGAAGCTTCATACGTAAGCATTAATGTAAATAAACCAATTGAAATTCAATAAGGAGGAGATCTCTAAGTCAATAGTCAGTACATTCTGTATAAAAAGATCTAAGAATTTAAAAGATAAAAAGGTGCAATGCTTCATTGAACTCCCATCGACAAAGGGAAATATAGTAAATATGAACTTTATCGACCGTATTGTCCGTTTTTCATCTAATCATCATCAATCATCATTAGTTACAAATTCGCTGATGAAAACTAACATAACCATAATACGACCCATATCCAATAGGATACAATACAACGAAAAAAAAAAAATTTTAATATACAAATTCAATCTTATGATCAAAACAGATACTATTTCAATTTAATTGAGTTAATTTCGGTCTACACTAATGTGCTGCTAGCAATTACTCGTTAAATTTATGATAATGCAGTGAGAATGACCAGAAATTTATATTTTGAAGCATCAGCAAGTGACTGACCTGTGGATTACGCTCCGCTATTTTATAATAGTAGAACAGTAAGGCGAAATTCAATACTGCGTTATATCTGAAACTAGCTGATTAATAGTAAATACATGACAATAATCAGTGACACCGATAGCATATCGTGCCGGTGTCGTTAACACTATATCTATAGACATAAAACGTAACGATAATGGCGTTAACAACCAGCACTGTATAGCAGCTGCAGAAGAAGTTTAGCAACTTCAGCGACCAAAAGCATTCAAAAACCGAACAAACAAAAAGGTCAAAAGGGACTTTTCCTACGTATTACGAAGCTAGCTTATTTTGTAGCAGTACCAATGTGAATGCAAAGCGTTCTAGCACCGAGTTTGTTATTGTAAAACTTTTTTTTTGTTGCGTACTTCTATACAAACAAGTTACGTTCACAAAAGGTTGTGAAGCTACTTTTGATAAGGACTGTGCTTGTCATAATGGTCCGTCTGTCACGACTGCCCTGTACAAACAACCGAAACGTGTTCACCGACGGAATTAGAAGCCATTGTTTCGAACCTCTACCTGGCGGAAACCATATTTTCGATCCTCTGAATTTTGTGCTTCTATAATCTTTTCACGTAACGCAGCTCGTGATCGTACTAAATTTTAGAGCTAATAAATATTGAGTAAGCATCATCTTTCGCCGTATTATTTATTAAATAAAACCGTAAAAAACGGAAACTCTATGTTCAGTGTTTATTTATAGCCAGCCTCCAGCCGTACTCATACCGAATCATATTCCTCTGGTCTAAAGGTAAATCGCAAGTCACATTGAGGGAATACGATGATAACAATTTTATTAAAAATGACACATCAACTAGTTGATTTATTTAATTATTATATATATTTATTTACATACAGATAAAACATGACAGTTTACACCAAGGAGTTATATCTTTTTACATTTACATCCAAGATTAGTTAGAAAAAAAAAACAGAAAACAAATAGTAATAATAACAATACACTTTTGTTTAAATCCACTAATCCGCATACTCTCGCTCAAAAGTAGGCCAGTGTCCCAGCAGTGGGAACTTAAGAAGGCTGTCATGGTGATTACTTAAAAATAGGATAAACTAAAATCCTCCCCCGAGCTCAATTTACTCCATTCGAAAAACAGACCCCCTGTTATGCATGCCCCATTCGGGAGTCTTAAATCGCATCCGTAAATCCGCCTGATTCTCAACCGTGCGAAGGTAGAGATAATCTGTATTGTCCATATTTGCGCGGGTTACAAGCCACGGCATAGGGTCACAGGGACCCTTATTATGAACGGTATCATGACGCTCGACAGCGACGAAGCTAGGAAGACTTAGCAACGGGACAGCTAACAGAGAAAAGCTTAGGAATCAAATCACCCGTCACTCTAAAACCGTTCTATGAACAGCGTATCTAAGGTAACTGAACTTAAAATAGAGCAGGATTATTTGGACTGGAATAAATTTGTATAGCTTTCGATTTTTAAACTGTACGCACTCAATTTATCAGTACCAAAATAAAATTACCTTGTTCAAGGTATTTTTTTTGTATTACCAATAGGTACTAATCTTTTTTGGATTGGTTATCTATGGCACGTGGGTTGAAGACAACACGTAAACTGCGTGTCCTGTACCTCGTTGTTCTAACATGGTGTGTTGCTTTTATAGCAGATGCAATTATGTAAATCTCCTCTGGAACCCGGAAGGATCAGCAATTAATTTAAATGGTTATAATATAATACCCGTTACGAGACTGCGACTTCATGTCGGAGAAGTTTTTTTTATAACCAAACAACAAGGCCTTTACCATCTCATCATCATCACCATGACAGCCTTCTAATGTTCCCATTGCTGGGACACTGGTCTACTCACGAGCGAGAGTGATTGGTCTTAATTATGCGGACCCAATGCGGATTGGTGGATGGCACATGTTTTGGCAAATTTTTAGTTCTTGCACCATGCCGATTTCCTCACGATGTTTTCCTTCACCGTATGAGAGCACTGGCATTGAGCACATACATTTTACGAATAGAAAAATAAATTGGTGCACGACCGGATTCGAACCCACGACCTTAGGATCGGAAAGCGGGGCTACTACCACTAGACCACCAGTGCTCTAATTTAGTATCAAATTGGTTACATTCGATGTGTGAAGTGCAAATGCTGTAGTGTCTGGGTCAGGTTTGTTTATAACCACTTGTGAAATGCCTATTGTCAAGTTATTTTGTTTTGTTCCTTTCAACATATTGAGCTCTGATTTTAAACCGACCATCTTAGGTCTCAGATCCTCCATTGTCTTACTGTTTCAACCCTGTCGACATTGACATTGGCAAAATTGTGGCAACCCGGCCACAGACAGTTTAGGTTTATTTCACGTTTTTCTGCAAAAGCGCGAACCACGTCTAACCCATATACGGAATTTGCAGATAAACTTTAGATTTCGCACGGCTGGATCGTTACCATAATACCGAATTGATGCGATCCAAGAACCGTTGAACCGGGATATTAGACTCCGTGCTTTTATTTTATACTAGCCGTTTCCCGTGACTACACTTTCTGTTTGTGTAACTTTCTGTTGTATGTTAGTCTACCAATTATTATATACACAGCTTTTTTCACCTCTTTGAATAAAGCATACTTGATCTACTTATATTCAATTATATATGGATACGAGCTGACCTGCGCGGCTTCACCCGCGTTTTAGCAGTTTTTATGCTATCACACAGGAACAGTTTATTTTTCCGGGATAAAAAGTCACGGAGATACGTGTTAACAAACATACACACCCAGACTTTCGCATTCATAATAATTAAGTAGGATAGGATTATTCAAACATATAATAGCTTCGTTTACCTCTTTTGTAAAAATTCACTTGATCTAGGTACTCGTGTAGGTATCCTATATTCATACATTTTAATTCACAACAAACAGTTACGTCATACGTGACGCTGGGTTATACAGACGTACCGGACGATCTTTTACTCGTAAGTACTCTTTATTGAACTATGGAAACCTAAAACGAGTCCGTAGGTAATTGACCGTCTATGTTTGATCATGTTATATTTATAACAAACTAGCTAACCCGCGCGGTTTTACTTATTTTTTCATTTAATCCTTCCCTGGACTCACAGATATATTTTAACCAAATCGGTCCAGCCGTTCTCGAGTTTTAGAGAGAGAGAGAGACTAAAGAACAGCATTTCAATTTTATATATAAAATTTATAATAAAGAAAAGAAGCGTTATTGTTAAGTATTCCTAGAACAAACGATGGAGTTATGATACTGTAATAAGTGTTTGCCTGCTCTAAATACTTGAACTACTTACGGAAACTTCAGTTTGAAGTATTTAGAGTGGAAACAAGTTTGATTTAGATAATGATAGCTGCATAAATAGAGAATGAGCTCAACTATTGTAAGACGACAGTCGCCAGATAACTGAAGGACAAGGATTAATAGATTATGACCAAAACACACTTTAAGCAGTTTTTAAACTTATTCGAATTTGTTTGAATGCGCTTTTTCGAAGGCCTCAATCTTGCTTACTTCGAACAACAGCTTATTCATAAAGGTACCAATCAATAATTACTAGAAACAAACTTTTCATATTAAGGAGAACACACAAAAACAATAGCCTTTTTTAAACTTTCGCGATCAGAACACATATTTTTATAATATATTGTGGGCGAAATAAATAAAAGCTATTACGCGATATGTTCCCGCAAAATATTATTAAATACACATAAAATAAGAACACCAAACGTTTGCCTACAAAGAAAAAGGTTTAGAAAACTACTATTAAACCTGGAAAAGCTCAAGCAGAAGATTCAGGGACTGGGTAGGTGGGTAGTCAACGTAACAAAATGTTCAACGGTTGGAATATGCAGGTGTCAAAATGTCTATAGGGACCGGCTGTCTATGCGACAAAACGTATAAAAGTCAAAATGTGCAAGAATGCTTAGCACCACAGAACTATATTTAAGTAGAATGAAAGAGTTCGTCGCTTTGTATGGAAACCGAGCGTGCAACATTTTGCGTATTTGTATTTTACACACAAATGTGTTTTAGTGATGGGAAACATAAGCCGCGCGAAAATTAATGATTTAAAAACCATCGATAAGCAAGCGGCAAACCGATTCTAAGCACTGCCACACCACCACACCGCCCCCGGTTGGGAGCAGACTGAGTTTCGAGGCGAGTAAAGAGGTTACTCAGCCCTTACATAGCCCGTCTTTTTTTGGCACACGAGGTACAAAAAAAGACGGGCACTCACTCATTCTACTTCTAATATAGTTCTGTGCTTAGCACTGTCTCAAGCTCACCGAGTATTTCAAGCTTATAGTAACGGGCATCGGACAGTATCTAAAGTATACAGCCAAGCGCCGTTCCACGGTTGTAGCCGTGCCGCGCATTTTACAAATCCTCTTTAGGTGTTGGATGAATTATTATACGAAGCTCTACTTTACTCGTTCTTTGAGATTCAGACAGATTTTCTTGAGCCAAAAATCGAACAGGAACAAACGGGCAGAATTACGAAAGACTTTATAAAAAAACTAGTGGAATGACCCGCGACTTTGAGACTTTGTCCGCGTTAGGTGTTGAATTTCAGAAAATCGTTTTTTTAGTGTACCCTTATACTAAGTAAGTAGGTTCGTATGAGTCAGTGGCCAACTCTGGTGGCAGAGTTTTTAGGCTGCCCAAAAGCCTCTGTCATGGCCCTGTCAATAACTTTGAAAAAGCCGGGCATGGCTCTGTCAATAACTTTGAAAAAGCCGGGGCCGACTGCTTAACGTGCCCTCCGAAGCAACCCTTCTCTATAAGAGCAAGGTCTCCTTCAAATTTCATGTTTTTTAGGACTTATGCTGGCTGCGCGTTCATCTGTCAGTCAGTCACGAAATCCTTATTAACACCCAATCGCTCTCGCTTGAAAGGAGGCCGGTGTCCCAGCAGTGGGAACATTAGAAGGCTGTCATGATGATGATGATGAAAGTATTAAATTAGAATTAGTTCTAGTAAGTTTGTACAATGCCGTGGTTCTCCCTGGTGGCGGAATTTATAGGCCGCCCTCGTTGTTAAGACCTCCGTCATGGCCTAACGATGTTTATAGACGGAATGTTTTTTTTTTTAATTTAACGTGCTTTTTGAACACGGATGCGATTATTAATTAGTGCTCAGATTTAGCATAACGTTACTTTAAATATTGTAATAAATTCTTAAATTTTAATTTATAATGCTTTTGAAAATCATTAGTTATGGGTTTTTAATCTATAAAGGTCTGTTTTTAACAAACTAAAATATGCAATTACTTTACAAAATACATATGAATCAGTTGAGCCATAAAGTACCTCAAGTACCTTCCCAAAAATAAGAATAATTACTCAGTGATTTCTTGAAGAGTTTTTATGTTTCGACTCTCAATAACCTTGAAATAACGAGTCTCAAAATCATTAGATTTTGCGAGATAAATTGTGTGAGAATCGCAGTCATCGTGTTATTGTCTTGGATAAATGAATAACAATTTAATGTTTTTTTGGATACTGTGCACGACGAGAATTAGTTTAAGTTAGATTTAGTTAATTTTTGTTTAGAGTTAAGTTCATGTAATAAACCTGTTCGGCCTTGGCGGACGGTGCAGATGGTTGCTCAGCAGCTAGCGTTTGACAGTGACGTTGACATAAGTCAATCGAACGAACGGTCAATTGCGTCCGAGACAATATTGTTCGTGTTCTCGGTCGCGTCATCTTCGCGTTACAGTCCGCTCATCGTTATCGCTCTCTTGCTTCGAACACGCTCGGAAACGCACGTCTCACGCTAGCACGCTACTGCAACCATCGACATCGGCCACCATTATCGCATAACTGTAAAAGGCATTTTCTCTTCGAAACCCAAATAACCCCTCATCGTAGGCTGTAGGTACAGGCAGGTTAAAATCGAACTCGCCACCTGTCTGCCACAGTAATTGGTCCATCGAAGCCGGATCGGGAAAGTAATTGGTCCAAACGAAGCGGATCGGTAAAATGCCTCTCACGCGGTCGATGTGCAGCAAGTCGGCAATGAAACAAGATGACAACGTGCCGCCAGCTAAGGAATCGACAGAACATCGAAGCATCGAACATAGAATCGAGAAGAGCGAAAAATCGACGACGGCTCAATCGCAGGTGCCGCCCGTAAAACCGCATGATGTGGTACACCACGAGGTTAGTCCATCGATACGGTCTAAGTCACATCAATGGAGGGTCGCTGAGGCAACAGAACGACTTGCACGAGCCAAATTAGACGAGGCACGTGCGGCGGCCGTGCTTGCCGACGCCGAGATGGCTAGAGTCTACGCTGAAAGTTCAGACGACGAGCTAGAGTCCATTCCAGATAAATCAAAACACGTACAAGGATGGCTCGAGAACCAGCCAGCACGACCAGAGTCACCATCACCACGTGCCACAACCCAACCTCAAATAGACCTATCACCACTGGTTGCAGCACTAACTCAGGCTGCCCGGACTACATCACATCGGCCACCCAAGTTCATTGAAGAACTACCATACTTCAATGGGAGTAGCGGTGAGTGGATCTCATTCAAAGCATCATACAGAGACACTAAAAATTATTACAGCAAGACGGAGAACTGCATGAGGCTCAAGAAAAGTCTGCGAGGCATTGCTAAAGAAGCTGCTCAGTCACTGTTCATATCAGAGATGGATCCAGATGATATTATGAAACATCTTGAGGTAAGGTTTGGTCGTGCCGATGCACTTGTTATAACAGAGGTAGAAAAGATTAAAGGCTTACCTAAACTTACAGATAACCCTAGAGAGCTGTGCATATTTTCTAGCAGGGTCAACAACATTGTAGCAGTAGTGAAATCACTAAACAAAAATCACTACTTGTACAACCCTGAGACTGTTCGAATAACAATAGAAAAGATGACCTCTGCTATGAAGTACAGGTGGTATGATTATGCAGCTGCAAGGAGAGAGGATGAGCCAAACCTAATAAAGCTTGCATCTTTTTTAGCTAGAGAAGCCGAGCTATGCAGTCAGTATGCGCAGGCAGAAGTTACTAGAGACCGTTCACCATCAAAGTCACACCGCACCTTTGCCACCTCACCAGCAGCTACATCAACCTCATCGAAGCCGCCTAAGAACAGCAAGCTGCCACCCCAAGCGAACGAGATAGAAGCTATAACCAATGTAAGTGATCGATGGGAAAAAGCTAAGATACTAAATTTATGTTTTAGATGCTTGCACAAACGAGGCTTTCGGCACAGGTGTGCATATCAAGCGTGTGGCATAGCAGGCTGCGAAGGCTCACATCACCCCTTCCTGCACAGCGAGAAGCCAGCAAAGACAGTGACGGCGGCGGTGACTGCAGGGGAGAACGAGGATGATGCGACCACACCTGAAACGGTGACCACCACAAGACCGCATACGCAGGATAAGGCGTTCCTCAAGGTAATACCCATCTGTATACAAGGCCCTAATGGTACTGTGGATACGTTTGCCTTACTCGATGAAGGATCTACTATTACATTGGTTGAAGAGCAAGTGGCTCGAACCATTGGAGCCACAGGACCAATAGAGCCATTTAACATAGAGGGCATTGCTGGAGCCCAGATTAGTGCCGGCTCATCAATGAGAGTAAGACTAAATGTAGCTGGCAGACATAATAACGTAGAGCATGAAATCAAAGCTAGAACTATACATCAACTGGGACTGTCACCCCAAACTGTTGAGGAATCGATTATAGACCAATGCAAACACCTACAAGACATTGCCAAGGAGCTTGTTTATCAAAATGGCACGCCAACCCTACTGATTGGCCAAGACAATTGGCACATCATCGTGAGTCGATCAGTAAGAAGTGGCACTCGAGGACAACCAGCTGCATCGATAACGGAACTGGGTTGGGTACTACATGGTTCTTCCTTCCTTCACGGTCAACAAAGAGTACATCATATAGCAAAAGTAGAGCAGTCGGAGAAACGTATGGCGGAACTTATGAAATCGTTTTTTGATCTAGATAACATAGGAGTGGAAGCCAGGTGCCCTAAAAATGACAAGAACGCGCAAGCCCTGGTTCTGTTGGAACAACGAAGTCATCGACTGCCTGACGGACGGTTTGAAACAGGGCTGTTGTGGCGGGATGAGTCCATCGTTCTACCCAACAACCGAGAGACAGCGGTAAGACGACTTCACAATATTGAAAACAAACTCGAGAAGAATCCTAAGCTAAAAGAGCAATATCACACACAAATGGCACATTTACTACAGAGTGGGTATGCAGAAAAGGCCACTGACCCGCCACAACCTGGACGTACCTGGTACTTACCTCACTTTGCGGTCACCAATCCATCCAAACCAAAACCAAGGATAGTACTCGACGCAGCAGCACAGACTTGTGGACTTTGTCTCAATGATTGCTTGCTTACAGGACCTGACCTGCTGCAGTCACTGCCTGGGGTACTCATGCGCTTCCGCCAGAGACAGGTTGCCGTCACCGCTGACATCCAGGAGATGTTCCTCAGAATCAGCATCCGCAAGGAAGACCGAGATGCTTTAAGGTTTTTATGGAGAGAGGGTCAACACCGGCGGGAGGTGCCTCCTACTGAATATCGAATGCGGAGTGTCATCTTCGGTGCCGCTTCATCGCCGTGTACCGCAATCTTCATAAAAAACAAAAACGCTGAGGAGTACAAAGTCAGGTACCCCGAGGCATCAGATGCTATTATTAGAAATCATTACATGGATGACTACTGCCATAGTTTTGACACGATAGAGGAGGCCATACAAATCTCATCCGACGTAGACCATATTCATAAACAAGCGAAGTTCTACCTACAGAAATGGGCATCGAATCAACCCAGAGTAATCGAGGCTGTAGCGCCAGAACAACCAAAACGTAACGAGCAAGTCGAACTAAACGATGGTCAACTGTTTGAGAAGACACTAGGACTTGTGTGGAAACCGCAAGAAGACGAGCTAGCATTTAATTTAAATCTGAAAAGAGTCGCTTCAGAGGTCCTTAACGGCACAAAACGACCTACCAAACGAGAAACGCTCAGGACAATAATGTCTCTTTTTGATCCTTTAGGTCTAGTAACTCCAATCACCATGCCAGCAAAACGCCTCCTCCAAGACACCTGGCGACTGGGCGTCGAATGGGACGCCGAGCTGCCGGGCGAGCTCCACGCTGCGTGGCTCGAGTGGCTGGGCCACGTCCAGCGCCTGCAGCACCTCTCGATCGCGCGCTGCTACCCGCGCTACGCTAGCGCAATGCATCTGGAGATGCACATCTTCGTTGACGCGAGCTCGACCGCTTGTGTCGCCGCCGCCTACTGGCGCGCGGTGACCGAGTGCACCATCGTTCACCTGTCCCTAGCCATGGCTAAGGGAAAGGTAGCCCCCCTGAAAACGACATCGATCCCGCGCCTGGAGCTCCAGGCGGCCGTGCTGGGTAGTCGCCTGGCCCGCACGGTCGAGCGCGAGCATGACTTGAAGCCGGTACGCCGGGTCTTTTGGTCCGACTCGCGTACAGTGCTCGCCTGGCTCCGGACCGGTCCCCGCGCCTACAAACCCTTCGTCGCGCATCGACTGGCGGAGGTTGAAGAGGACACAAAGGTCTGCGAGTGGCGTTGGGTGCCCACCGCACTCAACGTCGCCGACGACGCCACTCGCGGCACGCCGAGCGGTTTTGACCGCAATCATCGCTGGTTCTGCGGCCCCGACTTTCTCTACCACCCTGAGGAGTCCTGGCCGCGGGAGCCAGACACCACTGAATCATCAATCACGGGCGAGGAGCGCGTGGCGACCACGCGCGGTCTGCCTCGCATCATCGACGCTCTCCCCGAGGCGGCCAGGTTCTCTTCCTGGCTGCGTCTCGTGCGAGCTACCGGTAGAGTCCTGCAGTTCATCGAACTTTGTCGAGCACGGCACACCGCTGCTGCGGGACGCATGAAACGAACGCGCCGAGAAGAAGACGATCCCGCCTGGCCGGCACCATCGACCCCGCGCCGCACAGCGCCGCGTCCACAGGGCACACGGCCCGCTCGCTCGGTATGTTACATCTCTCTCGAGGCACAGCACGTGAAAGCAGCAGAGAAACTATGGTGGCGCGCTGCCCAGCAGGACAGCTTTAACGACGACCTGCTCCGGCTCCGCCAGCATCAACCGATCGAACGAGATAGCCCGCTACGAGCGCTGAGCATACTTGAGGACGGAGAGGGCGTACTTAGGCTCAGATCGAGAATCGACGCCGCCATAGAGCTTCCAGAAGAGCTTCGCTATCCGCCTATATTGCATGGTGAGCACGCTTATACTAGACTATATATCGCATGGGTTCACAAGCTGAATCATCACGCTGGGACTGAAACGGTGGTGAATGAGATTCGATCGCATCTATGGGTACTACGCCTCAGGCCTATAACACGCACAATCGTAAGAAGTTGCTTAATCTGTTGTAAGCTGCGAGCCAAACCAGCGATCCCTGCGACCGGAGATCACCCGTACACCAGACTTGCACATCACCAGCGCCCCTTCACGTATGTGGGTCTTGACTACTTCGGCCCCTACAGCGTCACCGTAGGGCGCAAACATGAAAAACGGTATGTAGCACTTTTTACCTGCTTGACGACACGCGCAGTACATTTAGAGGTGGCAGGATCGCTTAGTACAGATAGCGCTATAATGGCTCTCCGACGCATGATGGCAAGGCGAGGGTGTCCTACAGAGATTCACAGCGATAACGGTACCAATCTGCGTGGCGCCGACACTGAACTACAGAGAGCGGCGCTCCAGGCAACGAAAGACGAAGCGATTATCCACACGATTGTCTGGCGATATATCCCACCTGGAGCACCATTTATGGGCGGCGCATGGGAACGGTTGGTACAGTCCGTGAAACGAGCGCTGGCAGCGACATTAAACGAGAGGCACCCTTCAGAGGAAGTGCTAACGACCCTACTGCTAGAAGCTGAATACACTGTTAACAATCGACCATTAACACCGGTGTCTATTTTATCAGATGCTCCAGAGGCGCTTACACTGCTGCACTTTATCCTGGGAGGGCCAGCGCGAGTACCACTACCTGGCAGTTTCTCCGACCACGACATGAAAACGAAACAGAGATGGCGCCACACACAGCGACTGGCTGACATTTTTTGGGCGAGATGGCTACGCGAGTACGCCCCCCTTTTACAATGCCGGCGGGAGCCGAGGACACGAGGAAGCCAGCCGCAGCTTGGTGATGTCGTTCTGTTGGTGGACGAGACGCTACCACGGAACGCGTGGGTCAAAGGAAAGATCATAAAGACATATCCCGGCAAAGATGGAATCGTGAGAGTAGTGGACGTAGATACCAAGAATGGTACACGCCGAAGAGCCACTAAGAAAATCGTCGTACTGTCACGAGAGAACTGCACCAAGTGCACGGCGGGAGAATGTGCACGACGAGAATTAGTTTAAGTTAGATTTAGTTAATTTTTGTTTAGAGTTAAGTTCATGTAATAAACCTGTTCGGCCTTGGCGGACGGTGCAGATGGTTGCTCAGCAACTAGCGTTTGACAGTGACGTTGACATAAGTCAATCGAACGAACGGTCAATTGCGTCCGAGACAATATTGTTCGTGTTCTCGGTCGCGTCATCTTCGCGTTACAGTCCGCTCATCGTTATCGCTCTCTTGCTTCGAACACGCTCGGAAACGCACGTCTCACGCTAGCACGCTACTGCAACCATCGACATCGGCCACCATTATCGCATAACTGTAAAAGGCATTTTCTCTTCGAAACCCAAATAACCCCTCATCGTAGGCTGTAGGTACAGGCAGGTTAAAATCGAACTCGCCACCTGTCTGCCACAGATACAAAAACCAGTTTTATGGCAATTAAGCAAATGTAGAGCTTGAAGTATTCAATAGGTATTCTTAGAAGAATTTATTCAAAACACGCACTTTTTTCGCTTTACGAAACTGTTCAAAAAGCCTTTTACGAATAAGTCATTGTACGCGTAGAGGCCGTTGAAGATGTCACGTCTTAGGTCGAAATGTTACTTCTGGAGGTTACAAAGACATTTTTCAGTCTAGTGAACTATTTCAGAAAATTATCTGCAGGGGCAAGCAATGTCATTTTAAGAAAATCTAGATTAATATTAAAATGTACAATATTTTTTTTTTTTTACAAAATTATAACTAGATATCGAGGATTTCTGAATGGATTACGTAACGCGTTAACATACGGTATATTCGATGTTTAAGGATTAAAGCCAAAATTTTAAAATTAAATAGAAAATCAAGTCGTGATAAATGATAAATAAATATGACATAACAGTGAACATTATTTTATTTATCTATTTTATTTTTATTTCTTAGGAAAACCAACAGCGGATACATTTTTATATACTATCTTATGAGAAAACAGGAAGCCAATAATAGGTTTTCTCGTTTTTTATCAGGTTTGTGAATAAATTTAAGAGTATGGAACGAAGAATGCCACCAGCTAAAACTAAGTAAGTAAGTAAGTTCGTATGAGTCAGTGGTCAACTCTGATGACAGAGTTTCTAGAATAGAACTACTACGCAATATCAACTTGGGAGATCCGAAATCCCCATAGATGTTTCAACTTGCTCTTATTTTAAGGAATACCCTTCCGTCGCCGGCGCGATATAATGGTGATGTGAGTGCATCGAGAACGATACACAGGCTATTTCGGACAGACCTAAAAATAAGGCCGAGTCGGCGCCAGAGAAAATGCAGTTTTTATGCATCGCGCTAAATCATTTTGAAGACCGATCTTTACACAGGCACTTAGATTATATTATCTTTTTATATTCGAAACGTGAAAGAATTTAGAAAATTCTTGACAATAAAAAAATAAACCATTTTTAGGAAAGAAATAGCACCACGAAGAAGTATTAGCCTTAAATTCGATCCTCAAAGCAATAAAATCATGGTTAACGACCACCACAAATTGCAAAACACGTTCATTCATCACCTGTCGGCAGTTTAAAACATATTAATTGTCTCGTAGTAGGTACCATAAATTGTGCGTGTCGTATCTCCGTACTTCTTTAAATTATTCAATTTGTTCATGTATTTCGAAATCTTGGGCAGTGCAAGGCCGTACGAGTCGAAAACAGACTGTGACATACATATCATGAATTCTTTCTCTATCCAGTTAAATTTAACAATTTAAAAAAATTTGCAATGCTATTAAGCTCGGCTTAGAAATTTAGTATTCGACAGGCCACATACTGGGACTTAATCATGCCTGTGCCACTATAACGAGTCTTTTAAGTTAAATAAGCTTTCTGGAGTTGAGTTATGGTACAAAATAGACCGGTACATTTGAGTCACGCGAAGTTACCTATTGATTGAATATCGCCTAAGTTAGCCATGCCATGTCACATAGTCCTCTTGTTTTAGTGACAATTTCATCTCTCGCATTCTGAGTAAAACCACAGAGTGTAAAACTCCAGTGAGCAGCACTATCGCTTCGTCTGTGATTTGGCATTCGTGATCGCAGAGTTTAATTAATTTGATCGGAATCTCGGTGTTCGCCGCGAATGGACAATGTTCGCATTTATACACGCCGCCGGCCGGTCGGGTTGTTTTCATTATGCAAGGCATTATGCACACTGTGCTGTAAATCTATTATGAACATTATTTCAGTTCTAAACTAAAGCTATTTTGTATTTATCAGTAGTTCTAAGAACTGCAATAAGAGCAGATAGGCCTACAGGTGTTGCGTAAACTGGGGGTTTACAAGTTGCCAATAGCTAGAAATTACCTAGAGTAGATATTTACATGTACAAGAACTAGAAACTCGAAAGACAAGTGCAAAAGTGCAATACATTAAGACCAATCATTTTCGCTCGAGAGTCGATTAACTCAATAGAAACATTACTTTGTAATGATGATTCACCGAGGGTTAAAATTGATACACAATTGTTTTATTACTATCCCCTAAGCATCCCTTTCGAAAGTTCCAAAGACACACCACCTGATGGACTACGTATATGAATTCCAAACAGTCACGTAGGACTGCGTAATCCACTCGGACGTGTTGATCCCTCCCTCTGTCTATCTTCTAGTATAAAAGGAGGCTTTTTACTTGCATTGTTATAAAGACGGTCAAATTGACCAGTACATTATGCAAGGCAGGTCTAAAATAACGAGCTAATGTGATGCTGAACTGGAACCCTATGGAACGGAACTTACTAAGTAGTTAACTGTTGTATGGGTCATGTTCCATACATTATGTTTTTTTTTCATGTTTGCTTGGAGGGAGAATTTCTGGTTCCACGATGGTATTCTTACTGAAAAGTCCGACTACTAGGTACTGTGTGATGTAAATGTTCGGACGTGCCTGTGACAAGGGTCTTAGGTTTCTTTCTAGAGATCTATATGTATGGGGATTACAGTCGTGAGCATATTTTTATTTATTTAGCAGTTCGCTTAGGAATGTTAAACGAAGCTGTGAAGGAATCCAGTCAATGCGAAGCAAATGCATTACACACAAGAAGCGAAGAATGCGTGTCTATTGGTTGAGGTCGCGTGCCGCTATTGGGAATGTGCAACGGGATCTGAGCTGATGGACTCTTCAGTAATAGAGTTCGTGCAATAAAACCGAATGATAGCTGAAGATCGCAGACCCAATTAAGAGAATGGGTAATCCATTTTATATTATGCAGAATCAGATAGTGGTTCATCAAATAAATAAATTGTTTACAAATCTCAATATTAGAAAATGTGATAAAAAGTTTTGCAATTCTATGTGCTGATAAATTTTGAATGCATTGTTTTTGTAAGCGTGATATTATACTAAAAACCTGTACAAGTTCGTGGAACGATCGAACATCGGCTTAAAATAACTTAATTAACATTTATTTAGTGGTTTCTTGCTACAGTTTTGTATTATTTATTTTCACAACTTTTAACACGTGCGCAGGATGGATGAACTATAGCGGGTATGGACAAGCTGAAGCTCTTTTTATACTGGTCAAAGTTAGATCAGATATTAGTAGCCATTAACTCATAATGATAGGTTCATAACAAGAATTCCATAGAATTATACACACACAATCGGCATCGAACATCAGCCAAACATAGTTCGCAAACCTATAAAAGTTTTATCGACTATTATAGTAATTGACGTAGTCATCTTCTAATAACTAAGGTTTACGATCATAATAATGATACATACTACTTAATTAACACCTTTGGTTTTGTCTCCTACTACTGAATAATTTATAGCGAAGAGACATAATATTATTCGATTTTAGTATGGTTATCAATAAATATCTATTACTAGCTTCATTCGCGGCTTAGCTCGCCTGTAACCAGGATAAAAATGGTGGTACGACGTGGTATGTCTTAACCGAGGTCCTACTTTTATCTATAATCAACATTTTTTATTATAATATTAACGTGATAGCAAAATCAGATTTTGTAGAAGTACCTATCTAACCAGTAACATAAGGGTAAATAAAATCTCCTTTAAAAACCCTGTTCAATATATCATAACTTCTAAGACTCAACTTAATGTATCTGATTAGTATCAAATGTTACTTTTAAAAATTGATCTTTCTGAATGAAACTAGATTTAAATGATTTCTGCGTATAACGCTACATCAACAAAACAGTTACATTTAAATTCCAGTAAAGGTGTTCAGCAACGGAACACAGCAATACCACCAAACGACACAAATGCGTCGTCCGTTAACACCGCCGATATCCGCGGGGGCTAATTTCAGCCAAACGGTATTGCCACCGGTACACAGACAGAGTATAATTTACAAGACTATACACTAGCTAGCTAAACTACTCTCACATTTTCTGCACAGCATAGTGTTCATAGTATCACCGGAACCTGTGTTTAGAAACGCCTATAATAAAAAAAATAAGAAAACTGCGATCGGTGTTTTGTTTACATCTGATGTAGTGAATCTGCATGGTAAATCGCGCTCCCACAGTGCGAAAAAAAAAAAAAAAACCGCCGAGAAGCGTATTTGCGCATCAACTGCCTAGTAAAAAACCTATCCGAAATATCCTGGAATCTGTGCCAAGGCCAAGACAAACGCCGATAATTTACAAACTCCGGTTCAACAGATGTCGGAATAACGACTCGCGTGGGCGTCCAAACTCTCGTAAGGAAGGACACAAGTTGGAATCGTATGTAAGTCACTCACCTTAGCACAAAGCGCTTTTAAAATCTACACTTGAACACATTCTGGTGAATGTGAAGCTCATGAAGCGGATAACGATACAATTTGAAGCAGTTGGAGGCATAAATTGAGATGTCTTAAACATTGTTGACCATTGTTATCTTAATGGATGAGCTGTGTGGGCGCAACACGAAGTGCCGCATCGCATGCCAAGACTCTTGCATAGCGACTATACGATCTCAATCTTAAGCCTTTGTCACTAAAGGTAGTCTTTTAACTTCTTCTTTTGTCTTAAACTTATTTAATCAATTTAAATACGTCTAGGATGCAAACGAGGTCGAATCACGAAAACTATTTGACAATAGTAAACGTTAACGTATCACCCAGCTGTCAATTTGTAAAGAACTTTTGTAGTTCATTTTACGCACGAAAGAGGCGCTGTAAAAAATAGATACATAAATTGACAGCTGATACGTTAACGCTTGCGATTGCCAAACGAGTTTTTCGTGATTCACTTTCAGTGTCTTCAGTTCAAAAATGAGTGTCTAGCGATCCAATTTTGGCAAATGAAAAACTGTCACTAATCAGTTTTAAGTTTATATACCACTTGCACTTGTTTATGCCATAGATGAGTATAGTGTTTACTTTAGCAACGTTGAAGCTCTGTGGTTGAAATGAAACTGGGTGATTAATCACGTAATCTTCATCAAGATTAGACATGAACATGACCCATTGTTCAAACCCCGTCTGTTCTGAAACAATTGTTGTGGCTGATACAGATATTAATTCCATCATTCTAATATTTATTTATTTACGCATATTTATGGCAACTAACTATATTAACTAACCATGAAAAGTTTCACGACGGATATTTTAAATCATTAAGCATGTCGAGGATTCCTATAGAAAGTGGGAAACAAAAACAAATACTCTACGACGAGACTACTTGGACGATTTAAAAATTGATGTTGGTGATGATAAACCAACATGATTCTTCTCCTGATCTCTCTAGTCATCTCGGTTTTGGGCCAGTTGGATCAAAACTTAAATCACATTTACATAAATAAATTTTAGTTAGCATTGAAATCGTTGCGTAAAATATGTGAAATAAATACTTTGATACAAGAAGTACTTAACTGCAGTAGTTTATAGTTAGCTATAAACTAAATAAATACCTTAATCATTAAATGCACAATGCAGAATCATCGCAACTCCATATATTTCAATAAAATTTAAACAAGACAATACTTGGCATTTAGAAACGAGAAAGCTTGTACACTTTCCCGGTATTCATTCATTACTAAACAGACCAGTCATGATTTGGAAAGGAATTATGATTACAGAGATGACATCACAAGTTTTGTAATTCACAAATCGATCTTTCAAAACAATAAGCTAGTGTGTTCTTGTATATACGTTACTTGTTTATTGAATCCGTATCGGATTGCAAACAATAGAGGATAAACAATATAATGTATTGACAGATTTGAGAGAATGCTCTCTATTGAATTCCGAGTAAATAATTGAATTGAATTAAATTTTCGAAGCAGAACAACCACGTAAAACGATAGGCGAAGACTGATTCCTGACGATAATCAATCAACTTTTAAGTGGTGATATAATGTACGAATTTTATGTAACTGTCGTAAAAAGAAACGATAGAAATCAACGCAAAGAAAAAAAACATTTCATTTACGAAGTTAGCACGGGAGACAAAAGTTAATTTCAGTGGACTAAGTGGATTAATTTTCACCCGACAGTCGGATTCTATTTGTCACCGGGGAAGGGTTTAATGAAACTGAAATTCCGGGCTTC
Organism: Colostygia pectinataria; assembly: GCA_951394395.1. Lineage (NCBI taxonomy): Eukaryota > Metazoa > Arthropoda > Insecta > Lepidoptera > Geometridae > Colostygia > Colostygia pectinataria. Next base: position 11,731,818 of record OX596353.1, on the reverse strand, counting down.
AGTTCAGTCAGACACCATTTTGATGAAACGGTAATTTTGTTGAGGTAACACGATTCGAGGATAAAACAGTAAATGTATCAACCAATATGATAAACGAAGTAGACGCAATGAAAGATAAACGAGTCCAAGCACCTTTAAATGAAATTGTATCACCACTTCTGGATCGCGATGTATTTCTCGACAAGCATCTCGCATAGCTCGAATGCCTCACGGCTTAAATTATAAATAAGTTGGTTGATAATCCTTAGTGCATCGAGCCGTGTGAAGTGGAACGAATGGAGCGGGCATGTGCGTCAATGGCTCATCCTGCAGCACCCTGTCCTTCACCACTCGTTAGGTTATAATTAGCCTGAGCAATTTGTCATAGGTTCATTCAGGAATTTTAAACACAAAACTGTTTATGATATCATCGAACCAGAACTATATAAACATAGCGCTAACAGAGAGAGTATACATACAAGCCAAATAGTATACCTGGAACGAAAACAATGGATAGTACACATGCTATAGTATGTTGTTACCAATAGGCTATTAAAGAACAGACGATTAACTTATAAAATTATTGCTGCGAAATGCACAATTCATACTTGCTAAAATTAGTTTGTTTTGTGCAGAACAATAACGAGCCAAACAATAGCCACCTGAACGGACCTAATACATCTTGCAAACGTGAGCAAAAACTCTTCTAAGCCCGTTTGTTCCATTTTCGGAGTTTAGCAGTGGGGGTTGAGAGTTTTCTTTGTTCATTCATTTTTCATTGGCTTGATAGCAAGGAACCATGCCCGGATATTCCGCAGCATCCGCAATAAAGCAAGCTCTTAGCTCCGAGTCTTTGCTGGATTATGGACATTTGGAACATGGAATGCCTAATATTAAGCTTAGCAGAAAATATGAGCATGACCATATCGTGTTTGGTGTAGTAAATGATTCTGATCTAGAAAAAGGATGTTCGTATGAAATACAACCAACTTAGCACATGACTTTTTAGTTCTCTAATAAGCAAATATTACTACGGTCTACGACTTCGCTTACCGCGTAACCCTAAAGCTATTTTCTGCGGTAATTTTTATTTGCATAATTTAAATTTTGATTACAAGGAGCCGGTTTCAATTTAATGTTGGTTGAATTCACTAAAAGGCCTGGCATTGTCACTTTTTCGGGTGAGATTTAGCCAACTTCCATAGGCTTACCTACAGCATTGTACAAAGGTACAAAGGGCTAATCGCCCACGAAGTAAACGTGGGCTTGTATCGCGGCAAGGTGCTTCTGATGCAACTTCCTCCGCGCCCACAATACGTTTCTACAAAGGTGTATAAAGAATTCACCAGCTATTGAACATTTCGTAGTTTTTGGGAAACATTTCGGAGCGTGAGAACGCGGCGTGTTAAAAAACTTGATTTATAAAAATGCAAGTGTGTTATTATCTCAGTTCAAGTTGAAGAAACACATTTTCAAAGAGGTTTTCCTTACATTTACACTAGGAAATAGGTGCTTACATAGTGTTTCCGTTATTCTTGCTACGTGACAAGATGCTTGAATCACCACGGTTTCTTTCTAGCAGTAACTAATAAAGTATAACCAATTACTGTTGAAACGACGTTTATTTCCTTTTCAACCATCGCTAAGTCCAATTTCCATGCTCCGAGAGGCTTCAATAAATTAACCACGACCACTTAACTGCGCCGATCTGTATTATTATCACTTTAACGTGAATATTGCTGGCACAACTGCGAACACCGGCTATTACTTGCAAGTTGTATTCTGCAACAGCGGTAGAATAGAAAATAAATTGGCATTAAAATTTATGAAATGAAAATTCAGAGTATTTCAAAGTCCGCTATTTTGACTCTTTTAGTGTTTTTTAATTTAAAAACAACGCAAAACATATCGCATCTGTATCATAACTCGTATAAGACTAGTCTAGTCAGATTCTGATGTTATACAAAACTTCAAAACCAAATTAGAATTTATGTGAATTTTATAAGTTGGTTAGTCTTCCTAAAATTAAATAAATTAAAATAACAATAATAAACCCGACAATCATCGATCTTGGTTATAATGAAGAGAAACAGGAACAGGGAATGACCTGCTGCGCATTAAGTAATAGAGCGTGATAACAGAATTAGATCACATCCTTTCGACCTATTTGTTACGCAGAGCCATATTATCACGTAATATTGTACAACGAATTTAAACGACTGATAATTCTTGCATCACATGGAATGACACATTTAAGGAAATGTCAACATTAATGATTTAAGATCACGATTTTACCAATCTTTGGTTTAAAGTTTAAACTAATCGTAATCTGATGCAATATAGTAGAAGCGAAGGCGTTGACGGCGCCAACACAGCTACGCGAATCCAGGTAATGACTAAGTTGAGGAGCGCTACATACAGTGCTCCCATATTCAATGACTTTAAATCTGTTTGACGATTATTTCATTGTAATAACCAACAGTATAGTTACTAGTGATGCACGATCGGACGATGACAGCATACTGACCAGCTTAATCACAAGCTAATTGAGAGGCGTAAAGCGTTTATAATATGCTTGCTTACACAGTTTAAGTCTTGGTATCTGTCAACAATAGAAAAAGCAAACAATCGGGTCCTTAACGGTAACCGAAACTGTACAGAAGTGATTCCTAATTTGATCGACTTTACAGATTATGATTACGATTTTGTAAGCAACTATAGTACTTATTGAAAATAATAAGCTGTGTGTGTTACGTATAAACAAACGAATTAACTTATATTTAGACAAGTCTTCACTCAACCCATGATAATTTTTTTTTCGGAAAATTTTCAGGAACTGAAACCTACAGAGATTAATGAGCTATTCGAAATAATAAAAAGGAAAATATTTTATTTCTGCATAAAGAAATAAAGATCAAATGAATAATAAAAATTAACTTCATTGGAAGCAAGATAAACTAGGCGACAACTAAATATATAATTTAAAAGATTATAGAAATAAAATGCCGCTGCGAACGTTTACTTACACAGAAGTACTGTTATATTGGTTAAACGGCAATTAGCCTACTTGACGGTCGTAGAAAAGCCTACTAGTTAGAACTTAGCTAGACCAAAAACGAACATTTACCAAACTAAGCAGCTTGCCATATCAAATATCATCTAATTCAGGACGCGGCTAACGACGCATTCAGAATGAAATGCGAAACACAAACATGCACATTAAACACTTTAATAATATTGCTAACAGGAGCCAGCAGGTGTATGTTAGTGTTTATTTTGGTTGACACCTGCGTCTGGAACTAAATATAATAGTCTGAGACTTTCCACGCGGATTCCTGAGATCATTATCAATACCTTTTGACGAAAAAGAATACGGCAAATAATTTTACATTACATAAACATTTAAACAAAATAGGACTCTTAATCCTAAATATATTATGTGTTAATAATAGTATGAGGATAATGAAGATAACATTTCTTAATTCGAAAGATATGTGCCATCTACCAATCCCCGCATTGGGTCCGCGTGGTGGATTAAAACCTTATCACTCTTGCTTGAGAGTAGGCCAGTGTCCCAGCAGTAAGAACATTAGAAGGCTGTTATGATGAATGAAGATAATAATCGAACATAATGTATAGTTCTCACAACGGATCTCGGCCGTAGTGAAATTAGCCGTTTCGATGCGCAATGGAGCTTTTTCAAACTAAATTGTCTTCGAGCATCACAAACGGCTAACTTCACGGAAGCCTAGATCCGCGAAGCCTAGATCCGCTGTGCGAACTATACAAGAACAGCAGTATAATAAAATAATAGCAAATAACGATATGAACAGAACTGTTCAAGTCATACAACTATTTTTAGTATTTATATATATGGCCGATACTTAAATATAAATCCACATGATACAACAAAGTTATGAAAACAACACAAATGAACTGAATGACACACGAGTGATAACAGTCATCATTAACGTCCCACGCAACATACGAGTCTCGTAGAAAATAAAACGTACACTGCCGGTTCCAACAAGTTTACAAAAACAAAAGAACAAAATCGTCAATGTATGCGCGTGGATTTTAGATAGCTGTTGACGAGTTTGGTGGTAATAAAAACTAGTAGAAAGTGCCAGAGGAGTCATCGGCACTTGGTGCTGGGCCAAACTGTGGCAAGGTCATTGGTTGTTTGATAAATAGGCATAATGCCACTATGAGGTAAGAGTATTTGTTTATATTTTTTATACGATAATTTTCGTAACAGGCCTACGTTATTTACGCATATTAACAATGTTTTGAAAAGTTTCATGATAGTAATTAGTGTCGCTTCCTGAATTACGATAGCAATAACGATTTGCATATATGTTTCGATAAAAAGCCAGGCGTATTGCCAAATCCCGCGCCCCGTTTTGTTTGGCAATTTCTTTATTCAGTAACACTTTGTCTCTATTTGAAGCTACTTTAGCAATACTGTGTAAATGAAATGTTTTGGTGGGGTCTTTCAAATATATTTCATTGTTTTCATTGTGTACCTACCTACAACTTACGTTTTGTGCTTGTGGTAAATATTCCGTTGAGCTGATGATTAGTTACAGTACAGACGGCTCGAGGTCGATCGCCACAGTGATATAAAATAGACCACATTGTTTACATTATCGTATTTCATTGATATAGACAGACAGAGTCTTCTTCACTTTGCTGATGAAGATTTTGCATATTTGAACAAAAATCACAACGATATATAAAAATAATAATAAAAAATGTTAACTTAAATCATACAACGCGATTTAACAAAAAAAGATACATAATAATTCGTAGCATGTAAAAATATTTAAAAAAATATGAAATTAATTGCACAGAACCTACCGTCATAAAAAGTTACATAAATTCAGAGCGTAATAAGTTAGAAAATTAAAAAATTGAATTTTAATCAAGCATTATTTCCGTCAAGTCATCTAGGTACAGCTACGGAGCATTTATTTAGCTCCATGAGATATTACTCAGCAGAATTAAATGGTTATCGCATCAGTGTAATGCGTATTCAAACCCCGATCTTTCCAAATGGACAACATAATACTTTCACGGTTTATGTAATCACGCGCCTCTTAGCCTGCCCATCCGTCATACGGTTGTTATCTCGATCTTGACTACGAAAGTGTACCTACACAAATATCTGCTCCTCTTTATAGAAAGGGGTGATATTTACATACGTAAGTACTTCTCTCCATTACAATATAAAGCACTTGAATTATAGGTCTCGTAATCTTATCTAGAGATTCTAGTGGAATAGTCATGCCATTAAAATGGTACTTGACATTGATTCAGTGTAATAAAGGGTGATTTTCCTCAATCAAAACAATTTTGCATTCAATCGTGGCCGTGGCTGAGTAAAGTATGCCCTCGGAAGCGAGCACGACAAAAAGCCGAACGGGCATCGCGGAAACGCGTGACGAAAATTTGATGAGCTATAAACCTTTGTTTTGGACATTTACTTCACCCGGTGAGTCATCGTGCTAGGAAAAAATATAAACATTGACATTGTTACGGAGATTAACTCAGATCAGTAGATACAAAGTGTACCTTCTAGGTTAGAAAGCAGGCCTCTGGCATACCTTATAAAAACAAATATAATGAAACTCAACAAAATCCTTTCCAATCGGATTACAGAGTACTTCTAAGCACTCGATACAGCGAAGCCGTAGCAGGCTGGTGACTGGGTCAAAGGCAGTGGATTAATTTTACTGGGTTTACAAACAAACATTTGGCTCTACTGGATCGAAAGAAGCACGTTTCTGAACATGGGTCTGAGCCTTAGGTGTAATGAATTAAGCTGAAAACGTGGTTTTTGGAATTTCAATGGCTTTTGTTTTTTTTTGTTTTATTTCTATTGTAATTGTAACTGACTGGAGGTCACCGTCACACATAATATTGTTTTCTTTCATAATCACTTTTTTTATTATGTTTTTCAATAATATTATGACTGACGACCGATGTGGCGCAGCAGGCGCAGGTACGCCTGCAACGCGGAGGTTGCGGGTTCGATTCCCGCCTCGGGTCAAATATTTGTACGATCTACAAATATTTGTTCCGGGTGTTCTGGGTATTATCTATATATAATAAAATATTTTTTTCTATGTATTGTATTGTACTAAGTATATATCAGTCATCTAGTACCCATAATACAGCTCTGTTTAACAGCAGCTTACCTTGGGGCTAGATGATGCTGTGTGGATTGACCAGCGTTATTTATTTATTTATTTAAGATATCAAAGGAAATTAATGACGAAATATTGATATAATTAAGATCAACAGAATATAAATAGTACTAAGTACTAATATCTTTCTATTTAGATGAGCGTATTTCGTTTTCTAAGAAATGTTGAACATAAATAAAATAACCTTCACCCCGCCAAATTATTAAAATAAGAACCTTCTTAACAAGTTACAATTACGCAGTGTGGTTTTAACGAATTCGTAATTAATACAGGCCTCTTGGAACATTTTGGTTAAAATATAATTTAGATAAATGTAAACTAATATTATATTATGCAAATGCCCCTCGAAACGTTTAAGATAAAATATTACATTTCAAGTAAACTTTAACTTTGTACAAGATCAATATTCGTTTCATTTTGACCTACAAGCTACCCGAGCAGCCGAGATTTGTTTACTTTGGATTTATTGCGAATAATTATTAATCTCTTCTTATCTAAACAAAAACAATATTTAGTAAGTAAGTAAATAGAAAAGTTTATTTCGAGACAGTTGTTTTTTTTTTTTTTTTTTTATACAACTGAAGTGGCAACCAAGCGTGCGGCCCACAAGATGGTAAGCGGTTATCGCAGCCTATGGACGCTTGCAATACTAGAGGTATCACTCGCGGGTTGCCACCTTGGGGCTAAGATCGAAAGCCTCATGTGCCAGTAATTTCACCGGAAACCATACCCTTCACGCCGGAACACAGCAATGCGAGCATTACTGCTTGGCGGCAGAAATAGGTATGGTGGTAGTCCTTCCCCGGACGAGCTCTATCACAGAGAACTCTACTACTCTTATTATACATAGTAGGTGGTAATAATATTAAAAAGTGTATATCTTAGCAGTTAAGCGTATACGAGAAGATGTAGATCATAAGTGTTAAAAAATGGTCGCCATTCAGCATTTGCTAAAGCATTTTCGCGCTGGTCTTCCATGGCGCCAACGTTATTATATTTCCGTTTCTGGCTGACTGACAATCACACAGCCAGTGACTAAGAAAGGTATATCAACTCTAACTAGAGGAAGAAGCGAGAAGATGAAGTTGTAAAAGTCAACGCGACCAAAGTTGAGGGGACCTTTTACTAGTTAATCACACAATTTTATGCAGGGATATTTTTGTTGATTCAGAGATCAGATTACTAAGATAGTTTTCAGAAATAGTACTACTAGAATAAAATCTTACAACAATAATATAGTAACCGTGCCTAAATCATACTATTTTCTAAATTTTACGCCTTCTATATGTATTCTTCAATAAAAAAAAAACAACCGAAATGTTGTTACATAAAAATTGTGTGGTTGATGAAACTAGTTTTTCATAGGAGTGTTCTAGAATGGATAGGTTCTCATTGATTCGTCCTTGTAGCAAAGGAGTTGTTTTGATATTGGGATCGCTGATTGGAACGCTTCTAATGGTAGTCTGCGGTTTTATCGTTCTATTCATTTGATTGAACTAATAGATCGTCGTGATTTCTATTTGCAACGTCTACGTCCTGGAATGATTAAGATTTATTGATTTCATTTTTATCTATGGGATTAATAGTTAAACAAACGCAGACTCAATTATTCAGATATTATCATCATGTAGATATCTGAATATTGGTTTGTTTAGACAATAAGTTTTAATAGTACCTAATATGTACTTTACCTATTTCAACAAAAGTAAGATTTTTGCGAACGCCTTTTATAGTACCAATTAAGCGACTGTTCGTTCAGAAAACATTAATTAATTTATCTGTCCCCTAATGCTAAAATTTAAAAACCCAATTGACCGTGGTCGTCGTTGTAATCAGCCGTGTTTACGAAGCAATGACTTCTTATTGCTAAAATTCATTGACATCCACTAATCCACATCGGGTCAGCGTGGTGACTAACATCCAATCACTCTCGCTCGAGAGTACCAGCAGTGGAAACATCAGAAGACTGGTATATTTTTTTTTTACTTACTAAGTAGTAGTACTACTACTAGGTCCACAACAACTCAAATTATACAAAGAAGTTAACATAAAAATCCAATTGTAAGATTTAATACATCAAGTACCAGTACCGCACCCGCTTTCCAGTCCATTTAGCTCGAGTAGATTCGCATAGTTAACTTTATTACTGATATTAGTTTAAAAACTGGATTATTATAGTTCAATTGTTCCAAAATCTTTGAGCGAGACAAAAATATGTAGATTGTATAGCAATTTTCGGTCATTTAGCAAACTTTCGATCATAAAAACTTACCATTTCAAGGTTACTGGTTTAGTGCGAAATTAGGTTAAAAAGAAAAAGAGATTTATTTTGTCATTATGTACCTACTATTCTATTTTTGCATTCATCCAACTGCTAATATGTCTACAATACATACAATTATTATTAGATTAGCTTTCTTTTTAAAAGGAAAGCGGTCGCAGGAAGTCGGATGGATGCTGAAGGCTCAAGATCCGTCGTCATGGCACACTTTAGGGCTTTTTTGAGGTATTCCTGCGAACTGCACAGTTTTTAGTGCACACTTTTTGTCCCCATAACTTAACTGCACATATTTTTTTCATCTGTGATAAGATCATGATATTTTATTAAAGTTTGGAAGACCATACTAATTTTAGTAGTAGTATCTGTCAGGTAATTTGTGCTTAAGACTACGCCATCTAGTAACCGTCATGACAAGTAAGTAACAAACCTTTGGGTTTGTGTAATATGGAAGCATAAAAAACTTCAATCGATGCTCTAACCAGATCCAACCACATTTTATGTTTCACCCGTTATAATTTAAATAAATCGGTTCTTAAAATGCCAGTCATAATAAATCGCTGATTTTATGGAAGACCAAGATGCGATTACTGAGTGCTTACCCGTTCAACCCACAATTTTTCTATATCTCCCTCGAGATCGGAAGTCGTCAATGCTTCATCGACTGTATATTTCCGACCACTCCTACGAAATTAATAGAGTTTGACTGATTCTAATTTTATTATAGTCTACGTTTCTTGACGACACTAAGGCTGTATCTGTACATTGATTTCATGGATCGAGAGTGGTGTCATTGACTTCGATAATTCCATTGACGTGTATAGGCTCCTTTGAGATGAATAAGCGTGCGACGCGTCTGATTTCAAAGGTGCCGGTGCCGATAACCTTTAATTCATAATTCATTATTAAACATTGCTTTTTGGTTGCTGGTCTTGGAAGATTTGTTATTACCTAGCGTGTAATCTGTTCTACAGGCCAATTTTAAATTTAAGTACAAAGATCCTCTCCTATATTTAAAAAGTAACACGTTTAGATATTCTGTAAAAACATACTAGCAGTTCTCCGAACAGTAGATATCGCAAGCACAAACTTGTAAAGTAAGCTTTAGCTAACGAAGAGTAGTAGAGTAGAAGGTACAATTGCTTTAATAATTTTAGTTTCTAAGGAGATAGGTAGTTTACAGACGTAAATAAACACAACCTTGAAAATAAAGTAGCGACTCTTAGATAGGAAGTTCAACTCAGCGCATACCAACGAAGAATGTGATTACGACCACTTTTATGAAATATAGAGTCTTTGATTATTAGTGCGTAATATTCAAGGAATATGTACCAAATAAAACGTAATCGAGGTACTCGAGATTTTTCAGACAATATGTTTTATATAAAAAAAAGTACATGTATTTTTTTTTGTGTAACAATAATAATAATAATCAAATACCCTGTATACATAAATAAATAAATAAAAAATAAATAAATAATGCTGGCCAATCCACACAGCATCATCTAGCCCCAAGGTAAGCTGCTGTTAAACAGAGCTGTGTTATAGGTACTAGATGACTGATATATACTTAATACAATACAATACATAGATAGATATTTTTTATTATATATAGAAAATACCCAGAATACCTGGAACAAATATTTGTAGATCGTACAAACATTTGACCCGAGGCGGGAAACGAACCCGCAACCTCCGCGTCGCAGGCGGACCTGCGCCCGCTGCTCCACATCGGTCGTCAAATAGATGTACAGATACGGGTAATAGCTTCTGTACCTAGATAAAAAGTAATCTATATGCTATTTCAAGTTTAGATCTACATCTACGATACAACTATTCCGAGCTTTATCCAAATCAGTTCAGTTGATACAGCGTGATTGAAATACAAACATAACTTTCAGATATTTACAATACGAGTAGAATCATAAAATAAATTGTCAGGATTCACAATTATGTAACAAGATAGTTAGAAATAGCGAAGGCACCACCTGAAATTGGCATTGCAGACAAAGTTGCTGACCCTAATAAAGCAGACACGAACTAAAAAGTTGAATCGTAAATATTTTTATGATCTCGAAGTGGATTATCCATTAACGGATAATAGTAATATACTCGCTGGCACTGACACTGTACATGATGCAGTTGAATTAAAGGCAATAAGCGGTGTATATTATGCCAAAGGTGTGTGGTTGGCGCCGGGTGGGCGACCGTACCATCTGTCGCGATCGCATTGGCAGCTTTACACAACTGGGTGATAGATAATGTTGTTAAACTTATTTATGGAAATAATAAGCAAAAAATAACAATAAAATTAAACCGGTATGGAAACTAAAAACTGTTAAGAACGATGAAGTTATGAAACATAAGAATTTAACAGAGAGTAAAAAATACGAGTATGTGGGCATTGTTTGAAGTGGTAAGAAAGATAAATATAATTATTAATAAACTGATTGAAAAATATTAGAAAATGTAATTAATCTAAGATTTTACGAGCTCTTTCACTCATATATTTTCTCATCTTGAAAACCAATTTATCTGATGAATGTACGAGTTATGGATGTGCGGAATAGTATATAGTATGAAAATTTTCCAAGCCTTTTTCCAAATAACGCAAACGCAAGTTACAAAATTTTCGTGGTAATGAAAACCTGTTGTCGTTCTGAAAATCTTGAGTCACAATAAGCATTAAGCACTGTATTTGCTTAACACAATATGGTGGTCATTGACTTAATCTTAAACAATGATAGAAAGATCGATGAAAGTTCATCTTATAGGAGAGAATGATAAAATCAAAAAATCAAAATCAAAAATTATTTAAATAGAATCGCAAGGATCACTTTGAAACGTCTTACAAGCTAGGAAAATTTACACCAGTTCGAACGCGCCCATGCCGTAAAAGAACTGGCAACAACACCGGCTGGGTTCCTATCGCTTTTTTGGAATGACCCTTGCTATTGTTATGGATGTCGAGTAGAGTTGGAGCACATTCGTCCTAAGCTTTTTTATCATCTAGGTGATAGGCTACTTAATATCAAGATACGCGCGAGCGAGTAATCGTGGACAGAAAATAGTAGGTACGTGCAGTGCAGCTAGTCGGTTACGGCTATCAAGCACGAACATAGAACCCTGCCGTTCCAGAATATCGTCGGCTGAATGGAGGAGCTCCATTAACCTTGTACTTATATCGTCTACGTCTAGCCGGTGCGTGCAAGATGGCTGAATAACGGAAGGGCAAGGTAGCTCGTTTAAATGATGTGACATTGAAGGAATGCGGTAACCGCTGATACACAAAACCTTACACAATGCCTTTGTAGCTGTGGTATACTCCATTATGTCCTGATTACGTGAGATTAATGTGACAACTTGACAAGTGATGCAACGACAATAACCTTTGTCGAAAAAACCTTGTCGGAATCGCTTAGTTCGTACACCGTATTTCCGCTGAACTTTGCGAGGATATCACAGGCCCCTGAAATAAAACCATAAACATTCCAACTCTCTGTTTGAGTTCTAAAGCACCCGCTGATGTCAAAACGCCACGCAATTTGTTCATTCCGCCCACCTACTTAGCTTAATGAAAATGTTCCTCATAATCCAGCTGAGTAATTAAGCAATAGTGACACATTATATTAGACAGGCAAATTGTAAAGGCTTCCAACGTTCATTACAGGAGTATGATCGGTGGCCACGCAACGGGTGGCCGCACCCCCTTCCTTGAAGACCACCTGCTATAACAGACGATGTTTGTACACGCTCCGATGACTGTGGGGTGACCGGAGTACTTGAATAAAACGACACGCAATGTCGTTTGACCTCCAAATTTTTTGTATATTTCGTTTATACAAACAAACATTGCCGGTTTGTATCATAAATATCAACGCAAACATTTTATGGTCATGAATGGCGATATGAAAGCTATGATTGGTTTTAATAAATGTTATCAAGACCACGTCGAGTTTGAAAACATGTAATTTAATGAGCAAATGACTGCATTAAAGCAGTTAACGAAAACTATAGCTTACGCTTTCTAGTTATTTAAATAAAACTTAAAATACCAGTAGTTATACGCGCGATTTTTTCAGAATATAAATGTACGTTTTATATTAATCTAGTATGTCCTAGTATATAAAATTGATCACATTGAAAAGTTCGAGGATCTAAATTTCGTCATTTCACTTTCGATTCAAGAAGATTTACATATTTAGATTACGTTCCGGATTCGGTAATATTACATTAAAATCTTTGAGTTTACGGTTTATTATGTAAAGGATTTAAAATACGTGTACAAATAAGTGGAAAGTGTGTTAATGCAATATATGCAATTCATGAAAACGAGCTGTTGCGCAATAAATAGGGGAGTAGAGCAGGACTTGGTACTCGTATTACCTTCATCTGTAATGTATTAAGTGACATAACATTGTATTGGCGTAGTAGTGCATACATAACAAAAAGTATAATAATGTGAAATGGCAGCGGAAGCGAGTTCATCACACTGGATGCCGGCATCAAAAGCGTGAGTTATAAAAGCGATAAGCTAGAGTATACGAGAATAGAGCTTAAGAGTCAAATGTTGTGTAGGCACTAGGTTTATTCTAACGTTTCGCTAGAGATATTATAAGTATAAAAGTATTTGTAATACCTACTATAAAATAAAATAAATCGAGAGTGCGCAAATGAAAATATGCATAGTAATTTATGGAACATAACAAGTTATGGAAAAAGAGAGTATGAAGAGAAAAAGCATAAACAATAAAAGCAAATAGGTCGGTCAATTCAATATCCCATCTAGCTCATGTAAGATTCAGAGATGCCGTATCAACACATTTTCCGGGCTCGTAGGCGCCACCGGACGACCCACGACGATCTATTTTAGGTAGATGTTAACCCACTTTTGCGCACACCCAGTATTACAAATTAACAGATTTTACCAACTGGTTACATGATTGCTAAACAGACATATTCAACAAACAACATAATTACAACGCATACAGTTTTAGGATTGAGGACGAAAACAAGTTTTATTTTTGTAGTTAATTTAGTAGCCCTCAATATCAACTGGGTTTTATTCACAAAAGCTATACAAATCTGTAGGTAAACTTCTCTTTGTATATAATAGTAATGCAGATAAACACGGAACGAGAAATGGTAGTCGATTGTTAAACTACGAGTTACTGCAAAGGATGTTACACAAAAGAAAACTATTTTACAGTACCAAGCAAGGTAAAGCAATAAATAATAATAATCCGTGACCGATTGACCAGAAAGAATGTTATAATTACAATAACCGTCATTGAAATAAATGTTGAAGTGAACCGTGCAGTATTAATAGCAACAACCAGAAAGTATAGAACAATATAATTGGCGGAAGCACGCGTTGCATGTTAAGACCGATTCAAAGTTGATGCATAGAAGGTAGGGACAGTTAATGCGTGCGGCCAATCAGACAGTTCTAGTGTAGGGTTGCCGATGTTGCCTCACATCTAGTTACTAGTACATTCTCAGATAAAGGGTATCTAACCTCGTAACTAGTTTCTCGGGTTTTACGAAAGCGATAGTGGCTCATGTAAGAAAAAGTTTAATCTTTCTTCCGTAGAATGTATTAAATCAAATTATGGTCTTATTACGTAAAGTTTGTTTTTGCGAGCAAAAAAATTATAAATCACGTTTTCGGTAAAGAACGACTGGAGGTAGAGAACGGAGCGCTTGTCATAAGCTTGCGCGCATTGGGCCAAGGGACGCGTGGCGCATTTCGACTTTAAGAAATTATATTAGAAAATTGAAAAGGCACGACGAAGTTGAGTTGCTAATTTACGTAAGTGTTGTAAGTCTAATTCATTTACAACTTTGATGCATCTACAATCTTTCACATGCCTTAATCCAATTTTGCTCTTTTGGAGCACATTTTATGTATTAAACCGACAACCCTATTAAATGTCCAGTTCCCAAGTTGCGGTGTTTTCGACGAAGTTGCGCAAGAGCGTGTGCCATCTGAGCACGCGACTGCAGACGAACCGGAAACTGTACTGTATTTTGGACGGAAATCTTCTTGACTTCTTAGAAACGTGATAGAATCTTTAGATTGATTTTATAGAGCTTTTGTCCCAGTTTCTGTGAATGTTGGATTTGACATTGAGTTTGATGACATTAAATCGTCTGTTGTCACTGGTTTTGCATTAGCACTCGAACCAAGCTCGTGGCCAACGATCAAGTTTAAGATTAATAAAGGGCTCTGTGAATAATGCAATGAATAACATGATAATATGGTGAAAATCTAGTGTGCCAGCAGGATTAAGTATACTTTAAAAAGGTCCCATAGTGCGTGTGTGTATATAATAATACAAAGTGACGATAACTGAGTCATACAAGACATACTAGATGTATTCACTCACTAGAGTAGCTACTAAAATACGTACGTCACCCAAAGACTACCACGACCGCAACACGTTTCCAAAATATATATCCTGGTGACTAAAACTAAAATTTCCAATTTCAGCGATAAACCACACCATAATAATACTGTGTATACAATAAAGGGTGACAAAAGTCACGCACCTATCTAAGGCAGTTACGTGATATCTACTAGTATTTCTATAGAAAAAGTACTCTTTTAGATCTAGGAAGTAAAAACTCAAGACTAGTTAGAGGATGTAGATTTGCCAGTAAAAAACTTTAGTGTAGCAATTTACGACTTTTCTCGGTCGGACTTTTAACGTCTCATAAAGAGTTGAGGTTGCAAGATGCAACTAATTTGATTGATGTCTAAACAAAACAACTTTTTGTAGTTTATTGGTCTGCTTGTGGTATTGGAGTAAAAAATATCAGCGAAGTATTGCCAAGCTTATCTATCGACAAGCTTTTATTTATTTAGAATTTTTTTCTTTTTGCCATTGACGTTATTGGCGTCTAATAAATATATAGAACAGAAGTTTCAGTCAAACAATAAATATGCTGTTCTTTCATATTACAATAGATAAAAATCTTAAGCTTTGTTTTCCCTCGATTCCTGCGATGTTTTTATTTTTGCCATAACCTGATGCTACATTTACGAGTATTATACTTACCTAACAAATATTAATATTATGTGTATTTCTTCACGGCTGTTATCACCCGTCCTTTACACAAGTGGGACGCGGTGGGCATTCGAGTGAAACACGTTACGTTTTTACAACGTTAACATTACCACACCTGACACGTTGCAACTGTTTCTTCTACATTTGGATCTTCGACGGAAATATATTCTCCCAGAAGCTTTATTTCGACCATCCTTTGTATTTATTAACCGAGCATTTCATTCTTGTTGTTACAGGATATTTGAGCTGGTTACAATGAAACCGCATTTTCGGAATAGAATATTATAAAAGTCGTAATTTTTCTATTTCGTAATTTTTTAGGGGTACGTGATTTTCTACTATAAGCGTTACGTAACGCACATAGTAACAAATAAAAAACCTGCTAATTACTGCCAAGCTGTCCTGCCAACAAGTCACATACATAACCCATACAAAAAAGGATCGCAGCTTATTTAATCGATTACGTTACGAGTTGAAAATCGCCATTTCCCGAGAACCAGTTAATGTTACCGATGCCACATTGTCGTCATATAATTATTTAGATACAATCAAGGCAAAAATGCGATGCAGTTTCATTGAAAATTAAAGCGAGCCAATGTTTTAGCAGCAAGGAATTTCAATAATAAAAACAATCTAAAGTTATTCAGCTCGTATCTTCCATCTGCCTGATTATTATTTGGTCTGTTTTTCAACCGCCTTCGGATTTCACTCTTCTTGTTTCTTTTTAAAGTAGGTGGGTTGTATTGTATGGTAGATAATATATTAACCGTCTATCTTTAAAATATACTAAAATGGCCATTGCTATAACCAGGCGTTCTGAAACTTATATCCATTACTAGCTGACCCGCGTGGTTTCACGCGCGGTTTTTTTAAACCATCCCTGGACTCGTACAGATATTTCAAAACCAAAATTAGCCAAATCGGTCCAGCAGTTGTCGAGTTTTAGCGAGCCTAACGCACAGCAATTCATTGTTATATATAAGAAGATAAGAAGATGAAGAAATGATCCCATACCCAGTTTTAACAATTTTTAGTATTGTCGGTCGGTTGCCCTCTTGTCCAAGGCACCTGTTATGTTTTTAAGATTTCCAGACCTTATGAATCAAAATATCAGGAAAGGAAATTAACTGATGCCTCCCTTATGTCCGTCTTTGCTGAATTATTTTATGATTATGTTTTCCTATTAGAAATTCTCCAAATAACGCATATTATTATCTCGAAGAATCTAGAGTAGTTTTAATAGTTAATCCGTAGTTGCCGCGGCGCAATCAAATTAATGATAGCTCTCATTGAGGACAAACGTATCAGTAAAACTAATCACCTATCGATAAACCCAATTAGTTACAGAATCATTTGAGTCGTTTAAAACTCATTTGTGTCCGGGGTCTTGATCGCTCTTTGAGATATTACACTCAATTCGATATTCATTGTAACTATTGAGCAGTATTACGAGTTACGATTAATAGCAAAACTAACTGAATATCTAAGAGGATATCTTTGATGACAAATTGTCTTAAACTATTGATTGACCTCAGTCGATATTTTATCATTTCAAACTCTTTTGTGGTCCCTTCACGTTACTAACTAGGTGGATAATGGTAATAGACCTAGTGTAAAGATCGCGCCTCGACAAATCTCTCGTACGGTTTGCGGTAAGAGTATACAATCATAAGTTTATAACTATGCTTTAACAATGAAATGCTACTACCGTAAGTTGTAACCTGCTAAGCATAACATTGAATGTGCATAATGTTGCTATTTCTTTAATAATGCGTGTCACCAGGATATTACTCTCATAGGGACTCTGTACGTAGAAAGCTATAACGTTCTTTGTAATTGGTTGATTATAATTAACATACTCTGCTATGGTAAAGCCGCGGTTGTTGTACTTGCACTTTCTACATTTCGAGCACGCAACTTCCGTGGCTTTCCTTGCATATAAAATTCATATTCGTTTACATTGACGACCTTGTGTTCGGTTGTCAGATGTGAATCAGAAGCTGTGCGATTGTGTGATCCTTTATCTGACGACCGATGTGGCGCAGCGGGAGCAGGTCCGCCTGCGACGCGGAGGTTGCGGGTTCGATTCCCGCCTCGGGTCAAATGTTTGTACGATCTACAAATATTTGTTCCGGGTGTTCTGGGTTTTTTCTATTAATATAAAATAAAATCTATATACATAATAAAAATATCCATCTATGTATATTGTATTGTATTAAGTATATATTATATCAGTCATCTGTACCCATAACACAGCTCTGTTTAACAGCAGCTTACCTTGGGGCTAGATGATGCTGTGTGGATTGTCCAGCATTATTTATTATTTACTTTATGCGTGGCCCGTAATGCGATGATTCATCATACCCATTGAGCTGATGAATCATTTATTGAAATTAATTTACTTTGTGTCGCGTTATACGAACCTACAAACAAACTTTGTACGAGTAAGGAAATACGCACTAGGTAAGGTAATTAAGAAATTAGTTTAACGATTTATTGGTCAATTGATTTGTTAGGTTTTCCTTGAAGAATAATGAATGAATTGGAATACATAATTACATTGTATTATCAAGATTGCTTATAATATTAAACTTGTCAAGTTGATAAGGGCGCGCGTGCACAAGTGGGGCGAACGTGGAACGAATCGCACGTTATTATTTCAACGCGTTTCGCCTTGTCGTCATATTATTTCGGACCGTGTTGTTTCAAATAAAATATTACTCTTTATAATATATAATAATAGGTTAGGGAAAAAGTTTTTTAGTATAATATATGTAAAATTAGTGTGCTATAATGACCAAAACCCCTAAAACATTTTACAAAAGAACGTCTAAAATAAGTTTGTTTTCTTGCATTAAAACCCAATGAAGATTTTCAGATTTGCTTTCTTTTATTGTTCCCAAATCCATTTTACAAACTCTCAAGACGCTCGCTCGACCACTCACCGGTTATCATACCTTCATAGTCCCTCCATATTATGCCTTAGCCTTTTCGTGGTATGAAATGGTAGCTAGCCTATCACATTCAACTGGCATTCACACTTCATTTTATCGTACTATTGCTAAGCCCTAAGTGGGGGAAGTCAATCAATCACGAGTCAGAACTCTAATCTGGATAGGCACGAAGCTTAGGGAAACCCAATATTTCACCGTGCGGCGCGGCGCGGCGCGGCGTGCATCGCATCGTTTCTGGGTGTTATGAATCATTTCTAGTTTAACCCTTTATTTTCGGAGCGCTAAAACGGGAAAAGCTGCGTTCTTGTATTAATCGATGACGACTTTGGTTGGTTTGATTTCAAGTATAGGTTTAAGCAAATCATCGGATCTTACTTTCCCATTATATGGGATAATACAAACTGAATTTTTAGGTTTCCGTATTATTTATGAAGGATTTGTGCTTAATCCACAAATGTAACTCGTGTAAGTCATGTGTACCGATACCTAATACAAGGGGATCACGTGCCTGTAACAAGATTAAAGATTAGTGGTGATTAAGCCGATCAATTAGCCACGCTAAATAGGATAAGAAGCAAACATCGAATACTCAGTCACTCAGCAATGCGATCTGAATTCTTTCATCACATTTTATCTAACTAACGGTCACAGAGCCATTCTCAGGGCCACCATAACAATACAAAGCTGGTTCACGAGCTAACCTAAGACGTGTTAGGCAACCAAAAAATATTTAAGGACAAGAAAAGAGAAACGAGACCACATTATAGGGGATTTCCGGACCAAGCCACAACGATCTCTAATCTCTATGAAGATCATCGTAGTGCTAGCTAGCGATTGAACATGTGGAAAAAAAAGACATTAAAAGATATTCGACCTAAAATACTAAAAGCTAACACGAAACGAGATAATTTAGCAAAGCAATTTAGAAAACCATAACTAAATTACAATTCAGTCTTCACACGGAATTACATAAAGAGTTAGGTACATTGTTACACACGCAAGTAACACCAATAAAAGACAGTAATCACGATGGTGGGTACGGTGGTGGTTTCGGAGATTTTATCACAGAATTATGCATCAGCAGAGTGAACAACTAGCCGGAACTCATTTGAGGAAGGATCGTTGAAAGTTTTACGTTCTCAAACTGTGGAATGACCGTTTCTTGGTGTGGATTCAGCGGTATGAAACTAACTTTTCAAATAAACGCTCGAATTTCGCCACAAAAACTATTTACAAGCTGTAACCGAATGCTGCATTTCCCAACAATTAAATTTCACGAAATTCTACATGAAGATTGAAATCTCTCCTTTCTGATTTCTAGTAAACGGCTTAGGTTATCCTTTGACTGTCAGTCACTCGCACGCTATAAATGAATGTGGGATTTATCAAAAACATAGCTTTACATTGATCCGGCAGTAAAGCAGTTTCCAAGTAACATTCCCATGAATGCTTTTACGCTAATTACCGCGACAAGATTCTAAAATGCTTTCCATTCATTAACCGCGTTACATGACACCAGCTAACGAACGGCACATTCCACGGAAATCGAGTTATTAACATTCACAGGTCACATGAGGTAAACCTGTGATTCGGCAATATTGTGAGTTACAAAATTAAACAGCTCATTCAGTACGATTGTAAACCTCTACGTAAGATATACACGTATTAACGGCTATTGTAATAATTTAATAAAATTTAAACCGAGAGTTACTACAATGAGTATCACAAATTATACAATCACAGCGAATTAGATAAGTACTCCTCAATTTCAAAATGAAACTGCATATTTCTAAACTGAATATAAAATTTGTGGTTCTCTGGTCTCTCCTATAAAGAATCACAAGTCACTATTCGTGACACCAAAGAGGCGATAGAGGCTTGGGTGCGTGAACTCTTTTACCACTAGCTCATATAAAACTTACTTTTTAAACCACAATATCGATAAAGAAAGTGCTACAAGGTATCTCTCCGCCATTGCAAGTCTCATGCACGCACAATTACATTCACGGAATGTGGTAAGTGCGCGCGCATGTGCATTTAAAACTTATTCTGTATGTATATAACAGCTTCTGTCTGCGAATTTGCCTGCTTCACCTTGGGTAAATACAGTGTTTCTAACAGACTCCGACTACCTTCAATATCCTTATTACTTATCTACGAGTACCCCTTAAGTTCGAGCTTTGAGGGTAGATTGAAAACCAGCCCTGCGTAGACCTTGTTAGCGCAGAATCACTGCTGAATCTACTCTATTTGCCGAATTGTTATAATACAGCTCTAATTAACTAACATTTCTTTTTTTTTTATACAGGTATGTAAGTACAAGGTGAGCTTGCAAGGGATTATTTGCTTTGCTCGTATAAATGCATGTTGTCCTACAAGTTAAAATATGCAAGTTATTGATGTTTAGCCCTGACATGATTTTTTTTCTAAAATCTAAATAGTTTCTTCATTGAAAATAATGTCTCAAAGGTCTAGAAATATGAGTACTATTTATATTGCTGCTGCTGGGGAACCTACGTGATTTTAAGTAAACCAAAGAGAAGAAAAGGAAGACATAACTTTTAGTGTAGTATATATTTGCAGTTTATAATTTAAGTATTTTATTTTAAGAAAAAGCTGAATCGATTCTTCGCGTCCGATTCCGGCAACCGATTCGTTAAAGAGTCGATTGACTCTCGATTTCGTTAACGCGGAATGTCACTCAGCCCGACCCGCATATCAACTGACCACTCAGTGGGCAAAAAGTAATGGAAGGGACATGCGTCAATACAGACACTTTTTCGACATAGGTACGCATAATCAATATCAATAAGCAGTCTTTTTGTCATCTATGATAAGGGTTTTTGAATTGTGAAATTGTCAATTTGGCATCGCTCTGATTTAGATAAAGCATATTGTATTCAAAATGAAATTAAATGAAATGAAAAATGAAATGAAATTCGGTTTATTTAAAATGGCTGCTGTAATCTTAATAGATAATTTGTTGACCATGACACAGAGTAATAACCATGATGAACCCCAAGAGAATGTAAGAAAGCTACGTTTATATGAACCTTTTGATAAACTTTACCGGCAGGTAGGTATTCAAAAAGTTATCTTGCTGTTATAAAATATAAAAATGCTCTGTAATTAGCAAACATTAGACGTAAATTAACTAAATTATCTATGGAGTTAGTGAATATTAGCATGGGTTTCTGAATGGCATTTACAATTGAGTGCTTCCGTGTTTCGAAAAGCATATTAAACAAGAGCTATTATGAAGCGGAGGGTTACAGCCTGTATAAGCTTCCGGCTGCTGTAGTTATAGCCCTAGGCTTATCTAATGTTCATGCAGAAATTAATATTCCTCCATTTGCAACGAGGAATAAAAACTTAACATTTATGCATGGAGGAGGGAAAAAAACTGAGACACTGAAACTGAAACAGCCTTCTAATGAAGGCTGTCATGAATGGCGAAGATTTCAAAGTTTTCTCTTCTACCGTCTCGTTTATGCTGTCAAATGCCGGTTTTTATCCGATCGCAAGACTCGAGCGTCCTCGAAGCTCGGCATCACTCGATCGGATACTATCACATATCCGTGAAAAAAGAATTCCGCGGTTCTTTCTGAAACTGTGGCAAAACTGGTTATCTTTTTATGGCTTGTGTAGTTAATTTTGGATCAAAAAGTTACCGACGACGACCGATGGCGGCAGTTTTATACATTCGTACAAACTAAGCGATTTTATACTTTTCTGTGTGAGTAGAAAAAAAAACCTGATGAGAGAGATATTTTAGTAAGAGGTACCTCCAAGCAGTACCTCTAAGCAGACTGAACTGTAAACACTACTACGTCCTCTACGTTTCGGCGTACAATATCTGTGGTTTTGGTGGTAAGTGGTAACTAGCGCAGTGCAGTGTCACGTTGAACTTTACCTGGATGCTTTGGGCGCAACTGCATCTATGGTTTAAAAAAAAAAACAAGTTTATAATAAGTAAGCGTAGCTGATTAAGTTGTTCTTTACAGATCAACAATGTTAAGTACTGTTCCGCGAAGTCATAATTTGGTAATCATAAATGGGTGACCGCCAGTGGCAATTTCAACTGAGCGCTCCCGTGCTTCGGAGGGCACGTTAAGCAGTCGGTCCCGGCTTTTTCAAAGTTGTTAGGCCATGACAGAGGCCTTAACTTACTTTAACAAGGAAATAAATGTTTATAGAGAATTATTTTATCTTCAGTTAAAATTACCTGTAGGTCTGTCTGTACCGCCATCCAGTACTAGCACCAAGAAATTACTCGTAAGTAACCACTTACTTTTTAAGTTAGTTACGTCGCCGTAATGGGCTAACCTTGTCGTAAAAATAAAATAAAAGCCTCAATAATTACGATTCTGCAACATATCGTTATTACATATTGGTATTGTAAAAAGCATTTTGAGGTTTTTTTTTTTATACGACTGAAGTGGCAACCAGGCGTACGGCCCACAAGATGGTAAGCGGTTACCGCAGCCTATGGACGCTTGCAATACCAGAGTTATCACTCGCGGGTTGCCACCTTGAGGCTAAGATCGAAAGCCTCATGTGCCAGTAATTTCACCGGAAACCATACCCTTCACACCGGAACACAGCAATGCGAGCATTACTGCTTGGCGGCAGAAATAGGTATGGTGGTAGTCCTTCCCCAGACGAGCTCTATCACAGAGAACTCTACTACTCATGAGTGAGGTATTTTGAGCCTAGTCGAACCCCGTTCGTGATACGACACACGAGTCGATATGTGAGTTACGAACTTACGAGGTTTTGATTACTGAAGATAAAGTATTTATTGCATTTAAGCCCTCATTTGATAGGTATGCGATGTCTCAATTTATTGCGCATCGCGTGGGTCGTAGATAGTCGAGACGCGTAAAGGTACAAGTTGGTAAGCGACTGCAGGCAGCAGCTGCAGGCGGGCGAAACATCGTACGTAGCGTTACGTCATAGCTTCATACCGAGCGGTAGATGACACTGTCGTTTTGATGTAACGCGGCGACACGCTGCAGGTCAGCTGCTGCCTGCAGTCGGCTACCAACTCGTACCTTGAGGGTTGCTATTGATGTAACGACGCGACTACAGACGCGACAATGAAATCCACCAGTTCGATTCGGTTCGTTTGATGTCTTATCAAGTGATTTCCTGTAAATCAGCTCGAAATTTATCGTACAGGAATCAGGATCGAATACATTTTTAAAGTTTTTATGTGGTGTGCTGTAAAATGTATTTTGTAGCCTAAACGGCTTAATGATTTTTAATAAGATGTCATAAAATACATTAGTACAATTTGGAGAAAGAGCACAATATTTCACTCGTAAAAATACTTTACATACAGAATTACATTTTTATACAAAAATATAATATTTTTGAAAATTTTCTTGATTTTACACCATTGTGAAGATATCCAAACGAACGTATCACCCAGCTGGCCACTGGTGAGTGGTGGACTCACCACTGGCCAACTTCAAAGGCGTCCAGCAAACAAGTTTCCCAAGAATGCGTGTGAGCAGCAGAGAAATGCCTTGTATTTTCATTCAATAAAAAATTCTGGTCCCAGTATAGAAGTGCGATTGAAAAGATAAAACCCGTATACGATAAAGCTTATGTTGCTTCGGATAATTGGATATGGCTTATTCTGGAAAAGAAATGTTTCATTGCGGTGTCTGTTAAAATAAATTGCTTTTAAAGTGTTAAGGATCAAGTAGCGAGAGCTCAATGAGTCGTAAATTATATTTGAAAAAAAAAAGCGACAGCTACCCACATTTTAAGTCCTTAACCTAGCACTTAGGGAGAAGTAATTACTTCAAGTTCACGGTAACAGCAGCCATAAATATGCTATTTGTAAAGATGCTTATCGTCTGCATTTATGCGTTTTAATTTTAATAGGTTCGTAAAGTGTTCGTATGATCGCGCCGACAAAATTGCAGAACTGATATTGTTGCGACGAGCAGTATAAAAATGTGCATAATACGAGGACACTAATACTAGTATCAAATGTCTATCTGTGGATTCGCTTTCTCTGTACTAAAAGCTAGTAGTATAATTTGTACAAACAACTATAATTTTTGTTTTTATTCTACCACTGAATTCTGTTCCGTAGTTTGTAATCTAAGTATGTAAGGAAACTCTCGCGGGGTTTAAACTAAAACCCTATAGACTTTCTATTCCCCCAGGTTGGATAGCATCACAAAGCCACACTATAAGGTGGTTTCCCCATCGGAGAAGCACCAAGTGACTTGACTAGGCAACCGAGAAAGGAATATATACATTAAATCGATAGACGGTTGTGCTATTTTCATTTATCGAACTCTTTGGACTGACGTGACAAGTAGTCAGGCCCACACGCACTTGCCAAGTATTCGGTAAATGAAAATAAAACTAACGGCTATCGATTTAAAGTAGGTTTTCCTCTGACTGTTTTCGAGTCAAGTCACTTGGAGCTTGTTCAATGGGCGAACCACCTATGTGTAATACCTATGTGCCAAACACTTAGCGGCAATAAATTCTCATCAACAAGGTGTTAGAATGTCCGCGTCTTTGTTCGGGGGTCGATGACCTCTGGGCTCGGAGGGAGTAGGACAATGGAGGGCTCGGAGCCTCGGACGTAGTTGGAAGGGACCAAGGGAAGGCGTCGACTCCGAAAGGTCGGAACTAAAATTTACTTGCACTGCGAATACGGTTCTGTGTCTCCACATACAGTAAACCTTTACTGACAGACCTGTCGTCACCTCGCCTTGCCAGGTTGGTCGTCTAGCAGCGCGATGGGCAGACGATATAACAAAAATAGCGGGCCGAACCTGGATGAGGCTAGACCTCTTGGTCTCACTCCTCTCGGTCCTCCGAGAGGAGTGGCATATACAAAGGGAGGCTTATACCCAGCAGTGGGTGAAGTCGGGCTGTAGATAATGATGAAGATGATGATAGACCTGATGCTTAAACGCAGTAGACGGGTGTTTCACATATCGGTATAGAATAGAATAGAATAGCCATCGACCGACACTACTACGAATCGATCGACTTCATCAGAGTTGATATTTTTTTTAGTAAATATGTAAAGATGGAAAGTAATATGAGCCTTGCCAATATAACAATAAAACAAAACATACTTAACACACGAAACAGTCACATAATACATAAACCTGACCCAACACTAGGATTCCCATGGATATCAGAAACTATGAGTAGGTACTACTAATGCTACCACAATAGCCGAGAACTAAATAATTTTGGTTTATTACCGAAAGATATTAAAAAGTTAATTAAAACAGTTTACGGATCTTAAATCTTAACCATAGACACAGAGCGCAAGTTATCTTTTTTTTTTGTCTATTCCGAAAAAAAATAGCTCATTTGATTTCAGCACATCCCTATTGCTGCAAGGGACAGTGAAGGACGGCGCGTGATCAAATGGCGTAACATTGATTTGAAGACGGATTGTTTACCATTTCTTCCGGCTGCCTTCTTTAATCATGGTTTCATTTGTGATATTAATAACTGTCTGAAGAAGCATCAACGTAACTTTGAAATGTTATTATATTAACGATTTACTTCACTAGTAAACCACAACTAACCGTTTGTTAGTGTTGAAGTAAAATTAAAAACATTGCCAACATTGTTGCTTGTTAAAAATACAAAAGGAGAGGTAAGAAAATTTGGTGAAGTTCATAATGATGAGCTTGGCTATAGGAGCTTCTGACCGTCCACTGACTAGTCTATAAAAATATGTTAATGTCAATCAATGTCAGAGAAAGTGAACGAATTGTAACCTAATTTTCTAAAAGCTTATTTACTGAATAGAAGAAAATTTACAACAGCAATTTGTAATACAGTTTTGAATCTGTTTGTTTAGCAACATACCTATCAGCCTTGCCTATTAGTCAAGATTTTGAGCAGTTTATTGTAGATTCCGAATGCCATTACGAACACATTACGTTTGAAGTGAAAAGTTCTCGTTTGCATTTTGAAAAGTTGAGTTTATTATCGTGCGTACATGTTAGATACAATATCAAATACTTATTTGAAACTAATTTAATTTAAAACCTTGTGGCTGCTTGGTAGGCAATGTTGATAATCGAACTTGCGGAAGCCGCAATATAATATTGAATCAAAAGAAAATCGAAGACGAAAATCAGGTTTTGCCGAAACCAAAATTCAACACAAGTATAGTCGAGAAACTTAGATAAAAAATTGGAATAGTAATCAAAACATTTTAATGTTTTGTGCCAGCTTTAGAAAACAGCTAATCCAAGAAACCTTAGCGAGATCAGGAATAAGCTAAAAGTATAAAAGGATGAGATTAATGTTACTCACATAAAAAATAGAAGAGATGCTCAAGCATGTAATATTCATACCATTTCATAAGATTATGATCGCGCTATAAGAAAAACATCCCATTTCCTAAAATAGACTTCGCTCACGTTGCCGGCTTGGGCATACTAGATACACAAAAGTGCGCACACAGTATATAGAATACCTAATAAGCGGATCGGTTTAAAGCACGAGGTTTCTTAACCCGTGGTGCGGGGTCATCGACCTCTGTACCGGCTAAGCGCCAGCGCAGGCCTTATTGTTGTCTATAGAATAGTTTAGACTAGCCTCGCTAGTAGGCAATGTTTTGTTTCAAGGCCAGCTGAGAAAATGAGTCCGTTTATTATTTTACAACATGCTAGCAAGGTCTAGGAATAAAATGAATTAAGTGCGTGAATAAGATATACCTACCTAATATAGAAGTGAAATTGAAAAATATTAGCTATTTCAATTGCCAGTAATTAATATGACTCAAGAAATTATCATAGATCAGTCAGAAAAGATAGTTAGTTCACTTGACGCGTGTGAACATTATTTTCGTCACGTAGACAGGGAAGAACATAATAAACGTAATATAATGGAAGAATAATTAGGTTTTATAATCGAGTGGAACTAGGTACCTACCTCGTTTCAATGAGTTATTTTCTGTCGTATTTATATGCTTAGAATTTATTTCATACTGCATTTTTGGACTCTAAAAGCCTCTTTTAATGTGTAGGCGTGCAATAAGGCGGGACAATGTTTTTATGTTCGGCCAGGATGATGGGAAAACTGGAAGACCGCCAAAGACAAGGACAAATGGAAGTACTTTGCCTTGTGCCGGGGAATAGGAAAAAAATTAGGTTAAAAAAGAAGTAAGTAAACAAAATGTTAAATCTGTGATAAATCAATAGGCTTAGCGAAGTCTCATTTGTCATTGTCAGTAATAAACTCGATGGCAGAATTGAGATATTGCGCCGATAGAAGACATTCCGTAATCGAAAATGATGATGAAGGAGTATTTGAATTGAACTGACAAGAAAGTGATATAATCAACCACAACATAAGACTGTACTGGTTATTTTGCCTGTAGGGCTTAGTTGTAAATTACAGCAGAGAAAACTTACATAATTATATCCTTTGATTATATCTCCCACTTTAACTTTTGTGTTGTTTTTGGGATGTAATTACTAATTTTAAAGAACATTTTAAAAGTAAGGTATTCAATAAGTACAATAACGACCTTCACGTATCTAGGAACCCAATAAACGCGATAATGATAAGTTTAGTCATCTCGTGCACCAAATTTATATTATTCAAAGATGGATGACGAGGATCTTGTGCAGTCATCGTGTTTTTATCTCGTGTCCGGCTGTTTACATTGAAGGTGTACAGTAATTTATGTAATGACCACTTCAAATTACTGTAGCAGCCTGACAATGTATAGCGTTAATTTGCGTTGTTCTTTCGTTTGTTAGTTTGAAGATTCTTTCCCATGTATGCCTCTATTTTCTCTCACTAGTTTTATCAGTTGAATACATCTTACTTAAACTAGCATTATATAATAATTTATAAATTACATAGAACTGAAATAAAATTATACGTAGGTATATAAAAAAAATCTGTTCATTCAGAGTGACGTTTGACTCATAGGCAGGTAATATTACATTTACAATACTAATATTACATAACATTTACAACACACGTAGGACGAAGTTTTGTCATAATCATCATAATTATGACCTCACGTAAGATTACTGTCAAAGCAAAAATACCCTCTAATAAGCGTAATTGAACCCGTAGGATTTTCTCATTCTTTAGAAGGTTGTGTTAAATTTTATCTTCGATATTATAAGTGTTATTGAAGCCGCGGTCAAAATGCAGCAACAAGTATAAAACTGGATCTGCTATTTTCTAGTACAACCCAGTAATTATCTAGTATAAATTTAGATTCAAACATTGATATTAGTATTCCGATAAAACCATATTTAGCTAACCACACTGCCTTTGTTCTCTGAGTCAATGAAGGACATTAAACTGCAAGTTGCAACATTGTTTCTTTGCGAGTAAAAGCCGACCAATTTCTTCCAATACATGCTTAACTACCTCACCCTCATAAATATGCTATTCGTAGAATTAAAATTTCACCACGTTGAAACTTCAGAGCTACTGTTTAACAAAAACTTAGATTCACTGATTAAATTGACCATTGTATCGAACTACATACCCCAAACACTTTCTACAGGCCTTGAGCAAAACTCATTCCCCGTTGTTGTGTGTACTTCACCACGTATTGTGTTCTCTTGATTTTTACGTCCTTTGAGTCAGCTGCCTTAGCTGCCTGAGTCAATTTTACTGAGTTAATTATACAACCTTATCTTATCTAATTATGTTACATACGATATGAACGAACAGAGAGTATCTCTAAAATATTGAATACTATAACATAATGTTACTTCATTGGTCAACAAAACACGATCGCATCGATCATTATCGCAAAGAGGAACGCCTTCACAAGACGCGTCCATTTCTTGTAAGTCTGTTGCTGCTGCATCATGCTCATTATAAATTCCAACATTGTTGTTATTGGTGCGGTTTCTAGAGCGAAAATCCAGTGAGTTTACGTACATGGTACGGTGTTAGAAAGCGTGGGGCGAGCCGATCGGCAATTATTGGCAACATCGCGTACACTCGAGATCTGCTTCTTGCCAGCTATTGTTCTATTGCTCGTTTAATTACCGGCGAAAGTCTAACGAGAGTGCCGTGAAAGTTTGATACACACGTCGTCCCACGTGCATTGTCATTACGTTTTTTGTTGGCAACCATTCTGTTTCGTAATTTGTTATTGTTTGGAATTGTAGCAGAGTAATAGAATTATGCAAGGCGTTATTTAATACTTCACGTTCACAGGCCCAAATGAATTCAGTGCGAGTTCCAAATAGATAAGAGTTTTGAAATGTCTGTTAGCACAAGTGCTCATTGCTTAAGGGGGAAACGGTTAGTTGGAATAGTCTTATCTTCCTTTTAAGTTAAGTATTTCAGATTAATGCAGATATAAAGAAAACCGACTTGAAGAATGATACATTTTCGCAACCTATCATGAAATCAAACACGTGTAGCAGGAGCTGGAAACCGCAAGTTACTTAACTTGATTATAAACGTGAGACGCTCTATCAGAGCTTATTGAAAGGTAGTACTGGGCAAGACCGCCTTGCGGTTTAGCGCCACACTTTGTTTAAATTAATGTCATCTCTCAAATTGTAAGCGATTTTTCTCCGTTCATTTTGTGGGTTCAATTTATTACGTGGCAGAGACTATTGTATTCTTTAGATGTTAAGTAAGTATAATTCAAGCTGTAATTAATTCGAGATGTTAATTACTTATTATGAAAAGTACCTAGGGGGACTAAGACATTAAAACGTCACAAAATTACGTTCAACTATTCTAAACGGATTGATTACGAATGCCCCATCAGTTTCGCCTCTGTGGTTTCGCTCAATAGCCAAACAAAAATTATCGGTGGATCTCTCTCTACATTTTAATAATAAGTAATCGGTGGGTGTCTCTTTACAAACTTCTTCTTCTTCGTTTATGGACTCTAATTGTAGGTAAGTATAGTAAGTATGGTAGGTAGGGTGCACTGTTGCCTGGCAGAAAGTGGATGAGAAACGCCAGTGAATTGCAATAGGTTGATGATGATGATGAAGTATATGTATGTAAGTAGTATCATACATGAACCTATGTATGATATACGTATGTACTTAAGATTAATGTTAAAGCAGAACTCAACAATAAAGATGAAACTACGGAAACACGAAGCAATTACAAAAATAGTTAATTTCTGATTGTCAAAGCAATTACGTACGGAGCTA
Source organism: Colostygia pectinataria (assembly GCA_951394395.1). Classification (NCBI taxonomy): domain Eukaryota; kingdom Metazoa; phylum Arthropoda; class Insecta; order Lepidoptera; family Geometridae; genus Colostygia; species Colostygia pectinataria. Next base: position 11,701,161 of record OX596353.1, on the reverse strand, counting down.
ATGACAATTGCTATTGTCAGTTACTTCTCACGGGCAATAGATGACTTGCTTGATGCTTCTTATGTTCTTAGAATTTACAACGTAACGAGGAAAGATGGGTATTAATCAATAATTAACATATTTGCAAGCTTTTCTTTTGTCATCTGCTTAACTGAGATTGGTTTATAGTTTTTTGTGTGATCTTGATCAGACTACGTAAGCCTGAGCTTCTGAAGTGGACCCATATTGTTAATGAAATTGACAATATGTAAATATTTAGTTGTTACGCCACTGACTGGCAGGCTCAAAGACTGGGAAAAGGATGGAAGGCTGCCCTCCTGAAAACGTTAGTGAGAGGTAAGTACGCATTAATTTTGGATATCATGGCATTCATACCCCAAGAGCTCTCCATGCTCTCAATCAATCAAATGCAACTCAACTCATTCATGGTAAGTTTTTGTTTCTCTATTGTTGAACGAAATGGAGAAAGTGACGTACCCAACCAACGATTTCGTATTACGTATGTTACGGTAGTTTGGTTGTATGCAAAACTTAGATAACCGATCTCACCTTCTAACTAAACGAAATGATTTTACTTGAATATTATTAACAGACTTCTAAGTGCTGATGGATGATGTTCTAATAAAATAGACGTCGATCGAACTTCAGTCCAGAGTGACCATGACTTTGAATTGACGCCACTATCCATTGACTTTCTGCGGCCACCGTTACAATGTGACTCCATCATGTGCCCCCGCTTAAAAACCCTGAACTGACCAGAATCCTGATCCTATAAAGTCGGTCAATACAACACTGTGTGTTTATAAATTAACTAAAGCGATCGTGGAGTAACTTGTTCTTGATGCTCGCATTACTGTGTTCCGGTTCGAAGGGGATGGTTTCCGGTGAAATTATAGGCACATGAGACTTTTCATCTAACGTCTCAGGGTGGTAACACGCAAGTGATATCTATGATGTTGCAAGCGTACATAGGCTACGGTAACCGCTTACCATCAAGTGGGCCGTACGCTTGGTTGCCACTTTAGTAAAAAAATATGTACTTTATATCAAGTAAATTTCAGCACAATTAACATTCGGATGAGTGACCACTTTGGTGGTAGAAATGAGCACTTCTGAAGGCACGATACGATCCTGACTATAACAGTCCTGAAGCAATGGCATCTGTTCAAATGGTTTACAAATTGCCATCAGCAGGGTTGTTCACCAGCTCACACGAATATATACTTGTAATTACACCCAAACAAAATGTTTTCACATCCAAACATAAAAGAAATCATAAAAACTTTCCCGATATAACCATGATGGTGCGATTTATGCATGACAGCGCTCAGTGTGGCTCTCAGAAGAATGGTCATCACCCTCTTACACATTTGTATTGGAAAGTTGTCAGTGCAATGATGGAAATCTCACCAGTGAAAGTAAAACATATCGCTATCTTACCGCGAGGTGCTTTAAAAAACATTTTCCTCGTTTCCTTATTTTCCTTCGTGCGTTCCACTCCATACCCGGAATAGGTTACGGTGGTGACTCCATGTGATTCCTTATCTCGGAATTTGTATTCACTTGTTGCAATGGAATTATTTAATAGAACACTTACGCAGTACATTGCATGATGCTTGTTACGAACGTTTACGAATACGTTTAATTTGTTTTGTTTATTGCGATCCGAAACGGTTTCATTGGCAGGGGTTTGCTAAGCTTCTGCTTTGTAAAGAGCTTATGCAACATTAGTTTCAATACTCACGACCTGGGGCATTTCAAAACGATACTAAATTATGATCGTTCTAATATTTTTCAGTATTTCTGCTATAATTCTCGTACTTGCAGTTTCACTCTGTCATCAAAGACGTTTCCCTAAGTAAAGTGGTTCTCGCTCGACAAACGGCCTGAGTAGCAATTACCCAAATTGATGTGTGCACTGCACATAGATCCTGTCAAACGAAGCAGAGGGGACCAGTGGTTTAATTCAATCAATTCCCTCTGGAGTACGCGTGTGGTTCTGTAGTTTCATTCACAATTTTGTTTGAGTAGCATGTATTAGAGTATGTTGGTTGTAACGAAGGTTGCTCTTTAAATAGCTTCACCAAAACCGGTCCCCAGAAGTTGATTCCGTATCTAAGCACTCGTCTAATTGCGTCTGCGTAGCTCTGTAATTGCGTGATTATTTTGTTATCTCAAACAAGACAATAAGCCAGAGTCAGCCAGACGGCTTTTAATTGGGGCTATTTTTCCTCGAGGAGCTTATTTGACACAGCTTTTTGTAGAGTAACTGGCTCGCTTTAGGTAGCAGTGTTTTAAGAAAATATAACGGTTAGGTAGCTAAAAACTTATACATAAGAGATCTCATAGTACCATGTATCTAAAAACTTGTAAAAAAACATTTTTGTAATTAAAATTTGAACTCGTTCCTTTGCTTACCAGTTAGCATTGCGAAAAGATTATGCCGTATGATGAAACCTGTTGTAATAGATACAATCTATAAAAATGTGTCTACTAAGTACCACCGCGCGAGCCGAAGTAGATGAGGATGGATAGATGGCAACAAAATGTACTGTCGTTGCAAAGAACTAACTGCCATTAAACTTTACTATCATCATAATCAGTACATGCAGATCGCTAGCCTGTTTGTTAAGCAAAAACCATCGCCTTTCCCTACTTATTTTGGTGTAGCTCGTGCGTGGTTCAAATCGATTACCAATAACGTCATTCATTCACAACTAATAACATTTATTATATTGTTAACGCTACTTTGATCTGTGTCTGTGAGCTGTACCGTGTCGTTGATTTTACGTTCATCAATTATTATTACAATGTGAATGGCATGTGAACGAGACCTTTGCCATTTAATAATCTAATCAAGACGAACTCAGGCACCTGACCGTTGACAGTATGGGAATGTTTTACAACGTACCGTCTCGTCTACTGTCTATTTACAATTGCAAGCCAAGTGGAGCAACGCCAGTTATTTATTCGATTTGTTTCATACCTGAAACTACAGTAAGTAATTGTTACAACGGTGTAGTAAGCTTTAATACCTAACCTACCATAGATAATAATATAATGTATTACCTATAAATAGATTGCTAATAGCCGTGCCTAAAAAGCCAAGTCCCTGTAGCCGAAACCGGCTAGGATGATTATTATTATGGTTATTATTAATAGCCGTGCTTAATTGTGAAATAAAATAGCCGAGAGACACAAATTAGAAAACATATTTAAAAACTGAAGGAGTCAGAGATCCTTTCCTTACATACGATGCTTTCCTCAGATGGTGATCTAAATAACGATTTAGGAAAATTAAGCAAAAGTATATACTGCAAGTCCTTCGGGTTTACACCGCTGGTTCACAACTTACTAGTCATCATCACCATATTAGCCGATAGGCGTCCAAAGCTCTGTGCCCAAAATTTTGAGCCTTCACCATCCATCGACTTCCTGCGACTGCTTCAATGTTATTGGTCCATCGAGCGGGGGGTCGTCCTACTCTTCGTTTTCAAGTTCATGGTCGCCATTCGAGAACCTTTATTCCCCAGTGATTATCTGTTCTGCAAGCTTATTAGTATCGCTCTATATTACTGTTAATAGTTTTCGTAGATGGTTAAAATACTCAGGAGCACTGTCTAGAGTTCTAGACTCTATATCCCAGGTTCATTCCAAGGCGGAGATTAGCTATTAACTATTTATGAGATGACTGACAAAACAGGGGTTTCAACGGATGCTTGAATCACTGCCCGTATAATATAACTCAAGATTAAGGGCTGCGTAAATACTGCAATTGAGAAAGAGATTTCAAATGTCATTGTTGTTTTGCAAATGTCGTTGAGATAAATTGCAACATAGCATTTATTTGGTTTTTGAAGGTCATTGAATGCGCGTAGCAATGTTTGCAAATTACGATAACAATGTTATTGTGAGCCAACCATTTTACTTTATGATTTTAGGTTTGATCTGTCTATCTTATCTGAAGTAACCTTTAACTTTAGAAATATTTAAAGTCTAGATTTAGAAATAGATAGGAGGCCAATGCTAATGACACTAAAATTAGAATTGCATAATTGAATGTTGATAACGCAACAATGCAAATGAAATTTTGGTATCATTGTAAGTATATATAGTGCAAACATTGCATTGAGTAAACCTGAAGACTCTCGCTCGCTCCTGGCAAGGACTTCAGAGAAGGAAAGCACATGCACAAACCTGTGTATTTCAGGAAAGAATGCAGATTCTTTCCTGTGTTTTGCGCCCCTACAGCAGCAGTCACTCGTCCTATCCAATTAGAAGATCGTTGCAAAGTGTTATTAGGTATTCTAAAATATAAGTATCTTCTTGCAATACCAACCCAAAAATACAGTCCACTTATATCTACCCTTAAAGGCTATCGAAGAGACCCTGGTGTGAACCCTCTGTTCATGCCCTCATTTGTGGTGAGTGAATATCGAACCAGCACCTAAAACTTCCCACCATAAAAGTGGTAATATAAATAATAGTAATAGGGACAACGACAAGATTTAACAAAATACTAGGGTTCTGCTGTTGTACAGTTGTCATTCTGTGATAAGAATAAGTTCGATATTAGTAGTATTAGGTAGCATCTATTTATATGTACATGGAGCGTGTCAGCTTGTTGCAAGGCAGGCAAGGTAGGCTTGAATGTCAAACAGCATTAAGTTGCTCGAGCAATTACACAGCAAGATGATAAGCGACAGCCTTCAGCCAAGGCTTTATTACCGATATCACCGGCGCATTAACCCAAAAACCAACCGGTCAAAACAATTAATGTTCCAAGTCTCAATGACAATTGCGCCGGGAAAAGACTACAATCTATCAAACGAAACACGCTGAAGTCCTGGACTTAGAAGTTTAGGTACTAGGTACACAACTAATTGGTAGGGAGAATAAAATAATCAATGACATTAGAGATTCGCCACATAATGTAGGATTGGATATCCCTCAGGCCAGGGCCCTTACTCTTGAACGCGATCGGTATTGGACAATTATTGATATATGACATTTCGTACTTTTGACAGCAAACCAAGCACCAAATTCAACCTTGTTTTCAAGAGTACAAAAATTTGACAGCAGAAAATAGAAATTAGGATTGGATCGGAATTATCCTTGGATTCAAGAGTAAGGCACCTGGGGCAAAAGATTTATGCCTGCAATGACATTCAATATGGATCCTAAAATAAAAGAAAAACTGACACTTTAACCGAGTAGTCAGAGAGAGAGAGAGAGGAGAGAGAGAGAGAGCCCAATCCAAATATTAAACGTAAAGTTATTTAGCTCCCGCACGAACCATAAAACGTCAATGCAATTAGTATCGTCCTCATAACACTTATGAATGCTCGTTGGGCATAAATAACCTGTTCTGGCGGGAAGGGAAGGCCCTGAGAGGAATTCTAAGCACTTGCATTTCTCAGCCGCATGCTTGTCGTTTTAATAATGTTTGCATTGTAAAACATGCTTTAATGCGTTGACATTTGATGTCGCAGAGGAAGTTTGTAACAGTTTGGTTGTCAAGTTACTCAAAATTTCTAGCGTATACAATCAAATGTAGAGCAAACAAGGATTTCAATGTGACTCGTGATCGTGCCTTATTGGTTAACTTTTAAAACTAATGATGACAATATTAACAATTGTCATCAAAGTGAGAAGTTCGTGTGTGGAAGTACTATAATATTAGTTCATTGCAATTCAATTTTAGGCAATGGCGTAGCTGAATGTTTGCGTGCAGACGTTTGAATCGAGTATTTCTGTTTTGCAAAGAATCAGTGAACCGAGTCCGACTATATCGATTAGTGTAAATTAGCGTGAAACAGCTTTTGAAGAATTGGCAAGAATCAAATTGTATTGTCACTTGATTGATGATTGAATTAACCGACATGAAATACTTGGTAAAAAAGGTGGAATCGTAGATCTGAGAGTAGTTTTTGCGTGGGACGATATTTTTCTTGGTCTCTTTGCAACGCCTTGCCAACAAATAGAAAAAACTAGCAAATGTACAAAAATAAAACTCTTTTAATTCAACAAAATACCATTTTATTATTAAGAGTAGTAGAGTTCTTTGTGATAGAGCTCGTCCGGGGAAGCACTACCACCATACGTATTTTTGCCGCCAAGCAGTAATGCTCGCAATGCTGTGTTCCGGTTCGAAGGGTATGGTTTCCGGTAAAATTACAGGCACATGAGACTTACCATCTAACGTCTCAGGGTGGTAACACGCAAGTGATATCTATGATGTTGCATGCGTACATAGGCTGCGGTAACCACTGACCATCAAGTGGGCCGTACACTTTAGTAGTATAAAAAATATAGAGCAATCTAGTTCTACGATTGTAAAGAGTAAGGAAAGTTGAACTACTGACATTTACAAAGCGATTTCAACAAATTACAGATTCGCGTGATCGAGACGCTCACTCATTAGTGCATTGCCGCAGATAACTAGCAGTTACCATGGAAACAATGCCAGTATACCACACAGTTACTATTAGCATTACGCAGAGAACAGTATCTATTAGGTAATTTCAAGTTGGGTGCCAAAATGAAAACAAGCAATTTGTGTTTGTGTAAAATCCGTATCAAAACAGCAGAGTCATTGCATAATACCTGCGCAGCGTCGTGATATACGTGATGTACCTATTATGTCAATCTGATGTAATGTTATTTATATGTAAACAAACATAGATATCACGATTTTTGGAATGTAGATACTATTCTGCTGAGTAATTTTTTTTATTTTTTTTATTTTCTATATTTTTTCTATCATTTATCTATATTTCATTAGCATGATTAGTTGATTTACTTACGAGTATTTAAGTTTCTTTCTCGGTGTAGTATATGTTTATATATACAATATATATATTTTTTTATTGATTATAGTCAAGCGTTTGACCACCACCTCACCTGATGGTAAGTGATGGTGTGGTCGATGATGGAGCACGCTTGCCTAGAAAGAACCTGTTTACTCTAGCCTTAAAGACTCCTAAATTGTATTGGTCCGGAAAAACAGACCCCGGCAACGAGTTCCATTCTTTACTCGTGCTAATGAGAAAAGAGGATGAAAAGCGTTTGGTCCGGCATGGTGGGATGTCGACCAAATACGGATGGAATTTATTTATTTATTCAAAAAACATAGGATCACAATTTTTATATTAAAGGCTAGGCACACTTAAGTAATTTGCTTACCTAGATTGGACCGTCACTAAATGCAACGTACAGTAATATTTCAAATAGTGACAATCAAACCTAGCAGCAAACATTATCAGAATGCTGTTGGAGCTGGCGTTATTCTTATAGCTTATTCTTCGAGAACCACTCTTTGTTTCAGTCATATTTCCACACAGACAACAGACGATACTTAAACTACGAAAATTCACTCATCAAACCTTTTCCAAAAGTTTGAACCTTATTTCATTCTACTTATTGTATACCTCTGGCTTTTTGTATAGGACGTACTTGGTCAAAAACCTACAATTACGATACAAATTACGCTAAGCCGTTAGCTTTCAAGGATACAAAGATGATAAATGCTAATTCAACGCAAAAATTTCGCGTGCCCATCAATTGTGATTACCTGATTGAGTTTCCACTCTCTCCATGGCTTCATAATAAACTGCCGATTGCAGGCTGATTTACTCGATACACAATATTTTTATTGACATTATTTATGTTAGTCCGAGCCGTGCCACATACTCTGATCAGTGTTTTTTAGGTGAATCTAACTCTTTTCACAAGGTATTTTTAGCCTTGTTAATGATGCTTGGTCCAGTTTTTAAAGCTAATAAGCCCTATCTTCATAATCAAAGACCACTATACAATAATCTAAAAGTAAAGTCAACAAATGCCACTGAAGCAAAAAGACGTGACATACAATATTAATTGATTAATTTTAAACTTTTTCTGAGCATGGTGGCTGAACTGGAAATATCTTGATCTAGTGACCTCACATTCGATCCTAAGCTCGATCGACAAAAGTCACATTGCACTAATGGCATTTATCTATTAAAAAAATCTAACCAAACCAGCATATTTAAGAACAAAAACCACCAACATGTGCCATCCATCAATGCGCATTGGATCAACTTGGATTACGACCCAATCACACTCAGAAAGTAGGTCAATGTCCCAATTCGAACAATAGAAGGCTTCATGATGACACATTTCTTAGCTTCAGTTGATACCGATTACACCTGCATTACGTGAGTAAACAAAACCGACCGCACGAGCTTAGCTAAATGATTTACAAGCGTGTAGTGAACCTTGCTTAGCGAAGGTTACATCCTGCCTGTGAATCATAACTTCCTTAGTGCAGAGGAAAATGATAACTGTTTTACTACCGGTCAAGTAGAACATACTACAAATACTACGATGACCTTTGTATATTGACTTAGATTAGAAATAGAAGCAATTTCAGCAAGCAAATTGAGTCATTCTGACTGGTTTGGTTTGGATCATACATTTGTATTTTTAGATTAGAAAAAAGTTAAATACTTATTTTATAAATAGTTTCATGAATCACCTTTTTGAATTAACTAACATGCATATTTTAGGATACATGCCCATGACTTCGAAAGCAGTAGTGTGCAAGCATTACTGTGTTTAGGTTTGAAGGGCACTGTAGCAAGTGAAATTACTGGGCAAAAGAGACAACAATGACTCGGGGTGATAAGCGCAGTGCAGTGCCACACAAACACTTACAAACTTTAAGATTTGGGTTGCACTGCATCTGTAATAGTCAGGGGGGCGCCTTGATTGTCTTGTCACCAGGGCTTGGAATACCGGTATTTTCATATACCGGTTCGACTGACCTTGACGTGGTACCGGTAAATCTTTGGTATCGATATAAATTATACCGGTATTTCTTTAGAACCGGTATAATTAGACCTAGTGTGGTATTGGTACTTTCATCAGTATCGTTACTAAAATACCGGTATTTTCAATAAGTATAGGTAATATTACCGGTGTTATACACGTAAAGTATCGGTATCAAGAATTCAATTTTGTGCAAGCGAGAGAAAAAACTTATAAGAAAAACCGCGGGCTCGCAGCGGTTTTTCAAAATAATCATACACACAATTCGTTTTTGGTCGTCCCATCTTTTATATTCCATTTAGGTTAAACGTGCGTGCACCACAATCATTGAAACTCTCTTTGTGTGCCAAAGAGTGTGCTTTGCAAATGATCCGCGCGCGAAACATGCACAAGCTGGCAAGTACGCGCGCCCGCCCCGCGCCCCGGTCGGTTTGCTAGGACCGGAGAGCTTGCAACGTCGCGTCGCGAGAACCGCTATGAATACCGGTATTTTTGAGCAAAGTATCGATACTTCAAAAGTATCGATACTTCAAAAGTATCGATACTCAAAAATAACGAAACGAAAGTACCGTTACTATCGCTATAATACCGGTATTATTTGTACCGGTATCAAGCCCTGCTTGTCACTGGCTGATATAAAAAATAAAACGGTGCAGGTTGTAGACCAGGTACAAGTAGGTAAATACCTATAACACAATAAGTATGTCAAGGATATCCATTAAGCAAGCACGTATGTATGTTTGTCATCAGTTCAATGGACTTCGGTAAGGTAGGTCTGCCGATACTAATTAGTCATTTTTAATCGTCACTAGTTTTTTTTTGTCTTGTTATTCATCGTCGCGTAATATTTTTAACATAGATAATACTTATAAAACAGTCGCTTCTCGCGGTTTGTCCGTCCCTCTGTTTGTCTATATGTATGTACGCTTAGATATTTTAAACTACGCAACGGCCATCAACGAAAACGAAATGTAGGACTCGATGGACGGTCGCAGGATGTCGGTGGATGGTGAAGGCTCAAAATCGGTCATGGCGCTTTTTGGGGGAGGCCTATGTCCAGCTGTGGACGTCTATATGATGATGATCATGATGAACGTCCATCAATAGATAGAGTGATTCAAAAAGAAGATTTAATACGTATAGTATAAGCACCGGTGCGAAACCAGGGCGGGTCTCTAGTTTATTAATTTAAAAACGTAGGTATACGTATACATTAAATTTTAATCTACAAGACATTATTTGGTAGAAGGCTCTGAGGAAATGAACAGATATTAAATCTCAATATCTTTGGTAGAAGCACAGAACAGATATTAGTCCTACGTAGTAGAAGGTAGGTAAAGTAGGTAGGTGTTACCTTCTAAGTAGTTTTACAAAAAGGGTGTTCCATCTTCGTCGACTTCATTCAAAGATTTTTATTTTTTGGCGCGGCCAAGGTGTCCTTTTATTAGGAAAAACAACTTTATCTTCAACAGCTGTGCGAGCGGCGAGTCATCTTGCGAGATTGAAGCGGTTATCTCCAATCTCACAAGATGCAGCATCTAGAGAGAGATTAAACGACTCGGCTGATAATCCGACGCTGAAACACCATTTTTATAAATATAGATTTTGGAGCGTGCTTATGTAAGTATACTATATACTAATTGCATGCAATCTACTCAAATAATCTTATAATTGCAATAACCAGAAATGGTGAGAATGTAGTACAGGTAAGTTGAATGGGTGAATGGTCCAAAAATGTACAAAATTAATTTAAAAAAAAAACGGTGATGAAAACACATGCAATGCATAGTTTGCAACTTTAGGTACCTACCTACCGAAAATGGTTCTAAGGTATGGGTTAGTAGCCAATCTGGTGGTGTTTTTATATCGATAATCTTAGAAGATTCTGCAATGTTTATTATTTTTTACTTTTATGATTAAAATAATAAAGTGTTATTTTTAAATAAACTGACTTCCAAATAAGATTGGAATAAGTACCTAATAATTGAAGCATCAGTGAGTTCGATTAATTAGAAACCAATAAATCTGATTAAAATTAAATTAATCCGATATAAATCCAACTAATCCGATTATTTTGATTTAAAAAAAAAATGATTTATCAACCCTCACAGAATGTCAAAGCGAAGTGTCAACTTTGACTACCCCATAACAATATAATTCAAGAGCAGTGTGGCTATGTACGGTAAAATTGGGAACGCCTTGTCGGTTTGAATGGGCCATTGTAGCGCTCGCTACCCAAACTGGTTCGCTGCAATCCATCAAGCAGTCCATCTGATACAACCTTCAGCACACAATAGGCTGTCTTGCGAACCCAGGTCGTTTCCTGATGACATTTCCTTTGCCAAACGATGCTCTATAGAACCTAACCCTATGATTATAGAGTCTATAATGATAGGGTTGGGCTCGTTCGGTTTATGGGTTGTTCTCGTTAGTTTTAGCTGGTGGAAGGACTCTTCAGCAAGAGTCTTGGTGGACCACAACTGTATTACCCATCTGGCAATGCTGTATTACCCAGTAACCACTGGGTACTAAATATTCTGCTTCCAAGCATAATGTGCAAGCACTGCATAATATGTATTGTTTAAGTTAAAAGGGTACTATAGCAAAGCAAGTGAAGTTACTGGGCTTTATAGTAGGTACTCTGTGGCACTGCACTACGCTCGTCACTCCAGGACACGTACTATTAAGTCTTTGGCCCAGTAATTTTAAACCTAATCTCTATACACTAGGCAGTAAATCCTGCATTTAGCTATTCATCCGACTTTTATGTTTGTCGTCTGGGATCTAATTAGCAGCCCACTTCCTAATAATTGCCTAAAATTGACAATCTCTAGAATACAGGAAATTAGTCCGAGTTTTTCCTAGTTTAACCGACTTTTATGTTTGACGTCCGCCGTCGTAACGTAAGGTATGCTCAGAGGGTCTACTATTGAAAGCGACAAACGATAATCGTGGCAACTCGGGTCCAACGTATATTGGCGACAACTAAGTTCAAAGCATTTACAAACATAAGCTGAACCACGAATATTGTCACGATATATCGCTAGTGTCCGCAAGGGTAGACCCTCAGGAAACAGCATGATTCATGGATACAATGTTGATATGAGTTTAACACGGTTCACCGTCTGACCTTTGCTTCATAATACGCTCGAATAGTAAATTAGATGCTCTTTATTTCGCTTAATTAAGGTTTAAATTATCATAGCCGTAGGTTCGTGGCCCTGCAGTTTTCAATGTTACACAATGTGAATATTTTAACCGATTTTGACACGAAATTGACAAATTATGATGAATCGGTTGAAATAGTTAACAAAGGTGGAAATTTTACGATTATGTAATGAAATGTAACGCGCTAATTAATTATTATTGCATCCGCTGATCAAAAGGGCAGCAGCAGCGGGCGAAAAAACTTAACCCAAATAACTTAAGTATTGCAAACTAGTGGATCGCATTTACAGATCTAGGTACTAGGTATATTTATTAGTGGCATAATATGCACCTATTTACTAAAGTATCTACTTTTCCTCTCATGTTTTGCAACATTATTCAAACACTTGATCATAAATATACTTTGATAATGATAAGTTATCTACACGCTTATCATTTACTCTTCTCATTCCTCCTTATTTAAATTTATTTTTCAGCTGTAAAGCATACTGAATGATGTCAGGGCATATACCAGTTGTGTTAACAATGAAACGTGAAATTGTTTAGCCACGGTCTGTCAAAACAAAGTATTAGAGCTAAAGTCAACTAAAAGATTCATATTAAAACATGCCAAAAACAGGCTTCAATAAAAAGCTAAATCGCTTCCAAAAACTTATCAAATTCTAAAATTTATAGACGTGAAGACAATCGTAATGAAAGCTTCAAGGATGGGCAAAAAATGACAAAATAAATTTTTACTTTATGTACCAAAATGAAACTCAAAATTAAAGAACCAGGAGGATTCTAACTGACCCGCATCTTCGTCTGCGATTAGCAAGGCGTTAGCCAATTGAGCCATCATTTGAATTATGTTTAAAACAAAACTCTAGGGTGCTACGATATTCATTTTTATCAACCTAGCTCCCGCTAGTACCCACCACTTGTAGAGGGATAAAGTACAACGATGCTTATCTTTACACTAATATTTTATGGAACAAAGATTTTTTTCTAGTCTACTTGTTATCCCGGAAAAAAAGTACGGTTCCCGAAGTCGCGGGAAACAGCTAGTGCTTGATATAGCCAGAGAATAAATAATAAACATGAAATAATATAATTAAAAAATCGTAGATTCGCACTCGACCATTAGTAATTTGCATCAAACCAACAATTGAATCACATAGTCTCAAAATGCGCATTATTATTCAAGCATTTCCTAAGATCCTCCAAGGTCACTGTCAAGGCCAGGAAAACAGACGTCAATAAATTATTGAATGAATGTCATTGTAAAGATCTAGATTTATTCAGGACACGGAATGCACGTAACGCACGTAAGAATAATAGAAACTGAGCTGTAAAGAACGTCGCCGCGTCCGTCGTCTACTTGGAATTAGCCGGCTATCCAGCTTTTGTGGACGGATATTTTCAACTTGCTTTTTTTAAAAAGAAGTACTACTTTAAAAAACTTGGCGTGGTAGCGTTTGACACCTTAATGAATAACCCTTTTGTTAAATGTGCGCTGCCGTCCATATAATGTCTTAACATTATCCAGTTCATCCAAAGGTTGTCTGGAAGAGATCGCTTATTAGCGATAAAACCGCCCATTGTACCACTAATTTGTACTAATTTCTACTCTGTACTTTCTCATTTTCTTCATTGAATCTTTATTGTGTACGTACAATAAAGATTCTATTCCATTCTTTTTTCAAGCTGTTGTCAATGGCTCAACTGGTATTCGAGCACCTGGTATCAAGCAAGCTTGAGGCGAAAACCTTTTTGGGATATTATGAACTGAGGGGCAATTCCCGTATTGCCTGAAGATTAAATCAATATTTCAGCTTCAAAAAAATTACCTTGCGTCATTTATTATTGTTTGACTGTTGTATTGTTGACTAACATTCACACTTGAAATGACTCTATTTTAGATTTCACGGTTGGGAAATGTACGTATTGCTGACCGGCCATTTACCCGGTCATTTGTGTTGCGATGAGTCTGCCGTTTTAACCGGACAGAAGAACTTGCACATCACTACGGACCGAATATGACGTGCGGTTGGAAGTTTACCCGCACGTTTTAAAAGGTAAATATGGTAAATAGGGGGCAGGTGGTGTTTCCACCTGATTCACTGATTACACCTGCATGATAACAGCTATTTGGTATTCACTGTGGTGGGTGCGATTTTAGATGTAATTTTATGTGATTTGCATATTAAATAAATCTGAGAAATCTAAGATCAGTCCAGATATAGAAAGTCACTGTACATTTGTTCTGACTATAGTGCAATTTTTGACTTGTCTGACCGTTCTACAATTTCAAGACACATCTATGTTACACTTTGAGAAACTTTGGAGACCTAGGACCTAACCCTTCATCATTACTCTAAGAAGCTGTAGGTCAGCTAACCCTTACTGGTTGCGGACCAGAATCCAAGATAATGGATATTTCATCGTAACTCCATATCAAGGAATGGGTTTTGAAAGGTTAATACCGGGAGATAAAGCACAAAATACCTTGAGGTAAAACAGAAGTCATGTGATGCCTCCGAATACATTTTCGGCCTACCTATACAACATTATTATAATCATGTCATGTTACAAATTAGGTACTAAGTAACTAGGTAATACCTTCCTGGATCAAGGCAGCTGTGATATCAGCAAAACTGCAGGTATGATTTTGACTGGCTAAATGGTGAAGAAAAGTTTTATCTTCTTCTTATAGTAGGTAATATCTACTTTACTCTACATAATGTAGGTACCTTATCTACATTGTAAATGCTTGGTTAAGCGTGATATTTATATGTACACAACATATCTATGCAAAGTTGTGCAACACTCTCCAAAGTTCACTATTAGCATTAATTGCTAATTAATATTGATTCAACTTTAAAAATTAACTTTATATGCAGCAATTAATTTGAGTAAATGTTATTTCCATGTATAAAGGAAGTCTTATATAAAAGTATAAGGTATATCTTCTTGTGTTACATACCTAAATAGAAATGATTATCTAGATTCATAGCCTATGCAAATATACTACCTATATATAAATAAATATACACCGACTTTTTATTATTATATGTAATATTGCCAATCTCATAACACACTACAAGCCTTCTAGCACATTTTTGTTGGCCTGAAAACTCTCAAAAATGACCACGATCTCATAAGATTTGCTTAGCCATAATCATAAAATAGTTACACTATAATACCATTATGCCAATTGGAGAAATGTTATGCACTTGCTGGCCAAAATGAATGAGTCAAAAGTTAAATTTATTTGTAATTTATTTGAGAAATGACATGACTAGAGTATATTGCATTTGATTAATGAGGTGATGTGTCTTTAATTATGATTATTACAATAAGAATATTGGCCAAGGTGAAAATAATATTATGCATAGCTGCCAATATGTCGGTACCTACTATTTACTTGATCTATAATGAAACTTAGTATTTATTGTATGATCTGTTTTGATGAAACTTTATGTTATCTAGAAGTGGAAAGCAATCGCACAGGCTTTGTTTAAAGCATATTTTCATATTTAAGTACTTTGATATGATATTCATATTGTTGAATGATTTAAACACTATTAAACAAAATCATAGTACCTAGGTACCTAACTAAATAAACAGTATCATAACAAAACATACCTTGAAGACTTCAGAGAAAAATCCTGCTCCAATCTTCTCAGGCAGGAAGTCATCAAACGGGTAGAGGGCTGCCACAGCTGTTCTCAACGCCGTGCAGGAAGATCCCGTAACTCTCCTGTCTCCCACTCTCTCACAATCTTCACTGACACCAGACTCCTTGTCACATTCATCATCACAACACACGCGCTTCGTCCTTTCCCCATCGCGAAACCTACGCCCGATCCTCGAATGCGGACCCCTCACGAACCTCCCGCTTTTCGCAGTCTCGTCCAAGTTCGTGAAGCTCTCAGCTATCTTCAAAACTTTGCTCGGCTTCCGCCGCTCGTATCTACTCCCCACGGTGCACTCGTCTTGCATTCTAACTGTTGTGCCTATCCCGCGTCGAACATCGTTCAAGTGTCCTCCACCACGCAAGGGCCCTTCGCGTTCACCATCTCCGAGTCCACGATAACCGACGGTACTTGTAAATAATACAAATAACCATTATATTCACACAAAACTTTGAGTCGATTTTACGACTGTCACTATCACACTAACAAACGTAAGTTCTGTATTCTATCCCGCCCGATCTAATAAACCTAAAGACGTTTACGAATTTATTGAGTTTTTATGTGATGGGACTATTGTTTCTTTCTGATAAACAATCTTATTTACTGAAGACGCGCACTCAGGCAAAGTAAAGAAAGCGGAAAGCAAGCAAGCAAAGCAACCACCATCGAACACATGACAGTTCGTTTTCTCAAAGTTGGCAGTGCTCTTTGATAATGTGTCAACCCTGCAAGCGTAAAAGTTAAGATGCGTTCACGAATAAAAAATACGTTTTCGTTGATAACGACTCGTTGCCGTAACGTTATTTTTTGTTAAGTTAATTAAGGTTGTTAGCGACAATGCATGTTTTTACATTAATAATACAAAAAATAATACATTTTATCAGTATATTAAATTATCATTTTATCGTTTAATAGTCAACCAATCAGGGCTATAATGGATTGTTTTTCACATAAAAAAAATGCCAGAGTATACCACAGTAGTAGTACCACAGCCACTACCACACAGGTGGCGTGGAAATAAGTATCAGGGCCATTTTTTTAGATCATTTTATATAAGATCTATAATTTTTGTCTAGAATAATTTGCGTGGTACTACCCAGTAGAGCCACCACGTTAGAATACGATCATTTATATCTTAAAAGAATGTAAGTTAGACGTACATAGTATACGTATGCCGTTTATTGCTGTACGTTCGTCAGGTATACTGAGAAAATCGACTTCATCAAATCATCATCAAAAATATCATTATTATGCAGTGGTTTTATTTTTATAACTGATTTAAACTATACAAACATTTTCTTATAAATATTGCCGGCGTGTGTTTTGCTGAATCAAATTAATCAGGCGCTTTTTACCACGCAATAATTTTTGATAAAAATTACCGTTTTTGAATAAATCCAAAAAAAAATTCAAATTTTGACCTTTGACCCCAAATAACTTTTTTAGCACACATGGAATCGATGGGGTCTTTTAATACTTTATTTCTAATGGTATACTTACCTACCCAAGATTTTCAATTTTCTCGCTTTTTTAAAAGTTATTGTAATTTGACTTTGATTTTGATGTCTTATATGACCGGACTATGACCGCCGCCGGCACTGAAGCTAAGGGTTACGTTTATTTTGATTTTGTGTCGATCCAAGCGCGAGCATGCCAGCGCGAGCGAAAGTGTGCTATCTCGCTCTTGCTATACATGGGTGTGGCCAACCATGACACTCACACAACAAACAACGGTACCATTCGCTTCGGCAGTCTTTTACGTAGTACCTACACAAACCATGCACTCATGTGGTGATTGCGACGCGTTTGCTTCATACAATTTATTGAGTGTCCGGGGTGTGCCATCACTTACAATCAGGTGAGGTGGTGGTCAAACGCTGTCTATCTATCCTATCCAGGTGTCATGTTATAGGCTAGACCGCACTAGGCGACGTAGTTTGATTGAATATAAAAAGGAAATTAATATAAAATAAAACCAATTCTTTTAGTTTATTTTTAATTCAATCATGCTGACGACTATGTACTTAATCTCAAATTGTATCTAATTATATCACACAATGGAAACTTAACGATGGCGATGACGACCCAAGACCAAATAGGTTAAAAATTTGTCTTAAATTTTAAGCTGCAAACCTATTTGGTTCCGGTGGGATTCCACAATGTTTTTTTTTGTTTTAAGTATTAAAAACAACAACTAGCCCCATTATTAAAACTGTCTACTTACTATTTAAAAAGTAACGCTCATTAGCTATACAAATATAATTATTGCTGTTGCGGCTGTAACCTAACTTATTTTAAATTGTTTAAGTTTTACATTGATCTCAAAATGAGTAATTTATCATTTTCTTATCTAAATTCTTTCTTACATTTTATTCATTATCTTAATGATAGTATTGCTTGATCAGAGAAATCATTGCTTTCTCATAAAAATATCATAAAATACGTACATACAATGACTGCTACCTATTATAATTTGTTAAAGCAACCATTACATGGTGCAATTGAATCAAACAAAGTTTAATGCATTTTATTTTTCGTCACAAAATGTATTTACTGACCAATCTTCTGATTAGGTAAGCAACGTGTTTGTGCACTGATTAATAAAAAGTAGGTCAAGCAAAGAAGAAACCAATGTAAAAATATATATTGAAACAAAAATATACAAATACTTTAGTAACAAAAAACTAGTACCCAGATACCTATAAGTAGGTAATAGATAAGTCAAATAAAATAGCTTTGTTAATTATATTTTGAACATCAAAATAAAGTACCCTAACCTAGGTACCTACTATTTCAAAAATTGATGACACGCTATGTAAGTTTAATTTTTAGCTACAACTGCGAACTTTAATTTTTAACGCAGCGTTTCTAACAATATCGACTTGATGTTTCATTCCATTCTTAGTAGATATCACCACAATATTATAATACCTAGATGTTTAGAATAACCACCATTAGTGTTGGTGGAATCAAGGAATTTTTTTGTTTTAGACTTTAGATACACTATTATTAGCATTGTTTTTGTTCAGTTAAAAAACTGCTTAGCTTGTTACAAGGATAGCAAGTACTTTTTATAAAAAAAACCAACATCTTAACGTAACTAAATCATTTAAAAAATTATTCTAGCTAAAAATATCAGTTTGTTATCTTTGTACACTAAGATTTAAATAAAGTAACCTAATTTGTTTTCTGTGATATTTTAGCGCAATTTGTTGTGAAACTTGAAAGTATTTATTTAGTAAAATACTATAGAAATTGTTATTATTATAGTGCAGTCTATGAAACGTAACTAGCTTATTATTATACTTATGTATCTACTTAACTGTAAAATCACAAGTTTTCTAAATGATAGATGTGTTTGCAGCACCTATCTTTGAATATTGTGCCATGACATTAGCCTAAGCATTTTGAGAGGTGATGGGGTAGGTATAACCTTAGAATAACAACACGAAGAATGATAGTTTCATTCAAAATTATTTCCAAAAGTGTGTTCACAAAACAATTGATGTTTGGGTGAGCAGCCTATGTATTATACGTGATTAATGATTATATACGTGGTGTTACAGCAGCCTTTCACCACACAATACACCATTTTGAAATCATAATTGTGAGAGACGTACGCACGATGACTTCACATTGATGAATGGCGAACTGCTTGTCTAAAATTGATCACAATTTGCGTGCGCGTACCACGTTTCTCCGTGTTGTTATTCTAAGGGTATAACAATCAGAACGATGTCCATTTAGGAGTTAATTATATTAAAATAAAAGAGTATTGGTTTAAAATGTAAAATAAATAGGTCTATTTCACATAGGTGCTGGCCGACACATTTCTGTTTTTTCTTTTTTATATCATTTATCCGGAAATGTCAAAGTTATAAAATTCAAACAATTTATAAATTTACCAAAAGTTTGTTTCAATTTGCAATTTTAAACTATAAACTTTGACTAAAACCATAACGTACCAAATCTGTCAGCACCCTTCTTGTGAAATAGAATAGACTGTACTTAACTATAAATAAATAGCTTGAATGCTTTTCTACGAAAAGGATGAAACCAAAATGGAACATCATTAATAAGAAATATTTAGAATAGCTATTGTACCAGTTTAAGGAAACGATAATTATGAATTGAAGAAACTTACCAAGCATAAAACAGATTCAACAAGAAATATTGATTCACAACCATACTCCACTCCATCAACTTTCTTGATCTAATAAGTATTTTTAATATCCTACAACACACTCCCATCTCTACTATAAACTCTATACAAACTACACAAGAGATTACACCCTCCAAAATAGAAAGAAGAAAGTACCTTTCCACTCTGAAGAGTGGTCAGGAACTTTAATCAGCTTTAAAATAGTAAAACGTCATAGGATAGCGTAGCGACTTTATAACAGACATAGTAATTAATTTATTGAAAGGTATAAGGCATGAATTATGTTCGATGTAATGAAATATTTTGTAAGTTAGTACAGTAGGTACATAATAAAATATTTAAACAGTGATATTTTTTTAACATTAATTCATAAATTACTACATTAGGTATTTACATTTATTAGCATTTCTGTAAATAAAACTGATGCATATAAATATAACGCTGGAAAAGCTTAACAACATAAAATAATAATAAAATAATTTATTTTCTAACACGATCATACGGTTAAAGGTTTTCTATCGCTTCACTGGATTTAGTGGTATATATTGTGATTTGCGATGCTTTGTCTGTCTCTGTACTTCAGGAGAAATGAAACAGATAACAATTTGATTATCTACCTACCAGTTTTCATTACGGTAAGCCGCCCAATATTACTCCATGGGAGGGTAAAAATAAAATAATGTTTGTAATTTTGGTATTATAGAGATTTGAAGTTATCGGATTTTGTAATTAGATACTTAATTTAAATGTTTTGGCATTTGATGTTAACGCTATTGTGTCTATCTATGATATTAATCTGTAATTGATTTAGCTATTTCCATACCTATAAATCTAATTATTTAACAAATTTATTTAAAACGTTCTGTGTAATTACAAAAATAAAGCACGATTACAAAAGTGCCTTAAGAACTAGGTTTCCTATATTTTGTTCTAAGCTTCTTAATTGTTAGCTATACAAGGGTAAGGGGTTAACCAATTAGCTTTATTTAACTACGAATCATCTTGGTATGATATAGTGGATGATGAGAAGGTGTACGACGAGATGCAACGGTATTCGCAGCACTGGTTGACTGTTTGTTTGGTCTTGACATTCTCCTGCAATAAATAGACAGCAATGCGTTATTTTTTTTCTATTTTTATTAGTAAGTTTCAACGGTTCAACGATACTTTTGAACCTAAAATTAATTGTACCTAGTGACAGATTTAACCCAAAGAAATAAAAACCTTACCAGTGGCAACTGCATCGAAAACTAGTTCTGGCTGCACATTCGTTCGCTCACAGTTGGTCGCTGAGCGAGTAACGGCAAGCGTGCCACCGCGGGTTTCTTTGGACATGAAGCAGTACCGCCGCGCTGCAGTGCTATCGCGCGTCACCGGTGTTGTCACTACGAATGACACGCCGTTCTCGTACCATCCACCGTGGCAGGTGTAAGCTGAAATATAATTAATACACTCAGGCTTATACACTACCCTAAGAAATAAAAAACAATTATCAATTGCCTACTACTTTAGGAAGTTTTTTATTTTGTGTTGTTGTGCTGTGTTTTTTTTGAAACTACGCTTAATTAACGTTGCGGAACTCACCTGTAACATACTCTTTACTCTGACACGTGGAGAAAAACTCCATATTCTTGACAGAATTGCAGCCAACTTCAAGTTTATTGTAGTTATTGACCACGCAGCTTACTTCATTTCCATCTGATTGTCTTTTACTCCTCAGCATTGGAGCATCTGACATGTTTCTTACGCTAAAATTGAACATTCTAGTGCCATAAACTCTATGATTATGTTCAACAGCTTTCTCTCTCTTTCTTCTTATGCTATCTTGATTAGTCTCTAGCGATCTTTTTCTTCTACTGTGATGGTTGTTTTCTATAGCATATTTACCGGAGTAAGGACATTCTTTTGATTCGGGATTACTTGCTGAAAGTCGAAAAATTATACTTTTAATGACAATTATTTAATTCATTACCGTTCCGCAGTTCACACAACTCTGTAGAGCGGGTTTTCAAAATTAAATACATAAAAATAGCAATCAAAAGACTTGGTTATTAAACCGTTATTATTAACTTAACGTTTATTAAATAACTGGTTACCTGCTTGCGTACACGCAGTGCTTATGTAATTTATTGCGAACGCATTGAAATAAAAAAATAAAAATACCAACTGTTTCTTGACATTAACATTGAAAGTCAAGCAGACTTTGACAATTTATACATTTATTTATTAAATTGTCTAAGAGTTTCTTCGGTCATTTTGCCGGTACGACATGTTCCTCCCATTTTAATTGTTTTTCTCGAGTTATTTTGAGTTTTATTGTGTAAATTTGGTGGCAGTTTAACCAATACGACTCGTAGTCTTGACACAAGTGTAAGTGATTGAAATGGAAGGGTGATGTTGGTTTGTAATTTGGTTGAAGATTCTCCTAGAAAATTTTGAAAGAACGCCATCATATCTTTCAAAATGTTGTTCGTCTAAATCAAAATTCGAACTTGTTCGTCTTTGATGTATACGTCGACACTACTTGACACTGGCAATATTGTCTAAACGGACAGATTGCCATTAAAAAAAAAAAAAAAAAATGTATAAAGCTCTTCTTCTTGGCATAATGCCGCATTAACAATGCACAATTCGTCATCTGTCTGTCAATATTGTAATGTAAGAAGACTAAGAAGAGCCTAAACTATCCTGTTTGAGTTATTTGGTCGATAGACTTACCGACTAAAGTGACATAGGGCGCAGTGACCGCGTTGAAGTGCCTCGGCGAGCAGGCCTCGTCCGGCCGCGCTGTGGGGGAGCCGCGTTGCAGCTCTGCGATGAACGCGTCCCGACGATACAGCACAACGCAGACGTAGCGGGATGCGCTGGAAGTAGAGGTAGAAAGATCAATGGCTAACGCACATTGGGACGGCATGGTAAGAGATTTTCAAGTTTTACCAATGGACAGTCAACTCTATCAGATAGAAATACGATTTCAATTCTTATGTTATAAAATAATGCCTCCGGCATCGAAAGGGATTTTTCGATACGTTGTAAAAGATCTCAGCAGACCTAGGTAGTGAACAAACCAAGGGTTATTCTGGGTTCTCCTAAGTTTTTCTAAATTTTACTGTGTTCCACTGTGCTCTACTGGAATCAACTGGCTCACCTCACACCTTGAGGCATAGATCGAAAGCCTCATGAGCCAGTAATTTCACCGGAACACAGCAATGCGAGCATTACTGCTTTGCGGCGGAAATAGGTATGGTGGTAGTACTGCCCCGGACGTGTTCTATCACAAAGAACTCTGCTACTCTTACTAAGTTCTACTTGGCTTTCCTAGATTCCACTGTGCTCTACTGGATTCTACTGTTTTCCACTGGGTTATTCTGGGTTCTACTTGGTTCTTCCGAGTTCTACTCACCAGTGGTGCTGCCAGTGAGCCACCAGAGCTACCGAGTTGCCGCTCGGCGAGCTCGCCTTCACATTAACGCAGTAGACCTTGATATCAGCGCCGGTGCTGTTTGCGATGCGCAGGGTCGCGTTCCGCTGGTAGAAGGTGTAGTTGCTGCTGAAGTCGAGGGTGTGCCATGTGTGGGAGAAGGTCATCCATGTTGGGAACTGGCAGTTGAAGCGGACTGACACTGGAAATAGAGACAATCAATAACTCATAGTTCAGGGGGCATTCTTCTAGGCTGGGGCGCGTGGAACTGGCGTAAATTCACCTAGCTTTAGGACGTTTCAAAATGATCCTTGTGATATTATTGAATAAATATATTTTTTACTTTACTTTACTTACTAGTCATTATCATCATATTAGCCGATAGACGTCCACTGCTGGACATAGGCCTCCCCCAAAGAGCGCCATGACGACGGATTTTGATTTTGAGCAGTGCTCTCATATGGTGAAGAAAATCATTGCGATCAAACCGGCATGTCCAAGAACTGAAGATTCGAAAGACCATCCACCAATCCGCATTGGGTCCGCATGGTGGATTAAGACCCAATCACTCTCGCCCCAGAGTAGGCCAGTGTCCCAACAGTGGTAACATTAGAAGGCTGTCATGATGATGATATAATAATGATATAATGTGTAAGTATTAGGAAAATTAATACCTCGCTTCAAGGACATAGTCCTCGACCCCTCAGTGGCGCTGAACAGTCCGTTGCAGGTGGCGTCTCCTGACTGCGCCACCCTGTACTCCACTCCAGCGGCTGTGGCGGGGCCCTCCTTCATGCCAGCTCCTGATGCTAGAAATGAGAAATAGATAAATAACTTATACTACCAGCGGCCCGCGGTATCGGTCGCGTGGTACATAAAAGTAATTTATGTCCTTCCCCAGACCACTCAGTCCGTGCCTTTCATCCAAATCGGTTCAGTGGTTGTCGAGTTATAGAGGAACAAACATCCATCCAAACATTCAAACAAATATACAAACTTTCTACAAAAACATTCGCATTTATAATATTAGTGTGTCTGTCTACGGCCTTCATGGTTTAGTTCTTAAACATGCAGGTTTTCTGACACTACTTTCAATCCTATAGGAGCCACTAGTCTAGCATTCCAAAGAAGACAGTCGTCAAAGAATATAGAAAAAAATAAATGCTGGACAATCCACACAGCATCATCTAGTCTTATGCTAAGCTGCTGTTAAACAGAACTGTATTTTGGATACTAGATGACTGATATATATTTAATACAATACATAGATAGATATTTTTAATTATTATATTAAGAAAATACCCAGAGCACCCGGAACAAATATTTGTGGATCGTACAAACATTTGTCCCTAGGGAATCGAACCCGCAACCTCTGCGTCGCAGGCGGATCTGCGCCCGCTGCGCCACATCGGCCGTCAATATAATAGAATAGGAAACCATTAATTAAATAAAACCAATTAAAGAAACACCATATAAAAGAAAACATTTGCATTGGTCCAAACCATACAAGTAGGTACATTTATTTTGCTATGTGCCTTAAAGGGGTTTGGCTCAGCATGTGCTGGGTGGGTTCCACCGCGCTGATTTTCAGCCAAAAACCTACAGTAAATGACTGCAAGGTGCTGCACAAAGCTTAAACAAGCATACTATTAAAAGAAAGTCTTACCAATACCATTTGTCTTTTCGTAGACAAAGCAACGGTAGCGGTCCTCGTTGCTGGTGGCGTGGTTGTGGTGCAGCTTGCCGACCAGGAACCGGAGACTGCCTTCCTTCCACGTCGCCAAGCATTCTAGCTCTTCAACTGGAAGAATATAATAACCGTTGAGTAAAAAACAAACAAATCATTTTTGCCGTGACACTTGCATAGTTTTTATGTCTCTGTGTTTTTGTGCTTTTTCTTGGACATTGCATACGGACCTACCTTTGGAAAGGGCGTTTACTTTTACCCCCAGCTTTTACCTAATACATATGGTGAATTTAGTATCAGCCGTCTCTTGGACGGCATACGGATCTTCTTTTGGATCTAGGCTGAAACTAGTATTTTGTATGAATATATCTCCCAAGGCGCACCACTCGGCCCGGGTTTCAGCTCTTCTCATTCATTTTTTGCCCGCTAACAGTGCTTAAATTATCACTTTATTGTGCCAATCCCTCGCTACTCTTACTATCCTCATCAGTTCCACTTATACACCAAAAAAATATTGTGATTAACTGTGCTAAAAGGTTTACGCATATATTTTTTACATCCAGACAATTTCTGTTAGGTATGGACTACATGCCCGTGGCTATTGGTTTAGGCCGCCGTAGTAACCAATTCAAAAACAGCGTTTCAATCTGGGACACGGCCAATATAAGCACCTACCCTAATCAGCTTATCCTCTCTCTTCCATAAACAATCACCCTTTTACTCACACATAAAATTGAAACGAAGTGGTAGACCTACGTAATTGGTTGCGAACTCATCGGACAACTTTTAAAACCGTCTTTCTGGAATCGGTTTATTACCTATTTGTTTGCTCGACAAGGTTAAGTTTTACGGCAGAGCAGGGTCTATTTTAAATTAATTCGATTTGTAAGTATTTTGTTTTCAAATATTTTAAAAATTTAATCGAATTTGTGCTATCTATAGGTAGGTAGGTACCTACTAATATTATAAAAAGATAAGGTTTGCATTTTTGTTACGAATAAACTCAAAAACTACTGGTTCGATTTCAAAAATTCTTTCACCATTAGAATGCTAAATAATCCTTAAGTAACAGGCTATATTTGTTACTAGCGACAGGCCCCGGCTTAGCACGGGTGCTTAAGTTTTCATTGCACCCGTGCGAAGCTGGGGCAGGTCGGCTTAATCTGGTATAATTCCTAAATGCTATAATACTTATGTAGGATACCAGTGTTAGCGATAGAGCTAAAATAAAACCGACTACTTTTTATAGGATTGAGATAACTAGGAAACTCTAGTTATAAGGAACCCCCTAGCATCACGCTTTGAATATAGCCTCGAAATCCTCACCAGTACTTTCAGAAGCGTGAACGTCTGGGCAAGCCTGATAGTTGAGAAGAAGCCTCGAGTCTTCTGTGCAGCTCTCGATTGAGGATACCGGACTCTTGCATTCGCCATGCCCTCTGAAATACAGAAAATATCTTATTATCATTCTGGCGAATGCCATGAATCTTCCATTTTTATTTTTACTTATTTCCAGACTTCTGATGTTTTGCAATTTTGCACGTGACTAGAAATAATACTGTACCTAGCTATGATCTAGTAGGTATTCTTAAAAAAAGAGCTGAAAAAAGAGCAATCCTGCACTTCGGTATGTTAGTGTACAGGAAACTGGGCCACGGGTGTTTAATTCAGCCATTACCACAAAACACTGCAGTCCTGTCTGTTAACATCGTCAATGAATTCGGAACACGGCTATAACTCGACAGATGATCTCTGCAGTTGGGTAATTAAGACGACTGACATGAGTCAACGCGCATACCAGTCGGTTCGAAATGGATTGGTGATATCACATAAATTAAGCACAACATTTGATATTTAGCGGACAAGTCTTCTGGCGAAGTGCCGAGCGCTGATGGTTCGATAAAGCGGACGTTGTCGTTAGCCGAATAAACTTGGTTAAACGCTTTTGCAATGGCCTCCCGAGCAGTTTTAAAGAGCGCGCTAAATATCGGCCGTTTTATACAATCGTAGTTGTAGATTTATTTTGAAATCACAATTCTGATCAATTATTACATAAGTCTTATTATATTATATATAAATTATATTCATTTATCTTAACACAAAAATAATATATGATTTGTTTATAAATCCTTAGGTTCCCGATTGGGATGAAGTATAATAATATTGAAATTCGAATTGGATGAGTAATTGATTGAGCTTAAATTATTAGTGATCAATCATAGTCAGGCTATTGAGTCAAATTAGTTTAAAAGCACTAGAATCCGCTGTATTTCCTCCGCTCAATGTGCATAATGTCTACAGCCATAACGGATCATCGATTAATTGATCAGCAGCTTTTGATTGGAATATGAGATAGTCGTAAATCAACTGTTAATATTTGATTTTGGATGATCAACGAAAATCATAACTTTCGAAAGTACTTGAAAATCCTTTCACTGCTGGATCAGGGCTGTCCAGAGCGTCCAGCAACTTTTGATTAAAAAAGTTATCAGTACTTTTTTCTAAGAACGTATTTATGAACCACAGATAGCAAAAATCGATGCAAACATTTCGTCCAGGCAACCCGTACAGTATGGAACTTACCTGTTGTAAGTGAATGAGAATGGGCCTTTCAGAGGGCAGTCGACGGGGTCAGCGTTCTCCCTGAACATGGAGTAGAGGAGGGCGTCTCCCGTGATGAGTGAACACAGGTGCGGGAGTGCGTCTCTTCTGTGGCAGAATGCTGGAAGTACACAAACATGTATTTAATGCAATTTAAAAAAACTATCGTTTTACCGGCTTGTATTTCCTTGTCATTCTTATGTCAATGAACGAAGACGATGTTAAAGACGTGTTATCACAAATTAAAAGAAGAAGAAGACGTGGTATTTACGTGTTTTCATAAGAACAAATGACAAGTGCAACACCAGGTGGTATGCTACTAATTATGAATTTATGATGTAAAATTACAGTGGAATTTAGCAAAAGTATCAAAAATGTAGCAACTATAATTTTTGCCGTCATGCATCGTTACCCACCTGGCCGGCCTAATGTTATCAGGAGAGAAGATTGGTGTACTCTCTAGTTTTATTAGGTTCAATGAGTCATAACTCATTAGCACTGTCTTACAATTTTATTCTTTAAGCATTCCTCATGTGGTGAGGACGACAACTTTTTATCAACTCAGGAAACAGATTTGTCATTAAATTATCTGCTCGAAAAAAATCTTCTGGTGGGGAGGGAAATAACCTCACCAGAGCTGATTCAACTTGACGCTATCACGTGGAGCGCTCGTGACGTAGCTGGCTAAGTTGTTCTTAACAGATCAACGAAGTTAAGCACTGTTCCGCGGGGTCATCATTTGGATGGGTGACCGCCAGTGGCAATTTCACTAAGCGCTTCCGTGCTTTGGAAGGCACGTTAAGCAGTCGGTCCCGGCTTTTTTCAAAGTTGTTAGGCCATGACAGAGGCCCTTGGGCGGCCTAGAAACTCTGTCACCAGAGTTGGCCACTGACTCATACGAACGAACGAACTCTGTATCATTGTAAAAGGTCCAAAAGGACCTTCAAATAAGAGAAACGTTACGAGATGAAAACTAGTTTATTCACGAAGCCTTTTGCGTCTAGTTTTAGATCAAAACGGAAAGCAGTTTGCAAGTCATCCGGTGCGGAAGCGGATAGTTATAACCCTTTTCCCCGAAGTATAGTTCTCACGGCGGATCTCGGCCATCGTGAAGTTAGCCGTTTCGATGCGCAATGGAGCTTTTTCAAACTAAATTGTCTTTGCGCATCACAAACGGCTAACTTCACGGAAGCCTAAATCCGCCGTGCGAACTATAATAAGCGTTACTGTTTTTATGTTTGATGGAAAGACACTGTAACAAATGAAATTACTGATCGATAAAGACATAAAATCTTTGTCTGGGGGTGACAAACGCAAATGAAATTTCGTCTTTCTAAATAATAGATATACGCTCAGAGTTCGAGTTTAAAATAATTTCAAATCATCGACACGGATACCTCGCGAAGAAAATCATAATTTGTCACTTTGTATTCATTCAGGATATAGTTCGTAATATATGAATCCATATTCCGTGGCACGTAGGCTAGCTAAACTAAAACCATTTTATATCCAGTATCCCAGCCAGTAAGTTTAGCGAGTCAAACTAATAGCTTCTCCTAGGCCGAGTACGACTCGCTTGGGACTAGCTTAGGCCGTAGCCTAATGGTGACAACACGACAAATGAACTTGCATTATTTATCGCAAAAAGAAACGCCTTCCAAAAACGGTTCCTGGTATTTTTGCATGATCCATAATAAAATATTTCAAGAATGTGTCATAAAGGTTCTACAGTCTCTGCAGTGGCCTACAAAATAAATTAGTTAACTCTAGTGGAAAGCCCCTGACTTTGTCTGTGTAGTGTTTGTGTATCTATTCAGTAGATATAGTTCTCTGTCTCACGTGCACAAGTGTCAATGTAATTGTCAACGTCACGAAACTGTCAATGCCTGAGACACGGCGGGAAGAAGCCTGTGGTGAGAGGATTGATGGTGGACAGGACATTGAGGAAAGACGCAGGAAAAGGCATATTATAAGCGAGGGAACTTGGTGCAACGGTGAGCCAGTAGAAATTACAGGAGAACGAAGGATTCTACAAGTGGCGACGAGGATACAGGTATGTCGGAACTGTAAATTCTAAACAAGAAAGACGAGAACGTTCTAAAAGTTAGGGCTGCGATCGGCGTCTGTTTAAAATGGCAGCGCCGACATTGTTTTATTTTCATTCCCTTCAAAATAGACGCGCGGACGCAGCGAAATAGCGTCAGGTAAACAAACATTTCGAATTTCAATAAGCTTGCATTGTTTATTTCTCTGTCACGAAATCGGGGATAAACAATTAAGTATATAAAACATACTTAGTTAGGTAAAACTCTAGAGAATCAGGCAGTAAACCATTACTGGTACCAAAGGGTCGGTTGACATTAAGTAGGTAATAAACTAGACTTTACAGAGCATGTTATTGGATTCAATACCTACTAAGTACAACCTAACTAAAGTATTCTACATACAAAAATAATAATAATAGGTACCTACTTACAGGTATAACTTACCTAATTTTATAAATAAAATATAAAAAAAAAGATAATAAGTATCTACCAACTTATATGTTCTTGGTCTACAAATGTACTACCTAGCTGTAGGTACATAGTTTCCTAAACATTATAAATTAATTAAAACTAGAACATCAGCACTGGCTGTCAAAATTAGTAATGATTTGGGGTAAATTTTGTTTAAAAACTGGATCTTTTCATTCACCAGCGGTACTAGTATTATGTTATCTGTGCCAGCGGTCATGTTTTGTTCCACTCTGCTTACTTTCATTTTGTTTAAGCTAGCTAGAGATGCATAACATAAGAAGTGAAGCATGTCTCCTTGGTACATAATATTTTTTATTTTTGTTTGGGTATTTTATTAAATAGTGTTAATTCATTGTTTAAGTTTAGATAGGTATTATTTGATATTATGTTTTTATGCAGATTGAAGCTAATTGAATTATGCAAAATAGAAATTGGTCTATCATATATTAATTTTAACATTGCATGGAGTTAAAGCTCATTCTAGGGATTCAGGGTTTATTCAAGTTTAAAAATAATAATAATAATAACAATAATAATAATGTTTTGAGGAACCTGGAATCATTGAGCTACCATTCAATTGGTGCATGGAATACCATTTAATTGGTATTAGTCGAAGGCTTACCATTTAATTGGTGCATGGGTAATTGGTCAAGGGCTTACTATTCAATTGGTTGCAGAAATTGTACCAAAAGCTTACATTGGTTGTACAGTTACTTAAGGCTTACCATTAAATTGGTTGCATATTGACCAAAGGCTTACCATTAAATTGGTTGCACATTCACCAAAGGCCTACCATTAAATTGGTTGCACACTGACAAAAGGCTTACCATTCAATTGGTTGCACACTGACAAAAGGCTTACCATTCAATTGGTTGCATGTGACAAAAAAATAATAATAATATATATATATATATATATATATTACATTGGTCGCAGTAAATTAAGCCTATAAAATTAACAGATGTGAAATTATGAGTCCATATGACTAATTGTTTACTCTTTCAGGTGGGCTAAAGCAACCCATTAATGATGAATCATTTACCACCCCCGGATAAGTTTGATTTGGATGGAGACAGTGCTTCAGTTGGACTAAGGTGGGAAAAGTGGAAGAGATCCTTAGAAATCTACTATGAAGCAGCTGCTATAAAATGCCCAACTAAAAAAAGAGCAATATTACTACTACTGGGAGGATTGTCACTTCAAGAAATATTCTATAGTCTACCAGAGGCTGATGCTGCGGCAGGTGCTGATATTTATAAACTAGCAATAATAAAGCTTGATGAACATTTTCTTCCACAACAAAATAAAACATTTGAACGACACATTTTCCGCCTTATTAAACAAGGTGAAACTGAAACATTTGAAAAGTATATGATAAAGTTAAGAGACCAAGCAGCAAAATGTATGTTTGAGAAACCAGATGAACATATTATGGATCAAATAATAGAAACATGCGCTTCGTCTGAGCTACGGAAAAAGATTTTGACCATGGGAAATGAAGCTACACTGGGCAAAGTTATAACCCTAGCAAACACTTTACAACTTGTAAACCATCAACTAGGGAGCTATGAGAAAAACAACAAAACAAGCGAAATAAATGCAATTACCAAAAATGACAAAGAACCACCCAGATGGAATAAAACCGGGAAAAGAACTTATGATGACAATCGTTGTAGTAGGTGCGGCAGTTTTGGACACGGTGCTACGGATACAAGCTGCCCCGCTAAAGATAAAAAATGTAGAGGGTGTGGTAAGCTAGGTCATTTTCAGAGGCGCTGTAGAACACATAAACAATACAAACGAAAATTTGAAGAAAACAAATTTAAAAATGGAAATAAGAGTTACAAGAGACAACGAAATGAGCCTACAGTAAATTCCCTGGAAGATGACGAAGTCCATTACATCTTTAATGTCACTGATGACGCTACAATAGAATGCGATGTAGGAGGCGTCAAACTAGAAATGTTAATTGATTCCGGCTGTAAGTTAAACTTGATTACTGACCAGGCATGGGAGCACTTAAAGTTAAATCATGTTGGTTGTTACAAGCAAGTTAAAGAACCGAATAAAACTTTAATGGCATATGGAAGTCAAACACCTTTAGATGTAATCGGTTCGCTAGAAGCTGACATTCAAATAAACGGAAAGACAGATCGCAGCACTATTTATGTCATAAAGAGAGGGTCAAGGAATTTGCTGGGCAAGGACACCGCGATGCGCTTAGGAGTACTGAAATTGGGAGTTGATGTTAACCAAGTTAAACAAAAAATAACAAAACCATTTCCTAAGTTTAAAGATGTGCTAGTAGAAATTCCGATTGATGAGACAATAAAACCAGTTATGCAACCTCACAGGAGAATACCGATACCAATTGAAGAAAAGATCAAGGAAAAAATAAAAGAACTTTTGGATTTGGATATCATTGAAGAAGTACATAAACCATGTGCATGGGTCTCGCCCATTGTTCCAATAATGAAAGACAATGGTGAAATAAGATTATGTGTTGATATGAGACGTGCAAATGGAGCCATATTGAAAGAAAACCACCCCTTGCCCCGCATGGAACAGTTGCTTCCTAAGATAAGAAAAGCAGAATATTTTTCAAAACTTGATATAAAAAATGCTTTTCATCAAGTAGAACTTCACCCGGATTCGAGATACCTGACAACCTTTATAACTTCCAAGGGTCTCTACCGATACAAAAGGCTTATGTTTGGCGTTACCTGTGCACCTGAGCTATTTCAGAAAATTTTAGAAAAAATGCTGATTCGTTGTGAAGGAGTGATCAATTTTATAGATGACATCTTGATTTGTGGCAGCAGTGAAGAAGAACATGATATGCGATTGTCAAAAGTTTTAGAGGTGCTTAAGGAAAACAATGTATTGCTGAACGATAGTAAATGCATTTACAAGGTAAAGAAAGTTAATTTTTTGGGGCACGAACTAACACCAGAAGGAGTAAAACCATTACCGAAATATATTGAGAGTATCGCGGAATTTAGAGTGCCTAAAACAGTAGAAGAATTGCAAAGCTTCCTCGGGCTTGTTAACTATATCAACAAATGGATCCCCAATCTGGCCACTATGACCGAACCACTGAAAGAACTATTAAGAAATAAATTAGCAAAGAAGACAAGCCTGGAAGGTTATTGGACAAACAAACAAAGCAAAGCATTTGATAAGTTAAAGAAAATACTCTTAAACATAGAAACCTTGGGATATTATGATGTTGGAGCCAAAACACAGGTAATAGCAGATGCTAGTCCTGTGGGATTGGGCGCAGTGTTAGTACAAATTGATAAAAACGGTGCTAGAATAATTGGATTCGGAAACAGAACATTAACAGAATGTGAACGAAAATACAGTCAAACAGAAAAAGAAGCCCTTGCCCTGGTTTGGGCGATTGAGCACTTCAACACATTCCTTTTTGGAAAAGAGTTTGATTTGATAACTGATCATAAGCCCCTGGAGTTTTTATTCAGTCCAAAATCGAAACCCTGTGCACGTGTTGAGAGATGGGTCTTGAGGTTGCAAGCATATAAGTATACTGTTAAATACAAGCCTGGAAAAAACAACATCGCTGATCCCTTATCACGACTTTGCAGAAATACAAATAACCAACAAGTGAGTGTTGACCATGTACAACATATAGTACAACTAGCAAAACCTCACAGCATTCCATTGCGAGACATAATAAAGGAATCAGAGCGTGACATTGAAATTATGAGTGTGAAGAAAGGCATCTACAATAACCAGTGGGATGAGTCAACAAAATATTACAAAGTATTTGTAGATGAATTATGTTTCTACGAAAGTATCCTTCTAAGAGGAAATAAAATCGTAGTTCCACAAAAACTCAGAAAAGATGTCCTAGATGCTGCTCACGAAGGTCACCCTGGAATTGTGGCTATGAAAGGACGGTTACGCTGTAAAGTTTGGTGGCCAGGAATTGACAAGGATGCAGAAAGGTTGGTAAAAAGTTGTAAAGGATGTACACTTGTAGGGCTACCAAACCCACCTACGCCAATGAAACGCCGAGAGCTTCCAACAGAACCATGGGTGGATCTCGCAATTATAGACTATACTATATAGACTTACTAGGCCCGTTACCGAATGGCGACTATCTGTTAGTAGTTGTTGACTATTATAGTCGTTACAAAGAGGTTAAAGTCACTAAACCCATTACAAGTACCCAAATCATAAAAATTATGAAAGAAATGTTCAGCCGCCTGGGTTATCCTGTTTCCATCACAGCAGATAATGGCCGTCAGTTTGTGAGTGAAGAGTTCAAAACTTTTTGCCAAGAGTGCAACATTATGCTCCACAATACAGTCCCTTACTGGCCACAGATGAATGGTGAAGTTGAACGTCAAAATAGAGACATCGTGAAACGTCTCAAGATAAGCCAAACTGAAAAGAAAGAGTTAAAAGAAGCTTTGTATGAATATATGATGATGTATAATTCCACTCCTCATTCTGTAACAGGAAAGACACCATCAGAACTTTTTTTCAAAAGACAAAATAGGGATAAAATTCCTATGTTAAAGGACATAAACAACTGGGGAGATGATTCTGAAGTAAGAGATAGAGATAAGTGGCAAAAAGAAAAGGGGAAGGAGTATGGTGACCGGAAAAGAAGAGCAGAGAATTCACAATTATTAGAAGGAGATAAAGTGTATGTTAAAGAGAGGGAAACAAATAAGATGACACCAAATTTTAACCCTACGCCACACGTTGTGGAAAAAGCTGTCGGAGGAGATGTAACGGTGAGAAATGAGGAAACTGGGCAAAAGCTAAGGAGAAACATAATTCACCTCAAGAAAGTAGAAGGAAAATGGAAGTCTGCTGCGACCGAAGAGGATGGAGAATCATCAGTAGACAACTCCTAATTTTGCTTGTGGAATTTATTGATTTTGATTGATTTTTATAATATTTAAGTTACCTAACTGCGAGTTTTTATATTCACAATAAAAAATAATAATAAGAAAGGGGTTGTAGTGTTTGTGTATCTATTCAGTAGATATAGTTCTCTGTCTCACGTGCACAAGTGTCAATGTAATTGTCAACGTCACGAAACTGTCAATGCCTGAGACACGGCGGGAAGAAGCCTGTGGTGAGAGGATTGATGGTGGACAGGACATTGAGGAAAGACGCAGGAAAAGACATATTATAAGCGAGGGAACTTGGTGCAACGGTGAGCCAGTAGAAATTACAGGAGAACGAAGGATTCTACAGTCTGCATTTTTAAATTTCATCTTCCCGCTCTGCGTAGGTACTTATGAGCTGAATTTCGAAAACCCCTTTCTTAGTGCACATTTTGAGGAGTATAATTTGGTTTCCATAGTATAAGCTTTGCTTAGTTTCGAGCTAGATGGAGCTGTGTAAAAATGTCCGCCAACCAATGTTACCCCATGTTGTGCGCCATGTAGCTTATTGACTTTATTGGCGCCCAACATGGGATACAAAAAATACTTTGTGAATAAAGCAAAAATGTGACTCTTATTGTTTTAAACTTAGTCCATGCTTACTAAGTTGCAACTACACAACAGCGGTATTGCGCAGTGCGCATTCATGATTAAAACCTATTTTATTTTACTCTACAAAGTTAATACTTACTTTCTTTATACTGCAGCACGTTTTTGTGCTTCTCATGCATGACCACGCAGCGGTAGCAGCCTTTCCTGTAATAGAAATAAAATCCTCATTATACCACACAAAAACAAAATAAAATAGCCCTTAGCTTCAGTGCCTGCGAAAGTGCCATGCGAACTCGCGATCGGGGTGAGGTAAGTAAAACCAGTGGGAGGTAGAGAGTGGTCATTCTTTGAAATAAGTAAAGTAAATTGGGTGAAAAGAGAAACAAAGACTCACGACCACAATTCTATCAAAACTTCGAATCTAGT
Organism: Colostygia pectinataria; assembly: GCA_951394395.1. Classification (NCBI taxonomy): domain Eukaryota; kingdom Metazoa; phylum Arthropoda; class Insecta; order Lepidoptera; family Geometridae; genus Colostygia; species Colostygia pectinataria. Next base: position 11,665,215 of record OX596353.1, on the reverse strand, counting down.
TGTACCTAAGTTTATTTTCTAATAACCAGTCAAGCGCAAGGCACGTAAGGTGTAGTTTAGTTTCAACTTACCGTAGTTTATCTAGAAACAACCAGCGGCCCACGGTTTTACCTGCGGTTTTGCAGTATTTATGCTATCTCAGAGGGGAAACTAAATTTTTACGGGATATAAAAGCAGCCTTTGTGCTAAAAATTCACCAATCCACATTGGGGCCGCGTGGTAGATTAAAACCCAATCACTCTCACTTGAGAGTAGGCCAGCAGTGGGAACAGAAGGCTGTTATGATGACTTTTTTTGACTAGACGGCCATGTCACTCTTCGCCTGTAAGCTTTTTGCTTGTAGGGCAATTGCTCAACTCGGTTGCAATCCGATTTCAATCAAGGAACTGTCGATATTAATGTGTCATATTCATACAAATTAAACGTAAATGTTTGATTGAAACCAAATGAAATCGATTGCAAACAAATTGCATAATCGTCCTCATGCCTGACCATAACAGTTACATGACTTACTCATCAACAATCAGGAACTTGTCTCCCTCAGATGAGAGGCACTTCCCCTTGTTGGAGAGCCGCTCCCCTTCTAGCACGATGGGCTGGATCACTCCGGACTGGAACCAGCGGCCGTGCCAGCGCGAGGGGAACGCGCAGCCTGCGAACAAACGAAACATGAGCTAACGGAACCTAGTGGAGAAAAAAATAAACTAAAAGTAATATAGGTAAAGGTAAGGGTAACCTTTTGTCCTATCTGTCAACCTAGGCGGACAGAGCTGGGAGACAGATGAGAATAAACCGTGTCGTTGTTAACTCATAGCCTTAGGTAGTTGTCTTATCGCGGGCAACAGGCGATGGGCGATAAACTATTTGGAGTAGGTACTCGACGACTGGCTTTTGTTTAGGTGTATTTGTTTACACCTACTGGCGACAACTTGCTCATCGCCAGTCGCTTGCGGTGAAACACCTGCCTTAGGTTCAGCTCTAGGCTTAGGTAGTACATAAAATAATCTTGGTACACTAGCCAAGTACCTAAGAACTTTAAAAAATCACGCTTTAAAAAAGAGCATCATAAAAACTGCAATCAAACCAGCGAATGTGCCAGGCGCTGTTTACAAACGCAACCATGCTACTTCACCCCAACCCGACCGGTTTCAGAAGGGCCCTCAAAAACTAGCCGCTCAAACAAAACGGGCATATTGCATTCCGGCGGGTAGCTTCCTGAAACGCAATCCGGCTGAATTTAGAAGAGTCCTCGTCCACCCAAGCCGCTTGGGCAACTAGTGTATTTGTATTTTGCCGCGTAAAGTTAATTACTTAATTTCTTTAACGAGCCATTTTACTAGTGATTTATTAGCATAATTCGCTGATTATGGTGGCGACGTGACGTTGTAGATGCGTGGCTTAACACGAAGGCTGAAGTTTGTTTAAGTAATTTAGCGGCTTCGTATTAAAACAAATACCTAGACCCAACTTTGGTAAAAAGATAATAAAGTAATAACCTAGAGAATGGCCAACGTGCGACGTTTGACTGATGCAAATACTTTTTTGTAGATCCAAATGCAAAAAAAGATTTGCATCAGTTTGCAGAGTTTCTGGTAGCTAATCAATTCTGCCATCATTTTCCTCTTCCTGATTTTAATCCTCTTTTTCTACAAGGTTCTCATGACTCTAAATAGAGTCCATATTACCAATCCATTGCCAAGCTGTGATAATTTAAGATCCAATTGTAGCCCTATTACTGTTATAATGAAGGCAATAATCCTTCAATTACTATACAATGGAATATGTGAACGACTTCTGTCGAGAATGATGGATAAAATTACTTGTATTGAGCCCGCTGTGAGAAAGCTGTGATTTTATCAATGCTCAGTTGATTTTATCCACGCGTATCAAGGTCAGGACCTGCTCAGTATTCCGGGGTAAATATTGCTTGCATATATTTATGATTAGCTTGTTCACATATGAATGCTTATAAACTCCGTCAGTTTGCTATTGACTCATACTAACTTACATCAGGGCCATCAGAATGTTCCAGTACCTAAATTTTTTGTTTTACAGGATATAACTTAACCCGGAAAGCTTTGCTCTGCCGTACCCTGATATGTGTGCATAGACCTTTAATCGAGTAAAACTAAATTCCTACATACTTATTTTGTAATCTGGATCCAACTAGAATGTTATGTATATCAGTAACTAGGTATAAGCACTATGGACTCAGAAATAATATTTGCAGACCCTGCAATCTTTATAGAAAACTAATAACGTCGTTGTAGCGCTGGCATAGCGCTGACAAATCGCATCTTAGAGCTACCTTAGCTCAGCTAGGATCCCACCGAATGGCTGAGTCTGTATTGATCTCAAAATCGCGACATTCATTCGTCATCTTCACAAAAACAGGCAAATAAAAACTGAATGTCTGGCGTCTGGACGAAAAAACGTACATTGTAGTCCAAATAAAAGAGCGTCCTTCAGTGTCTATTGATCTAAGGAAAGCAATCAATCGTTGCTCTATGACAGTCGACCTTAGACTAAAGCGCAACACACACAGAACGCGGGCGCGGGCCCGCGGCAAATTTGCCGCGGGTATTTTTTATTGTATTTGTACTTTACGTCAAGGATGACAACACACTGAACGCGGGCGAGGGTCGGGTGAAGCGCGGCAGCCTTGTGTCATCTTTGTCGTCCATACAAATTAAAACAAAAAACATCCGCGGCGGCGGATCTGACCCGACCCGCGCCCGCCCGCTGTGTGTGTTGCGCGTAACTCATTAGATATTACATTCAGACATACACATAGAACACCTATCTGCTGTACCTGTTATTAGATAAGCACTACAAGCATTAAATATTCAACGATTTTAGGTATTTTATCACAAGGACCATTTTTAAACGCACTATTACATAATTTTACGGCATCCACAAAAAACCAGCGCTATGGCATGAGTTGTTCTGCCATAGCACATACTGAGTGGTGGCCATTTTTGTTACTCTATATTTTTAGTCATAACTGGTGCAATGTTTTTAGTTGGTAACAAAATAAACGTTTTTATTAAGTATTATTATTATTATTAATATAATATAATATAATAAATAAACGTCTTAAAGCTAGGTGAATTTACGCCAGATCCACGCGCCCCAGCCTAAAAGAATCTGGCAACAAACTCGGCTGAGTTTCTAGTTTTTTTTTGATGATCCTCTTCATCATAAAGCTCAGTGTGGTGCCAGTCGCATCGTGCCTTGGTTGGGATCAATAGGTTGAACTAAAGATTATTCATACATTCAAACTCATCGCTGCAATTTATGAAATTTATCATGTCATTCCATGTAATGTCATTATTAACTTGTTAAATTACTGGAAACAATTGAGTGCACATAAAGGCAGGATGTCAATTTTTGTGCAGGACAATCACAGGCGAAATAAGAATGAGCCAATTTGCATTGTAAAGGTGACTGGTAAGTTCTGTTTTACATAAATTCAATGGCGTACATGTGTATTTTGACTGCTGATTAATAGAAGAGGTGACTCAAAGGTAGCAATTGGGTAACACGTATTTGAGAACATTTAGGTTGAGTCTGTCTACCAAAGTCAAAAAAATTTGGTATAAATACACAAAAAACACAGTAATGCGCTACACAATACCACATACACTGTACATTATTATGTTTACTAACCCACTATGGACATCTTGTCTGAAATATATTTTTTTTTTTAATTCATATCCCTGGTGCGCAGTGTTTGGGCACAGTTTGGGCTAGCACCAATAGCATTCTGACAATGTTTGCTGCATTGTCACTAATAAAATAGCTAACCTACTGTATTAAAGAGTATTGTATTTTTATTAAATAACTATTTTACCTACGCCTAATGTTAGTTTTTTTTTATTTATTTTTTTTACTACTAAAGTGGTAACCAAGCGTACGGCCCACTTGATGGTCAGCGGTTACCGTAGCCTATGTACGCATGCAATATCATAGATATCACTTGCGTGTTACCACCCTGAGACGTTAGATGATAAGTCTCATGTGCCTGTAATTTCACCGGAAACCATACCCTTCGAACCGGAACACAGCAATGCGAGCATTACTGCTTGGCGGCAGAAATAGGTATGGTGGTAGTCCTTCCCCGGGCGAGCTCTATCACAAAGAACTCTACTACTCTTTAGTATGATCGAACGTGGTTGAACAAATAAGTAAAATATGATTTATTTTTTATTTATTTAGTAGTTTGCTTTTCAAGCTCTGCTTAGCTTGGGGCTAGATGCTGCGATGTGAATTGTCCAGCATTTTTTTATCAACCTATCTTGTCCTACTGCTGAGCAAAAGTCTCCCCCAAAGTTTTCCATTCATCACGGTCCTTGGCTGTTTTCCACCAATTTTTACTCACCAGCATTATTTATAAAAAAAAGTAGTTCGTTTTTACAGCCCCCATCTTTAAGGTATCAGCTAATAGACGCCCACTGCTGGGCAAAGGTCTCCCCCAAAGAGCCTTCACCACCCATCGACTTACTACAACCGCTCAGTTCATCGGTTGAGGTCTGAGTGTCTCTTGAAATCGACAAACGAAAATCGTGGCAAATATCGTAGCTTAACATAAGTTGGTGACAACTTCGGAGCATTCACGGGCATAAGCTGAACTGCGAAAACATATATCGTTTTTGTTAGCTAAAGTAGACCTTCTGGTCTATACTCCGTTTTCCAGTTCGCGGTCGCCACGCCATTCGAGAACCTTTATAATTTCCCAGCGGTTATCGGTTCTGCGATATAATGGCCTGCCACTTAGCATAATTATTCAATTCTCTTTGTAGTCTAGAGCAAACAAAGGTGCGGTTGGAATAAACTTAAATTTGACAATAATAATGAATTTTGTATAGGTAGGTACCCAATATACCAACCGGATAAATATTTGTCGTGGGTGGGAATTGAACTCGCATTCTACAACGCAGATGGCAGCTACTACTAGCTGAGCTGTCCAGTACAGTCCGGTCCAATATTTATGTTTTAGTATATTAGATACAAAGACATTAAGAATAATCCGAAGATTAGGTAATACAAATACAGAGATGCTAAAATTGCTTGACACATTTTGATTTATCCGGTATTTTTTTATGTTTTCCGGCATTTCCATACTTTATTCAAAACTATGTATTTCCAGGTGTGAGGCTGGCCTTATTGATAAAAAAACCACAAATTATACGGAAGCTTATGAAATTGTTATGATAAATACGTTTAATATAATTTTTGGGAGGTGTTAATTAATTTTGGCATGGTTACCACATTATGTGTGGGATTTTAGCAATGAATGATAAAATTTTCGTAAATAAATTTTCGCGTTAAAAAAATTACTCGCCTTCAATTATCTGACTTTGGCTTTTATTACTAGAAAAATGTAAATCAACTGAGTTTTGTATAAGTATACTTACTTAGATGTAATGTACCTAATTATGTACTTACATAAGTATTTTTGTCTTATTTTCATTTAATCTACTTGAATCTGCGTCCAAACATCAGTTACCTTACGTTGACTATAACCTAAGTAATCATGAGAAATGGCTGAACACAACTCGTAGATAATAAGCCTCCGATGTAACACGCAACAAGCCAACTTGGCTAATTTCTCATTTCTCAAGGAAAGCGAGCGTGGAAAAGATCTTTCGATCGTACGATTTTATTGAAGCTATGAACCGCTAGTGGCGTATGATGTACTTTACAGATCAACGATGTTATGCGTTATCACTACCCAGTGGAATTGTCATAATATAAACGCTTCCATATTTCGCAGGGCACGTTGAAAACTTCTCTAGGAAAGCGTGCGTGGAAAAGATCTTATAATTTTATTAAAGCGATAAGAATGCTCGTGGCGTTGCTGACGTTTGTACTAACAGTAAGCAAGTAAGTAAAAAGTTTATTTCGAGACAGTTGAGATCAACGATGTTAAGCTATGTTTTGTGTTACCTATCTGTACCTTGCGTGCATCAGAGGGCACGTCAGGCTGTCAACGCCGAAGTCTGAGCCGAAACTGATACTGACGCTGATGTCAACAAGCCTACGCCGAAACGGGCGTAAAATAACCTAGCTTTAGTAGTTTCAAAATGATCCTTTGGATAATATTTTGAATTTGAAACTGGCACCGCGCTGATGCCAATAAAACGCCGACCAACATACGTAGATACAGCGAAGAAGACCAACACACAAGTGGTGTTGCTTTTCTTACGTTATTGTTCCTATGTTGCAACACTCTCAAGAATGTCAGTGTTTTTACCATGTTTAGTTAATTAAGAATAATCGTACCGCAGTCGGATCGGAGTCCATAAAATTCAAAACCTACGGGCTTCGGCTTAATTTGTTTAAATCAAGCTTTACCCCACATTTAGCTTCCGTGAATATTGCGGCAATGATGTTAATAATGCCACAACAGCAATGACTTCCCAACAAAACGGAGGCCGTTGGATAACAGCGTTATAAAGCAGTTGACAGCAATTTATAATTCATAATTCATAATATTTATTTGTCAGAAACTAGGTATAACAATGATGATAAACTTTAATAATATTAGTCTCGGTACAATCTTACCATTATAGGCATGCAAATTTATAAAACTTAAATTAATTAAAAATTTATATGATTGTTAGTATTTCCATTTTATTGAATTTTTTTTATCCGGTACAACTGTCAGAGCTGTAAAATTGAGAGTTTTGGCAACTGTTTAAACCCAAAGCACGAATTCAAACTATGTAGTACCTACACACATTTTCGATGTTCCTAACAAATTATATTAACACACTGCTTTAAAAATTCACTTAGTTCAATTCACTACCACAGATTACATAATACGTACTACCATTCAAAAATAAAACTATATATTATTAATATTTAATATAAATATAATATAATAATAATATTTAAATATTTTTTTAATAAAAGCACAGAGGTTATTTTTTGAAACGTCTGCTGTAATAAGTAGCATTAATTATACCTAAAACCTAATCTAAAAATTAAATACGAGCATGATTCGAAACAACGTCGTCTGTTGCTGCGCTGCGAGTTACGACTGCACTTATTATAATGTAGTCTGATGCAGCATGGTACGAGATTCCCTGGACTCATGAGCATTTTTCTTTATAATGGTTTTTACTCAATTAGAAAAAGATTCTAATAAAATGTTTCTTAGTATTAATCGATCTAAACGGTGCCTAACAATGTTTCTATGAACACTATATCAGATAGCTTATCACACTAAAGATATCTCGTCTGCACATTTTTTAATCAAAAGAAAGCCTTGTCTTCCTCTAAATGATTTATGTCCCAAAATATACCCACCCTCCGCTAAGAGGTCTGAAGAGCCTAAAAACTTTCCAGTTGCTTTTGTGAAAGATTTATTTTAGGAAACTTATAAAAATACAGTTCATAAAAATATTTTTTATGATACTTCTTGTTTATAATTATGAAGTTATGGGTGTTCACTCAGTTTTACCTATGTTTGGATGTTTTTAGTGGAGTTTTACGTTGAGACCACTTACTGTTTAGTGAAATAAACTTTACGGTAACTTGGAAGGTAAGTTGGAAGTTGTATTGCAGCGATGTTGGTACATTACCTACTGTAGGATGTTGTAGGTGGGTCACATAAGTTTTCGTGACTTGTGTGTGAAAACCCCGACACAAGTCGCAAATTAGAGCCTAGCTTGTACCGTTGTACCGTTGTTTCAACATACATTATTTGGATGTAGGTAAATTCCGCCTATCATTCTAACTAGTGAAAGCTCAAGAACAGCCGTCATGGTATTCTTCGAAGGCGGCCCATAACCAACTCTAGACGTCTGTTTGCTGTATGATGATGATAACTCCATCTGGATTGCAATTAATATAAACAAAAAAATCCTTTATAAATTAATCCATCAGGACAATGAAATAAAAAACACAACAAAACACAGGATGGCATTATACCGAAACTCGTAAACCACTCAAAAGGCCTCTACAGAAAAAAGAAAAAAGAAAATGGCGGCCCACTTTCGCGAAGTCAGGAGGTCGGGCGCCGCGCCGGTAGCCATCATTAATTTCCATTCAGTGTCGAATGGCCGGGATATATCGTGTAGGAATCGTTACGGTACGAGGGAATGTAACTACTTACGGGTATAATCTTAGACGGTCCAAATGTGCTAACCTGGCGCGAGGAACTCGTATTTTTGGAACTCGATTATGTGTACCTAGCCTTTACAAAGCCCAGTGCATGTGGAAAATATGGAATAAAACATGAAGCTTCAGATTTAAACTTAAGTAAGCCTCTGTTAACTTAGGTGCCTCTATAATCTGTCATTATTGTCACTTAACTTCGTTGATCTGGACAAGTAATTAGCCAGCTATGCATGCCATGAGCGATCATAATGAGAACTAACTAATGTAAAAATAGTCTAAGTAAAGCTGTGCAATAGTTAGATTAACTTAGATCAATACGTATTCTCTATTCTTATCATGCGCAATCGGCTAAGCTAATTCAGTTTTCGTTTTTTTCTGCGTTTCATCGCGAACAAAAGGATAGGTATAACTAAGTTTTAAATATCTACGATTGGTTGGAATTTGAATACCTTCTCGTGAGTTCTTCAGATACTTTTATAGCTCAGAAAAACTAAAAACGTTAATCAGTTTTTGTATTGTTTTTCTTTTTTTTTTTTTCATTAAAACGTTCGAGGCATTTATAGTTAAAACGATTCACTTTCTCTTTCCTTCTGTCTAATCTTTTACACTTTAAACATCACTATTCCTAACATCACTATTTAGATAACGTGTTCTTAAGATGTCTAGAAGTTGGAAGCAACCGATTACAGCTAAACTGAGTTGGGTAAGTAAGTAAGTTCGTATGAGTCAGTGGCCAACTCTGGTGACAGAGTTTCTAGGCCACCCGAAGGCCTCTGTCATGGTCTAACAACTTTGAAAATGCCGGGACCGACTGCTTACCGTGCCCTCCGAAGCACGGAAGCGCTCAGTTGAAATTGCGACTGGCGGTCACCCATCTGAGTTGAGTGATAGAGCCAACTTCGTTGTGCCACAGAAAAGGTCGGTGAGTAGTACAATGATTCATTGGACATGCTATCAAACAGACAAGGTTTTCCTTTGTCTAGACGATAACTTCTTATTTATTGCCAGAACTTTTTACTGTAAATCAATCGGCCGCCGATTAATAATCTTGAAAGTTTTCGAGGGCTTGAATCGATGACGAACGAACATAATAAACCTCACTTTCCGTAGCTCGTTACGAAAGCCAGCTACGAAAATGTTCGATTTTCTTTATAAATGTTCGATTATAAATAACTGGTTAGGTTAGAAAAAAAATATTATTCGTAGCTGGGTCAAGTTTAGTTACTAGTCTTAATCTGAATGTTTGGTAATTTGTATGTTTGGTTGTATATTATATCACGCTTACCCCGGATGTATCTTAGAATAGTAACAGTTTTATACCTGCAATAGTATTAGCCATACATACCACTTGAGCGAAGCCACAGGCAAGAGCGACATGTGAAGACAAAATAATTTAGAGTGATAGACGATAGACGTCCACTGCTGGACATAGGCCTCCTCCAAAGAGCGCCATGACCACCGACTTCCTGCGACCACTTTAGTGTCATCGGTCCATCGATCTTGCATATCGTTAAACCATATTACACGTTTGTCTATTGTAAACTACCAGTGAAGTTAACTCTAAGAGTAAAGTGATATACCCTATATAACCTATAATTACATTTTGTTTCCTATATCTTATTTTATCTTCCATATTTTTATTTTCATAAAACTAACCTCTTTAGACGCGACGCTCTCCCCGGAGAATATGTGATATATCCAAGTACTTTGCTTAAAGAATAGCCAGCATTAAACAGAAAATGCTGCTAAAGCATTAGATTTTTGTAAAGCGGGGACCGCCATTTATAACCACCGTAGTAAGCGCAAATGACGTAAGGGTCTGTTTAGACAGCCCACAATCACAACACAACGACACAATATAATACCGTCAGTACTGTAGTCGACACAGATCGCAACAGAAAGTGCTGCATATCATCAGATTTTTTAACGGATTAAGTGAGGCACGTATTAAGTGAGGGCTTCAGACATAAGCTCACCACGACGACACAAAATTATGACCGGTAGTCGACTCACATCACAATTACCAATATTTTTTTACAAATTTCAACTACCGTTGCACCTTCCTAGTTCAAATTATGGAAATTTATTTCATAATGCAGCTTGCCAGACCTTATCAAGTTTTTAGGATGAACGGTTAAGGCTGTGCGTTAATTATCAGTGAATCAGTAATGCAACGATTTTATATTATATAGTTGCTGCCTGCACATAACTTCATCGCCGGGCAATGAATGGCTGACGTCAATGGTGTCGCTGCGGCAGCTTCTTTACTGCGTTGCTAATTCGTTGGCCGCCACGACTTTTTTGCCGCTGTGGCGTAGGTTGTGGCCCGTCTAAGCGGACCCTAAAACATTATCAACTCTACTTATTTATTATCTGTGAGCACTTAGTTTTTTAACGAAAGTTATTCTATAAAAAGCGAACATGCAGCTCCTCTGACGTCCCTTTTTCACAACTTTTCTGCTTTTACTTAGTACTCAGGCAGGTACATCTGTTTTTAGGTGAAGTTGTTGTATAAAACTAGTTCCATAAAGCTTTGTGCCATTATTCATGAAACCACTGACATTTTAGCAGCTTACAGTAGCGAGTACCTACAGATTTTTCTTGTCATTCATAAGTTAATGAAAAAAGATGACAAATTTGAACGCCATGGTAAGAGGTTATACTAGCAATACATAATAGTGAACTCTGTTCCTTTCTCAATATAATGGAGAAATGATAAGCGTGAGACCATTTTGCCATTCTGATCAAAGCCGTAAGGTGAAAGCGTTTTTCTATCGTTTGGGAATTTTTGTAGTTTCTGTTAGGATTTCTTTGATAAGCTATGTAAAATCCATCATTGACAGACTTATGATGAATAAAAGTTAAGGGTTTTTTTTACAAGATACTTTACCATCTGTTAAATAAAGGCTGGTAAACAAAATTATGCCCTAAAGGCACCAAACCATAAATTCCAAAAAGCGACAAAATAATTCCATCAATTTACTATTACTATTCAATTATCGGTTATAAGCAATGCTTCATTCCTACCACCTACGTCGATGAAAATAATCATGCAACCGGCACTTAAATTTATAATAGTGGTAAAGAAATACCAACCGGGAGGAAATACCTACCAGGGCTGTCTACCTGTTTATAACACTATAGCAAAATAATAATAATAAATATTATCAGACATTTTTACAGCGCTATAGCTAAGAGCAACGTATAAATTAACTACAGCCGAAGTGCTACCCAAAAATTTTATTTTTAAAGTTTTGCGTGGCACTACATGCCTTCGTCACCATGAGACGTAGAAGTCTCTTTCGCCCAGTAATTTTAAATGCTACAGTGCCCTTCAAACGTAAACACAGTTATAACACACTTCTGCTTGGAGGAGAATATCTGACACTGTGGTGGTACACACGTCTGGTGACCAGACGACCTATTCCTGAAGGGACCAACCATCAGGTCCACATTGGGTCATTTTACTCATGCAATTAGATTTTGGTTTAAATTCTTGTTCAATATGCATACACGTCAGTCACATATACTATGTAGTACTAGTAATTTATAAATAGTTTAGCGTTTTTCGTATTGGTCATTACACAAAAGTGTCTGTTTATTCTTGCATCGTTTTACGTTTTGTTCTAAATGCTTGTAACTTATGCGAGTGTGCTATAGTGTGATAAGCATATGGGTCATGCGGTAAAACCATTTCACCATTTCCAAACATCTAGATAGTAGACACGATATATGAAAACTGATAGCGGCTTCTATCAATATGCATTTTATGTTTCCCCAAGGGCCAACCCTAAATGTTCATAGAATATTTATTCGAAACGCTGGCAACACCAGAGGCCTGGGATATCGTCTTGAGGCGTTTTCACCTTGGGTATTTTCATAATCCCACTAGCTTTACCCCACGTGTGGGAATCATGTTCAACATAATTACCTTTCTAGCTCATACACAGAAAATAACGTTATCTACGGAAGAGAAAACCAATATAACATTTTATTAAATATTTAACTCTAAGACTTAGCTGGAAGATAAGTCAATAAAGAAGCTCAAGACAGAAACATTTAGAGAGAAGAAAAGGAAGCAATGACACAGGCTCTTAATAAAGTTATTAATAATGTCCTTGAACCACCAATTTGATTATGACTGTAATACTATTCAGAAGTTTTTTTTTGGTGTCAGCAAGTTACAAGACAATCAAGGCGCCCAACTGATGTTAAGCACCACGCCTGACTATTACAGATGCAGTGCCACCCAAAGCTTAAAGTTTCCAAGTGTTTGCGTGGCACTGCACTGCGCTTATCACCCCGAGACATTGTTGTTGTCTCTTTCACCCAGTAATTTCACTTGCTACAGTGCCCTTCAAACCTAAACACAGTGCAGCTTGCACACTACTGCTTGGAGGTAGAATATCTGACACTGCGGTGGTACCCACCAAGACGAACTCTTGCTGAAGAGTCCTACCACCAGGTAAATGCAAGCTTAGCAGTAGCCAGCAACCTCACCTCTTATCTTTAATCATTTAACACAAAAAATTGTAAAAATACCCTTTAATCATATTTACTGGTCATTTTCAAATGTCTTATTGTCATTCTAACGTCAATTATAAAGTGGCGTGGTAAGCAGCTGGTAGGTAAAAAACTTAGAATTTGATCTTGAAAATGGTAGACTGATAAAAATATAGCGCTTGATAAGGCAATCACTCAAATATAATGTAATAATCTGACGTGACCAGACTGCCTACGCTTTAGCTGAATAATAAATTGAGGGGTAAATAAGTCTTAAATGCTTAGGGGTTAGAGTTGAACGGAGGAATGTGTAAAATCAACCAATAAAATCGTGATAAAATTCAATCACGTCATCATCTCGCGACAGTATTGGCTGATAAGCCTCTCCGCGCTGGGTGCCAAACATGCTTGTTAATAATTGCATTACTTCTTGATAAACCCCCGTTTCGTAAGGCGGTTTGCCCATCTACGATGCACTAAGTGACTTGACTAGACAACCGACTGACGACTAATCGAGTGAAATGCATTTAATGCCGCTCGCATTTCCACACGACGACCCTCCCTACTGAACTTATTTAATCTACGACCAGTCAAAATGTTCACAGCTTCTGAATATTTTTTTGAATATTTGTTACACGTGCAAAAAAAAGGTACAATAAGTATTATACCTACAAAATACTGAAACAGGTTAAGCCATCTAAAGACTTTTTTTTATTATACTATATACATTTTTTTATACAACTGAAGTGGCAACCAAGCGTGCGGCCCACAAGATGGTAAGTAGTTACCGCAGCCTATGGACGCTTGCAATACCAGAGGTATCACTTGCGGGTTGAGATCGAAAGCCTCATGTGCCAGTAATTTCACCGGAACCCCTTCACACCTTCACCCTTCACACCGGACTTTACAAACAATTCAATAAATTAATTGCGACTGAATAATTGGTCATTAATATACAATTCAAGGTTCAACAACAGTCAGCAAGTCAGGAAGATCAAGTGCAGAGAGCGAATCACGAAAAAGTCGTTTGACAACCGTAAATGTAAACGTAACGTCCAGCTGTTTATTTGTATAGGATTTTTAACAGCGCCTTTTTAGTACGTTAACTACCAACATTCCATACAAATTGACAGCTGGACGATACGATCCTACGTTTTTGATTGTCAAGCAAGTTTTTCGTGTTATGCACTCTGACCATTTATAGCCTAACTCTATGCCCATGAAATTGAATAGAGTGAGCATTTCTATAGATTCTTAGTCAAACGTCTATACTATAGAGGCTAGTGAGTCCACTTGCTCTATTCAAGTACCAACTCAACTTTACCCAAACGTTAAAGTTTCCGGACAGGTGACAAATCGTGACGGACTAACACGGAAAACATTTTAACCCTTCAACTGCGCGGTATGGCCGCACCGACCGGGACAATCGGCTAGGTAAATTACTAGTAAGGTTGCCAGGTTTTAAAAATTCAATACGATTTGTTTAAGCATCATTTAACAATCTTGTATAAATTTCTTGGTAACTTTTTTTTAATGTACTATGAACCCTGTAAAGGCGCTGCAGTTTAAGTCTGATTATAATTAGGTAAGAGTGATTTTATTATTGTGTTGTATAATATCTTAATAATAATCAAGAAAGTCAATATGGTATTATCTCGTCGTTCGATTAAAAAAAATGACTTTACAACGATTCATAATGTGGTTTAGCATTTCTGTCACTACCAGGAACAATAATTTTCAACTAACATCATTATAGTGGCAGCCCTGTTGTTGCGGAAGCGTATCTATTGACGCGCAATTCTGTGCTAAACTACGGTTTTTGGCTTGCGGTTACTGTAATGATTGCGGATTGTGTTGCGTGCTATCGGATATTTGAGCGATTTGATTTGATTTGAATATCTCATTGCTTACAATTTAATTAAATTATGAATATATAGAGATTTGTTAGGTTATAAAACTAAAAACAAAATAATAGATTATCTATTCGGGTCAGTTACAAGTATATTTTATTAGTATATATGTTATATGTGTAGATTTTATTTATATAAATTTAATAGTTTGTTCAACTGTTGTTTTGTTTTTATTTCCATTTACAGTATTTTAGATGACTTTCTGCGTTTCATGGCGCCAAAAGCCATTCAACGAAAAGTCATTGTCAAACATGCAGAACGCGTGATCTACAATAGTTCGTAACAATATAAAGTTGTATTTGGGATGAATAAAAAAAGAAAATATTGTCATCGTTGACAAATTATTACTATTATTATACCTAGTATTGTTAATATGATTAACATCGGAGCAGTTCTGAACGCGGAGCTGCTAAAACAAAGTTGACACAAGAATGCACTCAAAATCCTGTAACATATCACTAGAGGACAGAATTAACCAACGCGTTGTTTATTTAAGCCGAACTTCCACTTCGATCTATACTTTTTTGAGCCAAATATAGACTTCCGTAAATACAGACACATGTTAACTGTTCCTTAAGCTTTGTGGCCATTAACAATAATCCTTTTATTTTAAAAACCGGTGCTGGGTCTGTGAGACTCTATTGCACCGTTTTAGGGTTGAAATAAGCTTGCATGTTAATGCATTAAAAAGATTTTAAGACTACTGTATGTTAAACTAATAGCTATTACAAGCTATTATTGAGGTAAAGGAACTTAATTGTGCGGTTATTGACCTAAGTGAGTAGGACACAGAATGTGTTCTTCGTGACAGAGCTCTTCCGTGGAAATAATACTACCATAGCACTAACTCCTGCCACCAAACAGTAATGCTTGCGTTATTGTGTGCCGGTGTAAAGTGTATGATTGCCGGTGAAATTACATTACAAAATAATAGGAAAAGTCACATTTTACATTAGTATTTTAGCTGAATATTCCATAATAATAATAAAAGTCATAAAAAAGTAATAAAAAAAGGTTTCCATTTAATTGTTTTTGATTTAATGCCATATTCGTCCCGAGTGTTATTTAAGCTTTTCATGTCAGGTACTAAATATATTTTAAAAATAAAATACGCAACCCCTCTAAGTTATAAGTACTACTAAATTACTGACCTATTCATTTTGATGACCTTAATATTTTTATATCTAATACAATCATTAGATTAGCTAAAATTAGTGCTTCATCCTTAGAATAATATTCTAAGGCTTCATCAATAACATAATAATTATTATAAGGATATTAAAAAATCTCACTCTATTTCTAAACAGTATAGTTTCTGTAATATAATACTAGTAACCAAGAAAAAGCCAGTGACATGAAAGGTAAGAGTAAAGAAAAACAATAAAAACTATTCGCTTCGCAAAAGATTAATAGCACCACTAATCAGTGGATTTGACATAGCTTCTTTTAAACGGCTTCTGCAAGAATAGAGGTGGTAAAACTCTTCAGAGTCCGTGCCACCGCAGTGCCAGTTAAAAGACAAAAGAAGTGAGAGGTTGTTGGTTTAATTGCCAACAGATCACGCAAAAATTTGGGCAGCGGTACAAATAGTTTTTATAATATTTGCGGGATTTTATCGCGTTATTACCTTTTTAATTTCTCCCGACGCGACGCCGACGTTTCGGTTGTGTTGCAACAAGCGTGGTCGCGGGCAGACTGAAGTATGTATTTGGAGCTACAGCAAATTCCACAAATATTATAAAAACTATGAGTTCTGATCGCGAAAGTTTAAAAAAGACTAGCGGTACAAATGTTTGCGTGATCTGCAAATATTTATTCCGTGTCTGCATTTCTATGTAGGTATGTTTTTTATACGTATTTACAAAAAAAAAAATGCATTCTATCAGTTACCTGATGATGAGATGGCATTTTGAAAAAATGTTCGCCAATATTAAATATTAGTGGATCGGTTTTTTTTGGCTTTTTATTCATTTCACCCAAGACTGATAATGATGATGATGATGTTCTGATCGCGAAAGCTAAAAATAAGTTTTGCTTAGTTTAGGCCTAGATGGCACTGTGTAAAAAATGTCCGACAATATTTGAATATACCGGCTGTTTATCATGAGCTGGATTGCGTGCAGTACCTACTCACAGCTAATCTGTGCGGTCGCGTGTGGTCCAACGAATTACTTTCTAGGTCATGCAACGAGCTTCTCAGCATAATCCATAACGAATCAGGGGAATATGAACGTTATTACACCTGGCTATTAGATTTAATATAGCTTTTGCTTATTCGCAGAAATCGTGGACTGCCGACAGGAATCGCTATGTTTTGTTTCTGGAAAATGAGCGTTCTTGTGCAGTGTTTAGTTTCAATATCGTTTGAGCTACAGTTTTGTTCATAGCGTATCATACGCCTTTGCGAATACTTGGTACTCATACGCAGAAGTGAAACTCGCTCTAGGCAGAAACTGACAAGTCATTTGGTTTTTTGTACCTCAAATGGTAACTGCACTGCTCTTTATATAATTATGTTTGTCTTTGACTAAACTAAAACACTTTCAAAAATGGTACGAGTTGAAGCATGGAAATAATTATTTGCGTTTCGTCAACGTGTGAGTTGACGAAACGTACGCGTTTTTGTGTGAATTAAGTAACCATTCGCTTGATCAGTTAGATAAACACTACTACCGAAGTACCTGGTCACTCACTAGCACGATACCACCAGTACTTCTAGATCATCAGTACTCCCATTGAATTGCAACAAATATACGTATAAAGATTTCGCACCCTCACTTATAGGTACAGTATTGTGAGCTGTTAGTGTTAGTGCTGTGAGTCCAGTATAACTGTATTTTTTTTTCTTTTTAATTGAGGTACTGGCACTGGTGTACGATAATTTGCTAGAAGTTTGTCTACACTGTAGATATCTTAAGTTACACTTCTATGCTCACTGATATTAGTTCTTTTACCATGGAGGTAAATTATGTTACCTATTCTGTGCCGTAATCCTGAGGGAAGTTATCGATAGAACTTTACTGAAGTCCGGAAAGTTTCCGCGCTTGAAAGAATGTGGGAAATAAATTGCGTAAAGTGGATTAGGATTGAGGATTACTTATACTAGTACCTAGTACCTAGCTAGATCACTGGTGGTCTAGGTCAGGTCGTAGGTTCGAAACCGGTCGTGTACTATTTAATAGGTTTTTCCGTTCAAAAAAACTTTTTTTTTAATGTCAGCAAGCGACAGGACAATCAAGGCGCCAACCTGATGTTAAGCACCACGCCTGACTATTACAGATGCAGTGCCACCCAAAGCTTAAAGTTTTTAAGTGTTTGTGTGGCACTGCACTGCGCCCATCACCCCGAGACATTGTTGTTACTTGCTACAGTGCCCTTCAAACCTAAACACAGTAATGCTTGCACTGTCGTTTCGAAGCTATTTAGAAGCTCTTCTTCATGAGTATTACGAGCTTCGAAACGTCAGCATAAATGACAAATTCAAGTGGTAAATAGCCGTTAATAATTTAGTAAAAATGATTTTGGTAAATACATTTATTATTTTAATTGTTATTATTCAGTCTACCTCCACTTGTACCTGTAATTTTGAAAATGTCATGTACTTACTCCTATGTATGTTCGCAAAATTAAAGTGACTCGATGTACCCAAGGCTCACTAAAATAATTAAATATTCCTCAGAGCAATGTGTACGCTTTGCAAAGTTACAAGAAATAATTGATAGATTCAGGCGTTACTTTGCGGAAATCCATTACAAAATAAAAAACAGACGAAAAATCTCTAGTATTATTCCGCTTAACCTTTTAACTGATGAGGTCACACAGTTACCACAGTTAACCTCAAAAGAAAAATATCGACACGTGTTTCATCCCTCCACGGGACATCCTCAGGACCATCGACTTGTTCTCCGGCAGACGTGTTGCTCCGTCGAGCGCTGGAGCCAAAGGCTTTACTTTTGCTTGACACAAATGTGCTTCAACTCTACTCGGTCAGTTTCTTTTACGGCGTTATTGGTGTAATTTCACGTACCTTGTAACGTTTCAAAATGATCCTTGTGATTTTTGACGACCGATGTGGCGCAGCGTGCGCAGGTCCACATGCGACGCGGAGGTTGCGGGTTCGATTCCCGCCTCGGGACAAATGTTTGTACGATCTACAAATATTTTTTCCGGGTGTTCTGGGTATTTTCTATATAAACAAAATATATCTATATATGTATTTAATTGTATTAAATATTATATCAGTCATCTAGTACCCATAATACAGCTCTATTTAACAGCAGCTTACTTTGGGGCTAGATGATGCTGTGTGGATTTTCCAGCATTTTTTTTTTATAAAAGCTCTTTTGACTTTACTTGTTAATGGACCAAAGAAACCATGGGACCAAAGTTGATTGATAATGTTCCCAGACGTTAATCTTTTAAATATATTAAATTCTTTTCCAAAATAAAAATTATCTTGTGTTGATAACGGGTGTCACATAAAAATGTATCAGTGTTGCGCTCATGACTATAGGTTTTATCTAAGAGTAAGAAATACTGGTTATTTTTTTTTTTAATGCTGGACAATCCACACAGCATCATCTAGCCCCAAGGTAAGCTGCTGTTAAACAGAGCTGTATTATGGGTACTAGATGACTGATATATATTTAATACAATACAATACATAGATAGATATTTTTTTTATTATACATAGAAAACACCCAGAACACCCGGAACAAATATTTGCAGATCCTACAAACATTTGTCCCAAGGCGGTAATCGAACCCGCAACCTCTGCGTCGCAGGCGGACCTTCGCCCACCGCGCCACATTGGTCGTCAAATGTTTGTGGTATTATCATCATCAATATCATTATTTTATTGTAAGAAAGAGCCACAGCTGTAACTCCTTACATAATTTCCTTGGAAAATAGACCAAAGACACCATAGAGCCAATAACAGGTTTCCACTAAGTATTTGATACATAATACTAAACTAAAGAGTAGTAGAGTTCTTTGTGATAGAACACGTCCGGGGAAGTGCTACCACCATACCTATTTCTGCCGCAAAGTAGTAATGCTCCCATTGCTGTGTTCCAGTATGTAGGGTATGGTTTGCGATAAAATTACTGGATCTATGCCTCAAGGTGGCACCGCGGGTGATACCTCTGGCATTGCAAGCGTCCATAGGCTGCGGTAACCGCTTACCATCTTGTGGGCCGTACGCTTGGTTGCCACTTTAGTTGTAACTATATAAAAAAAAACTTACTCATAATAAAATATAGGTAGTAAAAATGATGATGAAAAATGCAGACGTTACTGCTTGACTGCAGAAATAGATGGTAAACTTTTTTTTTGAATTATCATGGTTATTAACATAATTATTACTAAAAACGAGATATTTACGCCTCGGGACAAATGTTTGTACGATTTACAAATATTGTGGGTACGATCTACAAATATTTGTTCCGGGTGTTCTGGGTATTTTCTATATATAATAAAAAATATCTATCTATGTATTGTATTGTATTAAATATCAGTCATCTAGTACCCATAATACAGCTCTGTTTAACAGCAGCTTACCTTGGGGCTAGATGATGCTGTGTGGATTGTCCAGCATTATTTATTATTTATTTATTTACCATGATTTGTGAGTTTTATTGATTCCCGATATTTCACAAATCATGGTAAATATTGTAAGTACTTGCCCGGACCTGTTCTTAAAATGTAAAAAAAAGTACTGATATCGATTCACGTTATTACTTACTTACTTTAAGTTCATTGTTTTAGAACAACGTTAATTTATGTATATCTTTGTAAGTGAAATGTATTAATTAATGATATTTTTTCACGCTGCTCGCAGTCCGGCCAAACCTTTTGATATAAAGCTGTGGGTACCAAATACCAATCCGAGTGGGTGTGGCCAGAGTGTCCGCTATAAGAATGAAGTCATTTATAAAATGTAACTGTTTTTATGGTTTTAACTTTTGTTATTTATCACGACGACATTTCGAATCAATGTGAATCGAAAGTGTGACCTCGGCACAGTGGGCGTGGTAGAGAAGCGAGATGTTGCGGGTTCAATTCCCGCTTTTTGTGCATGATCTACATAATATTAGTTTCGGGTCTGGCTTTTGTGATACCAATTAATTTAAAATAAAATGATTAAAAAATTATTAACAGTATTTTTTTTGTTATATTAAAAAAAATCTATTATCCTCCTACCTAAATTCCCGCCTCGATGATCCTCTAAGATAATATAGTCACGCTATATTATCTTATCTTACATTATAAAAAAGCGAAAGCTTGGGTGTATGTTTGATACACAAACACGCTAGAACGGCTGCACGGATTAAAATGAAATTTAACACACAGATAGATTATACCCTGAAATAACATATTGGCTACTTTTTATCCCGGAAAAATGTACAGTTCCTGTGGGATAATATATAACAGCAAAACCGCGGGGCGCTAAAGTTTTTTTCAAAGACATTAATCTAAACTTCCTTAGCGCATTCCTTAGATTATGATCGTCAAATCAAGTAAAAAGAACCATGTTTCGTGACTAATTTTATTTATCGCCCCCCACCAATCATTGCCCCACCCAACGCATTTATAACCGCGAAACGGTCGGCCAATAAAACCACTGAATCAAAGAGAAAAAGTGCTCTCCGTTCTATAAATATTTTATTTCGGATAGTGAGAAGTAGTGTGAGCATGGTTTTTGAGCCCTGGATAATTTTCAAATGTCACTCAAACAATCTTTAAAAATGTAATAAATACAATTTTATTAAATATGGCTTGAGACTGTCGTCAAATAAGATATTCTCTATTTCATTAATTTTCATTTAATTTATTAAATATATATCAAATAGACACTATTTGTTGGAAAAAGTAGCTATAAAAGCCAGACGTTTGACATCAATTTGAAACCTTGAATTTTGGGTTTTAACGCATATTGACCAATAATTAAAAAATAACGCAGTTTTGTAACCTTAAAGTTCATTCATTTTAATGTAACGAAAATAATATAGCAAATTAAGTTTTTGATACGAATGTCAACAAACGACGAAACAATTCAAGTCATTTGCCTGATGTTAAGCGCCTAACATTAAGGCTGTCATGATGATGATGATGACAAGGATACCATCCCATTTGGTAGTGACATTTTCGCTCATCATGGTCACTCTACACGCGGAGCTCGGGAACTTTTACTAATGTGTGCTAGTCAAATGGACTCTCGAGGGTTTATCCATAGAATAACAGTCCTAAACACCATTGTACAGAGTTCAAAATGGTTTAGCACTAACTATATATAAATAATACGGCTCGCCTGTATGTCTGGCACCCATGCATATGGAAATGGGACTTAGGTCATGGAGTACTATGGTGGTTTTTAGATGGCGGAACAGATTGCTGCATCTTGAATTGATTAAAATTGCGATTGAGTATGCGTAGTAGCACTGATTAAGAGCACTGGTGCAATAGTGGCAGTGACCCGCCTTCCGATTCTGAGGTCGTGGGTTCGAACCCGGTCGTGAAATTTATTCAGATCCGTTCGAGCTTAGGCTTGATTAAGCAACATACATCTGGTCTGGTGGTAGGACTCTTCAGCAAGTGTCTGTCTTGGTGGGTACCACCGCAGGGTCAGATATTATACCTCCAAGCAGTAGTGTGCAAGCATTACTGTGTTTAGGTTTGAAGGGTAGCAAGTGAAATTACTGGGCGAAAGAGACAACAACAATGTCTCGGGGTGATAAGCGCAGTGCAGTGCCACGCAAACACTTAAAAACTTTAAGCTTTGGGTGGCACTGCATCTATTATAGTCGCAGGCGCGTCTTGATTGCCTTGTCACTTGCTGACATAACATAAAATCCATCCATCAATCCGTTCAAACTTTCACATCTATAAAATGGTAGTTAGATTTCTTCATTTGAAACTGAAAATGATTCTCCACCTAACTTATTTCCTTAATTTCGTCGTGAAGACATTACAAAAGCTTTTAGAATAAGTAATAACACAACGTTACACACCATGTAAATTATGAAAATAGCGGGTGGTAATAAAGGGTGTAAATATGAAAATACAGGGTGGCAAATTATACAAAGAGGTAAAACATACAGGGTGTTTGGAAGTTACGGAAGCAGCATTGAACAATGAGCTACAAAGTCACGCTTTCATTAGCGTGAGCTTTGCATCCCGCGATTGGTAAATGGTGGCGCTACTGCGAAAGTTCTGTAAAAACACATGGTCACTCAAATTAAACTGAGCGCTTTCGTGTTTCTGAGGGCACGTTAAGCACGTTAAGGCCAGTCGGCTATTCAAAGTTGTTAGGCCTTCGGGCGGCCTATTAGCACCACCACCTGAGTTGGTCCATGACTCATACGAACTTACTTGCTCAAATTAAGTTCCTATATTTGAGTATATCGCGCCTGTCTCGGTCCCGCCTCTGGCGAAGCACGGAAAACACTTAAAAAATATCTGAAATGACAGACAATAATCTAGATTGATTTGTTGTTTCCCTGTCTATGTTATGTTAAAAGCGGCACTGAAATAAATACTTACCTGCTAGTAAAACGCCCGCGGTTTTGATTTTGTTGTTTTTTGACCCTTTCTCTTCGCCCTCTAGAAGTTGAATGTCGAGAATTCTTAGTGCACGCCTACACATTAAAATGATCAACTTACCTGCTTACTGCTACACAGATTTTAACTTTTGCAGACTCATCGTTCAATCTGTAATCTTACTCTGTGTACTGTGTTCTGAATAATCTTATCTTTATCTTACCTACCCTGAAAATGTGAGGTCTCTACAACTGACAGTTTCGTATTAAAGTGCCGCAACGATTTGATGGTTTACTTTAAACACATTGAAAGTTTAATGTCTTTAGAACTTACCATTTTGCTGTGCGCTGACAGTCAGTCAGTCAGTAACGTAATGAAGTTTATATTTTAATTCTATTATTTGGTTTTACATCACAGGAGATAAATTGAAATGACGGAGCAAATGATTATTTTCAATACAACTCGATCGTCGTTTGATCGAGTTATTACGCACTTTCTCTCTGCTCATCTTTAGTTGAAAATAAGCCTTATATCTCATTACATATAGTGAGTGCCCTTAACACAGTTGGAAAACTTTCTCTACTCGAAAGCAGCCAATAAGCACCGCGAAGGCGTATCAGAATATTGTATTAACCCACGCAAAATCAAAAGTTCCTACTAAAAGTAATCTCAGAAAATTGAAAAGAATTTAATAAGTATTTTATTGCTAATGTTTATATAAAAACAAATTAAAATTAAACCTTTATAAAAAATATAATTTTAACGGCTTGTGTGTTATTTTTCCCTGTCATTTTTATGTCAATGATGATAGATTTATATATTTAGGTGACTGAAGTGCAAATAATGTACCTACCTACTTTGATAATTTTACGTGTTATACTAAAAATAAACTAATATAAAATCATTGAAGAAGGTAACTATTCTTTTCTATAGATATCTGACAAGTTTGGTACTATGTCATATTTTTTGCTTTTTAAAATATAAAACCCTATCCTGTCGAGTTTGGAATTACGCGTACCATGCCAAACTAATGCAACAGAACTTTTCTAGACAGCTGCCATGTTATATTTTAAAAAGTCTGATAGCAAAGGGATTAAGCAAAATGTCGCTTTCAGCGCTTTCCGAGTAGCGCTACCCGTCGATAATTAGTGACGCGTGCCATGTGAGAATTTAATAACTCGTCGGCTTAGCTTATGTTTTTACATTCTACGAGTCGAATCCGATACGACACTACTCTTGATAACGCCAATATCAATCGCATTTTAATAAAAAAAATTGATTTTATCGTAGAAAGTGAAAAAAACTACGTCTCGGGGTGACGACTCAAAGTCAAGTCAAAGTCGAAAGGTAACATTATATCACAAGGATCACTATAAAGTGCTATAAGTGCGATTTACACTATTCAAATGAAGTCAGCGCTGACTTTGAGAACTGACTTTAACTGTTTACAAAGATCAGTACGCGAGAATTTGAAGTCAGTACTGACCTGACAGCGTTTACATTGGGTCAGTAGCGGGTCAGCACTGACTTTTCTTGAGTTTGGAGTCAGCACTGACTTTGCTACTGACTCAATGTAAATCATACTTTACAAGCTAGGAGAATTAATGGCAGTTCCAACACGTCCATGCCGTAAAAGAATCTTGCAACAACAACGGCTGGTTTCCTAATTTTTCATCGCTTTTTTAGGCATGAATTTATACTACTTTTGTATCTAGATACTGATCAGAGTTGGGAGCTAATTCCTACAGTGCAGTGCTAAGCTTTGAGTGACACTGCTGTGATTTTAGCGAACTACATGGCCGCGTCATTTGCTGACATTAATAAATACTTCATACTTTTGCTTTGAACAGAAGCTAAACTCAATTACGGAAGTTCCATTTAAAATGTAAGCAACAAGTTTTTATTAGTTTCTGGGTACTTAGAGTAACGATTACTCTCGGTGAATATGCAAGTCGTTAAGGGTTGCCAGGGTTTCATAGCCTGCGTGGAGCGGCCGGGCGTGTCGCGGGCATGGTGCGGGAATGGGTCGTGGGCGCGACGTCAGGCAGTTATACCCGAATACAAAAGATCAGCTTCAGAAGAAGTCAGCTAACAAAATGTTTGAGGTTACTCTATACGTTTCTGAAAACTAGACTGAAGATGATTTAAATGGAGTTTCAATATTTGGGCGTTCTTCTATGAAGAACTAAGTGATTGGACTCGATCACAGACAAAGGTATATCTTCTTTAAAACGATCGTCGTTTGATCTATTTTCATTTAGAGATCTTTTACACTGCTCGACATGCTCGCAAAATGATTGAAAAATGATAATAGGACTAATGGCTATTTTTTTTTTAGTAGGTATTCCTATTATCGATTGTCTTTTTTGATGGAAGGTTTATACGTATAATTTAAGCATCGAAGAGAAGCCGGGGCAGGTCGTTAGTAATGAAAGATAAATTAATAAATAAATAATGCTGGCAATCCACACAGCATCATCTAGCCCCAAGGTAAGCTGCTGTTAAAAAGAGCTGTAATATGGGTACTAGATGACTGATATATATTTAATACAATACAATACAAAGATAGATATTTTTTATTATATAAAGAAAATACCCAGAACACCCGGAACAAATATTTGTAGATCGTACAAACACTTGTCCCAAAGCGGGAATCGAACCCGCAACCTCTGCGTCGCAGGAGGACCTGCGCCCGCTGCGCCACATCGGTCGTCAGATATAAGAAAAGAGAGACAACCCTATCGTGTAGATGTGAGCGCAGACGGAAGAGAAGCAAAGTTAGTTGCTAAATCAAATAGTGTAGCAAATAAACGTATCGACATTGTAAGTTGCTTCTGAGTTTCTGGCATTCCTACTGACAGAATTCTATAAGTAGGTTAAATGCTTATAAGCAGCCGAAGTGCGAGATGGGTAGACGACATAGTGAAAGTCGCGGGCCGTAACTGGATTAGATTAGCACAGGATCGCGGTAGATGGCACAAACTAAGGGAGGCCTATACCAAGTCAGGCTGTGGATGATGATGATGAGTTGAAGTGCTAAGAAAGGACACACCGCACCATAGCTCCATAGCACATATTATAGTTGGCACTCAGAGTTTTATTTTTGAGAGTTAAGGATACAAAGTATAAGAATTCTTCTTTTAATTTGTTATTTCTGTGGAAAGAATAAGAATAAGTGTTTGTTTATTTGACACACACAATTAGGAGAGTTGTATAGTAAAAAGGCAAAAAAAGGTTAAAAACGGGAACAGATAAAAGACAATGCCGAATTCTGGTAGAGAAGGTGGCGTCTTTTTCTAATATTTTTTTTTTCATCCAAACCTTGATTATTTGGTACATAATTGTGTAACGAACGAAACTACACAAATAAAACACATAAGTAAAGTCACATAGTCTCTACTAGTGAGCTTTTTTTTATGTCAACAAGTGACAAGACAATCTAGGCGCCCACCTGATGTTAATTTATTTATTTATTTAACTAGAACGGTGCATAACCAATTACACTAATTATTAAAATTAATTACAATACTAATAGTAATAACATAAAAACAAAAATCAAATAAATTAAAAACAAAATTAAAACATTAAACATTAAAAATAATAATTAAATTTACACTATCTTAGGTCTAACAAAATTAAATACATATCAATTTAAGTTAAGCACCACGTCTGACTATTACAGATGCAGTGCCACCCAAAGCTTAAAGTTTTTAAGTATTTGCGTGGCACTGCACTGCGCTTATCACCCCGAGACATTCTTAAGTCTCTTTTGCCCAGTGAGAGTGCGGTTAAACAGGTCCAGTCTCAGCTTTATGCCACTCCCGAACATAGTAAGGAAGTAACGCTGGTTTTTAAACTGCTTCTACAGCTACAGACGTACGACAAAGCTTTTACAGAAAAAATAACTAACTAACTAACAGTAAAAACTGACGTGTGACGTCATAATGGTACTATTTCTAGTTATTTCTATTTCTGTTGGTATGACGTCACAAAGTCGCGAGTTGTAAAGCGTACCTCGTATCGTATTTGCTTACCGCGGCCGCTCGTCAATCACGGAGAGCTGACTGTGCATTTCAATTTAAACCATGTGTTACATTAAAGATATGCTATACTATATCGGCCCGTCATTCGCGCTATGAACTTACACAACTGATACAAGTGTCAAATTAGCCGTTATTAATGATGGGCGGTTATTACGAGGTTTTAGTTTCGAATCTAATTTGGCGTCAAACTTGTCAGTCGGTATAGAATATTCAGTGCGCATAACGGTCATTAATTTGACACTGACAGGTGAGACAGATCATTGGTTTTACTTGAAAAGCGTACTTAGACAATTACTTGACGTTGGCAATATTGACAATATCATCATCATTTCCCTGCCCTTTTTCCCACGTTATGTGGGGTCGGCACAACATGTTCCTTTCTTCCATTTCTCTCTATCATCCGTTTCTCAGTACTTACTCCTTTCTTACTCAATATTGACACCACAAAACATAAAAAAGACTATATAATCGACCGTGAACTTTGGTTTCCACCGCCAGCGGAACGGACTCCATACGCAAAAATAAACTGCATACATGAGTTTCCAACAACAAGTAATCGAGCGGAGAAATGAACTCGCTCAGTTCTAGGGAGCGGAGTGCAGTCATTACAAAGTCCGCTCCGCTCGCGGTGGAAACCGGGCTTAACCCTTTACTTTGACTTACTGCAGTCGTTAGCGAGTCAAAATTATAATATTTAGTTGGTTGAAGTTTGTCATTTTTACCTAATTTGCTGGCGACTATGGTTAGTCAGTGGTAAGTCACGGTAGACCCCTGGGAATTGTATTATCTCTAAATAATATAGCAGTTATAGTATCGACTCGCTTAGCTCCCACTGCCTACATTCACATCGCGCAACTCAAATTAAGACTAACGATTCGACGGGCCCAGACGGTTTTAATTTTAATTTGGAAACTGAATCGCCTTAACGACCGCTCGAATGTTTCTGCCGTTCTCAATCATCATTACAATTATGACTTTGTTTTACATCTATTTTCGTAACATTTATAAATTTAATACGCAATCAAAAATTTTCGGTTGGGTAGGATTCGAACCCGCGTTTTTTCGGGTCTGCAAATGCCACTGCTAGACCACCGCCCAAATACTAGCTCACTCGAAAAGCTTGAATAATAATAAAGCACATGAATAAACCACACTAATCATCCACATAATGTACGTACAGTCACTGCATCTACATAATTGTACTTTAGGCAGGAAAGCAATTAATTTGATTTTAAAGATAATTTTTTTATAGGGTTTGTTTTTTTGTTTGTTTGTTTGATAATTCATTTTTTTTAAATTTGTGTATTTTTTGAATAAATCATAAAAACGTATCAATAGGTAGGTGTAAACATTTTTTTTACATAATATTCTTGAAAAAAAACCGGAGCATTTCGTTGTCTACGTACGTTGCCTATAAATTATGAAGGATGTAGACAAAATTATTCAACGGTATAAGTACTTTAAATATAATTTCGATTTCGTAGTGCATCAGGCCGGTACAAACTACGACTTTTTTAGCTCTTCTCTTCTTCTGCGGTGAAGTAGCAATACATAGAAGTTAGGTATATGTAAAATACAGCAGTGTGTAACCGCTCAAAAGGCAAGCGAGATAAAGTTCCTTTTACATTGGAGATTGTGCTGAGTGAGCCTGGCTCGGTATTACTTACTCAACACGTCATCAGTGAAAATTATGACGCGATTCCTGAGAATCTTACCTGAAAAAAAAGGAAAATTTTAAAATGTGATGATTGGGTTGGATCCATAATCCTTATACTTGGTATAGTTCTCACGGCGGATCTCGGCCGTCGTGAAATTAGCCGTTTCGATGCGCAATGGAGCTTTTTTCAAACTAAATTGTCTTTGCGCATCACAAACGGCTAACTTCACGGAAGTCTAGATCCGCTGTGCGAACTATACACTGAATACACAGACTTTAAGATTTCACTTTACCCGGTTTTGATTTCTTACGTAAAATAAAACAACCGTTTGTTTCATATGATTTTTGTTTACTGGAAAACTGGCGCTATTTTTCTAATAAGACACTCTGTAATACAGGTTGATCAAAATTGACGTCCAAACGAAAAAAATCTAAACTCAATAGATTCAGAAGTATCTGAAAAAACCCAATAATATGCTCCCCAAATTTTGGTATTTTTCATGTTAATATTTTTTTAGAATGTTAAGCCGGAATGGTTGAAACTGGGGTTTATCCAGTTTATCAATTTCTCTTCAAAAATTAAACATTAATGAAATCATAGAAATCATCATCAAAAAATACAAAAAAAGTAAGTTCGAATGATCAGTGGCCAACTTTGGTGACGGAGTTAATCCACCCGAAGGCCTCCATCCTGGCTTGACTGGTGGCAACTTTGAAAAAAAACCGGAACCGACTGCTTAAATAAATAAAAATATAAAAAATTGAAGAACATAGTACCTACGAGTACATGCATGGGGTATTTTTCGACAATCTAGATATTTTTGCCAATGTTTAGACCACCCTATATGATAATAATCCACATAACAAAAACTGATAACAGGACCAGCTAAATAGTTAGAATTATTGTCTAAGTACACGAGAACTTTAAAAGTAAGGTTAAACAAAGACAGTGATGCCATTCAGCGGATTGCAGGCATATCAACATGGCGCGTGTTCTATTCCTCACGTTCTTCGTCAGTCTCACTCTATTTTCTGCTGATAGTTTCATCCACAAGTATCCACAGTTAAACTTTGCTGAGAAGGATGGCTGTGACCCAGGGACTCCGCTATTCCTCACCCCATTCATCGAAGCCGGGAACATAACAGAAGGAAGGCACCTTGCTCGTGTACCCTTTACGGAATCTCTCAACATCAAGAGCTTCTCCGGTTTCTTCACTGTGAACAAGACCTACGATTCTAACCAGTTCTTTTGGTATTTTCCGGCGATGGTCCCGAACAATACAGAGGCTCCTGTCATCGTGTGGCTGCAGGGAGGCCCCGGTGTGAGTTCTCTTTTTGGTCTTTTTACTGAAAACGGCCCACTCAGAGTGAGAAATGGCACAATCGAACGCAGGGAGAACAATTGGGCTTTGAATCACCACCTCATCTACATAGACAGCCCTGTAGGAACTGGGTTCAGCTTCACCGACAACGACAAAGGTTACTGCAATGACATAAATGAAGTCGGCGAGCAATTGTACTCCACCCTGTTACAATTCTTCCAACTCTTCCCTGAACTACAGAACAATAAATTCTTCATAACTGGAGAGTCCTACGGAGGTAAGTATGTCCCAGCATTGGCTCACACAATTCATAAGAAAAACCCTACAGCTGCTTTTAAAATCAACATGAAAGGTTTAGCCATTGGCAATGGTTGGAGCGACCCAGAAAATCAACTAGCCTATGGAGAATACTTGTATCAAATTGGTCTTATTGACTGGAACGTAGCAAACAACCTTAAAGAATACGAGAAAAAAATAAAAGAGTATATACATCAACAAGACTGGGCAAACGCCAGTGAAACTCGTGATACTATGTTTATCGATATATCAACTTCGGCTGGCAACATCGACTATTACAATTACTTATCGCCAAAAGTTGATCCAGACAATGAAAACTATGACTGCATATTTAAAAAATGTGTCATTCGTAAAAATATCCATGTTGGTAACCTGCCTTTCAACGATATTAGCCTTATTGCTTTATTCCACCTTGGTTCAGATATCATGAAATCTGTAGCTCCTTTAATATCCGAACTTCTGGACCACTACAGTGTACTAACATACAATGGTCAACTGGATATTATTGTAGCGTATCCATTAACTGTCAATTACTTAAGAAATCTGAATTTCACGGGTTCCGAACAGTACAAAGCTGCTAAGCGGTTTGAGTGGCAGGTTGATGGAGAATTGGCAGGTTACGTAAAGCAGGCAGGTAACCTTGTAGAAATCTTGGTCAGAAATGCTGGACATATGGTGCCCAGAGATCAACCAGAGTGGGCTTTAGATATGATCACTCGGTTTACTCATGGAAAGCCTTTTTATAATGCTGTGTAACCTAATCCAGGGTGACTAAATAAATATGCAACTTGTTTTTTTAAATTAAATATGCAAAATTGCATGACTTGTACTTCGAGAATATACGTATAAATTATAAATATACTAAAAGTGATATCAGACGGGTCATTTTTCGTTCATTTTCGTCTTTCTTTCGACACCTTTCACTCGAAATTAAACGTTTGAACACAAAAAGAAACAATAGTGCCGAATGAACAACATTGGATATTTTCATTTGCATCTTTCACTCCGAATGAACGAAAAATTAACCATCTGAACTCAGAATGAATGTTCACTCGCAATTCGGCCATTTTGTTTTGAGTCCTGTAGCAGGCAAACAAGACTTCATTTGTCGACATCTTGAATGAAAAGAAGAGGTATGTCATGCCAGATAAGCCGTGGAACATGGAATGAAAGATAAATTAAGCATTTCTTGAGTGACCCGTCTGATATCACCTTATGCATTCATTTTAAATTTCTTCTATTAATTTGTTATTACCATTACTTAATATTTTTATTGCTGGTAGATTTTATTTTGTTTTATTCGGAAAACAAACAAAACCATAAGATATTTCAGAAACTGATATAAATCAAGTAACCAGCAAAGTTTCCACACATTAAAAAAAAGGAAATAAACGGTGAAGGAAATCGGCTGTGGATGTCTATTGGTTGAAAATGTTATAATAATGATTATGTAATAAATAAACAGCTTTATATAAATTAATTATCTGTATTTCTGTATGAATATCATTATTTCACAAAGCCATTCTTCGAGTTATTTCCGAGGAACGCAAAGTACTTACTTAAAAATATTTTACTGCCTGCCAAATATGTATGGTGATAAAATTAGTAACCTGTAAGAAATACTTACATTCTTTAAAAAAATGAGGTATTCCCACATGCATTCCTACAAAAAGTACTTAGAACGTTTATCTTTTTTATGGTTCTTAACAATGTCAATAATAACATGTGTACCTACTACAGGCACATATAGTTTTTGTGTTAGAGTCATGTCAAGTAGAAAGCGCTCATAGCGTCTACAATGCTAACTTTGGACTCCTAAAAATTTCTAGTGCATGGACGCCAGTCTACAAAATACGGTCTATGCCATTTTTTTGTCAAAGTTGTTGACCGTATTCAACTGAAAATAATATTGTACTCGTAATATATTCAACGACATAAAAGCTTCAAATTAATAATGGGCAAAATCTAAGCACATCTAAAAATTACATTTTGATTCCCTAATAATACGTATTAATTATGTAGTATGTCCGGAGCAAATATTGGGAAAACATGAAACATTTGGTCCGCAGCAGAAATGGAACCCGCAACCTCTTGCTTTGCAACGAGGCAGTAAGCATAAAGATCCACGTAAGCCACACAATATGTCCCAGGAACCACCCTAAATTCTTTAAATTGCAATCATTTCACGATCAATTTCAGACTTTTATCTCCCCCAAATGCAATTTCAAGATAATTCCTACAAAACAAACGCGAATTGAATTGAGATGTATTTCAAACTGAAACAGGGCCTCTATTTTGAAACACTCTAAAAATACAAAATAAAGAATGATGCAGGTATAAATAGAACCTAAAATTATTGACTTACTGACTTTAAACTAAGATGACCCAGGATCTGATCATGAAGTGGTCTATGGTATGGTATGGTGGTCTATAGGTAATGTGATGAGACTCTCACCACATCAATACCTACTATACCAACATTCTCTTTCATCATGAGAGTAAATATATATATATAAATAGTTTAATTTTAATTTGTTTTGTTATTTTTATTTTTATTATATGTTTATTCTGTGGCGTTAAATAAATATTTTTTTCTATTCTTTTCTAAATGAAGTAAAAGAGATGTGTCAGGATCCGATGGAAATTCGTGGTCTCTGCCTACCCCTACGGGATACAGGCGTGATTTTATGTATGTATTATTGTAGCTTTAAAAAAAACCAATCAGTATTTGGTCTGGCAAGCCGTAAAATTATCAAAATACTCGTTAATACTAATAAACGTTTAGGCTGTGTCGTCGTTCACTCAACCTAGTCGGTGGCCGTAAATAATGCATTTATTCATAATATAAACTGTTAGATATTATAGAGGGTCGCTAAGCATTGTTTTTCCTTGTCATTTTTATGTCAATGAACAATGACGAATATAGATTTGAAAGACTCGTTAGCTAGAGATCAAAAGTGTCAGTTGGGACACTGTGTCCCAATAAATTTTGTCCGAATCGACAGCAAGTTGATTAAAAGATTTTTATGAAAGACTTTGGCGGCTATAACTACCATCGAATAGTACTTATTAAGAAACCACGTATTTCCATATGTCTTTATCTCCGAACAAATAAAAGCTTTTTACAATGCTGTTCTATTACCCAACCCTTGTTTTATAATAAATTGATACTCGCAGATATCTAAAACACCAGGAAAACGGCTCGACGTGTTCATGTCAATCGAATTTTACTTATGTTTGTGTTTATACGAAATACGGGGTTTGGTGCAAGTGTTGTTAACATTTGAAAATATATTGTAACAATGACAGCCTTCTAATGTTCCCACTGCTGGGACACTGGCCTACTCTCAGGCGAGAGTGATTGGGTCTTAATCCACCACGCGGACCCAATGCGGATTGGTGGATGGCACATGTCTTTCGAATTTTTAGTTCTTGGACATGCCGGATTCCTCACGATGTTTTCCTTCACCGTATGAGAGCACTAGCATTGCGCACATAAATTTTTCGAACAGAAAAATCCATTGGTGCACGACCGGGTTTGAACCCACGACCTTAGGATCGGAAGGCGGGGTCACTACCACTAGACCACCGGTGCTCTCATATATAGTAATATATTGTAAACCTCCATAAAATTATTAAAAAAGCACCAAAATCCACATCTTTCCACAATTTACCACATCCACATCAGAAATAAAAATAGAAAAACATTTTTTCGACACCAGCTACAAAAAAAATTAAACAAATAAAACCAATCAAAGAAACACCATATCTACTTAATAACAAAAGAAAACATTTGCATTGGCCCAAGTACAATTAGGTACCGAGGTACATTTATTTTTACCTTGTGACGAAAAGGGGTTTGGCTCAGCATAGGCTGGGTGGGTTCCACACTTCCACCTAGCGATGATTTACAGAATTTCTCCCTTTTATGACGAGCTCTATCATAAAAAACACTAACTCTTGATAAACTAACAGCAATGACTATTCACAAGTTAACTGAGAATTGCGACGCGATAGAATTCATAGAAAAGGGCACTTAGCTCTTAGAATAAGCAAGTTGCAGTGAGTGTGGGCAGGGCATATTATAGCTCGCAGAACCGATAAACGCTGGGGAATAAAGGTTCTTGAGATCGCGAACTGAAAAACGAAGCGTACTCGATATGATGATCATGACAAAGACCATCTTATCAGTCAATGCTGGAATTAGGGCTTCCTCAACAAGTATGAGGACCGATCTGAGCCTTCCCCATCCACCGGCTTTTGAGAAGGTTTTAATGTCATCGATTTATCAAGTAACACTTCGTTTTCCAGTTCGGTCGCCATTCGAGAACCTTTATTCTCCAGTTATCGGTTCTGCGAGCTATATGGCCTGCCCACTGCGCTTTCAACTGGCTTATTCAAAGAGCTGTGTCGGCCTGTGTATATACGGTACGATTCATCGTTTCGATCAGTCTAACGAAAATTGCAACGATCGATCGCTTCAAATAATGCCACTCATACACGTACGATCGATCATTTTTAACTTATTTGAAACGAAACGATGTAGACACGCTCGAATAATTCAAATTACTGATTGCATGAGTTATTGTTGTGATGTCCGATATTATCGTTGATTTAGACTATCGATTCGGTTTGGATCGGTGTGAAACGAGGGATAGTAACGATGAATCGTACTGTGTAGGGGCTCTTACTCTTGTCTTGTGACTTGCACGATAGTAGGTAAGTAAGTTCGTATGAGTCAGTGGCCAACTGGTGACAGAGTTTCTAGGCCGCCCAAAGGCCTCTGTTATGGCCTAACAACTTTGAAAAAGCCAGGACCGAGCCCGAAGCACGGAGCGCTCAGTTGGAATTGCCACTGGCGGTCACCCATCCAAATGATGACTACGTAGAATAGTGCTTAACTTTGTTGATCTGATGAACAACTTAGCCAGGTACGTCACGAGCGCTCACTTGCACGATGAATCGTACCGTAGCCCCTAAGGCTTATATGAGTGTCATCTTGTGACTTGCACCGCACTGGGCAACGTCTCACGTCGGTATGACAGCTTTTATCAGGTATTGTTTGGCTTTACGATTGATGGCGGGGAGGGATCCCCCACATTTGAAATTGTGCCTGTCAGCAAATCTAAAACACACTTGGGACGAACGTTAACGTGAGTAACTGTGAACGTATTTTATTTTATAAAGGAAGTACGAGTAGAATTTAAATGCTTTTATTCGGAAAAATATGTCTAGAAATAAATAACCATAAATTACAAATTTAAAGAAAGCTCCGACCATTTTATTAAATACTAGCTAATCCGCGCGGTTTCACTAGCGTTATTTTCCATATTTACTCATCGTTTAAATCTTCCCTGGACTCCTACAAATATTTCAAGACCAAGAGTTTTAGCGAGATTAACGCGCAGAAATTCATTTTAATATAGGATGTGTACACAATAATATGTGTAGAAATAAATGATCGTAATATAAAGAAACCCCCGACCTTCGATTTGATTTGATTTTGATAAAACATGTTTATGAACTATCGCTAGAAAACTTGCTGTCAAATAAGCGTTTCTGTAACGTTAACCTATAGTGCAATAAGGGCCCAGCTGGTAGCCGGTTGGGCACCTATTGTGCACATATCGGAATCAACAGTAAACAGTTGCAAGGACATTTTGAACACACTCGCTTTTCAAGCTGTTTTTAACAGGACATAATTATAGTTTAGGAGCTAGAAGTATTTAGTTAATCTTGAAAACTACTATCGTCACTGAAGTAGCGAAAATGGCTTTTCGAAATACCACATAGTTTTATTATTTTTACATATAAAAAATCTCAAAATATTATTGTTCATTCTGAGTTAACTATAGTTCTCACGGCAGATCTCGGCCGTCGTGAAATTAGCCGTTTCAATGCGCAATGGAGCTTTTTCAAACTAAATTGTCATTGCGCATCACAAACGGCTAACTTCACGGAAGCCTAGATCCGCTGTGCGAACTATACTTACCTACTCTTTATTAGATCGGTTGACGATTCACACTGTAGTTTGTACTAAAATGAAATAAAAATGAAATGAAATGCTTTTATTTGACACACAAATGAAATGCTTTTACTAATTTTTGTTCTGTGTTCAAGTTTCACCATCATCATCTTATCAACCGATAGACGGCCACTGCTGGGCATAGGCCTCCCAGAGAGCACCATGACGGCCGATTTTTTCTTCACGATCGAGCCTTCACCATCTATCGACTTCGTACGACCGCTTTAATGTCATCGGTCCAACGAGTGGGAGGCCGTCCTACATACCGTTTTCCAGTTCACACTCAATTTTTGACGACCAATGTGGCGCGGTGGGCGAAGGTCCGCCTGCGACGCAGAGGTTGCGGGTTCGATTCCCGCCTTGGGACAAATGTTTGTAGGATCTGCCAATATTTGTTCCGGGTGTTCTGGGTGTTTACTATGTATAATAAAAATATATATCTATGTATTGTATTGTATTAAAAATATAACAGTCATCTAGTACCCATAATACAGCTCTGTTTAACAGCAGCTTACCTTGGGCTAGATGATGCTGTGTGGATTGTCCAGCATTATTTATTTATTTATTTATTTATTTTTAATTATGGTTCTTGAATATTGGCTTTAGTTACGTCAAGTATTCCTATACTTTCAATCGTGATTATTTCTCCCATTTTGAAGCCAGCTACCAATCTGGCTACGAGATGGAACTAAACTTAGCTCTCGCACTATTTCCCGTCACGTCCCGTACCCGTATCGTGAAACACAGCTGTGTACGGAGCTAACGAGTACTAACTAATTGATGCTGGATCTTCGCTGGCGTTCACTGTTCAACTGTCTTAATAGTTGTACCATTGTTTTTTAATGAAGTCATTTAAGCGAGATGCTTTATTAAGTGGAGTGGTTTTAGAAGTTTAAATAGTATAAGTTTTGCTTGGAAGTAGTATTCTTACTTCTTTATCATCATCATCATGACAGCCATTTTATGTTCCCACCGCTGGTACACTAGCTTACTCTCGAGCAAGAGTGGTTGGGTCTTACTTAATCCACCATGCGGACCCAATGCGGATTCGTAGATGGCATATGTATTTAGTTCTTGAACATGCCGGTTTCCGTACAATATTTTCTTTCACCGTATGAGAGCACTGGCATTGCGCACTGTAGAGAAGTAATGTCAAAATATTTTTATAGTTTTATGGTCAGTTTTTGCTCTATACCTATAATATACCGTACAAACTATATTTAGCAACGTGACTGTATAGTACGGCAAGCGGATCTAGGCATTCGTGAAGTTAGCCGTTTGTTATGTGCAGGACAATTTAGTTCGAAAAAGCTCTATTGCGCACTGAAAAGGCTAATTACACGAATGCCTTGATCCGCTGACCGAACTATTTACTACATCACTTTTTTTTAATTCGTTATAGACAGACAAGCGTTCGACCTCACCTGCTTTTTTTCTCACCACTTTTCCCGCACAGACCGAAATATTTTAGTCATGCATGACGTATAGTTCTCTCGGCGGATCTAGGCTTCCGTGAAGTTAGTCGTTTGTGATGCGTAAAGACAATTTAGTTAGAAAAAGTTCCATTGCGCATCGAAACGGCTAACTTCACGGAAGCCTAGCTAGTTCCGCCGAGAGAACTATACTAACAAATTCTTATCTCCTATAGCCAAAATAATTTGAATAGCCCATCACTAGAAAGCGTTTTCAAGATGTGTGCAGTAATGGGAGGTTTTTAAATTATTATTTTTTAATTCCCACGAACGGCACATATTCTGTGCAGTAACAGGAATAAAAAGTGTGCACTAGAAAGTGTGCACTAAAAAGTGTGCACTAGAAAGTGTGCACTAGAAAACTTTGCAGTTCGCGGGAATACCCCAGTAAGTTGTGGATAACGCTGTAGGTTATATATTAATTTGGATCTTTATTAAACAAAATAAAATACATAATTACATTACATTACAGAATATACAAAATACATATGAAACAGTTGAGCCATCTAAAGACCGTTACAAACGACCTATAGATAGCTCAACTGATCCAAATCATTACCAGGAAGTAGTAGGAAGCGTTCCCAACATGCTGGCTGCATTGCCACGTTGAATGGCAATGCTGATTATATTAATTAAGCCTGTTTTATTATCTACCATTTACTCAACCGTAAATGTATAACTGTTTGTTATCCCGAATAATTAAATTAAAAATAAAAATATACACGGCGTTTTGAAAGCTGCTTCAGTTTCTAGAAAGCTGTTATTTATTTCATAGAAATGGATGCATAGAGGTGGTATGTAGGACGCCCAGTGGCGATGACCTGGAAGATCCAGGCTCAGGTGGTCAGATAACAGCCGTATAAAACCGCATGCACTTCGCTGCACTTTACCTGACGTCTCGGAAGGTTGTACGAATGTATGTTTTTTTTTTTTTATTCAACTGAAGTGGCAACCAAGCATACGGCCCACAAGATGGTAAGCGGTTACCGCAGCCTATGGACGCTTGCAATACCAGAAGTATCACTCACGGGTTGCCACCCTGAGACGTAGATGGTAAGTCTCATGTGCCTGTAATTTCACCGGAAACCATACCCTTCGGACCGGAACACAGCAATGCAAACATTACTGCTTTGCGGCAGAAATAGGTATGGTGGTAGTCCTTCCCCGGACGAGCTCTATCACAAAGAACTCTACTACTCTTATATGTATGTATGTATGAATGTATAGTTCTCACGGCGGATCTCGGCCGTCGTGAAATTAGCCGTTTCGATGCGCAATGGAGCTTTTTCAAACTAAATTGTCTTTGCGCATCACAAACGGCTAACTTCACGGAAGCCTAGATCCGCTGTGCGAACTATAAATACTTATTGACGACCGATGTGGCGCGAAGGGGGATTACAATTCAAACTTGTTTTTGTCATTTTTCCAAAAACAATACAGCAAAATTGCTACCTTCTATATCTTGAAATAACATAACACCTACCTAGCAGTTATCGATATTTATACTAGGAGGTTGCGGGATCGATTCCCGCCTTGGGACAAATGTTTGTACGATCTGCAAACATTTGTACCGGGTTCTGGGTATTTTCTATGTGTAATAAAAAAATATCGATCTATGTAAGTATTGTATTATATCATATTATTATTATTATTGCATCAATTTATTTCTCTATATTCGAAAAATGTATGTGCGCAATGCCAGTGCTCTCATACGGTGAAGGAAAACATCATGAGGAAACCGGCGCGGCGTGTCCAAGAACTAAAAATTCGACAGACATGTGCCATCCACCAACCCGCATTGGGTCCGCGTGGTGGATTAAGACCCAATCACTTTCGCTTGAGAGTGGACCAGTGTCCCAACAGTGGGAACAATAGAAGGCTGTCATGATGAAGTAAGTACGTATATGAGTCAGTGGCCAACTCTAGTGACAGAATTTTTAGGCCGCCCAAAGACCTCTGTCACCTTGGAAAAAGTCGGGACCGTCTGCTTAACGTGCCCTTCGAAGCACGAAAGCGCTCAGTTGAAATTGCCACTGGCGTAGTCACCCATCCAAATACAGAACAAACTCGCTTTTCAGTGCGAATGCCCGTTTTTACCCCCAAAATAATTGTGACGTAGCTGGCTAAGTTGTTCTTAAAAGATCAACGAAGTGATGCACTGTTGCGCGTAGTCACCATTTGGATGGGTGACTATCCAAATGGTGACTACGCGCAACAGTCGTTGCTTCTTTGATCACTTCGTTGATCTTTTAAGAACAACTTAGCCAGCCCCATCCAAATGGTGACTACGCGCAACAGTGCATCACTTCGTTGATCTTTTAAGAACAACTTAGCCAGCTACGTCACAATTATTTTGGGGGTAAAAACGGGTATTCGCACTGAAAAGCGAGTTTGTTTTGTTAACGAGTACTAATTAATGGTAAAATCTTTTCTGTCTACATAATCAAGTGCCCTTAGCGACCCTCCTGTTTTGTTGATTTTCAAATACTAATGAAATTTAATTAGCTGTTTAAATTATGAGTAGGTACCTAGTTATCTAATAGGGAAAGGACGAGTTTTTCATGAATAATCATTTACTATGATAGGTACCTGCTTCAAATAGGGAGGTTATTAATTTTTTTTTTAAATAAATAAATAAATAATGCTGGACAATCCACACAGCATCATCTAGCTAGCCCAAGGTAAGCTGCTGTTAAACAGAGCTGTATTATGGGTACTAGATGACTGATATATATTTATTACAATACAATACATAGATAGATATTTTTTATTATACATAGAAAACACCCAGAACACCCGGAACAAATATTTGCAGATCCTACAAACATTTGTCCCAAGGCGGGAATCGAACCCGCAACCTTCGCGTCGCAGGCGCACATTCGACTATAGTATGTTTTTTTTTGTTTGTTTGTTAAGTGCCAATAACTACATCGCCTTGTATTCCACATACATTCATTTTTTATTTATTTAAGGGTACAATCGTGCACATACCTATGTAAAGAAAGAAAGAAAAGGAGAAACAAAATCTTAACCTACCTAAGTAGGTTTTTAGCTTTCTTTTGTTGCCTATTCTATTGTTTGTTTTTTTTTTCTTTGGGGAGTCAATAAATGTATTTTCTTTCTTTCTTTCTAAAAGTATTTATTCGACAGCACAAACAAAAAACACAGAGCAGAAACAGACTGGCAGGTAAGTACATCACAAAACAATAAACATAACTATAAAAAAAAAAAAAAAAACCTAAATGTAATGTACCGCTATATATATAATATATATATGGATATATTATATATGGGAGAGAAAACTATTATATTTTTTTTGTAGGTAGGTAACAACCTACTCAGACAACAAAGCTAATACACACACCCACATATCAGGCGCCAACCAGTCCCACCCCGTGTGCGTCGAACAGGTCCTGACTCAGCCTATTACTAAATTTTCCTAGCTTGTAAGACGTTTCAAAGTGATCCTTGTGATTCTACTGAAATAAATAATGTTTGATTTTGATTTTGATTTTTTGACCTAACATGGTAACCATGATAAGTCGCACTGATTTTCAGGCAGGGCCTAAAATAGGGTATATATGTACTATGATGCCTCCTTTGTTTTATATGATGTACTATGTTTTTGCAGTGTATGTTCGTCATAAATAAAAATATTTTCTTTCATTCTTTCTTTCACCATAATCTGCCGAAACATTTTTTAGTTTGAAATTAGTTTTTGCCCTTTTTTTCCAAACAGAAAACAAGGAATATTAAAACCTACTGTAATAGAAAATGGTGGTTTAACATTTTAGTATAATAAAAGCTTAACTGCAGAAAAAATACAAACGTTACGTATATTATTTATAAATAAAAGGATCTGCAAATATTTGTTCCGGGTGTTCTGGGTGTTTTCTATGTATAATAAATCTATGTATTGTATTGTATTAAATATTATATCAGTCATCTAGTACCCATAATACAGCTCTGTTTAACAGCAGCTTACCTTGGGCTAGATGATGCTGTGTGGATTGTCCAGCATTATTAAAAAAAAGGCAAGGCGAGGTGACGACAGGTGGAGTAAGGCGTTAACTGAATGGCGTCCGAGAAGTGGTTATAGGAACGTTGGTCGTCCAGTAGCGCGATGGGCAGACGATATAACAAAAATCGCGGGCCGAACCTGGATGAGACTAGCACAGGACCGAGAGGTGTGGCACATACAAAGGGAGGCCTATACCCAGCAGTGGGTGAAATCGGGCTGTGGATGATGATGATGATGATTAAAAAAAAAAAAGCAAAACAGGGGTAAAATTAAGCCACCCCTAAAAACTGATCAAAGTATTTAAACGAAAAGACGGACACGCGAAAGGTGTGTTTAGATATATAATAACAATAAATTTGTGGTGTAATTAGAACATACTATTATTGTCACTGAGCAGCCCTTAATGTGGTAAGCGTGATGAAACCGGCCCTTAAACAGCCATTAACGTTATACCATCTGTAAATACATTTTGATGTGAAATTATGGTGTTTTTTTGGAATTTAAAACGTTGAATTACGTTGTAATGGCGGCAATGAGAATCTTATATACTTATATAAATGAACTGCTGTGCGTTAGGCTCGCTAAAACTCGAGAACGGCTTATTTTGGTCTTGAAATGTTTGTAGTAGTCCAGGAAAGGAAACGAGAAATTGCGAAAAAAATAACGCGAGTAAAACCGCGCCGGAACTACTAGTTTTATAATTAAAAAAAAACGAAAAAAATATGAATTCATCGATCTTGGAGTTACAAATTATTTTACTATACGGGATACCGTTTTGCACCTTTTTGACACTACGGGTTTTGAGACTTTTGGTTAAAAAATCCCTGCTGTTTTTTTTACATTCGATTGTCAAGAGATTTCTAAACAAAGAGTATAAAAATCCTATGTGGGGATTTGTGTACCAAGCCGAAAAGGCATTCAACCAGCAGTATTTTTTTAAAATTTTATAAAAAAAAACTTTTAGAAAAAAAAAAAAAGTACAAGTATTTTTTTTTTTATGTGTGGACCCTACCCCTTAAGTGTGTCAGGTTGATAATGAATGACCTTATATAATGATGATGATGATGACTACAGAAATAACTTGTGTAAAAACTACTTTTACTATATTTGACGACCGATGTGGTGCAGTAGGCGCAGGTCCGCCTGCGACGCGGAGGTTGCGGGTTCGATTTCCGCCTCGGGTCAAATGTTTGTACGATCTAAAAATATTTGTTCCGGGTGTTCTGGTTATTTTCTATATAATAATAAAAAATATCTATCTATGTATTGTATTGTATTAATTATATAACAGTCATTTAGTACCCATAATACAGCTCTGTATGACAGCAGCTTACCTTGGGGCTAGATGATTCTGTGTGGATTGTCCAGCATTATTTATTTATTCATATATTTTTTATTTGCAGGCCAATACATGCCTTATGCTTGAGACAACATGGTCCATTTTAAAATAGCTAGAAATGTATTAGTAGGTCACTTGGTCACAAATCTATGAGCCTATAAAACGTATTACGATTACGAGACGCCTTATAAAACTAAAAGCAGGATATATTTATAACACCCACTAAATACAACTAGATAGATTAATACCATGTTATAAAATAAAAAGACATTTGATGCTTGCGATACGATAAA
Organism: Colostygia pectinataria; assembly: GCA_951394395.1. NCBI lineage: Eukaryota > Metazoa > Arthropoda > Insecta > Lepidoptera > Geometridae > Colostygia > Colostygia pectinataria. The sequence continues at coordinate 11,621,668 of OX596353.1, read as the reverse complement.
CGGGTCTACATATAAAATTGATTGCATTGATAAAATTGACTGCGAATAAAAAATAATAATTAATATTGGCGCACATTTCAGACAACGCCATCTAGCCCCAAACTAAGCAAAGCTTGTACTATGGAAGCAAGATAGAATACACATACTAAGTAATATACATATTTTAAGGTACTGATTAATTAATTTTATTATATTTATTGCTATTTTTATTACCTTTAATATTATAAAATATTATATTTCAAATTTAAATCTTAATAATAAAAATATTGAGAGTAAAATTATAAAAAAAACATTATTGACAAACATAAGTATAGTTCTCTCGGCGGATCTAGGCTTTCGTGAAGTTAGCCGTTTGTGATGTAATATGTAGATACATAAAAACACCTAGACCCGGAATAAATACTTGCAGATCAATGCAAATATTTGTCCAACAACAATTGTCATCATATAAATACTTACGGAAAACTAGTTTTTTAATCTTCATCATCATTCAGCCTTCTAATCTTGCTGGGACACTGGCTTACTCTCGAGCGAGAGTGATTGGGTCTTAATATACCACGCGCACCCAATGCGGATTGGATGGCACGTGTCTATCAAAGGAGTTGTTTCACGTAGGGTGTAACAAAGACCTAGGCCACGTAAAAAGGACCAATTTAATATTGGTCCTTTTTACTTCTTGGACAGTATAATTTAATTTTTAATCATAATATCTAGTAAACACTACCAAGATACTTACATATATTCTTTTTCTTTTATAATGAGATAATTATTATAGATGTGGTCTAATTATTGTGTACGAGCTGACCCGCGCGGCTTCACTCGCGTTTTGGCAATTTTTATGCTATCCCACCGAAACAGTCATATGTGTTATTCCAGGACTTTAGCCATCTACATTTTAAATTTCATCACAATCGGTAAATTCGTCACGGAATGTACGTGGTAACAAAGCATACACACATACTTTCGCATCCAACTAATATTATATTGTTATATGTATGTCAGGTAACTAGAAAAAAAATAAAAAGGAAGTCAACATATTTTTTTACTTTTTTTTCGCTAAATATTTTCAAAATCATGGTCTGATTGTAATCAGTTTTCGGTAGTAGTCTTTTTACACAGGTAGGTACCTATTTCCACGAGTTTAGCCTTGTTCTGTTCATTCTTTAGAGCAAAATAAAAATATAAAACATTCGAAATTCGAATATTTTAAACCAAACTATTTTGTTAAAAGTTCAAACACCAATTTGAATTTCGAATGATGCCCCTACACTTACCACAGCTACCTACTCATTCTAATTACTACCCTCTAATTGATGGATGTGACTCACTTGAAATTACCGCGGAGGTAAGTTCGCGAAATTACCGCGGCGATAAGTTCGCGACTGTACCTGCGGCGGTAATTTGAAGACTGCCTGATTAGATGCTTTGTGGGAATAATTGGGAGGAGGAGATAATTTGGTGTTACTGAATATAAATGGTAGTGATAATGTGTCTTAGCGGTTAGAAGCGCTCATGGCGCCGCTGGCTAAGTTGTTTTTAACAGATCAATGAAGTTAAGCACTGCTTCGCGGGATCACAATTTGGATGGGTGGCAATTTAAACTGATCTTCTTAAATGTTTCGTAGCTTTGGTTCCCGGCATTTGCCATGACGGAAACATTCACAGGCAGTCTAGCGCTTGCTATTTTTTTTTTAACCCTACGCGTTGTTTACCTATGCGCGTACGTAACCAAGATTCGTAACCAGCTACGTAGGATACAGACAAAGTGGGTGAAGGCGCAGAATACTGGTTACAGGACATGGCTGTTCACATGTCTAAACGTTCAAATGGTTCAAATGAGTAGGTGTCAAAATGTAAGTTTAATGGTTAATATGACACCAAGACACGTACCTATTCAAGAACCTATACTTGAGTGTAAGTGTAAATCCTCAAGCATCGATGTTTGACAGTTCTTCATAGAAAAATTATGTCGTATCAATTATATGGAAAATATATCTTTATTACGGGCTTAACACAGGCAGTTTTGTTTTTTTTTCTATTTGGAATTCGAACTTTATTACCTTAGTAAAATCACATTTTGAATTTTGAATTCTGAATAGAAATAATCACAATATTTTGATTTCGCGACACAATACACAGTTATGTTTATGTAAGTACTTAAAGGAAATGGTTTGTTTAATTAAGTATTCTGTTTTCTCTACGGAAGGCAGAGAAAAGAAAAATTAGACCCAATCACTCTCGTTCCAGAGTAAGTCTGTGTCTTAGCAGGCAACATTAGAAGCCTGTCACATAATTTGAATACGTCCCCATAATAATATTCCATTTTGTATTCCATAAGATAACGGAGAATCTGACACACAAACCTAGTTTAAAGTCTTCATTAAAACTTCTCAACTCGTAAACTTAACGCAAAACAAACCATTATTCAAACAACTTCTGACCCGCGAACACCAAATAATATAATGATATCTACAATCAAAAAAACGTCTGTTTGTCTATTAGTAGAAATGTATTTGATTTCTTCTATAATTTCGGCAGGATTGATTTTTTTGACTGGACAAATAGTGTGTGGTGTGGTGGGTATAGTAATACTTATTTTACCGGAGGAGCTCTAGCACAAAGAACTCTATTACTCAAAAATGTTTCGATTTAAGTTTTACTAAGCAAAGAAGCGTGCTTCAGCTAGTAATATTCAAGTCGGAGTTGTCGCAAACTTTGTATTGAAGATAATTAAAAAGCGGCGCGGCGTGGTACGTTTGTATTTTGAAAACACGATGGTACAAGTTTAGCGAGCAACTTCATTAATAACGCCAATACTCTGCCTTTATTCATACAAAAAACTGTCATTTTAGCAGCTTGCTAAAGAATTGTCTTTCTTGTTATTCATAATCAAATCAAAAAAATCAAAAATGCTTTATTAGAAACAAAAACACATGTACAAGAATATTTACGTACGATAACAACTACATTAGTCTACTAATGTGACTGTGGTGCAGCTATCAACGCCCATCTCCAGAGATATTTTGTTCCATTTTAACATTAAATAACGGCGGCGTTTCTTTCTAAATTTCGTAGGAAAGCCTTTGACTAAATTACAAACTAACATTACCCTTCCATTTCAATTAGTTATTAGTTTTCGTCACAAGTTATTAAAAAAAAAGCTGTCTATTTAGATGGCGGTAGCTCAACTGGCGAGCCCAAGAAAATGTAAGCACTACGTTTGGCGAGCTATGGTGAATGTGTAGGGAAATCAACATTGGTTGCTCCTGCTCTCACTGTCTGTCATACCTCTGGCTGGTGTCAAAGTCATAGTACGTACTACGTAGTACATTATCTTTAGTCGTACTGGAGTTAAATTATTTTGTCTCAAGCAGGACATGAACCCACAACTTTCCGCTTGACACGAGACGAAACAAACACGGAGTTACCTACTTTTTTCTTGTTTTGATAACCCTTCCCAGTATGGCAGTAGGGCAGATAACGCCATATGTCAAAGCAATCGGAACTACTTTTTTTTTTAAATCTCGAATCGAAAACCTCTCATTATTGTTTACACTTGTGCTGAACAAACAAGTTAGATTGGATAAACTACCACAAAATTTACGCAATAAAACTCAAAATAGTGTTATTTTGAGAAAAATAATTAAATTGGGAGGACCCATGTTGCTCTGACATGATAGCCAAAGACAATACTATGTCACCATATCACGTCTTGACTGTCAGCCGCAGTAACCACCTGTCATTCAATTGATTGCGATTCTCATTTTCTCTCTGATTATCTCAGCAAAGTTGAAATGCAAAGTTACTGAAAAACTCGACACAAGATGCTGGAACCGCATTTGGTTTATTTGCTCAAAATTTTGAGTCAAGCGCAGTCGACACTCATCGTAACGAAGACCTGCCCCCCGATTGCCTAATTCAGTTGCAATCGATTTCACTTTGTTTCAATCAAAAACTGTCGTATTTGAATGTGACAGCTTATCGATAGTTCGCTGATTGAAATCGAGTTACGCTATCGGGGGGCTAATAGTCAATCTTTAGTATATTTCAATAGTAAAAACAATAAAGCTTCTCATAAATGCAGCCCAATCTTCAGATTTTTATTGTCCTTTCGACAATACTTTTGGTTAAAGTACCGCAGATATTAAGTGCCTACTTCTTTTGAGTTCTTTGTGTTAGAGCTCGTCCATACATTTACGAGTGGAAAACCTATTTGTGCACGACTGGTTTAAAACACGACTCTAGGATCAGCAGGTTGATAACATAACTCTGTTAGCGACCAATCTAAGTAACCAATCTAAGAGTAGTAGAGTTCTTAGTGATAGCGCTCGTCCGGGGAACGACTACCACCATACCTATTTCAGCCGCCAAGCAGTAATGCTCACATTGCTGTGTTCCGGTTCGAAGGATATGGTTTCCGGTGAATTTACAGGCACATGAGACTTTCCATCTAACGTCTCGGGGTGATAACACGCAAGTGATATCTATGATGTTGCATGCGTACATAGGCTACGGTAACCACTGACCATCAAATTGGCCGTACGCTTGTTTGCCACTTCAGTGGTATAAAAAAAAACTCCATTGATCTCCATCTCAAACTGTCTTTTTGTCAGTTTTTAAAGTGTTGAACTGATGAATTTTAAACTGATGGAGATCAATGGAGATCGATCGCTAACAGAGTTATGTGATCAACCCACGGAAGGCGAGGAGGTAACTACCATTCCACCAGTGCAAAGTTACCGTAAAAATTATTATCATTACAATTCCGTGCTCAACAAGAAGTTGTTGGTAAGCAAACCGCGTCAGTCCCTTGAGCCGTATCCGTCAGTTTCTTGCATCGATTACAGCTCTATACTCCTCTATGCTATTGGAATTTACATAATTGATTACAATTACATAACAGTTAGAGCTTTATTCATAATACAATGAAATCAATCATAATTTACACCAGTTCCACACGTCCCAGTCAAGAAGATTTTGGCAACAAACTCGGATGGGTTCTAGCTTTTTATTTTGATGATACATAAACGTGCCATAAACCTCTGTTAGCTAAAGTGTCTTTCAAGTATATCATCGTCTTTGTTCATTGACAAGGAAAGACAAAATTACAGTTTAAGCTTAACAAGCCGATAAAACTCTAAAAGTTTTTTTTATGATCAAGGGCCATATTGTTCCAGTTTTATTTGGGGAGCAGTTTCAGTATTTTTGTTTAAAATCACATTCCACAGCGCACATTGATCAACATCGCCTTGCTACAGAAAAACTGAAGACCTCTTCCTAACGAAACAGGAATTTAAAAGCTGTCGGTGAACGCGTCAGATGAATCAGAACCAGTCACCATCCAAGTACTGACCACGCAGAACGTTGCTTATCTTTGCATAACAAACGAAAATTTCTACCGACAGGGGACCATTCAAGCGGCAGTGATCCGGCCGCCGTTGTTTACCGTCCGTATACATAATATCGTCTGCAACAGATCGGCACATTTGGCTATGCAGATCTGACCGGCCGACGCCAATTGCCGTTCAGTAGGGATGATAGAGAAGGGATAACTGGCTTATGTTTAGACAAGGCACAGACAAGGCCTCTATTGAATGAGAATACATTGATGTAAACACCTTCGATTGACTCTGTACTGTGTATTATTGAATGTGAATACATGTGAATACATGTGACCTCAAATGACCTGCGGGTTGACCAATCTCCATTGATCTCCATCTTAAACTGTCTAATAAGACAGTTTGACCAACTCTACTGTCTTATTAGACAGTTTGAGGATCAATGGAGATTGATTGCTATCAGAGTAATGTGATTAATCCGCTGGTAACGTGGTTGGGAAACGAGAGGATGCTGGTTCAAGTCCCGCGAAGGGACTGTTTGCTTGCTTTGCAAATATTTGTTCCGTATCTTTGATAATACTGATAGAAATCTTTATTTTAGGTGATGATCTTCGAAACGGCTAAGCAGGTTTTCTTGAAGCATAACTATCTGCGACGCAGAGGTTGCGGGTTCGATTCCCACCTCGGAACAAATGTTTTTACGATCTACAAATATTTGTTCCGGGTGTTCTGGGTATTTTCTATATATAATAAAAAAAATACCTATCTATGTATTGTATTGTATTAAATATATATCAGTCATCTAGTACCCATAATACAACTCTGTTTAACAGTAGCTTACCTTGGGGCTAGATGATGCTGTGTGGATCGTCCAGCATTATTTATTTATTTATTTATCTGGCGCTGCGGTGGTACCCACCAGGATGAACTCCTGCTGATGTCCTACCACCTGGTATAGATAAGCTAAAGTAGCTTGCTTATTTTCAGCGTTTTTTGACCTTTATGTGTGAAGCAAGCGATCATTGGCTGCAGTAACAGCTTTCAACAGGATTCGTCACCTGAATCTTAAAAAAGATCATCGCTTAGTAAACCACACATTTTATTACTTCCTAGTTCCATCTATCATCAGTAAAACTTTTATATTTCACCACACTTTACGACACCCATAAAAGGCTGAGTCTACACCGTGGACCGAGATCCCAGTATCGGCGACATTGACTGGGTGTGGCTGATAGTGTAATCCTGGGCTTTTTATCTCATGTGTCCCGAGCAGAAACGGGTCAAGACAGACTTGTCCTACGTACGCAACGTTTGCAAAGAATCGGACATAAACAACCAAAAATGTCTAAATGTCTAAATCTTAAAGTTGAAAGAGTTAGGGTAGATAACTAACTACAGTAGTTAGGTAGGTATATTTTTTTTTTGGTTAAATTCAATTATTTTATTGTTAAATTGCCTATTATGATCATTTCAATCATTAACATAATGTTAACCACTGTGTTTATTATTTTCATATATATTATTTCTTTTATAATTAATATTTTGTGTGCCATTCAAAATCATTCCTAATAGCAAAGTTTGGATGCATATTCATAATAATTCATGACGACCGATGTGGCGCAGCGGGCGCAGGTCCGCCTGCGACGCAGAGGTTGCGGGTTCGATTCCCGCCTCGGAACAAATGTTTGTACGATCTACAAATATTTTTTCCGGGTGTTCTAGGTATTTCCTATATATAATAAAAAATATCTATCTATGTATTGTATTGTATTAAATATAAATCAGTCGTCTAGTACCCATAATACAGCTCTGTTTAACAGCAGCTTACTTTGGGACTAGATGATGCTGTGTGGATTGTCCAGCATTATTTATTTATTTATTAATAACAAAACAGGCACAGATACCTAGTACAGCCGGCAAGAGTTTTATGGTAGACCAACCAACCCAAGCTTGCCAGTTGTATTGTAATGTCAAATGAAAAGTCTTTACAGTATTTTTGTTATTTTTTTTTTAGGAATCTGTTTATATTGACTGTATACTTGCTTGTTTTTGGTACTTATTAGACCTGCATTGTATATAATGTAAATATTTAAATAAATGTATATAACAAATAGGTACATAATAAAATTATGCAATATATAGTTGTATCGTTAGAAACTTGGAAACTATTAAGAATTAATAACGCATGAAGAATATCTTTTACCTATCTTCAAAACGTCAGTATATATGTTCGGGTCTGATCTTTTCTGCGTATCAAAATAAGTTAGTAAGTTATTTCAATTTAAACATACTGTTTGTGAAAGTAGAAACATAATATAATACTTACATTTTTTTTATATTAATAATCACTTAACTATTACAAGGTATTAAATATTGTACCTTAGAAACCTAGATAAGTGTGTCTAGGTACTCACACTTGTCGTAATTTTATTACATTTATCACTTTAAATCCTAAACATACATAACTACTCAAGAATAGGTTGCAATACAAAGTTCGATTATAATGAAACAGCTGATCTGCGCTAATTAGGTATACATTTATAAGAAAATAATACAAGCGATAGGCGACAAAGGACTAGGACATGATATAGGTTATCTTCGTATTCAGTAAAATTTGATATTTATTTATAGTTTCGATAGGTTTATAAACATACAACAATGGTGTCGATTCTGTTTTAACATTTTCAAAACTAATATCCATACACCTTACACTTTTAAGCTTACCGATTTCACAATAATAATAATAAATAATGCAGGACAATCCACACAGCATCATCTAGCCCCAAGGTAAGCTGCTGTTAAACAGAGCTGTATTATGGGTACTAGATGACTGATATATATTTAATACAATACAATACATAGATAGATATTTTTTATTATACATAGAAAACACCCCGAACACCCGGAACAAATATTTGCAGATCCTTTTTCCAAACATTTGTCCCAAGGCGGGAATCGAACCCGCAACCTCTGCGTCGCAGGCGGACCTTCGCCCACCGCGCCACATTGGTCGTCAAAATACTTTATTGCGCAACTTAAAATATGCTAATATAAAGGCGAAATGAATGCTAGAAAGCATTATTTACCAACTAACCTGTGGGTAGCGAAGATACATAGAATGTAGGTAGTGCATACACAGGCTTTTTTTACCACTAAAAAGTGCCATGAAGACGTATCTTGTAAGTTACTTACTAACTTTATTGCGTACGTTGCGTATGTGTAACAAATCTATCCCTGCTATTAATATACGGTGTAGCTCAATGTAGCCAGTATGGCGCGAGTTGGGGCTTACCCTTGGGTTACCCCCATATCGAGTCCTTAGTCATGGTAGACCTCGGTAATTAAACACTAATAAAGAATAGAGAAGTATTTTATCAAACTGTTTAACTGTCTTGCCAAACTCTTTATCACATTTACTTAATTTAAAATAAAAACTCTAAGTTGCGTCTTCTAAGATAACTGCGTCCAGCAATTAACGCAAAATAATTGTAGGTTGATGATTTCTATTTTGAATAATTGTGTTTATGTAAAACATTAAACCTATCATTACAGGTTAGACCTAATACAATAGAGCAGTCATCAAAAATAATTAATAAATGTCAAAAATAATTAATAAATGTCAAAAATAATATTGAGTCTTAAATCAAAAAAGACAATACAAAATAAAATAGTTAACAATATATACAAATGTCATAGAAAAAATTAATATTATAATAAATAAATCCTTAAAAACATAACATAAAAACATATATAAACAAGTGTTGCAAATGTTCGAAAATGTGGCGCTTTTCTATTTAATTTAATAAAACAAAGGCGAGCCGTGTTCTTGCGTAAATCCGTACAATATTTAATTCAAGCACGCAATGGGGGGAACCCCCTGAGCTCATGTGTGAAGTTAAACGACTCGCAGGCAATAAGGCTGCGCGAGTATTGGCGAATCACGTGATTATGCTCTCAGTAAAATGGAGTAAGTATAATGTTTACTTGAAATTGCTAATTTTGGATTAGGTGCCGAAGCTTCGTTTAGGTAATGAGCACGTGAGTTATGTTTGACTAGCGAACAAATTAAGCGACTGAATAGTTAGACAATGAGGTACCAGAGTTCTTCTTCAGAGATCTTTTAGGCATCATACAAGCGTTTGTATGTCTAAGGTGTAAATTGACATTGAAAATAATCTTTGTTTTATAATGCTTTATGTAGAGAATAAGTAATTTAATAAATAAAAAAGTCTCTAGATAGTATAATTTTATTATTCTAAGCATTATTTGTCAAGACTTCATATAAACAGAAAAATAAAAGCTTGAGCTTAGCTTACACTGGAAATTTCCATGACTTAAGACCTTAAATGATCCATGACAGAATTTTGCCACTTGGTAGTAGTAATCACGTTCTTTAAACAGTAGTTTAAGTTTGTTACAAACCGTATCTACGACTTTTGAATGTAAAACCATAATAATTACCAATGTAAGTAATTTCTTTTGGTTAAATTGTTTTTGGTAAACAAGTTTCAATACGCCCATCAGAATACAAAGGTTTTGCCAGACTAAACCTCGTCTCGGAGTGAATAAGGCTGCGAATTCCCGTGACAAATTGATTGGGGTAATCCCATAGAGTGAGTAACGGACGGGGACCGGGTGATAATTAAACTAGCGCTCGACGTGACTTGTCTGGTTAGTAAACTGACCGTGGACGTACGTTAATTTGATAGAAATACTCGGCTGTATCAGACTACCCTTCCTAGAAGTCGCCTAGGATCTGTGGAGCTAGGTAGGAGCTAGGAGCTACATCTGAAAGGATATCATATCAACATTATAATATCAATTGAATAAGATATGGTCGCTCGGCGAAGAAGAGCTTCCGAAGAAAATAATAGCTTTGAAACGTCAGCATAGGTAAATGACAAAAACCAGTGGTAAAATATCTTCTAACTACTACAGTTATTTAATTCTGTCAATAAAAGTTTAATAACTTAATTAAATAACATTACTTTTTTTATATATAATATAATAATAAGTTACTGTACAAGTGTATTTAAAAATAAGACCAAAAAAAGATACGTATCTTTACAATTCCGCTAATGTTTAAAGGGCAACAGAATTCCCATGAGAGAGACAGTTCTTATTGCCCATCTGAGAATAATATAAAACACATTAGATTAGACGGACCCACCACGGTACCTTCCCACGGCTATAAGTGTTATAACAAACTCGTGCTTTACAAGTACATATTGATCAATAGTTTATTGCAAAAAAATGGAAACTGTACCATAACCTGCGGCTTTGTCCGCGCTAGCTGTTTCCCCCAAGAAGAAGAGATACTCGTATATCTATACTAATTACTAATCTATATACTAATATAATAAAGAGGAAAGATTTGTATTTTTGTTTGTTACGAATAAACTCAAAAACTACTGGTCCGATTTCAAAAATTATTTTACTATTAGAATGCTACGTTAACCCTGAGTAACATAGGCTATATTTATTACTAGCGACCTGCCCCGGCTTTGCACGGGTGCTTAAATTTTTATTGCACCCGTGCGAAGCTGGGGCAGATCGGCTAGTCAGAATATAAAGGCTTTCGTAACTGACTGACAGATCAACCTCTTATGGACAATGTTGATTAAATAAAAAATTTAATACTTATGCCCAACATGAAATTTGGAGAGCACATTGCTCTTATTGTGTAGGGGAGCACTAAGGAGTTCTCAAAATTCAACTTCTAGAGGACGCAGGAGGAAAATTAAGTTTGTATAAAAAACTCAACAGACAAAGAAGCTGGGCTATTAAACATAATGTGTTATATAACAGCCAAAATATAACGGTCACCGCCTTTTGAAAATCCGCAATTCCAGGTGTTCCCTACGCACTTTTAAGCCCTTAGGGAAAGCTTTGTCTTGAAATATTATAATGACGCGGCGGTTTTGATCAAGGTGAGATTGGTTTTCCGTATAGGGTACTAGCTACATTCGATTATGGGGTATCGGATTTCATATGTCATGAGAACCCTATGAATAGTTTGTTTTGATTTTCATGGCGGGTATTTTTATTGAGGGTAAGAAAAGTGAGAGAAAATTCTCGATGCAAGGTGCGCATTGTGACTTTACATGTTATTGCAAATGGAGTGTTATTTAGTAAAATTGTCATAAATGCCATGATCCCATCGTATAACCTATTAAATCCTTTTACGTACTCTGTAGAAATCTTTGATAAAATCACTGTAATATTCTTATGAATATTATAATGCTGCAAGGATAAACGTAGATTATGAAACTATCAGGTACACTAAGGGTACATACACGTACATATACATACACATTATATGAGTAGTATTGAGTATAAGCCTGAAAATGTTTGAAAATGCCATAATCTGGGCAAAGAAAACAAAGAACACGAGGCGCATGGCTTTCCGCCGCAATTTACGAGTATATGCCAGGCCTGTTCAGTCAAAAAAAAAACAATTCAGAGAACGCAAGAAAACTGCAAACAAGTCACAAAAAACTTTTCTGCCTTTCCAAGTTTCAAGCACTTCGCGGGAACCCATAAAGCCTAGGTAATTAAAAATATTGAACGGCACTTAGCTGGTCCCCCAAACACTTGTCCGAATATTCCGTAATGAGAAAGATTTTATGATGCGGGTCCCTATTTGGGGGAAAACTTAACAATAGTTACTACGGCAAGCCTATTGGTTACGTTACGACCGTTTGTTCGATATCTACACATTCAGTTTTTTGCTGACATCGGCCAACCATCGATATATTATCAGCTGATGTAGTTAGGCATCGATGCAAGGTGGAGGAAGGACATTCCTAAAACTGACTGTTTAAAAAGTAAAATAAGTACAAGCTATTGTTTCAATAATGTTCTAAGAGGGATATTTTAAATAGATTTGTAAAGGATTTGGACCAAATTAAAATAAGCCATGTTTTCATGGCTAATGAAAATACCACATAGTTTGAATAAAAATACGTTTTTCAAGTTATTTTGATGTAGTAAACCAAAGAGTAGGTATAGTAATAATAGATCTAGCATCTGAAACCAGATAAAGATCATTTATGTAAAGTTATAATCCAATTAAAATAGATCTTGTTACTCAAAATACTTGAAATCGCGCTTATCTTCCGAAAGGTTCCTGAATCTGAAGATTTTGAGGATAAAACGGACAAAAACGTAACGCACAACTCAACAATCACACTCTTCTTTTAACACACGCGAATCTGAACCTTATCACAACGACTTACAGTCAAACAATTTGGCTACCGATTCGCAAACATATTGTATTATTTTTTATAACTTTGTAAAGAGACTGTGACGTTCGATTTTGTGTCGTATTGTGTGCAAGTTACGGTTGAGGAGGGTTGTTTTTGAAGTGTAAGTTTATTTGTATTTGAGTAAGCACTTGTATCGCTAGAGACCCCTAGAGGAGACGTCAAAAAAGTGCCGTGCAGTTTGCTAACGAGAGGGGAATAGTACCATTGGCACCGGTTTCAAACGTAGCGCGGCAATCTTGCGCGTATTTGCGCTGTTATTTGGACGTAATGCCGCGCGTATTCTGCAAATGCTGGATGTTACTGCTACGTAATAGTTCTCACAACGGATCTCGGCCATCGTGAAATTAGCCGTTTCGATGCGCAATGGAGCTTTTTCAAACTAAATTGTCTTCGCGCATCACAAACGGCTAACTTTACGGAAGCCTAGATCCGCACAACGGATCTCGGCCGTCGTGAAATTAGCCGTTTCGATGCGCAATGGAGGTTTTTGAAACTAAATTGTCTTTGCGCATCACAAACGGCTAACGTCACGGAAGCCTATATCCGCTGTGCGATCTATACTTGCTTGTACAATGGTAACATCGGGCTAAACTCTTACAGCTTTATAAATAAACGTGGTATAAAGTTAATCCTTGGAATAATCTAAGAATTACTATGCTTATTTTAAGTTTATTCCAAAGAATAACTTTAAACTACGTTTATTTGCAAGGCTGTAAGAGCTTATTCGGGTAAGATGTGTCTCAATGAATTTTTTTTTAACAGGTGGTTCATTTTAGCGCATAATATTTTAAAATAGATTTTACATAAATCACACTTCATCATACTAATCACACTATCACACTAATATTATAAATGCATAAGTGTGGATGTTTGTTCCTCTATAACTCAATAGCCACTGAACCGATATGGCTGAAATTTAAAACATGAATAGGCAAGGACATAGGCCGGAAATAGACTTTTTATTCCGAAAAAAAGTACGATCCCCTAGTTCCAGCCGAATATCATTAATTTGAACGGATAAATTCTTTAGTATAAACTATATAAAAAAGTAGCACCTAATAAATATTATACTCCCTAAATATAGGTCTTGACCTATGAAATTGCCGTTCTTCGGTACTGGTCATTTCAATAGAAAAAAAGTTTGGAATGGCTTTGTATTCTAAATTCAAATTAATTTTGTTTTAAAAACATGACATTCTTTTTACAAACTCAGTCTTTTGGTAATTGATTAGCGTTGTATTTTCATTCATTACATTTGAACATTTTTCGTCATAGTGGATACTTTAAAAATTCGTGTAATTATGGAATATGAGTTTCGTCGTGGCACCAACGCAACTCAAACGGCACGTAACATCAAAAACGTTTACGGAGAGAACTGTACAAAGGAGCGCACTAATAATAAACAATCCTGTATTACTACACTGGTGCTCAAGCGCACATTGTATACGTTTGGTTTCGTTTTAAACTTCCGAAAGTTCAAAATACCTTTTCAGTTAATGGATATTGATAGGTCGAATGTGAAAACATTATCCATACTGCTTGCGGTAAAAGTTTCAGCGGAGTTTTAATTAATATTGACGAATAGATTAGGGTGTTGGAAGGATTATGGAATAGGTACCATGAAATGTTTTAGTTCCTGTTTTTATTTTTTATTTTTATACAACTGAAGTGGCAACCAAGCGTACGGCCCACAAGGTGGTAAGCGGTTACCGCAGCCTATGGACGCTTGCAATAGAGTATCACCAGAGGTATCACTCGCGGGTTGCCACCTTGAGGCTAAGATCGAAAGCCTCATGTGCCAGTAATTTCACTGGAAACCATACCCTTCACACCGGAACACAGCAATGCAAGCATTACTGCTTGGCGGCAGAAATAGGTATGGTGGTAGTCCTTCCCCGGACGAGCTCTATCACAAAGAACTCTACTACTCTTACATATATATAATATCTCTGTATAATGCTTATATTATTATTATACTATTAGCTGTTGCCCGCGATTTCGTTCGCGAGGAACACGGAAACCGTGTTTTTTTTCGGGATAAAAAGTAACCTATATCCTATTCCCGGTCATTATTTTATATGATTTAAATTTCAGTTAAAAAATACTCAAATTTCAGTGGTTGTCGAGTTATAGAGTTACAAACATCCAAACATCTAAACTTTCGTATTAGTGTGATAGTGTGATTAGTGTGATGTGAAATGTGATTTATGTTATTTATATTTGACGACCGATGTGGCACAGCGGGCGCAGGTCCGCCTGCGACGCAGAAGTTGCGGGTTCGATTCCCGCCTCGGGACAAATGTTTGTACGATCTACAAATATTTGTTCCGGGTGTTCTGGGTATTTTCTATATATAATATATAAATTTTCTATAATATATATTGTATTGTATTAAATATAGAACCGCCGTAAAAGGAAATAAAAAGAGTGCGTGAGTAAGTTACTATGAGTCATGGAGACTTAATAAGCCGCCTGAAGGCATCTGTTATATCCTAAACTATAACACTATATCAGTCATCTAGTACCCATAATACAGCTCTGTTTAATAGCAGCTTACCATAGGGCTAGATGATGCTGAGTGGATTGTCCAGCATTATTTATTTATTTATTATTTATATAGATTTATTTTTAGTATTTTTGTTTAGTATATTTTAGGTACTTTCTTGATACGCCTACCTAATTAAGTCATACGATTAAATAAAAATAAATAGTGTGATTAGTGTGATAGTGTGATAGTTTGATGTGATAAGCATCTGTAGAGTTCGTGTTTCGCTACAGACACTATGAAGCTGGGCAAGAAACATGGCAAGACTAGTGATAACAGAGGAGATTAGACTAGGCTATAAACCTTTAGCACGAAATGTGCAAAGGTATGAGGCCGAGACAAGTCTGCTAGTGAATTGAAAAAAGAGAAATCCTTATCTCACTACTAACAATATCCATAGTCGTGAACACACCTACAATGTGTTCACGACTATGGATATGGAAGCAACATAAATTTACACTTCACCGTCAACTGTTTCCAACTTACAATACGTAATAATATGCTAAAATACGCTTAATTAGCTTAATTGGAAACTAAACACCGAAGAATGATATGATAATGGAACAGTTTGCGAGGAGTGCTTTGCTGTGTCGCCATTCATCATCCCTATCTCCCTATCAACTACATATTAGACGCATTGTGCGCTATATAGCTGTCTCTTTCTATAGGGGAATGAAATGTTCGTTTAATGGATTCTTTTCCGACTACCCTACTTATCGCTAATTTGGGATGTGATGTTGATTGTAATGGTGTTGATAAACTTACGTGAGATATTTTACTTGGTCTTTATAATAATGTGGTTGTTTTCTCTTCTGATGTAACACATGATATTTCTTGGTCACCATGCGCTAGGCAGGTCAATATCTTATAGTACCCATAATAGGTATAAATATTTAATATGAGGTATTTCTGTAGTTATTTTCTAAAAATAATAAAATTTTTGGAGTATTCCCGTTGGAGCACATATTTTTTGGGCATGGTTTCTTAGAATACATGTTCATTCTTTCAAAAAAAAAATATTTTTGATAATCAAAGTAGCCATCATCATCATGACAGCCTTCTAATGTTCCCACTGCTGGGACACTGGCCTTCTCTCAGGCGAGAGTGATTGGGTCTTAATCCACCACGCGGACCCAATGCGGATTGGTGGATGGCACAAAGTAGCCAAAATTATGCAAAATTGCAAAAGCCTTAGCAGTTTGTATTAAGAAGATAATCACGAGTTTGCATATTATCGTGTCGATAGACAGTTTATCAGACCCTCTTAAAATTAAATGTGCAGGGTAAAGAAAGGAGCGCGCAAACCTCCTATTACGAAGTCAAAGGGCTGTGGTTTCTTTGAATATGCCAACTATCATAATAATACCGGTCGTTATATAATAGAGATACCGCAATGTCAATTAGTTTTTTGATTTAAAGTTAGTAACCGCAACCGCTATTGAAAAAAAAAAAAAAAAAAACTTTACAGTTGTTGCAATGAATGGTAGCAAGATTCCAAGAAATGCACCATATTCGAGTTTCGTTATGGGAACACGAGATTTTCCCAGAATGAAAATTTCTGATTTTTAGAGAATTCCAGTAAATATTTCTGCACACGATTTAAAAAGTCATCAAATACTTAGATTTTAAAAATGTTACGTCCGAATTGCTTGGCGTTTTGGAGTTGCTATTTCAAACTCCTAAAGAGTAGTAATTTAATTTCCATCGAACTCGTGCTGTAAGCGGTTTTACACTTGGCTTAACTTAGGTAACTTTTATGTTAACTTAGAGTTTAGCTTCGCTGAGGTGCGTTGCCGTCGGACGAGTCTGTAGGTTTGCAAAGATGGCTAAGAAAACGATGGCTACAAACGTGGGCAGTGGAATGTACAATGGTTACCATAGACAATTCATAGCCAATTCTGATGTCGCCACTAAAAAACTTCGTTGTATCACACCGGTTTTTGTAGCCGAGATCATCATGACAGCCTTCTAATGTTCCTACTGCTGGGACACTGGCCTACTCTCAAGCGAGAATGATTAGATTTTAATCCACCACGCGGACATAATGCGGATTGGTAGATGGCACATGCCTTTTCGAATTTTTAGTTCTTGGACGTGCCGGTTTCCTCACGATGTTTTCCTTCACCGTATGAGAGCACTGGTATTGCGCACATAATTGCACGACCGGATTCGAACCCACTACCTCAGGGTCAGAAGGCGGGGTTACTACCACTAGACCACCAGTGCGCCCAGCTGAGATCAGTAGTTTGTTTATTTATTGGTGACTATTATGAGTACCAAGTTGTGAAATCTTGTGAAATAATTACACCAGTCTTTGATAAAGAAGTTTGTTTTTGTTCTAGATGTAAAGTTTATGGCAAACCGTAAGTCTTGTGGTAGAAATAGAGACTTTTTAATGTACTCAAAACGAAGCAGTCTTTTTATTTGTTAGTACTTTACGTGTTACGATTACAATGGCTTATATTTTTTAATACAGAATCCTTATTGATTGTTTCATTTTGAAACTCACCTTCCAGTCAATGAAAACTCCCGATAAAGTCTGCACCATCAATCTTTCCTAAGATAAAACATGCAATAGATTTTCTATTTCCCCGTCTCGAGTACCATTAGAGTGGGCAAAAACCGAGGTGCACCTGACATCAGTAATTGATATACAGTGCCATTAATCACTTTGTATTTTGCCGTATAAACTTAATGCTTTATCGTTTCCCCTCTGTGGAAATATCTCCTTATAGTTGTTTACTGATACAGACCAAAGAGTATATTATACTAACGTCAGCGACTTTACTCGTGTAGAACATAGAAACCGTACATTTTCCAGGATAAAAACAATTGAGACTTGCTTATCTACAGACGTCTGCTAAATATACTTCACTTGTAGCATCAGCTCTCGACGTTATTAAGTCGATCAGAGTCTAAAGGTTTAGTTATTAGAGTTTGTTCGAAAGGTTTGAAGTCTATAGAGTTTGTAGATCATTCACTTCACAGTCAGGTAAGGTACTGTCCATAATATTTCCAAAAAAAACAAAAACCGACTTCAACCTAAAAAAATGTTTTGTTGTGGTTGTACGCGACAATGTAGTTATTGACACGTTTTTTATGATTTATTCATAAAGTACTAAACCAATTTCGATGAAATTAAAATGGGACTTATTCTGAAATATTACATAAGAAACAAAAAAAAAAACATTAAAATCAATTCATAGAAAGTGGAGAAATCGCGTGACAAACAAACAAATAAAAACACAGTCGAATTGACAACCTCTTTCTTTGAAGTCGGTTGAAAAAATGGAATTATTTCGGCTGTCATAATAATAGTTGTGTTAGAAACTGAGCTTTATCTATCGCCATAATTTCTCGAGCATTTTGTAACGTAACGTAGGTAACAATTCACAGTCGCAACTTCAGTATCGATTCAGCATTCGGAGCCCCTGAGGGCTTGACAGATACCAGAGGTGCATCAAGGGCTATTGCTCTGACACACTTATTTGCACTGTCTTCAAATTAAGATTAAGATAATTTATGATAATTTATTTGAACTCAATTTGATAGCAAATAGCTTAACAAAAATAGGTACTAAATTACCCTAATTCTACATATAGTCAAAATTTTATATATTTAAAAATAAATAAGAGAGAGAGAGAGAGAGAGAGAGAATCTTCAAGTTAATAGGCATGCAAAATTTGGCCTCATGGGACCTTTTTGTGTAAATAAAAACGCATATTCTTTAAAAACGGCGATTGCTACAAATACAAATAAATACAATTAGATTGCTACCTCAAACAGTTATTTTGATAACGCATAAATTATATAGTTTGGCATTTAAGGGGGCGAATATGCTAAAGTTCTAGCCCATTTTTTTTCGAATCCTATTTAATAAATAAATAAATAATATTGACCGTTTTACTCATAAAACTATCGTGAACTATATCATACATTTTTACAAACGGGTGTTTTCACGTACCGGTATATCGGTGAAGAGGTACCGACACTGTTTCGACTCAATTTCGAGAGTCTTCATCAGGGTTGAGTGACACGGCGAGCGTCTTTCTCCGCGTCGCGATATGCACCACCACCAGTGCATATCGCGACTCTCGAAATTGAGTCGAAACAGTGTCGGTACCTCTTCACCGATATACCGGTACGTAAAAACACCCGTTTGTAAAAATGTATAATATTGACCGTATTTAATTAAAAATCATATATTTATACTCGAGAGAGATAATCCTCTAATTCATAATAGCCAAAACACTCTACACCCAATCAAGTGACAGTGTTTTCTTTTAAAAAGCTTTTGTACCATTATTTACACAAGATTTTGCAGCTCAATTAACCAGATACAATGTATGAAACCGAGATGTGAAGTAGCAAGGGTAAGACGCATTCCAGAGTTGCATCAAGGACTGTTAGTTTGTTGCGACCGACGATCGAACTGCTGGCATTGTATCGAATAGCATTCTTGTAACTAGATTACAGCTGCGGGGATTCAGGACCAATGGATTCGACTGACTAACCTGTCTGTTACGTTACAATAGTAATACCTACATAATATAATAATAAAACAGGCCACTGCTTCACAAGAACTTACTTTATAGAAATTTATTAAGGCAGAGTACCTATTTATAATGTGAAAACGTAACCTTTTTTCTTCTGATGCAGGCTTTAAATTACCACGTCTTCAAATTTTATTCAAATCGGTTGAGTGGTTTAGCTGTGAAAATGTAACAATCAGACAAACAGTGGTACTTTCGCATTTATTAGACTAGTATCGAGATGCGTATGCAGCACGTCCGCCACGCGAGCTGTCACGCAAGCGGTGTGCCATGTCACATACAGTTTCATACATTGCAAATTTGCAACGTCACGGTATGCGCAGGCGGTGTGACCAGCTCTTTAACTGGCATGTTAGTGGCTAATTGTTTCGCGTACAGCTATTAAGCAAATCCACAGAACTATATTAAAGTAGAATGAAAGAAATCGTCGTTTTGGATGGAAACCGAGCGTGTAACATTTTGCGTATATGACTTTGATGTCACAATTGTATTTTAGTGATGGGAAATCTCAGCTGAGCGAAAATGAATGATTTAAAAGCATCGATTAGCACACGGCAAACCGGGGGCGGTGTGGTGCTAGGCACTGCGACAGCACCACACCGCCCCCGGTTGGGAGCGGATTGAGTTTCGTGGCGAGTTACTAAAACTAAAGAGGTAACCTCTTTAGTTTTAGCCCTTACTTAGCCCGTCTTTTGGGCACGCGAGTTACATACACTCACTCACTCTACTTAAATATAGTTCTGTGAGTAAACCGAATCGAGTGGAGTGGAATGAGCAAGGAGGATGAGACTGGCTAGAGGATTGATTTGATTAATTCAAAGGTGAACTTTGGAATACGGCGTCGGATGCGGTAAGTCTTGCTACGTGGAATTCCGTATTGTTTCAAGAACATTGTCTGTTACTGGGACTCTTACCAACTCAGGTATTATTTCGATGATTTAAATCGATGATTTAATGATATGAAAGAATTTAAAACTGTCTTATCACGAGCACCATTGTCTTGGTTTGCCATGTGTGCAAAAAAAAACATTTATTCTCTCTCTGTCAATGTCAATAAATAACAATAACAATACGAATAAAAAAAAACTAAATTATTTTGATGAAAAAAGACAGCCACTCAGCATGTGCTACTTTGCTATTTTGTATTAAAACTATTTGAATTCTTAATACTTAAGTGAACTTTGAACTGTTAATTAAGTTACTCTAATTCTCTAGAATTATTTTGAAAACGAAGTAAGAATAAGTAACCTTTTGGCTTTTGTGGATTGACTTCGAGTGGTTACTTAGAATTCCCTGAATCATTGATTTCTAACCGAAGATTAAGTACCTACGTCGTCGTTTTAAAAGTGAACTAGTTTACTAAAGTCTTTTATTATTTTCTAGAATACTTTCTAGGACAAAAGAAAGACTTTTATCTAAACAATGTTTAAAAAACAGTATAAAAAATTATGGGGTTCTTCAAAAAGGGTGTTTTAAATTTTTTAAAGGGTCGGCAACGCGCGAGTGATACGTCTAGTATTCATAGCAAGCATACAAGCGTCCATAGGTGGGCCGTATGCTTGTTTGCCACCTTGCCCTTGGTGGTATAAAAAAAAACTTTTTGTTTTTTATTTATTTCCATAGTCTTTGCTTAGTTTGGGCACAGAACTGATATTAGTACTACGTCAGAATGCCCACTCCCTAGTTCCTTACCCCCCACCGGTTTACTTACCTCACCTTGTCGCTAGTTTGCCGGGACCTTTCGCCGGCACTGAAGCTAAGGGCTAAAGCGCGAGTTTATTTTGATTTCGTATAGGTCCAAGCGCGCATGCATGCGCGAGCAAAGTGTGCTAGCTCGTTCTTGCTATAAATGGGTGGGGCCAACCATGAAACTCACAGTTACAACGCCACCATTTACGTACACAAATCATGCATGTGGTGATTGCAACGCGTTTGCTTCATACATTTTTTTATAGTTTTTGTAATAGAGGTGTGGTTTGGGGCTAGATGGCGCCAATGTAAAAGCGTCCGTCATTATTTCCCTGTCCCTGTAAAAAGATAGGCACTGTTTCTGTCTGAGTAATTTCGTTTATTTATTTATTTATAACAAATGTTCACAAACTTACAGTTTACACCAAAGCGTTTGCCTATAGTACCATTCACAACATTAACTAATTGACTAATTAATGAATGTCAGTTAACAGAAGGGAGTGAAACAGACTGTGGAACATAATTAAAAATATATTTCCTGTTTTCACTACAATATCCTACGAGTAGGTATCTGTTTTAGGGTTCCGTAGAACAGGTGTGACTCGTTAAAGCTCTATTAGTGTACACTTGCGTGCATTAAAAGTGTACGAAATAGGGGATTGTGTGCTCTGAAACTAAATTTTGGTCAGGAAAATACTACTTTAGTATCACAGGCACACCCTGGACACTTTCAATAAAATGTATGAAGCAAACACGTTACAATCACTACATGCATAGTTTGTGTACGTAAACGGTGCTGTTGTATGTGTGAGTCATGGTTGTCCCCACCCAATTAAAGCAAGGGCGAGATAGCAAACTTTTGCTCGCGCTGGCATGCGCGCGCTAGGACCTACACATAACATAGTCAAAGTAAATGCGTGCCTAATAGCTTTTAGCTTCAGTGCCGGCGAAAGGTGCCGTGTGGTGCCGGTAAAACTTGCGACCGGGGTGGGGTAAGTAAAACCGGTGAGTGACCATTACGTACGTAGTACTATAATACCTGTTCTGTAACACAAGTATAAAAATATAAAACATAGTTTAAATAAACATAAGTACCTATACGAAAAAGGTTGGTCAGAAAAATAAATACTACTTTAGTATCACGGGTATAACGGATAAATAAATAAATTAAATTAGTAAGGTAAAAAAATAAATATTGGCAGACTATTCACACTTCTAGCCACGAACTAAGCAAAACTTTTACAGTGGAAACAAAATAACTGATACAATATATGCATATGTTTTTGTCACAAATACATGCACCCAGACCGGAACAAACACAGTAAATTTTTCGTAGCGGGAATCAAACCCGCAACCTCTCGCTTTTCAACCGGACACTCGATCACCGCACCAATGAGGTTGTCAAGTTTTGAAGTGTAATGATAGACAAAACCATTTTTCTTGTTTTCCTACACATTATTTGATATTGTTTAGGTATTGTATCTGCTCATATGATTTTTATTTAGCTAATAAATCATTCTGAAATGGGTTCCCGTTCAAATAACTACAGTAAATCATCAACAAACCGAAATAATGCTACGAGTAATTTTTCTGTCAGTTTCGCACAAAAATACAAAATTGGTAATTTTTATCGTATATCTTTGTTTTGCCGTTGTTAATACTTTGTAAGCTGCCTCTTTGTACATAATAAGCGTTAATAACAGAGTCAGCAAAGCTACAATGGTGCTCTTACACGAG
Organism: Colostygia pectinataria; assembly: GCA_951394395.1. Taxonomy (NCBI): domain Eukaryota; kingdom Metazoa; phylum Arthropoda; class Insecta; order Lepidoptera; family Geometridae; genus Colostygia; species Colostygia pectinataria. The sequence goes on along the minus strand of OX596353.1, from coordinate 11,598,537 downwards.
CAATAAAAGTTGATACATATGGCCTGGCCACCATCAATATTATTAAGCTTTAGTTGCCTCACCCAGCAATGCTACGCAGCATTGGAATGTAAAGTATAGTTCATAGCTTAATTAGATTTAAAAAAAACTGGTTGAAACCAGTTCCATAGTAACAAATATTCTACAAAAATACTATTGCTCTACTAGCGTTAGTGACGTAAAGTTGTTCCTAACAGATCAATGAAATTAAGCACTGTTCCGAGTAGCCATCATTTGGATGGCTGACCGCCAGTGGCAATTTCAACTGAGCGCTCCCGTGCTTCGGAGGGCACGTTAAGCAGTTGGTCCCAGCTTTTTTAAAATTGTAAGGCCATGACAGAGGCCTTCGGCCGGCCTAGAAGCTCTGTCACTAGAGTTGGCCACTGACTCAAACGAACTTATTTACTTACTTATTGCTCTACCCAATAAGTTGCTTAACATTATTACCCGTATAAAAGAATCTTAGTGACTGGACTATTTAGCTACACAAATTATGTCGCCATGTCCGTTCACAAATCATCTGTTAAATCAGGTTTAGTATGTTGCGTTTTTTGTACAACATGCAGTTGTGCAGTGCAGTTGTTGTTTAAAAATATAAATGCATTCATTATAATGCATTTATCTTTTTTTTTATACAACTGAAGTGGCAACCAAGCGTATGTCCTACAAGATGGTAAGCGGTTACCGCAGCCTATGGACGCTTGAAATACCAGAGGTATCACTCGCGGGTTGCCACCTTGAGGTATAGATCGAAAGCCTCATGTGCCAGTAATTTCACCGGAAACCATACCCTTCACACCGGAACTCTGCAATGCGAGCATTACTGCTTTGCGGCAGAAATAGGTATATTGGTAGTACATCCCCGGACGTGTTCTATCACAAAGAATTCTGCTACTCTTAAAATCATTATTAAATGATCATGCAACCTTTTTCCAGAGCGAAAATCGTGCCTGCAACGTCTTGCTTCTAAACTGGGCACTAGTCTAGATTCAGTCGTGGAGTTCACTGTGATTGTGATTGGGCCCGGGTGAAGTTACCACTGCGAGTATCACCTATTTCTGTCGCCTTACAGTAAGTTCGTATGAGTCAGTAGTGAACTGGTGACAATGCGCATTGCAGAGGTCCACTAGTAGCTTGGTGTGAGTTAGTGGTCAATAGGCATAATGACTGACTTGTTCATTATCAATTAAAAGTGACACTTTACTACCTATAATGACTAAGTTATTTAATTGAAATTTGTCGTAGCCCAACTTCAGACAACGTAGGTACTTTGGCAGTATTTAATCCTACACGTCTTTATTTAAAAACAGCATGTCACCTTTCGTGCTTCGGAGGGCCTTCAGGCGGCCTATTCACCCACTTACTCACACGTACAATTTTTTTTAAAATTAATTAATTCTAATGACATAATTTCTTAAAGTCGAGTCATTTAAAAAATGCGTAGAGAATCACAACAATGAACTCTAAAAATCCCTTGATATTTGGCGGTCGATTTCTTTGCCCGGCGGTGTATAAAGGTGGAATAAAACATTAATTGCTGTCAGAGAGGCTAGGGGAAGACAAAGGGCTGGTTTTTTCGTTACTATTGTGTACGGAACCCTCCGTCACGCTCTAGGGACGACCTTGTTTTAAATGCCCCGAAAGTTGATCGATACATTTTTGTTTCGGTTCTAATATGGAAATAATGAGATTATAATAGTTGGAAGTAACCTTAGTAACTGTTTACGGTTCGATAGTACGTACTTACAATGAAACCTAATCTTTGTCTGGTCTACATTTAAAATCACCAACCTTCATGTTTAAAAATAAGTAAAAACAGGCTTGTTTTATTTTTACGAATCATGCATTCGCTAGAAGAAAACAAAAGCGCGCGTGTGAATGCACCTTTTTACCAATATTTAAATATAGACTAGGTAAGTCCTGTAGAATTCCAATAAATAAATAAATAAATAGCCATTGTTAATTCTATTCAGGAAGACTTTCGACTGTTATCATCGGCTGTCTTCAAATAAATGTCAAGCAGCTCTCAAGATTTTATGGCCTGACGTAAAACTAAACGCTATTTTATGTGCCGATTATGTCGCAAGAAACAGGCTGATCGTCTGCAACGTGCTTTAAATTTTAAGAAATTTAGGGTTCCTTTGAATAATTTAAGGTTATTTTCTATTTTTAACCGCAAATGTGAGCGTCGATCAGTAGACAATTTGATAGAGAATTTAACATGGTCTTGGGTTGGATTCGACCAAACTCGAATAAGCACTATTCTCCGAATAAATAGTAGTTATTCGCGAGTAAACTGACAGTTTACTTGTATTTGACATTTCTTATTCCGCGGAATAGTTATTCCAGATGTTGGTCGAATACTCCCCTAATTGATTTTCATCAATAAACAAATTAAATGAATGAAATAATTAAAAGGAAAACCTAAAGTAAAAGCCTAAAACTGAAATGATCAACTGAATTAGTTAAGATAAAGATAAGATAATTGTTTATAATGTACTCATTTGTCTTATGTAATTAAATTAAAACATTTGATCATTGAATCCGATATATAAAAACGATTTTTTTATAAATAAAATATGATCAAACTTCTAATCTCAAAATAAATTCAGTATTTCAGTAATGGCTTTTTACTTTTGAGTGTTAGTAAAAATCTACAGTATTTTATGCATCCAAAACCTGTACCAGCACCACAGCATCTGCATTTCACACAATTGTGGTCAACAAGGTAACCAATTTGCCACTATAAAATTAATCATCTCCAATAGATGGTTATCTGTTACACTTCATTTTATTTTCTACAGAACACTGACTTTCCCCGGGATCCTACACACACTTGGCCGTTTTGTTTTTATGTTGTTTTTATTGCGCTTCTTAGGCAGTAACATCTGATTGTTGGCAGGTTGTTGAAATCTTATTCAGGTTGTTATTAGATTATATGAAAATGTTGGTTATCATTGATCTGTTTACTATACAGGTTATAAACTTTTTTATTGAAAGATTATTATATCTTTCGAGTTTTTAATAAATAAAAAGTTTAATTTTGTTTACTCTTTCGTAAAGAATCGTTGTCTGAGATGCTCAAGACGGACTGGAATTCAAATGTGTGGTTAGTGTATTAATGTTTTATTTTTTACCACCAAGGTAGCAAACAAGCATACGGCCCACCTGATGTTAAGCAGTTACCGGAACCTATGGACGCTTGCAATACCAGAGGTACTACTCGCGCGTTGCCGATCGACCCTACAAAAAATTATAAATTCCCTTTTTTTAAATATTATGTAGTATATGAAGGCTTATCTAAGGTGCTGGCTAGCGGTATATTCTAAGCAGACTGCAAGTTACGGAGTAGTTTCCATGAGGACAGATACAATTAGGGCTGCCAGATATCCTCCATTTAGAGGACAGCCTTTTGCAGTTTATTTATTTTTATACTTAATTTATTATGATATTTATTTTCTAATTTTGGCATTATTATTTTGGTGATTGCAATATGACAGCGATTTTTAATATTTTATTAATTGTTTGTTAACTACCTACTTGCTAAGTTTTGTGTTCTTATTATTGTTAGCTGCTTAGTTTTAATTTTAATTTCAAACACGATCATAAAGTATTGATATTGAAATGAATAAATGAAATGAATTAAGTCCCGAAATGGGTTCTCAGTGTGACTCGTTAAGATTTTTCACCATCAAGTCACACTTCATTAATAATAATAAATATATTCAAACTCGTCACACTTTTAATTTAAAAACAATTTAGACCACCATCTATTAAGTCAAACTTTTAATTTAAAAGTGTTTTTTTTTTTCAAACTAAGACTAGCCCAATCGCACGATTATACATACATACATATTTGGTTTACTACAACCTGTATGTTTTATAACTAAGCTATTCAATTCTATCTCGTAAAAATAACGTTTTTAAAGCTTTTAGTTCAAATATAAAATCCTATGCTGTGTTTTTAAAACGCTTTGTTGATGCCAGGATTGGGTTAGTTTGGTTTGTGAAAGAGTGCACGCTGAAGTCAGGCATGAATGATATAAAATTGTGAGGTTAAAAGTCACTCAAACAGACTGATAGCTTGATTTTTTTTGTCGACAATCTAGGTCAGTTTTAGGCTGAATTTATAGAAGAGCTGACTTCGGCCGCGCTACGTCAGTCGTAGTCTCGTAGCAAGCAATGTACTATCAGCAACACTCAGACTTTACCACTTTTGAAACTGTTGCACTTGCAAGCAGATATAGCTACCGCCTTTTTCTTTTGTCCTGTTATATTGACCAATCGGAGACTAACTAAACATCTGTTTATTTTAGTGAAAGCTCTTGATTTTAATGGTTCTTTTTTTGTTTCTAAGATAATACTTCAGAATACCTATCTAGCTGTGTCATAATTAAAGTTGAGTTCAACGAGCTTTGGAAAGCTATGCTAGGAGTTTTACTACGCGATCGAATCTGAAGCGAATAAATTTATAGAAGACAAAAGGTCAACATAGCTTTTAGAATAAGCAAGTTAAAGTATATAGCTCGCAGAACCGATAGCTACTAGGGAATCAAAGTTCTCGAATAACGACTGCGAACTGGAAAACGAAGTAAAGGATAGCACCCCACTCGATAGCGGTCACAGGGTGTCGGTGAATGGTGAAAGCAATAATAATGCCATGACTACCGAGGCCTCTCCCTGTATCCATGTGAATGTCCATTGGCTGATGATGAATACCAATAGCAGATTCATACTTTTAAGCAAGATTTTTAGAGTAGTCACTTGTTTTATAGAATAATAATAGAGTAATTAGCAGGCGAAGGGCGGCATCAGACTTCATTGGAAAGAGCTAAAAGAGGCCTTTGCCAATAGGCACACTGAATTAAGAGACCTAATATAAGCAGCATAACATTTTTGAAAAAACTTGTATCTAAGAAATTGATTCAGAATAAGGGCATTACTAAATAAATAGAGTAATTGTTTAAACAAATAAAATGTTTTGCTCCTATCTGCCATGACTTTTCCAAATACACTTACCATCTTGCTTGCTGGTATCCCCGCGGGGCCCGCAGCTGGCCAGCCACACTAGAAGCACCCAGCGCAGCATGAGCCCGAAGCTGCCTCCGCGCCGCAGCTCCGGCTGGTTGTGGAAGTGTCGGACGGTCGGCGTGTACGCGACTGTACACGGTCGCTCCATTCTGGTACACTCGCACTCACTGTCATTGGAAGTTCACTTTTCGTACGCAAGTTTTTAAGGAACCACTTTTGGTACGATGCGAGTTTAGTAAATTTACTTTGGGCTATGCAGACACTGTTAAGTTTGTAGACAAGTTTTTATGGAACTTTTTTTGGTACGCAGTTTTGAGTATTCACTTTTGGGTACGCAGCGACTTAAAAATTCACTGCTGCTACGTAGTCGGTATTCACTTTTTTTGGTACAAAATTAACTTAACTTTTGCACTGTTGTTAGAAGACTGGGCGTTATTGATTTTCAACTTGTGAGACGAGATATTTTAGCCAAAGTGTTGTCTAGAGAGATAAAAATATAAAATATCAGTTATAAATTCAACTACAACAACTTTGAGTTCATATTTTATTTATCTGTTTTGGATTAGTTTCAGTTAGGTATTTATTTCTATAATAAAATTTACTTAATAAGTTACTCGATACCTTCGAACAAACATCAACAACGAGCTGTCTTTTATTTCAGCTGAATTATAAAGTCCATTATCTTTTCAATATTTTATTCAATCACATCGAATTGTTTCAATTTTGTTATAAAATTATACCTATTTTTCATTTTAAAAGCAATGATTTGACAACCTCAGCGGTGGGTGAGTGGGTTGAGAAGCAAGAGGCCTTGGTTTCGATTCCAGCTTCAAGACAAATGTTTGTATTATTGCAAATATTTGTTTTCGGGTATGAATGTTATGATATATCTACTAATAGTTTCTGATACCCAAGACACAGGGAAACTTAGAATGTGGATCTATGTATTGTATTTTATGCTGGATATGTCATGTTATTATGTACATTATAGTACCTGGTGGTAGGACTCTTCAGCAAGAGCCCGTCTTGGTGGGTACCACCGCAGTGTCAGATATTCTACCTCGAAGCAGTAGTGAGTACCTAATGCTTGCAATTAGGTACTCAGAAACCAGTGAATCACTACTAATCAACATTTGTGTTTGAGGTTAATAATAAATTTGTATTTGTATACCTGTGTTTAAGTTTGAAGGGCACTGTAGCAATTGAAATTACTGGGCGAAAGAGAACTAACAACAATGTCTCGGGGTGATAAACACAGTGCAGTGCCACGCAAACACTAAAAAACTTTAAGCTTTGGGTGGCACTGCATCTGTAATAGTTAGGTGTGGTGCTGGGCGCCTTGATTGTCTTGTCACTTGCTGACATAAAAAATAGTACAAAAAGCTCACGACAGCAACTAGTCCTTTGTCATTCAGAAGTTCAGAAGCTAGGGTATAAATAAACAAATAAATAAATAATGCTGGACAATCCACACAGCATCATCTAGCCCCAAGGTAAGTTAAACAGAGCTGTATTATGGGTACTAGATGACTGATATATACTTAACAATACATAGATAGACATTTTTTATTATATAAGGTCATTCATTATCCACCTGACAAACTTAAGGGATGGGTTCCACACATAAAAAATAATACTTGTACTTTTTTTTTCTAAACATTTTTTTTTATATTAAAAAAAAAACATAATTCTGCTTAATAATTAGTTATCCTTGTTAGAAATCGAAAACACAGGGCTCGGCACGTGTGTGACCCGCGCGTCAATTAACCGCGGGTCAATAACCCGCGCGTCCTTGACCTGCGCGTGTCAATAACCCGCTACAGGGCGCGCACACTCGAATATTTCATTATTACGCCGCATAATGATAAATAATAATTGAGCAGAAAAACGTAATCGATTTTTTTTTGTTTACTTGGGATTTTTAAGACAAAATATACATAAAAAAAATATAGAGGTGCATATATTTTTTTTATGTGTGGAACCTATTCCTTAAGTTTGTCAGGTTGATAATGAATAACCTTGTATATAGAAAATACCCAGAACACCCGAAACAAATATTTGTAGATCGTACAAATATTTGACCGGAGGCGGGAATCGAACCCGCAACCTCCGCGTCCCAGGCGGACCTGCGCCCGCTGCGCCACATTGGTCGTCGAAAATACAATTTAAGGCAAAGATGTTATAGCAAAAGGTCGGGCCGCGCTTACATACCTCCATGACCTCAATGAATCAAACAGATGGACGATAAGCCAAAAGGTTGCTTTGATTTCACAGTTTAAGTTAAACCGTGACATATTGACTAAGGTCTGTATTCTGTGTTCACCTGTAGAGATTTGCGATAAGCTATAAAATTAATTTGATTCGGGGCACGAAGGACCGTGATGGTAATCTTCATCATGACCCGTCTTCTAATTTCCCCACCACCCACCACACTCTTGTAAATGACTGTATTTAACCGACTTTATAAAGGGAGAGGTTTTCAATTCGACTGTATGGTTTTATTTTGTTTTTTGTTAATGTTTGACGCGATTTCTCACCCAAATTATGAATTTATTTTGACTGTTCTTTTTTTGTAATACTACGGGTGGTTCCATATAAATTTTATCGAAATTAATCCAGCGCTTTTTGAAATAACCATAAAAAAGTGTCAATAGTACATCCTTGCGCATATGACACAATCCATCGAAACAATTTTCTTAGATTATGATGTCGAATTCTTCTGATGCATTCGAATTTCAATGTTTTGCATTGTGCACAATTTTCCTAGTTGTCAAAATAATATTGAAAAGGAGGTCATTAAACAGACAATGCTTTGTTTTTAATAGTAGCGAGTTAACAGCTGCGAGCGATATTTATTTGATTAATGAATGATTTATAAGAAATAAAAGCGTCTGAAAACGTTTTTAAAATACAGAAAAGTCTGAAAATTTCACGAAATATTTTACGGTCTGGCTGAAACGTGAAAACCAAAGCTTTGGAGGGATGACTATAAGGTTATCGCGAATCTCTTTGATTTACCGAGGTCGGACTGTGAGGTGTTACTGTGTGACCTACCCTTGTGTTATTGCTCTAAGGCGGTTCGCCCATCTAAGAAGCATCAAAATGACGTGACATGTTATCTGAAAAAGGAATATAGGTATAGATATAACCTTCTATCCTTTTTATAGAAAAATAACTTGCTGAGGTTTTTTTTTAAATTCAGTACTTAAAGGGATGAAAAGGGTGAAAACCTTAGTATTAAAACTTTCCATACAATGTTAATAAAATTCCATTTAAAATGAATTGGCTTGAAACCTGGTATGAATATTTAAAAACCAAACAAAACTACGTGGTTCAGAATTTGTTAAATAACCCTCATCTTATACTGAACAAATTTTCATACAAAATTTATATGTAAAATAAAAAAGTTTAATTAAGCGCGCTTCAACGTAGAGCTTGTCACTTAACACAGGCGAGATAGTGGGTCAAATGCAAGCTTATTGTGAATAAAAAAAAAGTTACCAACCTAAAAATTTCTAGATAAGCTCAACTTATTCTCTGCCATTATTCTTTAATCCGTAATTTAGTTTGTGAAATCCGCAGACAACGCGAAACTTAATTATCGACTTTTGCGACTATCTCGCTACCTTGACCCAATCTTCGTGACACAGAGTATAACAGCTGCTTTTGGACACCATTATTGAATTTGACACTAAAAAGACAGCCAAAAAAGAAGCGTACACTGACAAGGGAAGATTGAGAATCCGGACTCTCCAAAATCAATAAAATGATTAAGTTGTGAAGGTTATTCTGGTCAGAACGTCATATTTTATATTGGCAGCTTGGACTATACTCACTTACTTGTCAAAATCTTTGATCAGCAGAATGTGAGTCAGTGATGGGTAAGTCACGGCTTTAATCATAACACTCAATTCAGTCAATGGTCAACTCCCGTGAGGGAGCAGACATAGCCTCAGCCCTCCATTATGACCAAACATTTTTGTTTAAACCGGGAAAGCATATCTTGCCTTCCAATAATGCCACTGGCAAACCCTTCCATTCCTGTTGCAGATTCCAAAAATGCGTGGCGTCCATAAGTGGGTACATCCACGCTTCGGAGTAGCTTTACACGTTTTAGGTTTATAAAGCAGACCTCAGGAGAGCTGACCTCGTAGTCGGTAGCTCATAATAAATGCCTTTACCCTGCAAGGTGCACTGGAGGACCGTAAATTGCTCAACATTGGTGAAATGGGGTTCTGGAGTGTGGGTTTGTAAAGGTGCTTTTGTAACGATGCTAGTAGGTATTTTGGTATTTTAGGAGACAAGATAATCACTCCACAGAGCGTCTTGTCGTGCAAGGCAGGGTAGAGGGCACTAGATCGCGTGGAAGGTTACCCATACGATGGACCGACCAGATCAACTCTGCTGTTGGGGCCCCTTGCATGCAAGTGCACCAGGATATCCACTAATTGAGACAAATGGCGAGATATCGTAAGGCGCATCACATCCGCCCATAACAAAGACCTTCCTCATGACCACGACCGCTCTGGCAAGAGTGCAACGGCTGACAAAGAAAGAAAGAAAGAAATAACACTTTATTGGGTCCGCACATTTACTTACATAAACTAAGTACTAACCATTAGGTAGGTACTACTTATACGTATCTACTTATGTCTAACTGGAGTCCTTTCAAATCAAGGTACACCATAAAAAAAACATAATAGACAGGTATACATAAAAAGTAGATAGGTAGTCTAATTGATATCATGGTACCAAATTTTTTGACAATTTAGTTTAGGTCTTCATTTGAATCGCTATAAGAGTTCATGGTAGGGAGTGATTTTACATATTGAATTCTTATTGTGTATTCCTCATTGACAATCTATTGAATTAAATTTACGTGCGATGGGTTGAATTGTAATTGCAGTATGAGTAGCAGAGTTCTTTGTGATAGAGCTCGTCCGGGGTAGGACTTTCCTATTTCTGCCACCAAGCAGTAATCCTCGCATTGTTATGTTCCGGTTCGAAGGGTATGGTTTCCGGTGAAATTACAGGCACATGAGACTTTCCATCTAACGTCTCAGGGTGGTAACACGCAAGTGATATTCATGACGTTGCATGCGTATATAGGCTACGATAACCGCTGACCCTCAAGTGGGCCGTACGCTTGGTTGCCACATTAGTGGTATAAAAAAAAAGCTAATACCTATCTGTTATGTGATTGCAGGCAGTTATGCATGTTAGAAAGATTTTTTAGAGTTTTTGTTTTGATTTTATTGTGCGCGTTAATTAATACTCGTAGTTGCCTATTCACACGATGATTGTGACGTTCATAATGGCGGTTGTGACAACGTATCTCTCGTTGTTAGGTGTAATAAATCGTAAAGTAGAAGACGACTGACCCAAAACGATGCCAAAGTTGTGGCTGCAAAGGCTCTTTTATAATAATCTCTAGCCCGAGTTGCTACAGACGCGCCAGCCGCGTCCGACCTCCTTTTCAAGAAAATATAAAAAGTCGCAGAAAGAAATATTGGAAAACTACAACTTTGACCGCACGCAAGTTTGTGAGTTGTGTTTCAGAGCTTCACAAAAGCGCCGAAAAATTATAGTACAGTCAACTACGAACTAGAAAATTGATCGCCCTAATAGTATTATGATTGAACGTACCGTGCTCGTAATTTCCAACGTGGTTCCATGTCTAATAATGTTATTTTTATTCGCCCAATAAGGTGATCGCGTGCTGTGGAATTTGCAACTCGCCTTTACACTGACCCGTATCACGAAGAATTAGAGTACAGTTTTCTCGCTATTTTTGTCAGGAAACTTTGTTGGTAGACTTGGTAGTATGGAGAATTATCGTGTAGTCATTGTCTCGAAATGTCGCTTTGATCGAGTGTTTTATTCGTTACTGGCACTTTGGCGGCTCTGAGTTGATGGTATTGCTTCGAGTTGGATAGAATGGGACAAGTTGAACAGCTGTAATGCTAGTCGAAGTGGAAGGAAGAGAGATGGGTTTACTTTCCTCGTTCGATCGCTTTTAACACGTGTTTGATTTTTCCTGTAAGAAGTTCCTACCAATTAATTATCTCTCACTACTTTTACTGCAAATTTTTTATGAGTCTGAATCAGAACCACATTGTTAGGGTTATTTACACGGTTTATTAATTACATGCAAGAATTGCTTTGTCAAATTGATTTGGAACAAAATGTCAAACATTTGTTTGAAATAGGATGAATTGTCCGTGCAAACGTTATACCAAAATCATTCGTAAATCGAGTACATTTCCACCATATTATAATGGTTTACGTTGGACATGGATAGTTATATAATAATGTATTACGTTCTTGGATATGAAAATTGAAAAAAAAAATGTAAAATCTGGGTAAATGCTTTATTTTTGTCAAGTACTACATAAAATACATTATAACAACCAGAAACATTACAAACACATTTTATAACACAAATATTTGTCTTAGTTGGTGGGAACCGAACTCACAACCCAAAGTTTAAAAGTTTTAATCTACCTAGATTAAACCAGAAGAAACTCTCACGGTGCTCTGTCAAAAATATGCACTCTTTTGATATCTTAATTGGTTTTTAACTCAATGAAAGTAAAAAAAAAAGTTGTTCAAACCTTGAATAGCCAGGTAGGTAAAGATTTTGAGGTAAGCTTTAAACCTCGTTCTCTCAAGTTTGACGATAGTTCATTTTGTTGAATTCGGACCTTTTGTGAGATGAAGTGTATGTGAAAGGATGTTGAATACGGGCTTTTTATAAAGATACTATAGATTCGGCGAGTGCAGCGCAAGCTGATTACTTAAAATTATGTACTTATATTTATGTACACTACATACACTTACACACCTACACTATGCAAACATTAATCCGCACCCACCCATAAAATACCGCCACCGAATCTTATGATTAGCATTAAGTTTAACACTGTTAATCCAGTTTTCTTTTTTTTATTGTTAATATTGTTTTAGTTGTGTTTTCCTCATTTGGCCCTATTTATCTTAATATTTTTTAGTGTATATTTTTTGTGCCGCTGTTGGAAAATTCTTTTGAGGAAAAAAAAAAAAAAATGTGTGACAGTGCAGCTTTTATGGTCAGGCGTTGCGCATCAGTCGAACAACTTGATTGTCTTATCATTTGCCGATAAAAAAACTGTAACAATGTGGCATCATTGTAATAAAAAAGGTTACTATATATTGCCTAAAAAAAGGTTACTAAACATCATCTAACAAAAGAAATGTTGCACCTTGGACCCGGTTTCGTATAAATTTATTGTGTTTGTAACAGGCAGGTGTGTTGTGGTTCCTGGGATCAGTTTCAAAATGATGTCTTATTTAGTTTGCTTCGTGAATCCCTTCTTACTTATTTACTTATTACTCAAAAGAAAAACCGTTTGGACTGAGTATTAATACGAGTAGTAGTAACATTTAAAACTTTTCAACTAATGTTACGTTAAAAATCATGAGTATCTTGATATTTTTTTAAATAAAATATCATAGGTATTGGAAAAAAATATGATGCCTATTGCTATAATTATGATTTGTCGCTTGCCCTAGAAAAGTTCTAAGAATAAAAATTAGCTAAATTACTAAAAATTAAAACCTTTAGATATTAAATAATTTATAATTTTTTTGTAATCAATAAGTTGGAAACCCTGCTAGCAAAACAATCAACTGTCACGTCTAATACATATTTTGTGAGAATGTTTTAGGTGCATAATAGTTATAAAGACATAAAATAAAATACTAATTATGTTCCTAGCAAGATTTTAGAACACAGCTGTTACTATAGTTAAATTCTACGTTAAGTATTGGCACTCACAAACTAAGCAAATTAAAACCAGCCACTCCAATGAAGGTAAGCTATTAAACTAAAAGCAGTAAAAGTTTGCTATACAGGCACAACCTGGATTAATAGCACCAGGTTTTCATTCCAATGTATAGGGACTACTCGTAAGATCGCATAATTTCAGCCTTTTGAAAGCCTTGCAGACAATATCGTGAAAGTGTTCGTAGTTCAGCTTATGTCTGTGAATGCTCTGAACTTAGGTGTCACCAGCATAAGTTGAACGATATTTGCCTTGATTATTGTTTGTCGTTTTCAAAAGTAGACTCAGGTTCCAAATCCAAACGGCAGATTAAGGCAGATTGTACAGAAAACAGACTGAAGAGTATAGTCGGCCGTTTTGACGATTGTGGATTACAAAAAGCCTGATTCTCTCGACTGAATCAGGCTTTTTGTGAGACAGTGAGACCGGGCTACAGTGAGCACCGTTAGACAACGATTCATTTGTAGAAAGAATTCTACAAGAGTATAAATATGGATAAAAATGTATATTTTTGTTTTTATCCATCTCTAAATGAGTATATGATGGATAAAAATAAAAATTGAAATGCTACGCCGTGGCACCCGCCGGCGCCGTGCAGTCCGTAACACAAGAAAAACTCAATATTAAACTTATTTATAAAAGACTAGATTTATCAATCTTTAAGTACCTACTACTTAGTAGTTATGGTACCAAAAATATAGTTATTACGTACCCATAAAAGAAAAAATCACTTTGAAATACTGTAGGATTCCTGAGGTCCATATCAAAACTTGCGCAAAACTATTATTTTTCATATTTTGTAAAAGAAAAAAATTACTATTATTTTCGACTCCTGGAAGAAATACTGAGTTTTATATCGGTTTTGTGGCAAAGCTTTAGTACACGTTGTCAATTGCTGGAGTGTTTTATCAATGATAAGGGAGAAAACCAGATTGTAACTTTTCACAAGCCAATCTTCAGGCCTCCCTCACTTTCCGCCTCAAAACCCTTAGCAGAATTGTACACATTTGTTACGAGTTATGCAAGGGGTCATGACAGTGACAGCTGTCACGTGACAATGACATCTGTCAGTTGAGACCGTCACGGCGCGCGGGAGCCGCGGTCCGGGAACGTCAATCAACTCGTCCGACGGAAAGTTAAAGCAAACGGAAACAGCGGTATTGGTGACTAATATTACTTCTGAGTCAGTTGCTGTTTTAGATTTTTATGCTTTCGGTTTGGGGGAAATTTATTATGTTTAAGAAATAAGAAATTAGTTCTTTCTAAGAACTAGAAACTCTTTACAGATATTCTCCTCCTTTGATAATTTATTCAAAGGTTTACCTAGGTACCTAATTCATTACAAATACAAATACAATTCTAAAAGTAGCATAATATAAAAAATTACAAGAGATTCAATTCGTGACCGTTCTCACAATTTTATTAGAGATATTAAATAATATTTTTTTATACATAAAAGTATGTTTAAAATGTTAAAAGTATTTTCGTTATTTTTTGTATTCAATCTCAGGCGGAATGGGAAGGGGTTCAAACTGAGAAATTACTTTTTTTGTGATAATTATTAGGTATAATATATTATCTTTAGCAGTTATTTTGCCATGGATAACACTATAAACATAGCCGTCAGTATACTTTTTATTATAATACTTGGCTTGCCTACCCAATCTCTGAAATGCTCTACATTTCTTATTTTTCATTCTAATCTAAACTTCAGGTTATTGAGCGTTATTTTAAAAGTTTGGCGCGCAGTACACAATTGTTAGTTCAATTTCTGCGTGTTCTGTACTGTCACGTCTGTTATTAAGGTTAGTTATCCGGTTTCTCTCAGAACAGTTTATCTTCCATCCCATCTGATTCCTTGTTTTACGCTAAACCACCAACATTCGTAATCCCTACCCTGTGAGCGATCCCCAGACCCTTTTAATACTATTGTTAAATATATCCATTGTTGCGGCCGCAATATATCGAGCTCTTGTTTTAGTTTGTTTGCTTATTTGTCTGCCGGGCTAAATGGCTGCTCCTTTTATTTTATTAGTTGCGCTTGTGAGAACTATATTGCCTGCTCGTGAACACTATTATTAGGTGAACTACTTCAAAATAAACTAGCTAATTGTATTGTGATAACTAACAATACCAATCTGAGTATTTATCATAAAGGTACCGTTAGGAATGGCGATTTTCTTCTGTTTTGGGTCCTGTTTTATTGACAGAGCGAGCAAAGCGTCTTTATATAGACATGGCCAAAAATGCTTTTGTCCGTCAGTCAGTCAGCCAGTCAATCAGTCAGTCAGTCAGTCTGTGTGGCTGTTCTGGCCTAGGTCGCCTTTTTCAACCGATTTGGTTGAATCTTGGTATACAAGTACTATGACTATATAGAATTTGTTTGACGTTGGGGATTTTTGAATGGGGGAGTACTTTCTTCAAAAAGGGGCAAAAAAGGGGCTACTTGATATCTTCTTTATTAGATTTGATTTCGATGGTTTTGGTTTTATTTGAAAGATGGTAACTTTGAGTTAGTCTCATCGAAATTTGGTGAAGATCTGATGAGAATCGTCAGCATGATGAGCAGAATATCTCCTCAAAATGCATTAAATTGCTAACTCTAAAAGTTTGTGCTTTCGAGGTCTTCTGTTCAAGGAACTGCTAGTAGTAATAGTTTTAAGTAGACTATAAGCTTTATCACGTGATACCATGATAAAGCACCTTTAGGTATGAATCCTGGTCAATATCATATCTACCTGTTTAATAAATTTTATCAAAACCTTTTCAGTTGCTAAGACGTGATTATTGTGACAGTCGAACATCAAAACTTTTGCATTTACGGGTATAGTTAAAATTATTTATGAATTAATTAAATTGTGATTTAGATACACGATTCAAACATTGATCCTAATGAATCCTGTAAATAGTTCATTAAACTGCTGCATGCTTCAAGTAAACTTAGAAATTTACAGAAAATAAAATTTTGCGATATAAATTCAATTCAAACCTTCAAAAATGTGTAGACAGATTACGATTTCGATTTTAGTGATATTCATTTTTAAAAGCTAGTTTTTTTTAACAGAACACATATTTTTTTTATACGGCTGCATATACCTACTTGTACCTAATTGTCGTGAGAACCCGCTGCTCATATCGAATCTGGAAGATTGGGCAATAAAATATTTACTGTTCATAATTCTTCACCTGTCTTCCCTCGGAATGTAGCATTGAAATTGATATAATGCTAGCTAGTTAGATACGCTGCCATAGGCAAAGTTGATGTTTTTTTTATATACGATATTAAATGTATTTGGTTATGGTTCAACTAAAAAATACAGAACTGTAAGAAAATGTAGGTTTGAAAATATAAAGCTAGCAAGTTAGATACGCTGCCATAGGTAAAGTTAATGCTTTTTATTTATTATTTATATTTGGTTATGGTTCATCTAAATACAGAACTGAGGAAAGACTTTGTAAAAAAAAAGCTCTACAGCGACGCGCTAAGATGTTAATTTTATGGTGGTATAGTTTTGTTGGTTTTGTACACGACAAAGCTACCTCTCGCAGAGCCGCGCTACGATGCACTAGAGATTTAACGCGACGATGCTATATCGTTTATTATTAATTTGATAAGGTCTAATAAAGGTTTTCCGTTATAACCTAAAAGTTATTGGACCTATTATAGCTAACTGTGACCTAAAATCTGGTGGCTGACTCAGCAATTCATGAACTTGCGACCAAATTACCCAACCAATCTCACAATCGCCTAGAATCATAATGAAAAGAAACGATCTTCGAGTATTAATGCTCACAGATACCTTCGAATTTCATTGTGATTCTGAGAGATTTTTATCGCACAATAATCATGAGCATAAAAACGAGTTTATTGCCCGAAAACATATAGAATACCCCTTTTTGTTGGGGTGAAGATGGAATAATAATATTTTATGAGTTGAATCTGAAGAACACATTGTTGTATTTTTGCCGCAATAATGGCTCATTTCGTATTCATCTTGGATTCAAACTTTTGCTTTGAAACAAAGCTTCGCTTGTCGCAAAGAGACGGTCTGATTGGTATTCTATTTCTGGGGTTTTAGTTTTATCCACAATATTTTGTGACGAAAAACTTACAATATTGTGCAATACTGTTTACAAAAGTAGCTTTGTTGTACCCATTATAGTTTTGATAAGCTCTCTGCATTTTTTGTAATCAATCTTGTAGATAATTAAATTGTATCCTTTTTTATTATTTTATTAAATTGTAAATGTTAAATTGGATCATTAAATTGTAATATGGTAGTTACAATTCATAAATGTAGTTTATTACTTTTGGGTATACAGGCTGTACCTGTACTGGGATGAATAATAAAAGGATTCAGAGTATCTTAGAAATTATTAAAAAGGACTGTGAGTCCATGGTATTTACACTATTTATTACACGGTGTACACATATTTAATTTCCCTCTGCATGTTTCTAATAAAATGATGGAGCAGCAAATCGTGTGAGTAACAGTGTTTCATGCCTCGCGTGTCATCTCTTGTTGTACTTTCAATCTTCCACAGGAGACGCCACGTGTCGTTCCACCCCATAATTTTAATTACACGCATTGTCACTTTTATCACTATAACCATAAGGGAGCTTTTAGAACAGCTAATATGTTTTAGTCACGAGATTGTCAACTAGACGAATCCACTTTTTCGCATGATCGCACACATGTTTAGGGTTAAATAGATTAACAGCGAGATTGAAATTCAGTGGTAATGTATACTTTGTGTGTATTTAGCAGGGGTTTGTGGATATCAGAGTTGTATAGTTTGAGATGTACGCTTAATGGATCAAAATTTCGGCTTAGAAACACTACTCGTATACGCAAACTAAAAACTCTTTATTTTTTAAAACTATCATGGTTATTAAATTAAGAGTTCTCCCGTGATCATGGTGCATGTAACTGCGCCGAAATATTGGGAATCAATAAAACTCACAAATCATGGTAAATATCCCGTTTTTAGTGAAAACTAAACTAAATACGCATTCAGATGTTCCAACTCTGATGTTATCGGTTAACGTAAGACTTGGCTTACGTGTTACTAAAATAAGAAGTGCATGGTTTTTCAGTATCAAACGTAGTTTTGTTTTTATACATATAAGCACATAGCTTGTAATTTCCCCGGAAACCCTTCAAACCGGAACACAGCAATGCGAGCATTACTGCTTGGCGGCAGAAATAGGTATGGTGGTAGTCCTTCCCCGGACGAGCTCTATCACAAAGAACTCTACTACTCTTATAGTACCTATAATTAACTTCACTGACTGATCACCGTAAGCAATCATGTTTTTTTGTAAACTGACACTTACAAGCAAATAATCTCGAAAGAACGAGTTGAATAAAAATTGCTTAGTTCATTATAATCAGTCTCACACTGCGATTTCAATTCCCCTGTTTTTTGTTCGTAGAAACAGCAGGAGGCATCATGACAGCCTTCTAATGTTCCCACTGCTGGGACACTGGCCTACTCTCAGGCGAGAGTGATTGGGTCTTAATCCACCACGCGGACCCAATGCGGATTGGTGGATGGCACATGTCTTTCGAATTTTTAGTTCTTGGACATGCCGGTTTCCTCACGATGTTTTCCTTCACCGTATGAGAGCACTGGCATTGCGCACATAAATTTTTCGAACAGAAAAATCCATTGGTGCACGACCGGGTTTGAACCCACGACCTTAGGATTGGAAGGCGGGGTCACTACCACTAGACCACCGGTGCTTGTATGCCTCCTGCCTCCTGCTGAAACAGCAGGAGGCATACACTGTTATAATCCAAATCGGAGCAACCGAAGTATTTGTGACTAGTGCAACAAGACTTATTACGCGAGAATATTTTAATATTATTCACTTACTGCTCACATTTTTTGACTGTATTTGTCTTGGTACTTTTTTAAGGGTTGAGTTTGGATGTTTAGTTTTTAAATTTGGAAACATTAGTACAAGTTTTGTTTAGTTTGGGTTAGGGCTAGATAGGGCCAGTATATGACACGTAATTACAAAAGCGCTAGATTGTTCGTTGTTCGTTTCTAACTCAGTAACACCAAAATTGATCTATTAAAATGATCTATTAAAACCTACAAAGAGAAAACATCAAACTACGGCTTAGAACACAAGAGTCTAATGAATAGTTCTGTGAGTATAATTACCTAACAGTACCTAGTAACTGATAGCATCTTTCGAAATTACTTCACTACCCATCCACTTGATCGATAGCTTTACATTATGAATCCAAATGAACAGTGGTCGGTTCCCGTTCATCTAGTAGCTAAATCCAGCACTAATATAGTATAGTTGAGTCAGACAGTGAGTCAACAGTGCTTAAAATGAATAATGCTTTAGTTTCTGTCTTTTTGTTTTATCGTGTGCATTCAATGTTGAAATTTTTTGGTGGAAAATGTTTAATTGCTTTGGCTTTTCTAGTTGATTGATATGCTCGTGTGAAGCGTTTGCTTTGAATTTATCAGCTAATCACATTTAAAAATCTGGAATATTACATTTGCTCCTTTGTAAGATCATTGTCTTTGTCAATGTCGATGTTATTTTGTGATAAATATAAATAATCGCGACTATAGGAACCTAATTCTCTAGCTTGACTCTCCTTGATTTCTAGTTATAATCTTTTGTGGATGTCAAAGGGTACCTATTTTAAAATAATATATTTATAGTGAAGGATATAAGTGACGTCTAAAAAACAATATTTATGTGTTCACACATTTATTTCAGTAAGATGAATCTTGCTTTGAATACTTTATGTTATTTTCTCAAATAATTTTTCAATTAAACATTGTCGTAACTGGAGCCAGCTACTCACTGGATCAATGTAAATCAGCCCTCCAGAACCGGACTATTGTTGTGTACAAACCGGTCGAAAGCCTGATAACTTCCTGAGAGAGAAATAAGTCGTAGACGAGACGTACCTACATAGTTTCTATTTCTTATTTTGTTGTTCACATGCCTCGTTCCTTTGGCTGAAGCAGCAGACGTATTGGTTGGTTTTTCTTTAGGGATTATTTTTATTAGTAGCTGCTGGCTTCTTGTTTGTTTTAAGCTTTGCGTTTTTGTTGCGGTTGGCTCTTTTTACAGATATTGGTTTTGTTCAAATGTTTCGTTGTTGATCAAGTATTTTGTTTTGATTTCATTTGGTACGAATAATACTTGATAGTTATAATTCCTTATTAACGTATGTTTCCGTCTTCGGCCTATTGTCTAATTGAATGAAGATAGTTCTACATAACATGTAGCCAAAACTTCTACAAATATACAATTAGGTCCTAACCTACCGTAAATTTATTGTAACGTTACTAATTAAAAGATAAAAAACAGACGAAAAATCTCTGTACTATTCCGCTTAACCTTTTAACTGATGAGGTCACACAGTTACCGCAGTTAATTTCAAAAGAAAAATATCGACACGTGTTTCATCCCTCCACGGGACATCCTCAGGACCATCGACTTGTTCTCCGGCAGACGTGTTGCTCCGTCGAGCGCTGGAGCCAAAGCTTTATCTTAAAGCTAGAGCTTTATCTTGTAATGGATTTCCGCAAAGTAACGCCTGAATCTATCAATCACGTTACTAATTATTCATTCAATATTTACAATAAGTAGGTATCTATATTTTATTAAATAAGCATAGTTGACCAAATATATCCACTTAGTTTAGCATTGAATTGAAAAGCTATGCCTAAATTAAGTGAGACAGGTGAACTGGAAAGCAGGAAATTAGCGCAAATAGACTATTGGCACAAAGGAAATAACACTTAGCTCTATCACGAGAGAAAATTCAGCTCAAATCGAGGCTAACTGATCATTTACCGATGCTGACTAGTATGAATGAATATACCTTAATATTCGATAGTAGACAATTATTATTGCTAATGTTGATTAAAATATGATGATAGTGTGAATAATGAATGAACTTAGGATGTTGTTGATAAATACCTTTTTAAAAAGCAGAGAATAGAGACTTTGGTTCTAATAATGTCAGTTTAACGAGTTCATTGGATCGAAAGATATAAATCGTGAAAATTTGCAATACAAATCGCACTGCAGAGTCTAGTGCAGAGCTTTTTGTGTGCGGGTTAAAAGAAACCAGCTTATTAGCATATTCCATAGGATTCTCACCTCCTTTGCGGCAAAGAGGACCATTACAACAAAACTCACTTTTATCTATATCCTCGACAACACATTGGCGATTAAAACACACTGTTACACCCGATTTATAAACGAAATGTTGTTTCATATCATTCTTGATACTAAATCGTTGAGCCTTTGCGGCCACTTTTGTTTCATAATCACATGGTTTTTTTATTAGTACACATGGTAACACATAGATGCACTTGTGTGGTTTGATTGTGAGTTGTTTTTGAGGTTTTGTGGGTCTATTTTGTTGTATATTGTGTGGGCGTGTAAAAGGGGAGAGACGTGAACCTGCCTCGGGAACGCGGTGTGTACTGACTTGCCTTGCCAACCCAGGGCGAGGGTTTCTGAGTGCTCCCGGCCGGCGATGGCTTCCGTTCCGTTTTACTGCTTGACCAGTTGGATATCTACAATTTTATGCAATAATAAGAATATAAGAACTTAGGATCGCTTATTTATCCAACTGAACATATAAAATATGCTACAATTATACAACATTCGATAGCAAATATTTACTTGATTTATGTGTTGATTTTTTGCGTTGAACTTGGTTCGAAGGACCAATTTTTTTAATAACCTGTTTGTTTTTGAATACAAGTAGATAGGTAAGTATTTTTATTCAAAGCTACTGATTGTTTATAAATATAAGATAATAATAATAAGATTGAGCGTATCTTATAAATTCGATTAGCTTTTTTTATCTATTGGTTTTGACATGCTGCGTGTCTGTATGGTTTCACACAAGCTCTAAATTATTGGTTCTTATTTTAATATAAGAGTAAATCGTAATCGTAATGTATTCAACATCTATATTATATTTAAACTTTTGAATTATATCTGTACCTAAAGCTCTGCGTCAAACGAAACGTTACCAGACATTAGCGACATTAGCTCTATCTCGCTTGCACAGTTACATCGTCGCGGTTGTTCCTACCCCAAATTCACCCTTCTCATTGCAGAATTCTATCGCCCAGCTTAACGTGACCTCTAAAAGTCCTACATACACCCGTAATTTTGCTAGTAATCGAGGTACATTTTACAATGGTCGTTGAAGGCCTACGATTTCAGGGCTAACAAATTAGAAAGGGGAGAAAAAATGCTCAAACGTCAGGTTTATTGACATTTTGCTGGGCCTTAATTAAGGATTATCGGCCCACTAAAGTTATCGACACACCGTAAAATTTTAGCGGTTTTTTGTTTAAATGCGGAACGGGCTATCATTAAAAACCGTTTTATGAAATCGGTATAACCACCAACTTTATTAATTAGAAGCTTTGATTTAATAATTTTCATTGCTTATTAAATAAGTAGGTCTGTTTTCTAGATATCTTACTAATATTATAAAAGGTAAAGTTTTATGTTTGTATGTTTGTAGGAGTATCACGCCGCACTTTTACGGATTCAAATAAAATTTTATACAAAGGTAGAATATATCCTAGAATAATATACATACTACTTTTTCCACGCGAACGAAGTCGCGGGCAGCAGCAGCAGTTATTCATGTTAAGTATATTATTATGCGTCTTAGGGTGCCTTACCCATATACCTACTCGTACTCGTACTAATAATAGTGAAATTACTGGGCAAAAGTCTCTTCATAACTAACTGCGGAGCCCTGGTAGGCGGAGTTACTCCGGTCCTAAGGTCGTGGGTTTGAATCCGGATTCACCAATGGATTTTTATATTCAAAAATGTATGTGCGCAATGCCAGTGCTCTTATACGGTAAAGGAAAACATCGTGAGGAAACCGGCTTGTTCAACAACTAACAATTCGAAAGACATGTGCCATCCGCCAATCCGCATTGGGTCCGCGTGGTGGATTAAGACCCAATCACGCTGGAGAGTACGCCAATGTCCCAGCAGTGGGAACATTAGAAGGCTATCATGTGGAGTCGTCGAAGTGACGAGATTTGAAAGCTTTGGGTGGCACTGCAGCTGTTAGATGGTCAAGCGTGGCGCTAAACATGCGAGCGACTTGACCATCTTGTTACTTGCTGACATAAAAAAAATGGATACTGAGTGCTTAGCACGAAAACTTGTTCGACAATCGTAAATGTACTAAACGTATCATCCAGCTGTCAAATTGTATCGGATTAACATCCCTCTTTAGTGCGTTAAATAAACTACCAAATTCCATACAAATTGACAGCGGACGTTTCAGGTTAAAGATATTTATTCTCAAAAGAAATTTACATTTCACTTCATGAGATTACAACACTATTGTACGTTTACGATTGTCAAAAGAGTTTCTCGTGCTCTGCTGTAAAAGACGCATATTTGAGAAATAACATATTCATAATTATTAATTAATAACGTCAAAAACCTTTATTTTTAGTATTGGCAAAATAAAAGACAAACCCGAATAATAAAAACACTGTCGATAAATACTTTATAAAGATTGTGTGTCAGTAGATATATATTATATAAATTATTTGTATGAAATTTTACATAGCGCCTCTGCAGTGTATATTTTGAACTAAACTATCTAGTAAAAGCACGAAATTCAGATTAAAAATCATGCTAGTGAATGTATCTCAAACAACTTTGTGAGTTAGCAAGTGCAAGTAATATTCGCTAGATGTCTCTGCTAAAACTTGTTTTAAACGTACCTACGTTTATTTATTTAATACTAAACTATATAGACTATAGTGGAATTTTTAGTTCACCTTTTTTTACAACTTTAGAAAGTTCATCTTTAAAAAGGGGTAAAAATGGTTTAAAATTAAAATTCTATCGCGTAGTATTTATGCTCTACACTACATAAATAAAAATACAAATTTGTTTTCTCTACCCTTTTAATATTTTACATGATTATGCCAATTTCAACATAGGTTATTTCATTTAATATAAAAAAAATTACACGTTTTATACACTTATATTCTACTGTTTAACCTTATAAAACCATTATTTATATTTTATACAAATATATAAAATTTGCAAGAACTGACTGGTATGAGTAGTAATAGAACAACTGTAAATTTAGTCCACTGTAAACTATAATTATTATAAAATTAATTGGAATGCTTTTGTCAATCTCAATAGCACAATATTTTTTCATATATGATATTGGAATTTCGGTATATTTTTACTTAACTAATGGACGGAAAATTAAATGATATTTTCACATTTTAATAAGTACATATTCCTTTTTTTTCACTGGAGTTGAATTTCAATCTTAAAACTAAGTAAAGCTCAGAATGGACGGGAATAACATTAAAAAAAAAAAACTTCTTATTCAAATAGCTGGGATTTGAATTATTCCTTCCTTGCGTAGAAAAATCAACAAAGGTTATCTACTCATGTTAAAATAAGTAAATAATTTATTATTATTTATGTGAAGCCATTCGGATAGACCTTTGCTCAGCTGTAGGACGATATAAATTGTATTAAATAACACAAAAAATAATAAAAACTAAAAACAGCTATTTTAAATCGATTCAAATGCATGAATAAAATTAAAATTCACCGAAGAAATAGGCAAGATACCACGTGAGGTAGATACAAAAGTAAAAAAAAAGTAAAATTAACAGTACTGAAACGTAAAGGTTAATGTTTTTATTTACAACAGCTTAACCTATATAGCTACGCATAGCTCGCAGTGGACAATCGGCTTTACAACTTGGCTGTAGCATTACATAGAGCTTGAGATAATAAGCATTCTAAAAAAATTAAATTAGATACATTTTAGATGCTTAGACATCATATCGATGGTATTCTTCTTACTATATTAACTAAATCAGGCAACATTTTTTATTTTTGAATTGGTCAGTAATCTCTATTAAACTGATTTGTACGCGTATGTATGACTGAAATATAAATTTATATTGTTATTTACTAAGTATAAACCAAATAACTCAGAATTTTGAATTTTAATAAAAAAATTACAAAATTAAATTACTATTAAGTACATATTATTTTTGTCCAAGTTTGAATATAATTATTTGAGTTCATTGAACTGGTGAATTTACAAAGAAAGACTATCCTTCGATTAATGATCAAAGGTATTGAGCAAGGATTTATTTTTATAAGTACATAAACATTTACTCAAAATGTTGTAGCTTTTTATTTACAACTATTTACCTAATTTGTGTTATAACTATTTTTAATGTAATATTTTTTAATAAAAATATTAAAATAAATAAAACAAAATAATGTTGGTAATTTTCAATAGTACTTTGTCAAATTAACCAAAATCAATCAGCCAATTTCCACTTTGTAAATCTAGCAGCCTCCTTTATAACTAACTTTTTACACCAATCGGTCGGTAACTAATACAGTTTTAATATCCCAATAATCTCGACTACTCAGTACTTTCAGTAAAACCATAAAAGCTACGGTTTCGAAGTAGCGACTATCATTATGACAGTCGTGTAGCTCGTATATTTATTAACATAAGGTTGAAAATCGCGGTTACTGCTTAAGAAACCACTGCATCAGCTAAAGGTTATTGCAGTTTTTCTTTCTCTGTCCCATTATGTATGTGACTATTTGTGAAGCCATTCATCAAGCAGCCATTCGAGTCAAGGTAGCAGTTTTCATTTATCGCATAGCCGTTTGCGAAGAAACCATTGTCAGTAACGTGACCATTACCAGTAGCAATGTGGCCATTACCAGTTACAATGTGGCCATTACCAGTTACAACGTGGCCATTACCAGTTACAACATTTCCGTTTTCAGTAACAATATGGCCATTTCCCGTTACAACGTGACCGTTTTTAATGTGTCCGTTTTCAGATGTGATATGGGCATTTTCGTTTTTGATATGCCCGTTTGCTAGGGCCACGTTGTTATTGTTGGCTTCTTTCTGTTTTGGTCTCTTATCTTTGTAAGCTTGGATATAAAAGTTCGTGAAAAGGACGATGAAGATACTTGAGTGGAGAATGAGACCGGAAGCGATGAATCTGAAATAAAAAAACAACTTTAAAGTTAACTCTCTAAATGAAAAATAAGTAAAACCTCTAACAAAGAAGAGATAAAAGATAATAATCTTAAAGTTTAGAATTTAAAATATAAGGGCCTTATTCATAATCGAACTCAACCTCAGTTAGCTAACATTCGCTAGTGGCAAAATAAAAATGAATATTGATCCACAATAAAAGAATCCCCCTTCAGTCATGACCTAACAATTTAAAAAGTCTGGAACCAACTGCTTAACGTGCTCTCCGAAGCACGGAAGTGCTTAGATAAATAGCCACTGGCGGTCGCCCATCCATATGGTGACCACGCGGTTGATCTGTTAAGAACATAGTCAGTGAAGCCACAAGCGCTTCGCTGTACGTCAAGGGAAAAAAGCGGGAAAAGTATTACTCTCATATGAGTCACGCAATCTGGCTTATTGGGCCATTTTATCCCCCAGTTTTCCAGGTCACAGAAGACCTGATAGTTGGCATTGCACATGATTCCATGTTGCGCTACTAACTCGTATTTGAATGCATTTCAACGAAGCTTTTGCAATTGCTTTTTGCAGAACTGCAATTTACACCATGTCTCTTACAAAGGCTTGAAGGCTGGCGATGATTTGATCTTTTGAAAGACTACTGCATTGATTTTAATCTACTTTCAACATAATTCAACATCATTATTATATCAGCCAGTAGACGTCCACTTCTGGTCTTACCCAAAGACCATGACGACCAATCTGGAGCCTTCACCATCCAACTTTCTGCGACCGATTTAATATCATCGGTCTATCGGTTGGTGGGCCGTTTGTACTACATTTCCTAGTGCCAATATTGCCGTGTCGTATTGTCGTGTGTCTTCTAGATGACCACTGGTGGTACAAGTACTTAGTTGTACCAAAATCTTTTGCTTCTATTATTTCTATTATATCTGTTAGTTTGAAATCTTATTGCACTAAAGTTAAAGTGGGTTATCCTGTGTCTTTTGTCATATTTGGTTGGTTGTGCTATAAATAAACTACGAAGATAACTTGTGATCTTACGAGTATTGATTATAAGATAATAGTAAAGCTTACAGACCATAGACTAACGATATAAAGTGACAATTAACAAGGTTCACCACACATCCGTGAATCGTCTAAGATTAGTTGTCACCGACATAAAATGAGCCATGAATTTGCCATCGTTTATTGCTTTCAAAAGACCCTCTACTCATTGAGCATAAACCCTTCGATATGGGTACTGAACTAACTAGTTGCTCTTTTTAAAGTAAACACTTACTTTGGATATCCGCAGTCGTAGACCAACGCACTGATGGAGTGGAACAGAACCATAAAAAACTGCGCCTGGAAAAATAACCGAATAATTAACACAAGCTTTAAAATCATAGATAAAGAATGACGGTTTTATAACCTAAGCAAGTTTTAGTAATCTACCAGTGGCACCAATCAGCGTCGCGTTATATACAGTCATCTTCTTTGATAAATTCCCGCAAAATGTTATAAAACTATCTGTGGTAATCGGGAACAGTACTCTTTTACGGAATAAAAAACCTATATCTTATTTCCGGTCAAAAGTATCTATGTTATCAGTCAATTCGGTTCAGTGGCTATCGAGTTACAAAGGAACAAGCATCCAACATCCAAACATTCGCATTTATAATATTAGTATGATAGTGTGAAGTGTGATCGTGTGATCATGTGATGTGTTTTCTGATCGCGAAAGTAAAAAAACATTATAATGATGTCTGATATTCTTTTGTCAACAACGATCAAGGTAACAAGTTCTAGTGTGAAACAGATACGTGTTGCACTAGGAGAAAGGATACGGCGTTCCGCAGGGTGTTGAAATCAGAATGCTGCCCCTGCGCAAATGCACTTCGGCTATTTTAACTTGTTTTGGCATGTGTCTGAGCCTGATGCATTGCAGTAAGGTGTTTCGTCTCGTGATCTCTATATATGACGCTGTCTCATTTGTGGTGCTGTCGGTGATTTATCTTCTTATATTTGTATGGTTTATGCGGCTGTGTTTGCCAATTGTAGGTGATTTAGCTGTTTGTCGTACCTCTGGATTTGTCAAAGGCGTACGTACGACATGTCCAGAGGTACGACAAACACTTCGCAATAGTGTTTCTATTACTCTTTGGTCGTATAAAAAATCTAAAACCAGTACTTTGAAGCATCTTTTCATAACTTTGTGGCAGCGGTTCTTGAATGAAACTCGAACCTACACCGAAAAATGCACCAATCAAAGACACTCGTTATTCTTTCGACACAGATTTTTTCCTATTACGACTTTGACATATCCATTACGATATCAACCAACATGGCCAAAAGGGCTAGACCGGTTAGCGCCATCTATTGAGGCACTACTTTTTTAATTTATTGTAAAATATTTGGATATTTTTGTATATTTCATTTAGGGACCGATTTGAATGAAACTTGGAATATAATAGTAATATTTGGACTTAGAATAGCATATAGCCTAGGTTTTAGGTCGCTACCACGCGAGACAAAACTAAGACATGTCCGTTTTCTGTGGTTTTTACAACTATAAAGTCTATTTTGCCATTTTTATTGCAATTTCAAGCTAAGTTATGAATTTTGTAGGTAGGCATATATATTTGGCGCGCAGTGTAATTGAATCGAGTATCGTAATCCTAGCAACTTGCGCAATATATCCCGTCTCTAGGAATTCTAGGTGCGGTACTGCGTCCTTAAATGTTAGCTTCTGCGAAAACTATGGTTTACCTACGGAAGTGTTTCGAAACTTTATTCAAATGTATAAAACCTACTCGTTTTTGATACCTGTTTTGCTTAGGCCTAAGCGCAAGGAACAGGTATTTATACCCGGGTATAAATAAAGTTTAAAATACCTGAATCTAGGTAAGCATTTTCGCAAGAAGGATCAAAACATACAAAATAAATTGTTTACAAAATCATTGAAATTGAAAAAACAAATACAATAAAATAAATAAACAGTTAATTCTAATCAAATTCACGTATGTAATAAAATAAATAATTATCTCAACAAAAAACTAGAAACAATTTCCACATTCGTTTATTGAGCTACCAGCATGATAGGTATCTAATACTGATAGTTCTATAGCTATTGAAAACTTTCAATCATAAATTCATTAAAGAAACTGTCTTTTATACTGTCTCTTCGTATAGTAAGTACAATTTAGTACTTGCTTTGATAAAATAAATTACAAAAGAGCAAAAAACGAGTGGCTAGGTCAGTCGACTAAAAGCTGAAATGTACTGAGTTTTCATGTAATCATCATGACAGCCTTCTAATGTTCCCACTGCTGGGACACTGGCCTACTCTCGAGTGAGAGTGATTGAGTCTTAATTCACCAATGCGGGTTGGTTGATGGCACGTATTTCGAATTTTTGGTTCTTGGGCATGCCTGGTTTCTCACGGTGTTTTCCTTCGCCGTATGAGAGCACTGGCATTGGCTCTTACATTTTTCGAATGGAAAAATCAATTGGTGCAAGACTGGGATCGAACTCAGAACCTTAGGATTGGAAGAGTTCAATACTTCACAACTACTTCAATAATTATTAAAATACTTTTCTAGTATTAAAAGTATTTATTAAAAAAAATCTAGTGATAGTTTTGATTGGTATTCTATTTTTTTTTTTTATTAGTATTTTGCGGATCATTTAGTAAAGCGCCAATTCCACGCACCCCTGCCTAGAAGAATCTGACCACAAACTATTTTGTCATTTGTCCTAGGCTGGGTTCCTAGTTATTTTTTGATTATCCCTTTTCATTTTATACTAAGTTTAAACGTAGACTCATAGCGCAGTGTGTGTTAAAACCGAGTGAGTCAGCTCTTTTAATAATGCGCTGTAACTTTATAGCTAACAAGGACTTTGCTGAGTACAAGTCATGCTGACTAATGCGCTGTCTCTCTTTGTTGTATTTTTTAATGCGATTTCACTTTTGCGTATACAAATATTTTTTTTAGACTTTGAGATAGGTATAGTTTGTAGAGATAGGCACAATTCTATCTTTAAAACAGTGTTTTTTTATGTACTAAGATTGGTAGAGTTTGTAGAGTTAGGCAAAGAATCAAAGTGAAATGAGAGCTCTGTCAACGTCGAATCATAACATACTTTAGTTCTATAAAAATAGAGTTCAAATTACAAGACGAGATCTTACTCACCGTGCTACGGATAAGTTAAAAACTCTTCGCCTTATTGACACTTAATTTTACATAGGTATTTAATTAATATATTTTTTCAACATATTATCAATAAATGCCAAGTATTCATATTTTATTTATTTTTATACACAGAAAAAAAACATAAAATAAAAATTAATAATCTAAATATCTATTAGATCATTTAAATAGTAAAGCTATGAACATAATTTATCGAAATATAACTTCACCGGGCTTTCTTTCTTTATTCTTTATTCTTTATTGTACACAATAAGCATATACATTAAAACTTATATAAAGGACATGTACAAAGGCGAGCTTAACCCTAAATAGAGTTCTCTTCCAGCAAACCTTCAAAAGAGAGAGACTTTAATTTCTTTCAGTCTTCTTTGTCTCGTTTCTATTGTTTTTTTTATTTCTTTTATATCTCTTTATTGTAATTGTAACTATTGGTCATTTATAAGCTAGAAGGAGCAATTGTCTGTAATTGTTTTGTAAGAAATAAGTAGACCGTGCTAAGTGCTTGGAGTTAGCACCCGTTTCTAGCGTTATCAAGCCATTAACGACTCTGCAAACGTCAAATATTTCGTAACAAAACACTTTTAAGAGATCAGGGTCTATGAGTGGGTCGTCCTCTACTTCATCATCATCATCATGACAGCCTTCTAATGTTCCCACTGCTGGGACACTGGCCTACTCTCAGGCGAGAGTGATTGGGTCTTAATCCACCACGCAGACCCAATGCGGATTGGTGGATGGCACATGTCTTTCGAATTTTTAGTTCTTGGACATGCCGGTTTCCTCACGATGTTTTCCTTCACTTCGCTTCCTAGTAATTACTTTAGTTGTGCCCTGGAGTTCTCCCTATCTAGCCCCAAGCTAAGCAGAGCTTGTATGGGTTCTAGAGACTGATATGCATAATACAATACAATACCTATATAGATATTTTTTATTATACATAGAAAATACCCAGAGCATCCGGAACAAATATTTGTAGATCGTACAAACATTTGTTCCGAGGCGGGAATCAAACCGCAACCTCCGCGTAGCAGGCGGACCTTCGCCCGCCGCGCCACATCGGTCGTTAGAGGAAAGGAAGTAGAATATTCTTTTTTTTTTCTTTCATGCTAGTTGTTGCATGGTTTTATTCATGTCAGAAAAGGACAAGACTATCAAGGCGTCTGATGTTAAGCGCCACGTCTGACCATAACAGTTGAATTATTAGCAGCTTTTAAGTAGATATGGTTTTTATTACTCACCAGCTGAAGAGTGGTAAGGTGTTTCTTCCACCACAAGTACTTCTGGTACTTAGGCCCCATAGCCGCGACCATGTAGTACGCGTACATAATCACATGGACCAGGTTGTTGACGATATTCGAGAAGGTTCCGTGACCACCTAGAATGGAAGACATAAGTTATGACAAGTCAATACGCAAAGATTTCTATATGTCTATAGTCAAAGTCAATACGCATGAAATGAAATGAATTTTTTTTTTGGCAAACACACGAACGCTAAACGGACATAGAACGCCAACTTATGCAATAAAACATTAAAAACAAAGAGTTGTTTACACAAAAACACAGCTTATACAGTGTGTAAAAAGACTACGTCCGAAAACGAAAGGGGGTGGTACATCACCCCAAAACTTATATAACAAAAATTCCGCTCTGTGCGAATGAGATAAGCTAACTCCGGACATAGTTTAAGCTCATCTAAACAATTAAAAAAAATGAAACTATTAATTATTTCTTAAATATTAACGCTATTAAAATTCAAAATAAAATTGTTTCATAAAATACCTTACCTACCTTTCATAACTACTCGTTACTGTCTTGCCTTTCTATGTACCTACCTAATAATAAACGTCGGTCTGCCTTCACCTATTGTTGTGTCCTATTGGGTGCACATTGTGATCCACGATTTGTATTTTCACCCCACGTACCTACCAATGTGATGACAATAAAAATATTGAGTATTGAGTACAATTCACCAAACAACGCAGAACGCTGCTTTTAGAAATGTTTATAAATAGTCATAAAGTGAACGTCGTGTGTTCTCAATGTCTTTGGTCGTGTGTGTTTTAACCTAATACACTATTGAACGGTTAAGTATAGGTTTTAGAATTTTATAATATCAAAAAAAAACATTTTTCTCAAGCGGAATAGAAAAAAAATGCAATATTACCTACCCTTGGTGTGTTCTCTAAAATAAATGAGCCGAGTCACGTCACTAACTAAACAACCTTTTTCTAATAACCACCTACACATCCCTACTGATCGAGATTTTAGCCCGGATTGACAGCTTAACGTGCCTTCTGAAGCACGGATTGGGTCGGTGGCCGTGCTACGCATGACCACTCACCAGCAATGAACTTGGCGCCACGCCTCAGAGCGTGGTGTAAACTGATAGCTCAGGAGAGAGTGAAATGGAGGGAGTTGAATCAGTACACCAACAACAGCTGAGCTCTTAGAACCAAACACTAAACTGACATACCGACATTTATAACTGACATGATAATGCTAAGCCCATCTCAAATCTTGGCGGTGCGAGGTTGCATCGTGGTTTTGAGTTTCGGAGATGATGATGAAAGAACCTTTTAATACAACCTTCTTTTGTTCCCCATGACTTTTAAGCTAGAGTGATTTTCTGAGGACTTAATTCACCACGCGGTCCAAATGCTTATTGATGGAAGTCACATGTTTTTTTGAATTTTAGGTCTTTAAATAATCCTATTTCCTTACGATGTAAACTTTCACTGTTTGAGAGCATTAGCAGAGCATATACTTTATTGAGTTTAAAACTCTTTTGGTACTGGACTTGCTTGACATGTAGGTTTAAAAGACAGGTGCACATCACCAGTTTTGTGATAGTGAACACTTCGTCATATATTGCACTATTGCAGTTTACTGCTGGACATAGGTCTTGCCCATTGCGCGCCACTGAGCCCAGTCTTCGGCTCTCCCATCCAGTTTTTACCAGCCAACCTGCGCAAGTCGCTGCTCCATCAAGCTGGAGAGCTTGGAGTAAACACTTACCAGCAATGAATTTTACCAGCAGCCACGCCTCGAAGGGCGTCAGTGAGTGGTGGTACAGATGGAGCCACGTGATCTGGCTCTTCTTCTTCCTCAGCACAAAGAATATTGTGTCTGCGAACTCTGATAGCTTTGAGAAGTAGTACACCCAGCATAGATGCAGCATCTGAAACAAAGTAACTGATAGTGTGACCTTCAAAGACGTATAAATTTTGTTTTTCTGCTTTGTGGCTCTAATAGGTATCATCAACATCATGATGATGTCAACATCAACATCATCATATCGGGTTTTTACCATTCATCCCTAAGTCTTGTCCCTACTGGGGACAAGCTGAAAAAAAGCTTCCCGCTCTTCCCTGAGTAGTAGTAGATTGAAAAGGATTTGGGTGGACCAAAATGGGCCCCCCACTAAAATAATGAAGTTGTATTTTTGGCAGGACATTAAGACACACACCCTACGAATATTTACGTCTTGAGTTCTTACTATCGGTTCTTCTTAATGCCACAGGATGATCCGGAGCGGAAGGAAGTCAGCATTCTGCTAATCGTCTTATCAGTTTAAGAGATAGCCGTATGTAGAAATTCTCCGATTTTTGTATTGAGTTGCAAAATTACAAGGAAAAGTATTTTTCAGGATGTTAGCTTTGTGGTTTGCCGTTTGCTTGGTGTTTAATGTCTTTGCTTGTGTTTAAATGTTTTTGGTTCCAACTTTGTTACAGCTTTCAATTCAATTTGTTTATTTTAGCTCAATAAAATGCAAGGGGAACATATAATGTTACACCCATAGAATAATTAATTAAAAATAACTTAAAGTAATGGGACACACAAACTGGGACACACAATTTTACAAGCGCATGACACTATGTGTGCGCGTCCAGTGCTTCATGAAAGCACAGTCCGTGTCCAGCCTTCCTGGTATAACATTCAGATAGCTATTGGTACGCCCCTAACCCGGCGCATCAGGGATGCTGTTCTGTTGCAGATGATTGCGTAAAAGTCATCAACGCGGGACTCTGCAAACATCCCGAACGCTTTACTGAGTTTGCGGCTAAATGGCACTGTAAAAATGTCCGCATGTAATTATTATAAACAGATGTTACCAAAGATCACCCTCGTAAGTCACCTCACCTCTGATCACCTCGGAGTGCTCGTGACGTAGCTGGCTAAGTTGTTCATAACAGATCAACGAAGTTAAGCACTGTTCCGCGGGGTCATTATTTGGATGGGTGACCGCCAGTGGCAATTTCAACTGAGCACTCCCGTGCTTCGGAGGGCGCGTTAAGTTGTCGGTCCCGGCTTTTTCAAAGTTGTTAGGCCATGACAGAGGCCTTCGGGCGGCCTAGAAACTCATTCAGTCACCAGAGTTGGCCACTGACTATACGAACTTACTTACCCTCGTAATTCGTTTCACAACAGGCCCTTAGCATCCCATTATTAAACCTCCAATTACCAATCAGATTTTGTCACTCCTCAATCAGCATTAAATCAATGAGGCCATACTTTCGCACTTGACCATCGTCATGAACTTGCTTACGTAAAGTGAAAGTTACACCTCAACGTGTGAGCCTGTGGCTCAGTTTACGTCAGGGCAACTTGTTGCACAACACGAAAGCAAGGTAAGCGATTTAGTTATTGAGCTTTTCTTAAAGGTTTTGTCTTATTTTTCGACATAAGGCTGTTATTACGAGTATTATTAGCTTTTTGCGGTTATTATGTCACTGTGGCCATGTAGGCCTTGTTGCGGTCGCTGTTTTTTGGATGCGTTTACAGTTCTCCTAAGCCTTGCAAATACTAAAAATTAAAGGACTTGCTTGGGGGTGATGTTTCTTAGATCATCTCAGCTGAGGACGTATTGTTAGCAAGTAATTAATAGAAGATTAAGGAGTGACAGAATTTGCTGTAATTGACAAAAGCGTCGAAAAAAAATTGCAGTAGGTAGAAAACTGGCATAGTAATTTCACGTCAACTGCGGTGGCGCGGTTCCCGGTTGAGAAGTAAAAGGTTGCGGTTTCGATTCCCGCTGCGGTACAAATGCTTGCATGATCTTCAAATATCTAGTAGAAACTAGGCGTTCTGATATCTACAAAAACGTTAATCTATGTGTGGGAGTTAGACTGATGGATGTGTTTAAGGTTGATGTGATTATCTAGGCTCCAAAAAGTAAAATAAGATAAAATTGTTGCTATATTGATTGACTTTTTGCTGTTAATCTATAGGTAATAAAACGCATTTTCTTTTTTTTATATATAGGTGGATATACCGTAATATCCAAGTAAAGTTATTATAATTATTATTATTTTTATAGTTTATTTTATTAAAGTTTTATAACGCACGCTTTTAATAATTAACAATAACTCACGAGCAGTTATAACGAAATGCCTCTGGGTTGATTTCATTTCACGAAACGCAATTAAAAACATTCAATGCATTGTGTAATTGAACTGTAATGAAAATAATGAGTAAAGTGCATTCCTGACCTCCTGCAGATTTGAATATTATTGCGTAAGCTTTGAATCAAGCAAGTAACTGATATTTGCTTAAATTTTACTTTAAGGTGCCTAGTATAAAAATAATTATTATAAAAAACTATGAATAAAAAGAAACCAATAAAAAATTTGGCTTCTTTTTGAAACCTAACCGTTTTTTCCGTCATTTCTATACTAAACAGTGACACCCCATATTATACACAAATATTGAAGCAGATTTATAGAGTAATAGTGTGATATTTAAATATTGGTACTACGAGTAAATTTATATTTTTATTATGATGAGAGTCCGAAACAAATCACTGTAACCCTACAGTGCAGGCTCATTGTGTGGGGAACAGAGCTACGTCAGGTACTACCAACACTACAGTACCAAAATATTATGATCACTTACCACCATCTGTAAATTGGTAGTTATATGAGACTGTTGTGTCAGATTTATGTAAGAACTAATTTTTCTTTTTTTTTATACAACTGAAGTGGCAACCAAGCGTACGGCCAAGATGGTAAGCGGTTACCGCAGCCTATGGACGCTTGCAATACCAGAGGTATTACTCGCGGGTGGCCACCTTGAGGCTAAGATCGAAAGCCTCATATGCCAGCAATTTCACTGGAAACCAAACCCTTCACACCCGAACACAGCAATGCGAGCATGACTGCGGCAGAAATAGGTAAGGTGGTAGTCCTTCCCCTGAC
This sequence comes from Colostygia pectinataria, assembly GCA_951394395.1. Lineage (NCBI taxonomy): Eukaryota > Metazoa > Arthropoda > Insecta > Lepidoptera > Geometridae > Colostygia > Colostygia pectinataria. Next base: position 11,562,217 of record OX596353.1, on the reverse strand, counting down.
GAGCTCTATCACAAAGAACTCTTTTACTCTCTAAATTAACATAGTCATCAAACACAAACTTTTATAGCATTAGCGCACCAGCCTTTATGAGTTTATTAGGGTAACGGATGAGTACTAAAGATTTGTTGTCATAACGAACTTATTCCTAATAATCTTGTGATGGAATTCTGCAAAGCCATGCGTGAATCAGTGAATTATAAAACACGGAAGGTTTGGAGTTCGATTCGCACTATTCGATCATAGTAATGAAGGTTATCCTCATTGAAACTGATGAAATACTTAAGATTATAATGAAATACTCTTCCGATTTGTAAACCATCAAGTAGTATTAAGTAATATTAAGTGTTCCTGTTATAATAGGAACAGGACATCCCTATTATAACAGGCTATAATCGATTAAACTCACGTCAGTCAATGCGTTTGTAATGTCCTGTGATGTAATGGCAATTTTTTTACTATCGACTAACGTTCACACCGTTAGGGAAAAAATCCTCTGTCTAAATTTTTTTTTTCTCTGGGTTAATCTGCAAACAGTTTTGCAACTATAAGCAAATGTGTTGTGAGTTGTAGTGTCTTGTGTGTGTCCACTCTTGGTGCACAATTTCTTTATGATCAGCTACCGTCGCAGTTCTTGTGTTTGGATATCATGTCGTTTGAGCCGTTAATGGTAGCCTAGTTGTATTAGCTAAGCTGCCAGCTTTATCTACGTAACACTAGTATAGATAGGAAATAGTTTTCCTTACCTTAACACCGCACGCACTAAGTAAGTGTCGTATTATTTTTATTATATTATTATTCTGGTGACAGAGTTTCTAGGCCGCCCGCGACTGCTTAACGTGCCCTCTGAAGCACGGGAGCTTGCAGTTGAAATTGCTACTGGCGGTCACCCATCCAAATGATGACTACGCGGAACAGTGCTTAATTTTGTTGATCTGTAAAGAACAACTTAGCCAGCTACTGAGCTTAACTACTACAGCTATTGCACACACTGTGGCGGCATAGAAAAAAAAACCCTGTAGGTACCTAATACTAGATTTTCAGTAATCATTGACAGCATTATATTCCCACTGGTCTTTTCTAGAGCAAGAGTCACGACGCGGATCTAGTACTGGATGGCACATGTCATTAACATAAATTTTTCAGTATTGAAATGTTGATAAATGTAAGTTTGAACAATGAGTCAGTGGACAATCTTGGTGATGAAGCATACCTATAGGCAGCCCGAAGGCATGACTTAACGAACGATAGACAGGACTTTCGAATTTTTTGCTTTCAGATTAGGCCAATTTTTTTGCAAGGTTACAATAATGGTCATGTCTAAAGCCAAGTAAATAAATACAATTATAAAATAATAGATACAAATGAATAAATTCTTCAAGATTGACCAGTTATAATAAATCATTAATATGATAAATAAAAATAGTCATTAATCAAAAGCTAAATTTATACAGAAATCCAGTTTTAAATAATTTACATAATTATATAATACTATTCGCAGATCGGAAGGTCGAAAGGTTATTGGCATCACAGCTATCGACCGGTTATGTGAGCAAATGATTATGTCTAACCGTTAAACAGTGTTTGCAATACTCGTGAAACTATAGGGGAAAGTTTGTCTGGATGTTCGTCTATTGTTCAATCAAGTTGCAATGTCATAGGGTCATTCTTAAAGATCCTTCACTAATAGAAAGCTACACTATTCTCGTGTGATAGATAAGTTATGATTTATGATTTACTACCTGCGGTTAAACGGTTTTTATTCCACGGGAACCCGGAATAAAAGTAGCTTAGGCTATTTTAGACTATAATCTATGCATGAGCCAAATTTCATATAGATCCATTCATCTGTTTGGGCTTGATGCTTCCACAAACGTACAAACATCCAACCTTTCCCCTTTTTTATTATTAGTGTGATTAAGGAAACCCTGGTGGTAGGATTTTTTTAGCAAGAGTTTTTCATGGTAGGTACCGCCGCAGTAGCAGATATTCTGCATCCAAGCAGTAGTGTGCAAGCATTACTGTGTTTAGGTTTGAAAGGCACTGTAGGAAGTGAAATTACTGGACGAAAGATACTTAATAACTAAGTCTCGGGGTGACGAGTGCAGTGCAGTGACACGCAGAACTTTAAAACTCAATTTTTGGGTGACTGCAGGTGTTATAGTCAGGTACTCGTAAAGCAAACGATTTGACCGACTTGATGACATAAAAAATATATTATTTATGCTTCCGTTTAATCAAGTTTCACTTAGTTACTTAGTTTATTAACTTTGTATATTTTTTTTTATCCCTCTAATTTGCAAACAAGCGTACGGCTTACTTGATGTTAAGCGGTTACCGTAGCCTATGTACACTTGCAACATTAGAGATATTACTTGCGCATGCGACCCAGATCTAAAATCTCATGTGCCTGTAATTTCCATATTCCACACAATGCGAGCATTACTGCTTGGCGGCAGAAATGGGGCGATAGTTCTTCTCCGGACCAGCTCTATCACAAAAAACTCTACCACTCTTGTAAATTAGACATTAAATCTATCTATCTACTATCGGTATTCTACAAGATTCATTTTGGTGATTGTGCGCAGGATCTTCACGACCTTATCCCTCCATGCCCTTTGTAACTTGTTCTACTACTACTTCTACAGGCGTACGGCAGCGTACCACCCGTATTTGGACGACATCCCACCATGCCGAACCAAACGCTTTTCATCTTCTTTTCTCATTAGCACGAGTAAAGAATGGAACTCGTTGCCGGGGTCTGTTTTTCCGGACCAATACAATTTAGGAGTCTTCAAGGCCAGGGTGAACAGGTTCTTTCTAGGCAAGCGTGCTCCATTATCAACCACACCATCACTTACCATCAGGTGAGGTGGTGGTCAAACGCTTGCCTATAACCAATAAAAAAATAAAAAAAAATAAATATTGTGTCCAAAATCTTACATCCGCTTTAAACCGCGCCTCCGAGCTAGTAAATATTATAAATGCGTTTGGATACAATAAGTGTCATTTTACTTTCCGTACAAACAAACGTTCGAAAGTTGCAAAGCCAGTGCCGTTCTGAACTTGACCGCAGGCATAGAGCTGGTGTACAGATAAGACATTCACAAAGTAGTTTGGTTCACAAATCCCCTGCGTAGGGGATTTGTATACTTTATGTCCAGAAATCCCCTTACAAACGAATTTAGCTGAGGCAGAAAATTTGTGAAGAAAAAGTATCAAAACCCCATAAAATGAGTTCGTGTAAGACGGGTGAACGTGTATCGGTGATTAGTTTCAGTATTTTTAACAAAATACGTCGCCAAAAAAAACAAAATTTTCGATTTTTTTTTTACATACAGCAGTGCGAGCATTACTGCTTGGCGGCAGAAATAGGTATGGTGGTAGTCCTTCCCCGGACGAGCTCTATCACAGATAACTCTTAAATAATAATATAACAAATAATAAAAAACCTACAGTGACAGTGGAAGGGAACTAGTTATAATACATAAAAACCCTAAACCTGGAACCTTTATCTTGCAGATCATGCAAATTGTTACGCAGCGGGAATCGAACCCGCAACCTCTGGCTTCTGAAACGGGTACTCGCCCAACTGGCCACCAAGGTCACCTACTCTATGATATCTTGTATCTTGGTTGCTGCGATCGGTATCTTGATTATAGTTATAGTGCCTGCCATCTCATCTCGCTTTCTATCACTGCATGGATTTGTACATCGTAAATTAGCTTTTATTACATACATGCAGAGTACATAGTTTGATTTTAACGTCATTACAATGTAAATTTATATTTCACGTTAGTTTCATATCACATTGTTAAAATGTTTGGAAGTCTTAGGGCGAGTTGCACCATCTTACGTTAACGTCAAATTGTTCGACGACGATTGAACAATTTGACGATAAAGTTAGATGGTGCAACTCACCCTTACCAACCGATGACACTTTTTTTTAGTTATTAACGTTGAAAAAATTTGATTACCTACTTTTTTTTTCTTTTTCTTTTATTTTATGGCCTCTGTGGCTAGTTTGCCTCAATTTTGCCAATGTCAAGTGTAATATTTTGATTGTCGCTTAGCAACGTAAACAAACAAAATTTGGAAAGAAACGATGACTTTTCTTTCAAAATTCTCTTGGAAAGTCTTTGACTAAATTACCAACCAACATCACCCCTCCATTTCAATTACTTACACTTGTGCTAAGTAAACAAATCAAATTTGATAAACTGCCACCAAATTTACGCAATAAAACTTAAAATAACACGAGAAAAATAATTAAAATGGGAAGACCCATGTCGTTTTGACAAGATAGCCAAAGACAATCCGATTACTTACTTTACGGTACTCGCTTTTGTGATGACGTTTTTGAAGTGTTTTCCTATGTCTCAAACGGTTAGTAACATAATACACTTTCAAATATTAAAATGATGTGTCAGTACATAATCATACAAAATCATATTAATAAGTTTTTTTAATAAGCCAAGCTCAATAAACGAAAGTAGAACAAAATGCTATTGATATAAAGGAAGTATTCCTGTGGCACTCAGCTGTACTGGGTTGTCGAGTCATACCACTCAGAGCTTCGTGAGAAAATCGCCTTACTTAAATCGTGACTCGTAAGATAACAAGGTTCAATCTCGCGTGATTACTTTAATAAAATTGCGCGAAAATAGAAAATTATTTTGTACGAGTTCTTTGTGATAGAGCTCGTCTGGGGAAGGACTACCACCATACCTATTTCTGCCGCCAAGCAGTAATGCTCGCATTGCTGTGTTCCGGTGTGAAAGGTATGGTTTCCGGTGAAATTACTGGCACATGAGGCTTTCGATCTTAGCCTCAAGGTGGCAACCCGCGAGTGATACCTCTGGCATTGCAAGCGTCCATAGGCTGCGGTAACCGCTTACCATCTTGTGGGCCGTACGCTTGGTTGCCACTTTAGTTGCATAAAAAAAAAGCAATATGGTACTTACTCTCCTTGCTGAGTCACTCTCGCTGTAGTCCACTGGCTGGCACGTGAGACTGTAGTCGTCCCACCATCCAGACGCAAGGTGCTGGAAAAATACATTATTAGTTTATCCGGCTCGAAGGACCAAAGGCTCAAAGGACCAAATAATGGTTGGACACAGTCGAGCACAGAAAACCTAACCGCGTTAGGTTTATAGATTATAGAGACAGTAGTTGCTGCCCGCGGTTTCGCTCGCATGGTATAATATATAAAAGTAGCCTGTGTGTCCTTCCTTAACCTTTTTTGTAAAAGTCAACTTGATGTGAACAAAGTCGCGGATATTGGACTAGTGTCAACTAGTAATCTATAAACTTCGATTTATTTAGATAGTTATCAATGAATGATGCAACAAAACCTTGACCTCATTACCGTTTGCAAGATGTTTCAGTGAATTCGCAATTTTAATGGCAAAAAAAGTGTACTCTACTTTGTCAATGCTATCGTATTGAAATAATTATTCCACGCTATTAGTATTGCCAGTGCTTGGTGTCGGACAGTATTTCTAAGCACTTTCGTGCTTCAGAGGGCACGTCAAGCTGTCGATTTCGGTTTAAAAAGTCGTTTAACCATGTTGGCTCGAGTTGGCTTCTGACTTACCATATTTTATTTTACTGATGAGTGTGCTTCGAATATATAAACAAAACGATTATTCCTAATGTCTTTGTTAGTGTGTTATTTTGTTGTGTAATGGATTTAACTTAACTTAACTTAACTTCTTAACTTATATCATGTATGCGCAAGTTTTTGTTTTATAAAGTGGCTCTATGGTCATCGCAATTCGGCACAGAATAACACCCATAATCAAACCATGACTTTTTCATTGCTTTAACTCACTAGTGAGTTAAAGATTTTTTTTTTGTTATTTTATTCACAAGTGTGTTGGAAAACGTCGTGTTTTTTTTTTTTTTTTATGTCAGCAATCACAGACAAGACAATCAAAACGCCCGCCTGATGTTAAGCGCCACGCCTGACTATAACAGATGCAGTGCCACCCAGAGCTTAAAGTTTTTAAGTGTTTGCGTAGCACTGTGTTCACCAATGTTACACACTAGTACCATAATGTACTATTATTTAAAATAAACAAAGTACATAATATAACTGAACACAATTTAGCACATTAAAACTCAAGATCTAAGTAACTAGCGGGCTGTAGCGCCTTATAAAGTTAATCGATGGACCGACGACATTATAGCGATCGCAGAAAATCAGTTGATAGTAAAGGCTCAAGATCGGTAGTTTTGTCAGTATAGGACAGGCTTATGTCCAGTTGTGGATGTCTATGGGCTGTTTTTTTATTTTTTTTTATTATGTCAGCAAGTGACAAGACAATCAAGGCGACTCTCTGATGCTAAGCCTGACTACAGATGCAGTGCCACCCATAGCTTAAAGTTTTTAAGTGTGCCACTGCACCGCGTTTATCACCCCGAGACATTGTTGTTAAGTCTCTTTCGCTCAGTAACTATGTATGTGTAGATGCTGCATGATGAAAAACAAGTTATATGTGAGATCGTGTCTTACCCGTTAACAATAACAGCAGCAAAACGCAGATTTAGCACTCTCTCATCAAACGCACTGCAAAAACTGGCAGCAATGACACAGTACCAATCTAGCGCTAACCACCCTGTTAATAAGAGCTATAGTGGTCAACCGTCATGGGTGCCTGCTCCACGCAACGTTGACGCCTTGACATCCTGACTTACACCATGTTAACGGAACTGATGAGGCGGTGACGGTAATCGATGGTCAATGTGTAATTGAGCAGTAATGGGATCAATGACCTTGGCATGACATCTTTAATTAATTATTTTTTAGAAAATACCGGCTTCAAACAAACAAAAACAAATTTTTTAGATAAATTTTGGTGATATTGAGGATTTAGTTATTGATACGTTTATTTTTTTTAAGTAGGTTAAAATGTTTAAGTTTTATTTGATTTTTACACTTTTAAATAGAGATGCCATGTCCTCAGTTTTTTTTATAAGTACCATTATAGTGGCAAAGAAGCGTTCGGCCTACTTGATGCTAAGCGGTTACCGTAGCTTTTGTACGCATGCAACATCAGAATTTTCACTTGCGTGTTGCCACCCTGAGACGTAGATCGAAAGTCTTATGTGCCTGTAATTTTACCGGAAACCATACTCTTCGAACCGGAACACAGCAATGCGAGCATTACTGCTTGGCGGCAGAAAAAATAGGTATAGTGGTATTTCTGCCCCGGACGAGTTCTATCATAAAAAACTTAGTTATTCCTTGTTATTTACATAATATATGCAAATCTTGCGAAAATGCGGATTAATGCGCTTTTAATTCAGGATGTGACATAACATTAGAAAATGAAGTAATTGAAAAGTACACTTCCTAAAACGCCTACATTTTTTTGCAAAAACACATTGCGCAACATTTACATAATTTTGTACAAATTGTTATCTTTTATTGCTTCAACTTTCTCACCTCAGCTAGGCTGGCGCTCACATATTAACCAGTGCCTTTTCTTAATTATCAATTCAAAACTGATAAAGAAAAGGCACTGGTTAATATGTAATATGAGAGCACCGGTGGTCTAGTGGTAGTGACCCCGCCTTCCGATCCTAAGTTCGTGGGTTCAAACGTGCACCAATGGATTTTACTGTTCGCGAAATTTATGTGCGCAATGCCAGTGCTCTCATACGGTGAAGGAAAACATCGTGAGGAAACCGGCATGTCCAAGAACTAAAAACTCGAAAGACATGTGCCATTCACTAATCCGCATTGGGTCCGCGTGGTGGATTAAGACCCAATCACTCTCGCCTGAGTCCCAGCAGTCGGAACATTAGAAGGCTGTCATGATGATGATGAATTCAAAACTTGTATGAAACATCTCCTAACAATCATTATCATGAACAGCTAATAGTTGTTCACTGACGGACATATGCCTTTCCCAAAGAGTGTCATGACGACGCATATTTGCATAAATTCAAAATGTCTATTCACTTTAGAATTGTAATAAAAATCATTATTGCGAATTCGAGAATTTTTGTTAAGCTTAAAATAATTAAGTAATAAGGCTTTTGAATTGAACTCTATATGAATATGCCATAGACATACACACAGATACACAAAATGACCTGGTGGCAGGACTCTTCAGCAAGAGTCCGTCTTGGTGGGTACAACCGCAGTGTCAGATATTCAACCTCCAAGCAGCAAGTGTGCAGAAGCATTAAAAAAGAAAAGAAGAAAGAAAGAATAAGTTTTTATTCATCACAAAGTGACATTTAAAACAGTAGATAAGGTAGATAGTGAGGTAGAATAGTATGCTTAGTTTATAATACCATGTAATACCACACCAGAGGCAGTCTCGGGTCAAGCGGCTGCCTCAACCTGAGGCCCGCCCTCGAACTGAGGCTGTTTGCTTCCAGTCGAGGCTGATCGACTCGAGTCTGCCTCTAGTGTTTTTTTTTTTTTATGTCAGCATGTGACAAGACAATCAAGACGCCCACCTGATGTTAAGCACCACGCCTGACTATTACAGATGCAGTGCCACTCAAAGCTTAAAGTTTTTGCGTGGCACTGCACTGCGCTTATCACCCCGAGACATTGTTGTTAAGTCTCTTTCGCCCAGTAATTTCACTTGCTACAGTGCCCTTCAAACCTAAACACAGTAATGCTTGCACACTACTGCTTGGAGGTAGAATATCTGACACTGCGGTGGTACCCACAAAGACGGACTCTTATTAAAGAGTACTACCACCAGGTAAACAAATGGATACGCGGTTCTACGCTAGTGTAACTGTTTTTAGGTTTGAATGGCACTGTTAATCACTGGACAAAAGAGATTTAATAATAGCGCTTCGGGCATTTCCACGCAGAACTTTAAAACTTAAAGTTTTGGGTGCAACTGTTATGGTGAAGCATCGCGCTTAACATCAAGCAAGCAGCTTGACCGTCTTTTTACTTGCTGTCATAAAAAACACTGCAAACGTATAACACCCTAGTTTTCTTCGGGGATCACTGGTGGCTAGAGGTCCGCTTTCCGATCCTAAGGTCCCGTTAGAGCCCAGTCGTGCACCAATGGATTTTTTTATTCTAATAATTTATGTGCGCAATGCCAGTGCTCTTCGGTGAAAGAAACGAGTTGCTGTCGATTCGGACAACATTTATTGGGACTCAGCGACATAGCTGACACTTTACGTCGTAAGAAAACCGGCATCTCCAAGAATTAAAAAAATTGAAAGACATGTGCCATCAATCATTGGGATTGGGTACGCGTGACTTAAACCTAATCATTCTCGCTCGAGAGTAGGCCAGTGTCCCAGCAGCGGAAAGATCAGAAAGCTGCCATGATGATGAAATCTTACCTCATAAAACATATAAGATGAGAGCGCGACTTGGAACGCGTTGTATCCTACTAGTGTATTCTGCAGTTTGAAGGCTTTCCGGCTCGTCATCCAAAGAGGTCCAGCCACTACCACCACTGCAAGGTACACCAGCACCATCGCCAGTGTGGGGAGAGGTGTGTCGAAGAGGAACCATCCTTGCACTCTCGGATCTGGAACAGGTTAAAATAAATATTGGCGGACAGTTCTTTGCAGCCTAGCTCTGAACTAAGCAAAGCTTGTACTTGGTTGCAATCGATTTCACTTGGTTTCAATCAAAAACTGACGTATTTTGTATGAATGTGACAGCTTATTGACAGTTCGCTGATTGAAATCGGATTGAAACCGAGTTACGCAATCGGGGGGCAGTTGATAGAATAGTTAAATAAATCTTTTTTTTTGTTTTATGGCATCTGTCATTTTGTTTTTGTTAATTTTGCCAAATTCAAGTTGTTTTTTCAGGAGTCTAATAAAGTTCTTGCTAAGTGGACAAAATATAGAAGTACTACTTAAACAAACAAATCAGTCCCGTAGCGGAAATCAATCTTTGTTTTTTTCTTATTTATGTCAGTATGTGACAACACGATCAAGTCGCCCGCCTGGTGTTAAGCGCCACGCCTGATCATAACAGATGCAGTGCCACCCAAAGCTTAAAGTTTTTAAGTTCTGCGCGGCACTGCACTACGCTCATCACGCCGAGACGTTGTTGTTAAGTCTCTTTCGCCCAGTAATTTCACTTGCTACAGTGCCCTTCAAACTTAAACACAGTATTGCTTGCACACCACTGCTTGGTAATCTGGTACTGCAGTGGTACCCACCAAGATGGACTCTTGCTGAAGAGTCCTACCACAAGGCAACTTGCTACCTGTCGGGTGCCAATCTAGCACTCATCCGCGCCACCAATGTCATCCAGATTAGCTAATCAGATAGCGCTGGCTACCGACTTCAGAAGTCTGTACCGTACGTGGTTCGAATCACCCTTAGCCTGCTTAATGTATTTTTACTTTCACATTAAAAGTAAAGGTGTTACATGAGTGAAAGGGTTTAGTTCATTCCACCAGAAGAGAATGACGTCACGGACACAGCTTTTAATTCAAAACTTTTACTTTATTTACGAACCAAAATAGTATTGCAATAAGATCAAAGTTATGCTGCTCGGCGGTTTTGTGTTTCCGAATTATTACGATTATGCAAACAATATCTGGAGGGTCTACCTTAGCGGGCAAAAGCGATATATCGTGACGTTTTCGTGGTGCAGCTTATGTTTGTGATTGCACTGAACTTAGTTAACACTAATCTAAGTTAAACTACGATTTTTGCAACGATTATTGTTTGTCAAGCTTGTAGAGCACTGGTGGTCTAGACCCCGCTTTCTGATCCTAAGGTCGTGGGTTCGAATCCGGTCGTGCACCAATGGATTTTTCGCTACGAAAAATGTATGTGCACAATGACCACTGGCATTGTGCACATACGGTGAAGAAAAACATCGTGGTATGTCCAAGAACTAAAAATTCGAAAGACATGTGCCATCCACCAACCCGCATTGGGTCCGCGTGGTGGAACAAGACCCAATCACTCTTGCTTGAGAGTAGGCTAGTGTCCCAACAGTGGGAACATTAGAAGGCTGTCATGATATGATTGCTGCCATAAAAAAAACAGTGAACCACGAGTTATATATAACTCACGAAAAGATAGCAAGCAAAAATGTAACAGGTTCATGTGTACTAGGACGAGATATTCAGCTTTGTAATTTATAATGTACTAAGTCATTTGTGAATAAACATGCTTAAATACTAATATACTGAATGTTTTATCATCTTTTAGTAAGTGCGAGCACTTAAATTTAAATTCAATTCTTTTACTCTAATAAAACAATATTTAAAATTGTATATGTGGTGAGCCGTGAGCACTGTAATAGTGGTATACGGCCCATTGTAAGTGGTTACCGTAGCCTAGCTGGTAAGTGTTGGTTGTAGGCGACTGTATACAGCAATTGTAGGCGACGTGTCGTCTCGTTACGTCATAGTTTCATACCGAGTTTTAGACGACACCACAGAACAGATATTAATACTGCGTATAGAATGGCCACTCCCTACCTTCCACCGGTTTTACTTACCCTACCTCAGTGGCGAGTTTGCCGGCACCACACGGCACCTTTTGCCGGCACTGAAGCTAAGGGCTAAGGCACGCGTTTATTTTGATTTTGTGTAGGTCCAAGCGCGCGCATGCCAGCGCGAGTGAATGTGTGCTATCTCGCTCTTGCTATAATTGAATATTACTCTGTGTAGTTGTATTATACCAGCTCGTACCTTTAACTTACTTCATTATTTTTCACACATAAATCACATTAAATTTGTAACACGGCAACTTGTTAATGCTAAGTGTAATAAATGTTAGTTCCCATAGCTAACAAGATTCTTAATGTTGTCAACAAAGTGCAACTTCTTAAGTTCATTATCGTCAGAGCGTGCCTTAGTGGGTTACCTTGTTTTTTTTTAAGTATCAGTGCATCGAGCCAAAGACATGCCGAGGATTATTATGAGGAGACAACATGACAATTCTTTAACTGTTATAGCACCACATTTCTTGCTTGAATCGATTCTTTTTGAGATATTGCGAGTTTAGGATTTAGTACACCACTGCCGCAGTGTGTCTCATATTTTTTGATTTGACGACCTATGTGGCGGGCGAAACGAAGGTCCGCCTGCAATGCAGGAGGTTCGATTCCCGTCTTGATATGAAAATGTTTGTACGATCTGAAAATATTTTTATCTATTATATAGCAAATATTTGTTTCGGGTGTTCTGGGTATTTTATCTATAATAAAAAATATCTGTATTGTATTAAGTTGAGTCATCTAGTACCTATAACACAAGTTTTGCTTAGCTTGGGGCTAGATGATGCTGTGTGGATGGTCCAACATTATTTATTTATTTATTTATTCTAAGCAATAATTTCTTATTCAGTAATGTAATGTGCGAGCATTTCTGTGTTTAGGTTTAAAGGGCACTGTAGCAAGTGAACTGTGCGAAATATCTTATCATTTCGTCTCGAGGTTACAAACGCAGTGCCAAATAAAGCATTAGATTGAATGCTCTTGGTTACACGCTTAGTTATTATGTTTTAATGCTCTTGGTTACACGCTTAGTTATTATGTTTTATGTTTTTGTATTGTAGCTTGAGATTGTTTGATTGTAATGCGTTGATGTCTTTTATATGAAAATTTCATCTGAATAAAAAATGTAAAACTATTGATGTAATATATTTATAATGAATTTATTGTTATTATTATATAAGAACATGTTAGAAAAATTGCTGTTTCTTTTATATAAAAAAATAAATAAATAAATAAATAATGCTGGACAATCCACACAGCATCATCTAGCCCCAAGGTAAGCTGCTGTTAAACAGAACTGTATTATGGGTACTAGATGACTGATATATATTTAATACAATACAATACATAGATAGATATTTTTTATTATATATAAAAAAAAACCCAGAACACCCGGAACAAATATTTTGTAGATCGTACAATCATTTGTCCCGAGGCGGGAATCAAACCCGCAACCTCTGCGTCACAGGCGAACCTACGCCCGCTGCGCCACATCGGTTGTCAATATAATATAATATAAATATACCTACTTTTTATATAAATAGTGTTTCTATGTGAATGAGAATAAGTAATTTTCTATGAGTCAGCGGTCAACTTTGGTAAGCAAAAATGTAATAATTATAATGATTTTTAACTGTAGGTCAATTTTAAATCAGCATTGGCTTACAACTACTCAACGTCTGTTATATACCAGCTCTCAAAGGTCATCAAGAGACCGGATCAAGGAAAAATTAACTGCGAAATGCAAATTTCTTTGTATTACCAAAATTGCTTACATGTAACTATTGTAAACATTGCATTGAGAAAGTTGGAAGATGATGGAAAGCGGATTCTGATAAGGAAGATGAAATTTTGGTTTCTGGTGAGTCTTGATATGAAAGCTTAAGATTAGTAAAGTTCTTTGTGATAGAGCTCGTCCAGGGAAGAACTACTACCAAACGAATGTCTGCCGCCAAATAGTTGCTCGTATTGTACTCGTATTGCTGTGTTCCGGTTCGAAGGGTATGGTTGCCAGTGAAATTACTAACACATGAGACTTTTGAACTACGTGTCAAGAACAACGTGTGTAGATTACGGTACTGAGCGCTTCCGTGCTTCGAAGGGCACGTTATGCAGTTGGTCTTAGCTTTGGTTAGGTTAGGCCATCGTTCGTTCGTATGAGTCAGTAGCCAACTCAGAGGAAAGAGTTTCTAGGCCGCCCGAAGGCCTCTGCCATGGCCTATTATATCACTAAAGTAGGCCACGTGCTCATATAAAATGTACTTTTTAGCCGACTTCAAAAAAAAAGGTTATCAATGCGACTGTATTAATGTATTTTTCCGCCAATTATAATTTGATTTTGATGATTCTTTTTGTTTATTTTGGTCCCATATTTTTTTTATTGAAATGGATTCAGTAATTTTTGAATAAATTTTATAAAACGTGTCAATAATACATCCTCTGGTATCCACAACAGAATCATGGAACATTTTTTTTAGTGTGTTGTGAAGTCATTGATGTTTTTTTTTCTAAAAATTAATAACTAGGAGAATTTATAATTACGTTTAAATTACCTTAAGCAAAAGCGTGCGTGGACGTTATGGCGGACGATGGTGCAGATACAGAGAAAGTGGTATATCATTGTGCCAGTCGGTAACGATGGCTGTGCGCAAGGCTTTCTATCAGTATATTATATGTTATATTATACTACCGTATTCCTTTGCGAAATATATGCAAGACAGTTGAACTTACCTACATGGACATCGTTAACAAAAAATACATTTGATTGGGATAAAATAAATTGCAACGAAAACTAAATAATAAATTGTTTTCATTAAGGTTTTTTTTTTAATACTACTAAAGTGGTAACCAAGCGTACGGCCCACTTGATGGTCAGCGGTTACCGTAGCCTATTTACGCATGCAACATCATAGATATCACTTGCGTGTTACCACTCTGAGACGTTAGATGGTAAGTCTCATGTGCCTGTAAGTTCACCGGAAACCATACCTTTCAAACCGGAACACCCAATGCGAGCATTACTGCTTGGCGGCAGAAATAGGTATGGTGGTAGTCCTTCCCCGGACGAGCTCTATCACAAAGAATTCTACTACTCTTAAAAAAAAAACTCTCTTTTTTTGATGTTTATAATCAGTGTTGTAGTTGTCGCAATGAACAATTGAACACACAAAATAAATTCTTCTTCTTCTTTTCTTTTATGGCCTCTGTGGCTAGTTTGCCACAATTTTGCCAGTGTCAAGTGATTAGTTTGATTGTCGCTTAGCAACGTAAACAAACGAAATTTGGAAAGAAACGATGACTTTTCTTTCAAAATTTTCTTGGAAAGTCTTTGACTAAATTACCAACCAACTTCACCCCTCCATTTCAATTACTTACACTTGTGCTAAGTAAACAAGTTAAATTGGATAAACTGCCACCAAATTTACGCAATAAAACTTAAAATAACACGAGAAAAATAATTAAAATGGGAAGACCCATGTCGTTTTGACAAGATAGCCAAAGACAATCACAAAATAAATTACTTTTAAAGAAACGCCGTCATTAATTACTTGACATTGGAAGAATTGTGGCAAATAAGCCACAGAACAAAAAAGATGAAAAATGCTCTTATGCCAAAAATGCCTTATCAATGCAACCATGCCTTAAGGCTCATTATTTTAAAAGAAGTCGCCGTCAAAAAATTAAGCAAAGATCAAGAGATACGACTCAATGCTAAACGGTAACCTCATCACGCAACTGCAATAAGGTCTAGGACAAAGTTATGGCTAGTGGTTTTACGTGTCTTTCAAGCCCGGTTTGTTTGACGAAGATGAGAGAGTTGTAAGAATGTAAACACAAAAATTGTACCTCAACACTGTGACATCGACATAAATGCAGCATTCGAATGAATAAATAGGTTTTCGCGATTATTTGACAAGTACATGTCAAATAATAAAGTATATAATAAAGTGCTTAAAAAAATGACACATAGGTAAGTACTTTGATAATATAGGATAAAATATATTATTATTCCAAAGGCTGGTTCATATCTGGCTCAACGTATCAGCATTGCCATTCAACGTGGCAATGCAGCCAGCATGTTGGGAACGCTTCCTACTGGTAGTGATTTGGATCAGTTGAGCCATCTATAGGTCGTTTGTAACGGTCTTTAGATGGCTCAACTGTTTCATATGTATTTTGTATATTTTAATATAATTATGTACATATTTTATTTTATTATTTAATACAGATATTTATAAGAATACAAAGATAATATTATACATAATACCATAGATAAAGGAATTAAATCAGAAAGTGTTTTTATGTTTTATTAACAACATATTTGTTATAGTTTAGGATTATTGAGAGATCGTATGTGAATCAATAACAATGAATCGAATAAAATCAAATCTTAAGGTAAGTTATTACTCTATATATAGCTTATCTATCTATATCTATCTATAGTATATATAACTGACAACCAATGCACAGCCAATTCAATAAAACCATAAACAATAAATAAAAAACAGTACGTATATAGAAAATTTATTGGTAAGATCATATTATTCGAACCTCATCGAATCGATATCATGGTTCAAAACACGCGACCCTGATCGATTATTCAATCATATCTGGTCGTAAGTCAAATTGACCGTTTATCATCGTTGCTATTAAGCTTTCATTACTTATGTGCCTACAGAGCTACTGACTTTGGTTAATGTTATGTTAATCACCATAATTTTGGTACCGTTCAAATGTTCCTCATAAAAATAATTTATTTAATTTATTTACGTACTTTGAATAAGGTAAGTTTTAATTTTACTTTTTTATTATACCTTGTTATCTATGTAGTTTTATTATAATAATCTAGAAAAAAATCGTTGTGAATATTACTGTATATTTTAAATAGAAAGCGTGTCATAACGAAAACTTAATTTTGAGAAAACATTCCATTCAATATTACCGAAACAACGACCTTGTTGTAATAATTGATATTACATAAAAGTTTATAGCTCTGATGTAGCTTTTGTTAGTATTAATAATATTTTAACAGACGAATTTAAGACGACCGTAGCGGGCGCAGGTCCGCCTGCGACGCGGAGGTTGCGATTCCGATTTCAAATGTTTGTACGATCTACAAATATTTGTTCCGGGTGTTCTGGCTATTTTCTATATATAATAAAAAAATAACTATCTATGTATTGTATTAAGTATATATCAGTCATCTAGTACCCATAACACAGCTCTATTTAACAGCAGCTTACCTTGGGGCTAGATGATGCTGTGTGGATTGTCCAGCATTATTTATTTATTATATATTATTATTTTAAGCATTCATTATAACATTGCACCAAATGACTCTTTCATATTATAAATGCTGTTTTATTTTGAAACTAATTCAGTAAAATCTGTTTTTGCGGTATTCAAGAAAATTTGTTATTTCCACGCTGCATAAACTGTGTTGAAAATCACAAATGATCTAAATAGCAGTGTTTTTAATTTATTTTATTTATCACCAGAAAACAGAAAAACATTAGTATTATATATTTTTTTTTATATTTTGGTGGTAATGATGATGGCTTCAAACACAAAGACGGAAAGCCTTTCTCAGTCAACTTAAATGCAAAACTACGCAGTTTTTAGTGTCACGATAGAACTTACTTTCACAGTTTATGAACAGAGACTCAAATAGACGAGAAAGCTCTTTGTTCGGTTTACTGGCCGCTCCAAGCTTCATGACTTTACTAATATAAATAATAAACATCCTTGCTGTCTGTGTGCAGACACTTTCTTGGCCGTGCAATATTTATTGTTTCGATACCTTATTCACGCGAGTCCTCATTTAAATAAACAACAATTTATGAGATATTTTGCTCAGCAGTAGAAAAATCTATTTTTATTAAAAAAAAAATACTTGATTGGACATTACCTAAAAATTAATAGTTAATTAATGAATAGGCAAGTAATAGTTTATTGTAGCTGTAATCTCGTAAATATATATATATTTTTTTTATACAACCGAAGTGGCAACCAAGCGTACGGCCCATAAAATGGTAAGCGGTTACCGCAGCCTATGGACGCTTGCAATACCAGAGGTATCACTCGCGGGTTGCCACCTTGAGGCTAAGATCGAAAGCCTCATGTGCCAGTAAATTCACCGGAAACCATACCCTTCACACCGGAACACAGCAATGCGAGCATTACTGCTTGGCGGCGGAAATAGGTATGGTGGTAGTACTTCCCCAGACGAGCTCTATCACAGAGAACTCTGCTACTCTTGAAATATTAACTTATTAAAATATTAACTTATTAGAATTAATTAGGTTTTAAAAATGCAAAGGAGAGCGTGCCAGGGTGTATTTTAGTCCCGCTATATCCCAATCAGTTATGACAGCCTTCTAATGTTCCCACTGCTGGGACACTGGCCTACTCTCCAGCGAGAGTCACCACGCGGACCCAATGCGGATTGGTGGATGGCACATGTCTTTCGAATTTTTAGTTCTTGGACATGCCGGTTTCCTCACGATGTTTTCCTTCACCGTATGAGAGCACTGGTATTGCGCACATAAATTTTTGTATATATCCCAATAAAGCGGGACTAAATTAGACTTTTTCAGCCCTAAACAAAGCGGCCAAAGATGATTTAAGCTTAGTCAAACCTATTTATTGTTTCATTCAGAAACATTGACACACAATCACCCCATGAGTGCAGATTTGTTAGGTAATTTTTTTCTTCTTATGTATTATTTTGTATAAAAATGAAATGACTCGCTAAAAAACTCGAAAACGGCTAAACTTTGCTCAGCCTAATGTTTGCCTGATTTTGCTCTTGAAATGTTTGCCAGGAGTCCAGGGAAGGTTTAAACGGTGAAAAATATGGATAAATATAATGCGAGTGTGACCGCGCCGGGTCAGCTAGTAGCTTATCTATACTAATAGTATTATAAAGAGGAAAGATTTGTATTTTTGTTTGTTACGAATTAAACTAAAAAACTATTGGTCTAATTTCAAAAATTCTCTCACCATTAGAATGCTACATTATCCCTGAGTAACATAGGCTATATTTATTACTGGCGACCCAGCTCGGCTTTGCACGGGTGTGGTGCGGCTGACGGACTGCTAGTTATGTATAAAATAATGCTAGGCCAGGCTATTAGCTACATAAATGCCAAGTTCACTTCATCCGTTCAATGGTTACGGCGTGAACAAATAAAAAACATACTCAAATAAACTCAAATAAGTGCATAAACTTTAGTATATCAAATGTTGTTGTAGGAAGTAAAAAAACAATGTAATTTCTTCTATTTTTTTTTTATTAATTTTGTGCGGCTAATATAACACTGCGGCCATGCAGGCCTATTGTTTTGTTGTTAATAATTTCTTCTAGCTCTAAGGCGTAATTAATAAATGCCAGTTACCTACATATCACGAGATTGACAGGATTTTAGTCATTTTAATTATACACTAACTTTTAAAAATATAACCGGTACGTCACTGACATATAAAACTAATGGTTACGCTAAAGGCAAGTACCATAAACCTAACATGTATCATCTCTCTAATTCTTTTTTTTTTTTTTATGTCAGCCAGTTCTTCTTGGTGAACTTACTGAAGAACCAGCGGTAGACATTTAAAGAGAGATCTTTTGGGGCCTAGGAGGTGCGAAGTGACACTGATAATATGAAGTGATAAATTAGTCTGAATCTGAGAAATTTTCTTGTCACTCTTTTGTGTCACTCTGGTAACTTGTAGAGTGCAAATTAGAGTCATTTGTTAAAACCATTTTTCTTAGATAAATTTTAGATTTAACTATTGTCAATTAAGGTAAAATTTGTTATCGAGAGAGAAAGTTGAAAAACGGCCTCAATTTCCGACATACCAGCGCATGAGTACACGCTGAGTAACTTCTATTTAACCTGTGTTTAGAAACAAATGATCAAAATAAAAGTTCAGCTGTCACTCAATTGCAACATTCACACAGGACAAATTCACATAATTCAACCCAGACTCGCTGTGATGCAGAATCCGTGAAGAGGTCACTTCATCTGAGTGTTAAAAACACGGAGAGTGGCAGGCAAATGTACTAGAATTCTTGTGATAGACCTTGTCCGGGGAAGAAATACCACCATACCTTTTCCGCCGCCAAGCAGTAATGTGAGCATTGCTGTGTTCGAAGGATTACTCCCATCTGTTACATAGTTTTGTCCGCACTTTTAAGTGCGATCTGTCACCCTTTTTTGCAATTGGGTGACAGATCGTACCCTTTTTTTTTTTAAAGAATAATCCAAAAGAAATAAACAATTATCTAAGAAAAATTTCGTTTGGTCGGACGTTTGAAATTGTTAAAATAAATGTTTGGGGGTTTTTTTAAACATTTACATAACACGACACAAGCAATCTAAATTAATAACTTATGTTACTACATCAGATATAAGAAGGAAACCCTTCCTTTTAGCATTTATGACGATGAAAAAAGTTGTCTTCGCGCTTCTTACTGATTATTATCCACAAAGACTTATTAACGCCTCGGCTGCTAGCTGTTAGTATGTAATTATGTATATCTGGACACGTTTTTTCAGTCCTAATCTCTCATCTTTATGTATTTTCTTCTAATTAATTTACTTATCACCATACTACGAACTATACTATAGTTTAGTTATTATTTTTAATGCGTTTTATTTTTATGAAATGGCAGAGTATTTAAATTGTAAAAAAATATAGTAGAACATAATTACTTTATGTTCTATAATATTTTTATATACTGTATATTTTCTATTAAGTGAATGTTTATTTATATTTGACCACTTATATTATGGTTTTAATAATTTCACATATTTTGCGAAAGTTTGGATGCAATGATTGTAACTCAATCAAGTTAGAGCGGTTGAAAAGATCTGGATGAAAGGCATATAGATTAGTCTGAAAACCTTTTTTTTTAATGTAGGGTAATTGTACCAATTGTGATGAAATTGGAATGTAGATGGCATAAGTCCTAATATGTACATAACTTTGTATCCCCAAAAAATGTACTGTTCCTGTGGGATAGCTTACTAACTGCAAAAAGGGGGGAATAAGCACGTTATAATTTTTTTTTTTTTTATACAACTGAAGTGACAACCAAGCGTACGGCCCACAAGATGGTAAGCGGTTACCGCAGCCTATGGACGCTTGCAATACCAGAGGTATCACTCGCGGGTTGCCACCTTGAGGCTAAGATCCAAAGCCTCATGTGCCAGTAATTTCACCGGAAACCATACTCTTCGCACCGGAACACAGCAATGCGAGCATTACTGCTTGGCGGCAGAAATAGGTATGGTGGTAGTCCTTCCCCGGACGAGCTCTATCACAGAGAACTCTACTACTCTTATTGACATTAATAAGTGTCAATTTAAAATTAACATACCTGAAACTCTCTCAGCTAGCACCCAATATTTGTTGATAATGGTCGTCCAGTTACTATCCGAATAGTAATCGTCAATGGCTATTTTCACGAACCCAGACATTTTCAGTTTTTATTTATCACAAAACACTTAGTTTGACACTTACACTATGACACTTCACAATGTTCGAGGTGAGTTAAGTTCGATAACTCGATTCGCTATCGAACTGTCACCTGAAACAAAGAAAATACGAATTTTATTATTAAAGTAAGTAAATTTTTCTGTAAAACAGATCATGAGTTATGTTATACTATAATAAGTTACATTCATCATCATCATCACAGCCTTCTAATGATCCCACTGCTGGGACACTGGCCTACTCTCGAGCGAGAGTGATTGGGTCTTATTTCACCACGCGGACCCAATGCGGATTGGTGGATGATAATAAGTTACATTACAGCCTTTTAATGTTCCCACTGCTGGGACACTGGCCTAATTTTAAGCGAAATCACGCGGATACCCCGCAGACACAATGCAGATTGGTTGATGGCAAAATGATCTTGTAGTTCTTGAATATTCCGGTCTGGATTCCTGATGATTCCTTCACCGTTTGTAAGTATTTACTAGTGTTGCGCACATTTTTAGAATAGAAAAATGTATATTGCACGACTTAACTAACCACCATAATGCTTTGTTTGTAAGTAATAACGTTACTTACATACCTAGTTGCATAGTACATAATATAAAAGTCAAAATTCATGTCAAACATTACCATTAGAAAGGTACTAAATAAGTTTTACAAAAATAAGTAGCTTTTAGTTCAAAATATATTAATATTAATAATTTTTCAATGCGTAAAGTAACTAAAAAACAGATAATTAAAAAAATACTCAAGAACCGCTCATTTTATTACAAGTACGTAAATTAGTTAATTAGTAAAGAAAAAAGTTTTTCGTAAATACACAAGTTATAATTGCTTATTTTATGTGTCATATTTTAATTATCATAATGGTTAGAATTTATTACCTACAACATAATTTGGCGGTACTTTTTACTACATAAGTAAAAATGACTTTCTTTTGACTTCAATTTCTAAACACAGTTACTTATAGTATAGGTAAGGTTGGCTACAAATGCTCGCGATGTGAATTGGTTGAAAAATGTACAATTTATTAAGTTATATAGCGTTTTTTTAGAATATATTATTTTTGAAAATGTGTCTGCTGTACTGTTTTTATAAAAAGATCAGTGTTAGCATCTAAAAACAAAAAGTTATTAATTGGGATGTTTTCATATATTTTTGACACATTGTTTTTTTTTTTTTTAAAAACCGAATTGGTTCTTAAGCTGTGCTGGATATGAATTGGCCCAAATTGTAAATTAATAATTTCCTTTAGGTATTAAAATATTAAAAAAGGTGTCGACTATAATCTCCATGTTAGTTCTATAATTTATTTCAGATCTCTATTAAAAGAGGTAAGACCAATTAAATTTATCAACATTTTTTTATCACCATGACAACCTCCTAATGTAACTTAATCTCCAGTGCCATTTATTCATACTACTATCAAATTTTAATAATAAATATAATAATATTTTAATATTACTTGCTATTTTTTATTACCAAATTGATTGGCGGGTGGTCGAGTGCCTGGTTGAGAAGCGATAGATTGCGGGTTAGATCTCCGCTGCGGGACAATTATATGCGTGATCTGCTAATATTTGATCCGGGTCTGGGTTTTTCTGTTTATTTTATAAGTATGTAATTTACAAAAAAACTCATTTCTTCAGTTGGTTCATAGTTGGTTCTCATAATACCACAATATTTGCTTAGGTTTGGGCTTAGGGTTTGGCTAGAGATGAAGTGAAATTGTCTGCCAATATTTATTTATTTATTTTATTAGTGCCCTGCAGTGAGACACCACAGGCTCTTAATAAGAATAATAATAATAATAAATTAAATGGCAGGAAGATTAATACTTTATATGTATGTTTAATTTTTTTTATTAATATAATTTATTATGCATTTAAAAAATATCAATGACAGGTCGATAATATTTTTTTTAAAATTTTATTTAATTATTTAATAAAACAGATCATACCAGCAAATCTCGTAAGAGCTTCCTCATTTTCCCACAGATAAGCAAAAACTATCACAAATTGATCACAACCATTTCATCTTAGTAGAGGAAAGCGGAAACCTGACTGAGGCTAAGCTTCGAAAGTGTGCGCTCACGCAGCTCGCAAACTCAATTGAAGAACCCGCGCTCGCTCCGCCAATCACGACCGCACATTCTCCCACGACGCTACAAGGACGTAAGTATATACCACTTGCAAACTACTTTGGACTTTAACCTGTAGGTCATAAAGTGGGTTTTATGGTTCTGAAGGGCGGAAGTTTTAGTGCATTTTAGGCTAGGCGTGTTTTAAATTTTTTTTGGGTTTCATTTACAATGAAAAAATTATAAACCACAGTTGGTTATTTGTTTGTAACATAACTTTTAAATGTTTTTATACAAGTTAGAAATATTTTCATGAATATTTTTATACTATTATTTTTTATTATTCCACATAATTAATTTGACAATAAATTATGTGGAAAATTTTTGCGTAAATTTTTATTTTTAGAAGTAATTTAAATATCGTATTTTGAGAGAAAATTATGTTAATAACCGTGATAGTTTTATAAGAATTCAATAGGTACTTTATTTACGTACTTACTACAAAAAGTTGTAATTTGTTTCATATCATTAACTTGGGTTGAGGGGCTTCCCCGTAATTAGTAGGTGTAGATTAAACTTTAACGATTGCAAGGTGCTATTATTATGTTTTCCATAGAATTGTTATTAAACCTAATGACAGGTTAATTTGTCAAAACAAATGAACGTCTATATAGACGTCAAAGGAAGTGTCAGACAACTAATTTAACGTACAGGAGGTTTATTGTGCTAAACGTTAACGATGCGGAAATGTCAAAAGTCGTAGGTCTAAAGTCCATATTGGCCATTATAGCGTACCTACTATAAATTCGTACCGTATACCCTTTGCGTTTTGCTTAGTTGAAATTAGAATGCGTTTCGTCGTTGCATTTTGAGACAACTCCACAGAATGCCCAGTTCACGCAGTATGCGCAGTGCCAGCTTGCTCCTTTTTGCATTAGTCTCAATTCAAATAAAATCTTAATTTTAATGTACCTAAGTAAATTGTTAGATAGTGAGAGACTCGTGTCGCAGCTAATTGCTGATACTACTA
This sequence comes from Colostygia pectinataria, assembly GCA_951394395.1. Classification (NCBI taxonomy): domain Eukaryota; kingdom Metazoa; phylum Arthropoda; class Insecta; order Lepidoptera; family Geometridae; genus Colostygia; species Colostygia pectinataria. Next base: position 11,538,142 of record OX596353.1, on the reverse strand, counting down.
CTCGTAGGCTACACTGAAAACCAGCGCTACAGACACATTATGTCTGCAGCACATGCTGAGTGGCTGCCTTTTTTTCGTCACAATAGTTAAGTTTTAATCTTATTGTTATTTTTATTTTTATGTTAATTTTGTGGCGTTAAATAAATATTTTTCTATTCTATTCTATTCTATTCTAATTTAAAATCAGCGATTTGAAATTAGAAAAGCAAGTGTCATTAATTACTTCATTAGCATAATGGAAATATTTAGATCGACGATGGCGATAAAGCCGCTGTTTTCTTTTTTAGAATACACTCAGGAAGGTAAAGTAAAAAAGTTAATAAGTCATTTTCAGTATAAGACATTTTTTTAGGTAATAATTTGGTAGATAATTTGGTAGCTTAAAGATAATTATGAGTGATTGCTAGTGACTTTATGTGTGTTACTTCCGAGCTCCAAAAGGCACGATAAGTTATGGTCCTATGTGATACGCGGCCATGAGACAGGCCTTTGTCACACCGATTTGTATTTTTTTAAATATATTAGCTGTATAAATATTTGACAGTTATTTATCAAATAACTAACATTACTCAAAGTACTTGAAAAGCGGTCGGTGCGCACGAGATTGCGATTTCGCAATATATCCTCGGATATTACCGGCCTTGCTATGGCTGATACAGTAACGGGAGTGGACGAGTGGTTTAGCTCACTAGCTGTTGCCCATGAGTTCGTTCGTGCGGAACGCGAGATCCGTATATTTTTCCGGAATAAAAAGTAGTCTATGGTCACTGGGGCCTTACTCTTGAACGCAATCGGTATTGGACAAGTATTGGAATATGACATTTCGTACTTTTGACAGAAAACCTAGCGCCATATTCAACCTGTTTTCAAGAGTATAAGAGAGTAAATAATGACAGAATGAATTGGGATTAGATCGGAATTGTTATTGGATTCAAGAGTAAAGCACCAATTCTGTGCTATGGTGTTATGTCAGACTACAATAATATCTCTGTGTTAAACATCCGGATCTGTTTATCCGTGATTGAGTAAGAAACATTCACCCGTTCATCGATCCATCAAAACTTTCGCATTATGGTGTGATTATAAAAGAACTTGCGTAATGAAACGGCTTACTTCAAAACTGCCCAGATCAGCTCAGCGCACATTGGGAGTTTATGATAAAAGTACTTTAATAAATCTCCATTAGCTAATGTGTCTTTTAAATCTATTATCGTCTTTGTTAATTGACATAAGCATGACAAAGAATGGCATCAATGAGCTATGGTTTTTTTATTTGTTGAATGGCGCAAAATAAATTATTTATATTCTACACAAAGACATTTGTGATTCTAGTCGGTGATTGATGCGTTATGCGTTATTTCAATCATAATCTCTACATTCTTTCACCTTGTGCGTGTAACGTTAGTTCCTCGAAGCTCTCACAGAGGTCGCCACGAGCTGCTTTCGCTTTGTGTGAACTTGGACTACTTTTTCACAGTCAATGTCGTTATGTCAGACATTATTTGCTAAGCAAGCTATAGATTTATCATTTTTGTTTCGTCTGCAAGTTTAAGGCTTTCTCCCACGATAAAGACTTGTTCTAGTGCGGGTGTCACTGCCAATCATGTTCTGCTTTTGTACCCGCAGTGAAACAACATTATTTATGTTAAATTCATCTGTTTTTGATTCCATACAATTATAACTACGTAGGTTACTGCTCTGTATAAGTGTATTATGTGTATGTTTGTCTGTAAAATATTATTTTTTTGCTTTGTAATAAATTATAAGTCTTCTGACTGCATGTGTGACTGCAAGTGGATCAGAATAACGCAGGATCATGGTAAATGGCACAAACTAAGGGGGTCTATACCCAGCAGTGGGTGAAATCAAGCTGTGGATGATCATTATCATCATCAATCCCTATTATAACTATAATTTGATCACAACTTTGATCAGGCTTTTGGTTTTATAAAGAAATTATAAAATAACTAATCAACCTTGTATGTAATATATGCGCGGATTTTTTTTACAAACTGTTCCTTCCCGTTGTGCTTCGAATTTTTTTCTTTTAGTGCACATCAAAAGGAACACACCCCGAAAATAAAAATTTTAGATTTTAGAATTAGAGACCAGCAGGGGTATATTTTGAAACGGTCGGAAAAGTGTCGGGTCGAAAACTTCGATTTTGTCACGAACGGATTTCGAATTACGGAATCTCCGTCGGTAAGAATCCGATACCGAAGGAGTCGGCTTTCTGAAAGTTTCAAAAAAATACCCCTGCAGAAGGGTTCTAAGCTGTGCATTCACTGACAGTTAGGCATTCAATCAGTAGCGTAACTACTTTTTAATAAGATATCGTAAGCTAGCATTTTTTTTAAATAAGAAAAAAATCAAAAATCATAAAAAGTGAAGCAAGCTATATTAAATAATACCAAACCAATATCTAAACCAAGGATATTTCGCGTGTAACGCGCTACTTTTCACAGTTTCACTCAAACAAAAAGCCTTCTTAACCTTAAACCTCTACTTCACATTTCTACTATTCACACGTCTCATTCATGTCATTGCCATTTTAAATAAAACAAATATTACCACACCCCTACGCACGTCTATAAAACGTTTTTACATTGTCCGGCACGATGTCCTTAACGACAGATGACCGGCGGCCGTGGGAGGTAAAATGCGTTATAAATTTTTTTAAGATGCTATAAAATAAAAGAAATAAAGGTTTATTATTATTTTTGTGCAGTTAACGAGATGGTCAATTGCCGTGCCTAAATTAGTTGCAGTGTCATCCAAAGCGTGTTCCGTTCTGTCCCAGCACTGCGCTCGTTGCCATAGTTTCATTCAATTCCCATACGCCCAGTGATTTCATTTGCAGTAGGTATCTGTCAATCAAGTCATCGACATAGCCCAAAGAATTAGCAAGCTGAAGTGGCAATGGGCTGGTCATATATGCCGAAGAACCGTCAACCGTTGAGGTATACGAGTTTTTGAGTGGAGACCGTGTCTTGGCAAGCGGAGTGGGGGGCGCCCGGGCTAAGTAGAGCGCAGACCTTTGAAAGGCAGCGGGAAAAAAAGTGGATGAGTAAAGCCGAACACCGGGCTCAGTGACGCGTATTGGGGGAGGCTTATGTCTAGCAGTGGACTAATGTGGGCTGATAATGATGATAAATCCTAAGACGGTAATACTAGCACACTAATGCTTGGAATCAAAATGTCTATCACTATGATGGTACCTATTAAAACGGACTCTCGCTGAAGAGTCTGGTCTGTTGTCTAACAGCAGACGACAGGCCATGGGAAGTAAAATGTACGAAAAGAGTCCTCACTTTCATATTGTCCAAACATCAGCAGCAAGTCGTGCACGACATTTTAATTATCGTGTGCATTGCGTCGTAGACGACACACCGTTATCGTGCCGGACTGTGTTATAACGCTCTTAGCATACTGTGATTTTAGGTTTTTTTCTTAAGAAAAGTCGTAATTATAGTGACATTGACCCACTGGCTGGGATGACCATTTCCTAAGAATTAGGATAGGTGACCTTTAGTCATGAACTGTATGAACTATTGTTCATTCATAGAATAGCAGATAATTGTCATTACAACATGTTACACGTAGGCTTATCTGAGAAGCTTCAAATGACGTACACCCTAAATAATACTACATAACAGAAGGGCAATTCTAGCAAAGATTGCAAAGAAAATCCGCTGATTTTCATTTGTTTTTGGGTGTTTTCATATTCCTTTACTAAACAACGATTGAGCTGCGGTTCCGTTTCAGCTAACGACTTATCGAGCGTTTTGTTTTATTTTACATTTAAATACATTTTAATTTTATTTATAATTTGTGTTTTGAACAGCTTTTGGGTAAAACCGAAGTTCTATAAGAACTAAGTTGTTACTGAATGAAAGGTCAAGCGTTGTATATTAATATAATCTGGCTACATGTTACGAAGTCTTACGGCTTAGACTGTGCATTGATTGTCAATTAGTCAGTAACGCAATTATTGTTTATTCAATACAATACAATACAATCAATTTTATTTCAGCTCTCACACACAAAGTATTACAGCCATATTTTAAGCAGATAGGTACGTACAATTTATATAAATAAAAACATCTAAAAATAAAGCACTCATGCGTGTGCATGAACTTCAGGTAGCTTTTGCGCACCCGGCACATCATAGATTATGTTCTATTGCGAATGATCGCGTAGAGTAGAATAGAAGTCATCGACGTGAGCATTCGTAAACATGCCTGATGCGCTACGTTTATGAAGTTATGTTATAGGTGACAGCCTAACGTCACTTCAACTTAACGGTTCAATATTGTTTGGGCCTTATTAATGATCTATAAATCATAGTCACACTGTAAACCTCTGTTAGCTAATGTGTCTTTCAAATCTGTCATCGGCTCATAGAAGTAATAAGTACTGATACCTTGCATCGTCTTTATTCATTGACATAAGACTGACAAAGCAAGACAATACTTTATTGAGCCGCTGAAATAACAGTTTTGTTATGAATATAAATAAGGGTTTTTAAGAAACTCTACTAAATCCTCTTTGTATCATCATCACTAAACATAGTGATTCCCCTTTATGGGACAGTAGGTAATAGAAATGCCAATAAACACATTCTTAGCTACCTACCTATTTATTTTATTGGATTAGGTCATTATAAAATTACTCATTAGCTTAACATAGAACTAGATTGTAATAATATTGAAAATAAATAAAGATATTATTGTTATTGAATACACAATATAAAATGTACCTTTTACGTATGTAAATAACTTTTAGAAAAAAAATCAAGAACTGACATTAGTATAATCTAGCAACCAATCAGACGTCACAAATTGTGACGTCTTCACAAGTTATCAATTATTTTGGCTATCTTGTCAGAACAACATGGGTCCTCGCAATTTAATTATTTTTCTCGTGTTATTTTGAGTTTTATTGCGTAAATTTGGCACAAGTGTAAATAATTGAAATGGAAGGGTAATGTTGGTTTGTAATTTAGTCAAAGGTTTTCCTAGGGAATCTTTAAAGCACGCCGCCATTTCTTTCAACGTTGTTTGTTTACGTTGCTATGCGACAATCAAACTCATCTACTTGACACTGGTGAAATTGTGGCAAATATGCCACAGAGTCCATAAACGAAGAAGAATAAGAAGAAGTTATCAAGTAGTCACTGTGTTCACATCATAGCATCCTTGCATCCTTGCAGCTTCCGTGCTCTCTGCGCGTGCATGCACGTCTGATAGTATGCTTCATCATCATCATAATCAGCAAATCAACGTCGACATATTGCTCATCACCATAACAGCCTACTAATGTTCACTGAGACTATAGAACTCTACGTACTATAGAAACTATCTCTCTTATAATTTTTTATTAATACCACTAAAGTAGAAACTAAGCGTACACTTGATGATAAGCGGTTACCGTAGCCTATGTACGCATGCAACATCATAGATATCACTTGCATGTTACCACCTTGAGACGTTAGATGTAAAGTCGCCTTTAATCGCTCATCCAAAATCGCAAGTGGTAATTAGAAAGGTCGACATTCAAGAACATTTATTCCCCTCCTCATTGGTTTTTTTTTTATTTCATAAGGTGACAAACAAGCAGACGAGCCGTCTGATGGAAAGCGGTTATCGGTTCTGCGAGCTATAAATGCCTAAAATACAATATATTTTGTCGACTGCTTTGTTCTAACGTTATTTGATGGCTAGTCGTTTGGGTTTGCAGCGAGGCGAAGTAGATCCTATTTTACCATTTCCATTTTTGTTATTACACAAAATGTACTAGTTTAAAAAAAATACATATACTTTTGTCATCTGCACCTAAAACTATTTCAATGCAACCGTGTGAATAATGATATGCCTGTAAAACTGGTTGGACAAAAGCTAAATTACTCAACAATCTAGCCTAGACTACAGTCAAAACATATTACCATTATTGCGTTACCGAATGTATGAAACTGCAACAACAAATTAATTACTCGTAATTGTCATGTTAAATAAATCTGGGTATTAGTTGTTGTGAAACGGTAATTTTTATTGATAGGCTTCAATTTACATACATGGTATAGACTGGTTACTACGACACTTTAATGTTTACGTTTAGAATTAATTTAGTACGAAGACACAAGCTTATTAGATTAATAAAAAAAATTATAAGCAACGATAGTTAAGTGAGTTTTGATCAAGAGCGTTTCGTACCACGCACAGAAAAGGCTAAAGTCAGTATCTGGTATGATATAAAAAATAAAAAACAGACGAAAAATTTCTAGTACTATTCCGCTTAACCTTTAACTAATGAGGTCACACAGTTACCACAGTTAACCTCAAAAGAAAAATATCGACACGTGTTTCATCCCTCCACGGGACATCATCATCACGGGATAACATACCTACTACTTAAATGATTTCACTCGCATCCGGATCAAATAGACACACTTGAGTCTATTTGATCAGGACCCGAATGAAAGATTTCATTATAGGCAGGTCATATCTATCAGGTATGACCTGCAGGATGGTGTTGGTGGTGTTGTTTTGGGGCGTAGTATACTGTTGCGCACGCGGTCTGTGAGTTTGACTCCTAGAATACTACGCTCCATGGATCGCTGGCAAACTCCGAGTTTGAACTTTTGTTGATCAGTCAGTGAGCAGGTCTGCGCGCCGTAGGTAAGGATTCTCGGTGCGTCTTGCAATCTCGAGGTGATTGAGATGGATAATATAATATTGATGAGTTATTGCAAGTACATGATTTGATTACTCGCCAAAACGCTTTAGCCTTCATATATTTCTAGTAGTGCCACCTAGTTTAAATTCCATATTTGGAGCATAATAAACCGGTTGCAAATACGTCCATTAGGTACTCAAAAACGATGAAAGCATACTTCATCATAATAAAAGTTAATAGCTCTTGATGTACTTATATAATTTAATATAAATATAGTTCGTTCCAACGATCCTGCCCTTCTCTTTTGTCTGGCTCATGCAACTTCTTCTTGGCCTTCCTTTTCCTTCGGAGGAAAGATATAGGGAAAGCTCATTCTACTTTTTAAGAGTACACAGTTTTTACAGTCTGAGGTTTTGACACACTGTTTGCAGTGTCCACATCTCATTTGATGGTTAGTGGTGTCTAAAAACCGATAGAAGACTCAACGCGGATACAAACTGTGACTGAAGTAAAGCCACCTTTTTATAAAAATTTACAAAGATGGTTCAAAAGCAAGATTGGTTAAAATTCTATAAAACACGGATACACTGGGGCAGATGAGATTGATAAAGTTAAATCACACATAATATCCAGCGTTCGTGATACCAAGCTAAGACGATGTTAATCAAGCTAACTAGTCAGACCACTTGATAAAATTATGAAATAGTGCTTAAACATTTTATAGTAAAGACTAGCGTAAACAGGTGGTTGCAAAACGTATAAATGCGCGTATTCGTATTTCTTAGGCAAACCAATTTGCATAAAAGCGAATGTGACGGTAGACAAACAAGAGTAGGTATCTAGTTAGTTTGGACTATACAGTAACTTTATATCAATCCATTATCAATCACTAGGAATATATTTGATGAAGAGGTTTCTAGAAACCTCCTGACAGTTGCTGCGCTCCTCGTAATGTTCATAAAAACATGAAAAACTAAATATCTATGGTTGTATGCCCATCCTGATCTTGATTCGACAACTGACAAAGGAATACCTACTTTAAATTGATATTTTAAAAAATCTAACAATTCTTTACTTTCCGCTTGAAATCTAACCTAAAGGATAGTAATTAACATCGAAATTTCAAATAATTAACATAAAAACAAATAAATTTTGTGTTTAGTATTTTATATTCTTCTTATATAAGTAATATTTTTTGTATATTTATGATAATAATTATTTATATCAAAAAGTTATAATGATAAACTACATAGATCTAGATTTTGTAATAACATCATAGTGATGAAACAGTTTCCAACGCAACGAACAACAAGAAGATCTAACATGGTCATCAAAAATGCAACTTGAAACCTCTCGTCCTAAGCTAGACTGATGAAATGTCATTTTAACTATTTTTAATCTGTGTCTCTAATGAATAATTGAGTAAGTCCTAGACCAACAATAACGAACTTGGCCCACGTAATAATAGAATTCGCACAAAATAAACAAGTCACTTTAATAAGAAGCAACTGCAATTTTACGATCTTATTGGCATTGAGGTCAGAATTGCATTGCTTCTCACAACTTTGATCATGTCTTGTTGGAAAAAAACGATAGATACGCAATTAGAAGGTAGGTACGAGCTTATCGTATCTCCTTTCAACATGTGTTGTAAATAGACTTAGAATTTAGTTTATTGGTGTGGGAACTGTTGAACATTATCCACATACTGTTCACTTTAGTCATCTTTATCTTCTATGGATGTGACAAATACAGAACGGACGGGAAAAATACCTTGGATGGTGCGTTTGTGCGCTATCCAAGGTATTCACACCACATCTCTTTTCAGACTTTTCCTATTTTTCGGTCTGTTCTATGCCATTAAATGTGAATACCTTAGACAAAACACAGCATAAACGCGTTAATTCTAAAAGAGCTTAAGAGACTCCCAAAGACTTTTCTACTACCTTAGTGCTCGCAGAAGCTCAGAAAGCGTCAACGGTAAACGACAAAGTTGAAGTAAAAATGACATATTTGGGTGTAGACCAAAATATCACATTGTAACCGATCAGTCCATATTATAATATAGTTAACGCGGCTCTCCAGGCAAAACAGGAACAAAAGAGTTGCAAATTGCAAATAAGTCATCGAGGACAAAATCACGGGGCGTTACACAAGTTAATGATATAATAGCAACCAAGAAACATGCTTATATTGTCTATGGTTTTTGTAACAATGCGTTTTTTGTTTGAAAAAAAAAGTAAAGTAAAGGTACTTTAATATGACTTTTCGTAATGCATAAGCCGGATGTGGTAAATTAATTTCAATAGATGACAGACATAAAAAAATACTTTGTTGCATATAACGGACTGACTGGTTCACAGACTGGAACCCGACGCACAGCCAAAACTGTAAGTCCTACGGACCTGACATTTTCAGGATTTATGGCTGCACTATACATATAAACAATAGCCAAAATTAAACTCCTAGGGAATAGGACGAAGTGGAAAGAAATTTACAATTTTGTGATTTATACACACTAATATAATTATTCAGTTCAACACAATTATTCAGTAACTTACAAACGATTTAAAAGATAGCTCTACTGATCCAAATCACTATCTAACGGAAGCATTTCTAACATGCTGACAGCATTGCCACAATAATACCAATGCTGAAACGTGGAGCCAGATATGTACCAAACATTGGATCGACAAGACGCTAATAAATAAAAATAAAAAAGTAGGTCTTAGATGGCTCAACTGCTTCATATGTATTTTATATTCTTAGTTATGTAATTATTATGTACATATTTTTATAAAACATTAAAAAAAGTAAGTTACTGGTAGAGCTAATAAAAGATAAGCTAAAAAAAAAATCTTTTTCATGACCATTATGACTTCCTTCTAATTCACACTGTTGGGACTCTAACCTACTCTCGGGCGACTGAATGATTTCATGCACAACACGGGCTTAGTGCGAATTGGTGGATAGAATAATGTCTTTTAGTAGCGCTGGCTCTACAAACCCAAAAAATTATTGATCATGTTGTATTATATGGAAGACCAGCGCTAAAGTAGTATGTATGCTGCTTTAGCGAATGCTGAATGGCGGCAATTTTCGAAGACTTATGATCTACATGTACTCGTATATGCTTAGCTGCTTAGATATACACTTTTATTATTATTACCACCTACTATGTATCAACTGTCTCGAAATAAACTTTTTTACTTTACTTACTTACTTTACTATTAAATCTTAGCGCTCAATCGCTCAATCAAGCTCAGTGACAGTGACCGTTCTCGGTAGGAAGGCCGAGTTGCATCACGCGACGGGTTGATACAAGTTGCAGCGATGAGTTTATTGTTACGTTTGAAAGTAATTTACTTATGAAGGAAATTATCTTGAAGGTCGCTTACATTTTTAGTGATAATTTGTCTTTTAAATTAAAGCATAGTATTTAACATTAGGTTTTTATAAGCCATGAAACAGTTCACCGTTTCAAATGATTTATAGATTAGCAGTCCGTCCCATCTTCGCGCGGGTGCAATGAAACCTCACCCGTGCGAAGCCGGGGACGGTCGCTAGTAATTAATATAGCCTATGTTATCCAGGAATAATGTAGCATTCTAATGTTGAAAGAGTTTTTGAAATTGGACCAGTAGTTTTTGAGTTTATTCATAACAAACAAAAATACAAATCTTTCCTCTTTATAATATTATTAATAGTATTAGTATAGATAGCTCAACAGCATGATGTGATTTGGATAACCGATAATAGTTGATCCAGCTTTTGAGTCACGCATCGTTTTGACTTTATTATTTTAAGTATATAATTTATTAAAAAAAAAAATTTTTTTATAATATTTATTATGTGTTATAGATAATATATAGTTGGATTCGACCAAACTCGAATAGGCACAATTCTCTGAGTTAATTTTAGTTATCTCAAAGTAAACTAATGTATATTAGTGCGATTAAAAGCACAATTTTTTTTTTATTCAGTGATTTGACTTTCGAAGATAATTAATGTTATTAAAAAAAATAAAATCTTCTTAAAATATTTTCATTGCATATTGATACGTAATAAGTAGGTACAATACCTATCTAATTGTTGAAAAAAAACATACAGTCGAATTGAAAACCTCTTTTTTTGAAGTCGGTCAAAATATCTACCTCGACCTTCTAAGTCTACGGTCATTACCAGTAGACCTGAAAGTGGTACACGTTACACGGTCAGGCTCTATCGCAATCCATTGGAATGTGTTGTACTTCCATTTTCACTTTGATTAATGTTCCAATTGTTAGGAGAATAAAGTTCCGAGGTCTGGGTTAAACGGAGGTGTGTCTCTTACCCATATAAAAGAGGGAGATGGATAGATTATTAGATAGCTGTTGGAGCGGCTAATTTTAATACTTGGTGCTTCTGTGCTTAGCAGGGCACGTTAAGCAGTCAATTCCGAATTTCAGATGGATTATTTCAGGCCTATTAACTTCGTCATGAGGGTTGGTTGGCAGACATACAACAAAAATATATTCTCCCCGGATGAAGTAATGTCAAAATTATGTTTGTTTATCTTCGACAGTTTATTCCTAGACGAGCTCTATCAGTAAGAACTCTGCTACTGTAATGTAGAAATAATTAATTATGTTTTTCAACCTTTTGTCGTCAGCATAAATTGCCCCTGGACGAGTTCTATCACTAATAATAACTGCGACGCAGAGGTTGCGGGTTCGATTCCCGCCTTGGGACAAATGTTTGTAGGATTTTCAAATATTTGTTCCGGGTGTTCTGGGTGTTTTCTATGTATAATAAAAAATATCTATCTATGTATTGTATTGTATTAAATATAGATCAGTCGTCTAGTACCCATAATACAGCTCTGTTTAACAGCAGCTTACCTTGGGCTAGATGATGCTGTGTGGATTGTCCAGCATTATTTATTATTTATTAAATAATATTTTTTTAACAAAAATGATTATACACAAAAGGTTTTTAATAAACAAGTAATGATAGCTAAGGCATAGGTATTCTATCAGTAACAATTTGGAGCAATGTCAAAACTGTGATTATCAACCATTTGTCGACAGATGCCTACTGAGCATTGACTGTATATGGTGATTGTCTTTGGCTATCTTGTCAAAACGACATGGATCCTCCCATTTTAATTATTTTTCTCGTGTTATTTTAAGTTTTATTGCGTAAACTTGGTGGCAGTTGATCCAATTTAACTTGTTTACTTATCACAAGTGTTAGTAATTGAAATGGAGTGTTAATGTTGGTTGGTAATTTAGTCAAAGACTTTCCAGGAGAATTTTGAAAGAAAAGTCATCGTTTCTTTCCAAATTTCATTTGTTTACGTTGCTAAGCGCCAATCAAACTGCACACTTGACACTGGCAAAATTGTGGCAAACTAGCCACAGAGGCCATAAAACAAAAGAAGAAGAAGACTGTATATAGGGATTTTCTTTGGCTATCTTGTCAAAACGACATGGGTCCTCCCATTTTAATTATTTTAATATATTTTAGTTATTTTAAGTTTTATTGCGTGAATTTGGTGGCAGTTTATCCAATTTAACTTGTTTACCTAGCACAAGTGTAAGTCATTGAAATAGGGTGTTAATGTTGGTTGGTAATTTAGTCAAAGACTTTCCAAGGGAGTTTTGAAAGAATAGTCACCATTTCTTTCCAAATTTAGTTTGTTTACGTTGCTAAGCTACAATCAAACTAATACACTTGACATTAGCAAAATTGTGGCAAATAAGCCATAGAGTCCATAAAAGAAGAAGGATACTGGAAGGACTGTATATGGTATTAAAAATCGGCTTATTAAAGAGTGGTATTGGGCATCACCTACCGTTGTGCAAGCTATACGATCTAGTCACGCAAGCTGCAGGATGTTGCGCCGAGGCCGCGAAACTAGCTGTTCCGTGAGTATGGAAACCAAGATCCTTTTCACATTACAAGGTACACTTAGGCTGCGTTTCCACCAGAGATGTGCGAGAATGTTACCTGGCGGTAGGACTCTTCAGCAAGAGTCCGTCTTGGTGGGTACCACCGCAGTGTCAGATATTCTACCTCCAAGCAGTAGTGTGCAAGCATTACTGTGTTTAGGTTTGAAGGGCACTGTAGCAAGTGTGCTAAAGAAACTTAACAACTATGTCTCGGGGTGATAAGCGCACACTTAACCCAAAGCTTGTTTTGGTATAAAATTTAGTCGAAAGCACTTTATTCAACATTTTTTTTTGTTAATCTAAAAATATATGTCTCTCAAACGGTAGAGAAAAACAGATAGAGGTATCGGCATGTCAAAGAACTAAGAATTCAAAAGACATTTCTTATATCCACATTGGATTAGAGTCGTAGTCTCAACATTGGGAATATAAAAAACTGAGCATGATGATTAAATCAGTGCAAAACCTAAAAGCTATTGAAAATCTAACAAACAGCATTAAGCGGATTAAACAAAACGGTTGATAAAAGGTCAGTGAACTAAACTTTAATAATGACTTTATGTAAATATATCAATTTAACCTTTATAATATTCAAATTAGGAAGCAAAAATTTTAAAACATGGGTAGTTTGCAGGTAAATTATTCATTGTCGAGGAAGTATTTTTTATAAAATAAGAAAAAGTTGATATTGACTTTTATGCACTTAATAAAATTTGTAATGTTTGTAACGTTTGTTAGCAATTTTGCTGTCAACTTTTAAATTCCGGCTGAGCTTTTTAGATATGTAACAAAAATGTTAAAGGATTTTTTTGGCAAATAAATAATTTCATTTCATTTTATTTTATTTTAAAAATATGATAGATGCAGTTTATTAGTTACTTAAGTAAATAAATAAAAAACAAAATCAAGAAAACTATGATAGGTTTTTTACACTTTTTTTCATAAATACAAGTGAAATTAATAAAAACATAACACTATTAAACCTAATCTATGAGAAATATTATATTATGGTAGGCGGGTACGCCTACTAATAAATCACTCTCAAACTATAAAACCATAAATAACTCTAATTCGATAATAACCGCAAACACGACATAACAAGTCATCGAACTTAAACCCTTCGAATATCAGATTTTTACCGATTGAGAAAGAAATGTTTATTAATTAAATATATCTGTTTATTTATTTAATTTTTATTTATTTATTTTTAGGAAGACCGACAGCATAAAATTTTAATAACTAACTTAAACTATTTATTAGAAAAGTCAATTACGTGTTATCTAAAAATACCCAGAGCACCCGAAACAAATATTTGCAGATCGTACAAATATTTGACCCAAGGCGGGAATCGCACCCGTCACCTCTTGCGTTGCAGGTAGAACTTCGCCCGCCACGTAGAGATGTAGGTATATAGTTAAACTATATTATGTGAAGATATATGTAGTTAAACTGTTAGAAAACAGCGAAAACTCCAACGTAGGTCGATTTATGACAGCATATTTTTTGCCTATTATTATGACATGAAATTAAAGTTATAACGGTTTAAAGTGATAATAGACTGAGACTTGAGAGTGATTTATTAGTAGGCGTTGCTTTGGCCCGCCTAGAAGCAATATTTATTTTTTTGGGTATTAAGATATTTATCTTTTGCTAAATAATGGAAGAGCACCGGTGGTCTAGTAGCAGTGACCCCGCCTTCCGATCCTAAGGTAGGCCTCGCTTGAGAGTAGGCCAGTGTCCCAACAGTGGGAACATTAAAAGGCTGTGAGGCATGATGATCACAGTTTATTATAATTCATTTTGACAGTAAGATGACAGCACAAAATGTTTAGGAGTCTGTGGAAAATGAAACTCCTGCTATTTAATAAAAATTGCAAAAAATTAAACTATAAGTAGAAAATTCTTAAATTTTGTATGTTATTATATTGAATAAATATTTTATAACTTGTAACTTTTGTAACTTGCTGAGCGTTTACAACATTTAAAATTATGAAGCGTTGAAAAAACCATCATGACCGCATACGTCTCATGCAGTGACGTTCAAAAAACGTCAGACTGTGATTATGCACGTGTTTTGCACGAGCCCATAATAACACAGTGCAATCATCACAGATTAGCTCTAGGAAATACTGAAGTGCAAGTTTGAGGTCATGTAGTGAACCAGACCACAAAATTAGTTTCACCTTGACGTTTTGACTGTCATGCGCAAGTGATATAATAAATCGCACTGCTGCGGTTAAATTAGCTTTTTGATCTGCTGGCCTGCCATGTTTATTTTGTTTTTATAAAATCTTTATTTGTTTCGAATACAAAATATTATACAGGGTGTAAAAAGACTACTACCGAGAACTGGAGGTAGCAATCAGACCATGATTCTGCGCACCGCGCGCCGCCATCTCGCAGTCGTATTTTTTTTTTTATATCACTAAAATGGCAGCCAAGCGTGCGGCCCACTTGATGGTAAGCGGTTACCGTAGCCTATGTACGCTTGCAACATCAGAGATATCACTAGCGTGTTACCACCCTGAGACGTTAGGTGGAAAGTCTCATGTGCCTGTAATTTCACCGGAAACCATACCGGAACCGGAACACAGCAATGCGAGCATTACTGCTTGGCGGCAGAAATAGGTATGGTGGTAGTCCTTCCTCGGACGAGTTATAACACAGAGAACTCAACTACTCTTGTACGTGTCACACGACTAATACTATATTTATTAGATTTAGATAATTCCTGGGTGCTAAAATAAATAAAAATCTTATTTTCTCCTGTTATATATTTTTTCGGACTACTAATACTACTTTGTTTTCGGGAGTCGTCTTTTTACACCCTGTATTTTTAAACACGGTACAGTATAACACAGCTTTTCTAAAATATAACTTCGCAGGCAGCGCTTCTAACTAAAAGTTTATCATTAAAATGGCCTGCCATGTAAAAAACTTTGGAGCCGAAATTCAAATTAAATTAGAATTCTAAATATTTTTATTCAATAATATAACAAGTATCATTTTTACGTCTAAAAGTTAGACAAAACACCAGTTCACGTGCCTCAGCCCCAACTTAAAGCGAATGAACACAAAGCTACCTAAAGTTATACACAATTTATTTCACTGTTTGTCACCCGTCTTCGGGACTGATTCAGAATTATTGTGATCATGGTACGAATTGCACAAAATTTCGGCCCAAAACCTTCGAATTTTTTTTTTAATTTGTTTCGTGGTGTCCTACCTGGTAAGCGGTGAAATAAGCTTTTAGAGCTGGAAATAAACGTCAAATAAACGGAATCAAACATATGAAAAAAAAAATTTTTGCTTTTTTATGGTACTTAAAAGAATTATTTAAATTAGTATTATTATTTAAGTAATGTAGTACCTACTCATGAGTACTTATGTGAAATTTATCCAGTCACCTAAAAAGAATACGTAAAATTTTTTTTTTAGTTAGGTTAGGTTAGGTTAGCCTAAATAAAACTTTAAAAACTAAATAAAAAGGTTGCGTAATACATACCACTTTAAAATAACAAACTACACTACTATCTAACTAAAAAGTCTCTCACTAACTTAATCACTAATTAATTAGTAGAGTCCGCACATTCACCACTATAAAACAAATATCCCATTTTTTTTAATAAGTAGTTTAATTATAGTTAAAATAATAATGGGTCACTTTATTATTTGTTAGAATAGTCTAACGTAATAAATAAACACGTTTACGTTAAAAACTACGTTTGTTCCACCTTTTACGGTTCAGTAAAGAATACTGCGCTACTAAAAATGCCTATAGGAGTCAATTAGTTGATATTGAGAGGGGATGAACAGTACTAAAATCTATATAAATGTAAGCGGTACACCGCTTTGGTACGCGGTATCGTTTAATTTTTATTCCGCAAAACAGATGACCAGACTGAGATATTTCGCTAACCACAGCGTGAGCGGCTATTATGATATCTAAAAAAACCTTCAGTTAGTTTAATATTAGACTTTTAATGATAGGTTTATTGCGTATTATATTAGTACAAAAAAGCTTTTTATAGACTTTAGATCAATATTTTTCCGTTAATGCTGACCGTACATGGGCTGTACGGACAATTTATTTCGCACACGAGCGGGAGATGCTCAAAAGAAAAACAAAAGTTTGAAAAAAACCTTGAGCAACAAATCGGTCATCGTAGCAATGTGATAATTTACTCATTTTCTTAGCATACACTCCAATAAAAACTGCACACAAACTTACAAGCACACATACAAAGAGAATAATATATATACAAATTAAGTTTACCTAATGGTGGTCATAGTAGAATACTGTAGTGTACTGAACGCGTAGCCCGAAAAACTCGTTTTATAATTGTAAACGTAAAAGTATCGTCCAGCTGTCAATTTGTATGCAATTTTAGTAGTTCATATAACGTGCTAAAGAGACGCTGTTAAAAATCCTATACAAATTGACTGCTAGATAATACGTTTACATGTACGATTGTCAAATGAGTTTTCATGCTAAGCATTCTGTACCTACAGGTACACTAGTACTCTGTATCTGGCCAAAAAGATTGCGTAAACGTTCTATATTTAAAACAACAATAATAATGAAATTTCATTTAAAAATCGAACAACTGACACTGCTGGCCATCTTCACTCAATCGTATATATATGTTATTTATTAGAAAAAAAACAAACACCGTCTAACAAAAAAAAAATCGATAGACTGTGGTGATAAGATGGGATGTAGTTATTGACACGTTTTATTCAAAAAATACTAGACCAATTTTGATATATTATTTGTATGACCACCTCTGAAGTATTTCAAACAAAAAAACAATCATTGAAATCTTTTTATAAATTGGTGGAGAAATCGCGTAACAAAGATACAGTCGAATCGATAAAATACTTTTTTAAAGTCTGCTAAAAATGATCAACGTTACTAATTTGTTAGATTTTCAAAAACTTATCGATACCATTTTCAATAATTCGTCCCAGTAAATTAATATCATTCGATTATAGCCTTGGCTCGTTTTGCTCGTCCTAGTTTGTATAAACGTTCCGGACGCTCATTACAACGAAGTAGGATTAATATCCGTTCAATTACACAATAAATCAGTAGTATTAAAGATTATTAGTATGATTAACTGCTTCAATGTTAGTCAGAAATTATCAAACCCATCAGCAGAATCCAACTTAAACTTTAAATACATTGTTCGGTATTTTGTATCAAGGGTATATTGATACAGAAAAACACGGCACAAAAAGACTTGTTTGAATTTGTAGCTTTTATTGACCAAGCGAGCGAAGCGAGCGAAGCGTCTCAGTTTCGAGATTGGCCAAAAATGCTTTTGGTTGTCAGTTTGTCCGGTCATTTTGTGTTCTCGCCTACAGGTCGAATTTTTTAACTAATCTGGTTGAAACTTGTTATACAGGTTCTATGACTTTATAGAATTTGATTGTCGTCGGGGATTTTTGATAGGGGGCGTACTTTCTCTAAGAAGGGACAAAAAGGGGGCTGTGATTCGATATCGATAATTTTTATTTTATTTGAAAGGTAAGTATTAACTTTAATTTTGTCTGATATCTGGTGAAGATTAGATGAGAATCTTTAGCGCGATAATATATAGCAAAATAGTACCTCAAAATGCAATATGTTGCTCACTTTCAAAGCTCACTTTACAAGTTTGTGCTTTCGAGGTCTACTGTTCGGAGAACTGCTAGTTTAGCCTAATTAAAAAAATATTGGACATAATCGCTGGACATAAAGCAAAAACCTGGAACGAACGCGTTGATGTCTTTTATTCGGAATAATTGAAGCACAATTTAGGTGAATTTCAACATTCAGTCAATTCCGATTGCGTTCATCCGCAATTTCCGCCACGTGCTACTAATTTCTTTAGTCGTTCGTTAACTCACACCGAAAAACTGCTGAATAATTTAACAAGTGTGAGTTGCTGAAACGCAAAAAGTCATCTGTACCCATAATACAGCTCTGTTTAACAGCAGCTTACCTGGGGCTAGATGGTACTGTGTGGATTGTTCAGCATTATTTATTTTATTTATTTATTAATATCCGCATTAATCTGAACGAGGCTTTAGACAGTAACAGGCTGCTGTATTTTTGCCTAATTGCAAAAATAATTGAACTCAAGCCTAAGGTCAAATACCTGGTAAAGAAAATGTTTACGAAGTTATTTTTAAAATGAATGATAAAAAAACCGCAAACTGTACTTTGATGCTAAAAACAACTTGTAACTAAAAACTCTATCTTAATTTATGAAATCATTACGCTACTGACTGACTAACAACGCAGTCTTTTTTATCTCATGTTAATATTTAATTATATGTTCCGGGTGTTCTGGGTATATTCTATATAATATAAGGTCATTTATTATCAACCTGACAAACTTAAGGGGTAGGTTCCACACATAAAAATATATGTTTTTTTTTTAAGTTTGTCAGGTTGATAATGAATGACCATGTATAATTAAATAAATACTTTCTATGTATGTATTGTATTCTAAATCTTAAGTATATTATTATCAGTCATCTTGTACCCATAATACAAGCTCTGCTTAGCTTGGGGCTAGATGATGTTGATGGTTGTCCAGCATTATTTATTTATCCCGAGTGAATTCACGGGTTCGAACTATCTGGTACGACGCAAAACAAGAAGTTATTAAAAAATAATTGATAAATTAATGAACAAGATGTAATTTATATAAATAATACTTATGATAATTACAAATTTTAATGATATACATTTGTTTATTAATAGTTTTTTTCTTTATCTTTTACTACCTACCTTTGACTTTTTTTTTCTTACTTTAATGTTTTAATGATACCTTTTACAACACATCAATACAATAACATTATTTATTCTTATTATAATTGACAAGCTGACCCACGCGGCATCACCCGCGTTTTTGCAGTTATTAGGCTATCCTACATTCAATTTTTCGGGATAAATGTGTTATTCCAGGACTTAAGCCTTTTACATCCCAAATTTCATCACAATCGGTTATGTCGTCAATAAAATAAATAAAATAATAAATAGTAAAATAAAATAGCCATTAATTCCAATGCTTGTACTTACAATATAAGAAATACATTTACTTAATATTAAATTCACTTTTTCAAAAAATCTATACTTTCCTATTGTTATTCCTACTTTTATTTTAATCAAAATCATCAGCAATTATTTTTTTCAAGTTTCCTCTGGCACAGCTAGTTTTTCTTCATCCTCGTTTCTAAGTCAATAAAACACGTGGTAACAAACATTCGAACACACACTCAGACTTTCGCATTTATAATATTAGTAGGATACGAGTAGTAGAGTAGTAGAGTTCTTTGTGATAGAGCTCGTCCGGGGAAGGACTACCACCATACCTATTTCTGCCGCCAAGCAGTAATGCTCGCATTGCTGTGTTCCGGTTCGAAGGGTATGGTTTCCGGTGAAATTACAGGCACATGAGACTAACCATCTAACGTCTCAGGGTGGTAACACGCAAGTGATATCTATGATGTTGCATGCGTACATAGGCTACGGTAACTGCTGACCATCAAGTGGGCCGTACGCTTGGTTACCACTTTAGTAGTATAAAAAAAAAAAACTTTGTAAATACCTACATTTATATTATTCTTCCAGGGCCTGATTACTAAATAATAAAGAAATAAATAATGCTGGACAATCCACACAGCATTATCTAGCCCCAAGCTAAGCAGAGCTGGTAACTGATATACCTAATACAATACAATAAACACCCAGAACACCCGGAACAATTTTTTGCAGATTAAACAAACCTTTGTCTCAAGGCGGGAATTAAACCCGCAACCTTCTGCGACGCAGACTATTGCGACGGACCTTTACCCGCCGCGCCACATCGGTCGTCAATATTGTGGTTTCGACAGATTATCAGCGGCTACTATTCTTAGTGGACATAATGCTGAGTCGAGGTCTTTTTGCTGCTGCAGCATACAATATAAATAAACTGTTACTATTTTAAAATAAATTAATTATTGTTGAAACTTATTACGATTACGATTAGCCTTTGTGTCCTACAGCTGAACAAAGGCCTCCCCTTGATCTCTCCAGTCATCTTGGTCTTGTGCCAGTTGGACCCAAGCTCTATTTAAGTTGTCGAGATCATCGCCATCTCTTTTTGGTCTTCCACGACGGTGATTTTCTTTGAATAAGTTAAAACTTATTTTAACATATTTCATTTCATTTAATTTATTAAGTCTTTTTTCGTTATAAGCATAAAATAGGCAAGTCAAATTGTACATTTTTAAGTTCTTATTCTAACATTATAATTAGTGTAGGTACCTGCTATGTTTGCAAATCAGAAATTGAAAAAATCAAATACTCATTAATATGATAGAATGGATGCTGTTCTAAAAATATTTTAATTATGTTTTTGAATTGGCTTAGAGGAAGCTCTGTAATTTGTAATGGGAATTTGTTGTACATATCGAGCTTAACACAGAAACCCTGCTTATATACGTTAGTAATACATAGTAATATAAATATAATAATATATACCCATTAATATTATATTTCTTTATTTATTTCCTTGTGTAATAGGTTTAATGTGCCTATATTGTGTGATAATATAGTAAATACATGAATGTCTATGTCTTGTCTTGTCTATGTCCATGTCTATTTGACTATTGACTACACCCGGAAGTATGTAGCCACCAAGAAGGTTGGTAACACTGAAAAAAACCCCAAAAACTCTATTGAATATTACTGTTTTTGGCCGATTCGTACTATCCTACTCGTGGTTGAAAATTCATATAAAAAAATATTACAAGTCCGATAAAAAACAAAAATTAGACGAAAAATTTAAATTTACCTAAATTTTTCTTATAAGTATATCAATGTCTAGTAGGTAGCCAATGTCATATTTAGCTTAATGTAAAACAGAAGGGCTAATTTTATAACATGACTGTTAAGTAAGCACGAGATCTATAGATTTATGGCCATATTCATTTAAAAAACTGTCATTTCAGCGGCTTGCTAAGTATTTGTCTTTTCTTGTCATTATTATGTTAATGACAATGATAGATTTGAAAGACACATTAGCTAACAGAGGTTCAAAGTACTTTTACGAGTGTAACAGGCCCCAATTATTTAAGAAACTTTTCTTAATCCACACAATAGTTTTCATAGAGATTAATTTAGAAAAATGATCATCCGGGTAGCTATTTTTTGTTACAACACCTAAGACAGGTCAAACATAAGTCTAACAAGTCAAAGTACGATACTCTCTAGATTTAGTTTTTGTGATAGTGATGCTTCACATTTTTTGTGTATTTTACAATTTAATGCCCGGAAACCATTATTATTTTTAGCTAGAATTACCAGGGCTGGATTTGTCATGTTGAGGCCCCTAGGAAATGCACGCATTGGGATCTCTGTACCTTGGTCCTTAATTTTTACCATGTTGGGGCCCCTAAAAAATGAACGTTTTGGGGTCCATGCACGTATTTTTTAAATTTAAACTTCCTAAAATTTATTTTTAACACAACGCAATTTTATTTACATTTTGCGAAATATATTAGTTTCACGGTCACTAAATAAATAAATAATGATGGAAAATCCACATAGCATCACTTAGCCTCAAGCTAAGCAGATCTAGTGTTCTGGGTAGGTACTAGGTGACTGTTATACTTAATAAGTTAATAAAATACATAGATAGATATTTTTTTATACATAGAAAATACCTAGAACATACAGAACAGATATTTGCAGATCGTACAAGTATTTGTCCTAAGGCGGGAATCGAACTTGCAACCTCTTGCGTCTCTAGCGGAACTTTGTCCGCCGCGCTACATTGGCATAACCAAAGATAAGTAAGTTTGTTTTTCAGCTAAAAAGTTTGATGAAAAGTGGTTTAAACTTCAGTTGCCAGGTTTGACCTAAGCATACAAACTTTGCAAGTTAAATAAAAGCTTGTAAAATTGTCATTGAGGGTTTGTTACATACATAGTCATCATAATATCGAAAAACATTTTTCTTTAGACGCGGGGCCCTTAACAGATGCGGGGCCTCTAGGCAGTTGCCTACACCCTCTGTTGGATAATCTGCCTCTGTGAGTAAGTGTTGTCCGTTTTTTCTTATAAATGGACTCAATAACCTCCAGGTATGGTAACCATTCTTTTTGCCTAGTGTACCTATAATTTATGAAGTATAGAACGGCCCCACACTTGATGGAACGATAACAATAAAGCGGTCGCAGGAAGGTGGATGAAGGCTCAATATCGTCATGGAATATTTAATAATAATTTGATTATTATTTGGATGTCTTAGAGGTAGCCAGAGGCATGTTCATACATTACTTATATTTGGCTCTGTCCGCTTTTTACATAGTAGTTGGCATTGTTTGCGTGATAAATTGCAAGCTCATTGCCGCTTATAGGAACACTAATAGATGACATGCGCATTCGTGTTTTTCTATATCTAAGTGTTTAAAAACTCTACAAATCATTAAAATAGAAGCGTTTTAATAGTCAATTTATTATAACGTGCTAGTGGAATGCTACACGACTTTGTCTGGCTGACTTCTTCTTGTCTTTTTCCCGCTTCCCGTCTTCTAGGAGTTTAATTTCAGAAATTATTTATTTGTTATACATTAAAATAAACAGACTAGGTGTTTAAATTTCAGGTCTTTAAGACTTGTTGATTTTCAGTCAGTCAGTCAGTCGTGCGTTGATTTTCAGTCAGTCAGTTAACGATTTTATATTTAAAGATTGCTTAGTATCTCACATTAAAATCATTATTTCGTACATCGAACCAAGTAAGTTACCTACCTATCATCGACGTAGAAACCCTCAAATGAATTTGCGCTTTGGTTTTTGTCTGTATCAAAGTAAAAACTATTGTTGATTCACATTGATGAGTGTTAGAAAATTTGTTTCGGTGAACTATAATTTTTAGGGTTTCGTCATCCAACCAGGAACTTTAATAATTTTGGTTTATATATCCATTTTTACCCATACCCGATCGATACATTCTTGTATGTCATGTCATTTTGTAAACAAGGTAAATTAACGCCCAGTATTAGTTGGAGCATATTCGTCCCAAGCTGTTATATCATGTCAGTATATTTATAAGCTTTTATCAGTTCAGTACGCAGTACCGGTTCGCTTAATTTTTACAAATCAGACAGTTTGAGTGCCGTATTGGCCTACACCGAGTTGGCATCTGGTATTGGACGCAATGTGTGTGATGTATGCTATGCATCGAGTCATGGATACCTGGCGCTTGGACCTGCTCTTGCTTCACGGCCACCAAGAATGCTGAAGCGTATGATGTGTCAAGACGGCACTGGCCCGATATTAGCCTGGTGTTTAGACAGGAGGTGTTTATATGATTTTGCTTCTTACAGACGCAGCGAGCATTGCTATTGCTCGTACATAGAAATATTTTTAAAAGGTTACCAACGTGCGAGTGATACCTCTGGTATCGCAAGCGTCTAAAGGCTACGGTAACTACTTATCATCAGAAGACCCGTATGCTTGTTTGACACTTGGAAACCAAAAAAATTGGACCTAAAGTGTTAAAAATGTACTTACAGATTGTCTTCTCACTAGATCAGTAAAGAACTGGCCGTTGCTGGTAGAACTCATACTCCTCTTCCTCTGTAAGAGTACACTCCTCAAAGCACCACAGGCCGGCTATAGCCAGCAGGATAGTATACGCGCTGTAGTAGGTCAAATAAACTAGAATACTAAACAACATTGCGTTTTTCTACGTGGATTATGTAGTATCTGGAACAAAAAAAAACATTTTGTTTAATATAATATTGTGTACTAGCAGTCCGTCCCGGCTTCGAGTGGGTGCAATGAAACCGCACCCGTGCGAAGCCGGGGCAGTAATAAATATAGCCTATGTTACTTAGGGATAATTTAGCACTTTAATGGTGAAATAATTTTTGTAATCGGACCAGTAGTTTTTGAGTGTAATCGTAACAAACAAAAATACAAAAATACACATGTTAGTTTTTTATAATATTAGTATAGATTTACATATACGCCATATCACAGACACCCGGGCATTTTTGGACTACCTAACCCTCAATTTGAACCTACTAGTTTTTTTAAGTGGCTCCAAATGACTCCAAATTACTCAAAAGAGCCTAAACGTAATCACTAAGTACCTACTTATAACTTGAGTAGTTATATTCCGTTGTCTCAATTTAAATCACTACTTTGGTCATACTTAGTCAAAAAAAAATCTCATTCAAGCTAATAGTATTTAAAAGTCTGCAAGGTTTTTAGTATGAAAGTACTCCGTAGGTACATTATTGTTATTGTTAGTGAAATCAACAGCATGTTGACGGTATTAAAATGGTTCCACTAAGGAAAATACCGCGAGAGTTAATTGTGGGGAAACTATATGAAGATGATCAAGATAATGAAAATCTCGACCACAGTAAACATTACCAAGACAAATATAAATTTATTTACTGGAAAATCTAGTGTCCACTAGACGTAGCTTGCAACTCTTTGAAATAATATAATTTACAAACTACGCAAGAACTAAACTAAACCGCATAACCAGTATAACGACAATAATTATTTAAACTGATCCATATAATCATATATGCGAAGTGTTCCCGAAAGATAAATACTGTTCTGAAGTCATAATATTAATGGCATAATATCATACCAAGATATTTTTATAGCATAGGTTGGTCTAACAAGCTTTATATTACCTCTATGCTGCTAAAATAATTATACATTATGATCTGGTAAAACCCCTGAAGTTCTTTATCATAGAGATGATTGGCGTGGTAAGCAAAGAGTTTTTGTACAATGACGCCTGCTCCTAACATTTTTGCAGTATTTTTCCTTATTGAACAATTACAAAATAAAGATGTACTTCTAAAAAAGTTAATAAGTAGACAGTATTAGCTTTTTCGTTGGTACTTTAACTATTAATAAATATTGTGCAATACAAAAGTATACAAGTACAAACCTTGCTTAGTTTGAAGCTAGGCATGGTACTGTGTAAATGTCCGCCATATTTATCGCCTGTGTTATCTTCAGCTTCAGACTTTGCGGACGTTTTTTGTTTAAAGTTTTGTTTTGTTTTGTTTGCTTCGATATGTCGCATTTGAAACATTTCTATTTGTTAACAACGGAATGGGTTCTGTAGCAGATTTGTCGCTAGCTTGAGATACAACATGGTTAGTCAAATCCTTAAAAACAATTTCGACACAGTATTCATTTGAGTTGAAACTTTGTCTAGGTCACTGTCAATTTAGATTAGCATTGCGACATGACATGTTTGGGCTCATTTATGTCACCAGCACTAGTTTTAAGGTATGAGTTGGTAGGCGACTGCAGACGACGCTGACGCCGATGTGTCGTCGCGTTACGTCATAGCTTCATACCGAGCGGTAGACGACACTATGAGCTATGACGTAACGCGACGACATGTCTGCTGTTGCGGTCTGCAGTCGCCTACCAACTCGTACCTTTAAACGGAAACATTATGTGATTCTAGTTAAGTTTTCGCTATTACACTGGCTTTTCTAATTTCGAGAATAATATTGTTGTATTAAAGTAGATATTAGAAGTTAGAAGACGTTTCACTGAAGCAATTAAGACAGGTATGCCCTGGATACACGAAGCTAGTTTTTTAAAGCTAGGTTAGCAAGCTGGACTTCGATATACAGCCCTGGCTTGCTGGAAAATAGTTTCCCTTCTGTTTTCTTTCGCTGTGACATCAATAATTACCTAATAAAATACACCGCCATTACACAGTCTAATGATATGTCAGGAAGTAAACAGGTGGCTCATCCTGTACAAAGGTTAGTAAACAACATGCAATGACAAAAACTACTGTGATTCATTAATCTTTATTATCAACAACTAAAGGGAAAACATAGCTTAGACGTCCTCACCTCACCGTCTGTATTATTCTTAGAGACCATTTTCTTTCCCTTTCCTTCTGGTCTAAAAAAAAATATACGAAATTGTCGAGCGTATTACTTAGGGGCTTATAGCCACACAAAAAAGACGTGAGATAAGAACGCGTCTATTTAGTATAATTTATGTTTTTTTTTATTTATGACGTTTGTGATGTTTTAATTTTTCTCAACGCTTCCATAGAGACAACAAAACTCAAACTTTCAATCATAGAGACCAATCTGAATGAGCTAGTAAATTTTACCACAAAGATTAAATTCGGTAGAGGATCCTTAAAAGCAACTAATATGTTCTCTAGACAATTGTGGCTAGAAGCTCATTAGTAGTCAAGACTTATAGCAATAATACGTTTTAACAAAATGATTCGCAATCTTTATGTATATCTTAAAAGGAAGCGTGTACCGCCAGTAAAGTTGCGCAGATTTAAAACGATAACTTTTTTGTTTAAATGTGGAGATCACTAAATAAAACTGTAGGCAGGGTTGGATTTAAGCTCGATGGTAGTAAGTAGTACGAAGCATGATATTGTAGTACAAATACTACTACTGTAGTACGAATTCCAACCCTGACTGTGGGTCTTCAAAAGTTTCAAATATTCGAAATTAAAAAATAAAACGAACACGTAAATAAAATTATCTCACGTGCAAATCTTAGTACAGTCATAATAATAAGTTCATGTCATCGTGCTTACTTTATCTACTCGAAATCGTACTTTAGGTTCGTCCGCTCAAGGTCGATAATCTTGCAAAGTTAACGCAACTGATTTACTGCCACAGTAACCTAATAATTGCATGTGTTGCTTAATAAAGGACGACCTCGGTGGCGTGGTAGGCAAACGCCCGGTTGAGAAACGAGAGGTTGCAGGTTCGTTCCCCGCTGCGGGATAGATGTTTGTATGACCTGCGTATTTGTTCGGAGACTTTTGTCTCGAAACGGGTGTTCGTATGTTTACGAACACCCGTTCGTATTATATTTTATGTAGGTAAAGAGTAAGTGAGTTCGTATGATAAAGGTAGGTAAAATGTATATAAGAAAATAAAATTTACATAATTATTATGTATTCTATCTAGTATCTGATTTCCTTCGTGAATAATAAAGAAATTCTCAAAATTGAGCTTTTAAAGGACGAAGCGGGAAGGTGAATTTAGTATGCCAAAAAAACGCAACGCAGACAAAATGAACAAAAGGTTTCATCCGTAACATTTAATTTTTGAAGTACGAGTAACTATTGATAAAATTATGTATGGTAGTATGGTTTCGTGAAATTACAGACACATGAGACTTTCCATCTAACGTCTCAGGGTGGTAACATGCAAGTGATATCTATGATGTTGCGTACATAGGCTACGGTAACCGCTGACCATCAAGTGGGCCGTACGCTTGGTTACCACTTTAGTAGTATAAAAAAAAAGTGTGGTACTCTGCCGTCTTCTGTTTTTTCTGAAAACCAGAATCCGAGCCTCTTCAAGGCTTCAGTAAACAGGTGTCTTAGATCATGCTCCACCGTCACATCACCGCTTACTACTAGGCGAGATCGTGGCCAAACGAAGGTCAATTCATGATAACATAATAATAAAGAAGCTATTGTTGTTTGATTTTTTTTTTAAATAATATGAACGGCTATTCACCACTTATGCTGATGCTCCGAAGACATTTAGAAGCTCTTCTTCATGCAGCACCGCCCCCAACCGAGCAAACATCGAAAGATTCATGAGTGACTGAATCAATTGACCAAATGATTATTTAATTGTATTTTTTTTAACGAGAGAAAAGTTTAAGTAAGTGCAAGTTACCTTACATAGGAGTTACAAACTTTACGATTAAGAAACTTAATTCTCATAGAATAAAAAAATTAAATTAAAACTGAATTATGTGTATTTGCGATCGTGCACATTATACAATTTGAATAACTAATTAATTACATATCAACGTAGCACAGAACTGCTAAAGTTTTAAAGTGATGGGATAGAGGGAATCGTTCCCATCTGTCACCCAGCTCTGTCCACCTGGAGTGACAAATCGGACCAGACAGTTTGATCTGTCACCCTTTTAGCAACAGTTAGTGGCAAGAAGTTAAAAGGCCAGAGTACTCTGTGCCTGAGTCCTGCAGTGGGACAACGCAGGCTAAAACTAACAATAATAAAACATTAATAAAATAAAATTTAATAAAACAAAAAAAAAAAATGATGAATAACAATAGATAGTTTACCTACAGCAAAAGTTGAGTAGTTGATACAAAAAGAAAAAAGTGTATATTTCTAGTGATAACTTACGTAAATATCTCAACAAGTTCATAATAAAGCATTTTTGAACAGTTTAAGCGCATACCACAGTGTCACAGTGGGTCAAGGTATGCTGAGGTAATTTAACGAGGACCACATTGCGACATGGACATCAAAATATGACAGCTTGCTTTTGTATTGTCGATGGATAGGTGTGGCCCATTCTTATTATAAAGTGTTGTTTTATTTCTTTAAAAACATTGTTTATTTTTTATTATTGATTTTGCTTTGTAATTTTTTTTTATCTGACCAAATTAAAACAATCGTGTTTCAGTTACCGTAATCCTTTAACTTGTATTTTAAATTATAATTATCAATTCAAATAATGTTTTTTTTGTTGTCCATAAAAGTGATTTTCCGTGTAGTCGAAACACGCCAAAACGCTACTTTGGCACCTTAAGAACAGCTATTCTCAGTACGCGGAATCACACCTCACACTTCACAGTAAGATATATATACGTGCTCCACCGTAGACCACATCATCGCTTAACATCAGGCGAGATAGTGGTCAAGCGTAAGCCTATTGTGAATAAAAAATAAATAAAAAAAAAAGATATTTTGATCACCTTGGTGCTTACATCGGATGATTTCAAGATTTCATGATATTTATTCGCACAAATAAGTGTTACATGATTCGAGTTTGGATACGCATCACCAAATTGATTTTATGTTTTTCAGATCATTATGTCTACTCTAGACGCTCATATAAATTTGACTCTGACTGTACATAGGTCTTATTAATAAGTTATTGTTCGCAACAAGAGCCCCGCTGGGGCACAACAATGTTAAGATTAGGTGCCAAATTAAGCTACAAATCAATAGAGGTAAGTCTAGTACAAAACACAACTACTTGATTTTCGCGAGACAGCTCGGTGGCACTGAACGTATTGATTGAAGAAACCGACCTTTACACTTGAAAATAATAGATACTTACAAAGAAGTGATTGACAGCACCATCGTTTTCTTATAATGACTTTTTCATTTACAAATTGCACATGGTTTTGCAATGCGCAAGCGCAACTGCATTCAGAAAGTAATGTGAAGTAATGCATGTAAGTACCTTTCAGTTTACTTTTCAACTGACATCAAAAAAGGAGGATAAGTTCAACTGTTTTTTTTTTGTATTATGTTTGTTTCACGATTTTTTTTCAGGTCCGCCAATGTTAAGACTTATTTTTCATGTTATTTTTGATAGGTTTTTCAGAGGCAGTCCAATATAAGTTTAACCGAAAAAGATTCGGTGCTTTTTGAATGACTCATAAAAAAATTTACAATAACTACACCTTTTAGTTTATGTTTGTACCTCTACATTTTTTTATTTTTTTTTTATAAAAAATGGGTTAGCGGTTGGCTACATCTTGCCTGATGGTAAGCGTAGATGAGGCCTAGTATTAGTCACGCTTTCCCAGAAGATGCTGATTGACTCTTCTTTTGAAGATACCCAAATTATAAGTGGAAGGAAACACCGACGCGGGTAGAGAGTTCCACTCCTTTGCTGTTCTCATGATGAAAGAGGAAGAAAAGCGGTCAGTACGTATTGGTGGGACTTCTATAACATAAGATATACATGGTACAGTCTTAAAGTAAGTTTTTTTATTATAATGATAATGGTATAAAAACCATTCTAATTAAAAACTAATTAATAAAACTTTTTATTCATAATATAAACTGTAAGTTTTAGCGGCTTGCTAAGTTTTGTCTATCCTTGACATTCATATGCCAATGAACAATGTTGATGACAGATTTGAAAGACAAAAGTTTTATAACATCCCCATTTATTTCCCTTATTTAAACATTATAAAAACAAATAACTAATTGAAAGACACAATAACGCTAACAGAGGTTTTATGATTATGAATAAGGCTATTAGTTATCACTCGTTAAAAAAAAACTTATACTTAGTAAAGTTGTTTTCAAAACCCAACATTTGAATCCAATGACAATTCCGATCCAATCCCAATTTCAATTGACTGTTGACAATTTTTTTTACTCATGAAAACAAGGTAGAATTTGGGCGCTAGTTTGCATTCAAAAGTACGAAATGTCATATCTCTCATGTCGATACAGTTGACATCAAATTAATCTGTGGATTTATTGCGCTAAACGATAGCGTAACGGAAGTTCGTAAGTCAGTGGCCAACTTTGGTGCTTGAGTTATAATTATGTTGCCCGAAGGCCTCTGCCATAACCTAACGTTGTATAATAATATATAACGGTTGTAGCCGGAACCAACAGTTTAATGTGTCCACCAAAGCCAAAGAGCTCAACATTTTTATTGACGTCACCCATATAAATGATAAACTCATCCATTGATGTCTTTCTGTCAGGTGTCAGTATGCGCTTCTATATCAAAGTTCCAAGTGATTGTCTTTGGCTATCTTGTCAAAACGACATGGGTCTTCCCATTTTAATTATTTTTCTCGTGTTATTTTTAGTTTTATTGTGTAAATTTGGTGGCAGTTTATCCAATTTAACTTGTTTAGTTAGCACAAGTGTAAGTAATTGAAATGGAGAGGTAATGTTGGTTGGTAATTTAGTCAAAGACTTTCCAAGAGAATTTTGAAAGAAAAGTCATCGTTTCTTTCCAAATTTAGTTTGTTTACGTTGCTAAGCTACAATCAAACTAATACACTTGACACTGGCAAATCTGTGGCAAACTAGCCACAGAGGCCATATAAGAAAAGAAGAAGAAGTTCCAAGTGACACTGGGTGGCACTGCATCTGTAATAGTCAGGCGTGGTGCTTAACATCAGGTGAACGCCTTGATTGTCCTGTCACTTGCTGACATAAAAAAAGACCATTTAATTATTTGCATGATGATGATAATGATGATGAACTACTTAGCGAGCCACCACGAGCTTCGTCATGTAATCGTTAGCGCTCGTATGATCGAGTTTCAAGGATCCGATTTGAAATTGCACCATCCACTCACCTTTATATACAGCTCTGAGTAATATTTGCGAACACATGCCTTTCAGAGCGGCACGGTCAATGAGCTTGTTATCGGCTTGAAAGGAGCTACCTGTCTTTCACTACACTGGTTTATCCTCCATCGTTTAGTTATGGTGCCCGTTTTGAAGCGAACCTATACGCAGTTTTGACCCATCGGTGTTAATTATAAAACCTTTTTTAAATCTTGCTACACTAATGTAAAAACACACTAATTACATTAGTATTATGAATGCGAAAGTTTAAATGTTGATTTTATAAAATAATAATTAGAAAGGTAACGCGATGAAACCCCGCAAATATTATAGAAATATAATGTATTCTGATCGCGAAAGTTTAAAAAATTTGCTGGTTTGGATGGACGTTTGTTCCTAACCACTGAACCGATTTGGCTGAAACTTTAAAAACTAAGTCTAACTTCTAAATAACAGATAGATAATGACCAGGAATAGGATATCTTTTTTTCCCAGAAAATAGTACGATTTCCAAGTTCTACACGAACGAGGTGTGAGATAAAAAGATCAATAATGGTTTATTTGAAATTACAATGCCGAAATACCGATAACATCGAGAGACTCATTGTGACAGGCAAAATAGAGGGTAAAAGACCGAGGGGACGCAGCCCCAAGCGATGGTCTGACCAGGTCTCGGGGCAGCTGTTTTTTTTTTTTTTTTTTTTTTTCATACAACTGAAGTGGCAACCAAGCGTACGGCCCACAAGATGGTAAGCGGTTACCGCAGCCTATGGACGCTTGCAATATAATACCAGAGGTATCACTCGCGGGTTGCCACCTTGAGGCTAAGATCGAAAGCCTCATGTGCCAGTAATTTCACCGGAAACCATACCTTTCGCACCGGAACACAGCAATGCGAGCATTACTGCTTGGCGGCAGAAATAGGTATGGTGGTAGTCCTTCCCCGGACGAGCTCTATCACAGAGAACTCTACTACTCTTTAAATGCCGGTGAACAGGGCACTTCATCAAGCCACCGACCGCTCTAAATGGAAATCCATAATTCATGATATGGGAAGGAGTCACGATCCTCAACAATGAGGGAACGACTAAGAAGAAGAGAGATTACAATAATAATATTTTATATAAAATATACTAAATCATGGACTTGCAAAAAAAAAACATGAAACTACTCTAGATATTCTTTATTAAATTTATATGCTTCAAGTTACTTGGTATAGGTACCAACAAACTTAAATAAATACTTAACGAACATAAATAGATAGAGAAAGAAGTCATTAGAACTGAACTACACCAGTGCTGTTACAAACAACTGTAATGCTCGCATTGATGTGTACCGGTTCGAAGGGAATGGTTTCCGGTGAAATTACAGGCACAGGAGACTTTAGATCTACGTCTTAGGTGGCAACGTGCAAGTGATATCTCGGATGTTGCAGTACGTGTATACCGTACATCCATATTTTTTGGGGGATTTTGGGAATTTTAGAGTCAATATTCCCTTTGATGCTTCAAGCTCAGTCTAAAGGGGATTTTAGATAAAACTTGTACAAATACATGTTAACACGAGTGACGAAGTAGGTCACTCGAAGATCGCTAAGACCGATAAAATGCCCCTCGAAGCAGGAAAACGCTGGTAATTAACTAATTAACTAACGAAGAAAAGTTAATATTTTTTATTAAGCATTCAGTTTGCGTTTTGAGGTCTAAATCATAAGTTCATGTATCAAGGGCAGACCAGTTAAATTGCACCATCATATAATCACTTGACCCTCATCTCTTGCGGCGATGTTTGCTTATTAACACGTTTCAAGCTAGGCTCGAGGTTAGCAGTTAAATTCTACAAGATCACTCCTGTCACCACAGAAGTTGCCTTCACAACCGTATTGTCAAGAAAATAGGTCACAAAAAATAATAATAATGCTGGACAATCCACACAGCATTATCTAGCCCCAAGATAAGCAGAGCTTGTGTTATGGGTACTAGATGACTGCTAAACAATACATACATAAATAGATATTTTTTATTGTACATAGAAAAAACCCAGAACTCCAACCATCGAGTCCAAACGCGAAAAAAAAATACCCAGAACTCCTGGAACAAATATTAAACATAAACGGACACTGGCAGAATTGTGACATAAATATAAATAAATATCACAATAAATGTCACAAAATTTTATGGCTAAAATAAAAAAATCAAGTCACGTTACTCAGATCAGCCAGACAGTTTTGATGTCACAGTCAGTGACATATTTACACATAAATATTTGACGCTTTAAAGCACAGTGTTGCTTTCTGAGTTTTAGTGCCAAAACCCATAGCGTGACAAGTCGCGCGCGATATAGGTACCGCTTGTTGTCGCGCGCGTTTTAATTTTGTATGAACGAATGAATGAATGAATGATCCTAGTTTGGCAGCTACTGCACACCGTTATAGCCAACCTCGGAATGAAAACATGTTTTTTTTTTAATTATAATGCAAATTGAAAATATATTATAAATTTTTCAATTCATTCATGCATATAAACTAAATAAAAAAAAATTTTTTTGTTTATGTCAGCAGGTGACAAGACAATCAAGGCGCTCGCCTGATGTTAAGCACAACACTTGACTATTACAGATGCAGTGCCACCCAAAGCTATTAAGTGTTTGCGTGGTACTGCACTGCGCTTATCACCCAGAGACATTATTGTATAATCTCTTTCGCCCAGTAATTTCACTTGTGTGCCCTTCAAACCTAAACACAGTAATATTCGCACACTACTGCTTGGAGGTAGAATATCTGACACTGCGGTGGTACCCACAAAGACGTACTCTTGCTGAAGAGTCCTACCACTAGGTACATGTACGGTGGCAGTCACCATCATAATCACAATGAAAACAAGCATAATACCTTACTTAATAATATTCCACGACTGTGATACTTTACGAATAATATATAATCTATAAGCGTTAAAAATATTTGACTGTCATTTCTAGAACTTTCAAACATCGTAACCACGATGTAACGTGATAACACGCGAGCCGTGACCTTGGCAGAATCACTCGGTCAATGAGTTCTATAAGACTTGAACCAGCTACAGCATCGTAGCATTACTATTATATACTATTACTAAATAATTTAATAATTAATACTATATAAACATATTTTTTCGACAGAAAAGTAGAGAAATAATATATTTTTTGAATAAAACAAAAACCGACTTCAAGATATACTTTGTACAAAATTAAAACTAAAAATGATTCGATGGGTTGTGGTTATACGAGGAAGGTTATTGACACGTTTCAAGATGTTTAAGAAAGCACTGCCTTTCGATAAACTAATTATCAGCCTCTGAAGTATTAAATTATTTAATAATTTTGACATTCTTGCTTAATTGAAAATTAATACTGCCCCAATATTAATTAGTGTTTTTATATTGTATACTTATTAAGAATAGTTTTATAAAGTTAAGTAGGCGCAAGTTTTTTTAATTCTATGTTTTTTTATATCAAGTGCATCATCCGAGTATTCAATATTGATAGAGCCGCTTTTTTAAATATGATTGAATTCAAACTTGTTTCCGCTGGTACGTATTTCCGATTCCTATATTCCAGATCCCCGGAACAAATATTTGCATATCGTACACTGCATCTGTTATGGTCAGGCGTTGCGCATATCATCAGGCGGGCGACTTGATCGTCTTGTCATTTGCTGAGGAAAAAAAAAATGTCCCAAGGCGGGAATTGAACCCGCAACCTCCTGCGTCGCAGGTGGACTTTGGCCGCGCGCCCGCGCCACATCGGCCCTTAGTTAAGCATGGTTATTTTTTATATCTTAAAATGTCCTCTAACTGCACTTAATATTATTACTAAATATAAAAGTAAATACTATAGTAGCCTTGCAGTTGTTGCGACACGACACGGCTTGCGACACGGTGGACGACCGGATATTCCACTCAGACTTTTCCTAGTTGCTTGTAGAATGTGTGGGTTTCTAGAATATTTTAGAATGCCTAATGGCCGCCGTAGACATAAGGGCTGCCATACCCGTTCAAGTAATTTGATCATACAAGCTGGATCAAACAGTTTGATATAAAAGGCATGAATAAATAATAAATAAAAATTAATAATGCTGGACAATCCACAATCATCTAGCCCCAAGATAAGCTACTGTTAAACAGAGCTGTGTTATGGTACTAGATGTCTGATATACATATACTTAAAGAATACAATACATAGATAGATATTTTTTATTATATATAGAAAATACCCAGAACACCCGGAACAAATATTTGTAGATCGTACAAACATTTGTCCCGAGGCCTGAATCGAACCCGCAATGAAACGCAAAACCCGAATGTCTGAATTACTTTAACGAACGACCATGAGGGCCATTAGCCGCCATTGACGTTCAAGTATCTTGATTATAAAAGCAGGATCAAGCAACTGGAAAAAGCTGGAACAGATTGATCAAATTTGCATGAACGCCTGAATTACTTGAATGTCAATGGCGACCTTAACGGCCGCCATAGACGTTGATCAACTTACGATCAAACAGGCTGGTTCAAACTGTTTGATCAAAAATACATATAATACAAAAAATCATATTTTTTAATCTGTTCGATCACCTACTGATTTGATCAGACATTCATTTCAATTTGATCAAATATTGAACAAGTCTCTTTGATCAAATTACTGGAACATCTATGTCGGCTCCGTAAGTTGACGCGTCCCCAGAAATCTGGGCTAATGAATGCATTCGAATTGCTACCAAGTTTGGTTTTATCCAAATAATAAATGTGGTAATCCATGCTAATATTATGAACGCGAAAGTTAAATAAGTCTGTTACGGTTTCAAGGCTAAATCAATTTGAACTCAATTTGGCACGGAGATAGTTTAAAGTCAGGGAAAGGACAATGATACTTTTTATGTCCACGTGAGTAAAGCCGCAGGCAGCGTGTCTTACAAAACTCTAGCTCTTGGGCATGCCAGTTTCTTCACTGTTTCATATATTATGCCGTTCGAGAGTTCTTACATTTTTCGAAATACTACTTTTAAGTACACGACCAGTTTAAAACACCAGTTTCACGACCTTAAAATTAGGGCACTGTCACCTAGGCCAGCAAAGCTTAAAAGAGTCAAATTTATGCTAATTATATACAATAATAAATTATAATATTTAATTATTATTGCCTAATCTGAGAGCACTGATGCAGCACTGTAGTACACAAACCGCTAAAATGACTGTTTCATTTATGAATAAGGGGATATGCTTTTTCACTATCATATCACTAACACACTATCACACCATCCACCCTAATCCACCGTGGTGGATTAATACTCTCGCTCGAGAGTAGGCCAGTCTCTTAGCAGTGTGATCTCTTACAGAACAGAAAAAAGGATCATTAGATGACCGCATGATAATAATAATAATAATAATAATAAATAATGCTAGACAATCAACACAGCATCATCTTGCCCCAAGATAAGCTGCTGATAGACAGAGCTGTATTATGGGTACTAGATGACTGATATATACTTAATACAATACAAATACATAGATAGATATTTTTTATTATATATAGAAAATACCCAGAACACCCGGAACAAATATTTGTAGATCGTACAAACATTTGACCCGAGGCGGAAATCGAACCCGCAACCTCCGCGTCGCAGGCGGACCTGCGCCCGCTGCGCCACATCGGTCGTCACATGATGATGATGACGATGCTTTTGCAATTTGATGGTGATTATTTGAATGACATTAAACTGACAGCATGTGTCAGCATTGATCATCAATTTAAAATGAAATATCATAACTCGTTATGAAACATGAAATTAACTCACCATTTGAAGACTATAGAAATTGTTAGGATAGGTCAGCTGAACCCCGATAGTTTTTTAGTCGGTATGCCGTCATTCTGGTGAGTCCGACATATCCCCCCGGTTCCCCCGAACCGAGGGGAATGCGTAAACCATTTTCCTATCGTTAAAAAAAAAAGAATTGTGCACTTGCATTGAAGCGGTTATTTACGTCTTTCAGCATAGATCATTTTGTTGTAATTGGACAAATCAGCGTTGTTACGTTTATGTTTGTTTTTTTTTTGTTATGTTTGTACGAGCACAGCTTATCCTTATCATAAAAGGTTATTTTACTGTTGCATCAAAATATATCATTGAATGGAAGGAAATATTTTTTTCTGACAAGGGACAGTGGCACGGTTAAAAGTAACGTGTCACTGTCCCCATTGAAGATAAAGCGTAATGGGGACAACGGGAAGTTATTTTTTGACTTCCCGCTGTCCCCGTTAATGGGGTCGAAATCATGGTGACATCCGGAAAACACGCAAAAACACGGCATACGATAACACTAAAATATACGATAACACATTTAAAAAAATAATTTGTGAGAGAGTAGCAGAGTATTAGTAGAGTAGAGTATTTATTACAGATATTGTATTTTAAAAATAATGTATTGGTTTGCTAAGTTTAATTTAACATCAGTCAGGGCTGGCGCGGCGGTAGATTGTGCGGAGAACACCAAGAGCATATATGCCAATCTAGATAGAGCCGACATATTTGAGCCTTTTGGAGTGCAGACCCTGGGTCCGGGTACAGGGGCCTACCGCGTTTTCAAAATTATTTCCGGGTGAAGCAACGCGATCCAAAGGCTGGTTCATATCTGGATCAGCGGCTGCATTGCCATTCAACGTGGCAATGCAGCCAGCATTTTGGGAACGCTTCCGTCTGGTAGCGATATAGATCAGTTGAGCTATCTATAGATCGTTTGCAGCGATCTATAATGACTCAACTGTTTCATGTATTTTTTATATTTGTAATGTAATGTCATCATCATCATAACAGCCTTATAATTTTACCACTGTTGGGACACTGGCCTACTCTCGGGCGAGAGTGATTGGGTCTTAAACCACAACGCGGACCCAATGCTGATTGGTGGATGGCTCATGTCTTTCGAATTTTTAGTAGTTCTAACCGCCCTTAGAATCACAAGAATCACTTTGATACAAGCTAAGAAAATGTACGCCAGTTCCAACGCGCCAATGCCGTAAAACAAATTTTCCTAGCATGTAACACGTTTCAAAGTGACCCTTATGATTCTAATGAATAAAGCACACGCTTTTATATACCGTTTAATGGAAAAACGATTTCTAGGTTCATGTTCTGATTTAGATTCAGATATTATTTATCGCAAAAATCTGTGTAAAATAGATCTAAATTAACTATCATAAGTGAGTTATCACACGAAGTTTTCCTTCACCGTTTCGAGCACGTGTATACGCGCACACATTTTTCTAAATGAAAAATTTAGTGACCCTGTATCGCCATCGTTATCAAACATATCATTCAAAATGTGTACTATAAGCCTCTTGTTCGTTCGTTCGTTCGTATGAGTCAGTGGCCAACTCAGGTGACAGAGTTTCTAGGCCGCCCGAAGGCCTCTGTCATGGCCTAACAACTTTGAAAAAGCCGAGACCGACTGCTTAGCGTGCCCTCCGAAGCACGAAGACTCTTGTGAAAACTACTTTCGAACTTTGTTCTATACCTAGCGATAATGACGGTTGCTAAGTAGTTATTGCTCCGTGCAA
Source organism: Colostygia pectinataria (assembly GCA_951394395.1). Taxonomy (NCBI): domain Eukaryota; kingdom Metazoa; phylum Arthropoda; class Insecta; order Lepidoptera; family Geometridae; genus Colostygia; species Colostygia pectinataria. Next base: position 11,498,827 of record OX596353.1, on the reverse strand, counting down.
CCTTTAGTTAGCATTTCAGGTTGCAAACCGCCTTAAGTAGGAATCCCTTAGCAGGGACGTCACTGCGGTGCTATTACATGGAAACTTTTTTTAGTTGGGTTTTCGTTGCTTCTCTGAATTTTAAATTTAGCATTATTGGATATAAGTAAAAAGCCAAACGTAGTCTTTGTTTGGCTATAGCATGAGATTTGTGCACTGCACATCTCAGTTACGTTAACGCTTAGCGAAATAAGCCCACGGGGCCATACACAATACCATTGTCATAATCATGTAATGTATAACCATTGTCATAAAAATACGTGACAAAAAGTCATTACTTACTGTAATTGCGCTCAAAGCAATTAGATTTAGTATTGACCCTCAAGTTACATAAGTTAGGCCTTGACCAACAAGGTTCAATTTAAAATCGAAAAGTTTATGGTTTTAAAAATATTTTTCGACACGGTGTCTTTACAAATGTTTACCTTAAGGGATAGTTTATCCCTAAACCTGAACATTATGTATTTGTAAAGTAAAAATCTATGCCACCCAAAAAGCTTAAGCCAAATTTTTAAGCTTTTTAAGCTTTTATGATGGGTTTTCAAGCAAAGTCATCATCATCATCATGACAGCCTTCTAATGTTCCCACTGCTGGGACACTGGCCTACTCTCAGGCGAGAGTGATTGGCACTCTCTCAAGCAAAGTCATTGCATAAAATATCTATAGTGACTCCCGTTCGGGTACCTACTATGGTTACCGTAGATTTATTTGATACCTTAGTAATGTGCTAAAGATTTTTGCGTTTGATTTAGTATTAGTTTATATTATATGACCTTTTGGTTTTGTTAAGGCTGTGAATTGACTTTTTAACATTCCTACTTCATATTTTAAATTCTTATACTTTGTAAACTTAGTTTTAAAATGTTGAATATTTGATTTGAAAATTGTTGAAACATTCATCTAACGTCCTTAGAAGAATGCCATAATATTTAAATTTAAACCGGCAAGGTAGCATATTTATATCTATGTTTTTAAGCTAAGGCTTTGATCAAGGTTATTAAGAAACTAACACTTTCCATAGTTTATACAAAAGCCGGTTTACAAATTAAAGTTAAAATACATACAATTTTTGCTTAAAATCGTGAAAATTCCTAAATCCTATTTTCCGAAATTTTTGCAATTTTTTTCTGCAATTTCCTTTTTAAACAATGACATCTACGACCTATCTGCCCGGGTCAAAAAGCCGGACTGAACCCTAGATTCTATTATAACAAGGTCACTCACCCGAAGGTCACTGCGCAGGAGTGGCACAAATCACACCGCAGCCAGCTTGCTACTGAGAGCCTAGCGTGCGCCCGCGCAGCCAATTGCACAACCCTGCTATGTCTTAATACCCAGTGATTGTATCGACAAGGGTAAATGCTTACTTTTTTTATTTACTTAAAACACTTTAATTTCTTAACTCTCTATGGGCTGTATTGAAACAGTTTCTCTGATCATGTAACCTTGGACTATTTTCTGCACTAAAATGAGAAACTAAATTTTTAAAAAATTTGAAAATTTTTGCCTGTAAAGGCGGAATTCTAGAACTGACTACAAAGAGTCTTTGTGCTGAAACTAAAGTTCAATTTCCTTTGCGTGTAACGTTTGTCTCGTATCGGTAGTCAAACCGGCACTTCTCGTGCTTAACCGGAAACTTTGCCACCACAAGTCTGCAAGATTAAGGACTTTAGATAAACTAAAAAAGTTATCATCGTGACAGCCTTCTAATATTCCTACCGCTGAGACACTGGCTTACTCTCGGGCGAGAGTGATTGGGTCTTAATCCACCACGCGGAACCAATGCGTATTGGTGGATAGCACATATCTTTCGAATTTTCAGTTCTTGGACATGCCGGTTTCCTCACGATGTTTTCCTTCACCGTATGAGCACTGGCATTGCACACATAAATTTTTCGTAGCGAAAAATCCATTGGTGCACGACCGGATTCGAACCCACGACCTTAGGATCCGAAGGCGGGGTCACTACCACTAGACCACTAGTGCTCTTACTTCTTTTAGTGACAGTTAAGTAATACTCTTTGAATCTTATTATTCTTTTAAAGTGTTTATGTTCACCAGGGATGATAAAAAGGCACATTGAAATGCACATGAAAAACTCTGTCTTTGTGTTTTTTTTGTGTGACATCCACCAATCCGCATTGGGTCCGCGTGGTGGATCAAGACCCAATCACTCTTTCTTGAGAGTAGGCCAGTGTCCCAGCAGTGGGAAAATTAGGAGGCTGTCATGATGATGACTTAACTGTCAATTAATCTTTGGCACACCAGACTTATATTCACAAAATAAAATATTATAATAATCGGACCATCGTGGAAACTCGTACTTTCTGATTTTTTAACCTATTTTGTCCTACTGCTGGGCAATGTTAGATAGATAGATAGATAGATAAACACTTTATTGTACACAAGGATTACATAATAAATTTAAATGTAGCAAGTAGATATATACAGTGGGCGGCTTTATCACTTAAAGCTATTTTTTCCAGTCAACCAGGTAGGATAGCAAGAGCAAAGTTATAATGGACGTTAGCATTTTCAATATTATTTTATGGCTTGGGTGTTAAACTGACCTACAACGCAGAGCCTGAAACTTAAATCTCGTGTGTATCTATACACACCACAACAACCTTTTTAGTACCTTTATAGGTGTACTACAAAGGTGTACTAAAATGGCGTTCGCGAAATATAACTCCTAAAAGACGCAGCTGGAAAAATCACGCAGACAAAGTCACGGGCGTTACACAATACTGTATGTCGATGTTGGTTATCCTTCTAGCATAACCGACTACTAACATGACTAATTGTCCACGGTATACAGGGTCTTTACACATTAAAAAAATACAATCATAAACTTTTTTTTTGTTACTTGACCAGAAAAACGTAATAGATTTACACGAGATTTTTCAGGCAAAATGTTAAAATAAAAAAATAAATTGCGCGCTAATAATCAAAGACCAAGAAGAAGATATATAAATGCTGAATAATACTTAGAAGGAGTTACCCGTTCAACCCACAATTTTTCCCTCCGTTCTAGTAGTTAGAAGTTCCATGCCTTAAACGTTATAAAGGCAATGGAGCTGGCTGTATTGGCAACATAGCATCCTACCTACTCGGTGGGCAACAAGTTTTTATTCCTTGGAGTTTAATTTTAAAATAATTATCAAAATCAAAATATATTTATTTCAATAGAATCACAAGGATCACTTTGAAACGTTTTACAACCTAAAAAAATTTACACCAGTTCCAACGCGCCCATGCCGTAAAAGAACTGGTAAGACTGGAAGGTGGTATTAAATAAATACATTGTTTTTTCTTACAAAAGATCTTAAGAGTAGTAGAGTTCTCTGTGATAGAGCTCGTCCGGGGAAGGACTACCACCATACCTATTTCTGCCGCAAAGCAGTAATGCTCGCATTGCTGTGTTCCGGTGTGAAGGGTATGGTTTCCGGTGAAATTACTGGCACATGAAGCTTTCGATCTTAGCCTCAAGGTGGCGACCCGCGAGTGATACCTCTGGTATTGCAAGCGTCCATAGGCTGCGGTAACCGCTTACCATCTTGTGGGCCGTACGCTTGGTTGCCACTTCAGTTGTATAAAAAAAATAAAATATGTTCGAATTCTAACATCAAATACCTTAAATATATCATCGTTGCTACTTCCTATAGTGACGTCAATAAAAATTCCTCAACAGTTGAAGTTACTTATTATTATTATTACCATCTTATTATTTTACGACTGATTGTTTTCGTGTGAACTGAATTAAAATATAAATAAAACGTAGCGCAACATTTTATAAAATGTAGGTGTATTAAGCCATGATTTACACATTAGTAGAAACACTTGAAATATTAAGTGTATGATTATTTAGCAATGTATCATTCGCGGGGGTCAGGTTCTAGTGAAATGTGGAAACTGTGGGTGCTAAAAGTATGTAAAGTAAGTAAGTTTGTATGAGTCAGTGGCCAACTCTGGTGACAGAGTTTTTAGACCGCCCGAAGGCCTCTCTAAAAGTATGTACGGTGTCCATTACTGAGCGAAGGGCAATCGCTATTTCATTACTTACTAGTTTATTGTTAATTCAGTACATTAAATCAGAAAATCTTAGTGTTTCAATACATTAATCGCTGGTAATGTGGGGCAAGATGGGTAGTTGATTATAGTCATTCATTCATTCACACTTCGCCTAGTAACTCACTTGCTACAGTGCCCTTCGAATTGCAATACAGAATGTTAGCACATTGCTGCGTAGAGTCAGAATATCTGGCACTGCACTGGCACGAACCAGGGCGAACTCTTGCTGAAGAGTCACCACCTATTTCTGCTGCCGAATAGTACTTGATAATGCTTGCATTGCTGTGATCCAATTCGAATAGTAAGGTTTCCGGTGAAATTACAAGCACATGCGACTTCTGATCTACGTCTCAGGGTGGCAATGCAAAGTGTAAAGAGTAGTAGAGTTTATTTATTTTATTTTATAAATTTTAGGAAAACTAACAGCTAAACAGATACAATAGATAAATTATATAGATAAATGTAACTAAAGCTACACTTATGGGAAGGCCAATTATAAGTTTCTGCAGATAGTATAACAGTAGATATGATATGATATGATATAAACAGTTACAATAGAGGACAGTTAGAAAAGAAAATAAAAATGCAAACATTAACTGAAATACATACACGCACACACGATATTTGACTTAATTTTGAGTACTTAATCTAAGTTCTCTGTGATAGAGTTCGTCCGGACGAGTAAATTAATATGAATAAAAAAAAAGATGCTCCATTAGCATGTAAAGTTCGAATTAATCAACCATAATTTACATTTCGGCAAATATAATTTACTCTATAAAATTCCCCGGGGAAGGACTACCACCATACCTATTCTGCCGCCAAGCAGTAATGCTTGCATTGCTGTGTTCCGGTGTGAAGGGGATGGTTTCCGGTGAAATTACTGGCACACGAGGCTTTCGATCTTATCGGTATTGCAAGCGTCCATAGGCTGCGGTAACCGCTTACCATCTTGTGGGCCGTACACTTGGTTGCCACTTCAGTTGTATAAAAAAAAGTGATGTCTCTGAGGTTATAAGCGTACATAAGCTACGGTATCTGCTTACTATTCGGTGAACCGTATAATGGTTTGCTATCTTATATGTATAAAAAAAGGCTGCGGTCGCGTATCTCTTATATCGCTATTATCTTAAAATCATTCGTTTTACAAATTTAGTTATAAATAAAATAAAAAATAAATAATGCTGGACAATCCACACAGCATCATCTAGCCCCAAGGTAAGCTGCTGTTAAACAGAGCTGTATTATGGGTACTAGATGACTGATATATATTTAATACAATACAATACATAGATATATATTTTTTATTACACATAACGAAGAACACTCGGAACAAATATTTGCAGATCCTACAAACATTTGTCCCAAGGCGGGAATTGAACCCGCAACCTCCGCGTCGCAGGCGGACCTTCGCCCACCGCGCCACATTGGTCGTCTTATGAAATTAAACCTTGACAAAGTTGCCGTAGCTTTAGTTATTATGTTATCTGTACCGTATTCAGCTAGTTAATAGTCAAGGTCAAAGTTCAACCCAGTCAGTTAAGCCTACCAAGTAAGTAAGTAAGTAAGTAAGTAAGTTCGTATAAGTCAGTGGCCAACTCTGGTGACAGTGTATCTAAGCCGACCGAAGGCCTCTGTTATGGCCTACCTTTTTTTTTTATTAACGAGGAGTAATCTGCAAACAAACATCTTTTCGCATGAGGGTGCGAACAGGGGTGTGTGAGGTTGTCCGACTAAAAAACGTCGGACGACTCACTAAACCTCCTCGGTTGCCAGCCTCGTTTGGGTCAAAGTGATCCCCGAACTCCTAGGATCTCTGGGGTTCCCCTCTCACAAACTTGCTGCGGCCGCAGCTCATCCCGGGAGTGGCAAGCCACTCCGGTACATCCTCGGATGCGACGGCAGGAACACGCAACTATGCTACTGCCGCCCTCCCAGTGAGAAAAAATAACTCGTTTACCGAAGTCAGTGTAAACTGGTGCCTGGAGAAACCATTACAAACCATGAAATACTTACTAATGTTTGCTAACGCAAAACTTTGCCACAGATAGAGTTATAGCTTATTTTGATAGCTGCTGCCTGCGGTTGCACTCGCCTGGTACCTAGTACATAAATAATAGGTATCCTAAGTTTTAATTTAGATCATAATAATCTATAGCTACCAAATTTTAAAGAATTTAGTTCAGATGATGCGAGTTAACAATCATCCAAGTATAATTTAGTTTGTTATTCATGTGATTTGCTATCATGAAAATGGCTGTTATATTAAATAGAAAAAATGGCAACTCCACCAGCTATAAGATAAGCTCTAGTGGCATAAAGGCTCACCCACAATAAAGCTCAAGTTGAGATATATAAAATAATGTTTAGTGACCTGTGCTTAACTATTTAAACTATTACTAAATACCTTCTTATCGAACTGATGGGTACCAAAGCTAAGAGGATGCTGTAGGCGCTGATCAAGTCTACCTGTCTTAGGCACTGCAGCGTTTGTACATTACACCATGCTAGTGTAGGCAAAAAGAGTAACCATCATGCTTTTGACTTTTTCAATATTATAATCTATATTAATCAATACTCATATTATAAAAAGGAATGATTTCTATTTTCATTTTTTACGAATAAACACAAAAACTACTGGTCCGACTTCAACAATTCTTTCACCATTAGAATGCTACATTATCCCTGAGTAACATAGGCTAAGGTTGTATTACCAGCGACCTGCCTCGGCTTCGCACGGGTGCACCAACTATAGTTAAACCTTACTTACTTTAGGTCAACTAGGTACTTCTTCATGTGAATTAAATTGGAACATGAGCAGTCGCTGGAAATTTCACCATTAGTTTGCAAAAAACTGGGTCCTAAAGATATCCTTGCGCTATGGGTCAGGTACAAAGGTCTTCGAACTATAAATGACCTGTCACCAAGGTCAACGTCCAGTTTGTTTTAATTTAATCCTTTTAATGCATTTTGTCGCATCACTTATAAAACAAATTATGTATAAATGTATATAGGAATCCAGCCCAGTGTTTGAATACAATAGGAAAGTACATTAACATATTTAAATAATAAAGAGTTTATAAAAAAACCTTTTGTTGGTACTTCACTAACGTTTGAATTCATTCGAAGAAATGTTACGGTGAAAGCAGATACTTATAGTTGAAAGTATTGTGAAGTGAAAATGAATATTAACTATGAAAATTTAGAGGATAGTCTAAGTTTTAAAAGAAGTAAGTTTCATAATTTCTATTAAACTAATTGACAAGCTAGCTTTGCTAAGAGTTTAAATGCGCAATAAAATATGAAACGAAGAAATCTGTAAGAGATCAAAGTTAACCGACATAATTGAAAGATTCAGGCGTCACTTTGCAGAAATCCATTACAAGATAAAAACAGACGAAAAATCTCTAGAGATACTTTGGCTCCAGCGCTCGGCTCCGGCAGACGGAGCAACACGTCTGCCGGAGAACAAGTCAATGGTCCTGATGATGCCCCGTGGATGAAACACGTGTCGATATTTTTCTTTTAAGGTTAACTGTGGTAACTGTGTGACCTCATTAGTTAAAAGGTTAAGCGGAATAGTACTAGAGATTTTTCGTCTGTTTTTATCTTAACAGACATAGCTTGTAGCCGCTACCATTGGGCTGTACGCTTGGTTGCCAATTTATGATCCTCCTCCGTCGTTTCTTCATTGCTGAAGATCTTGACTCCTTTGGTGCAGTTTGTTAACCATCTGTCTCCATCTGTTTCTATCTGCTGCCTGATGGGGAGCCGTACTAACTGGTATCCAATTTATATAAAAAAACATGTATAGGTAAACCAATAGTCCTCCTGATCAGAAGGATAGACAGACTCTTCCACACTTATCGGTTCAAGAACAGTGATCTTTCTTTACCTTGCAATGAAAAAAAAACATAGTACTCTCATATGACTAAGAAATAAAAACATGGACACAGTCAGAATTAGTAATCTGACATGATTTAGATATAAAAACATGGACACAATCTCTTTCACACTTATCCGCTTAGAACAATCTTCTTCTACTTTGCACTGTAAATTTTACACAATCTTTTCAGATGACTCAGAAATAGAAACATGGACAGTTTCATCCACACTTATCGGCTTAGGAACAGTGATCTTCCTCTACCTAGCACTGACAGTGCGTGTGTTACCAGCACTCATGAAGAGGAGACCTGCTTTTGGATTAAACAACTTGCTGTTAGCATACAACGCTTTCCAAGTCGCCTTCTCAGTTTACATAGTTTTTATTGTGAGTATTTGCTGTTATAGTTTTGGTAGGCTCATAGTTTGAAACAAAATACTATGCCCCTTATTTTATAAAACAAACTGTAATGATAAGTGGCCTGCTAAGAGATCCACCACCAGTCATAATTTTTGTTCCTTTTTCCATCTCGGTTTTATAGAAATGATAAAATACTTGCTTAGATTTTTACACAAAACCAGTATCTAGCCCCAAATCACAGCCCAAACATAGCAAAGCTATGGGTGGCATTTTTAAAGGGTCGGCCACGCGCGAGTGATACCTCTAGTATTGCAAGCGTCCATAGGCTACGGTAACTACTTAACATCAGGTGGGCCGTATGCTTCTTTGCCACCTTGGTGGTATAAAAAAAAAAGCGCTCCCGTGCTTCGGAGGGCACGTCCTTCGCCCCGGCTTTTTCAACGTTGTTAGGCCATGACAGATGCCTTCGGGCGGCTCAAAAAACTCTATCACCAGAGTTGGCCACTGACTCATACTTGTGTTTAATTAGTCTATGCTCATACGAACTTACAGCCAAATGTATGCAAATATTTGTTCTGGGTCTGGTCATAGAACAAATACTTAGTGCTACGTAGTTTGGGTATTTTTAATAATAACAATATACTCGTAGAAACATTTTTTTACGACGTTGGTACGATACATTTATATAAATAAAATAAATAAATAAATAATGCTGGACAATCCACACAGCATCATCTAGCCCCAAAGTAAGCTGCTGTTAAACAGAGCTGTATTATGGGTACTAGATGACTGATATATATTTAATACAATACAATACATAGATAGATTTTTTTTTTATTATATATAGAAAATACCCAGAACACCCGGAACAAATATTTGTAGATCGTACAAACATTTGTTCCGAGGCGGGAATCGAACCCGCAACCTCTGCGTCGCAGGCGGACCTGCGCCCGCTGCGCCACATCGGTCGTCATATAATATAATATTTACAAAAAATGTATAGTTTAAGCACCTATTTTATCAGTTAACTGGTTCCCATAATTTTGCTTAGTTTGGTGCTGTGTATAAAAATGGTACCGTACCTACTCCTTGCCTTCTATGTACCTACTTAATAATAAACGTCGGTCTGCCTTCACCTATCGTTATGCCCTAATGGGCGCAAATTGTGAGATCCACGATTTGTATTTTCACCCCATGTACCTACCAATGTGATGACAATAAAAATATTGAGTATTGAGTATGGTTTCCCCTGCGTCGCTTTGCCACCGCGTCGCTCATGAAATGCTAATTATTGCCTCAACGTCGCTATTAGTCAAAATATTTATTTACGACTATATATATTATATTTTTTTTTTTAATAACAACACGGAGAAACGAAGTACGCGCACGCAAAATATGATCATTTTTAGTGAGACTTGTTAGTCTCACTTAGACAAGCAGCTCGCCATTCATCAATGTGAAGTCATCGTGCGCACGTCTCTCACAATTATAATTTCAAAATGGTGTATTGTGTGGTGAAAAGCTGCTGTAACACCACGTATATAATCATTAATCACGTATAATACATAGGCCGCTCACGCAAACATCAATTGTTTTGTGAACACACTTTTGGAAATTAATTATGAATGAAACTATCATTCTTCGTGTTGTTATTCTAAGATTATTTATTATTTTTTATTTCTCTTTGCAGTACTTGAGGTATATATACAACTACAACGTGATAACGACAAGATGTCCAAAAGGAGCTGACATGCAAGGGGTAAGGTTTAAAAAGTACTGCAACTTTTGTTTTGTTAACTTCATCATCATCATCATCATGACAGCCTTCTAATGTTCCCACTGCTGGGACACTGGCCTACTCTCAGGCGAGAGTGATTGTGTCTTAATCCACCACGCGGACCCAATGCGGATTGGTGGATGGCACATGTCTTTCGAATTTTAAGTTCTTGGACATGCCGGTTTCCTCACGATGTTTTTTTTCCTTCACCGTATGAGAGCACTGGCATTTGTTAGCTTGTTAAGGCTAATATTGGCCATGCAGGGCTATTACGTTTTTACGTGTTCATCACTTGTGCAGTCGCCTTAAGTAGGGGTTTACAGTTCAATATACAAGCCTCTTTTATAGTCAAAGTCAAAATCAAAAGAGTGTTATTCAATAAAATCACAAGGATCACTTTGAAACGTCTTACAAGTTTGGCAACTAAGGTATTTACGCCGGTTCCAACTCGCCTATGCCATAACAAAACTGGCAACAGCACCGGCTTGGTTCCTATCTCTTTTTAAGCATGACTTTGCTTAAAAAGCTTTGCCATTCATAACAATGGCAAAGCTATTGTTATGAATGGCGATTAAACCGATAACATAGGTTAAACTAGGTTAATTTAATTTTTATTTATACAACACCTTGAAAGCGTACAGTGTCGTGATGACTATTGTTATTTTAGTGTTCGATAAATTATGCTAGAAAAAAGGGGAATTATTTGTCAGTTGTCGAATCACGTAACCTAGTGCTTCTGAGATGGGCCAACCGCCTAAGAACTGCAACAAGAGTTTGTAACTCGTTTATACGACTTTACTTGAAGTGGCAGTCGGCCATATAGCTCGCAGAACCTACATATATCCGCTGGAATATAATATAAGTAAAGAACGGTTCCACACTCGATGGATCGATGACATTAAATCAGTCGCGGGAAGTCGGTGGATTGGATAGTAAAGGCTCAATATCGGTCGTCATGGCGTTTTTTGTCATAAATCTGTGTAGAGCTGGCTGTGAATTCACCTAGTTTTAAGACATTTCAAACTGATCATTGTGATTTTATTGCTTTTTTCTCTTTAAAAGAAACCTTTATCAGCAGTTGACGTTTATTGACTGATAAGATGATAGTTTTTGTAATATTTGCGGGGTTTTATCGCGTTTGAATCAACCATTTTCGTAGCTAATTATGAAAACAGTTATTAAATAGCGAACAAAGGGTCCATTCTAGTTATGAAACAGTGAAGGAAATTGCCTTTTTCGTAGCTAGTTATGAAAACAGTTATTAAATAGCGAACAAAAGGTCCATTTTCATAACTAGTTATGAAACAGTGAAGGAAATTACCTTTTTAGTAACTAGTTATGAAAAACAGTTATGAAAATGGACCAAAGGTATTTATCACCTTTTTTATTTTTCCCGACGTTTTCCACGGTTTTTGCAACACAACTGAAATATATAAAATATTATAAAAACTATAAGTTCTGATCGCGAAAGGTTAAAAAAAATTATATGATGATTACGAACTTACTTAATTTCTAGGTTATAAAAGAAATCTATCCATACTTCATAGCGAAGCACTTAGACCTCTTGGACACTGTATTCTTCGTGCTGAGGAAGAAGAACAACCAAGTTACCTTCCTCCACCTGTACCACCACGCAGCCATGCTGACTTGGACATGGTTCCATTTGATGTACCACCCGACAGACAACTTCGTGGTTGTTGGCATGCTGAACAGTTCTGTGCATGTTCTGATGTATGCTTATTATGGGCTCGCGTCACTTGGCCCAGAGTATGCCAAGTACACCTGGTGGAAAAAGCATTTAACTAAGATTCAACTGGTAAGTTTAATAAATTGAATACCATATAGAACTTACTTACTTTTAAATAAAGGTTAACCTTTAATTAAAAGTAAGTAAGTTCGTATGAGTCAGTGGTTAATCCGGTGACAGAGTTTTTAGGCCGCCCGAAAGACATAATGGTTCACTTTTATTCATTAAAGAAACTGTTATTTTAGCGACTTCTTAGCAAGCCAAATTGTCTTTTCTTGTCAAATAACAAAGATGTTATGTGATGCCGTGGTGTGTAGCAGAGGTTTAAACTATGATTATGAATAAGATCCTAAGAGATTTGGACGACCTCAGTGGTGCGGTGGGCGAGTGCCCGGTTGTGAAGCGTGCGGGTTCGATTCTCACTGCGGTAAAAAAATATTGCATGATCTTTAGCTATTGGTTTCGTTTCGGGTCGGATCGGGTTGATTATGATGTTAGACCTTACCAATACAAAACTAAGACTTATAGAACGCCATTTACAGGTTTGTACGCTTATTAGCTAAGCTGTGTTTGAAAGAATTCACAGCGCTGGTTTGAAGATTCCATCAAGTACTTGATTCGGTTTCGTGGATTCGTGATTTTTGGTTGGGACGTGTTTGATTTTTACGTCTATTCTCGATGTCCCCATGATTTTGACCCCATTAATGGGGACAGTGGGATTCCACTGGTTCATAGATGTGAACGTTCTCTCGTTTTAATAGGAAAAACATATAATTTAATTTCTAATAAAAAAACTTACAAAGAGTAAGTTTACTTGAGATGAATGATAAAGGGTTGGCTATGAATACCCAATCTCATTCAAACCATATTTTGTTTCCTCCTATTCATCTCAATGTTTTGGAATTAGCTTGACAACCTTATACCCGCATCGAGGTTCTACCATCGTACCTCACGACAGCGGAACAAGGCTCATCCACACCTAATCGACACGTGGGTGTCTCGCACTACTCGATTCATGAGATCTTTTCTTCCCCACACGTTCAGCTTGTGGAATGAACTTCCTTCTGATGTTTTTCCGCTGTCGTACATTATGAACGGCGTCAAAAAAATTATAAAAAAGGTCCTACAAAGCAGGCAATGCTTCAGCAGTATCTCTGATGTTGCTGAGGTCAATCGGCGACGGTAAATGCTTTCCATCAGGCCGTCAGCCTGTTTGTCTCAAAATTATATTTAAAAAAAACGTTGAAATTGCAATTTTTATAAAATCGGATTGCGGAGTTTTCTCACAAACAATAGTTACTGTAATTATTATAATTACTTACAAATAAAGGTACAGGGTAAGTAAGTTACCCCAATATCTGAGTGTATAAACAAAACACAAGTTAGACAAAAGACGTCTAGATTTATCGCTAACTTAAAAATAATAATAATGCTTACAAGTCGGTTAAATAATATGGCATTTGAATGTCGACGATTATATAAAAAGGTGCCCACGTTTCTTTAGGACAATTATTTATAAATGTGTACGCTAATGTAATAGCTAAGCTGCTAGTTAGCGAAATAAGCCCTCTAGCTTGGGGTCACTATGACTCACAGCCTAAAAAAACGACTCATCATCATCATGGTAAGCTTTCCACTAGGTACTCAAACCTTAGCCTACGCCGAAGCGGGAGTGTCTTAACACGATGACTCAATCCAGATTAGTGGATGGCACATGTTGAATAGTTTCTCGGACATACAACATATCTCTACTAATACTAATAGACTAATTGTTACAAAATCGAAAGCCCTTTTGATTTTCATTTGTATCAGTCGACTAATATATTTTTATAAAAGACAACCCACGACCACGATCTATTAAAATAAATAATGCTGGACAATCCACACAGCATCATCAAGCCCCGGGTTAAGCAGAGCTTGTGTTATGGGTACTAGATGCCTGATATACTTAATATTATACAATACAATAGTACGTAGATAGATATTTTTAACATAGAAAATACCCAGAACATCCGGAACAAACATTCAGATCGTACAAACATTTGTCCCAAGGCGGGAATCTAGCCCGCAACCTCCTGCGTCGCAGCCGGAGCTTCATCCGGCGTCGCATCGATCGTCAATCTATTGGTAGTTGGTAATCAAATCTATGGTATCGATCAATAGATTTTTCCATTCGACGACCCACGACCTTAGAATCAAAATGCGGGGTCACTATCACTGGAACACCACTCTCATAGCTATTTTGCTGGTCGTTACTTAACTAGGCTAATGTTCCGTTTGCATAACTGAAGTTAGATCATAGAATTTCAAAATTTTTATTTTTTTTTGTCACCACAAACTTTGCACGTGCCTACCAACTTGTTTAAAATATTTTTCTTATTGAACATTGTAGATTTGTTATATCTTTTTACTATGGTTTTATCATGAAATTCAGTGGACGTGTACCTAGCTAAATTATATACACAAAACATTATGCACAATAACAAATGTAATATGGAATAATTGACCTATTTTAAAGGTGGCTTCGATAGCTCTATTAGAACAGGCTACATACGGTCAGTTTATCGTATTAGATGGCTCAATTTACGGCCAGTTGAACTTGCCACCTATCCAAATAGTAAATATGTTGGCTTAAGAATTTTATCATTGATCATACTCGTTTGACAATCGTAAACGTAAACATATCTTACAACATTTACTGCTCGAGGTTAGAACGCATACAAAAGAAGTTTTTACGCTATTTACAATTTCGTGCTAAAATTTACTTGCCTGATTATTTAACGTGATGTCTTAAATTTCACTTCCTGCCGCTTCTTGAACGCAGGAAAATAGCTGATGTAGCATATCTACTAGGTATTGCAAATGGCTCAGTGGATTGCCCGGAGCTACTTGAGCAAATAGGCCTGTTTACTAACACAACCACATTAAGAAGACCTAATTGCCTCTACGTTACTGTAGTTCGGACAAACTATAGGCAAAACTCATTCTCCATTAGAGCAAGCACTACGTTCAACACTTTGGTTAAAGCGGATGTTGATATAGATTTATTTAACACTTCACCGAGTAGGCTTAAGCGTTTACTAAGTGACAAATTATTTTTCTTTGACTTCAACTAAACTCTTTTTATAGTCTATTTTTATATTTAAGTATTTATCTTTGTTTTCTATCTCTGTGTATAACTCCTATTTATTTAGAAATTATTTCTTATAGTTTTCGTCTACTGTTTTGTGTTTATGCTATTACTTTAAAGCTATAAGTGGAAACTTTTAATTGGCCCTCAGCGTACATGCTTATGGCGTGTACTTGTTTTAGTATCCGTTTTTTGTACCTAGCTGTAAGTTTTCCTAAAACTGTAAAATAAATTAGAATAAAAATAAAAATATCGTCCAGCTAAACGATGTAATCGAAAATTCGCCTAGCTCTAAGACAATTCAAAATGATCCTTGTGATATGATTGAATAAATATATTTTTTACTTTACTCACTTTACTAACCTCCTGCGTCGCAGACGGACTTTTGCCCACAGATTATAGGATACATTTTTTTTTTATTCTCTCAGATCCAGTTCATCCTCGTGGTGGTAGATCTGCACTATCAGCAGAAACTGTCTCCGTGTCCCATCCCCACTGCGTTCTACTTCTTCTGTATGACGGTGATTACTTCGTTCTTCGTGCTTTTCATGAAGTTCTACTTCAGAAGCTACAAGTCTAAGAAAGTGTAAATTGGATTATTTATTTCATGCTATAAACGCTTAAACAATGTTTTGGTGGGTCAATATCAAAATCCCCTTTGAAAATCCCTTTTAAAGGGGATTTTGGGAATATTAATGTCAAAACCCCCTTCAAAAGCTTCAAGATCAATCTAAAGATGATTTTGGCACAAAAAAAATCTGAAAATTAGGTAAGGTAAGCATATAAATTAAACATTATTTATTTAGATCATTTGGATATTCATTTAATTTATCTTTTGCTCTTCTAATTTATTATAATTTTTTAATTTAGTTGGAACCGTATTCTTGAGTTTTTATAAATAGGTAAGAATTAAGCAAAAAAAAAACAAAATTACACCAAAATAAAAGTAAGCAACAAAAAGTTTGGTAAAAATCACGTAATAGTACATTATGGTACTAGTGTGTAACATTGGTGATTACCGCTGAGGCTGAGGCGCCATTGAAACATTTTCAAAAAAAACACCTGATTAATTTAAGTCAGCAAAACACACGCCGGCAAAATTAAGTAGAAAAAAATTGTATAGTTTAAATCAATTATAAAAATAAAACCACTGCATAATAATGATATTTTTCAACACGTACATACTAAACACAATACGTACAACAGTTTTTGCTTAAGCACAGTAGCGTTTATCTTTCCTAAATACATAATCCAAGGTGGCTCTGCTGGGAAGCATCCTTCCTAGCAGAGCCACTAGCGAAGTCGATTTTCTCAGTACCTGACGAACGTACAGCAATAAACGGCATACGTACATTATGAAAACGTCTAACGTACATTCTTTTAAGATATAAATGATCGGATTCTAACGTGGTGGCTCTGCTGGGTAGTACCACGCACTTATTCTTGTTGTATATTCATTGTTTGATTACGTCAATGATTGTTCAAAACAAACTAGCCCGAATACCTAATGGCACAATTACAAAAAATCTATCAAGGTCATGAATACGTAAAAGTTAAATTAAATAGAACTAAAGCCGCGTATTGACTAGGGGACAAATGTCCCGAAACACGACATGTGTCGCCAGACGTATGGAGCTAGGTGCACGTGCCCAGCGGGTTGATCTCATAACTTTGTTAGTGACCGATCTCCATTGATCTCCATCTCAAACTTTCTAATAAGACAGTTTGCTTTTAGCTCTACTCACTAGTAATATACTACGTTTACATCTACGTCTATCTGTTAGACTACGTCTGGCGACACATGTCGTGTTTCGGGACATACTATTAGTAGAGCTAAATGCAAACAGTCTTATTAGACAGTTTGAGATAGAGATCAATGGAGATTGGTACTGGCGGTCACCCATCCAAACGATGATATCGCTGAACATTGTGTAACTTCGTTAATCTACGCCACAAGTGCCGCATTAAGATGTTAATGTTGTTTTGAAATTAAAGTTGTTTTTTTCCTAGTTTTAAAATAAACCTTGGCATGGTATGTAATTATACAATTTTCTTCTGAAGAATAACAAAAGCCCTTGTGCAAATAATTATCGCGTAGCTATAAGGAAACTAAAACGATAAACAGTTATTTAAATATTATATATCATCATCATCATGACAGCCTTCTAATGTTCCCACACCTGGGACACTGGCATACTCTCAGGCGAGAGTGATTGGGTCTTAATCTACCACGCGGACCCAATGCGGATTGGCGGATGGCACATGTCTTTCGAATTTTTAGTTCTTGGACATGCCGGTTTCCTCACGATGTTTTCCTTCACCATATGAGAGCACTGGCATTGCGCACATACATTTTTCGAACAGAAAATCCATTGGTGCACGACCGGATTGAACCCACGACCTTAGGATCAGAAGGCGGGGTCACTACCACTAGACCACCGGTGCTCACTAGACCACCGGTGCTCACTAGACTATAGAAATATTATATATAAGTAAAAAGAATTATTAAAAAAAACTTCTTATATCTTGAATCGACAGGAGATTAAGCCTACTGGAAACTAGGCTATTACTGACACTTACTTGACGCTTGTGAAATAGGGCCTAGAATCACGCAACATTTAGATTTAGTGTTTTTTTTTAATTGAATTTATGTAAAAGAGACTTTGTACCTGAGAGTTATGTAAGTGTGAGAGAGAAAAGTTACCAATTTATCACGGACACCTAATAAATTATTTCTATTGATAAATGTTTCCCGAAGAATCGTAATCAAGAAATCAGATACTTAGCCATCCAATGCCTTACATTATTATGAGTTATGATGATGCGATTCAAGGAATTAGTAAATCTTTTACAGATTAAACATACTCGTATATAGCACACAAAAAGTTATTTACAAAAAAAAGCTGTTCATTTTGTCGTTTTTATTCAGCTACTGACTCATACGGTTCTTCTAGGCAGATTCAGAGTGAATTCACGCCAGAACTGGCGTAAATTCTTTTAAAATTATAAAAAAATAGTTTTATTCAATAATATCACAAGAGTGATATTATTGAATAAAACTATTTTTTTATTTAAAAACTTACGTATCTACCTAATATGGTTCTCGTTCTATAAGTATAAGTTCTGCTTAGTTTGGGACTAGATGGTGTATGTAAATATGTCAAATTTTAGTTTATAGGAGAAAAACACAGTTGATTAAAGAGTTAACTTAATTTTATTTTTGTTACAATAAAGAGTTATTTGTCTGTAGGGTTCAATCACATGTGTAGTACAGGATATAAATGACATTCCAAACAGGCTTGATGCATCATCTTATTGTGATGGAGCGTATCCAGTTATTTATTTTTTACTAAGCCACGCAACGTAAGTTGACACACATTATAAACATCGAAACGTAAATATTAAGCTGTGTAAAGTCATACGTACGGCCCACTAGAAACCCATTCAAAGGTTTATTGCGCGAGCGCAGACTTAGCGCAACCTGCAATTTAGGCTTCAGTTGTATTCGAACCGCCGCGTAGGGAGGTTGTTTGAATCGTTTCACTAACCCTAAATTCGCGAGTGATAAAAGTACTATATCATCACTATACTACGACAGGTCAGTGAAATTTTGCAGTGACAGCTTTACTCAGTTTTGTAATTTATAATTCTGATGACAATGTTTTTTTGCCTGTATTTTTTTATAGATGGTTTTTAAGTAAAAGTAAACTGATATAATTTGTCGAAACTGGGTCTAAGTTTGACTGCTTTCGAGTAAAGGACAAAAAGAAATCACATTGCGTGATTGGATGGTGTGCATACTTACAAAGAAAATTGGGTAATTTTTGGATGGTTGTTGTAATATGTTAACGTACCTACCTCTGTGAGGCTCACTAACACTATTATTACTTTTCAACACACTGTAATTGTCATTTTTATCTTAAACTAGCTGAAACGCGCGACGTCTGCGAGTTAGTTGAGATTTCATTTCGAAAGATGTTTTGTTTGTATCAGAAATGCTGAGCAATAAATGACCAAAACTAGTAAGCAAATTAAGTCTAATAACAATATTTTTTTATCCTAATTTTTTTTTAGAAGCATTTCTCCGTCTAATGACCATGTCATCGATTTTATTAATTTTGTTTTTGTTATTCTAACAAGCCGTTGACTTATTTTTGAAAGCAGAATATTTTTAGTTCGCTGAAAATCTAAAAAAACAATACTTCTGCTAGTTACATTAACAATGAGTTTTTAGTAAAAAATTAAAGTAATACAATTAAATAGCTTCTAGAGGATTAATTGAGAAGTTATCGGTAAGTTAGTGGTATCCATTTTGTCCTAAGTAAAATATCGCACTTTTTTGTATTCTAAGGAAAATACTGCAACAATCTTTGTAATTATAGCTTAGAATGCTACAGCAGAATCTGTAATTTCTCAAATGATTTACATAAATCATTTAGTTACTAAGAAACCTTATTCTACACTAGTAGTATTTGCTTATTAGATGCAGTGAGATTTACTCTTGTAAAAATAAAAACTTATATGTCAAGATGAACTAAATATTGTTTGTTAAAAAATTTAAAGCGGGCGTCGTGTTTTCATAATAAAATGACACTTAAGATTTTTTATTAACATACTCACACCAAAATTAGTTACACTGCTACATTAAATTTGCCTACTATCTTACGCACATTTACATAGAGTTGTTAATAGCGGCAAACTTCAACCGAAAGTGAAATTAATATGACCTAGCGTAGAAACAAGTTTACGCCTTCACGCTCATTCATTGAATCGCGTTGTTTTTCTTTAAATACTTACTCAAAAATATATTATTAATTACTTTCCTAGATATAGATATTTCTAGTTGAAGCTAAAGTAGCTATATATCATTTTAAAATATTGAACGGCTATTTTACTACTTTGTCATTTATGCTGACGTTTTGAAGCTATGTATATTCCATATATGGAAGCTTTTTTTCATTATTATCATTCCTAGTTATCATTGAAGATGTCAATAGTAGTCAGAACTCCAGAGGTAAATAAAAATACAAACCTATATTTGGCATACTTAATAATTTTATATAATTATTTTATTATTACTGTGCTGTGCAGTTACATTTATATTACCGTAAACTTGTAAGCGCCATTAGTTAATAAATCTAGCAAAGCTATAAACTGACCAAGGACATAATTAAATGCAAATATTTTTATCTATAGCTGTCAGATTATCGAACATGAACTAATTAGCAGACATAATATTCACTTTAAGTACCGCGGTTTTATGAGATACTTAAATTGTAGGTTAAATTGTGAACCTTCTTTTAGAAAGTTTTCAATAATACCAGTAAACTTGATACCAGAAATCACTTAAGAGATAAAAAACAACTTTTCAGGAGAGTCGAGGAGAAAAACGGCTTCTATTTTCGAAAAGCAAGTATCTTTTTAAATAATGGTAAGATTTTGGTGAGATTCAGGGTTTTATAGAACTATTGAACCAACTAATTAATAACTTTATTTACACATGAAAAACAGTATTTACGTAATATTTATAGCAATTGAGTTATTTAAAGACCGTTACAACAATTTAAAGATTCAACTATCACAAATTTGGAGTTATTGAATATTAATAAAAGAACAGTTCTTGTGTAAAAATAGTAAATATGAATAGCCTAAGCCTTTATTTAAAGTGTATACACTTTTTAGGGTGACGTAATATAATGTAATTACTTGCTATTAAACTGATTACTGGTGTGAAAGTAACTCAAAACCTCACGATGGACTCCGCGGAGGCCTAGTATTACCGCTTTCTCTCTGCAACGTACCACATTGTTATGACGTCCTATGACTATTTCGATTTTTAAATGAAAAGTATACAAGAAACTGTACAGACTGCGCAAAGCTGTCATAAAGTGCTGCAGTGAAACGCATTCTTATTTCAACTTTAATTCAACGTTTTTATGTTTAAAATCAGAAAAGCAAAGTTCACAACGTGCGCATTTTATGTACACTGCAATCGAGTGTGTCAATATTCACAAATTGTGCGTTGCAGAATGTTGGGTCTTTCTGATGAAATTCACTTTTATTTTAGCATAATTTTCGCATGTTTACTTATTCTCTCCATAGTATTGAATGTTAAATATCCATAATATCTGTAAAGGGCAATACTGCTGAGGAAAATACGCGTAAAATTTAAACAAGTATAAATTTTCAAACAAAACAAAACACGACAAAACAAAAATCATTGCAGATTTGGAAATAACTATGTTGCGATATTTGTGATAATCAGTTTTGGTGTTGTATGTTTGTGTACTCTCGATCTCTTGTAGGCCAGTGTCTGCAGTGAGAACATTAGAAGGCCGTCATGATGATAACGATGTTTGAATTTTATTCACTCAGTAACTGCTTATCCAATTTGGTAATTTTAATTATGTTCAAAACCTTAGTCCTCGTAGACATTTTTCATACAAATTTCTTCCCTCTAGGAGTTGAATTCGGGAATTCCTTTTCTAAATAGTCACACACCTTATTTTCTCATTATTTTTGTTAGTAAGTCTCATTCTTTTCACAATTAATTTGACATTTGCATTTAATTATATGAAAGTACAGTAGTTTCTAAAAAGCAACTCTCAGTGGGCTTAATGTGTTTTCATTACGTAACCTACTCCGATCATCATGTACTTTGAATAGCTAAATCTAATTGAATTTCTAGTTATAATAAAACTGTAATAAAATGCCTATAATATTATAACCATAAAAATATTACACAATATATTTTGAGGCCCATCATCACTGATGGCGGAAAACTAAATTAAACTAAATGAAAACCCAATCAATTCAATCTCATTTGTAGAATCATTCATTCATTCATTCATGCATTTGATTCAATTATTTTATTTTAATAAGGTATAATATTATGATTATTTAACCTATATTTTTCCACTGCTGGGCGAAGGTCTCTCTCGAGTCATTTATTATAATTAATTATTAAAAATATAACATTAAATTTCGTGTAAAATTAGCAGTAAAACCAAGCAAAGTAAAGTTGCCTTTTATTTTATCACTAATGCTATCGTGAAATGTATTAGGATACTTACCGACCTTTCCTACTTTCAAATTGATAGGAGACTGTATGTGATAGAACCAAACTAGATTAAGATCTAAATAAAATAAGAAGATACAAATAAAATGATTATTTGTGACACTTTATAAATGTAATTGCTTACATTACTAATTGTAATTGTGTATAAAACATCTACATATGTCTTAATGCTTACTTAATAATTATTTTATTCAAAAACACGCGTCGGGACCACGTAATGGATAATGAGCGATTAAAACAAATTATGAACTCTACAATTTTACCATTTGGAACCAATTTCTGTAACTTTGAAAGGCCTGTCAATGCCTTCTTAGAAGGCACTTATTATTAAGATTACCCACTTTTATTGTTTTATTCGATACTAGCTTCAAACCGTGGCTTTGCTTGCAGGTACTCAAAAAAGTAGCTTATAATGCTTTCCAGATTCTGAATTATTAGGGACTTTCAGTATTCTATAAAGGAGGAGCACATGGCGATTTTGTACAAATTTATAAGCTTAGGCTCACTACAGACGAGCTACAATCACTTATTATCTAGCTGATGAAGCATCATTTTAACTTTCAAAAAAGATAAATCAAATTGATGAATAGCGAGAAAAGTAAACGACTATTCTCGATACTCTGTGATGCCGATGAGCAACGACCGGGCCTAAGTAAGCTGATGAGCTTACTTAGGCCCGGTTTTTATCCGCATAAACCATTTGTCAAAATAGTTAACTGTGTCAATTCAAACCATTCGTTACGGTGACAAGCAATCAAACAACCGGACAGTCGATGGATCGTTTCGCTTTATGCTCATACGGTACTTGTTGACTTTGAACTTTTTGATCATGATTGCTGATTCACCCAGTTTCAGACTCTGTCCACGAGTTCACAAAAAATACAGTGAAGAAACTGTGCCAATATCATGACAGCATTCTAATGTTCCCACTACTTACTTAAAGTTCCCA
Source organism: Colostygia pectinataria (assembly GCA_951394395.1). Taxonomy (NCBI): domain Eukaryota; kingdom Metazoa; phylum Arthropoda; class Insecta; order Lepidoptera; family Geometridae; genus Colostygia; species Colostygia pectinataria. Next base: position 11,475,792 of record OX596353.1, on the reverse strand, counting down.
CAGTTGGGACACTGGCCTACTCTCGAGCGAGAGTGATTGGGTCTTAATCCACCACGCGGACCCAATGTGGATTGGTTGATGGCACATGTCTTTCGAATTTTAGAATATTTTAGTTCTTGGACATGCCGGTTTCCTCACGATGTTTTCCTTCACCGTTTAAGAGCACTGGCGTTGTGAAAGTGCCAATATACTTCATAATAAATATCAATATTGATGACGCGGCACTTTGACGGTGCGGTGAGGGGCGGCAGCGTAGTATTTCCCGGAACATGCTATCCGTTCACCGAAACACTCATTCCCAAAACATCCGTTCCCGTCACTAATACCGTTTTCATATAATCCGTTTTCTGATATGCGAGTATGTGTTTCTTACATTGCACTTTTCCGAAAAACCTTTAGTTTGATTCAGGCTAACTGCATTTTTAAATTATCAAGGGGCTAGCGAAAAAGCTAGGTTACCACACAATTTCAAGACCGTATACCTATTAACTTTCAGAACACATTCAGTAATTGAATCACACATGAATACTGTTAAACTGAAGCAATATACAAATAATTAGTAAATTACAATTATACTTTTCATAACCTTATTTGCACAGTGCGTTTCCCCACATCCTTACTGCTAAAAGAGGGGCTATTGCGATAATGTCCGGTCCAGAATTGATCGCTTATTGATTCGCGAGGAGCCATTCGGCAATGGGCCTGTGCAGGTTCATAAAGTTTGTGTTGCGCATTATTATCATCATCAAATGAAGTCCTCGGAAAACAATATTATAATAGTGAGAACTGCGTGTCTTTAACATTATATTTTAGAGTTATTCTTGAGAATTTTAATAGGCTACGTGACTTTGATCTATTAGTGACTGTGCAAAGATTTCACTACAATAAAACACAGGAAATCATGTAAGTATTTTCGTACCTATTTATTGTAAATCTTGACGGGCAATTTCGTCCGCGTATTTAAGCAAGTATTTTTTAGCTTGCCAGTGCAAAGACAATTTAGTTTGAAAACAGCTCGAAATCGAAACGCTAACTTTACGCTCGCTTTATAGACCTGCTGTTGGCCGTACCTTTTATAATAATCTGTGGGCGTACTATAATGACAAAGAGATGTAATTTTTAAATACCGCAAATATTTAAAAATTACATCTCTTTGTCATTTTGACGGATATACCAATCGATAACGACTTAAATAAATAATCGACAATGCACGCAAACATTGCAAAGACTAAGGTTACTACCTAAATTACCAAAATACAGTTATCTAGCACTAATGTAGTAATTGAGTAAAGTAGTCGCACTTGCAGGTACCGTTTTGTTTGTAAAAATGAGAATAATATAATCAAATATTAGTAGAAATTCTAGATAACCATGAGAAGGGTAACTGGCTGAAACAGTTTGTTTCTAATTCGTTTTTTTTTTTTTATACAACTGAAGTGGCAACCAAGCGTACGGCCCACAAGATGGTAAGCGGTTACCGCAGCCTATGGACGCTTGCAATACCAGAGGTATCACTTGCGGGTTGCCACCTTGAGGCTAAGATCGAAAGCCTCATGTGCCAGTAATTTCACCGGAAACCATACCCTTCGAACCGGAACACAGCAATGCGAGCATTACTGCTTGGCGGCAGAAATAGGTATGGTGGTAGTCCTTCCCCGGACGAGCTCTATCACAGAGAACTCTACTACTCTTTCTATAAGAAACCTTCTTATGTAACTTCAAACACAAATGCGGGTCGTTTTATACGTTCTGACGACCGATGTGGCGCAGCGGGCGCAGGTCCGCCTGCGACGCAGAGGTTGCGGGTTCGATTCCCGCCTCGGAACAAATGTTTGTACGATCTACAAATATTTGTTCCGGGTGTTCTGGGTATTTTCTATATATAATAAAAAAAAATATCTATCTATGTATTGTATTGTATTAAATATATATCAGTCATCTAGTACCCATAATACAGATATGTATAACAGCAGCTTACCTTGGGGCTAGATGATGCAGTGTGGATCGTGCAGCATTATTTATTATTTATTATTATTTATTATAGGTACTTCGTTTTACATTAAAATCTTCTTGCTCGAGAGTAGGTCAGTGTTCCAATAAAGGTGGTCATGATGATAAAGTATGCAGGTTTGTATATCCCTCACGTCAATGTAGATACGCATATGACCGTTAAATTTTTTTTTTTTTATTCTGAGGTTAGTGTGGGTCAAAAACGAAACAATTAAGTTATCTACTGATTGATAATGTTATGCAATATAATCTAACTTCCTACAATGAAACTTAAAATAATCATGATCAACCACAATTTAAGAGTAGTAGAGTTCTCTGTGATAGAGCTCGTCCGGGGAAGGACTACCACCATACCTATTTCTGCCGCCAAGCAGTAATGCTCGCATTGATGTGTTCCGGTGTGAAGGGTATGGTTTCCGGTGAAATTACTGGCACATGAGGCTTTCGATCTTAGCCTCAAGGTGGCCTCTGGTATTGCAAGCGTCCATAGGCTGCGGTAAGCGCTTACCATCTTGTGGGCCGTACGCTTGGTTGCCACTTCAGTTGTATAAAAAAAAAAAAACACTAAATCCATCGCGAAATGCAAACGCGAATAACCTTTGTTTATTTAATATTTTTTATGTATATTATTTATTTATTTATTTGTAAGTTTAAACATGACCTCAGCCAACCCCACTGGTCACAAAAGAAAAAAATCCAACAAAATCGTCCAAATGCAAGTGATTTTATATTGCCAATCAGTAAATAAGTAAGTAAGTATGAGTCAGTGGCCAATAAATACCGGACATATATAACGGAGTCGTTTTGGTAAGTAGAGCAAAACAGTAACCATTTATTATCAAACCTACATAAGTTCGTATGAGTCAGTGGCCCTGGTGACGAAGTTTAGTCCGAAGCTTTCATGGCCTCTGTTGTAGCCGGGACCGACAATTGAACGTGCCCTCTGAAGCACTGAAGCGCTGAGATGTAATTGCCACTGGCGATCACCTATACAAATGATGACCTTGCGGAACGATCCAAAATAGCAGCATACGTTGAGCAATATCTAGAGTCCTAAAGCTAAGGTCGTGTCCTAGACTAGGACCCGATCATGAACTGAAGGTATTATTGTGTAAAATGACCATAGTCTCGAAATTTGAACCCTATTGTTATAGAGTCAGCTATCACAATAGAGTTCACCGCTTGCTACAATCTGCTTACGCAAAATTAAGTTTTTATTTACGCTACTAAAATGGCAAAAGTATACGGCCAACGTAGATATACCCTTCGAACCTGAGCAGCAAAACAGACATTACCTACTGCAGCGGCAGTAATAGTAGTCAAAGTCAAAGTCTGAGAGCACCGGTGGTCTAGTGGTTGTGACCCCACCTTCAGATCCTAAGGTCGCGGGTTTAAACCCGGTTGTACCAATGGATTTTTCTGTTCGAAAACAATTATGTGCGCAATGCCAGTGCTTACGGTGAAGGAAAACATCGTAAGGAAACCGACATGTCCAAAAACTAAAAAATCAAATGACATGTGCCATTCACCAATCCGCATTAGGTCCGCGTGGTAGATTAAGACCCAATCACTCTCGATCGAGAGTAGGCCAGTGTCTAATCACTAGGCTGTCGTGATGATGATGAGTTTGTTAAACAATTATGCGTATTTGTATTTTGCGTAGTCTTTTTGGTGCGAATACATCCATAAGCAATTATAGATCGGTGTAATTATAATTATAAAATAGTGACAAATATTTCCATATTGAGAGCACCGGTGGTCTAGTGGTAGTGACCCCGCCTTCCGATCCTAAGGTCGTGGGTTCAAACCCGGTCGTGCACCAATGGATTTTTCTGTTCGAAAAATTTATGTGCGCAATGCCAGTGCTCTCATACGGTGAAGGAAAACATCGTGAGGAAACCGGCATGTCCAAGAACTAAAAATTCGAAAGACATGTGCCATCCACCAATCCGCATTGGGTCCGCGTGGTGGATTAAGACCCAATCACTCTCGCCTGAGAGTAGGCCAGTGTCCCAGCAGTGGGAACATTAGAAGGCTGTCATGATGATGACAAATATTTGAATTTGGATCAATTATAAAATAGCTCTCGATGTGTACAATTAAACAATTAGTTTAAAGTTAACAATACGTTTTGAGTTCTTTATCAGAGTGCTTAGTACGAAAAACTGTTTGACAATCGTAAATGTAAACGTATCGTCCAGCTGTCAATTTGCTTACGATTTTTAACAGCGCCAGCGCTTAGTGCGTTATATGAACTACCAAAATTTCAAAATGACAGCTGGACGATACGTTTGCGTTAACGATTCTCAAACGAGTTTTTCGTGTTAGGCACTCAGAATTAGTGTAAAAATTTAATTCATTTTTTTTTTTTAAATTTTAGAAATGACGTTCATCGATAAACAATAATATCAGTGTGATTATAATTTAAAAATAGTGCCATTTGAGTTTGAATGAATGAGGATGATTTTGGAAAAAACTAACTAAGTATTAAATATAGGCTAGTATCAGTAGTCCGGTTAGTTTGTCCGATGATCGGACTGATGAGACTTTGTCGGCTCAGTAGTTCGGTGATTTAAATCCTCGGACTACTGAGACTTTTTGTCCGTTAGTGACTGTCGGTCAAAAAGTTTCTAAGTATGACTTATTCCCATCTTCCAACTTAGCTTTCCACCATAAGTTGGAAGTCTACAGATCTACTTTTCCACCCAGATCGAAATTAGTAGGTTAGGTTATGTTAGGTTAGTGAAAAACCACGCGCGAGACGAGCGAGCGAAGCGAGCGTGCCGCGGGAGCGGCCGTCGAAGCGCCAGAAATATAGTATAGCTACTGACAGTCACTAACGGACAAAAAGTCTCAGTAGTCCGAGGATTTAAATCATCGAACTGATGAGACTAAAAAGTCTCATCAGTCCGATCATCGGACTAAATCATCGGACTACTGATACTAGGCCTTAAATATTTGGATGAAAAATAAAATAACTCTAAAAATAATGCTCCACGTTGTTGGTTCAACAATTTATTTGTATAGTTATATTATGTATGTATAAAGTAAGTACCTAATACATATTAAGTATGACATCCATAAACAATTAGTTCTAACAATTAGTTCCGGGTTTTTCTTCAAAAGTAGGTAGTGCCAAAGTTTTAATTTGGCTAAATTAAAAATTTAAATTTTAGAACTTGCGTAACAAACTTGAAACTAATGATAGAGCGACAAGAAAATTGCAAGCCGCTGCCTAACTTATATTGCTTTTGCTTAGCATAAGAACTAAAAAATACTCGCTAAAACTGGATCTCAAACTTTGGAATAGTACCTATAATAAGTATTTTGTGTTTTTTTTTAAGCCATGGAAGTTTTAAAAACAATTAGTAGGTATTTATGTACTAAATATTATAGCTGTCATAAAATAACGGACACCGCTTTTCCGGAAATCGTATTTTTACCATTAAATTGCTGTGAAATTGTCTGTTAATTGTCATCAATGACGTCTTTGAACGCGAATATTACAAACAAGTTTTCTAAGGGACTTTAATCTCTAATGCAACCGTAATAGGTGCAAATATTTTGCGAAAAAGATATTAAACATTGTAAACCGTAATTCAATTAAATAATACCTACAAATTTGATAACAAAAGCCACGGATTAGTTGATAGTTTGAGACACGTGTAGCTCGTAAATCTGATTTGAAATACGCCATCATGATAGCCATAAAATGTTCCCTTCTGGGACACTGGCCTGCTCTCGAGCGAGAGTGATCGACCTCGCAGACCCAATGTAGATTGGTGAATGGCACATCATGTTTTTCGAATTTTTGGTAATTGGACATGCCTGTTTCCTCACAATATTTTCCTTCACCTTGCACTGTCATTGCGCACAAACATAAAAGATGTTTGTGCGCAATATGTTCTTTGTACGTCATAAAAAACTTTGCAAACAAATAGTTTCATAGGATTTTTGACAAAGTTATAAGACAGACAGCCAGCGCCCGGCCCGTGTACTGGTTTATATCGAATTTTATAATGAAATTAACCTGATTCTAGTTACGCAACCACAGATCAGTAGAAGGTATCAAAATTTCCACGCCCTTGTTACGTAAGACAGACTATACAGATAGACTGATGGTCTAGAGCACTGGTGGTCTAGTGGTAAGGCGGGGCCTTCCAATCCTAAGGTCGTGGGTTCAAACCCGGTCGTGCACCTATGGATTTTTCTGTTTCGAAAAATTTATGTGCGCAATGCCAGTGCTCTCATGAAAACATCGTAAGAAAACCGGCGTGTCCAAGAACTAAAAATTCGAAAGACATGTGCCATCCACCAATCCGCATTGGGTCCGCGTGGTGGATTAAGACCTAATCACTCTCGCCTGAGAGTAGGCCAGTGTCCCAACAGTGGGAACATTAGAAGGCTGTCATGATGATGATGATGTTACGTAAGATGATTTGCGACCCACATACTTTGATTGATATCAGAAACTAATAATTTTGCACACTAAGACAAACTGATCTTCTACGCGTAAATCCAACCATCGCCATCGGTTAAATGTAATTGCATCTAATAAGCAACAAACACCATACAATCATTTGTAGCAATTATTTTTAGGATAACATTGTAGTTTATTCTATTGAAACAATGTTCCTAACTCCATTATAAAGCTATAGCAACCTTGGTGGCGTTGTGGCCAGAGGCGAGTTGTTCAATTCCCGCTACAGGACAAATATTTCCATGATCTGCAAGTATCTGTTTTGGGTCATCAAAAAAAGGTACCTCTTTATGTTTGTTGCCAGATTTTACTAGGCGCGTAAAACTGACGTAAATTCAACCATAGATTTATTAATAAAAATATTTTGAATTTGAACTTTGATAAAAACATTCAAATAGCGATCCAAAATTTTCAAAACGAGAGTAAATTCGAACCCGCATTTTTAGGCTTTTAGGCGGCTTTACAACAAATTAAGTAAATATTTATTGGTGACAATCAATGCATTAAATCATTTAATTTTGCCGAAGAAACGGATACAATACAACCGTTAAAGCGATAAATGTATTTGGTTAGTGTGTTAGGTAAACTACTATAATTAATAAACAGAAAGCCATGTAAAATTGTGTTTATTGGTGCTTTTTGTACTAAGTAAGTAAGTAAATTCGTATGAGTCAGTGGCCAACCCTGGTGACAGAGTTTTTTTTGTACTAACCAGTGATGTAATGATTTGATGATGTTAGTAAGAAACTAGATAACCATTCTTATTCATTCTTAGTTATAAAACTAGGTACTTTAGTAGTAATAAAGGTGCATGTACTGCATTTTTGACAGGATGACGGAATTAGCTGATTGAGTTTGAATTGCCAAAAAATATATGTGACGGGTGAGACTTTTGGTGAAGTCCACCTTTATGTTGGCAATGATAATGATTTTTTTATAATTTAAACTCAATCAGCTAATCCCTAAGTCTTCATCACAACATAGAGGTTGGTTGCCCAGAGTATCGGTTATTTTAGCGGCTAACAGTATAAAAACCAAGAAATGTTATGTAAGTACGTATTAAGTCAGTAACCAACTCTAGGTATTAGTAATGATCAAAAAAAATTAGGCATAAGAACTAGGTACAATTTATATCTAATTTACAATAGAAGATTCTTTTTGTTGCTTGGTTAAATTGGTTATATTTTTATTTTGTTTGTCTTCAAATCAAGGTCTCGCGGCAAGTCATATTTTAACTCTAGTACTTTAACTTAAAAAAATACCAAAATCTTGCGTTCAATATCTTGTATAGTTCTCACAGCGGATCTCGACCGTCGTGAAATTAGCCGTTTCGATGCGCAATGGAGCTTTTTCGAACTAAATTGTCTTTGCACATCACAAATGGCTAACTTCACGGAAGCCTAGATCCGCTGTGCGAACTATACATGGCATCACCTACACTTTTCGTTTCACCTCGCCATGCTTGCCAGTTTCATAACTAGGTCAAGTAGGACATTAAACCAGTAAAGGATTATGCTGATTGTTTGTCTATACGCAATTTTGTATTAGGAATTCGCACTCTGGGCGCGTATTTGAGAAGTTTACTTATATATAGTTTTACTTAAATATTTGTATTACATAGACGGGTTTACCAGTCATCTGGTAATAAAGGTATACACGCGCATAATATATAATAAACTGTGTTTTTTAGTTTAGTAGCTTACATTATAAATAAACACAAGTAAATAGACTTCTTCTGGGCAAGCTACTGTACCGCAAGATAGAGGCCGTTAACCTATCCTGATTGAATATACTTTTCGTAATATTCAAGTATTTTGCTTAGTTTACAAACATTATTTATTTATTCAATACACAACACTACACACTATCTCACAGGGTCTATTGGCTAAAGGTATCGACAGAATATCAGCGCCTAGCTTCTTCCTAGTGGCAAGGCACAATGCTGAGTCGACGCCTTTTTGCTGTTGTGGCACACAAGTACATGACAGCGTCAATTGTTGCTGTTACGAGTACTGCTGGTTTTCTTCTTTTTTTTTGTATGTACTGTATATGTGTGTCTTAATAGCAAATAAAAATATGTCTATGTCTATGTCTATGTCTATTCTAAGTAAAAAAAAGCTGCAATTTTGTAACATTGCCTGGGTATGTACGAGTACATAGAACTAGAATATCCAACCGTTTAGCATATTTATATTTGTATGGGCCTATTATAAGCATGTTATATAACTAAACCACTGTTCCATCAACATATTAACCTGCCTTTGACGATGCGTGTATGATTTTAATAGTCAGTTTTCACTTATAACTAATGTATTTTTTTATCGTACTGTAGATAATCAATTTTTGGTTTCCAAAGCCAAAAGTTTCCAAAGGAGCAATGTAACAATGACAGAAAAATTACAATAATAGTTTTCATCTCAACTTATTAAAAAAAAAGCTGTCTATTTAGATGGCGGTAGCTCAACTGGCGAGCCCAAGAAAATGTAAGCACTACGTTTCGCAAGCTATGGTGAATGTGTAGGGAATTCTACATTGGTTGCTCCTGCTGTCACTGTCTGTCATACCTCTGGCTGGTGTCAAAGTCATAGTACGTACTAGTACGTTAAATATTAGTTCATGTTTAATAGTTTTAATTTGTAGATTAAGGTTTGTAAGTAAGGACTCATACATATCACAGTATATTAACTTTGGTCGTACTGGATTTAAATTATTTTGCCTCAAGCAGGACATGAACCCACAACTTTCCGCTTGACACGAGACGAAACAAAAACGGAGTTACCAACTTTTTCTTGTTTTGATAACCTTTCCCAGTATGGCAGTAGGGCAGATAGCGCCATCTGTCAAAGCAATCGGAACTACTTTTTTTAAATCTCGAATCAAAAACTATTCATTGTACGAATTTTGACACTCATAGTATGGCCAAAGTGTCAAGAGGGGGCGTACGCTACTAGGAACTTCCCGCTTACCCCTTCGGGAACGAGCGCTACTGAATAACTTCCCACTGGGCCCAATGGGGGTGACCGGGAAAAAACTTCCCGCTGGAGCCTTATTCGCTATGACCAAACGTGGGCTGGTTACGATATCTGCGAGAAATCGTTGTCGACGAGCCACGTTTTGGGGCTCGTCTGACTGTTTTTCAAAGTCAACCTATCGATAGCAAAACTATCGCTATTGAAACAACACAGATACAGAAAACAACTTTACAATTTCACACTACGGCACGTATAGAACACGTTACTAAGTTACACGTTATTGGTACGGAATCTCCTAGGTCATAGCGAATAAGCCCCCTGGTCTGCGGGGGCGAAATGGAAATATAACCCAATTTGACGACCTCGGTGGCGCGATGGGCAAGTGCCCGGATGAGAAACGAGAGGTTGTGGGTTCGATTCCCACTGCAAGACAAATGTTTGCATGATCTGTAAATATATATTATGTTCCTGGCCTGGGTGTTTTTATGTAATGTGAATTTATTTCCAAAAAAAAATGGATTCTATCTATCTAAACTATCTAATTATCAAATTATATCTTATAATAATACATTAGTGTATGTATGTATTTTAATATTTAGTTTATGTTTATTTTAAATATTTTATTATAAACTATTTATACATATGTGTGTATGTATTATTTTTATATTATATTTATATATAATACACACCACACCAACATGCCCCTTCTCAATTAAATTTTAGTCCGCTCCGTACATAGGTTGCCTGGCAGAGATCGCTTTCAGCGATAAGGCCGCCAATTGTATTACCTCTTAATCTAAGTTTGTTGCTTTTGTATTATTTCTGTGTGGTGATCAATAAAGCGTTATCTATCTATCTATCTATCTAAACTTCTATCTATTTAATATTTTATTTATTTCATTACCTTGGTCAATTATTAAAAAAAAAATTATACACAAAATGCATTTTTATGTATATTGTGGTTAAGATAATCATCATTTTGATGTGTTGATAAAAACCAACTCTAGTAACAAATATAGTAGGTGGTTCACATGACGTAATAGAAAATGATCTTTGTTATCAAAAAAAAAAATCTTACTCGCCCTACACTCGTTAGACTAAACATAATTACCTCTTATAATTAAGTACAGCTATTCTATTTCGCTAGACGTTGACGGAACGGAAACGACCTCAACTTTACGTAATAAAAAACAGAGGAAAAATCTCTAGTACCTACTATTCAGCTTTTAACCAATGATATCACACAGTTAATACAGTTAACCTCAAAAGAAAAATATCGATACATGTTTCATCCCTCCACGGGACATCATCAGGACCATCGACATGGATTTCCGCAAAGTAACGCCTGAATCTATCAATTATCAACTATACGTATAAACCTTTTCCTTGAACCAATTTATATATTGATGAAAACCTCACTAAAATCCGTTGCGTAAATTATTAAAGGTTCTTATTTTATACTATGTAGAGATTAGCTGTTACAGCCTTATAATTAACAAAGCCTTATAATTAACAACATCAATATTTAGGGCTTGTTTATCAGTGTTTTTATTATTATTTTATTTTAGATTAATTAACTAGCTAATCGTAATTAATGTGACTGTCAAAGCTTACAGTCTGCTAATCACAAATTAAAGTTTTAAGCAAGCTGCTCTTACATAAAGTCATTTTGTCTTCTGACTTCTGAGTTGTAAATCTTTATATATCTTTAGTGGTAGCTCGCAACTTCGTTCGCGTAAGACTCGGGATGAAAAGTAGCCCATGCCCTATTTCCGGTCATTATCTATATGTGTTTTAAATTTCAGCCAAATCGGTTCAGTGGTTGTCGAGTTAAAGAGAAACAAAACAACTAAAGAAACATCCAAATTTTAGTGTTATTAGTAAGTTTAAATCAATCTAATTTTTATAAACTGAAGTTTTTGATTTCAGAATCAGCTAACCAATGAATAATATTAAAACGTCTTTTAATTTTTCTGTCATATTTCCTTTAAAAAGCAGTCTTATTGCTGTGAGCCATTTTTTCAGACAACCTATAGGTTTCTTTGCTAAACCCATACATTACTTGCACTTAGCACTTCGCAAACTATGCAATCTTTGCATTTGCAGTGACCATGCAATGCGTACGTTGCAAATTTGACCTTGTATGCTAGGTAGCAGGAGTGGTTTTACATTAAAGAGGTCAGTAGGCTGTTCAGACTCTATTTCTTTTGGTTTATTACTGTTGCTAAACATCAAAACATTGTAATTTTACCGACTTCCTAAAGTACCTAAAGTCATTCTTATGTCAATGAACAAAGAGTGTGTTTTGCCAATTAGGTCTAAATTTGTGTGTCCGCAGGATCTTTACGATTTAATCCAACCATCCCCTTTCTACCACCGGACTTATAGGCGCACGGCAACATACCACCCATATCTGGTCGATATTCCACGATGCCGTACCAAACGCTTCTCATTTCCTTTTTTTTATAAGCACAAGCAAGGAATGGAACTCGTTGCCAGCTTCTGTTTTTCCGGACCATTACAATATGGGTTTCTTTAAGTCTAGAGTGAACAGGTTCTTTCTAGACCAGCGTGCTCCACCATCGACCACACAATCACTTACCAGCAGGTGAGGTTTATATAAAATAAAAAAAAATTAAAGGCCTAGATTTCAACCACAAATATGCACTAACAAATATATTACTTGGAACTCCCCGCAACCGCGAATATATAAGGTCATTCATTATCAACCTGACAAACTTAAGGGGTAGGTTCCACACATAAAAAAAAAATACTTGTCCTTTTTTTTTTTAAAACGATTTTTTTTTAATGCGCAGACTCGAATATTTCATTATTACATCGCTTAACTCGATTCCCAACAATGATAAATAATAATTGAGCGGAAAAACGTATTCGATTTTTTTATGTTTACTTGGGATTTTTAAGACAAAATAAACATTAAAAAAAAATTTATAGGTACATATATTTTTTTTTAGTGTGGAACCTATCCCTTAAGTTTGTCAGGTTGATAATGAATGACCCTGTATACCATAATCATCTACCTGACGCTTTTCCGTGAAATTTTTCTTTTCATTTCCTTCATACACGACAAAAACCCCTCTAAATCACAAGTTTCTAGGTTCAGTGACTTAGGCGTTGTATGTATGTCAGTAAGCTTCATCTAATTACTAGCGGATCGGACCTGGCTTCGCACGGGTGCTTAAACCTTCCTCTTGAATCACTTTATCTATAAAAAAAACCGCATCAAAATATAGTGTTAAACAAACAATAAATATTTCATTTCATTTCATTTTATTTCATTTCATAAAGCTATAAGCATACATTGGGACAAACAGCAAAAAGCGACTTTGTTTTATAATAAGTAGTGATGATGTAACCTACCTTATTGATGGATGATGGTTTCTGATGATGTCTTATTGGTATTCAAATTTTAAATACTATTTACTTATATTTCTGGCTCAACGTATCAGCATTGCCATTCAACGTAGCAATGCAGCCAGCATGTTGGCAACTCTTCCGTCTGGTAGTGATTTGGATCAGTTTAGTTATCTATAGATCGTTTGTTACAGTCTTTAGATGGCTCAACTGTTTTATATGTATTTTGTAAATTTTGTAGGTAATGTAATTAAGTAGGTAATAAAATTAACCTTTACAAGAATCATTTTGAAAAATTTCAAAGAGTATAGATAGATAGATAGATAAATCATTTATTTGTATCTTCAAACCACACGTACATTTTAAAGTGCAAAAAGGACCTAAATCAGGTAGGAATGTATTTGCCCTAAACATTGACCTCGTAAAAACAAGCTAGGCACCTTACCTATGTATGTACCTAGGTATTTAAAGCCTAAAAGCATGTGTGTGTTGCAGTTGACAAATAGGTAAGAGCTCAGCGATAATATTGCTCAAGGAGCAAACACTGATTTTCAGCTATCACCTACGAGATGACGAGACGAGAGAGTATAAGTTAGAGACCTACAATTTGTGGAATATGTAATCTGTAATGTGTAAAATCGGATTTAATGGATTTGTAAATGTATAAAATAGTGATATGAAAGAAATGACCAGGTACGGTAGTCCCTCCTCCGATAACACCAGTCTCCAAAGAGCACGGGTACCAGAGGAGGTCTAGGTGTGTGTGCCTGTGAATTTCCATTACAGATTACAAAAAAAGTGTTGTTCTAAACGTAAACCTGTTTGAAAACATAATTACAAGTATCTACCAGTTCTCTGTGTTACTAAATGCATCGAGTTTTTAGCTTAGAATAGATATATTTTCCATTCATCTATATAATTTGAGGCATTAAGTTGTTAGGCCATGATGGAAGCCTTCAGGCGGCCTATTAACTCCGTTACTAGAGTTGGCCACTGACGACGCACACCTACTTACTATATAAACTACTAGCAGCTCGTCCCGGCTTCGCACGGGTGCAATAAAAACTTAAGCACCCGTGCGAAGCCGGGGCGGTTCGCTAGTCATTCATAAGGTAGGAGCCGACCGCACGTTTTAGCCGCGCGGCTACCTATTTCATAGTTCATGTGCACGCCCCTCTCTGGGCACGGCGCGGCGCGCGTGGACTTTTTTAGTATTTTGTTTAGATTGACACTTTTATAATTCGTCATAACTTTTGAGTGAAATGTCTGATTTCAATAATTCAAACAGTTATCTACAGGTATTGAAACAGTCTTGAATATAAAATGATTTATTTGGATAAGGATTAATATAAAGGCATGGAATACATGGTCTGATTTTGGTCGGCCTTTCTATCAACTGTTAAAATGTAAAAAAGTAGTTATAGTTACATAACTACAATAGTTGGACATATGGTATCGCTGACTTTTTTGTAGATATCAATATGTTCTTTAATATTATAAAACATTTTTTTGTTCTATCATCAATAGTTTCCGCAGCGCATGCGATGAAAGACATTATATGGCAATTTTTTTACACCTTGAGTTACATTATTGAAGTTTTAGTAGGGATCCCTATTATTTTCTAAAATAAAATATAGCCTATGTTACTAAAGGATAATGTAGCATTCTAAAGGTGAAAGAATTTTTGAAATCGAACCAGTAGTTTTTGAGTTTATTTGTAACAAACAAAAATACAAAGTATAGATATAAATATACTATAACTAATACCAACTTTGGTGTAAACTGCAAGTTCGTGAGAATCTGTTACAAATAAATGAAATAAATAAATAACATTAGTATTTATAGGAGGTCTGGAAGAGATCGCTTACTTAGCGATAAGACCTCCGATTGTACATTATGCTCTATTTTGCTAGAAAGACATGTGCCATCCACCAATCCGCATTTGGTTCGCGTGGTGGATTAAGTTAAGATTTAAGACCCAATCTCTCTCGTCCGAGAGTAGGCCAGAGTCCCAACAATGGGAACTTAGAAAGCTGTCATGCTGATATTCACACATTCTTATATTCTTTCTTTTACTTACTCACGACCACGAGACGAGTTACTTTATTATGGATAACGAGCTGACCCGCACTGCTTCACCCGCGTTTATGCAGTTTTTATGCTATCCCACAGAAACGGTTCGTTTTTCCGGGATAAAAAGTAGCTTATGTGTTATTTCCGGACTTAGGCCATCTACATTCCAAATTTCATTACAATCAATTAAGTCGTCACGGAGATACGTGGTAACAAACATATACACACCAGACTTTCGCATACATATTAAATAAAATAAATAATATAAAATAAAATAAATAAAATAAAAAGAGCTTTATTTTTTCCAATGCACTCTATACAACATCACTACACAAAGAAACATATACTTACAAAGAAACTAAAAAAAAATAAAAAAAATTATAGGTTAACAAGGATATGTACCTATCTTAAAAAAAATAAAATATTAAAAGGTACTCAATATTTTTATTAGCAGGATAAAATGAAATTCGTATAATAAAATAAGATAAAGCTAGTATTATACTAGGTCACATCAATCATTACGGCCGTGCTAGCTATGCAACCTCTGAGGGCGTGTCTGCTTGCTTCTCGTATTACAAAACAAGAGATTCTCTCCACAACATGTATTTCACAGTTTTTTGGAAAACTGGTCCGGAATTGCTTTAGGGCACATACGTGTTGCGCGAATCAGCTGTTATGAAAGGGCATCTGTGGCAATGAAAGGAAATTTAAATGAAAATTTTCTCCAAATAAATAAATAATAACTTATTAAGAACACAATTTCAACGATAGTCGTACTCACTTATAACTCTTACAAATGGCGGTCATAATACAGATAGAGATTTCTTCCATACAGCCCTTATTAATCTTTTGAACAGCATTAAGAGCCGAATTCAAAGTGTGGATAATGTTTTTATATACTACTAAAGTGGCAACCGTACAGCCCCGAGGTGGTAAGCGGTTACCGCAACCTATGGACGCTTGCAATACCAAAGGTATCACTCGCGGCTCGTGAGTGATACCTCTAAACCCGTGAGTCACGGGTTACCAACCTGAGACGTAGATCGAAAATCTCATGTGCCTGTCATTTCACAGGAAACCATACCTTTCGAACCGGAACACAGCAATGCAAGCATTACTGCTTCACGGCAAAAATAGGTATGGTGGTAGTCCTTCCCCGGACGAGCTCTATCACAAAGAACTCTACTACTATAATGGTGATGGTCGTGTTTCTTGCATTCGACGTAACTTTGGTTCACCTTTAATATTATCTAGGTGACCAGTCAGCTTAGATTGCGATGCGATAGGGCTCAACCGGAAATTATTATCTTGACTTCTAAATCTTGAGCAATCAATAAAGGTGCAATTAAACTGGAAATTTTGTAAGCAACTACAATAATAGTATACATATTGACAGACATTTTTACATTGCACCAGCTAGCCCAAGCAAAGACACATTATATAGGAATCGGATAGCTGACAGTTTATAAATATAGTATTCACTTCACACCTACGAACAAACTTCACACACATTGTCACCATGATCATTTGGAACGCTCGTGGCAAAGCTGGTTTGTTCATAGAGTCTGGTTTCACTGTCCTTTTTTCTTTTAATTTGTGGTTCTTTTTCTTCTTCTTCGTTTATGGACTCTGTGGCATGTTTGCCACAATTTCTCCAGTGGCAAGTTGTGAGTTTGATTGTCGCATGGCAACGTGAACAAACAAAATTTTGGAAAGAAATGCCAACGTTTCTTTCAATATTCCCTTGACTAAATTACAAACCAACATTACCCTTTATTTCAATTATTTACACTTACAGCTACTACAACAACAACTACTAAACAAGTTAGATTGGATAAACTGCCACCAAAACAAGACCAAAACGCAATAAAACTCAAAATAACACGAGAAAAATAATTAAATTGGGAGGACCCATGTTGTTCTGACAAGATAGCCAAAGACAATTGGTTTCACTGTTCAGTGGGGTCACCATTAGGAAGGGTGACCGCCAATGACAATTTCAACTGAGTTTCAACTGTCTCACAATCTCTCCACTGCGCCATTGAGGTCATTAAAAAGGTGTATTACTAATTTAAAATAGTCGTAGTATAAAAAATAAATCAGAGCAATATTATTATGCGTGTAAGTTTCACTCCGAAATTGATAGGTACTATTCATTCTTCTGTAGGTACCGATGTAACTGGTTGTCTATTGCGTAAGGGCGATCTTGGGTATCTCTCGTTTTCTATCGCAGATTCGCAAGTATTATTACATTACGCTCTCGTACGCTTAGATATTTGATAACGAAGGTCTTGGTAGTTTGTGAAGGATGTTAGTTTACCGTGATAAAATATAATTCGGTGCCCCGAGGTTTTGCTATGCTGTTTTTATGCTATCTTGCATGATTTTTTCCCGGATAAAATTGGAAATTGGCTATAAATACTATGGCAGAAAAAATACAGCTGTGAAGTAGTCTTTTGACACTTTTGCAATAATGAATGCTCAGACTGAATGTGTTACGATCGTGCAACTGTTGATTTGCTGTCATTGTCTTAGAAATAAAAAATTAAAGAAAAAAAAAGTGAATCAAGGAAAAAAATATATATATATAGTGTAAAAGTACGAGCTCATAGTATGAGTATCGCAACTTGTAACTTGTGTATTTACGTTGCAAAATAAGATAAAGGGTATAAATTACAAGTGTGAAAGTACAACTTATAAATGTCAATAATATTAGTGATTTTTTACTAATATTATTAGATCGTGTTGCATGACGAACTTCATAAATTATTTTATTACTTGTATCTTGTATTTTTATTTACAAGTCGCAGGTGTACCATTATTTTGTTATTTTTTTTAAGTTTGTTCATCTGACGATGAAATAAAAATTATTAATTACCACATTCACAAAACAATAGAAGAAGAAAACCCTATGAACCTCGAATACATTTTAAAATCCAGTAGATAGTTCAGATTTTCAAAAAACATTTTGCATAATTCCAATGAACCTTGAACTAATTTTACAAGTCATATCTGCAGATATGCTTTAGAAAACTATTGTGAAATCAAATTGCCGCCAATTTCAGATGCAGGCATACCTAGTAGTTAATTAAAATATTAGTTGGTATGTAGTGAAGCCGCAAAAAAAAAACTACTAATATCTTATGAAAATACTTATAATATTAGTGTCTCTTTTATTAGTAACGAAAAATGCATTATGCAACGTTAATTATGAGTACTTGTACTATATTTTGAATTTTCCTAATATTATTAGTGAAATTATGCGACACATTACCTCATATTATTGGGTAGGATTGACAATCATTATGCAACGTATTTAATCTGTGCTTGTAATTTATGAACTTGTATATTGTATTATTTTCTAGTATTATGAGTAACATTATGCAAAAAGCCCCAGGTCTGTAGACAAAACATGGTACAAAGAAACAAGAAAAAATAATAGATAAACACAGCATGTTACCTAATTAAATATTTCACGATGTGAATGGAGGTCAATAATAAATTAGTCTCTAGCTCAGCAAAAATAAAGTAGTTTTATCGTTTGTTCCATGAACATTACAGCCAACAAAACAAATGCAACACGATTTTCGGTTTCATCTGCGTATGTGTGAATAAACCGGTGCCTTTATTACTTTATTAAGTCTATTGCTGTCAAATTGTTGTCGATCGCTAGTCGATCCCTTACGCGCTTATGGTAAGCACTGTAGGTGTGAAAAAGACGGCCAGACGCAACAACAAGCGAACGACAGCAATAGACTTACATGGAATAGAGGCCTGGCCCCCTGATTATGATAATCAGGGGGCCGGGCCTCTATTCCACAGACATACGCAGATGAAACCGAAAATCGTGTAGCATTTGTTTTGTTGGCTGTATACATACGTTTAGTTCAGTTTCATCCTGTATTTTAGCTTAGGTTTTTAAACAATAACCTATTCCTCTAAAATGATCTGTCAGTAAATGAATAAATGTAAAAGAGTTGAAACGTAGACGCAGCTTGATCGTTGTGTACTATCAGAATAAGAAAACGTCAATTGTGTATTAACTGTGTTTCGTTTACGATCTGTCAAAAGTTAGCTTACAGAGTTGCCGCTCGTATCTTTGTACAAGTAATTACAACCTCAATTGTTTACAAAGCTCA
Organism: Colostygia pectinataria; assembly: GCA_951394395.1. Classification (NCBI taxonomy): domain Eukaryota; kingdom Metazoa; phylum Arthropoda; class Insecta; order Lepidoptera; family Geometridae; genus Colostygia; species Colostygia pectinataria. Next base: position 11,456,743 of record OX596353.1, on the reverse strand, counting down.
CCAAGCAGGTCAATAACACAAGCTGCTTATTATTTAAACCACTAAACACGCACGGTTCCGTAACCACAAGCATTTAGTGGTTGTACCCAGAGCTTAGGTAACCTAGAATGGTTTAAGTCGGTCATATGACCCCGTGCTATTCATTTAACTCATTTTTTTTACTGTTATTACGAAAAATCAATAGAGGTGAAATATAGAGAATAAAATTAAATAGTCTAATAGACTTAAACATGTCATGTGCATTTGATTGAAAGTACTTCTCTTGAACTCTTTTAGAGTATACCTTTCGCGTCATAAATAAATTATTTTCTTTTGTTTTTCTTTTCTTTCTCTCATAAATTAAAACGAGATGAATAGCGCTGGGTTTGCTTTAAGTAAAATTAAGGTGCGTGTTGTACTCAATTCATATTTTTGAATTCGTTCAACCATTTGAGTCAACAATGTTTGAACTGCAAATGGAGTAAGTAGATTGAGACATACTCGTAGAAAAATATACCCAAAGTACTCATAATACAAGTGTAACCATTTTAGGGGATTTGGAACCATTCTAGAGAAGTCAGAACCATTCAAAGAAGTGCAAGATCATGTCTATGGAAATAAGAGCTTATTTGCTGCTCTACTTTTTAGGGAAATGTCATTTACTTGCAATTTTATACAATATACAAATAAGCATCCCGTTTATTACTAGGTAAGCATTGTATTTACATTCTGCTTACGCACACAAAAAACTTTGACATTAATCATAAACAAAACATCTAGTAGAAAAAAAGGCTCATAAGATAAAAAACAGACGAAAAATCTCTAGTACTATTCCGCTTAACCTTTTAACTAATGAGGTCACACAGTTAATACAGTTAACCTCAAAAGAAAAATCCCTCCAGGGACATCATCAGGACCATCGACTTGTACTCCGGTTAAAAGGTTAAGCGGAATAGTACTAGAGATTTTTCGTCCGTTTTTTATCTTGTAATGGATTTCCGCAAAGTGACGCCTGAATCTATTAATTATAAGCTCATTTTATTTATTTATTTATTTACGCACACCATTGAACGCGAATTTGGATGAAATGATTAAGAAAATTAATTTCCAAGAAATAAATATTGTACATTTCCTTGATAAACCAGTATTCTGGCTATCCAGTCAAAATACCGCAGCGGATCTATGTTCTCTACAAAAAACCTGTCAAGCCAAAGCGAATGTTGTAACTGACAACGGAAAAAATCGTAATAAATCATCTCAACTGACCTAGTTATACAGTCTAAATTATTAAATCATAAGATAAATAGTAGGCTTGGACTTTATGCAATATGAATAACATAATGTTATTGCATAACACCAATTATGAATTAATATTTAATATGAATCCAACGCGGAGTAAATTCTAATGTCTTTGAAAATTTACTAATAAGATTATTAGAAATATTTACATAATAGCCATAGTAACAAGGTCACTTCCCGCCATCTGTCCCTCTGTATGTACGGTTAGATCTTTTAAACTACTCAACGGATTTTAACGCGGTTTTTATTATTAAATAGAGTGATTAAAGAAGAACGGACGAGTTTAAAACAAAACAAGGTGTATCTAATATATTTGAAGACCGATGTGGCGCGGCGGGTGAAGGTCCGCATGTGACGCAAGAGGTTGCGGGTTCGATTCCCGCCTTGGAACAATTTTTTGTACGATCTCTAAATATTTGGTTCGGGTGTTCTGGGTATTTTTTTTAAATAATAAAATTAATTTTTCTATGTATTGTATGATATTAAGTACCTATATCAGTCATCTAGTACCCATAACACAATCTCTGCTTAGCTTGGGGCTAGATGATGCTGTGGTCTGATAATATATAGTGAAGAAGCCTCGGGGTGAAGAACGCAGTGCAGTGCCATGCAGTACTTTAAAACTGAAAGCTTACTGTAACTGTTATTATCAGGCATAATATCACATAAAAAAAAAAAACATTAGTTCAAAATGTCGGTGAGGTAATAATGTAGCAAAAACGTAACGACACACCACAGACCCTTTCTCTCTGGCTAGAGGCAAGTTGCTAGAGGTCATTATTGCATGTATCGTTACCGCATACGCAGACGATATCTCTTAGAGCAGAATAAGTAATAGTACAGGTAATAGTACCCCTACTAACAGTTCAAGAAGCGTGCTTTTACAGGCTGGCGTGAGCTAAGTACGCAGAATTGTCATAAGTGACACCTGCGCAATTTATTTGTAACTTTTTTTTTTATGATGGCGTCTGTTAATGGTAATATTGCAAATATCAGTGTCACATAAACAGCGTAAGTGCGAGTAAAAAGTATGCTGAGGTTGGTAAGTACGACTGTCGTTTGACGCTGTCAAGAGTTTTCTGATAGTTGTTTGTTTTGGTCTGTTTTTTTTTTTATACAACTGAAGTGGCAACCAAGCGTACGGGCCACAAGATGGTAAGCGGTTACCGCAGCCTATGAACGATTGCAATACCAGAGGTATCACTCGCGGGTTGCCACCTTAAGGCTAGAATCGAAAACCTCATGTACCAGTAATTTCACCGGAAACCATACCCTTCACACCGGAACACAGCAATGCGAGCATTACTGCTTGGCGGCAAAAATAGGTATGGTGGTAGTCCTTCCCCAGACGAGCTCTATTACAAAGAACTCTACTACTCTCCATCCATCCATCCATCTGATGCGACTAATGAGTTCAAATTACAAGCCTTTGCAATTTGACCGGTCTATGCTTACATCGATTAGAAAATCAAACGCTTATCCCTTATACTTTTGGACCTCCTCATTTTCGGGAGAAACGTGTGATAAAGTCCAAAAGCTGTATGAGACCTATCACTTCCGGTATCGATATCCTAGTACATTACATAGATGTAGCCCACGTGCTTTCCAAGATTTTAAGCTTTTTCTTTGCCAAATTTCATTCAAATCGATCTAGGAGTTTAGCTGGCTTACAAAACGTACTAGACAGATGAGTTACTTTTGCCATGCGTATAATTGCTATCGAATTTTATTTTAACTTTTATTAAAGGTATCCTTGCGATATACTTCGATATATTATATCTAAATTTATGTAATAGTCTAAAAGTAGCCAAATCAAATAGTTATATTGTGGTATATCATTACGCCAAGAGAGTGAGAGTGTGAGGAATTTCCGAATGGCAATCTTTGGAGCGCGCTATTTGGGACACCAACCAACCGTGGTCATTTCAACATAACATTATCCCACGCAAAACTCACTTTATACACCACACGTTAAAGCCTATTTTACTATAACAGTGCATCTGTACTATAACCAGTTTGCATGATCCACGCGTTATATGGAGAAGTTGTTTTTTTATACGCAATGCGACATAGACAGGGGTCAGCAAGAACTGGTTTTTGCAACCTGCAAGGAGTTAACGATTGATGTGAGAGTCTTGTGAAATTGTTAAGATATTTACTACTGATAATTTGCATAATTTGACAAAGTGTTTAATAGGCTTTGGTTAAACGTTTTTATAGAGTGAATCCAAACTTGAGTTACGTTGCCCGGCACCAAAGAGAACCGTGGGTGCGATTCTAATCTATGGCATTATTTTTAGGGATTTTTTTTGTAAAATCCTTTAACAAAATGTTTCAGTTTTCTCTTTTGTACACACAATTGCAATATTAGCCTGCACTTGCAAATGCAAGTGCATTTATACTTATTTTCACAACATTTCTGCAATTATAGACAAACGCAAGGAAGTGGCTACATCGTTGAAGGTACTCTGATGAAATGTATTCACTTCGAGGTGAGTAAATTTAACTAGCTTCGTTTGGCTTCGTCCTTAGCCTCATTAGTGAAAGCGAATTATCACTTAATCAAAATAACAAAAAGGCCATTCTACAAAGAATTGAAGCTGAACGGCTGTTTTTCATTATACTTTGAGTGTTTTCGTAATCCACTATCCACAAAATGATTCAACTGCTTGTGCTTCGCTAAAGTCAACGATCGATCAAGTTTTTTGTTTAATTTCCTTTTCATATTTTTGGGTAATCACCGGAATGCGAAGAAACTGAACTAAGATTGGAACTGAATAGGTTGTCAAACATTGAATATTATTAGAATCGGCCCCCTGTTTATTTGACTGGCCTTCTAGCTCAGTTATTATTTGTATTAGTAGGTATCTGTCTTTTGCAATGTAGGTTTTGTGTTCGATTTCTACCTAGGACCTGCGTTTTACTAAAATACTAATTTAATAATATTGAAAAAAAACACAGTATTTTGTTGGAAAAAAAAATCTTTTCAATTTCAGAAATTTTAAAGCCCACTATTCAGAAAAGGGATAAAAAAAAACAATTCCGCAATTATAATAGATTTTAAACGACCATCAGCTGATTGGAGTGAAATATTTACTTTTACCTCCTTTGTTTGCTGAATGCAGTATCGAACCCTCCCCGTTCACCCCTCTACACATTTTCCTCGCAAAATGCAGCATGCCGAACCACCTCCTTCCCTCCACAGATACAGGAGGGTTAAAAATTTAAGAGAAATTTAAAAATTTTAGATGAGATAATTTAGAAAAGTTTGTGAGAAAATTTAGGAGTGTCACGCACAAACCTATGCCCAAACGGCTACAAAGATCTGTATGATTTATTATAGTACATACCTACTACATAGATTAGTCTGGAATAACACATAGGTTTTTTATACAACTGAAGTGGCAATTAAGCGTACGGCCCACAAGATGATAAGCGGTTACCACAGCCTATGGACGCTTGCAATACCAGAGGTATCAGTCGCGGGCCACCTTGAGGCTAGGATCGAAAGCCTCATGTGCCAGTTATTTCACCGGAAACCATACCCTTCACACCGGAACACAGCAATGCGAGCATTACTGCTTTGCGGCAGAAATAGGCACTTTGAATAATATTAGTATAAATAACTGTTAAACTAGAAGTAAAAAATATAATTGTAGCTCTTCGTTCGTCGTGCTTTTCATTTGTGTAGTTAGTTACTGAGGGCTGTATAAATACTAAATCACTTTATAATCCCCATGTTAAATAGTTTATTATGTTGTATGTAACCTAATTATAACTTTTTAAATAGTTTGACGACCGATCTTAAGCTTTCAACATCCACCGACTTCTTATAGAATCACAACAAATATTCAACATATTTTATCAATGTATGATTTTTTATGTACATAAAGTAAATTACTTTTATGTCAGTGGCCAAATCTGGTGATGAAGTACTACATACAATCAAACTAACAGATCTAATAAAAGCTTGAACAAATTTGGCAAGGCTCTCTCATGAAAGCGAATAAATTGCACCCGTATTCAGAACATCCTGTTCGCCAATAACCCCGACTCACCCTCTTGAATCGCCTATCGCAAGGGTAGGGGTGCGCTCAGTGCTGATGTCAGATCCGTAACGATCGGTCGCATGGGACACAAAGTCACTATGAAATCACCAATGTTACAATAAAACAAGTGCACATAAATTCAATCACTATGAAATTAGACAAAGTTAAACGAAAATTGTAAATATGAATAGTTTATGACATCGTCGTTGCATTTTTGTGTTCGTGGTTCCTGATTATTGAAATGTTTGATTTATGAGGTGTAAGTATCTATTGCTATATTTCAATTAAGCGATTTGATGCCAATTTGAATATTACATAAGCATATTTGTTTATGTATCAGCTGTAATTTATGATTCTGCGGATTTTAATTGCCAGTGACTGGAGATATTTTATTAAATCGCAATTAAATTTGCATTTAAAATGTTTTTTTTTGTATTTTATTGCAGTACTAAATCATAAATCAAAATAGATACCTGAGTTGAATAGTTTTTATTTTTGTGTGCTTCTTATCAATATCCATCAAGCTAGTTTAAAATTGTTTATTTCTAATGAAATATTTATTATTTATTAGTAACGATTATAATAGTGACGTCGCTGCATGAAAACGGTATCAGAATGCCCTTTAAAAGATTGGAAGAGTAAATTAGAGTTAATGTGATAGAGCTTGTTTGAGGAAGTACAACCACTGTCGCAAAAATGCTTTGATTGCTGTGTTCCGGTGCAAAAAGTCCGGTGAAATTACAGGCACATGAGACTTTCGATCTACGTATCAAGGTGGCAACACGCAAGTGATAACTCTGATATTGTAAGCGTCTAGGTAACCCCTTACTATCAAGTGGGCCAGATACTAGATTGCCACTTTATTTGTTTAAAAAAAGAATTACATAGCAAGTTTTTTTTTTTTGTTATACAACTGTAGTGGCAACCAAGCGTACGGCCCACAAGATAGAAGTATACTATCGCTTTACTAACGTAAGTGAAAACTACAGAAAATGTACAAAACACACATGTAAACTTAGAAAGACTGTTGCAAAAGATCTAGAGATACATCAAACTAATTCAGTTTTCTAATTATAATAATTATTATTAGGGTGACAACAATCTGTTCTGATGTTTACTGAAGATGGAAAGTAAGCATTGTCAATGCTTGGATCTGTCTTCTGATTTCATATTTATATAAAATCATCATCAGAAAATGTTTTGTAAAATTTAAAAACGAACCTTTAAATCGGTATTATAGGTATTCATTAAATATAATATAAATAAATTAATATCAAATAATGTTATTCAATATTTAATTCAATGTTGTATTATTGAATTGTTATTTTTAAATAATTATTAACAATTTATTAATTAATATAATCATGGTTGTAACACCACGTAAACGTAACAGACGTTAGAACTGTAAAAACGGTAACTGATAGAATTTCTATAATTTTTTTTGTAATCATACAAACATATATAAAAACACCTAAACTAGAAACAATTATTTTCAGATCATGTTGCAAACAATTATTTGCAAAAGTTGGTCAAATTATTTTTGAATAATACTTTGCAAGGAACTAGGATGCCTAGATGACCTGGTATCGTGAAAGGTGAAAGGTGAGCTCTGCGGGAAAGCTCTCGCAAATTACAGTCAACCAATTTGATTTGTAGGCCACACGTAGAACCTTTTCAAAGTTAATGACATACTATCCTTTTCAAAACACATCATTATCATTTTGAAACTCAAACTGACAGATTGCGTGGTAGGTTTGAGCTCAAAATAATATGCCACGTTCTAGAGAGTATAGGTTCAAAGTGGCCTGTTAGATCAAAATGATATTATACGAAATATTTTATGGTCAGTATTCAGTATTCAGTATTCAGTATTCAGTATCATTTATTGCATCTACCTTCTATGTTCTATATTCTAACTGTTATTATATTTTGTTATAAATTTGGGAGGTAATCGATTTTTAATTCAATTTCACTTTCAAAAATGCTACTGAAGTGAAAGAACCATTTTGCAAGGAATTCTCGACATTATGTTATTGGATATTTTTTTGTCGACGGTTTTTTACTTGATGAGCTGTTTCACATTAGGTATATTTTTAAAGTTATAACTTTGTTATGTGAATTTGGCGTATTTTCTAACTCGTATCAGTCACTTATTGATTGTTTGTACAAGTCAAATTTGTGTGGTGGACCTCAAACATATTTATAACTCCTCGTACCATTAACTGCAGAACTTATTTAATTTAATTTAATTATGGAATTATTCATAAAAGCTATGCTATAACGAATCCAGGCTGAGGGCAAATCACAAAAAACTCTTTTGACAATCGTAAACGTTAGCGTTAACGTTACAAACTGGGTGCTAGCACGAAAAACTCGTAGCTGTCAATTTGTATGGAATTTTTAACAGCGCCTCTTTGGTGCGGTAGATGAACTACCAAAATTCCATACAGCGATACGTTTACGTTAACAATTGTCAAACGAGATTTTTGTGCTAAGCACTCTAGTCTATCGACCAGTTGTCCATTTGTATGGGATTTTAGTAGTTAATATTACGCACTAACTCTTTAGTGCGTGTGCCTCTGCGCTGTAAAAAATCCTATGCAAATTGACAGCCGGACCATACCTTAGCGTTGTCAAACAAGTTTTTCAAAATTCGCCCACTGATCGCGCATGAAACTGGCGCACATTCGGTTCGACATTTATTGCATTTCCGATTTTTTTTTTGTAATAAAACCTTTTTTTGTTACAGATAAAAACGAGCGCATACGCATTATGCGGGGGTTCCCTTTATAACATCGGAATAACGAAGCCACAGATACACAATGGAGGCGTCAAACAGCACTATAGCTTCAACCTATAATCATTTATTTGTTGAATTAGCTGGTAAGTATTTTTTTATACCACTAAAGCTACCCATTAATGTAACAAATTTTCTAAATGAATTTGTTCGGATGACGTCATTTTCCATAGAACAATAGGACATACCCAAAAGAACATCCTCGTACGTCGTTTTTTTTTGACGTTGCTTTATTTTTTTTGCTAAAATGATTATTTTTAGTTTCTTACGTTTAAAAGATGGCGCGGAAATTCTGCACGCGGAAATCCGCTGCTAGCCATAAGTGGCAAACAAATTAATCAATGAGTAGTAATTTAAGAGTAGCAGAGTTCTTTGTGATAGAACACGTCCGGGGAAGTACTACCACCATACCTATTTCTGCCGCAAAGCAGTAATGCTCGCATTGCTGTGTTCCGGTGTGAAGGGTATGGTTTCTGGTGAAATTACTGGCACATGAGGCTTTCGATCTATGCTTCAAGATGCCAACCCGCGATTGCTAGCCCTGGTATTGCAAGCGTTCATAGGCTACGGTAACCGCTTACCATCTTGTGGGCTTGGTTGCCACTTCAGATGTATAAAAAAAAAACAACTTCTTAACGAACTGGATTAAACATCTTAGCTCTATAGCAATATCACTGATCTTGACATGGTTCCACTATAGCCATAAAACCTTGGGTTACTAAAATTAGATACCGTCATAACAATGCATATTGAGGAATAAACTAACATTTCCTGTGACATTACTAGCGTGTGTTCAAAGCCGTGAAGTGAAGCCACTTTTATCCACATTTGATATTTCTTGAGGAAGCTAATGTCAAGCTGAGGAAAAATCTTTATTCATTTTGACACCTGAAGAAAACAAAAACGATGAGGTTTTTCACTTGTTTAAACAAACAAGTGTGATTTTTCACTTGATTAAAAAAAAAAAACATTAATTTAGATTAAAATAAACAAATATTTTGCTTCTAAACAGCAGTGTGCAGCATTGCTGTAGTTTGAAGGACACCATAGCACGGAAAACATTTCTAGAGTATGTCCTCTGTGCTATGTCTCAGGGTGATGAACGCGATAGTGTCACGCTAAAAACTGAAATCTTTGCGTGAAACTGTAACCGATCACAATAGTCTGATTAACATTAAAAAAATTATTACAACATCTTGTCCTTTTTTTAATTGGCTAATTGATTTGCGCAAATTTCGCACAAATTACACCAATTATTATTGTGCTAAAGTTGAGTTATCTAAAGACTGTTGCAAATGAGTTATTGAGTTATAGATCAATTAAAGAGCGATTTACATTGGGTCAGTGACTGACTCCAAACGAAGTCAGTTCTGGCATTGAGAACTGACTTTATCTGTTCACAGAGGGTCAGTACGCGAGAATATTAAAGTCAGTACTGACCTGACAACGTTTTAGTCACTCCAAATCCATTTACATTACCTACGTCAATAGCGGATCAGCACTGACTTTGCTCGAATTTGGAGTCAGCACTGACTTAGCTACTGATTCAATGTAAATCATACCTAACATTCAAATTATTTGTTCTCAAAATACTGTTAACACACGTCTAACAAGTTATAGCGGCCGCCGCTTTTCAGGTAGCCAAAGTTTGCAATAATGCATTTAAATTGTTAATTGCGCGTAACATTGTACACATTTGATCGCTGTTCATGCAATATTACTTACGCTTTGCAATGATCTTTCTTGTTTCAAGGTGAGTGACCTAGAGCATAATGTTCTTATTAATTTATTAAATTATTTTTTCTATAACCTTCATCTGCATTTAAAAAAGCCGTGTTAGCTAAGTGGAATGGGCCCCGACTCAGTGAACAAAAACATCGTGTTGAAACCCGCCGTATCTGTGTTGTTTCAATAGCAATAGTTTCGCTATCGATAGGTTGACTTTGAAAAACAGTCAGACGAGCCCCAAAACGTGGCTCGTCGACAACGATTCCTCGCAGATATCTTAACCAGCCCGCGTTTGGTCATAGCGAATAAGGCTCCTGATGTTTAAGCACCACGCCTGACTATTACAGATGCATTATTTATATAAACTTTACAAAGTATATTTAGATACATTCCGTGGTCGTTTTTTATTTTAATTGTACACAGTAGTAGAGTAGATACCTTGGCTAAGCTCTGTTCCTCGCACTAGGTCTCTTATGAGCCTGTATGGCGAGGTTACAGTGATCCGCTTTCGTCTCTGAACAATTATTACAATTTAGGTAAAGTAGTAAACTTAAATATAAATTATACTAAGATTAAAATAAGTTGTAATGAAAACAAATAGGTATGTGCTTAAAAGTAGGAGTAGCTTTGTGAGTAATGTGATGGTAATGGTATTAATTATGTTTTTCCTGTGTAAGTACATAATACATAGAAGCACCCAAAACTAGAACAAATACCTACAATCTGGAATCTTTGTCTTGCAGCGGATCAAATACCAACCTTCGATAATTGATAGATACAGGCGTTACTTAGCGGAAAATTTCGTCTGTCTTTATCTTATACAACCTTCCGCTTGTCAACCAGGTACTTGCCTATAGGTAGGTACCACCCAGGTCTTCATCAAAGAACATCTATTATACCAATTAGTATCTATTGTATCTCATTTTCAGATCAAAGAACCAACGACTGGTTCCTTATTAAAAGCCCGATCCCTGGTCTGACGATTCTTGTGCTGTACTTATTCTTCACGCTGAAATGGGGTCCCCGATACATGGCCGATCGGAAACCGTTTCAGTTGAAGAACACTCTGGTGATTTACAACTTCATACAAGTGGTTGTGAGCGTCTGGTTGTTCAATGAGGTATGTTAACTTTTTTTTTTGGTCAACCTTGCTTGCATGGTCTTCAAATACTTTTGATAGTTTGACTTTACCGTGGTACTCGTACTTTCTAATACCCACCTACGGCACAGGAAATAAAATTCTTGAGGTCACAGAACAGATATTAGTACTACGTACAGAATGGCCACTCCCTCAACAGTTTTACTAACCCCACCCCGGTCGCAAGTTTGCCGGCACCTTTTACCGGCACTGAAGCTAAGGGCTATTAGGCACGCGTTTCTTTTGATTATGTGTAGGTCCAAGCTCGCGCATGCCACCATCGCAAGCGAAAGTGTGTCTTGCTCTTGCTATAATTGGGTTGGGCCATCCATGACACACACCCACAACGGCACCGTTTACGTACACAAACCATGCGTGTGGTGATTGCGATATGATTGCTTCATACATTTTATTGAGAGTGTCCAGGATGTGGTCAGGGACTGTTTATGGGACTGTTAGATTCGTTATGTTATAAAATGAGGTTACTTTAACCAGAATTCTTGCAATTTCAGGGCCTCCAAGCAGGATGGTTGAGTACCTACAGTTGGAAGTGCCAGCCAGTAGACTTTTCTGATACACCCGAAGCAATGAGAGTAAGTGATTTAAAGCATCCTGTTTGTAGAACGTTCGGTCGGGCAGACAGTTAGGTTGGTTTACTTTTGCAAGCTAAAACATATTAATCTAACGACGACTTGTATATGAGTAGTAAGTAGTAGTAAAAGTAGTTTATGTAAGTATATTATAATATTGTAGGCATATCTCAAGCATGTTTATGTAAGTTTATTAGTAAGTATTTAATTTTAATCTGGTTTATTTCTGGTATATTACTATTTATATTTTCTGTACGCGTACCTACCACTATAATCACCCTCTCTAGCCTCAATGGTTTGCCGGAAGAAAACTCTTTTAAGGGTTAAGCTCGCCTTTGTATATTTATTTTCTACTGATGTGGCGCGGCTGACAAAGGTCTGTCTGCGACGCCGGACCCGCAACGGGTTCGATTTCCGCCTTGGGACAAATGTTTGTACGATCTCCAAATATTTGTTCCGGGTGTTCTGGATATTTTCTATGTACTTATAATAAAAAAATATGCATCTATCTATGTATTGTATTTAGTATATCAAGCATCTAGCACCCATGATGACACAAGCTCTTCTTGGGGATAGATGATGCTGTGTGGATTGTCCAGTATTATTTATTTATGAGTTATTGAGACAACTTACTATCATGTTTCATCTTATATCGGTGATAGCTACTCTTGTGGACAAAACCAATATATCGTGACAGTTTTGATAGTTCAGGTTATGTCTGTAAATGCTTTGAACTAATTAGTCATCAACATAAGTTAAGCTATAATATTTTTGCCGCGACTATCGTTTGTTGCTTTCTAGAGTACACCCTTTCTGTACTAAGTTATCACCGATATAAGCTGAATCACTATCAATGACACAACTATCGTTTGTCGCTTTCAATAGTAAACCCTCAGGTCATGATGCCCGACAAGCGTCAGCCAATCAAACAACAGGGAACAACACTTTGTTAGATAAAATGATAAATAGGTCATCCTTGGAGAGGTAATTAGTAAAGGCTACACAAAACAGTTTTAATAACTATTGTTATCCGTAAACCGTTTGTTTTTTGTTTTGTATTTGAAAGTTATTTTTTAACATAAGCACAGTTACATAACATAACTAAACAGTCTAGCACATTACAACTCAAGATCTAAGTAACTAGTAGGCTGTAGCGTGTTTAAAAGTATTTTAAATAAACATATAAAACAAAATACACCACATTTTAAATCTAATTTCAAATATTTTGCATCTAATGCATGACTAAATATAGATAATGTAAACTACTGCTGAACTCGTATCCGGAAAAATGCTATAATCATATTAATTCATATTCATATCACTTATTTATTAACAATCATAAAGGTAAACGTATCGTCTAGCCGTTAATTAATTTATGAATTGTAGATCATATCTCATGCAAATCGACAGCTTCATAAAATTTTTTCGTGATTAAGCCTCTGTTAACATAAATGACATAAGATGCGTGTTAGTAATAAATACAAAATACATTCAGTGCATGACTTATGTTATATAAAATCCCTAAACATTAGATACCTAGAGATAGTCATGTTAATTTTTACTCTTCCTTCTTTCGGTCGCGTCGGTTCAGTACTTGTTTAGTCAGTATCATACGTTATACTCGTAATTACCGTGCATTATTGTGATATGATCTTGCATTTGCTAAGGCTTTTGAATAATATAAGCAGGTTTTACCTAGATTACCGAGGTTACATCCGGAATTATAAGCAAAGCAGATAACTCAGATATTTCACTGGTAGACTTATTTGATTTGATCTCTTCTTCTTCTTTTGAGTTTAGGTTCTATTAAACTCTTCTTTCAATCTGGAATCAGATGCAATTAGACCAGTAAATGGGACCCGCTAACGCGGCATCTGTAACTATGCTTAGGTTGCCTTTTGTGCACGTAAAAGGGCAAATGGGGCATGCTCTCGATGGCGTCAAAATGAACTACTCGCAGGTATGTTATTAAAAAAAAATCTCAGTAATCATAATTACCTACTTGTTTTGTCAACGTAAAATTATATAGACAGATATTATCGTTGTGTAAAAACCGCGAACTGAGAATTCATTGAGCAGCGCTCGCAGGAATTCAGGAAGGCTCAAGAAAGGTCATTATGGCACTCTTTGGCCTATGTATAACAATGGACGTCTATTGGCTGATATAATAAAGTACCTTCCTTTGCCGGCAAATATAAAAATTAGTTTCCTTAACATGAGTTGAGTACCTAGGTCATATAATTAAGATTCTCAATAAAACATAGCAAGCTTGGGTGCGTCTTTGCAGTTATAAAATAAGTATTGTATATTTTTTTCGATAGCACTAGGAAGAGATCAAACGTATTTTTTTTTGTTTAGTAGACGGTATTCTTCTTATAAATAAGTGGTTACGTTAACGCGTTGCCATTTTGATAAATAAAGATTAAAAAATGAATGAACTTGCAACTACAAAATTCTTGTAGCAACAGGAACTTAGCAAAGCGAGTGCCATGAAGTAATATTAGTAAAACTAATTCTTTTACTGCCGAAAAAGCGTTTTTTGGCACAACTTAGAGATATTTACTACAAATACTACTTAAACTGTGTCGAAACGGGTAAAAAGAGGGCTAAAAGCACTTTCCCGGAAAAGCTTAATCACAAAGAAATTAACTATAAGTTTTACTTTGTAAATTCCAGATCGCCCGAGGAGTCTACATCTACTTCTTGGCGAAGATGTCCGAGCTCCTGGATACGGTATTCTTCGTCATCAGGAAGAAAGAACGTCAGATCACGTTCCTCCATCTGTACCATCACACTGTAATGCCCATGATCTCCTGGGGTGCCACGAAGTACTACCCTGGAGGTCACGGCACTCTGATTGGTGTGATCAACTCGTTCGTACATATTATCATGTATTCGTATTATATGCTTGCGGCTTTTGGCCCGCGGTTCCAGAGATACCTGTTCTGGAAGAAATATATCACTACTTTGCAAATGGTAAGCATTTTTAAACAATATTCTCGAACAAATTGCAACGTATAATATTCAAATGGACTGTATTTGCTGGCTCTGTAGGTAATCCTAGCCTGTAATGTTTATTTTCCGAAACTAGCGTTACGCAACGTAAATAATTAAAATTTTAATAATAATGCTGGACAATCCACACAGCATCATCTAGCCCCAAGGTAAGCTGCTGTTAAACAGAGCTGTGAGTGTTCATCATGACAGCCTTCTAAATGTTCCCACTGCTGGGACACTGGCCTACTCTCCAGCGAGAGTGATTGGGTCTTAATCCACCACGCGGACCCAATGCGGATTGGTGGATGGCACATGTCTTTCGAATGTTTAGTTCTTGGACATGCCGGTTTCCTCACGATGTTTTCCTTCACCGTATGAGAGCACTGGCATTGCGCACATAAATTTTTCGTAGCGAAAAATCCATTGGTTCACGACCGGATTTGAACCCACGACCTTAGGATCGGAAGGCGGACTCACTACCGCTAGACCACCAGTGCACATTTGACCCGAGGAGGGAATAGAACCCGCAACCTCCGCATCGCAGGTGGACCTGCGCCCACAGCGCCACATTGGTCGTCAAAATAATACGATAGAATCCTAGTGACTCGCTTGTTGTGAGTTCACAACATTCAGACACAGAAATTTGATTTTTAGTGTCACATTAGGATCGATAAAGTCTTGTTTCCTTCGTCCACAGCTTCAGTTCTGCATAGCCTTTCTTCACTCCTCGCAACTTCTCTTCTACGACTGCGGCTACCCGCGTTGGTCTGTCGTCTTCACGCTGCCTAACTCCATCTTCTTCTATTATCTCTTCTACGACTTCTACTACAATGCTTACGGTACACCCGAAGACAGGAAGAGGGCCAAAGCACTACTCGCAAACGGGAACGGCCATATTAAAGCAAATGGAGTAAAACATGACACGGACAATAAATATGAAAATGGGACTATACATGAAAATGGGACTATACATGAAAATAGAAATATTCATGAAAATGGAAATATTCATAAAAATGGAAATATGCATGAAAACGAAAAACATGTTAATGGCAAAATTGGTAATGGCGTTGCTAAAAAACATGATTGAGAAGCTGATATTGTGATGTTTAATGTAAATAGGATTTTAGGTACAAGTAGTTTGAAAATAAAAAAGGAACAAACTACTGTAGTAGCATTGTTTTTAGACGAAATCGAAGTGCTAAACCAAATGACACAGTTAACCTGGTGAGAGTATTTATCCCAGTGCTATTTATACCGATATTTTTTTTGTAGTACTTTCATGGAATAACACATCATCAGGTTCAAGTTAAAATACTGCTATTAATAATTACCAATTGTTATGTTATATAATGATCAAATTAATTTTTTACGGTGGCTTTACCGTTACGTAGGTTTTATTTGTATATTATTAGCTAGGTACTTTAGTACGCATGTCATATTACGTTAGTGTAAAAATATGCTCAAAGGTTTGTTGTTTCAAGAAATCCTACTTATATAATTATATAGTAAATATAATATAAAATTTAATAAATGTAAGCAATAATATATTGTCAATTCTTCCGTATATTATTGAATTATGAAAATTAATTACTAGTTGTGGAGGCAAGTTGAAATATTTATCATAAACGGTGTTAATAAATACCTGCAAAGTTACCATTAATAATATACCTAGTTCATTCAATAGGATTTTTTGACTGGTAATTAGACTTAGGTATCTTTTAGGTATGAGGTATGAAGACGAGTAAAAATATGTGCTAGATACTTCAAAGCAAGACTTGACACTGTCTGCGTTAATATAAAGCAATATTAAAAATGTAAATAATTTAAAAAAAGATTTCTTAATAAAACACAATATATACAAAAGCACCTTGTAATTCTTTAATTCGTAACTGTTTTTATTTTAAAAAAAAAACACAATTTTTTTTTATTGTGTTCCTTTTTGTATTCAACAAGCAAGCTTAAATTAGTTGCAATATGCTTAAACTTTTAAATGGTCTATAGTTGTATCTTTAGATTACTAATATTTTGTTTTTAACGACTGTTTGTTTTCCTGTGAAATAAAAATAAAATATTTGTTAATAATATCATTGACAAAAAAAGGTGAATAAAAAAAGGTGAATATGAAAAGCTTTTTAACCTCATAACCTTGTTCTAGAATAATATTTTGGGTAGAAATGCTGTTAAATTGTTCAGTAATTGTTATTATTGCTGAACAATTTATGTGAATATTGTTAATTTTTTCTGCAATAAGCTAACGCGAAACAAAAGCAATCCTTGATTGAAGGCTTACTAGTTAACTCAAACATCCCTCTGAAATTCTAGAGTAATCTTACCTCCGCATTATTTATCAAATTTTCTAATAATAAAATGCAAACAGCTTAATATAACTTCTAACTCTAACTCTAGAATTAGACAGTTGCTATGCTATGCTAGATCCAGTTAGCACTATAGGTACACTAAAAATTCGATGGCATGTGCCATCAACTAATCCGCATTGGGTTCATGGTGGATTATGACCCAATCACTCTCGCTCGAGAGTAGGCTAATGTCCCAGCAGGAACATTAGAAAGCTATCATGATGAGGCCCTTAGGGCTAGTGCTGTTGCGGTCACGCACGTTTAAAACCTTTCAAAGTTTGCTGACTCTATTGAAGTCAGTAACAATAAAAAACTTACAAGTGTCTAAAGTTCTAATCTGCAATAAAAATACAGTAGGTACAATAAAAAGACCTCTAAAAACCGAAAACTCAAACGCTATTCAAATATTTAAGATCTAGTAAGCTGTTAAAGAGTTTGTTAGTGTTCAAAATGCATGGAGTAAAGTAAATCACGTTATTAGTATTGTGCTTTGATTGTAGCGTGTCAATATCCGAATTTTGTAAAGTCCTATGCCACTAATCGCTTATCGACGATTTTCGCGTAGTGCCGATTTTTGTGACGTGTTTGAAATATATGGTATTGTGGAGTGTTTTCAGTTCCCTCGATTTAAGTATTGTGTTCATGAATAAACCCTAAGCTCACTGCTCTTGTCCTAACACTGGTGCTTTTACCATTTACCCACTTCAATGTAATGCATGATTTAGAAAATGTGTTGGGTATTGGACACAATAAATAAAAAACATGTCTTCCAACTATTTTGTACTTTTATTAACCTGATAAATTTTTTCTTATAGTGTTAACCATCACACTAGGGGAATACTAAAAACTAATATTCCAAATTTTTTTCGCCTCAAGCGGGATTTGAACCCGCAACCTCTGCTTGATACGCGGGTTGAACAGGCTTGGTTAATTGCAACATTTCCTCTGTAAGTGAATCTATCTGCTATATTATTTTTATGTTAAAAAACTATTAAAGAATCTTACATGATTTCGTAAACTATTTTTTATAACTTTTCCCATGATTATGTAGACTTTTGTCAATGGGTTTACATGGTTACCTGCTAAATATTTTTGAAGTTGACGATGGGGGTCATCGAGAATAACCCATAGTTACCACTATTATAATTACAAAACATTACAAAAGTTTCATTTTATAAACGGTTGTGTCATTCACATTTCAACAAGACTTTAAAAATCGAGTCGAAATGGTATCGGAAGACTCCAATACCATTGGATGCCCACCCAATATTAATCAAAACACCCATTTTTAAATAAATTATTTATTATTCACAATAGTTATATTAGTTAAGTTACAAAACATTTTGAATTTACCTTATTTTTGCCCAAATACTTAAACACTATTCAAATATTTTAGTTTTCAAAATCGTATGTAGAACCGTCAAAAACGTCATCAAGTCAAAGTTTCAGCATTCGTATGCTCCTTACTTATTACTAAGTTCTGCTTAATTCTAATAGCAATAATAACCTAATAATTAAATCACAATGAATACTTTTTCATTATATTATAAGTTAGTACTCTAAGCACATGAGTATCGTATGTTGGAAACTGATGCCAAGCATTTATATCCTTTCATAACATACATTCAATTACTCAGATAAAGTTATAATCCCATGGCCTATTAATTTCAATAGCCAGGACGTGACTTGTCGTTCTCACGTGCCCGAAGACTCAGATGTAAGCAATGCTTGATGAAACTATTTTATGATAAGGTAAGATAAAATATAATTTAGACCTGTAAATATCTCGTCTCGATTTCCAACAATGATAACTAATAATTGACCAGCTAAACTTTAGAGATTTTTAACACAAATGTAAAATAAAGTAGTCATGTACACATGTACTTATATTTATTTTATGTGTGAATCCTGGGATTCAGATTTCTTTATTAAATATGTAAACGTAAACTTGTAATTTGTTGTAATTAGTGGCATTTCCAGCCATGAACCTGCGGCCCTTGATACGATGGGCCGTGGGACCTTTTCGAAGGCAAGATAACTCGCATCTTTTTATCGGTATATTATCGTATTTCTATTGTTCACATGATTATTAAAAAAATATTTAGATAATCGCATCTTAGTAGCTAGAAAATGTCCATAAAAACAAGCCTTAATCCCACAGCCATAATCTTTACATAGTATAATCTAAATTCGCTCCCACCATCTGTCTCTCCGTATGTTGTAAGTATGTATGCTTAGATCTTTTAAACAATGCGCAACAAATTTTAATTCGGTTCATATAGTGATTTATGAGAAAGGTTTATACGCATAGTATAAGCAGCCGTGCAAAATCGGGGCGGGTCGCTAGTTTATTATATTCTATTAATCTAATTTATTAGGTATGATTGAACTGCTCTCATTTCTTTTCCCTTTAGATTTCTTAAAATAACTCTGCCTATAGAAGTTCAGGAATAGGATAAGAATGACCGAGGTGTTGCCAGCAAAGAAGGTGGAAATGCCTCGACTCGGCGGACACTCGGAGACCATGATTGTGGATATGTACTGGATGATGATTGATACAAACTGAACCTGAAAAAGAAATTTAATATTTTAAGCTGAACCAAAAACTCTGTTTTTGTATGTCATAAGGTAACAAACTATAGTTTGTCACCCTATGATTGCTATAGCAGACGATGAAAAGCAACCATTGCTGCCCATAGAATGCTACACTATTAGTTTTTTTTATGTCATCAAAATTAAATAACAAGACAGTCAAGCCGTTTGCCTGATGTTAAGCGATACGCCTGACCAGATGTTTGCGTTTCCACCAGAGAAGTGCGAGCATGTGTAGCGAGGGATGTGTTGGAACAAATCAAGGAACCATTAGAATCACTTCATTTACCTAGTCTCGCTCTGACAGCTTTAATAAAGTGATTCTATTGGTTCCTACAAACACATCTCTCGCTACACATTCCGGCTTAACTCTGGTGAAAACGCAGCCTAACACCTAAAATGTTAAAAGGAAAAAATGCAATACAAACAGTGATCAAACTATTTACATTTAGCCTTCAGTTATGCATGTAATCAACAAAGATTCGCTAAATTTGCCAAATACTTATTACTAGATATTATTATAAAAATGTCACACGTCTGCATCAATAAAATCGTTCAAATATTATTAACTAGCTTTTGCCTGTGGCTTGGCTCGCGTGCTATTTAAAATATAAACTTGTATGCTGTTAACAGGTCATGTAATTACATTTTAAAGTTTTAAAATTGGTTCAGTCGTTACGATATGATTAAAACACAAACATACAGATATTCATCCTTTGAATTTATAATTATGGATGCATTATGTACTCGTACTTCACAGCATTTTGAGCTCTATTCGCGATTTTTTTAAATTTATAATAAACCTGCTGCTGATGTCGTCATTTCACTACAAAGATAAGAATTCTTTTTTCTAATTAAGAAATAACCTACTAGTAAATGTTTTGGTCCAGGGATAGAATACTTAATAATAATAAAAAAGATAATGTTGAAATACGTACACGTGCCGAAAATAAGTACTTATGAAGTAATAATAATGGAGTGTCAGAGCGAGTCGCTTTGACCGCGCTGAACAGGCTCAATAGAGACCTAGTGCGGAGAACAGAGCTCATCTGGGTACTGTATTCATGTATTAGATATAAATCAACCGGCAATAACATCCACCTACCTACAGACCCTATCAGACCACTGTTTTATTACCAATAAACTTTATTTTATATATTTATTTAAACAACCGCACCGGTGGTCTAGTGGTAGTGACCCCGCCTTCCGAACCTAAGGTCGTGGGTTCGAATCCGGTCGTGCACCAATGGATTTTTCGCTACGAAAAATTTATGTGCGCAACGCCAGTGCTCATACGGTGAAGGAAAATATCGTGAGGAAACCGGCATGTCCAAGAACTAAAAATTCGAACGACATGTGCCATCCACCAATCCGCATTGGGTCCGCGTGGTGGATTAAGACCCAATCACTCTCGCCTGAGAGTAGGCCAGTGTCCCAGCAGTGGGAACATTAGAAGGCTGTCATGATTTAAACAACTCTTGCATAGCCATGGACTGGACAGTATGAATTTTACTTACCAATTGAAAAGTGGTCATATATTTCTTCCAAGTTAAATACTTGGCGACGTTCGGCCCAAGCGCCGCTAGCCCGTAATACGTGTACATAAAAACGTGGACCAGGGAGTTGAGGAATCCAGTGAAGACCATGGTATGAGTCGGCGAGTACTTCAGAATCGCCCAGGTGGCGATAACCATGATTGTGTGGTGGTAGAGGTGAAGGAAAGTGATCTGTCTGTCCTTCTTCCTGACCACGAAGAACACGGTGTCGAAGAGCTCTGTTAGTTTCGCGGCGAAGTACAGGTATATGCTGAAGAGGGTCTGAAAATAAGTTTATTTTAAGATCTGGAATTACTCTTGAATCTAATGACAATTTTGATCCAATCCTAATTTCTATCCAAGTCTATTTTACTGATGACAATTTTTTGTACTCATGAATATAAATATATATATATATCAGCCCACTGCTGGGCAAAGGCCTCCCCCCATTCCCTCCAGACGTCTCGATCCCAAGCCAAAACCTCCAATCTACCAAAAATTTATCCAGTTCGTTCAATAATACTTAAATAATAAATAAATAAAGCTGGACAATCCACACAGCATCATCTAGCCCCAAGGTAAGCTGCTGTTAAACAGAGCTGTATTATGGGTACTAGATGACTGATATATGTATACTTAATACAATACAATACATAAATAGATATTTTTTATTTTATATAGAAAATACCCAGAACACCCGGAACAAATATTTGTAGATCGTACAAACATTTGATCCGAGGCGGGAATCGAACCCGCAACCTCCGCGTCGCAGGTGGACCTGCGCCCGCTGCGCCACATCGGTCGTCAATATAAAGGTATGTATAGATGTTCTAACAGTAAGCTTTGTTTAGTTTGGGGCTAGGTGGCACTGTGTTTAAATGTTCTTCAATCGCACTATCACATCACACTAATATTATAAATGTGAAAGTTTGGATGTTTGGATGTTTGTTCCTCTGTAACTCGACAACCACTGAACCGATTTGAACTGAAACAGTTCATATAAAAACCATTACAAACGATCTATAGATAGCTCAACTGATCCGAATCACTACCAGAAAGAAGCGTTCCTATAACATATTGTTTGTCACGTTGAGGCAATGCTGATACGTTGAGCCAGTTATGAACCAGCTTTTGGGTCACGCTTCTCTACTTATTATTCAATTGTTTATTTATTTTATGTTCCATATTCATTTATAAGTGACATTGAAGTGAATTTACTGGCACAGCAGCGTAGTGATATGAATATCAGTACAGGATTCAACTTATGCGGTAATTTTATTAAATAATGCTGCACAATCCACACAGCATCATCTATCCCGAAGCTAAGCAGAGCTTGTCTTATGAGTACTAGATGACTGGTATATTTAATACAATATAATACATAGATAGACATTTTTTTATACATAGAAAATATCCAAAACACCCGGATCAAATATATGCAGATCGTACAAACATTTGTTCCAAGGATGGAATTGAACCCACAACCTCCTGCGCCATAGGCGGACCTGCGCCCGCTGCGCCACATCGGTTGTCATAAAACTCTATCTATTTGCTGAGCATTCAAATCCATTAGTATATAATATCTAAGCATACATAATACATACATATAAAAAGACAGACTGCAAGAAACGACTATGTTTGTTTGGGTTCGATTCCCGCCTTGATTCAAATGTTTGTACGATCTACAAATAATTGTTCCGGTTGTTCTGGGTATTTTCTATATATAATAAAAAATATATATCTATGTATTGTATTGTATTAAGTACATATCAGTCATCTAGTACCCATAACACAGCTCTGCTTACCTTGGGGCTAGTTGATGCTGTGTGGATTGTCCAGCATTATTTATTTATTCATTTATTTATTTATTTAAACTATGGATAAAGATTGACATTCAGGTTATTAAATTTATCTTTTTACTTTCCTTCTTTCAAAAACAGTTTGTTCGTGAGTTACAAAAATTTGATTAAGTAAGTAAAAAAATTGGGATCGAAGATTGTCAGAAAATAATTAAAAAACAAAACACACATAATCATTTATGCCAATAAACAAAGACTATTAACTATTTGCCATATCCATAAGTTACATATTGGGAAATCAACTGTCTTTCTGTAACACAGTGAAAACTAACAACATTGTGTCAACCTTTGTATTTGTGGTTAATAAAATATTGTATTTGTATTTTTATTAATATAGAGGTTTCATCATCATCATCATGACAGCCTTCTAATGTTCCCACTGCTGGGACACTGGCCTACTCTCAGGCGAGAGTGATTGGGTCTTAATCCACCACGCGGACCCAATGCGGATTGGTGGATGGCACATGTCTTTCGAATTTTTAGTTCTTGGACATGCCGGTTTGCTCACGATGTTTTCCTTCACCGTATGAGAGCACTAGCATTGCGCACATAAATTTTTCGAACAGAAAAATCCATTGGTGCACGACCGGGTTTGGACCCACGACCTTAGGATCGGAAGGCGGGGTCACTACCACTAGACCACCGGTGCTCTCGGTGATATAGAGGTTTAAAGTGCGATTATTAATAAGATCCATGATCCATGTTAGTATGAGTCAGTTTTAAAATAAACCAATATTATTAATGCGAAAGTATGTGTGAAGTGTACTAATTTGTTTTACATAACTCTGAAACGACTGTATGGGTTTAAATTAAATTTAAAGGCACCCTATAGACATTTAGATATAAACATAGCTAATAAAAGTATTTAAGTACCCGAGATCTTGAATTATCTTCATTCATATAACATGTCCTCGGCACCAGACCCATCGTCATCAGATCCAAAAAAAGCTGAAACAAAAACAAAATTTATTAAATAGTGCCTTCACACATGCATGCAGACTTTTGAAGCTTCAAAATGCTATAAAAAAAAATAAAAAAAATAACATCTATTTGTTTCGAGTAACTTTAACTCATAGATGTAGGCTATGTGCGGTGTGTCTTACGCTAGCGGCCACGTGCCTATGGCAAATCACCAGTCTATAAACCAGCAATGCGAGCATTACTGTTTTACGGCAGAAATAGGTATGGTGGTAGTGGTACTTCCCCGGACGTGTTCTATCACAAAGAACTCTACTACTCTTAAAATTGTACAAGCCTATACGGTTGAGCACCGGTGGTCTAGTGGTAGTGACCCCGCCTTCCGATCCGAAGGTCGTGGGTTCAAACCCGGTCGTGCACCAATGGATTTTTCTGTTCGAAAAATTTATGTGCGCAATGCCAGTGCTCTCATACGGTGAAGGAAAACATCGTGAGGAAACCGGCATGTCCAAGAACTAAAAATTCGAAAGACATGTGCCATCCGCCAATCCGCATTGGGTCCGCGTGGTGGATTAAGACCCAATCACTCTCGCCTGAGAGTAGGCCAGTGTCCCAGCAGTGGGAACATTAGAAGGCTGTCATGATACGGTTTTACGGTTATATACCCGTATCGTCCAGCTGTCAATTTGTATGGGATTTTTGCAGTTTATTTTCGCAACCTCTCGCTTTGCAACCAACTAGGCCACCACGTCACTAAGGTCATCATGATGACACATTGAAACTAAACAAAGCCTATTTAACTTTATTACTATTTAATTTACTCTAACTGACTTTAAAATTACAGACATTTATTTTTTGCTAGCAATACGTAGAAACATTAAAATGTTCGTGCGCACAAGTAGCAATAAAAGTCATGTTTTACATAAAAAAAACGTAGGTACGGCTTAGGTAATTGTACAATGAAAATAACAATCATGTTTATTTTTAAAATTTCGACAAGAAGCTAATTTTACAATTTTGGATTAAGATTCGTTGATACACAAAATGTAAATAAGTACTTACCTTTGAATTTTTAACAGCGCCTCTTTAGTGCGTTAAATAAACTATCAAAATTCCATACAAATTGACAGCTGGACGATACGTTTACGTATACGATTGTCAAACGAGTTTTTCGTGCTAAGCACTCTGATTGGAAGTAGAATAACTGAACTATATTGGCAGAATATCTAGCGCTACCCATCAGTCAGAAGCGCAGGCCACACGTAAATAAGTATGTAAGTATGAAAAGAGGTGACGGTTCTTGCCCGGCTCGCTCGCTAGCTGGCGGTATGACCAGCGCTCTACTGAAGAGTCCTAACTACTTACATACCATCAGATGTTTTTTACTTTTTTTTTATCAAATGCATAAGTCTAGTATTCTTCTGAAACAACAAATGAAAAATTACTTACCCTACAAACTAAATACGCAGATATTGCGACTTGAAATGCGTTGTACATGAGCATAATGAAGCTTAACTTTAAAGGCTCTCGTTTCCTCATGTATGACGGGCCAACCTTCAGCACGAAGACCAGGTATACCGCCATGATTGTCAGCATTGGACCCAGCGAGGACATTAAGGGGAGTTCGTCTATTTCTGCATCTAAAAATAATATTACCACATATATTATAACAAAATATATTATATAATATATATAACGCCTACGCCTCACGTCATAGAAAACATGTAACAATACAATTATTTCGCGGTTTTATATTTTTATGTATGTTAGTCTAAGATATCATTCTATGAGAAAGAAATTATGTGCGCAATGCCAGTGCTCTCATACGGTGAAGGAAAACATCGTGAGGAAACCGGCATGTCCAAGAACTAAAAATTCGAAATGTGCAATCATCACCAATCCGCATTGGGTTCGCGTGGTGGATTATGACCCAATCACTCTTGCTTGAGAGGCCAGTGTCCCAACAGTGAAAACATTAGGAGGCTGTCATGATGATGATGATGATTCTATGGGGCAATATTTTTTTTATATTTTTGTAATGTCTCAATGCCTGAAATAAATGATTTATTGTATTATTAACAATGAGGAGTTTTCGATTCGAGATTAAAAAAAAAAAATAGTTCCGATTGCTTTGACAGATGGCGCTATTTGCCCTACTGCCATACTGGGAAAGGTTATCAAAACAAGAAAAAAGTTTGTAACTCCGTTTTTGTTTTGTCTCGTGTCAAGCGGAAGTTTGTGGGTTCATGTCCCACAAACTTCCTCCATGAGGCAAAATAATTTAACTCCAGTACGATCAAAGTTAATGTACTACGACTTAGACACCAGTCAGAGGTATGACATACAGTGACAGCAAGAGCAACCAATGTTGAATTCCCTACACATTCACCATAGCTCGCCAAACGTAGTGCTTACATTTCAGTATCATTTATTGCATCATAATTATGAGGGTAATACATGTCACAGGTCTTATGTAATATTAAATAATATCAGAGCAGCCAACACGTAGCTATGTACCCAGTAAGGGTGTTGCACTATAGAATTGAGTAGGAGCGGACCGATTTTAGTATTAATGGATAGGTACCTAGTTTGTGATAATAAAAAAATCATTATTTGGGGTAGCAATAAGACCTATCATTCGTTATTTGAGTCACTGAGAAACTGAACACTGTATAATAGCTTTTTTTTAATAGCATTTCTTTTAATTTATTTTCAAAAATATTATCTTTTTCTATATTTTTAATACATACAGGAACTTTGTTATATATTTTAACAGCCATTGTATTTGGACTCGAGCTGTGCATTTTTAGTTTAGAAGTAGGTATTATTAATTTATGCTTGTATCTACATTCGAAGCGACGTGGTTGATCAATCTTTTTTGAAAATAATTGAGCGTACTTTCTAAAAAATTTACATATTTCTAAAATGTATATTGAGAACATTGTCAAAATTTTTAATTCACAAAAGTGTGTTTTACAACTGTCAGGTTCTTTTATATTAGCCAAGATTCGAATGCATTTTTTTAAAGATATAAACAGGTCCTGCGCGTCAACACTGTTACCCCATAGTATAATGCCATAACGTAGCCAGGAGTAGGCATACGCGTAGTAAGCCGACATAGACGTCTTTAGATCGGTTGCATTTCGCAGTTCTCTTAGTGCGTATGAGAAGCTTGACAATTTAGTTTTTATTTTGTGTATATGATTTTTCCAGTTTATATGTGTATCAATATTCATTCTTTTGGGCTCGCCAGTTGAGCTACCGCCATCTAAATAGACAGCTTTTTTTTAATAACTTGAGACGAAAAGGCCTCATTGTATAAAATATGATAGTTGGCTTATATTTCTACAACACAGGGAATTTTAGTGTGGGAGCTAGAAAATCAGGTACTTGTTTACTATTTACCTACCATTGATTATTTTTGTCTTGAAAGGTAGGTATAAAAGTATTTATGTAAGATGATATATTACTGGAATCTCCGCAATCAGTAGCATCATTATCTCAATTTAAATAATCAGATTTCATTGAAATATTTCAGGGTCTTTGAGGCAAGGTTGTGGTCTGTTTTGGCAAAGATTAAGTGGCACTAAAACAATTATTAAAAAACCCCAAATGCGTTATTAAGGATGGAAATGTTAAGGCGCGGCAGAGTAGAAGATTGCAGATTTTCAAGGTAATAGAACACTTCCTAATAACTTTTTATATATTTTCAGTTGCTTATGTAGGTACTTATTTTATGAAAACACGACAGTTTTATACTTTACAAATCATATGTTTCTGAACGATAGAAAAATAAAATGATATAAGAAAATGGGTTCCTTTAACATTTAACAAAGTTATGACTTACTTAAATATAATTATTTTTAAATCAGCATAAATTATTACAAAATTTTCCCTTGTTTCAAAGCGAACAGCCTTCAAAATTGCACGGTGAAACGCATTTAAAATTAACTTTAATTAAACATTGCTTATAAAAAAATGCAGGAAAGATAACGCCTTAAATTTTTATTAGTTGCTAAGTGTAATAAGCATTATTTACCTAGATTAAATTACTTTGATAAAAATATTGTCATCACACTAATAGTCTAATACTTTAATAATAATATTATAAAGAGGAAAGATTTGTATTTTTGTTTGTTACGAATAAACTCAAAAACAACTACTCCGATTTCAAAAACTCTTTCACCATTAGAATGCTACATTATTCTTTGATAACATAGGCTATATTTATTACTAGCGAACCGCCTCGGCTTTGCACGTATGCGGTTTCATTGCACCCGCGCGAAGCTGGGACGGACTGCTACTTGGTAATAAAACAAATTGTTTGTGACGTATGATACTCGCTAAACATCATGGTCAGTTTGCAAAACAAGAGGTAAAAAAATCGAAAAAAAATCACAATGTAAAACAAGATTGAAAACGATTTTCAATTCGTAACTGAACTGAACCGTGCTTTTCATTTGTTTTTGGATGTTTTCGCATTCTTTGAACTTTGGTCCAGCTGTGGTTATTTTCTACTTGCTGACGCTTGATTGAGTGTTTTGTGTAAATTTTCTTTTAGTTTTATATAAACTTAAATAATTTTTTTGTGAACGTTATTCGTTGATGAATAAAAATAATAATAAATATTACTAAAGCGCAACACACAGCGGGCGCTGGTCGGGTCGTGTCCGTCTCGGGCCCGTCACGGGTGTATTTTGTTTAATATGTATGGACGGACAAGGATGACAACACACCCGTTACTCGATAGGAACTAAACTATAGTTTGGAACTACTCTCGGGTACGATTATCCGGTTTTGTTATATACTTACAACCCGCTCCAGCACGGGTTCATAAAATATATATCAAACCTTTGTTTTGAATCACTGTATCTATTGATGGAAACCGCATTAAAATCTGTTGTGTAGATCTAAGTGTACATACATACCTACATATTACATACATATAGAGAGACAGACGGTGGAAAGCAACTTTATTTGATACTTTGTAAACATGGGTCAGTAAGTTTGAGGGTCAACTACTAATAATTGGAGTCAACAGATGATTGTTAATAATTGATGCTCAGGTTGAGCGCATAATTTTTTGCAACCGTCGCCTTGGCCTAGTGGTCAAAAACAGGTGTATTCCCGATGTCCCCATGATTTTGACCCCATTCATGGGGACAATAGGAAGTCAAAAAATAAAAACAACACGTCATAGAATAATTATTAAGCTTTTTAAGGTTTTTATCATTATAGAATACAGTGACTGGTGAAAATTACTCAACAAAAAAAATGCGGCTTGCTAAGTATTGTCTTTCTTGTCATTCTTATGTCATGCGGATTGGTGGATGGACTTATATCCGCATACGGTCATTATTGTCACATAAACGTTTTAAAATGTTTTTAAAAGAAATAGTAGCTTTTTTCCTACTAATATTTTAAATGCAAAAGTCTATGTGGATGTGTGTGTGAATGTTTGTTACCACGTATCTCCGTGAAGACTTTACCGTTTGTGATGAAATTTGGAATGCAGGCTACTTTTTATCTCGGAAAAATGTACTGTTTCTGTGAGAAAGCATAATAACTGCAAAAATGCGGTTGAAGCCGCGCGGGTCAGCTCTTATGAAATTAATTCTAGGAGAGCCTTCCACCAAATTACGGGTTGCAGTCAATTGCCCCCGAACTCGTTCGCCCCCGATATATATCAACCAACGTGTAATAATGATTTCCAGCGTTTATTATTTCACCTTCCATTTCAATCACCTATACCTGTGCCAAGATATTAAGTCATATTGGATAAACCGCCACCTTTACAAAATAAAACTCAAAATAACATGAGAAAAACAATTGAAATGGAATAACCCATGTCGTATTCGCAAGATCGCTAAAGAAACTCATACTGTTAATTAAAAAGCTGTTCAACTTACCTATAATATTTTATGACATAATTTTTGCAGTGATGCAAATTTAATTTAATCGGATTGGTATAACCTAGAGATTTATTTTTCGCATAAAATCCTTTAAATCGATTTCCGCTAGCTACTCATAATTATAAACCTGAGTATATTGTGTTTGTATGTTTATGGTTCAATAACGCCGTAATCGTGGAACTGGAAAAACGTGGAACAGTTATAGTTTTGCAAAAAGGCTACTTTTTTGTACCACTCGAGCAAAAACACAGGAACTATGATATTTTCATGGTTTACATTGTTGCTGAAAACTATGAATATCCTCAGCTGTAACCATTTTTATTGTTATATCATTATTTTATTTAAATTACATAAAATAAACCTTTACAAAATGCACTTTAATCCTAAAGGATTATATATAGTTATATAGTTGGTAAAAAAACCAGTGTAATTAAAATTACACTGGTTTTTTTACCAACAATCTGTTTCATCGAGCTCTATTTTGGTAACTGTACATCAACCAGAACACCGATCTAACTCAGTATAACCGCGACTGAGTATTTAATTAAAACCAAGAAATCGTGACGCATTTTGTTGATTAAAAACTGTAAGTCAATTCATCATTTTAACGATCTTGGATTAGTAAAGGTCAATAGTATTAGTACAATCAAAACAATTCTCTCTCTTTTCTTTCTCTAGTGAAAGAAAAGGAAGAAGTACTTTACACCACCTTTATAAGTATTCGTAGTGAGGATAACTTAATAATTTTATTTGTCGTTACATAAAATTCTAGCTAATTCTTCTTCTTCTCGTGTCAAATTAGATTCCTCGAACTCTTCTCGACCAATAGGTGGCGACCTCGATAGCTCTATAATTTATAGTCTGTGTCTTAATTTGAATTTGAATATATAAGTTTGTGTCTGAATTTGAATAAAACGCTATAAATTACTATTGCTCCTAATGGATCAATGAAGCTAAGCACTGTTCGGCGTAGTCAACATAAGCGCTTCCATACTTCAAAAGCTGCTCCTTATCGTGCCTTGCCTAAATCAAGTAAGTTCTTCAGTGTAGTAGAGTTCTTTGTCATATAGCACGTCCGGGGAGAGCTACCACCTATTTCTGCCGTCAAGCAGTAATGTTTGCATTGCTGTGTTTCGGTATGGTTTTCGGTGAAATTAAAGGCACATGAGACTTTCGATTACGTCTCAGGGTGGCAACCCGTGAGTGATATCTCCTCTGGTATTGCAAGCGCCCATAAGCTGCTGAATGTATGCTTGCTGTGGCCGTATACTTGGTTGCCAATTTAGTTGCTTAAAAAAAACACCCAAAAATGTTAGGCCATGAATTGACGGAGGCAAACAAGCGGCATATTTAACAAAAAAAATTAAATAAAAATCTATCACAAAAACAAGTATAAGTTCAAACTACTTCTTCTTCTTCTTTTCTTTTATGGCCTCTGTGGTGGCTAGTTTGCCACAATTTTGCCAGTGTCAAGTGTATTAGTTTGATTGTCGTCTAGCAACGTAAACAAACGAAATTTGGAAAGAAACGATGACTTTTCTTTCAAAATTCTCTTGGAAAGTCTTTGACTAAATTACCAACCAACATCACCCCTCCATTTCAATTACTTACACTTGTGCTAAGTAAACAAATGAAATTGGATAAAATGCCACCAAATTTACGCAATAAAACTTAAAATAACACGAGAAAAATAATTAAAATGGGAAGACCCATGTCGTTTTGACAAGATAGCCAAAGACAATCCTTCAAACTACTTCAAAACATTCGAAATTGTCCATTGACGTGAATGTTTTGAAGTAGTTTGAGCTTTTACTTGTTTTCAACAATCGCCAATGCATGAATTTGCATGATATTAGAAAATCCACTAAGTCAGGTCAAGTCAAGTCAAAAATGGTTTATTTCAATAAAATCACAAGGATCACTTTGAAACGTCTTACAAGCTAGGAAAATTTACGACAGTCCCAACGCGCCAATGCAATTGATTGGCTAATCTTACTAATAAAACTATCGTCAACTATCATTCATTTAAAAAACAGATGTTTTCATTTACCCGTGGAGCGCTCGTGACGTAGCTGGCTAAGTTGCTCCTAACAGGTCAACGAATTTAAGCACTGTTCCGCGTAGTCACCATTTGAAGTCACCCAGACTACCAGTGGCAATTTCAACTGAACGCTCCCGTGCTTCGGAGGGCACGTTAAGCAGTCGGTCCCGGCATTTTCAAAGTTGTTAAGTCGTGGCTTGACAGTGTCACCGGCATAAGTCGAACTACGATTTGCCACGATTGTCGTTTGTCGGTTCGTTCGTTCGTTCGTTCGTATGAGTCAGTGGCCAACTCTGGTGACAGAGTTTCTAGGCCGCCCGAAGGCCTCTGCCATGGCCTAACAATTTTGAAAAAGCCGGGACCGACTGCTTAACGTTTGTCGGTTCTAAAAGTAGACCCACTTTTCTCGCCATTTCTCACTTATCAACCGGACCCTCCGCGTCATCGAGGTCAATGCTATGATCGTCTTGTAATTCCCCGGACGAGGCGCTCTCATAAAGAACTCTACTACTCTTGGTTTCTTTTTAGTAAATAATTTTAATAGTAATGATTAGTGGCTTCATTTTAAAAGTGCATATCGCGACGCGGAAAAGGAAACGCGCCGTGTTACTTCAATCTGATGAAAACTCTCGAAATTGAGTCGAAACAGTGTCAGAAAGAAACAGAAACGACCGATGCAGCGGGCGCAGGTCCGCCTGCGACGCAGAGGCGTGTTCGATTCCCGCTTTGGGACAAATGTTTGTACGATCTACAAATATTTGATCAGGATGTTCTGGGTATATTCTATATATAATAAAAAATATCTATGTATTGTGTTGTATATCAGTCATCTAGTACCCATAATACAGCTCTGTTTAACAGCAGCTTACCTTGGGCTAGATGATGCTGTGTGGATTGTCCAGCATTATTTATTATTTATTTATTAAAAAAAAAAAAAAAAACATAAGTAAAAGTAAGTTCGTATGAGTCAGTGGCCAACTCTGGCGACAGAGTTTTTAGGCCGCCGGAAGGCCGAGATAATATAATTATGTATTATGTATTAAGCAAGTAAAGTAATGATGACATTAGATCTAAAAGCAAGACAGACGATGTTTTATGCATCGTAGCAGTCAGTCTTCGCACGGGTGTAACGAAGCCGCATCCGTGCAAAGCCGGGGTGGGTTGAAATATAGCTTATGTTAAGATAAAAAACAGACGAAAAATCTCTAGTACTATTCCGCTTAACCTTTTAACTAATGAGTTTTAACGGAATAGTACTAGAGATTTTTCGTCTGTTTTTTATCTTGTAAGTAATAGATTTCCGCAAAGTATTAACGCCTGAATCTATCAATTAGCTTATGTTACTCAGGGATGATGTAGCATTCTGTTGGTGAAAGAATTCTTGAAATCGGACCGAATCGGAGAAGGCTTAGCACGAAACACTCATTTGACAATCGTGAATGTAAACGTATCGTCCAGCTGTCAATTTCGCGCGCTATAAACCTTGAATCACTTATTAAAAAAAACCGCATCAAAATCCATTGCGTAGATAAAAAGATCTAAGCATACATTACACACAACAACGGGACAACAACGGGACAGACAACGGGAAGCGAATTTGTTTTATACAATGTAGAGATTACACATTAGAGTAAGTAAGTTCGTATGAGTCAGTGGCCAACTCTGGTGAGTGTTTTTAGGCCGCCTGAAGGCCTCTGTCATGGCCTAACAACTTTGAAAAAGCCGGGACCGACTGCTTACCGTGCCCTCCGAAGCACGGGAGCGCTCAATTGCAATTGCCACTGGCGGTCACCCATCAAAATGATGACTACGCCAAACGGTGCTTCGTTGATCTGTTAGGAACAACTTAGCCAGCTACGTCACGAGCGCGAGATTTTAATTACTTAAAAGCGGCGACTAGTGTTCCGCAGTTGCCGTTGGCGCCATGGAAGACCAGCGCTAAAGTAGTATGTATGCAGCTTCAAAGTTGTTAGGCCATGACAGAGGCATTCGGGCGGCCTAGAAACTCTGTTACCAGAGTTGGCCACTGACTCATACGAACGAACGAGCGAATAATTAAAATAAAAGTTAGAATTCAAAGATAAATGATAACAAATTTAAGAGGTAGGTACTTACATTTGCTCCTGCTAAGGTCCCAGTCAGTAGTTTTGAACCCAAAGGAAGTGTTCATCTTGCAGGCACTGTAACAAATTGAATGAACGTGTTAACAACACAAGCACTTCTCCGCGACTACACCGAAAAAAATGCCGAAAACAGTAATCAACAAGTAGGTACGGTGAACAAAAAAATCACATATAAACAAATTGGTACACATTTTTTTTGGTTTCATATTCATATTCATAGAAGCCTGAAATCCTGAAACACAGTTTTATAACTATTTTAGGCATTTGGCTATTATTGACACTAATAAAAAAAAAAATGTAAACATCACGACAGACATTTCAAATTCATAACAAATATATTAAAAACCCATATAATCACCCCGAGACATGGTTGTTAAGTCTCTTTCGCCCAGTAATTTCACTTGTTAAAGTGCCCTTCAAACCTAATCACAGTAAGTAATTTTACTTGATAAAGTGCCCTTCAAACCTAAACACAGTAATGCTTGCACACTACTGCATGGAGGTAGAGTATCTGACACTGCGGTGGTACCCACCAAGACGGACTCTTGCTGAAGAGTCCTACCACCAGGTTACTTGCTATTACTTGTTAGTCCTATCCTACTTATATTATAATTGCGAAAGTCTGGGTGTGTGTGTGAATGTATGTTACCACGTATCTCCGTGACAACTTTACCGATTGTGATGAAATTTAGAACGTAGATGGCTTAAGGCCTAGGATAACATAGGCTACTTTTTATCCCAGATAAATGCTGTTCCTTTGGGATAGCATAATTGTAAAAACGCGGGTAAAGCCTCGCGGGTCAGCTCATAAGTAATAAATGCTGATGATTCATGTACAGAAAAGTAGATTGTGTTGCGGACATTACCGACTTAACAATAATTAGCACGTAATATGTAATTAATTGTACTTTCATACCAGTTTAACAAGATGATTGGAATACTAAATAAAACAAATGACATAAATTCCTTACTAAATATTATATAAATATTAGTTTTAGGTTAGCGACCAAACTTGAATAAGCATTAAGAACTATTCTCCGAGAGTAAATCGTAGTTATTCAGATTTTAAACAGATCAACGAAGATAAGCACTGTTCCGCGTAGTCACGATTAAGATGGGTGACCTCCAGTGGCAATTTCAACTGAACGGTCCCATGCTTTCGGATAATAACAATAATTTCTGTTTTTATATATTATGTTAGTTTATGGTATATCTATTGGCCATTATTTTTGTAATGTTCACTAATTTGTAGCCTGTAATAAATGATTTATATTATTAGATATTATAAGACAAAATATTATGTACAATATTAATATAATAAAAATACAATTTTTTTTGTAAATAAATATATTTTTTAAAATGGTTGTTACAGTTGGGCGCGTTGGTCGAGTGCCCGGTTGAAACGCGAGAGTAGCAGGTTCGAGCCCCGCTGCAGGACAAACTTATGCATTGCTTTGCGAACAAATGTTAGTATTTCTGCCGTCAAGCAGTTATGTTTGCATTGCTGTGTTCCGGTCCGAAGGGTATGGTTTTCGGTGATATTACAGGCACATGAGACTTTCGATCTACGTCTCAGGGTGGCAAACCGTGAGTGATACCTCTGGTATTGCAAGCGCCCATAGATTGCGGTAACCGCTTACTATCCTGTGGGCCGTACACTTGATTGCCACTTTAGTCTTATCTTATAATAAAAATGAATTGCTGTGCGTTAGTCTCGCTAAAACTCGACAACGGCTGGACCGAAACGTGTAAAAGTTCAGGGAAAGTTTAAATGGTGAGAAAATATACAGGGTGTGAAAATTTTCAATAAAAAAAAAACGCGTGTGATACCGCGCCAGACCCGGCGCGCCAGACCCGACGCGCCAGACCCGGCGCGGTTTCACACGCGTTATTTTTTTAATAGTTGAATATTAAAAAAAAATGATACAAATTTTATGTTAGTGAAAACGTAGGGTAAGTAAGTTAAGGTCGTCGTCCGTGGTAACAGCTTACTATCAGGCAAGATTCCTGCTAATTAGTTATATTCATTGTTCGGTAAAAACCTATACAATGTATTTGTGTCCTAAAGTTCTATTGTTTAATGTTCATACATAATGTAAATTGATTCTATGATGCATCCACGGCACAAATAACATGCGTATGTTGTTTCTACTAGGTATAGTTCTCACAGCGGATCTCGGCCGTCGTGAATTTAGCCGTTTCGATGCGTAATGGAGCTTTTTCTTACTAAACTGTCTTTGCGCATCACAAACGGCTAACTTCACGGAAGCCTAGATCCGCTGTGCGAACTATACCTACTGTTAAAAGTAAGTTTGTGGTCAACTCTGATGACAGTGTTTCTAGGCCGCCCGAAGGCCTCTGTCATGGCTTAACTTTGAAAAAGCCGGGACCGACCGCTTAACTTGCCCTCCGAAGCACGGGAGCGCTCAGTTGAAATTGCCACTGGCAGTCACCCATCCAAATGATGACCCCGAGGGCAGTGCTTAACTTCGTTGATCTGTTAAGAACAACTTAGCAGCTATTCTGTGGTGCGTTACGTTGTATATCGCTAAGCATGAGGTCAATGTTGTTATGTCATTTCAATCACACATGCGCTACAACCCGCGCGGGTCATAAACGTCGTGTCAACGCAGCTTTACGCCACGGAACTTTGTTCATTTCATCCGATACGACAACCGTGTGTCGTTTACGACCATCAAGCACATCGCCCCAAGAGACGCAACGCAATGTTTTTAATAATGCTGGACAATTCACACAGCATCATCTAGCTCCAAGCTAAGCAGAGCTTGTGTTATGGGTACTAGAAGACCCATAACACAACATATTTACTTCAATACAAAAATATATATGTTTTTTTATAGAAAATACTCAAAACACGTATTTGGCAGAAAATTACGATTCAGCATAGCTCCTCTCGCGGTTCTGTGCTGGAGGGAACTCGGTTATTCTGATAAAATATCACATTCGATATTTTTTTGAAACCAAAAATTTTATTACCTAATATTTTTTTTACGATTTTATAATGTTCTCAAAAAATCATTTTAGAAAAATACCGACCGTGGTCGTGAACACAAGAATGTCGTATCGGTTAAAGTAAAGCGCTAGCTAAATTATGTACATAGTCAAAAAAATCATGGTTTTTTTTAAGTTCTTTAATAATCTTGTTTGTGTGAACGTAGCTGCGTCTTTGTTAGTATTAGTCAATTACAAACAAAATCTCGGATCTTCCTTTATAGTCCATCATGACAGCCTTCTAATGTTACCACTGCTAGAACACTGGCCTATTCTCGAGCGAGAGTGATTGAAACTTAATCAACCACGCGGACCCAATGCGGATTGGTGGATGACACCATGTCTTTCGAATTTTAATTCTTGGACCCGGTTTCCTCACGATGTTTTCCGTACGAAAGCACTGGCACATACATTTTTCGTAACGAAAAATCGATATTATAAGTCATTACTAGCTTTTGAGTGCGGCTTCGATAATAAGTAGTAGACATTATTGACTTTTTATTTTTTAACTATTACTCGTATTTATATACTCAGGTTCCAGCTAACAGTATTAAAAAACATATAGTATAGTACTTTAGAACTACAGACAGGCTACTTACTCAGTTAGGTAATATATAATAAAACAGGTTAATTACGATTTATCTTATTTCAATTACGGTATTTAAGTAGGTACTTACTCAAACTCATGGCCATTTTTATTGTAATCTTGTAAGAAACCATTTTGTGGGAACGTTAATTTTATTACTATTTCAAATTTCATCTGATTGAACCACAGACACCACAAATAAATAAAATTTTAATATTAACAGACCTTTTCACATAGCGCTATCTACGAGTATTAGGCTGCGTTTCCACCAGAGCTAAGCGAGGATGTGTAGCGAGGGATGTGTTTATTGGAACCAATAGATTCACTTCATTGAAGCTAGGCTGCGTTGGAAACGCAGCCTTATAGCCCTAATCTAA
Organism: Colostygia pectinataria; assembly: GCA_951394395.1. Lineage (NCBI taxonomy): Eukaryota > Metazoa > Arthropoda > Insecta > Lepidoptera > Geometridae > Colostygia > Colostygia pectinataria. Next base: position 11,418,854 of record OX596353.1, on the reverse strand, counting down.
GCAAAGCTTGTACTAATATCCACACATTTGCATTTGCGTTAATAGATGGGATTAACGCACTTATTTATTTTGGGTTGACGTCATAGTGTACGTAAATACTTTAATTTTATTTTGAACGTATAAAATTTGCTAACATAATGTTTCTCTACATGGTATAAAACAAACTTTCTTCACGCTGTCTTTTCTATTGTATGTATGTATGTATGTTATATACTTACGATAAGATTTTTTAAATATCACAACTGATTTTAATGTGGTTTTTATTAATAGATAGAGTGATGCAAGTGAAAAGCTTATAATATATGCGCATGTATAGTTGCAAAGCCGGGGTGAATCGTTAGTGATACTTAAATTTCGCAAGCAATTATTCAAAAATTGGTGTTTGTATGATTGAACTTTTGTAGTTTTTTTAAGTTAACTTAAAAATTAAGTAAATTAATAAACTTAAGGCTAATGGCTAATCTACCGTCTAATGTGGTGACTGGTAATTAAAATTGCGTGACGAAAATATATTATCATACTCTTACGACGTTCTTATAAAAATCTTTAAAAAACAAGAAATCTTGTAAATGTTTGGACTTACTTCTGACTAACCCTTGTAACTACAGATCCAGCTTGGGGTTTAATTCGTTAATTTAATTATTGATGGTATTGTTTCCCATAAAAATTTAAATAGACTAATATTTATTATTATTAGATTCCCGCCTCGGGTCAAATGTTTGTACGATCTACAAATATTTGTTCCGGGTCTAATCTGGGTATTTTTTATAATAAAAAATATCTATCTATGTATCAGTCATCTAGTACCCATAATACAGCTCTGTTTAACAGCAGCTTACCTTGGGGCTAGATGATGCTGTGTGGATTGTCCAGCATTATTTATTATTTATTATTATTATTTATATTTGTATCTAGGTCACCTAAATATTATGTGGGCGATAAAATTTAAAAATTATTTATGTCCAGAAATATAAAATAATATTATAGTCAATAGTTTTTTCCAGGCCTCTCTTAACAGGTTAAAAAAAATACTCACAAGTTAAACCAACCAAAAACAGAAAATATCCTCTTAAAACTACAATGAGTCACAATTGGAAACTGGTAGCAGAAAATAGTAGTAAAAGCAAGTTTTTTTTCTGTGTCTAAAATACTAAGTAGGTTAAAAAAAATACTTACAAGCAAAAACAATCCATAAACAGAAAATATCTCGTTAAAACTATTTTATTATCGGATATCACAACAAATCACAATCGGAACCGGCAGCGCGGCTGACTTAGGAAGCGAATCTCGCAGATAAAAGGTAGTTTTACCAATATGTATAGTAGACCCGGGGTGTTAAGAGCGTACCATAGCATAGATGAACACCTCGACGATTGTAATTTTTGTTTGATTATAAAAAGAAGTATAATATCATTATTAAATCGAATTATTCGACTGTATGTATTACGCGATTTTTCCGCCAATTATGAATTGCTTTTCGTTTGGGAATAGATCTTCATAATGGATTCTTAAATAAATTTTATCAAAATCGGTTCAGTACTTTTGAATCATTATAAAAAAAAATTGTCAATAACCAAATCGCCTTGTATTATCACAATCCGCCGAAACGTTTTTAGTTTGAAGATAGTTTTGTGAATATTATTTCATTTATTAACTTTATTCAATCACAGTTGTTTATTGGAATGCGCTTTGCCGTGACACTCCTGACGACCGCGCTGTCCGTAATAAGAGAAAACTCAGTATTTTCCTTGTTTTTTAAAAACTAGGCCATTAATAAAAAACTGGTTTACGGAACCGAACAAATAATTGTATTCATTTTAAAATAACGCAAGGTTTTTGATATCTAAATCAAGACGTGGGTATTGTACTATGTTTTATTAATATATTTTTTATTTTTATTGTGATTATATTTATAAAGAGTTGTAGAAAAAATGTGAAAACTTAAATTTTCTAAATATTTGACTCATACCTAAAACGTACTGAGTTACATTATCAGTTTTATTTTACTTATATTATAATTTTATACATTTTAGGAAACAGCTTAATTAGCTTTAACTATTTTTATAAAAATAGTTATAGTAAAATTAGATTAAACATTAGGTGAATTATATAAACAAATGTAACTAAAAATTTTGAACAGGAAAGCCAATTATAAGATTCCGTAGATTGTAAAACATTGATTCTAAGTAAACAATTACCGTTAGACGACATTTTAAAGAAAAAAATAATAGTAAAAACTTAAAATGAAAACATTAATTGTTAAGATACGCACATGCAACATTTTTGTAACTAAACGTGTATGGTGCGTCTTAAATAGAACCTTGATGAGTAACGACGCACGAAACGTTGATTTGACTCATTATCTTTGGGAAAAAGGCTGTGATTGTGCACACAAAACGCGCGAAAACCGAGAATTTTTGACTATTCATAGAAAATTTAGTAGCTGAGTATGACTGGTTTTTTATGTCAGCTATTATGAGATGGCCATTGTTATTTACTTAGAGGCCAATTCTACTAAAAGTTACATGATAGCAAAATTACTTCACTTCACTTCTTTTTTAGCTTCTGTGGCTGTTTGCCACAATTCTGCCATTATCGTAAATAATTTAATTGTTGCTGACAAAGTCGACAAACCAAGTTGGAAGGCAATGATGGCGGGGCGGTGGGGGATGTTTCCTTTTAAATTACATCTAAATTACAAACTAACAACGTAATTACTCTTCTATTTCAATAAACTAAATTTCAACATATTGGATAACCAACCTAATTCAATAAATTGGATAAACTGCCACCGAATTTACACAATTAAACTCCAAACATTATGAGAGAAAAACAATTCAAATGCGAGGACCTTGTTGTATTAGCAAGATGACAGAACCCAGCAAAAAATACAGTTGCATTTTAGATTAAGTTTGTTATTTTTCTCATAGTCAATAGAGTTACAGTCTATCAATTACGAGGTCTATGTTTTATAGATAAAATAAAACTGAAACAAATGACACCAGCAAAGTTTGTCACTATCAGTAAGTCTGTTGGTAAGAAAATTCCTAGTAGTTCAACTGGTAAGACTAGAAGGAAAGATGATTTAGAATAGCCCGATTTTTCCCACTTTCGCCATACCGAAAGTGTACATACTTCTGTAAATGATAAATAAATAATAAATAATGCTGGACAATCCACACAGCATCATCTAGCCCCAAGTTAAGCGAGCTTGTTTTATGGGTACTAGATGACATGACTGATATTATACTTATTACAATACAATACATAGATAGATATTTTTATTATACACCACCCAGAACACCCGGAACAAATATTTGCAGATTGTACAAACATTTGTCCCAAGGCGGGAATCGAACCCGCAACCTCCTGCGTCGCAGGCGGATCTTCGCCCGCCGCGCCACATTGGTCGTCATGACAATGCTCAGTAAATTATAGTGTAAGTTAGTACCTAGCACTGGCTGGTGTTAGCCATGCCTGACCATGAATATAGGTAAAGTGAATAATAAGGTCTAATTATAGAATTTCTAGCGACCGCCAGGTCACACCCCTCGATAATCAAAGAAAGTAGGTGCCTACTTACTGTGTCATAATTGGCAATTAAGTACAACATGAATACCTACCGTAATTTGAGATATTTGATTAATCTTGAGACTTGAGGCTACAAACAGAGTTTTTGATCAAGAGTGTAAAAAAATTAAAATAAACATGATTTTAAAATATATCAATCACGCATCACACACAACCAGTGAACGTAAATTATACAATCTTATATATAATATAATTAGGCACCAGTGTATTGTAATGTTGCAAAGCATATTTTTGCTACTTTAAAAAACTTTACAAAACGAATTGAAATTTAAAAGTTGATTATTATTGAGCATTGGGTCCAAATACTTGTTATGTGCACGTTAGCAGTCGGTCCCGGCTTTTTTGAAGTAGTTAAGCCATGACGGAGGCCTTTAGTTACGTCACTAGAAACAGCCTTTATTCATACGAATTTACTTATTTACTTATAGCTCCTATGGAGCTTTAATGAATTAATATTGTAAATATAGGCCTTCAAATTCTGTCTCTAAAAACAATCGTAGTTGTGGATTTATTATTCAACTATTGACCCACCCCGGCTTTGCACGGGTTTTTAAAGTATAAGCCAAGCCTACCTAGAGCACCGGTGGTCTAGTGGTAGTGACCCCGCCTTCCGATCCTAAGGTCGTGGGTTCAAAATCGGGTTTGCACAATTTTTCTGTTTGAAAATATTATGTGCGCAATGGAAGTGCTCTCATACGCTAAAAGAAAACATCGTAAGGAAACCGGTATGTCCAAGAACTAAAATTCGAATGACATGTGCCATCCACCAATCCGCATTGGGTCCGTGTGGTGGATTAAGACCCAATAGTTGCTGTAATAATATAATGTAGTTTTATTAAATGTTTTGTAATGATTTTAAATTCTGAATTATCCATATTTTCTCTTCTAGCTATACTAATAATGCTAATAACTTAATTAAGTAACGAACTTATTGCATGAGTCAGCGGCCAACTCTGGTGATCTTTAGGCGTCTTTAGGCCGCCCGAAGGCCTCTATATCTATACTATACTAATACTAATGTATCAGGTTTTTACTTTGCTCTGGTGTTATCACTTGTTAATGTTATTCGTAGTTTGGGTTTTTTTAAACAAAACGGAAACTACAAAACCCAAAAACCACGTCACATAGGTTCCAGTGACGTAAACATCAAATGAAAGAATCTTCTATGATATCTAAGTGATTAATGACGTCATCATCACATTATTATTTAAAACCAAACGCGTTCAGGTTATTCCAGTTGTTTGCTTGTCACATAGTCACATAGCTCTGAGGGGCTAGCCACACATTTTTTTTTTTTTATACAACTGAAGTGGCAACCAAGCGTACGGCCCACAAGATGGTAAGCGGTTACCGCAGCCTAAGGACGCTTGCAATACCAGAGGTATCACTCGCGGGTTGCCACCTTGAGGCTAAGATCGAAAGCCTCATGTGCCAGTAATTTCACCGGAAACCATACCCTTCACACCGGAATACAGCAATGCGACTATTACTGCTTTGCGGCAGAAATAGGTATGGTGGTAGTCCTTCCCCGGACGAGCTCTATCACAGAGAACTCTACTACTCTTAAAACTACATCATACCTATTTCTGCCGCCAAGCAATAATGCTCGCTGTGCTAAGGTTGAAAGGGTATGGTGAAGTTACAGGCTTATGAGACTTTAGAACTACGTCTCAGGGTGGTAACGCAAGTGATTTTATGATGTTGTAAGCGTGCATAGGCAACGGTAACAGCTTACAATCAAGAGAGTGGTACGCTTGGTTGCCACTTTTGTGGTTTAAATGTAAATGAAACACATTATGAACGACAATGGAATAGACAAGACAATGTTAGTAACATCTATGAACACTAGATGGCGATACTAGTACTTATTTATATAATATTGTTATTCAATACCAATATAAAAAAGAAAAAAATCATGACATTTGCATGCTCTAACTAGTAGAATGTGGCAGCACAATATTTTTATTAAAAACTGTACATCTCACAAACTTATGTTGATGCAATAAAAATGATTAATAAATTGTATGGGACACCAAAGTACTCTCATTTTGATTAATATTATTGTATGGGACACCAAAATACTCTCATATTGATTAATATTATTGTATGGGACACCAAAGTATTCTCATTTTGATTAATATTATTGTATGGGACACCAAAGTATACTCTCATTTTCATAAGATTAAGTCATATTCCAACGCTTGAACGTTTTAGCATTGGAATGCACAATAACTTTTTTTAGAGAAACGACCTTTTAAAATGTACATTTAAAATAGACCACCCGTCTAGTAGTAGTGCCCCTCAATACAACTAGACAACTAGGGCAAGCTAAAATTAATACTACTAGTATTATGTTATCTGTGTTAATACATAATATATGTATGTCTGTCGAGCACCGGTGGTCGAGTGGTAGTGACCCCGCCTTCCGATCCTAAGGACTACCTTAGGATCTTCTACCTTAGGATGACTTTTGTCCCGTCACTAACAGATATATCATCATCATCATCATCATGACAGCCTTCTAATAACCCACTAGGGTTCATATCCGGTCGTGCACCAATGGATTTTTCGCTACGAAAAATTTATGTGCGCAATGCCAGTGCTCTCATACGGCGAAGGAAAACATCGTGAGGAAACCGGCATGTCCAAGAACTAAAAATTCGAAAGACATGTGCCATCCACCAATCCGCATTGGGTCCGCGTGGTGGATTAAGACCCAATCACTCTCGCTGGAGAGTAGACCAGTGTCCCAGCAGTGGGAACATTAGAAGGCTGTCATGATGATGATGATGATGATATATCTGTTAGTGACGGGACAAATAGAGTCATCATCATTATATTTCTTCTTTCTTAGCGATAAGACCGCCCATTGTACATTGTAATTAGTCTCCGTTATTTTATTTCACTTGTTTTATAGTTTGTAAGGTGTACACTGTACAATAAAGAATTTTCATTCATTCATTCCTTCATATGAGCCGATAGTCGTCAACTGCTAGACATAAGCCTCCCCCAAAGGCCATGGCAACTGATTTTGAGCCTTCACCATCCACCGACTTCCTGCGACCGCTTTCATCGGTCTAGTGAGAGGCCTAGAGTGGAGGGCCGTTCTACACTTAATTTTTCAGTTAGTAACAAATAGAATATTAATTGAAAAATATGTATCTGTCTTCTCGCCATAGCAGGGGTACAGAAAGAACTATAAAAAAGTGCAATCTGTCTCCCTAGGCGGACAAAGCTGGGTAACAGATGTGAATAATCCCAAACAGTACTCATCAGAGTGGTGTATATCTATATTATCACATAAAATAAATTTATTGAAATTCTAAATCATTATATTCTATTTTGAAGACTTGTAATTCTAATTTAAATTTAACGGCTACTTCATTTCGTATTTTGTTTTTATAATTAACTTGCGACAAAATATCCAATTCTCTTTATTTAGTAGTTCATATATCACAATATCATTATTTTTCGCTGTAGTTGTTAATCTTGATATCTAGTCATAATTTTAAAGAGAAAGTTTGTTTGTATATTTGTGAGAGTATTAAACCGCGTTTACATTATTATGTCGTGGAGTTTCGTGACGCGTCTTATTTATATCTATAATAATAATAAATAATAAAAAATGCTGGACAATTCAGCATCATCTAGCCCCAAGGTAAGCTGCTGTTAAACAGAGCTGTATTATGGGTACTAGATGACTGATATATATTTAATACAATACAATACATAGATAGATATTTTTTGTATTATATATAGAAAATACCCAGAACACCCTGAACAAATATTTGTAGATCGTACAAACATTTGTCCCGAGGCGGGAATCGAACCCGCAACCTCTGCGTCGCAGGCGGACCTGCGCCCGCTGCGCCACATCGGTCGTCTATCGTATCCATACATTTACAGAATTCGTCACAACAACACATTGCGCTGATGTAATAAAACCCATACAAAATAATGTAAATGTAATGTAGGCTAATTATAACACTTAGTAGGTTTTAACACTTAATAATATTTAGAAAAATGAATAAGAAAACATTGATCACATAATTAACAGGTACCTACATATTTTATTATACAGGGTCATTCATTATCAACCTGACAAACTTAAGGAATAATTCCACGCAAAAACAAAATTATGTACCTATTATTATTTTTTTAAAGTATATTTTGCCTTAGCAGCTGAACGGATCTGTATGAAATTTGGCACAGGTATAAGTTGTTAGCTCAGAGGTGGGCGTTTTTTTATCACATAAAAATTGCCACGCAACCGAAGTCGCAGGCAACAGTATATTATAAAATTAAAAAAGTGCAAGTTTTATTAAAAAAAACTAGTTTTAATGTTATTGACCTTTGACTTAATAAGAGAGTCGAACACATCATTTGTAAAATAAAAACTTTGACGTAAATAAAGAAAAAAAAAAGAAAAGAAAATAAAGAAAACACATTTATTGAAACCCACTTTAGAAAAAACAATCCTAGTAACAAATTACTACAGAACAATCATGTAAGGTAAGTATGAGATAAATCTAAAAAAGTAGGATACATAGGTAAGAAGTTTTCCACCATAAGACTAATCTAGATCTATACTAAAATGAACTTATTACTAGTTATTATAACACCTACCTACCTATTATGATACCTAGTTCACAGAAAACAATATGATTGGGCATCAAAAGGCCCTTGGCTCAGCATAAAGCTGCTTCGCTGATAGGCACCTACCCAATTAATAGTATACCTAATCGCGACGCAACGCTGGTATTCTGCCAGGTCCTAAAGGTGGGCCTAAATGACAACCTCCTAAATGACACTCGGTTTTGATAGATAATTATAACTACCTATGAATAGGTACGTATAAACGAGGTCAATAAACTCAATTGATTTTGCCTGTTTTCCTTTTTTGTGGAGTCGAAAGTAAATAACTTCCGGTGTTATGACCTTGCAGAAAAGCTTGCTTTGAAAAATATTTTTTCAACAAAAACAAATTATTTAAAAATTTTAATAAACAAGCCGTCATCGATACATCCACTACACGGGCCAGTAAAATGACGAATATACAATTTGTAAACCGAATGAAATTAGCCAGGGATAGGCAGTCGCGGCGATATCAAAGAAAACCTTTATCATTTCGGTCATACCGATTATATTTCGGTATCGTTATTTATTTAGGTATTGAAATATTTAGGTAACCGGAATATAATGGTATGACGTCATATCGGTATATAAAAGCTTAATTTTTCGGTTATTTCGTCCCTGATCTAGTCCTAAGCTAAGCTTGTGTTATGGGTAGGTAAGGTTGGTGTATATGTAGGTAGGATGGATGGAAGACAAACAACCTTTCTAGTACAAGCGAAGTTTATTACTGACTTACGTACAGACAATAACCAATACACATTCGGGTAGGTAGGCGGGTAATATCTTATAGGTATATATTAATATCTTATAGGTATATAATATCTTATACATACTAGAAAGCACAGGTAAGTAAGCTAGGTATCGCTATGTTCAGACACATCAAAGGTACTAGAATATATAGATAGATATTTTTATTCAACATAGAAAATTGGTTATTTTTGTTTTTATAGTGTTAACTATCACAATAAGTGAATACTAAAGTTTACCATATCCCAAATGATAAATTCAAGTTAATAGGTACCTTTCAAATAAATTAAAAACCATTGAAATCAGAAGCCGGAGATGTTTAATAGCCTCCTTTTTGCCCCATTTTGGAGAAAGTCCCAGTCGAAAATCCCCAACTGCAAAAAAATTCTATAAAGTAATAGAATCTGTATACCAAGTTTCAACCAGATCGGTTGAAAAATGCGACCTGGGGCCCAACCATGAACTCAATTTTTTGACAATTTAGTTTTGGTCTTCATTTGCATCGCTTTATGAGTTAATGGTTGGGCCCCTGTAGGCGATAACAGACTGACGGACAAAAGCATTTTTGACCAATTTTAAAACTGAGACGCTTTGCTCGCTTTGCTCGCTCGGTAAACGTTTAAGGGTGTTTGTTTGTTTATACTGAATAGGCTCCGAAACTAGTAGTTCCAGCTGAAACTCAAAACATAGATAGATAATGACCGGGATTAAGACATGAGCGCTATTTTTGATCCCTGAAAAAAGTACCCAAGTTCCACGCAAATAAAGTCACGGGCAGCTAGTCAGTCAACAGCTAGTGTATATAAATAGTCTTGAAGTAAGTTTCTGTTTTTCTAAATAATAATTATTTCAAGGCGACACGGAGCATTGATCACATTAACGGAAAAACGGTTGTACTGGACGGACACACTACACTACTATTTTTCATATTTTTTTTATTAAGAATTTTATATCGTGTTTTCACTTATTTTGCAAACAAAGAAAAAATGTAAAATTTATATATTTTCTAAACATTTCACTCGTATTTGCGGTAGATACTGAGTTCTAGATCGATTTAAACTAAAATGCATGCAAAATCGTTTGTGCACATTCTTAAACTTTTGGGTTTGGCTGTCAATGTCGATACGACGGCCTTCGGGTGGCCTAACTCTGTTGGTAACAGAGTTAGGCCACCCGAACCACCCAACGACCTTGGTGGCGCTTTGGGCCACTGGCGCCAATGGGAACCAGTTACTGGTTTCATTACAAACATTACTGACAGAATACTTAAATATATACTTTTTTTAAACACATAAGATATCTGGAAATACCCAAACCAGAAATCAATATCTGCAGATCTTGCAAATATTTGTCCCGCAGCGGGCATCATACTCGCAACCTTTGGCTTCACAACTGAGTACAGGCAAGTGACTCTACTGCCATGCCATCGAGGAGTAGGTATGTCTACCTACTATTGGATATTTTTATGTCAAAATTGTGCATGTTGTACAATCAGCGCACTGCAATTGCGCTGGAGCGCTCGTCGCGCGCTGGCTGTTGTTCTTAACAGATCAACGAAGTTAAGCACTGTTCCACGTAGTCACTATTATAATGGGTGACCGCCAGTGGCAATTTCAACTGAGCGGTCCCATGCTTCGGAGGGCACGTTAAGCAGTCGGTCCCGGCTTTTTCAAAGTTCTTAAGCCATGACAGAGGCCTTCGGGCGGCCTAAATACTCTGTCACCAGAGTTGGCCACTGACTCATACGAACTTACTTACTCAATTGCGCGTACCACATCTGCTTAATTGACATTACAATTTTATTATGATTTAAACAAAAAGTAATTGTAATAATGATATAGCATTCAACTAGTATGTAATGAATTCAGAATAATAAATAAACATGGTAATTTTATTAATAGTAAGTAAAAATAGACCACTCACCCATCGCTACAAAGGGTGTGTTGAACCCCAGACTACTAAAGAATTATGCAGTGTCTAAAAATAGCTACCGAAGGGTGCGTGGAACCCCAGACTGCTGCCAAATTAAACAGAGTTGAAATAATTATTAACTCGTACGTTATAAATAAATGATTAAAATTAACAATTAGAGTAGTAGTACAGTTCTTTGTGATAGAGCTCGTCCGGGAAAAGACTACCACCATACCTATTTTTGCCGTTGTCCAGCAATGTTTGCATTGCTGTGTTTCGGTCCAAAGGGTATGGTTTCCGGTGAAATTACAGGCACATGAGACTTTAGATCTACGTCTCAGGGTAGCAACCCGTGATTGATTCCTCTGGTATTGCAAGCGCCCATAGGCTGCGGTAACCGATTACCACATGTGGGCCGTATGCTTGATTGCCACTTTAGTTGTATAAAAAAAAAGAGTGTGTGTTTTTTTATTTGATTAAAGCTAATTTCGTTGGCTAAGATAACATTGTTTAGGTTAGAAGTGTATATAGTTTTAACTATTGAAACTATTGAAAACATTTATTTAGCATTCAGGGCTTTCACACGAGCAGAAATTAAATTTGTTGGCTTAGTAGTCACGGCGTTGCTAGCTGAAAGCGAGAGCGAGAAATCAAATTCTACCCGTTTAAATAATTTTAATAGCATATAGATTTTATAAAAAATATTGTCAAACTTTGTATAGGTGACCTGATTCTTCTTGTTAAATTTAATTTAATTATAGTTTAATTAAAAACCGATTAAACCTAATTTTACACAGCTTTATATTTTTGCAAACGTTATCGTTATCACACTATTTTTTTTTTTAATAATAAATATTTCTTATTAATAAGACAATGGCTTGCTGGCTTTTTTGTTTGCAGTAGTAGGGTAACACAAGTAAAAAAAGCAATCTGGCTTAATCGTACCTTAATTAAACTATCTAACCTACGAGTAGATGAATTAGGTTACCAATACAAAGTTTGACAATAATTTTTATTATTCAGAATCAGAATACAGAATCAGAGTTCCATTGAAAGTTTAGAAAATATTATATAAAAAACCACATGCATGGGGTGCAAAACACCCCATCCAAACAATCAAAGGGTTAATAATACGACAGAAGCATTTTTCTAAGTTTAAAAGTTAGTCAGTTAAATTACGGTATGCCGTTCACACGGTGAATAGTTATTATTATTTAATTAAAGTAGTTTTTACGTGTATAAAATGGCAGCAATTTTAAAAAAATCATGGGAAGGGTACATGTTTATGTTTGAAACGCTTCCAGGTAAGCTTTTAAAATCATACACAATGCATGGTTTCTGGTGAAATTACAGGCGCATGATACTTTCGATCTACGTCTCAGGGTGGCAACGCGTGAGTGATATCTCTGTCACAAACGTGCATTATCAGTATCTTACTAACTTGTAGTACTAAAAACAAAGGCCTTTTACCATATCATCATCATATCAGCCGCTAGACGTGCACTGCTGGACATAGGCCTCCCAAAGAGCGCCATGACGACCGATTTTGAGCCTTAACCATCCACCGACTTCCTGCGACTGCTCTAATGTCATCGGTCCATCGAGTGCCCGCACTAGTCGGACACACCGTTTTACCATATAGTACATATTTAAAATGATTTAATACATTATCTAGGGATAAGTTGTTGAAATGCAGATACTTTTGATGAAGTGCCTGGAACAGGAACAGGCACCTGCATCATCCAGCTTAGCCAGCCTAATCCACAAGATAAACACGGTCAATACGTGCGGAGCTAACTAAGCCGCGGGTTTGATCACGATGTTTTCCTTCACCGTTTTAGGCACGTGATAAGCAACGTTTTAAGCGAGCACATAACTTTTTAATAGAAAAATTTATTAGGGCACGGCCGAGATGGGAACCCATGATATCCAGATTGGAACTCGGAGATCATCTCACTAAGCAAACACACTATATCCTTATACCCTTGATCAATAAATCAAACAGTGGCCTTTACATTCTATTACAGATGATTTACGTGGTTAAGTTACTATGAGTATCTTACAATCCATCAAAATTTTTTTTTGTTTGATTTTCCTTAACCTGTATTATCCCACTGCTGGGCAAAGGTTTTCCTCGGCCTGAGTCGGGTTCGTTGCCTATCTGCAGACACCCATTGTGTTACAACTGCCGCCTGCCTATCCGCCTCATTCTACTTTGGTCTTCTTCTCGGTCAGTTTGTAATTCTACTGGTCTTCACACCAACGTCAACGATCCTGGTTTTCGCACGTAGTACGTTATTACGCAAAAAGAATAAGAAAAAAAGGACCAGTGGTCTAGTGGTAGTGACCCCGCCTTCCGATCCTAAGGTCGTGGGTTCAAACCCGTTCGTGCACCAATGAATTTTTCTGTTCGAAAAATTTATGTGCGCAATGCCAGTGCTCTCATACGGTGAAGGAAAACATCGTGAGGAAACCGGCATGTCCAATAACTAAAAATTCGAAAGACATCTGCCATCCACCAATCCGCATTGGGTCCGGGTGGTGGATTAAACCCAATCACTCTCGCCTGAGAGTAGGCCAGTGTCCCAGTGGGAACATTAAAAGGATGTCATGATGATGATGATGATGACGTTATTACGAATTTTGTCGGTTCTCTTCATTCGATTTTTTTAAGGTTAATTATTTTTGTTTCAGATCAAAGAACAAAGACTTGGTTCCTAGTCTCAAAGCCTTACCAAGTTCTAGCAATACTCGGCCTCTACTTAATGTTTGTTTTCAAATGGGGTCCGAAGTTCATGAAGGGTAAACCTGCATATAACCTCGACAAGTTACTGATAGTGTATAACTTTTTACAAGTCATCACATGTATTTACATCTTTTACAATGTAAGTGGAAAATTTTCGTCCGGTTTTTTTTAATGTTAGGAAGTGACAAGACAATCAAGGCGCCCGCCTGACTTTTACAGATGCAGTGCCACCCAAAGCTTAAAGTTTTTAAGTGTTTGCGTGACACTGCACTGCGCTTATCACCCCGAGACATTGTTGTTAAGTCTCTTTCGCCTAGTAATTTCACTTGCCCTTCAAACTTGAACACAGTAATGCTTGCACACTACTGCTTGGAGGTAGAATATCTGACACTGCGGTGGTACCCCACCAAGACAGACTCTTACTGAAGAGTCCTACCACCAGGTAGAACCAGATGCAGTTCTTGCATGCACTGCATCAGGAACTTTGATTCGTTATCATATTCTTAGACGCGTTCAGAAGTTTTAAGTCAGAAAAAGATTTCTGATTCTTGATGTAATTATTATGAGCCAGTTTTTTTCATGATGTTAACCTTCACAGTTCGAGAGCTATGGAAATGGCATGTTTTAAAAATTAGGAGAATGAATAATATATAAAAAAATATATAATAATAATTTTATTTATATGTTGCTGTCCCCATTAATAGATTATTGACAATGGGGACAACGGGAATGTTTTTTATAACTTTATTAAAATCCCACTGTCCCCATTAACGGGAATACGGTTAATGGGGACATCGGGAATACACGGAAAATACCTTGCAAAATGTTTGATACTTATAATTATGACATTTCAGACTTGACTCTATTCTTGTGTCATTCAGATCTAATCAACCGTTCCGTGATTGAGTTACCAACATACATCCATCCAAACTTTTGCATAGTACTATTTCGTATCAATGTTTCGTATTAGTACTATTTCGCTGAACATTATTCTATTTGTTCGGCGGAATAGTACCAAAGATTTTGCGTAAAATCTTTTTTAAGGTTGGGTTCGACCAAACTCGAATAAGCACTATTCGCAGAGTAAGGTTGGATTCGACCAAACTCGAATAGGAGCTATTATCCGAGTAAATCGTATTCGCGAGTAAACTGACAGTTTACTTGTATTTGACATTTCTTATTCCGAGAGTTTCCTTGTATATGACATTTATTCCGCGGAATAGTTATTCCAAAAGTTGGTCGAATCCATCCTTATGCGTAGTTATTCGCTAGTCAACTGACAGTTTCTTATTCCTCGGAATAATTATACTAAAAGTTGGTCGAATCCAGCCTAAGTAAGTAAGTTCGCATGATTTAGTGTCCAACTCTCTTGACGGCTGATAAGGATAATAAAGCCGTCTCCGCAGTAACTTTGATAAAGCTGACATTATAGCTACCTGTTTTGACCAGGCACTTATGATCATCTCAAGACTTAAACACTGCTAACATAAAATAATAAAGCCGAGACCGATTTGATAGTACGCAGTACTAAATAAATAATTAAATAAAGCTGGACAATCCACACAGCATCATCTAGCCTCAAGGTAAGCTGCTGTTAAACAGAGCTGTGTTATGGGTACTAGATGACTGATATATACTAAATACAATACAACATATACATAGATATAAAAAAATACCCAGAACACCCGGAACACATATTTGTAGATCGTACAAACGATTTGACCCGAGGCGGGAATCGAACCCGCAACCTCCGCGTCGCAGGCGGACCTGCGCCCACTGCGCCACGTCAGTCGTTCACTTTATACCCTGCGTAATAAAAATAAGTTTTTTTTTCCAGGCATTGATCTTGGCCTGGGCTTGGAACTATAAGTGGTTTTGTGAGCCAGTCGACACTTCTACAAGTGAAAACGCTATAGGCATCGCAAAAATGACCTATCTATACTTAATTACGAAAGTGGTTGATCTTGCCGATACAGTAAGTCAATCCTGATAGCTAAAGCACAGTACAAAACACCATAAACAATAAATATCTCTATAGAAAGAGAAGCCACACATGGTATTTAAAAAAAGAAAATTTTGAAACCCTCATTTGTTATATTTTTTTTTATGTTACATTTCACTAAGTACACATTTATAAAATGTACCAACACATTTATGATACAGTTGAGTCATCTAAATACCATAAACATAAACGAACGAATTGATAATTCAAATCACCATGGTGATCATCAATTTTGCCGTCGTGTGTAGTAGTGTCAGTGCACTGACGCTACTACACACGACGGCAAAATTAAGGGAACAAAGGTAAAAACTTGTTTTTTTTTTTAATTGGGGTTGTTTATTTTTTTTTAATTAAATTATGGATATGAGGTAACCAAAAAAACAGGGTTGTACATTGAAATTTCTTTAATTCAAGTAAAATTTGAATAATATAAAAAAAAACTGATTTACGAAATTATGCCTATCAAATTGAATGCAGTTTTTTTTTCAAGGTCAACAAATACAAAAAAACTAATAGCGCGTATGGCTATTAGTTTTCTACCACCATACCTATTTCTGCCGCAAAGCAGTAATGCTCGCATCGCTGTGTTCCGGTGTGAAGGGTATGGTTTCTGGTGAAATTACTGGCACATGAGGCTTTCGATCTATTCAGGACTATTCATTTTCAACCTGACAAACTTAATCCTGTTCGACAAATAAAAAAAATATATGTACCTATTTTGCCTTTTGTCTATTTTGTCTTACAAATCCCAAGTAAAAAAAAAATCGATTTATTATTTATCATTGTTGGGAAACGAGTTAAACGGCGTAATAATGAAATATTCGAATGTGCGCGCCCCGTAGCGGGTCAGTGACACGCGCAGGTCAAGGACGCACGGTTTATTGACCCGCGGTTCATTGACGCGCGGGTCACTGACTCGTGCCGAGTGCTGCCTTTACAATTTCTAACAAGGATAACTATTTATTAAGCAGAATTACGTATTTTTTTTTTTATAAAAAAAAATGTTTAGAAAAAAAAAGTACATGTTTTTTTTTTTATGTGTGGAACCTATCCCTTAGTTTTGTCAGGTTGATATTGAATGACCTTATATATATAATGTTTTCTTAGTTATAAGAACTCCAAAAATGTTTATGATTAGTAAAAAGTAAGTTAACTATTTAAATAAACTAAACGGAAGCATCGCATGTGCAGCAATTGCGTTGGTTATGACTAGGAAACAGATCAATATCGTAGCTCTAACAGTTCTAAAGACATTTTGAGATGAAGAATAATATAAATTGGTCGTTAAATAACATAGTTATGTGATCAAGAGGCAAGTCACCCGTGGTTAAATAAGCAACCATTCATTAAAAAACTGAAAATTGAGCGTTTATTTATTATTTTTGGAGCACTGGTGGTCTAGTGGTAGTGACCCCGCCTTCCGATCCTAAGGTCGTGGTTTCAAATTCGGTCGTGCACCAATGGATTTTTAGCTACGAAAAATATATGTACTGCCAGTACTCTCATACGGTGAAGCAAAACGTAAAGAAACCGGCATGTCCAAGAACTAATAATTCGAAAGACATGTGTGTTTTTTCTATTCTATTCTATTCTATTCTATTCCATCCACCAATCCGCATTGGGTCCGCGTGGTGGATTAAAACCCAATTACTCTCGCTGGAGAGTAGGCCAGTGTCCCAGCACTGGGAACATTAAACGAAGGCTGTCATGATGATGATTTATGATTTTTAACCGAGGAAAAACGAAGAAGGTTCTCAAGTCGACGCGCGTATATATTATTTTAACAATTAGATACATTGACTACTATTCAAACATTCTGACCTATGGTAAAAAAACTATTTGTGTAGATTCATCGTCATTGAATTTGTAATGATATACAATGACAACAAAATTGACCTTATATATATATATATATATATATATTTTGAAGTTAATTTATTAAACAATGGGTTTATATACAAAGGAAATAAGAAATTTTATAGATGAAAGTAAGAGCAAAAAAAAAAGGTGGGAAAAGCCGGCGTCAGATTGAACTGACATACGCAACGTATGCAAAATAATAATCTATTTCACGACTCATTGGTCAACTTATCCCGCTAGAACTTATCCCTCGGGATCAGTTGACCTAATGCATATTTTGAAATGGGCAACTGACCCCATTGATTTAGATGGGGTGCTGCACGATTTGGTATTTTTTTTATTAATAAAAATATTAGGAAAACCATCGGCACAAAATACATATAAGGCTCTTAAATAGTTAATTATTTTATGTTTTTAGTCAATAGTTTATAGTTTAAATTGCAAATTGAAACAATCTTATTGTTTTATAAATTTTAATTGTGAGAATCACGTACCTAGAGCGTTTGAGGGCTGAGTGCTTAGCACGAAAAACTGGATTGACAATCGTAAATGTGTGCTAAGCACTCTGCCCCTCGATAGCGTAAAACGGTTGCTATCAATTTCACTTGGTTTCAATCAAAAAGTGACGTATTTTGTATGAATCTGACAGCTTATTGACAGTTCACTGATTGAAATCGGATTGAAACCGAGTTACGCAATCGGGGGGCAGGTCACACCGCCTACGTTTGTGGACGCGTACTTCTTCTTCTTCTTCTTCTTTTAATTTGTGGCGTCTGCAGACGGACGCGTACAATGAAGTTGCAATTTATGAAACTATGTGTGACATACTCACCGCTTGCGTGACAGCTACATGCGCTTGGCTACGTCTACGGATTGTCTTTGGCTATGTTGTCAGAACAACATGAGTCCTCCCAATTTAATTGTTTCAAAATCTCGTGTTAGTCTGAGTTTTATTGCGTAAAGGTGGCAATTTATCCAATCTGACTTGTTTGTTTAGCACAAGTGTAAATAATTGAAATGGAAGGATAATTTTGGTTTGTAATTTAGTCAAAGGCTTTTCTAGGGAATTTTGAGAATAACGCCGCCATTTCTTTCCTTTTGTTTGTTTACGTTGCCATGCGACAATCAAACTCTTAAACTTGACACTGGCGAAATTGTGGCAAATATGCCACAGAGTCCATAAACGAAGAAGAAGAAGGCTATGTCTATGTGCTGCATACGTATCTGGTGTGCTGTGGCCTTTATCCTCCTTTTAACTCGTTTGATAATCGTAGTGTTAACGTATCGTTCAGCTGTCATTTGTATAAGATTTTGGTAGTGCATAGTAGGTTTTACGCACGAAAGAAGTGCTCTAAAAATCCCATACAAATTGACAGCCAACATTTACGATTGTCAAACGAATTTTTCGTGATTCGCTTTCAGTGTGTTTCAAAATATCATAATCATCATGAAAGCCTTCTAATGTTTCTACTGCTGGGACGCTTTCATACTCTCAAGCGAGAGTGATTGGGTCTTAATCCACCACGCAGACCCAATGCGGATTCGTGGATGGCACACGTCTTTTGAATTTTTAGTTGGACTAAAAATTCATAAGAATTTTTAGAGACTTGGACATGCCGGTTTTTTCATGATGTTTCCTTCCCTTCACCATTATAAGAGCACTGGCATTTGGCACATATTTTTAATAATAGAAAGATCTTGAAATCATGAGCATCGAAATGTGCCAAACAGTAATGCTTGTGTTGCTGTGTTCCGATTTGAATGTTATGGTTTCCGGTGAAATTACAGGCCACAGAGGATCATCGAAAAAAAAACAAGTTAACCAGCCGAGTTTTTTGCCAGATTTTTCCAGGGGCGCGTGGAACAAGCGTAAAAAATGATCCTTGTAATTTTATAGAATGAAATGTTTTGTAGTTTTAAAAAATATCTAATGTAGGAATAAAACATTTTGAATTTTATTTTGCGTTACTAATATGGTTGGTAGAGTTCCAAAAGTTGCACAGTGGCCTAAATATTCAAGAGGCTTAACTTGTCTTGACCGATTTTTTTATTGTATTTTTACAGGTGTTTTTTGTTCTGCGAAAGAAATACAACCAAATATCATTTCTTCATATTTACCACCACACCGGCATGGTATTGTTGATATGGGGAGCGGTTACCTACTTACCAGGTAAGTTAAATCTATACCAATATTATAAAGAGGACAGAATGTATTATGTTTGTTACGAATAAACTCAAAAACTACTGGTCCGATTTCAAAAATTTCGTTCACCATTAAAATGCAACACTATAGTGACATAGGCTATATTAATTACTAGTGACCCGTCCCGACTTTGCACGGGTGCGGCTTCATTGTACCCGTGCGAAGCTGGGACGGACTGCTAGTAATTTAATAAATAGACGAGTACTCTCAACCGGAACAAGTTACATTTAACGCAGTAGGTTGCGGGTTTGATTCCCGTCTTGGGACAAATGTTTATACCAATGTGCAATGTCCAACGATACCATTAAATTATATCGTAGTAGGTACCTAATTAATAAAAAGAAACTTTTCCTAAAAGCTCTTCACAAATATTTAAAAACCGAAATTATCCAAATCGGTCTAGCTGTATTCGAGTTTTAGTGAAGACCAACGAACAGCAAAACATTTGAAGACATGAGAAAATTATTTTTTAATAGCGGTCTGTCCCGGCTTCGCATGGGTAGACATAAGAAGCTTAAATATAGTCACTCAGGGATAATGTAGCATTCTAAAGGTGAAAGATTTTTTGAAATCGAACCAGTAGTTTTTGAGTTTATTCGTAACAAACAAAAATACAAATCTTCTCTCTTTATAATATTAGTATTTTATAAAAAGCGCATTTAAGGTCGACGTCTTACAAATTAAACCTCTTTTTAATCCAGGCGGTCATGGAACTCTAATAGGAGTGATTAATACGTTCGTTCATATCGTTATGTACACATACTACCTGTACACCGTGGTGAACCCTAGCGCTAAGAAGTCTCTGTGGTGGAAGAAATACATCACACAGCTGCAAATTGTAAGTTATAAACGAGCTAAAAACGAGTCCGCGACTTCGTTCGCGTCGAACTCGGGGACCGTACTTTTTTCCAGGATAAAAAGTAGCCTATGTCTTATTTCCAGTCATTATCTATTTATATTTTAAATTTCAGCTAAATCGGTTCAGTGGTTGTCGAGTTATAGAGGACGCGGACCCAATGCAGATTGGTGGATGGCACTGTGTTGATTGTCCAGCATTAAAACCTTAGGATTAGAAGGTGGAATAGACTCTAGACTGAGCACCGGTGGTCTAGTGGTAGTGACCCCGCCTTCCGATCCCATGGTCGTGGGTTCAAACCCGGTCGTGCACCTATGGATTTTTCTGTTCGAAAAATGTATGTGCGCGCAATGCCAGTGCTCTCAAACATCATCATCATCATCATCATATCAGCCGATAGACGTCCACTGCTGGACATAGGCCTCCCCCAAAGAGCGCCATGACGACCGATTTTGGGCCTTCACCATCCACCGACTTCCTGCGACCGCTTTAATGTCATCGGTCCATCGAGTGGGGGGCCGTCCTACACTTCGTTTTCCAGTTCGTGGTCGCCACTCGAGAACTTTTATTCCCCAACGGTTATCGGTTCTGCGAGCTATATGGCCTGCCCATTGCCACTTCAACTTACTAATTCTAAGAGCTATGTCGGTGACCTTGGTTCTTCTACGGATTTCCTCATTGCGGATTCGATCGCGTAGTGAAACTCCCAGCATAGCTCTTTCCATAGCTCGTTGGGCGACTTTGAGCTTTTGAACGAGACCTATAGTTAGCGACCACGTTTCAGTGCCATAAGTCATCACTGGCAACACGCACTGATTATAGACTTTCGTCTTGAGGCTCTGCGGTATCTGTGACGAGAAAATATGCCGTAACTTCCCGAACGCTGCCCATCCGAGTTGGATTCGTCGGCTGACCTCTTTATCGAAGTTGGACTTACCTAGCTGAATCACCTGTCCTAAATAGACGTAGTGGTCAACAACGTCGATGATATCGTTCCCAACATGTACCGGCACGGGTGCAACATGAGCGTTTGACATGATATTTGTCTTGCCCATGTTCATTTTGAGACCCACCTGTTGAGAGACGGTATTGAGGTCTCTGAGCATAGTGCCAAGGTCTTCCAGCGACTCCGCCATGATGACTATATCATCGGCAAATCGAAGGTGAGTGATGTGTTCGCCATTGATGTTGATGCCATACCCGTTCCAGTGCAGAAGCTTAAAAACATCTTCCAATGCAGAGGTGAACAGTTTCGGAGAAATAACGTCTCCCTGTCTCACCCCCTTTTGCAATTGGATAGAGTTCGTGTTCTGATCCTGAAGACGGATAGACATGGTGGCCTTACTATACAGATTCTTCAACACTTCGATATACCTATAATCAATTTGGCATCGCTGCAAAGACCGCAACACTGCCCAGGTTTCGACAGAATCAAAGGCTTTTTCGTAATCCACATACGCTAGACACAGCGGCCGATTATACTCTTCGGTCTTCTGTATAATCTGCCGTAGCGTATGGATGTGGTCTATAGTACTAAAGCCTTTTCGGAACCCGGCTTGTTCGGGAGGCTGGAAGTCGTCAAACCTATGAGCGAGACGATTGGTTACTACTCTAGAAAACAGCTTATAAACGTGGCTCAGAAGCGAAATGGGTCTATAATTCTTCAATAGGGTGTTGTCACCTTTCTTAAAGAACAGTACCACTACGCTTCTGTTCCACGCCTCTGGCGTTGTACCTTCAAGGATAACGGAATTGAAGAGCTTTTGAAGGACCCTAAGTACCGGTGTTCCACCCGCTTTCAAAAGCTCAGTCGTTATTCCGTCCTCCCCTGGTGCCTTGTTGTTCTTAAGCTGTTTTAATGCAGTCCGAATCTCGTTCAGGCTGACGTCCGGGATGTCTTCGGTGTAGTGTCGAGTCAAACGGGCTCTGGCATCGCTAGAAGTGCTAGTAGCAGGGTTTTGCGATGAGGTATACAATTGTCCATAGAACTTCTCGAGCTCTCTTAAAATCTCTGGCTTTGACGAAACGATACTGCCACTGTCGGTCTTCAGTTTTGTCAACTGACTCTGCCCAACAGACAAATCTCTTGCAAACACTTTGGAGCCTTTATTACGCTCTATTGCGTCTTTAATACAATTAGTATTAAAAAGACGCAAATCGTGTCGCATGGACTTGGAGATCTGTCTGTTGAGCACGCCGTATTTCGACATGTCAACTGAAGACTGCAGCCTCATTTCGCCTCGTTCTGCCAAGAGTTTAAGAGTGTGCTCAGAGAGTTTCTGAGTTCTATTTTTCGGTCGAGTCTTATAAAACCGCGACCCGACTTCTTGGACAATTTTTACCAGCCCGTTGTTTAGCTCGTCCACTGTTTCGCATTCGGCGAGACACTGGAAACGGTTTTGTAGTTCCAGCTGAAAGCTCTCGGGGTTTTGGATTTGGGCAGGACTTGGGCGAAGAGTAGATTTCACCAGACGTGACCTTTCCAGCTTAATGTTGAGATTCAATGTGCCTCTGACCATACGGTGATCACTGCCGGTTTTGACCCTGTTGATCACAGAGACATCATTGAATATTTGCTTCTTGGTCGTCATGATGAAATCTATTTCGCGTTTGTGACCGTTGGGGTGCAGCCACGTCCATTTTGTGGACGGCCGTTTTTTGAAAAAAGTGCTCTCAAACGGTGAAGGAAAACATCGTGAGGAAACCGGCATGTCCAAGAACTACAAATTCAAAAGACATGTGCCATCCACCAATCCGCCTTGGGTCCGCGTGGTGAATTATGACCCAATCACTCTCGCTTGAGAGTAGGCCAGTGTCCCAGCAGTGGGAACATTAGAAGGCTGTAATGATGATGATGATGATAGACTCTAGACTACCGATGCTTTCGGTTGTGTGGTATATAAGGTCATTCATTATCAACCTGACAAACTTAAAGGATGGGTTCCACACATAAAAAAAAATACTTGTACTTTTTTTTTCGTAACATTTTTTTTTTATATTATAAAAAATAACGTAATTCTGCTCAATAATAAGTTATCCTTGTTAGAAATCGAAAAGGCAGCGCTCGGCACGTGTCAGTGACCCGCGCGTCAATGAACCGCGGGCTAATAACCCGCGCGTCCTTAACCTGCGCGTGTCAATGACCCGCTACGGGGCGCGCACACTCGATTATTTTATTATTACGCCGCCTAACTCGCCGCGAAACGTAATCGATTTTTTTTTGTTTACTTGGGATTTTTAAGACAAAATGAACATTAAAAAAAATATTGGTACATTACGTATTTTTTTTAATGTGTTGAACCTATCCCTTAAGTTTGTCAGGTTGATAATGAATGACCCTGTATAATAGAACATAATAAAATAGAATTGATGGGATACACACTATATTATAAATGCGCAAGTTTGGATGTTTGTTTGTTTGGATAGATGTTTGGCTGAAATTTATAACTTAGATAATGAGCGGGATTATTAGGACATAGGCTTTATACCCCAAAAAAAGTACGGTTCCCGTGTTCCACACACAAGAGACACGGGCAACAGTTAGTATTATATATTTATTTTAATGTTCTCTTTTTCAGTTGCAATTCTTCTGGTGTGTGATCCACATGCTAATCATCGTATTCATGCCAGACTGCGCCTACCCTCGCTGGACAAGCGCGGTATTCCTTCCCCAAAACTTGTTTATACTCGTCCTATTTATAGACTTTTACATCAAAAACTACATCAGAAAACCCCAAGCCCAACAAATTGCAGACCTTCAGAAGGAAACATCGAAAAAACTGGATAATGGATTCGTAATTCCCACCAGTGATATAAATAAAAATAATATCAATACAAAAGCTAGTGATGGAGAGAAAAAAGTAGCAGAAAAATTGAATCTTTCAAAGAAAGATACAAAGAAACAGAACCAAATTCCTGCTGAGATCAAATCACAAAATAGGTCAAATTTACAAAACGGAGCGCAGAGTTTGCAAAGGGTAAATCAATTAAAGTTCTCCAAATCAAACGAATAACCCTGAAAATAGGCCAAGAAAGTATGGCAGCGGTCAAAATAATAAACATGGAAAATAATGGCAAATCCGAATAGGGACATGAAAAATATTAAGTTCATTGTAATTCACTGAACTCGTCATAGAAACAACCTCCGCACACGCAAAGTCATAGGTCTGTACAGATATAAGGGTTTCTGCTGCCGCTATGATGTTTAGTGGAGTCAAAGTGCAGCGGTACCGCGTATTCATGCGGTGTTTATCTAAATAGATCCTTAAATCTGCGTTTGTAAGGTTTTCAATGACAAAAAGAAGTTAAGAACCTAAAAACATAGTGCAAAAAAGTACTTAAGTGTAGGAAAATACTTCATTTTTATTTTTTTTGTCGAACTTTGATATCAAATGCGTCAAATAGAGTCAAATTATTATCAAATTACATGTTTCGGTATTCACTTCCTTCCTGTGGTTATTGACTTGAAAAAACAAAATAATGTTTAATTTTTCATGATAAAATTATAGCTTGAAATCACACTTCATACTTCATGAACTTGTAATTTTTTATTAATGCAACACAACTTGTGTGTTGTTTGTCGTTTCCGTCATATTATGTAGTTGAGCGAATTTAGATAAGACGGAAAAAACACAGAACTTACCAGTATAACCACATAATATGATACTATTTAATTTTATCCTGACACCACACAAGCAAAACCACGGCTGGCAGCCATTACTTAAAATAACAGTATCTACTAAATAGCAGATTAAACTAACCCCTTTACGTGTTTGATTGTAATAGCTTTTATTATTAATTATTTAATGTTAGTTCAATTATTTGAATAGTTTTATTTTGTGATTGAAAGAAAACTGTTTTAGTATGATTACCTTATATTAATTATTTATCTATTTAAATTGTACACAATGCTTTATTTTATAAAATGTACAAATCCTATTAAAAATAAATCCGAATGTTTGAATATTTGGGTTTTTTTTCTTTTGAAACTCTGTAGTGGCTGAACCGATTAAAATGAAACTTAGCAAAGTAATAGTTTTGGAATAGGATAACAGCTGGGCTAGTTTTTATTTAAGTACTTCATGAGCTGCGGGCAGAAGTTAGTTTAAGAATATTTAAAAAGTATTGTCTAAAAAATATAAATAATCAGAAAAATATATTTTCTCGAAAAATTAACTTATAAGTATGTTTTGCATGAAGTTCTTATTATTAAAAATCGTGCCCATGATTCCCTTCACCATTTTTCCATAATTATAGCCATTTTTTATTTTCCCATCAGAGAATGGTCGAGAGAACTCGTCCTGTATACTTTCGCGTGGTCACCAGTCACTCTCACTCGAGAATAGGTCAGTTACCCAGCTGTGGGAACATTAGAAGTCATGATAATGACGAGATGGCAAACCAGCATACATTTGTTGGAAAGCGGATACCGCCTATGAAATTTTGTAATGATTTAATAATGAAATATTTTGAAATTTAGAATTGCTAATGCGAGTAATACAAAACTACCGACTCTTTTAGATGTTTTTTATTATTTTTTTTATTTTTATAAATTACTTAAATATATTCGTGTTTGCTTACTGATAAATATCTGGTTTGCGTTTTATAAGTATTGTTTTTGAAATAATAATAGTGTAGTACAGGTGCGATTAGCCAGAGTGTAAAAATAATTTGTAAGTTAATAATTAAGTTATATCTCATGTAAGTGAATTTGATTCTTATGAGAAATAAAAATATTCTTAAACCTGAAATATATTATTGGCCGAATACAGCGCAATGGGGGACGAAATGATTTTTTATTGGGCCAAACTTTCGCGGCACGAAACGGCATAAATCTACCAGAGATTACTCACGCGTTATCATCCTGATACGTAGAGAAGAAATTATATGTACTCTGTCAAATGCATTATAAATAAATAAATAATGCTGGACAATCCACACAGCATCATCTAGCGCCAAGGTAAGCTGCTGTTAAACAGAGCTGTATTATGGGTACTAGATGAATAATATAATATTTAATACAATACAATACATACCTAGATCAATATTTTTTATTATATATAGTAAATACCCAGAACACCCGGAACAAATATTTGTAGATCGTTCAAACATTTGTCCCGAGGCGGGAATCGAACCTGAAACCTCTGCGTCGCAGGCGGACCTGCGCCCGCTGCGCCACATCGGTCGTCAATGCATTGACCATATATTTCACTGGTCATAATAACCAAAAGACGTCCACTGCAGCTGAACATAGCTCCCCCAAAGAGCATGATGACTGATCCTGAGCCTTCACCATCCACCGACTTACTGCGACCGCTTTAATGTTATCAGTCCATTTAGTGGGAGGCAATTCTTTTCGTTTTTCAGTTCGTGGCCGCCATTCAAGAACCTTTATTCCCTAGCGGTTTAACGGTTCTGCGAGCTTTGAGGCCTGCCCGCTGCCACTTCATTATCATCATCAATGGCATCTACGTCTATTGCAGACGGTTTAAACAGTGTCTGTATTAAATGCCACTTTTTTTTGTGAAAGATACTTATTTACACAGTAAAATTACGAACTAAAAATAATTATTCAGTAGGAGGTAAGTAGGCATACAAGTAATGAATTTTTTTAGCCAACACACTAGGATTCCCTGTGTTGTGGTTGGCTAGTCTCTTCCATGAGTACAGTACTTGCTAAATACATTTAATAAGTAGGTAGGTCATATTTTGATTACATATTACTTGGTACTTATAAAAATAAATTATCATCACTTCTTGAAGGTTATGGATAGAATGACTGATTTGTACCACGCGGGTGCGTCGGTAAGTGCGTGTACGTGCGAAAGTGTGAGTAGGTGAGACGACGGCTGACTTAGAATAGAATAGAATAGAAAAATATTTATTTAACGCCACACAATTAACATAAAAATAAAAATAACAATAAAAATTAAAACTTAAGTATTGTGACGAAAAAAAGGCAGCCACTCAGCATGTGCTGCAGACATAATGTGTCTGTAGCGCTGGTTTTCAGTGTAGCCTACGAGTAGTAGTAGCAGCAATTAGCTGCGACACGAGTCTTCAACTAGCTAATTATTAGTCTAAAAGCTACATCGGTGACTTTGGTTTTTCTACGGTTTTCCTAGTTTCAGTTTCGATAGCATAGTGAATACCCTTTGAACTGGAACACAGCAATGTAAACATTACTGATTTGCGGCTGAAATAAGTATGGCGATTCCGGACGAGCTCTATCACAAATAATTGACGACCGATGTGGTGCAGCGGGCGCAGGTCCGACGCGGAGGTTGCGGGTTCGATTCCCGCCTCGGGTCGAATGTTTGTACTATCTACAAATATTTTTTCTGGGTGGTATGGGTATTTTCTAAATATAAAAAAAAACTATCGATTTAGTGTATTGTATTAAGTATAATAATCAGTCATCTAGTACCAATAACACAGCTCTGTTTAACAGCAGCTTACCTTGGCGCTAGATGATGCTGTGTGGATTGTCCAGCATTGTTTACTTATTTAATTCTACATCTTGTTTTTCATAACTCAATACTAAGTTGCATTTGAATTTTATTACCTGTACCATAAGTAGGACATCTTAGGAGTCCTTACATCGCGTGTTAGCCCGTTTTGTCTGTCGGTCGATATGCCGCAGTGCTGTTTGGATCGGCTCGCGGTTCGCACGGCCGGTACCACTGTGCTCACTACTCAGTTCGAAGCTGTTGATTTCATTACGAACGGTGAGTTGCTTTTAGTTGTAACAAAAGTGACATGAATACCTTTTTATAGCAAGAACAAATTAGCCGGAAATCGGTGGATGTTTTTTCTTTCAGTGAACGTATTTTACGATTATGCAAAAAGTGGTTATGTTTACATCTGGTAAGCAATAATCAGAAAAACGTGACTCATAAACTATCGGATATCTCTACCAACGTTACCTTATTTACGTTATTTTATATAAAACAAAATATATATTTTGTTTGTTTCAGTGAATAACTCGACTATTTAATAACTAGATCGATAAACAATACAAAGAGCTTTCAGTTTTCTGTATAAAGTGCTACGAAACTGAAAATATTTGCTACGCGTCAATAACCAACGTTTTCGGGTGAAAAACTTACGTAAGTAAACAAAAGGATTTGTGCGCACTTCTCGCGACCATTCTTGTTTGCAGTGGGTCCTAAAAAGGCACTGTGCTTCTTTGACTTTTATGTTACGTAACTTATCTAACAAGCATGTTATAATACTATTTACCTACTTATTTTTAACAACACCAGAAAAAGTTAACGAACATTAAAGACAAAGAGACAAAATTGATACGATAGTTTTTGAAAAAGCAGAGTAATTTGTTTTCTTTTTTGTTATACTAGTAGAACGCCTCGCGGCTTTGTCCGCATTTAGTTTTTTAAACAAACTTTATCTTCCCGTTGCGTCTTCCAGGAGTTGAATTTTGGAAATTCCTTTCTTAGTGCACCTCCACATTTTGTGGGCTAAAACTATTTACTTTAGTGCGTTGAATTTTGAGTCAGTAATTTTTTTTTTAATATTTATTCTGATTAATAAAAAAATATGTAGATATGAATGTAAATTAAGATTTACTTTACACGAAACAAATCATAAAAAAGGCTATTCTAACGGCCTACAAATTAGTTTAACTAAGAGAAAATTACGTGAGACGTGAGACTCACATGAGACTTTCCATCTAACGTCTCAGGGTGGTAACACGCAAGTGATATCTATGATGTTGCATGCGTACATAGGCTACGGTAACCGCTGACCATCAAGTGGGCCGTACGCTTGGTTGCCACTTTAGTGGTATAAAAAAAAAACGTTTTGAATCTCGTATAATATGTCAGTTACATAAATCAATCTTGACACAGCTAATTAGCAACCAACAACAACGCCAAAGTAAACAAACTAATGATTTTAACATTTTCATAATAACAATTATGTAAAAAGCATTCGTCCAAGCTACGAAGTGAATAGGAAAACACTAAAACGTTATAAATATTTAAGTAGACACAACACGCAAAGGGGGACGAAAATCATATGTTATGAGAAGCGATATATAACCGCTGAACTTTGACCTTTGACAGCTGTCATCAAAAATGAGGATACCTTTAATTTGAGTCAGGTGCAGCTAGTCTGGGATGAGTAGATCATAAGATTTAACACTTTGAAATTTGACAGCTGTCATTAAAACATTATATTATTTTATGCGTCAAACGTGCCAATAATATCAAAAAGTTAATAATATAAAAAAATGCTGTCAAACTCAAGATGTTGCCAATGTCTAGCAGTGGACTGGCCAATGACAGTCAAATTGTGTTACTTACGGACAAAAAATCTGGTTATTTAATCACTGAACAACGAAGTCTCATCAGTCCGGTCATCGGACTAACTAACAGAACTTATTACTGATTCTAGGCCTATCAGAAGGGTGTATGGTTCTCTATGTCTCTATCTTTGTCAAATGATATTAAAAAACAGTTTGACTTACGGCAAATAATTATCATCGGCGGTCACATTAGCTAATAAAATCGCGTAACAATAACATAACGTAAGATAATTGCATGATCCAGTAAGCAATAAGTCATAAATCATAAGTAGCAATATTGAACACTTGGTCCGCCCTGACTTTTTTCCTGAAAACTTTTTCGTTTCACTACGACCTCTAGAAGTTAAGTTTCAGACCAATTCAGGCGACCATATTGTTTGTCTGTTAGTTAGGCAATAACGCAACGATTATTTGATTTTCTATTTAGAAGTGTGGCTTTCATTCTATATAATAATATTATGAAATGAAAGCAACACTTCTAAGGACATCACACATCACAATCTGAAAATGCGATTCAAAATATTATTTATCGCCCATAATATTCATAGCGTTCAACATTTTCAGTCGAGATTAAACTAGAATTGTGGAAAGCAGTTAGGTACGTCGTTTGCCAGCTTATTAAAAAAGACACAACTAAATTCTCCAAAAATTTGATTGCAGTTCAATTCGATGATTCTATTTAGTCGATTATAAAAACATGCAACCTGGCAACACCGCAACGTGGTATTTTGGACAAACTTCTGTCATTATATTAGGTTTTTCAATTTTTTTATATGATAATCATGTTTTGAAAATAAATATTACTATTTGATTTTGCTCACTGCTACTTAGCCGCAGTAGATACATACCTTAAAGAAGCTTGTTGTTTTATGTAGGGCAACGTTTGACATATGATAATGACAGTTTCAGAATTAAAACAACATTACAAATACATTGAATTTCAACAAAGGGCATCGTAATACTTTCATGAACGTTTGAAAAGAAAAATCTACATTGAATTGAATCGACGGAATAACCTGGTTTTCATACGTGTAAGGCATTAGTATAGGATAATAACATTTTTTTCACTTAAGGGTCACTTGGTTTGGGTGCTTTTAGTTAAAGTTAACTATTGATTAAAGTTGTCGCTAAGTTTTCTAAAAAAAAGCTGTGGTTGGTCGTCTTCGAACCCACGACTTTAAGGATCTGGAGGCGTTAACATCAACAGACTGCCGTGCTCTTATGCACAAGCTATCACACAAACCGACGCAAAATATAATTTATTTATGCAAACTATAGCTAGAAGGGTCAACCACAAATGACAATGCACTACTATGAATTAAATTAAAAGTTATATTAATGATCTAACATCCAGGGTTTATTTTAAATGTTACGGCTAACATATAACTGGGTATAGAAATATGGGGACCTTTATACAACCTCCTACCAAAGCTAAGAAAATGTTTAAGTGGTGGATCTTCCGAAAAATGAGGTATTCTTCGTAGTTCAAATAATTGCGTAGCTTGTACAGGCTCTGACACAGATTTATATATAAAAATATAGGTATATTTTTATAAAAAGTCATGCGTTTTTATCAGTAATAAATAATATTTCAATAAAAAAACTGTTTAGCAGCTTACGTGATTTTTCCAAGCGTAATCATAAGTATTCGTAAGATAGTCAAACACCCTTTGGAGATTTACCCTTTCAGAAACTGAACTCGGAAGGAAAGAGAAAGTAAGAAAGAGAGTGAAAGAAACAGCGGCGTGTCTTGTAATAAATTATAAATAATTTGAGTGAGCAAAAAGTGTCGCAATGCGGTTGCAGTGAAGATCTATTCGGGTTTAACTAATCGTTGGCGAACTTTCAAGGACCTGTGTTACCTGTCTGGTCTTGGCAGTTTTCGTGGATTTTTGGTCTGAATTTTATGTATCACGAGCTGACCCACGCAGATTC
The DNA here is from genome assembly GCA_951394395.1 of Colostygia pectinataria. NCBI lineage: Eukaryota > Metazoa > Arthropoda > Insecta > Lepidoptera > Geometridae > Colostygia > Colostygia pectinataria. Next base: position 11,387,043 of record OX596353.1, on the reverse strand, counting down.
ACTCGTGTTTATAAGCTATCCCACAGAAAGAAATATCTTGAATCTTGAATCTTGAAGAATATTTTTTTTCGAGGTTAAAAGTAGCATAATATTATTGCAGGACTTAAGCCATCTACATTCCAAACATTACAATCTGTTAAGTCGTCACAGAGATACGTACACACGCTCACACACCCACTTTCACATTTATAGTATTTATATTTAGCAGGATAACAAAAACAGTAGAACAAACCAATGGTTCACAGTCTTACCATCAGTCGTGAAAAAGAGAGCTTCTGGACGGAAGCCGCGCCGGCCTGTGCCGGCCTGTCTCAAAATGCCGAGATCTCAAAATGATGAACAATTTCCGTCTTTGTGCAGAAAAGCTAGTGCCAATTATTCATAGATATTTTAGATCCAAGTGTGTAAAATGTATTTCTATAACTAATTTCTAGGAAACAAAATGTTTCCTTGTCAATTCGAAACACCTACAATAATAATGAAAACAATTTTACCATTAAACTAATTGTGTTTGTGCCTATACTCGTATATACAAAAAAGCTTACTACGGGATTTCGAACCTTATGGCATTTTTCTATATAAAAATGCAAAATTCTGTGCGATTGTGTGTGAATGTATGTTACCACGTATCTCCGTGATAAAATTTACTGCTCCTGTGGGATAACATAAAAACTGCAAAATCGCGGGTGAATCCGCGTGATTCAGCTTGTGTTTAAATAAATTGTTTTATGTAGTTTAGTGGTAGCTGATGTATATTTTATTAGAAGCTGCACCCACGTAGTTTCAATTTGTTTTTTTTAGTGGCAAACAAGCGTACGGCCCACAAGATGGTAAGCGGTTACCGCAGCCTATGGACGCTTGCAATACCAGAGGTATCACTCGCGGGTTGCCATCTTGAGGCTAAGATCGAAAGCCTCATGTGCCAGTAATTTCACCGGAAACGATACCCTTCACACCGGAATACAGCAATGCGAGCATTACTGCTTAGCGGCAGAAATAGGTATGGGTATGGTGGTAGTCCTTCCCTGGACGAGCTCTATTACGTAAATAAAAGTCATTTTATAAATAAATATCCTGAATCTTTCACTTAAGTGCTAAAAACAACGGTTAAAATACTGTTACAAACGAACAAATACAACAAAAATTCAAAAAAACAATATTTTTGTAATAAAATAATAATTTATTGAGGATAGTTAGAAAGTCGACTGAAATTCACTCTCTTTCATAGAGCCATTAGTAGAGGTTTGTAGGAAATTGATAGTTTCGTTTTGTTTAGCGCGTCATTCTTGACCTTGTTTTATTTATAACTGAGCTCTAAATACAGGGTTTTTCATTATAAGTGCATAATATTCAAGAAATAAAAGTGCGATCTGTCACCTTATTGAAAAAAGGGTCCTCGAGGGGACAAAACTAGGTGACAGATGGGAATAATCCAAATAGATTCCTCACACAAAAAATATATATACACCTGTTTTGTTTTTTTTACATTATGTTTAAAAAACCTAGAGTAAATCGATAAAGTTTATCCAGTCAATCATTAGTTATTTGTTCTATAGAACTAACAACATCTTGTTCATAGAACTGTTACAACTTCTTTATACATGTTGTCCTAAGATAGAACTACTAAAACAAAAACTGTCCTATTTGTTCTATAGAACTAATAATACGGGACGGTATACTTAATTCACCTGGGGTGGGGTACACTAAGTACACTATTTAGTAGACTTTATTATAAAAAATAAATAATGCTGGACAATCCACACAGCATCATCTAGCCCCAAGGTAAGCTGCTGTTATACAGAGCTGTATTATGGGTACTAGGTGACTGATATATATTTAATACAATACAATACATAGATAGATATTTTTTATTATATATAGAATATACCCAGAACACCTGGAACAAATATTTGTAGATCGTACAAACATTTGTCCCGAGGCGGGAATCGAACCCGCAACCTTTGCGTCACAGGCGGACCTGCGCCCGCTGCGCATCGGTCGTCGTATGCACTTAGGTATAAGGTTGTCAACAAAAAGCTTCTTTGCTCATTGAAACAGCTAAATGCATGAGAGCCGAAATCGGCCGGCGCCGGCAGTACTACAGGTACTATACTAACATAGAAACCTAGGTCAAATCTAACACATCACCTAAACACTTTGATCATTCAAACATAATTTACTTTCTAGACTAGTATTGTTGCTATCTCTAAGCTGTATACACACCCTTCAGTACCTACGAGCCTTATGTAGGCGGACATCATTACGTTAGTTGAGTTTCTAATGCGACTTATGTAAGTGACTTTAAATCGCGTATAAAAATTAACTTTCTTCGTGAAAACAAAGCGTTTCACGAAAAAAGGAATTTTTAATTTTAGAAATTTCTTTACATGAAAAAGTGTGAATTGGGATCAGATTTTGTAAATGTAAAGTAAATAATTTTTCAGTTAGTAGTTATTAAAATTACGAAATCTGTTTCCGCCTAACAGATTTTTAAGATTTTAGATGAAGTTTTATTGAAAAGAAAAAAAAACTGTTGCAGATTTTTTATATTAATAGAGGTAAATTTTTATTTTATTTTTATTAATAATCTGATAAACTAACAAGATAACGATACATGGTAGGTTGAAAGTCGCTGTCTTCGGTCGCGTTTCAGTCAAACTGGAATCAAACGCTAACATCTTGGCCTGCTCCCGATTCGTACTAAGTACACCGTCAATCGGCGTAACAATAATGTCATTTCAAACATTGACCGATGGTGGATTTGCAAAAGGGTTGCCATAGTGTTAGATAAAAGTTTACGCAAATATTCTTGAAATGAATAAATGAATAAATGAATGAAGAGTATTTTTCGGAAAGAATCTTATGCAGAAGCATTACAAGGTAATTGTCTGCCAGTAATTAAGTTGTTGTGACTAATGATGAATATCTGTGATAAAATATTTGAATACTTTGTACGTTTAACACCTACCCAAACTAGGTTTTTTATTGTAAGTAGGTATTAAGTTAATTTATTTATAAAAAAAATACCCTAGTCACATGTTATGGGCTATAACCATGGTTAGAGCCGTTGTAATTTTAATTTATCGTATGAAGTTCTTTACGGTAAAAAAACCTCAGCAATGACCGCCCTCATCGTTGTCGTACCTACGGATAAGGGAATTTTAAATAAAATAAAATACTAGTCCCTGCTTTGTCTATTAATTTTATTTTTTCATTCAAACATTATTATCTTGCTGCTTCAATGTGAATTTCGGAGTTTACACTGTGGACATTGTCAGTCAGCCAGTAACGCAATGATTTTATATATTTAATAGATGGTTCTTTGGGGTAAGTAAATGGTTTCTACGTGGTAACCCTAGCAGTGAAGTAAATCAAGGCTTTGTGTTCGCACAAACTTATTCCAACAAAAAGTCGTAACGCTTTGCAAATCGTAATTTAACTATGCATTAGAAGTGTATAGAAAGCTTCATTGACGAGGTAGCTAATGCCTTTTGAATTCCTTGAAGGGCAACTCTACTCGCACACCATTCAATCGATTGCAAACTAATCTTGTTTAGTGGCTGCTTTTCATTTGTTTTTAAGTGTATTTGCATGCTGTTTAACAACGAGTCTCTAATTGTGTTTATATTATACTTATTTATTATTTATATTTTTAGTACTATTATTTATAATATTTTACCACATTAATATTTATAATTCGATCGAATCCGCAATGAGGAAATCCGTAGAAGAACCAAGGTCACCGACATAATAGCTTTTAGAATTAGTAATTGAAGTGGCAATGGGCAGACCATATAGCTCGCAGAACCGATAACCGTTGGGGAATAAAGGTTTTCGAGTGGCGACCACGAACTGGAAAACGAAGTGTAGGACGGCCCCCCACTCGATAAACCGATGACATTAAAGCGATCGCAGGAAGTCGGTGGATGGTGAAGGACCAAAATCGGTCGTCATGGCGCTCTTTGGGGGAGGCCTATGTCTATGTATGCCTATGTATACGTCTATCGGCTGATATTATGATGATGATGAATATTTATAAATTTTGATCTCTGTATGTTTGCTGTATTTCGCAAAATTATAGTTTTATATCAAAATTTCGATAACCAAGTTAATTCTGGAGACAAAGAAGCCGCCCAAAGGCCTCCGCTATGGCCAAACAAATTTGAAAAAGCCGGGACCAACTGCTCAAGGTGCTCTCCTAAACACGGGAGCCCTCATTTGAAATTGCCACTGGCGGTCACTCATCCAAAATAATGACTACGCGAAACAGTGCTTAACTTCGTTGATCTGCTAAGAACCATTTTCCCAGTTACGTCACGAGCGCTTCAAAGTAAAAACTTAATTCGATTCGATTATGATCTTAAAGTACAATTTTCGCTAAGTTTGGGGTAAAAAGCGCTGTTTAAAAATGTTCGCTAATTTTTAATTTACCTATTGTTAATAATCATGTAAATTGTAAATGACTTCATTCCGTGCTATTGGCTCGTTGGGTCAGTAGACCAGTCGTACGATCGGTCATTTACAGCTGAATCCATACAAGTTCTAGACTTCACTCTGACCTCACTGTTGACAGGTTTAAAATTTAGCCTACTTTCGCTAGACCACAGAACATTATTAGTACTACGGCTAGACGAAGGTCTTGAGCTATTTTTCTGTTACTTTCTAGTGAAGTAGGTAGTGTAGTATTGAAGGAATGTCACACAAATATTATAAATGCGAATATTTGCTCGGTACACCAGCAGAGCCACAACGTTAGAATCCGATCATTATTTATATCATAAAATGAGTGGATAGATGAATGGAAAGATGCATAATTTTTTATTTTTTTTTATTTATTTAAACAACAACAACAAAACAAGTTGTCTTACATTAAAATTACAATTTGTAGGTGGACAATTTTGAGCACAAATTATCATAATAATAATAGTAAGTATTATACCACTATCTCCCACCTTAGGTAAACCTGTGTTGTGGGAAGATAGACTCCTTCGTCCATGTCCAATAAAAGTAGAAACCAAAAATTCTTATTTTAGCATGCATAATTTGATAGATTCCTATAATGTACATACCTCATAAGTTAAATAGATTTAGGAACATGCATTTAATTTAGATAGCATTTAAGCAAATGTGTAAAAAAGTGTAAGAATTGTAATAATATATTTTTTATATATATATTTTTATGCAGTTTCACTTATTAAGTAGAATTGGTAATTAAAATGATAGGTATATATTTGTATTTTTTTTTTAATGGGTGTATGTTACTTAATAACTCGATATACACTGAATCGATTTAGTAGAATTTTAAAACATAGATAGATAATGACCGAATAGGGGCCACGCCATGTAAAAGATGTCGCGGCTAACACCTAGTAATTATAAAAAACTAGCTGTTGCACGCGATTTCGTTCAGTCGTTATCATGTCGGTCCCGGATTTTTCAAAGTTGTTAGATGACAGAGGCCTTCGGGCGGCCTAGAAACTCTGTCACCCGAGTTGGCCACTGACTCATACGAACGAACAAACGAGTGGTTATCATGACAGAGGCCTTCAGGCGGCTTAAAAACTCTGTCACCAGAGTTAGACACTGACTCATACGAACTTACTTATGTACGTGGTTATGGAAACAAGTAGCAAACATCCAAACATCTAAAATTTAGGATTTGAAATTATTAGTGTGATGTATTAAAAAATCTTGGCAACCCTGGCTGACAAACGTCCGAATAACAATTAGCGCACATTTATTGGGGTGCATTAAAAATGGAATTCCCAACTTTATTTTTTCTTTCTATACAAAAATCTTATAATTAAAATTATAATAAATGCAAATGATTGCGAGCAATACTCACTAATAAGCGATAAGCATTAGTTGACACGAACTAACGTTATTATTACCAATCAATTGCTATTACTTGTTGGCAATTGGCACGCCGTAATGACAGAGGAGTTAATAAATAAGCGTGTTGCATTTGATGACCTATGGAACCAGGAGTTGAATCATGACAGCCTTCTGTGTTCCCACTGTTGGGTCACTGGCCTACTCCGGGCGAGAGTGTTTGGGTCTCAATTCACACCGGACCCAATTGGTGGATGGTACATGTCTTTTGAATTTTTAGTTCTTGGACATGCCGGATTCCTCACGACGTTTTCTATAGTACAGTTATATCAGTCATATAATACCCATAACACAACTGTATGATGCTGTGTGGATTGTCGAGCATATTTTTTTTTGGCAGGTATATATACAACTATACAATTCAATTTTGATTATATTCAATTAATTTATTTCATTATAACATAGCAGTAAGTACAGCAAAGCGTTACAAAAAACAGTCAAAGAGATATAAATTATTAAGATAAACTAAATTATTTTAATTAGGTATACCTACGTTTACAAGTTTAGATACTATGTGATATACCGAAGTAAAACATTTTCACCTAAAACCCTGAATAAGTTTGGATTCGACCAAACTCGAATTGGCGCTATTCTCAGAGTAAATCGTAGTTAATCGCGAGTAAACTGACAGTTTACTTGTATTTGACATTTCTTATTCCGCGGAATACCTAGTTATTTCAAAGTTCAAAAGAACCAAAAGACTTAAAAGGTTATGTTAATATTCAAAATATGAATGATTGCAACTAAAACTTTTTTAATCCATTAAGAAGACGTATTTAAAAAAGCATGGTATCAAAACACGGTTTTCATTTAAAAAGTCACTGTCAAAAGTAGAATCTTGCCTTTGAAATAGATTTTACGTTTTTTTGCTGATAAGAAAATTTTAATACTTATTTCAGGTATAATAATCATCATGAGCTACTTTAAGAAAGTGGAAAAATAATTAGATAAACTAAAGATAACAATAAATTGTCTAAAGCAATATGTTTGTACGTTTAGGTATTTTAAATGATATTCCGAAGTAAAACCTTTTCATCTAAAACCCTGGTTAAAAACACTAAAAAGGTTTTTTAATATTCAAAATAAGAAGTAATGCAACTAAAACTTTTTCAATTATCAAAGAAGGTGCTACAAAAAAGTATGGTATTAAAACACGGTCTTAATTTAAAAAGTCACTGTCAAAAGTTGAAACTTGTCTTTGAAATAGATTTTATGTTTTTGTTGCTGAAAATAAATAATATTTATTTCAGGTGACCATCATCACTGACATCACCATGAGCTACTTAGAGAAAGTGGATCGTTATTTGGACTCCCTGAAGGTTGGGAAAAGTAAGTTTAATTGTAAAATATTTAATTTTGTTTATGTTTGTTACGTCATGTCATCACATTAAGTGGATTGTCCACGTCCAGCAATATTTATTTATTTATTTATATACGAGCTTACCCGCGTTTTTGTAGTTTTTATGCTATCCCACAGAAACAGTACATTTTTCCAAGATAAAATGTAACCCATGTGTTATTCCAGGACTTTAGCCATCTACATTCCAAATTTCATCACAGTCGGTATAGTTTACACGGAAATACGTGGTAGTAACAAACATACACACACACACACACACCCACACACACACAGACTTTCGCATTTATAATATTAGTAGGATTATCAAGCGTAAATTTGTTCTAATATATCTACTACCACGTTGTAAAAGTTCTCTCGACGGATCTCGACCATCGTGAAGCAGTTTGTAATTCGCAAAGACAATTTAGTTCAAAAAAGCTCCATTGCGCATCAAAACGGCTTACTTCACGATGATGAATTAATTCATATTGTATGTTTAATAGAATATTTACTAGCTTTTATTGTGTCTTGATGAAATGAGCACTGGTGGTCTAGTAGTAGTGACCCCGCCTTCAGATTCTGTCGTGGGTTTGAACCCGGTCGTGCACTGATGGATTATTCTATGCGATACACCGAATAGGCTATAAGCTTGTTCATTCTCATCGGTGCTCTGTTCCTCATGATCCTTGGACCATGTGCGCAATGATAGCTCTCATCAAAACAAATAATCGAGAGGAAATCGGCATGTCCAAAAACTAGAAAATCTAAAGATATGTGGCATCCACCAATCCGCATTGGTTTCACGTGGTAAGACCCAATCACTCTTGTTCTTTTTCTGGGACTTTGAGTAAACCATAGTGGAAACATTAGAAGACGTACGGCGCAGTACCACCCGTTTCTTGTGAGTATACCACCCATTCGCACCAAGCGCCTACAGCTCAACATTTATTATGCCAATTGCCAAGGAGTATAATACTCTGCCGTCTTCTGTATTCCTGACAATTACAATTCGGGCCTCTTCAAGGCTAGAGTGAACAAGTGTCTCATAGACCTTCGTGCTCCACCGTCGGCCATATCATCGATTTCCACCAGGCGAGATCATGGTCAAACGAAGGTCTATTCATGATTAAAAAAAACTGTGATCATGTATTGTGTACTATTATGGTTAATAAATGTATGCCTACTAGGTTCGTGTTTCTAAATAAATGAAATTTAAATTACAGGTGCACTGGTCGACTCCTGGTTTATGATGTCCAGTCCAGTGCCTATCATCTCAGTGGTTGTGGCGTATCTCATACTCATCCGCATCGGTCCAAGGATCATGAAGAACAGAGCACCGATGAGAATGAACAAGCCTATAGCCTATTACAACGCGTTCCAAGTGTTATTGGCTGCAACTCTTTGCTATAAGGTAAGTATGTAAGAATATGTAAGTTAAAGTGGCAGTGGCATTATAGACTGCAGAACCGATAAAGGTTCTCGAATGGTGACAGCAAATTGAACAATGAAGTGTAAAACAACTCGATTGACCGATAGCATTAAAGTGATCGCAAGAAGACGGTGGCTGGTGTAGTCTCAAAATCGTCATTGCGCTTTTTGAGGCTATTTCAAGCAATGGACTTCTATCGGCTAATACGATAAAGTAAATAAGTAATTTTTTTTAAGTCAGCCAACTCTGTTTAGGTAGTTAATTATCACCCTAATAGGCCGCCCGAAGGCCACGGAACAGCACAGTGCTTAACATCGTTGATAGTATAAACAACTTAGCCACGAGCTACGATACAGCTACGGCACGAGCTTTTAAAACGATTTAATTTTTTAAATACTTAATAAATAAATAAATAATACTGGACAAACCACACAGCATCATCTAGCCCCAAGTCAAGCAGAGCTTGTATTATAGGTACTAGGACTGTTATACTTAATACAAAACAATACATAGATAGGTATTTTTATTATACATAGAAAACGCCCAGAACACCCGGAACAAATATTTGCAGATCGTACAAACATTTGTCACAAGGAAACCTGCAACCTCCTGCGTCACAGGCCCGCCGCGCCACATTGGTGGTATAACTTTACTATTGTAGTGTATTTGTAGTGATTAAATAGTGTTCAGGTACATGTAAGTGTCGATGTGGTGAATGTGCCAACTACCGGGTTGAAATACGGAAATACGCTTTCAGATCTGAAAGTAGTCCACTAAATTGGATATAGCATGACGGTTCCTAATTCATTGTGCAAGTGAATAATTTCAATCATAGGTCATCACGGTTCAATGACTCGCGTTCCACTTTAGAGTAGTTCGTGCCGACGAATTTTAAACCCACGCCGGGTAAATTGTTCTAGGGGCTTTCGTTGACCAATAAGTAAGCCTTGTTTCCGTAGCATCATTATGAACATCATCATTATCATCCATAGGCTGACTTGACCCATACTCCACCCACTTTTAACGACCGATGTGGCGCGGTGGGTTGTTCCCACCTCGGAACAAATGCTTGTACGATCTGCAAAATTAAATAGTTGTTCCGGGTTTAATAATAATATAAATATCTATTTATATTAAATAGATATTTTTATCTATGTATTGTATTAATTATATCAGTCATCAGATCAGTGACCAATTCTGAACAGATTTTTTAGGTCGCACGAAGGTCTCTGTCTAACAACTTTGAAAAAGCCGGGACCAACTGCTTAACGTGCCCTCCGAAGCACGGGAGCGTATGGACGTCTTTTGCATTTATATAGTTCTTTGTAACCACGCGCTGCAAGATTTGTCTCGTAATCTCAGTTACCTGGTTACTATACAACTGAGTTTCGACAGTGATAAACGTTGGCAATCCTAGCTAGTCTAATAATGGACAGTAATGCACGTCACCACAAACGCTGCCATTTAGTTCAATTAATTTCATCATCATCCCGATATCATGACATCATAATCATGGGAGTGTTCCCACAGCTGGGACACTGGCCTACTTCCGAGTGAGAGTGATTGAGTCTTAATCCTCCACGCAGATCCAATGCGGATTGAATGATGGTTACACGCATGAATTCATTGTTCTTGGACAAGCCAGTTTTCTCACCATGTTTTCCTTCGCGTATGAGAGCTATATTTATTACTAGCAGTCCGTCCCAGCGTCGCGCAGGTGCAATGAAACCGCACCCGTGCAAAGCCGGGGCAAGTCGCTAGTAATAAATATAGCCTATGTCACTCAGGGATAATGTAGCTTTCGAATGGTGAAAGAAGTTTTGAAATCAGACCAGTAGTTTTTGAGTTTATTCGTAACAAACAAAAATACAAAAATATAAATTTTCTCTCTTTATAATATTATATTATTATTATTATTAGTATAGACTAGCGACTCGTCCCGGCTTTGCACGGGTGCTTAATCATTGTACCCGTGCAAAGCCGGAGCAGTTAATTTCGCAAGTTATTGAATATAATATTTTGAAACTGATAAATTTTGTACACGTTATTCAGGTCTTCAATCTAAACATCTTCAGAGACGGTATTATCTACGCGGGCTGCCGTTTTCCATCGAGTACGCAGAACGTAATGGTAAGTAAAGGGTTTAGGTTTAGTAATTATTTATTTTTGAATGCACAAAATGCCGTTAGACCGTTCGAAGATCTGTTACAGCTTTGCCATGGCTTTAGAACGGATCTAGTTAAATACTAAAATCTAAAACTATTACTATTCCCGAAATGTCTTGAATAATAAAATGATGACCCCCACTGGAATTACACAAACAGTATCGGTAATCTTACGATGAACCGATGACATTAACGGTCACTGAATCGGTGAAAGAATCGGTAGTCTAGGCGCTCTATGAGGAAGGCATGTGTCCAGTTATGAACGTTTATCTTCTGATGATGATGATGATGTATCTGTAAAATATTAATTAGAAACTGATTTAGCTGCCGAGCTTGCATAGGCACGTTTTTGTATACGGAGTAGACAACAATCAAACTTGTTAAAGAAAACTAGTAATTTTTCTGTATATTCCGTAAAGGATAGAGATAATCTACGGAGCTAGTGGGGTAGTTGTCATTATGAATTTATGATTCACATATCCCTGGTTTTCCCGCTATTGGTTCTATCATTATAACCCTTTGATGCTATTAGGTATATCAGTGTTCCTTGGTATTTAAGTCACTAATATTCACTCACTATTTTTTTGTTTCTAACATTTTAGTTACTGGACCTCGGTTGGTGGTACTTCTTTGCAAAGTTCACTGAACTACTAGACACAGTTTTCTTTGTGCTAAGGAAGAAAAATAAACAGGTAAGTGTTTTATTTAATATAATATTGTTAACGAATCAAAGCGAAAACAACTATAGGTACTCATATAGGTATAGGTACTCATATTACAATACGTTAGACAAAACTCCTGAAATAATTTATTGAATACTAGCGTGCGGCCTATTTTATGTGTTACTATGATAAAAGTTATCTCCTTAGCTTAAGTAACAATGATTTTTTAGGTTTTCAAATTCCTTGAGACGTTACGTCATGCATATATAAAATAACTAATTAACATCTCACCCCATAACATAACATAGCACACCTAACAATAACATGTAGTCACAGGATTCTCTGTATTGTATCATAAACTGCAAGTACTATGATCAAATATAAGGATCACTTTGAAACGTCTTACGAGCTAGGTAAATTTACGCCAGTTTCAACGCGCCTATGCGAAATAACTGGCAACAACACCGACTGGGTTCCTGGTACCGCCACCGCCACATCCAGCCAGACCCAGAACAACTATTAGCAGATCAGGAAAACGTTTGTCAGCAATAATTGACTCTTGAACTAGGTTCCCGAACTGTTCAATATTTTTATCAACTCAGCACGTGATGCTGTAATACAAAATCTATTTCTATTCCAGATTACGTTCCTCCATGTCTACCACCACGTTGTAATGGCACTCTACTCCTGGAGCTACCTCAAGTTCGCGGCTGGCGGAGAAGGCGCTGTCTTAGCTCTCCTCAATTCAATAGTGCATGTGGTCATGTACACATACTACCTCCTGTCTGGACTGGGGCCACGGTTCCAGAAGTATCTGTGGTGGAAGAAATACGTCACCAAGATGCAGCTGGTAAGCTTCTTTAGAGGTTCTTGGTTGGCCAATAGTACCAAATAGGATGGTGTCTCTGAATTTATTGTATTTATCAAGCAATATAGCACTTGAGAATCATTTAATTTTAGTTTACCGTAGTTTTAATATATATTTTTTTCAGTTTCAGTTTCTGTTGATGCTTGTGTACTGCGCATGGACGCACTTCTCCCCTCGCTGTCAGTATGCCGCTGGCTTCACTTACTTTATCTGCTCCAACATCACAATATTTCTTTTCCTATTCCTCAATTTTTATACCAAAAGCTATAAAAGGAACAAAGACATCGAGAAAGAAATCAAAGACGAATACGCAAAGAGCCGTAATGGTGTCAAAGCCAATGGAGTCCACACTAATGGTTTTGCAAAAGAAGCAAAAGAAAACGGGGTGACAGGCAAAGATAACAAAGATAAAGATAGCGACGATGCTAAGGATGATATTCCATACGAAGTAAATAAAGCTTGTGGAGATTACATAAAAGATGGAAAAGTTTTTATAACAAGACGCACCGCTAAAGCAGCTTATGGCCCAGAATACGATTTTGATAGTTTAATAAAGAAATGATGCGACAGGGACTTCCAAAGTTCTACTGAGACTGATTTTGTGATGATGATGGCTTACAACAGCTATGAATGTTAGTGTTAAGAGTGAATAGGTCATTTGGGGCTGATTCAAACGTTTGTAAAAGGAAACAAAGAGGACCATTTGGTGCTTATAGTGTGTTCTTAGGATTTGTTATAATTTGAATAAGCCCTAAATTTTATAATAAGAACAATAGTCAAAATTCTAAATCAACGCATATCGTAGCTGATAATAATGTTGCAAGTGAAATTAAAAACAATAATAAATTGTAATAATGGAACGATACGCTTTATAAAAGAAACTATTACTTGTAAATTGCCAACCGCACAACTGTATTAAGATAGTGTTTTAAGATTCGTCAGTTGCCTGAACATGTAAATTTTTACACTGCTGAAAAACCAACGCAATGCTTATAATTCTGATTCTGATCAATTAAATTGATTTCAATTTAATCAAATAAGTTTCATCCCTGGACTACGATAATTTATTTCAAGTAAGTCAATTATGTTGACATCAAATTCGTCCAGAATAATTATAATGTATATAATTTAATGAGTTGTATAATTATAAGGCGTGACATAAAATGGACATTGATGCTGAGTTTTTCACACTTTTTAAAATTGTCTTCTTTCATCTTCCATTTTGCAAATAGGGTAGCATTATAACCATATTTTTTTGAAAAAATATGAAAAACAATTTAATTATTTAAAAGTTATGCCAGAACACACGGCAAACATTAATTATTAAATAATTCTTTGAGTATTTTTTTGTTGTGTCCATTTTATTGTAAAGATAAAAATAAATATATAAAAAGGCAAATAATTAAATTGCGTAAGCGTTTGGCTTGTGGTTTTTCTTGCACGATTTTTTAATGAAAATTTTCTATTTGAGTAAAATTCCAAAAAAATTATATAGTTATGTTCATACAAGAAAAGCTACTTGCTTAAAATATTTTAATACTTTGTAGTGTGTAAGTGGAATATAAAAAAAATTTGTCTCGTTTGTATCAGGGTGTAAAAAACTTCCTTTCAAAACCTCAAGCCTTTTTTGAGTGAAACAGCAAAATTACTTTTATATTTATCTAATGTTACTTACTTTGATGCGCTTAATTAAAGATAATGATTTATATATTGGTATGAGCAGTAATTTTATTTGATTTTGTATTCAAGATACAGTACTTGCACGAGTTTCCTTTTTACAGTATCAAACAATAATACAATATAAAATTATTCACTTGGTATTCAGATTTTCAGTACTAAATTGCACTACTTTGGGTTTAAGCGATTCCGTCATGACGGGGTTTAAATTTTAGTTAAGTAAATCAATAATTTTTACACCCTGTGCTGGTCGTATCAAAATTAACATCATTTGACACGACCAATTTGAACAACCAACAGCATTGGTAAAAGCAGAGTATGGCGAGTCGTATTTTTTGTGCTAAAGTATAATTAAAATTAATTAATTTGATCATTTAAATTTGGTTTATGCTAAAAACATCTTTGGTATAGTCAGAGCACGGTCTCATCTGGCGTTTTTTGATTAGATTACTTAAGGTTCTTATTTAGATTAGGATACAAAATGTTCTTTTGCCATATCCTTATGTTACAAGTACATATTGGGGAATCAACTGTTTTTCTGAAACACAGTGAAAACTAACTCGGAAACCAGTGAATCACTACTGTGTCAACATTTGTATTTGTGGTTAATAATATTTAAATCTATTTGTATTTGTTTGCGGCTGACTGTTTGCCCCAGTTAGCACACATTACTATTTTAGATGGAGTTGTCACACTACGCGTATAGTACCTACGTGCATAGTTTTCTCATTTTAGTAACTCAGGAATACAGTCGGCTACAAACTATGATAGATGAGACCTTGTTCATACGGACGAAAAAATATAATACACCATTGGTTCAAATAATATTGCGTAGCTACTGCCACCATTAATTTGCATTTTATGTTTTTTATAACGATTCGTTTGCTGTTTAGATATGGTGCAACTTGCACAAAAATATTTAATGGTGATTAGTAGTTAATCCTGATAAAACTTGGTTATTTGTATGTGTTACTTACTAAACGTAATTATTGAGCTAATCGCAATTAAATATTTTTTCTTTTTTCGGTTAGCTTTAAACTTGACTTTGCAAAAACGAAGCTTACTACAAAATATGAATAGATTGCTTGCCTATCATAATTTGGTATATTATTATTAATTATAGTATATAAAATAGTGTTATGTTAAACTTGCCAGATAGATGTAAATTATTTTAGTTGTTGTAGGGAAAAATGTCGGTAATCGCTTCAGGAATTTAAGTTTCACGGCAATTTATTGTAAGTACCTACAATATTTTGGTTAACTTGATCGTTCGGACTAATGTCGTTTTATATGTTGTAAATTGATTGCGATCAATAGTACAAAAATAAATAAACTTAAAAAAATCCACAGTGTTTTAAAAAGACTTTAAAAAGTTTTAAAGTCGTTTCTCCAGTCGAACAGCAAACTGATCAGCATCTTTCATCGTGACGTCGAAGGTCAGCCGTAAATCCGAGTCATCTGCGCGTGGGCAATTATTGCCTGGCAGTAGACGGTACCGGCGGATCAACGATGATATCACTGTTTTCATAGACATCATAGCGTATTGATAACCTGAAAAATAACGATGTTAACCTTCAGACATAATACTTTCCTTTGTTCGGCTTAGGGCAGATTCTGTTTAACCATCCTAGATATAGAAATAGATTGTCGTCACATATATAGCAAGACATTCTAGTTGAGCGTGCGATATTCTGGTTAATGTAACAAGATTTTTTTTTCAGTGTAGGTGAATTATCTCAGGTGAATTAAGTATACGAAGCATTTTTCAGAATATTTTAAATTGTTTTACTAAAATCGATTGGTGACGCAGCGATCATAGCATTTGCTGGTGCAATTTGAATGAAAAAGTGAACAGTAAGGTATGATAATTTAAAATAAATATTTTTTTCAATTTGATGGTATGCATTTACACTGTCATGTTGCCATAAATTTAAATACCTATGCAATTTCTCGGACCAGAACTGAACGCCATAAAAGCCATGGGGTGATAAGTTGGTGAGTCAAGGAAACGCTCAGGGCGGAATTCTTCTGCATCAGCTCCCCAGTAGCGAGGGTTTCGTTGCACGGCCCAGATGTGAAGCAAGACACCGCACCCCGGCACAAGGTTTACTCCTGATGCTAGAAATTATACTTAAAAATCAGTACCCTACACCTAATAATTCAATACTATTTAAAAATAAGTATAATGATGAGACTATCAAATCCTCCGCTTGATGTTAAGTGCTTGACCATAATTATTAAGTTTTAAAGTTTTGCGTGGCACTGCATTGCGCTCATCACCTCAAAACGTAGTTATTAGTCTCTTTTGCCCAGTAATTTTACTTGCTAATATTGTCCTTCACACCAAATACAGAGCTTGCAGACTCCTCCATACTTAGTTACCCATCAAGAGAGTCTCTTGCCAATGACTCTTTTCATCAGATGCGAGTATAAGACTAAGTGATTACCAAAAGACAACATAAGTGATTAATATCTGAAGGTTTACAAAATTTTACCTATCAGAACACCTAGATAGCAACTTTTTAATTATAAACCATCAATACGTAAAAAGAGAGATAAAAAGAAATATTTAAAATGTCTGCTTTTAATTACTATTATATGATTTTGAGTCTATAATGCTTACATAGAGTCACATTAGTCTCAACTTTTCTAGCAATAACTGGAACTGGAGGGTACAATCTCAAAGTTTCCTTGATCACAGCTTCCAAGTATTTGAGCCGAGGCAAGTCTTCAGACTCTATTCTTCTGTTTGAATCACCAAAAACTTCTTGCAACCTGGAATCATCTCAAATAATCAAATGATAGGCAGCTCCACCTTGGGACCACGTGTTTCACTTAACTATCTCAGATCATAAGGATCTTGCCTGGTAAAGAGATGATGTGAATGACGGTGGAGCATGTAAGACTAGAAGACACTCATTGGTCAGGAAAAAGGCTCGGAAGGGAAGTTCGTTATCTCTTTCTGCAGTAAAACATTAATGTTTGCATTGGTGTGTTCCGTTTCGAAGAGCGTATCTGCCGATGCAGTTATTAACTTATGAGACTTGCGCAAGTAATACCTTTTCTGGTATTGCAAGGTCCAGTCCATAGTCCATCCAAACCTTCAAAACAGAACACAACAGTGTGTGGTTGATACTTAGTGGCAAAATAAGTAAGTTTGGCAAATAGTAATGGAATGTGCTTTCAAACCATCTGTCTGTTATAGATATAATCATAAAATATCTTTTCTCTTGCACATTGGGCTTACGCACTCTTGATAGACCTTTCTTTGAACGTCTTGGTGTCTGGACAGGATCAAAGTGATGAATGAAATCCCCACAGCTGACGTATCAGTGCCACCCAGTAATAATATTAAGACTTCTTCACGCAGCTCTATGTCGGAATATTTGTTCTCTTTGCCTGACGGCTCTATGAGCAGTTCTAGGAATGTTTTGATTTCGTTTTCTGCGGGCTCTGGTAACAAAAAAGTTGAGTTGTTTTAGAAACGGAACATTTTAATTTCATCCAACTGAACATGGTGTGTAACTCATTTGTTTTTTTTTTTTCAATAATTGAAAACAAGTCACGACGCTGTGTTTAGTTTTTAATTCATTAAAAATACGTTGCGTACTTATCTGAAATATAAGGCCTCTTCCTTTTTTTTTCAAGTTGCATCCATAATAATTATAATCTCAATTTCTCATAGTAATTATAAAAAAACATGACATTATTATTTTTGTGGTCTGTAGCTTACTTAATAGTAATAGAAAGACAATCTCAGAGGTCCAGAAAAAAAGATAGCATACTAAAGATGTAGGTTATTATGAAAAGATGATGTTATTATATTTTTACCTTTTTTCATATCAACAGACTTCAGATTTTCTGATCTCGAAGACCCGGTTTTTGATTTGATTACCTAAAAAAATGTAATGATAAGTATTTAACTAATATTTTCGTACTTTGCTTATATTATTTGAAAAGAACGAATAAGAGAGTGTAATTTCAATATAAATTATTATGATATTCCTTATAAAATATGTTTGACTGATTAAATTTTAAGTCATTACAAATAATAGAGTTGAAACTATACTATTACTGGTATGAAATTATTTCAAAATATTTAAAAAAGCGTTAAATGCCTTTAGTTATATCTTAAAGTAACACATCTTCGCTCCGCTTGTTGGTTGAATTTGATTTTTTTACCTCATCAACAAAATCACACAAGATTTTTTTGTTCCTGTAGAAGGAGTTATGGTAAGGTAACATTTTGTACACCCAATCTGAATGTAGCCACGGAGATACTATCCTCTGCGCTACCAGCTGGCAGATTATACAGAAAGACTTGAGGAGCGGTGAATCTTTTTGCGTTAGAGCGCCCACCTCTACACCAAGAGTTGTTTCTGAAATTTCAATCAAGCCTGGACTTTGTTCTATAAAAATGAAAAATTACCAAAAAAAACAGTTGAGTTTGATGAGTTTTAAAGCCATTCACCACATAATGACGTCACGAAAGTCCCAAATAGTTATGTGAAAATTATGAGATATGTGTTTAATACGAGAGATTTCGTACGATAAAACAAAAGTAAGTTTGCCTACCACTGACAAGAGTACTGGTGGTCTAGATCCCGATTTCCAATCCTAAGGTCGTGGATTCAAAACCAGTTCCGGCAATGAACTTTTCTACTCGAGAAATTTGTCTGCACAATGCCAGGGTTCTCATACAGTAGAGGAAACATCGTCCGAGCCAACCAACAAATCACTCTTGTACGTAGGCCAGCTCAGGTTCAACACAATAGAAAGTGGGAACAGTAGAAAGCTGACGACCGATGTGGCGCAGCAAGCGCAGGTCCGCCTGCAACGCGGAGGTTGCAGGTTCAATGGCAGGTCAAATGTTTGTACGATCTACAAATATTTGTTCCGGGTAGTCTGGGTATTTTCTATATACAGGGTCATTCATTATCAACCTGACAAACTTAAGAGGTAACTTAAGGTGTCCCAGCAGTGGGAACATTAGAAGGCTGTCATGATGATGATGATATTTTTTTTTATGTGTGGAACTTACCCCTTAAGTTTGTTAGGTTGATAATGAATGACCTTATATAATAAAAAATATTTATCTATGTATTGTATTGTTTTAAGTATATATCAGTCATCTAGTACCCATAATACAGCTTTATTTATTTAATAAGCTTACCACAAACAGAATCCATAGCATAAGAAGAGATATAGCTCCACATAGGGAAACTTCCTTTGCCAGCCATTCTTTCCAACTGGTCTACCAGCAAGCTGCTGTTCTTGGAAAATATCTTCACGAAACCAGCCAAATTTTTAGATCGAAAGGTTGGAATAAGGAATTTACGACGTGGACGCCATATCGAGACTGCAAATACTATGTAGATAAGTAGGTATACGTATTAGAACTACTCCTTAGCGCGGTGGGCGAATGCCCAACTGGGCACTCTTGATAAACCGAGAAGCGTAGTAGCGGGCTCCGTAGCGGGTTCGATCCCCGCTACGGAAAAAATGTTTATTTATACAAATGTTTAATAGCCAGTAAATATTTTTTTCCTGCGAGCTTTCCACGAAAAACTCTTTTGACAATCGTAAAAGTTAACGTATCTCAACGTAATTTTGGCTCCAGCGCTCGACGGAGAAACAAGTCTGCCGGAGAACAAGTCGATGTTCCTGATGATGTCCCGTAGAGGGATGAAACACGTGTCGGTATTTGCATTGATGTAAACTGTGTTAACTGTGTGACTTTATTAGTCAAAAAGTTAAGCGGAAAGGTACTAGTGATTATCCACCTGTTTTCTGTATCGTTAACGTATCGTCAAAGCTGTCATATTGTATGAAATGTTATACAGTACCTCTTTCGTTCGTAAATTAAGTTACTACAATCTCATAAAAATTTACAGCTTGATGATACGTTAACGTTTACGAGGGTCAAACGAGTTTTTTGCGTGTTTTTTTTTATACCATTTGATGGTCAAAACTATGTACACATGCAAAATTATAGGTATCACTTGCGTGTTACCACCCTGAGACGTCAGATAAAAAAGTCTCCTGTGCCTGTAATTTCACCGGAGATTCCCTTCGAACCGGAACACAGCAATGCGAGCATTACTGCTTGGCGGCAAAAATAGGTATGGTGGTAGTCCTTCCCCGGACGAGCTCTATCACAAGAACTCTACTACTCTTTTTCGCCATGTCTCGGTGTTTCTACGTATTACAAGTAAGAATTTACTAAAAAAATGTGTACCTACGTATATTACGATAAGTTTACATAACTTCTTGACTCACTTACCTGGTGCAAATATCGTTCCGTTGCCAATTAACTTTCTAGGAAACCTCATCAAATCGTCTTTTTCAAGACAAAACTTGGATAGTTTTTCAATTTCAACAGCATCTGCTACCACTGTAATTGTTATCCAAGCTACTGTGACTTTTGGCTAAAACTAATAATTCTAATTTTTACTGCTAATGGCCTTATTCATAAACTTTAAACCTATGTTAGCTAATGTGTCTTATAAATGTATTATCGTCGTTTATTGACATATGAATGACAAGTAAAGTCGACAATACTATGCAAACATGAGAAATGTTTTTATACATATAAGCGTGAGCATAAGATATTTACGCAAAGGAAAATGAACGCCGTGTCATTAAACTCTGATGAAGACTCTCGAAATCAAAACAATGCCGGTGCCTCTTCACCGAAATACTCTCTCGTTATATAAATGAAAGAAAGATAAGAGTCTGTTTAGACGGGGCACAAACTCAACGCTTTACAATGTTATTGTAAATAAGTATAAGTATAATATTTATATTCAACAAGCAATGGAATGAAAAAAAAAATGGGAAATGACAGGCATCAAACAAGCATTGGAGAAGATCAAACAAAAGAAGGCCTATGCCGCCTCAATATATCTATTGGCATTTTGAATTAAGAAACCTAATATAAAATAGCATAGAGCCATTCGAAATAACAACTTATTTAGATTATATCGTAACTCAGAATATACTATATGCTTATTGTTGCTTTTTAAGTAGGTACATGTTTATTAGTTGATTGTAACTACTGATGTATCATTGTATTTTTCATTCATAGACTGTTAGACTTACCTAATAAATAGTTCCTGCCCAACCACAAGTTTGTGAAGCCATGTTCAATAGCTTTTCTTCCAAATGCTACGAAAGCTTTCATTCGTCCTGTAAAAATATGGTAGTATAGAACAAGCATGGCATTCTTACGGCCCACTTGATGGTGAGCTGTTACATTAGCCTATGTACGCTTGCAACATCAGAGATATCACTTGTAAATTGTCACCTTGAGACGTAGATCTAAAGTCTCATGTGCCTGTAACCGGAAACCATACCCTTCGAACCGGAACACAGCAATGCAAGCATTACTGCTCGGCAGCAAAAATAGGACTACCACCATACCTATTTCTGCCGCCAAGCAGTAATGCTCGCATTGCTGTGTTCCGGTGTGAAGGGTATGGTTTCCGGTGAAATTACTGGCACGTGAGGCTTTCGATCTTAGCCTCAAGGTGGCAACCCGCGAGTGATACCTCTGGTGTTGCAAGCGTCCATAGGCTGCGGTAACCGCTTACCATCTTGTGGGCCGTACGCTTAGATGCCACTTCAGTTGTATAAAAAAAAAAAAGGTATGGTGGTAGTTTTCCCCCAGACGAGCTCTATCATAAATCTACTACTCTTATTGCAGGTCAAATCAGCAATGCAATCTTCTTAACACCAAAAAAACTAAAAGATATTATAAACTGCTAGTTACAGTGGTAGTCAGTGGTTATAAATACAAAGTCACTTACTAGAACTTTTAAAAAAAAACAAACAAAGTCAGTGGTTACAATGACGCTGCCACCAAACTCACAGCCACAAAGATGCCGAGCTTGATTCAAATACAAATCATCGTGACAGCCTTCTAATGTTCCCACTGCAGGGACACTGGCCTACTCTCAAGCGAGAGTGATTGGGTCTTAATTCACCACGCTGACCCAATGCGTATTGGTGGATGGCACATGTCTTTCAAATTTTTAGTTCTTGGACTTGCCGGTTTCCTCACGATGTTTTCCTTCACCACATGAGAGCACTGGCATTGCGCACATAACTACGATTTTTTGGAGAATAGTGCCTATTCGAGTTTGGTCGGATGCAACCTAAATGCTACTAATACTGATGAATTAATTTTCCAGTTATGCCACGAGCGATTATTAAAGATAGCGGTAAAATTCATTATTAATACTTACTGAAACCATCTCCAAAAAACATATGTCCATGCCCAATAAGAGGATACGCTGTATAACCACATTTCACGTGTTTCGACACTTCAATCACTTTCTTTAGCTTCCGCCATTCCCAGAAACGCCAGATTGATAGTATTAGTATAATAATTAGTAACAACATGTTTGAGAACTGAATACTTTATGGTTTTATGAACAAGACAAGTAACTATCAAATTTTAATCCGTTCAATTTTAATCCTTGCTTTGCGGAAACTTCGTCTGACTGTACTCACGTGCGTGCCACGCGAGACCAAAAAATACAATTTCTCGGTTTTTTTCTATTAGACAAAATCTTTTGTTATACACGTTAGATTAAAATTTCCTTAGCACCTTCACGTCTACTCTATTGATAATCAACCATGCTACAGACGAAACAGCTATGTTGTTTTTGTTTTAAACAAAATACTCAGGACTAAAATTTTTATAGCCAGTTTTATAACTCAACACTGTTATTTAGTTAGTAGTAGATAATTGATCGTTGTAGACATAAATCTTGACAAAAGTGGTGTCATGACATTAAACCTTCTTGACATGATTATGGCTGAGTTTTACTATTTTTTTTAAGTGATTAAAAAATCATTGTTTAGATTACGAATAAAACCTAAAACACCTATATTAAAACTAAAATAATAAAAATGTTCTCCTTAATTATATTTAATGGAAACTACAAATTAAAATTAATAACAATAATTATTGTACTTAATTTATATGATTAAAATAAATTAAAATAAAATTAACTATGTCTCACTCTGGTTTTAAGGTAAGTACTTATTTATATTTTGTTTTCATTTAAAAAATAAAAGGTACCTTCACATAGATCTATTAAAAAAACATTTTAATCTACATTATTTACAACTTAATACTTTATACAGATAAAACTATCTAGTCTCTAAAATCACCAATTTCCTTTAATATCTAAAGTCCAGCGTACACCGGCGGACGACATGTTTCAACCCCTAAGCCACTTGTTCGTGATTTTAACCCCATATATATATACATATATTATATATAATAGCGTTAAAATTGCCCCGAACAATAACATTGTTTAATACAATTAAATCAATAAATCATCATCACATCATACAGTACAATTAGGTAACTCTACGTCCTACCCTCCCTACATGTTCTATAGGACTGAGAAGTCATAGGACTGTTAAAACATTTTTTCATAGTTTAATTAATCAAACACTTTGTGAGTGACGATTTATAAGTGTTAAATAAAATTGGAATGAATTATAGTAGACATTTTTGTATCACCTAATGCTTCTTACGATGTTAATTAAAATAAACGAAATCTTCTGCTATGCAGTCCGCCAATCTTTTGCCCTATATCTAAGCTGATTTCGTTTTGACCCCTTTTTTCTCTGTTTTGCTCTCCTCTTTTAATCCCTTTCTCACGGAATTTTTACTCATATAGCTTTTGATGTAGAACTTTCCGAACATATACAAAAAAGCTAAGCAGTTGATGATGACAAACACATTTAAGTATTTAGGATAGTTGCAATTCTGGGCAAAAAATCCAGTAAGGTTGAGATACAGAACGATGCCGAATTGGATCTGAAAAAAACAAAACACAGACATCTTAATAATCACATCACGTCACGTCACATTAATGTTATTAATGCGAAAGTTAGGGTGTTTCTTTCGATGAATATTTGTTCTTCTATAACTCAACAATAAGCATGATGACTCATTTTGAAAAACTGTTCTATTGTATTCAGAAGTATTTACTTTATGAAAAAATTTAACCTATTATTCCAGAAATTAATGATTTAGTAGTAAAAAAATGCGATTGTTTAAATTTTAAAATTCACGCTGAAACGCGCTGAGTCGCGTAGTAACAGCGGTGACGTCTTTATGTCAGTTTTCAATATAAAATTTGAGCCTTAAGGTTCAAAATACTGCGATAATTTTGATGCCACCAATCAAAGAACCTAGATGCTCCTGATCGTTGTTTAACCTTTTATGGTAGATTGTTGTACTTTGTAGTTTTATTATACTAAAAATATTATCAATCTCTATGTAAAATCTAATGTAAAAAGAAATATGGTTTTTGAATTCCTTGAATCCTTTTTCATAAAGTGAAGACGTGATTTTAATGATTACTGGTTACTATCATCATGCCTATTACTTAACCAATTTGGCTCAAATTAACCATACATACATACATACATACATACATACATATAGGATTAGTATCTATTGGTCTTCGTTTCGAAATGACCGGAAATATGACTACTTTTTATCCAGAAAAAAGTACGGTTCCTCGCTTCTCTACTGCGGTTTACCGATCGTTAGACGACACTATGAGCTATGACGTAACACGATGACACGTCTGCAGTTCCTATCTGCAGTCATACCAACTTGTATAGTTCCCGACGGATCTCAGCGATCGTGAAGATAGCTGTTTGTGATGCGCAAAGACTATTTAGTTTGAAAAAGCTCCATTGCGCATCGCAACTTCACGATGGTCGAGATCCGTCGAGAGAATTATACATTCAGTTTTCAGTTAATCACTTACCAGTTGCAACGAAGTCAAATATTTCTTCCACCACAGATATTTCTGATACTGAGGGCCGAGACCAGACACGAAGTAGTACCCATACATAAGAATGTGGATAAATGAGTTGATCGACCCTTCTGCGATCGATTGACCACCTGAAGCAGAACATCAAAACATGTTTAATATTTACCTCATAAAACCATTATTTAAGAATACGCACCTCTCAATTGCCTGTTTTTTTACAGACTTCCAAAAGGGGCTATCAATCCGTCTGAATGTTTTTTTTTGTGTTAGTAAATGACAAAAACTAAGGATGAGTTGCACCATCTAACGTTAACGTCAAATTGTTCAATCGTCGTCGAACAATTTGACGTACGTTAACGTTAGATGGTGCAACTCACCATAACAGTTTCATGCGTCGCAAGAGCTGACGGATTATTTTCAGGGTTCGGGAGACCCAGTCGCTCCGTCCCCACCCATTTATATAATACTAGCCTATCTGCCCCAGCTTTGCACGGGTGCAATGAAAACTTAAGCAACCGTGCGAAGCCGGGGGCGGGTAGCTTGTAATATATATAGCCTATGTCACTCCGGGATAATGTAGCATTCTAATGGTGAAATAATTTTTGCAATCGGACTAGTAATTTTGAGGTTATTCGTAACAAACTAAAATACATAAATACAAATCTTCCCTCTTTATAATATTAGTATAGATTATATTTTATAATATTTATGCTGACGTTGCAAAGCTATAGAGAAACTCTTCTTCATGAGCACTACCAAGTGCAAGAGCACTGGTGGTCAAGTGGTAGTTGATGGGTCACTACTACTAGCCCATTTCAATTTTTTTTTCGAAAAAAATGTGTGCAATGCCAGCGCTCTCATACTGTGAAGGAAAACATCTTAAGGAAACCGGCATGTACAAGAACTAAAATTCAAAAAAGAAGTGCAATCCACAAATCCGCCTTGGGTCCACGTGGTGGATTAGGATCCTAGTAGTACACATATTTTTTACAGACAGACAGATATTTTTTATTATACATAGAAAATACCCAGAACACCCGGAACAAATATTTACAGATCGTACAAACATTTGTCCCAGGGCGGGAATCGAACCCGCAACCACTTGCGTCGCCCGCCGCGCCGCATCGGTCGTCAACGGTCATCAGGCTTTAATTCTTTAAAGTCTAAGTTACCTGGAGTATACTTGGACCCGAACCAAGAGAGCAACGGCATAAGAGTGTGGTGGTAGAGGTGAAGGAAAGACACTTGATTGTTCTTCTTACGCAGCACAAAAAACACGGTGTCAAGCAACTCCGTGATCTTGGCTATGTAATACCACCAAACTGCTGCCGCCCACTGTAATAAGTTTAAATTAATTAACGCGTGATCCGTCTGGTAGTAATTTGGATCAGTTGAGCTATCTATAGATCGTTTGTAACGGCTCAACAGTTCCATAATATGTATTTTGTATATTTTATAGGTAATGTTATTATACTTAATTGAATTTGACATAGAATATAGGTACATAATTTAAACTACTTACTTGCACTCCATTTTCTGAATAGTCGATGTCATGACACTTGAATTTATACCCTGTTTTAAAGATGAATTGGATTCCCTGTAACAAGATACAATCAGAGTCAGCACTAAAATACGGTAAATCAATATTCATATTCAATATACTCGTATATTTAATGAGGCTTGATGATATACTGACCTACAACGCAGAGCCTAACCTTGAACTAGGTTCATTCCTCTTATAAACGTGATTTAAGAATGTAATTTCCAAAATTCTACTTCAAACTTGGTTCATTCCTCTAAAGGTGAATTCATCATCATCATCAACCTATTGCAGTGCACTGCTGGACGTAGGTCTCTCCCAAAGTGCGCCACTGAACCCGATCTTCGGTTCTTCTCATCTACTTTCTGCCAGCTACAGTGCGCAAGTCATCGCTCCATCTAGCCGGAGGGCGTCCTACACTACGCTTGCCTAAGCGCGGTCTCCACTCTAGAACACGTTTGCCCCAGCTGCCATCAGTTCTACGGCATATATGACCAGCCCACTGCCACTTAAGCTTGCTTATTGAGCTATGTCGACAACCTTGGTTCTCTGTCGGATGACTTCATTTCGGATTCTATCCTTCAGAGAGACACCGAGCATAGCTCTTTCCATAGCTTGCTGCAGGTGAATTAAGAATGTATTTTCCAAAATTCTACTTCCAGAGTACGCAGTAGGATGATACAGTTTGTAGAAAAAAAAAAAAAAAACATGTAGGAAACAGAAATACATTCCCAAAATTAGACACAGCAGAAAATGTCAGCGCGGACAAAGTCACGGGGCATTCTACTAGTACTAGCAAGCTAGATCATCAAGATATAGTCACGATCCATAACACTTTGTCAGCAATGTAACACGTACTTGCGATAATATTATTATTATC
Source organism: Colostygia pectinataria (assembly GCA_951394395.1). NCBI lineage: Eukaryota > Metazoa > Arthropoda > Insecta > Lepidoptera > Geometridae > Colostygia > Colostygia pectinataria. The sequence goes on along the minus strand of OX596353.1, from coordinate 11,359,783 downwards.
TAAGGTTTACATAAAACTAAATCAATAGATAATTATTTTTTATATTGTTGATAGGACTTGCTACGTGACATTAGAATGTGTCTGTCAGAATAAGGCCTATGACGTCCATTGGCTAATTAGGAGTTTTCGTCTCAAGTTATTAAAAAAAAAAAAGCTGTCTATTTAGATGGCGGTAGCTCAACTGGCGAGCCCAAGAGAATGTAAGCACTACGTTTGGCGAGCTATGGTGAATGTTTATGGAATTCAACATTGGTTGCTCCTGCTGTCACTGTCTGTCATACCTCTGGTTGGTGTCAAAGTCATAGAACGTACTACGTAGTACATTAATTTTGGTCGTACTGCAGTTAAATTATTTTGCCTCAAGCAGGACATGAACCCACAACTTTCCGCTTGACACGAGATGAAACAAAAACGGAGTTAACAACTTTTTTCTTGTTTTAATAACCTTTCTCAGTATGGCAGTAGGGCAGATAGCGCCATCTGTCAAAGCAATCGGAACTACTTTTCTCGAACCGAAAACATATTAATATGTTGATAATGATGATCAATAGCAGTTTGTTCTATTTTTAACTTGAAAAGCAGAAGAGGTTCTCAAGTCGACAATATACTTCATCATCATGACAGCTTTCTAATATTTCCACTGCTGGAACACTGGCTTACTCTCGAGCATTAGTGATTGGGTCTTAATCCAGCACGCGAACCCAATACGGATTGGTAAATGGCACTCGGGTCTTTTTAATTTTTATTTCTTGGACATGGCGGTTTCTTCACGATGTTTTTCTTTACCTGGCATTGCGCACGCACATAAATTTTGCGAATAGAAAAATTATTCGGTGTACGACCGGGTTCGAACTCACAACTATAGAATCGGAAGGTGGGGTCCCTAGCAATAGACCTCCACCACTAGACACAGTGCTGTACTTATTTTTATTTTTTATTTTTACTGTTTAATATATCTACGTTTTTGGAAAAACATACAAAATTACGCAGCTTTAAGATTAGTAGGATGTGGGCATTTACGAGTTCAAATACCGGAGAATGATAAATTTATAGACGGTTCGCATCATCGATAAAGAATTTAAAAAAAATACAAAAAAGAAAACCACTTTCGCTTGAGTAGTCTAAGTAGAGACTTTGTTAAGACTGAGATGAGCTGAGTCTGAGTTGAGTGACACCCATATTCTAAGACGATTCCTAAAGAATTCCTCAACTCGACTCAAACTCACTCAAATAAATCCGTATTCTTAATTGCAAAAACTTGCTCCCACTCAAAAGTTGTCCTTAACGGAGGTGAGGAAATCATTGTCAAACTCAAGGTACGTCTGAACCTACCTTGAGTCGAGTGGAGGAAGATTCGAGGAAACTTCTTAGAATATGGGTGTAAGTCTAGTCTGGCCTAGAGTTATATAGTTTAAACTAAACCGAAACATGTATTCAACAAAGCATTTGCCAGAAACAAAATACAAACTAAATCGTTTTCGTTTTTATCCAAAACTTTTACGAACGCATAAATTATAGTTTAGTAGACGGTCATTGTTCAACACTCGTTAAAATATTAATTAATTTAGTACAAGCAAAAACCGACATTTTAATTATTATTAATTGATTCAGCCAAATGCGTCATTTAGCGTTTTCTGTCTCTCTCTGATTGAGTTACTATTGTTAACATTTTGTAAAAATAATCTTGGAAAGTTTCACTCACGATTTATAGAAATAAAACAAAAAACAGTAGTAGAGTTCTCTGTGATAGAGCTCGTCCGGGGAAGGACTACCACCATACCTATTTCTGCCGCAAAGCAGTAATGCTCGCATTGCTGTGTTCCGGTGTGAAGGGTATGGTTTCCGGTGAAATTACGTGCACATGAGGCTTTCGATCTTAGCCTCAAGGTGGCAACCCGCAAGTGATACCTCTGGTATTGCAAGCGTCCATAGGCTGTGGTAACCGCTTTCCATCTTGTGTAGCCGCTTGGTTGCCACTTCAGTAGTATAAAAAAAAAACTGACGATCTTTTATGTATCTTATACAATACAAATAAAGTAGTTGCTTGGCATGACTCTTTAAACTCTAGAAATATTGTAAATATTTCAACTTATAAGAAAACCGTAATAGAGATAAATAAGTATAGTTCGCACAGCGGATCTAGGCTTCCGTGAAGTTAGCCATTTCTGATGCGCAAAGACAATTTAGTTTGAAAAAGCTCCATTGCGCATCGAAACGGCTAATTTCACGACGGCCGAGATCCGCCGTGAGAACTACACAGTGCAATGCAAATTGATCCTTCTTTTTATTAAAAAACATCACCAGATATGTAAATTAATAAGTCATGTGAAAATATTTAAAATCATAAATTAAAATACACACAAGCTTTATTTTAATTAGAATATTTTGTTCAAGTCCGGTTTTATAAAACAATAAGACGTCATTAAAAATACCCAAATTATTTTGAGTATTTGGTAGTAAATGTCATCTGTTATCAAGGTTTGTTGACTTTGAGTCCTTACTTTTGGTAACTTCCTAATGCTCATCATCATCATCATGATCAGTTTTATAAAAGAATTATAAATTTAAATTTAAGAAAAAAATCCCAAAAACGAATCTTTGGAGGGGAAAAGGGGAAAAATATATAGAGGAAAATGTCGGTTATTGCATGGTTCTAAGAGCTCGCAAGGTCTACTGTTCACAGAACTGATATAGTCTAACATATTAGTAAGAACTAACATATTATTAAACAGAAACTGCATCTGTTATGGTCGGGCGTGGCATTTAACATCAGGCTGGTGACTTAATTGTCACTTGCGTACATAAAAAAAAAGTTTCCCGCCATTTGTTCCTCTTTATATATGTAAGATATTATTCTACGCAACAAATTTCAATGCAGTTTTCTTCAATAGATACAGTGATCTAAGAGGAAGGTGTATACTTTAAACACCCTTGCAAAACCGTGATAAATAACTAGTTATGAATCAAAAAGTAGTAGAGTTCTCTGTGATAGAGCTCGTCCGGGGGAGGACTACCACCATACCTATTTCTGCCGACAAGCAGTAATGCTTGCATTGCTGTGTTCCGATGTGAAAGGTAATAATAAGCACTTGAAAAATATATACTCACTTGATACGTAATGTAGATACTGAAAAGCACTTGAAACAAGTTATACGCTGCTATCACTCGTTTGAGCTGGTATGGTTTTCTATCTTTCATGTAATTGGGACCGGCATATGCGCAGAAAAAGAGGTACGTGGCCAAAATGGTGAGAATAGGCCCTGGGCTTTTGACCAGCCACCAGTCTTCAGTTCGATGATCTGGAAAAAACAAAAACATCTTTATTATCTAGGTTTTATTTGAATCGAGAAAGCGCCTGGGGTAAATCTATGACGTAGATTGCGGACTCGATTCCCGTGTTTTTTTTATACCACTAAAGGGGCAGTCAAGCGTATGGCCCAGTTGATGGTAAACGGTTACCGTAGCCTATGTACGCATGCAATATCATAGATATCACTTGCGTGTTACCACCCTGAGACGTTAGGTGGAATGTCTCATGTGCCTGTAATTACACCGGAAACCATACCATTCGAACCGGAACACAGCAATGCGAGCATTACTGCTTGGCGGCAGATATAGGTATGGTGGTAATCCTTCCCCGGACGAGATCTATCACAAAAACTCTACTATTACAATCTCTGGTCTGGGCAAATGTTTGCATGATCTGCAAATATTTGTCCTGGCTCTGGGTGTTGTGGTACGATAGGGTATGCTAGTAATATAGGTCAGGGCTGTGTTTTAGAATCCAGGCTTCTCCCATCGAAATACAACCAGTTTTTGTTGTTTTAATAATGTCTGTAACCTACACATTATACAATATTGTGCAGTGTAGAAAATGCAGAAATGTGCAAGTTTCTGCCTTTTTCTTTTAATGGAACCATAATTTGCATTAAACAGGTGTTTAAAAACATAATATTTCATGGGTGCCTTATACATAATTTTGAATTGTACATACTTTTAAATCAAAAGCCTTTAACCACTTAAATCCGACTGTCCAAAGCACCGTTATAAGAATAAGAATAAGATTTTTTGTATTAAAAACTACAACAACCGCTAAAATTTTAGCATAGACTCTAAATTATGTGGCTTTGTCCTTGATGGTACGAGTACATTATTTAAAGGCAAGGTTAATTAAATGTTTATCATAACAACTGCAGTGTCTCTCAAAAAATTGTCTGATAAAGTTCTGCGTGGCATTGCACTGCGTTTTTCGTCCAATAATTTTACTTGCTGCATAGCCCTTTAACCTGAACACAGTAATGCTTTCACACTACTGTTTGGAGGAAGAATGTGCTAATAATAATATGCACTGCGGTGGTACTCACCACAACGAACTCTTGTTGAGAGTCCTACCACCAGCTAAGTGGACTTCCTATTCCAATGGGGTGTCAAAGATTTGAAAGATAATATAAAGCCGAGATCAGAAATACAATTTTAAATATTAGTTCAATAGCGTGATGAGAGTGAATGAAACAAAAGGCCGTGTGTCATGATTGTAGCAAGTGGAAATCCGTGGTCTCTGACCACCGCTAACACCTCATAGAGTCAATCAATTGCCTTACAATAATATGATGGGTTTCATAAACAATAACTTTAGATCTTTTAAACAAATTCTCGTTACCTTAACATTTTAATTTTAACTAAGCGTTCTGGTAGTATTGTAGAAAATTATTTTTTTCCATGATGCCGTGATTATAAGTATGTATGTATGGCCTAGACCTTGAACTAGCTTTCAGGGTTGACCACGCATACAAAAGTAATCTACAGAGGAGGAACATAAAACTATTTCAGTGTTATGACACAAATAGTCATACATTTCAATTGGTCGTTTCAAATGATTGTATTCTATTCACTAGCCTAGGTATAAAATATTGTATACATTGTAATATTTATTGTAGGTATACTAACAATTAGTTTGTAGTTCTTCGTAAGGTAGATCTTTAATAAAAATAATTATTGTCAATACGACTGAAGTAATTAAAAACCTACGCACTTCTTAAAATTGAAGGGTCATCCTTTTCAAGTAGTCTACATAATTTATTAATGAAATTTTAAAACTTGCGGGCCATGGGCTATTTGCATAATATAATGCAGAAATATTATGTGATGATGACATAATTTTATTATTATTAGCTTGTACGTTATTAGGCAATCGGCCTCTGGTGGAAGGACTTTTGAGCAAAAGTCTTGACGTGTATCTGGGTACTACGGAAGTGCCAAATATTATGCCTTCAAACAGTATTGCGCAAGCAGTATTTAGGCCATGACGGTAAATTTTCGGGTGGCCAATTAATTCCACCACGCCAGTGCACTGGCTCATAGGAATTTACTTTTTTTACTGTTTATGTTTGAAGGGTGTTATTAGCAAAATTTGCCTAAGCAAATGCCTTGACAATATCGTAAAAATGCAAGGTTCCACTATTTTTAGTATATAGAAAAAAAAAATCCTACAATTTAAAAGAGTAGGTAGGTAGTTTAAAAATTATGGTACTTTTTTCTTATAATGACAATGTAATTTAATGCTCATTGTTTCACGGTTTGTACCTTTTTCTCAGGCATATTATTTTTTGAGGATTTATTGTTTTTTATTATATATTTTTATCATTAATTATAAAACAACGAGTAAATTGTTGAATTACAGTTGGTTGGAACACGAGTACAAGATCTTGCTACCTTGGCAGTAAAATATTTGCATAATCTGCAAGTATTTGTGTGGGTGTTTTCTATGCATCATAAAATACGTTTTTTTTTGTCAGCAAGTGACAAGATTATTAAGTCGCCTGCCTGATGGTAAGCGCCACGCCTGACCTTGCCACCAGTGCCACAGTTTTTAAGTTCTTGCACTATTATTACTATTTACAAAAAAAGTAGTATATCTCGAAGTCCTTCAAAACAAAATTAAAAACCACATTATATCAAAGTTGTCTTATATATAGTTACATTCCAGGTTGCCAAGATTACTTTAATATTTTAAGATTATTCCAAATTGTCTGCCCTACCACATTAATTTTTTTTTTTCCTGCATGCTAAAATTGTTTATATATTTTAATAATGTTGTAATCTCATAAAGTGAAATATAAATTTCTTTTGAGCATAAATATATATATAACCAGGCAGGCGGGGCCAACCTGGCGACGGCTCACACAGGACCGGACGGGGTGGAAATCTTTGGAGGAGGCCTATGTTTGCGGACAAGCTGATGTCTGAAGGAATTAGAGTAATACAATTTATAAGTTGAAATGTAAAAAGTGTAATTCAGCAATAAATGCTATATCTAAGAGTAGTAGAGTTCTCTGTGATAGAGCTCGTCCGGGGAAGGACTACCACCATACCTATTTCTGCCGCCAAGCAGTAATACTCGCATTCTGTGTTCCGGTGTGAAGGGTATGGTTTACGGTGAAATTACTGGCACATGAGGCTTTCGATCTTAGCCTTAAGGTGGCAACCCGCGAGTGATACCTCTGGTATTGCAAGAGTTCATAGGCTGCGATATCCGCTTACCATCTTGTGGGCCATACGCTTGGTTGCTACTTCAGTTGTATAAAAAAAATATATCTATCTATCTATATATAACTAGAAGTATTATAACTCAGTTATCTGGTTCCCATAGTATAAGCTTCGCTTCGTTTAAGGCTAGGGGGCACTATGAATATCCACTATTATTTTATTAGGCTGGTTTACCAACCAGCATGTGTTTGGTATAGTGGATGATACTATCGTATGTAATCATACATTTAAATCAACAGCTAACGAAAAATAATCAAAATACACTCATGAAGACAATGCATAAAATTAAACATTCTAATTATTTAATTTACTTTGTGAATATTGTATGACGTACGATCTATTTCCAGCATTCAATTAAGTTCTGTATTTTGAAATCGAATTTTTCATTTCGAAAAATATACGTCAAGTGCTCTCATATGGTGAAGGAAACCCAGCATGTCCAAAAACGAAAGAACTAGAACTAGAATTCAAAAGACATGTGCCATCCACCAATCCGCATTGGGTCCGCGAGGTAAAGACCCAATCACTCTCGCTTGAGAGTAGGCCAGTGTCCCAGCATTGTGAATTAGAAGGCTGTCATGATGATGTACCCTCGGTCGGGCGTGTGCTCCTGGTTTGATTTTTGCTGCGGAACAATATTTGCATGATTTGCAAATATTAAATCAATTTTTTTTTAGTAATTTGACACCCAGAAAATAAAACTTTGATGTTGCAGACTTCGTTATATCTACTGCAGAAAAAAAAAATTGTATGAAAATGTGAAAATGTATTTGCCTCTGGTATAGTTACTGGTGTCGATTCTGCTATAACATTTTCTAAACTAAACTACTTAACTAAAATTGTTGCCGTCCTTTTCTAATGAATTGAAATACAAAGGACCGCGATAAAGTTTAGGAAAAGCTACAACAGAATCGACACTGTTGCCCTAAATCCCATACATTGAATACAAGAAGTGCGAAACTTGATTAATTTCAAATTGCATATATGCACGGTTTTCAAATCAGAAATGAAACGGTCTGTCATATGTCTGCCAGATTCAAGGGCATCTACAAAACCAACATAATGAGTAAATAGACAAATTAAATACCTACTATTTTCTGTGTCTAAATTAGAATAAACAGTATACTGTGTCATTGAGCCATAACTCAGAACTTTGTGATGCTATCAAAACGCTTTCAGAGTTCCGTATCCTAACAGGAAAAGCTCAAGCCACAAAAGATCACTGTCTGTTTCTTATTATTATGACAGCCTTCTAATGTTCCCACAGCTGGGACACTGGCCAACTCTCGAGCGAGAGTCGCGGACCCAATGCGGATTGGTAGATGGCATTATATCGTTCAGTTTTTTAGTTCTTGGACATTCTGGTTTCCTCATGATGTTTTCCTTTACCGTATTGCACTGGCATTGCGCACATAAGTTTTTTGTAGTGAAAAATCTATTGGTGCACGATTGGATTCAAACCCACGACCTTAGGAAGGCGGGGTTACTACCACTAGAACACCAGTGCTCTCTAGTGCACTAGTTTCCTATTATAGAGGATGGTTATTTGCTTTCTGCTTGTTTGTTGTCTGTCTGTCTATCATGACTTTTACTGAAATTAGTACTCCTACCTACCTACCTACCTACTCCTATATATATGGTGTTATTAGTTTAGCTAATGGTGACCAAAATTATCGTGAATAAAATTCAATTAGTTTTCAATATAAATATAAAATTTAACGAAAAAAAAAAGAACCTAAACCTAAATTTAAATATCGATTTGTGTCTCAAAAATAACTTTCACATTTAAAAAAAATAAACCTAGATGTAGTCCATAATTACTTACAATGATTATTGAAAATACTAAACAATTTCATTATTTTGTAAGAAATGTTTGACTAGGTACATTTAAAATATTTTATAAAAGGAATTGAATAATAAAGAATAAAGCTAGTGAAATAATGCAAAAAATAATAATTATAAACTCACCCGCCAAATCAGTCATAACATAACGGTATCCTTGCAAAGCATTTTGAAGAGTCTCCATTTTTTTAAGTAAATATAAAACCAAACTTGTTTTATTGTTCACTGATGGCGATCATGACCCGGCTGCTTCTTCGCGCTCCCAAGCCGCCTCTGAATTTAGACTAACCCAAGTTCTAATATACAAAGCGGTAATACCTACTCTAAATTAAGTCGGAACATTTTCGCCAGTACTAAAACCATTATTACCGCCCGCGAAAAAAAATGGCTTCGCGCATTTTCATTCAAAACCTTATATTCCATTGCTGAGTTCAAATCCCCGGACGGAGAGTGGGGAGTAATTACGTGCATACAAAATGCATAAATGCACATTCTTGTAAACGCTCTTTTATTAAGTAAGGCGAGGTAAGTAGGCACATTTAGTAATATCATTAATTTACTAAGTACAAGAGTGTCGAAAGTGTGGAATTTCGAATGCATTTTTGAGGGATAAACTTCAATCATAATTTGGTTGCAAATGAACAAATCATTATTATTATTATTATTAATAGAAATGGAATGCCACCAGTACTGTATTCTAATGTAATGTGGGTGCCACCGCAGTGCCAGATATTTGGCCCTCAAGCAAGATTACAAGCATTGACTGTGTTTAGGTTTAAAGGGCATTGCAGCATGTGAAATTACTGGACGAAAGCACTGAGTACGAAAGAGACGAGCGCAGCGCATTGCTACGCAGAACTTTAAAGTCAGTTTTTTGGGTGACATCGCTGATTTTATAGTCAGGCGTGGCGCTTATCATCATCGAACGACTAGACTGTCATTTATTTTGCTGACGTAAAAAAAATTGCGCCATTTTTATTTTGCGTTGATTACGTAGGTAAGTAATGACAAAGTATATAGGTATGTGTACTGTGTATTCGCTATTAGTAGTTGTCTGATTCCCATAGTTTGAAATTTGCTTAGTTTATGGAATGACATTGTGTAAAAATGTCTAAAAGCATTTTATTTTTACCGAATTCACTAAATACAACATTTATGTTAACTTGTGACCGTTGAGGTTAAATATTCACTTTAAATTTGTTATTTTCACTTAAAATTAAACAGACATACTGAATTTTAAATTGAGCATAAATGAGTTTATTGTACTTGACAGTAATTTTATTGACCGTACCTATCTACAACTAATTTTTACGAAATTTCAAAGTTTTAAAACTAAAAAAAAAAACTATTCGTTTGATTGTGGAGGTCGGAGAGCGTTTTTATATGAAAAAGCGCTGAATTCATTTCTATTAAGTTTAATAACCACCACCTCTGAAATAATTATTATAGTTCAAACAAAAATTAAGGAATCATTAAAATCAATTTTCCCACTGGTACGATTAATACATACTTTTATTACTATTACTTACTTACTTTACTTTTTTTAAGTTGTTAAGCTATGACACAGGCCTTCGGGCGGCCTAGAAACTATGTCACCAGAGTTGGCCACTGACTCATACGAACTTACTTACTTTATTACTAGTGAAGAATATTAATAAGTTTTAAACAAATCGCACGACTCGTTACAAAGGTCCCATACAAATTTTAACATCCCCTAAACTCCCGGTGTAGGGAGTTAAAGTTTGTATGTAAGAGTAGTTCAAACAAAAATTAATTTACTACGTTTATTACTTGCCATGAATAATATTAATACTAAGTTTATATAACACTTTCTACACCCCGTTTTAGGCGTAGTGAAAATGTGTTTAAGCCACTCTTATCTTCTTCTTTATCTTTATTCTTTATTGTACACAATAAACATATACATTAAAACTTATATAGGCTGTGCGTTGTCTGTCAGTCAGTATCAGGTTAAAAATAATAATAATAATAGATAATGTATTTATTTTAGAAGATATTATGGGAGCGCTCGTGTTGTAGCTGGCTAAGTTGTTCTTAACAGATCAACGAGTTAGACTATGATAGAAGCCTTCGGGCGGCCTAAAAACTCTGTCACTAGAGTTTGCCACTGACTTTATACGAACTTACTTGATTTAACTGGTACATACAAATTGCTTTTTAGGCACAAAGCAATCAACTTAATAATGAGTTTACCTCGGTTCGGCTTCGGCTCTGTTCACACTAGGTCTTATGGCGGGGTCACAGGGAATCACCTCTATCTCTACACTAGATCCATCCAAATGTGTGTTTTAGTAGAATGTTTATGTGTACATGTTTGTCCTGGGAGGGAATTGAACCCACAACCTCAAGACTAGAAGGCGGTACAAGCACTAAACCGCCAGTAGTTCTCATTTATTTTTCATGACTTCCAAACAGGTGACAATTACTAATTCTACTAAGACCGCTATTTTCCGTGTATATTTTATTACCATAATACATACTACTAACATTGACACAGTAAATCTCAGATTACTAACAAATATTTATGTGTCGTTCGCAAATATTGTATAAAGACACTCGTATGGATAATTCTAGTGGTTACAATTTACACTTACGTTTAGTGTTCCGGTCTAGTTTTGGAATAACGAAATACTATGGTCTTGCTTCGGTTCCATCTATCCGTCTGTCACCATCTCCTATGGAGCTCTATCAAACAAGAGCGTTGAATTTTAAATTATATTTCAAAATTTAACGTTCACTAATATTTCTATTTAACTAATATTTTATTATGTGTGAAATGTCCGGCGATATTTTATATTAATTATAAAGAAAATTAAATTATTAATAAATATTAGGAAACCTTTATTTCTCACATTTTATATATTTTTTTATTTAAGTACCGAAAGAAAAATCACGTCTCAAAATTTTTTAGTGACGTTTCGACCAAAAAATGTTAGTCGTTCGTCAACTCACACCATAAATCTTGTCCCAACTGGTGTGAGTTGATTTGTCAGAACCGTAAAAAAGCGATACTCCTCGTTCTGCAACTCACACCACTTTTACTTTGTGTGAATTTTAGTACAGTCAACTAAAAATGGCACTTCGACTGATCTACGCACGAGTGATATAACTCTGATATTGCAAAATGTTCATAGGCTACGGTAACCACTTACTATCAGCTGAGCCAAATGCTTCTTTGCCGTTTAAGTGGCGACAAAAGAAGTCTGGATTTTTAGGCACCTATGCATTGAGCACAAAGGTGATGTCCAAGAGAATGTAAGCACTACGTTGGTGATGTGAGCACTAGTCAAAGTTTATTTTGACGCAAAACTGCGTCAAAATGAATTTTGAGCGGTTACCGCAGCCTATGGACGCTTGTAATACCAGAGGTATAGTGATACACGCGAGTGCGCGGGTTGCCACCTTGAGGCTAAGATCGAAAGCCTCATGTGCCAGTAATTTCACCGGAAACCATACCCTTCACACCGGAACACAGCAATGCGAGCATTACTGCTTGGCGGCAGAAATAGGTATGGTGGTAGTCATTCCTGGACGAGCTCTATCACAGAGAACTCTCTTAAATTTAAATTTTATTTTTAATTCATTATCTTATGTCTATAAACAAATGACAGAAAGAAGGTCCTTTAAGTAGGGACTAAATATATAAACCGACTTGGTATTACATGGATTTCACGGTAAAAGAACTGATTTGCGAGACTTGGTTTTTTTACAAGTTATGTTTTTGATAGCATCTATTAGTTACGGCAACCACTTAAACGACAAGCATGACCATAATGGTGGAAGACAAAAACCTTGTCATCTTTATGTTTCATGATATCTGGCTGGTAGCTGGCTACAATGCTACTAATCTAAATGACAGTAAAATAACAGCTGTAGATTTTTTAACAATTTTACTACACCAATGCGTGTCAAAATTTGATCATGCTATGAGAATGCTACAGTTGAATTTGAAGCATTGCCCTCATGTTTTTACCCCCACCTAAAGGTCATAGTGACTTGTGGTTTAAAGTTGTTATTTTGTGTTACCACTAACACTATGGTAAGACAAGTTAAAGATCCGTCATTGAAAAAATGCGTCTTAATAGGCATGTAAGGCAAACTGGTCTTCAAAACTTTATTGATCTCGGTTTCTGTGAAAACCATGTAGTTTTATTTCGAAATTTATTTTTTTAGTATGAGTTCAAATGTTAGATATACCTTTCTAGAAAGTAGAAACACGTTTGGCTCATTTTAGACTGCATGAGTTTTAATTTCTCAAATTAATGTGATTTTTACAAAAACCAATATAATATAACATGACCATTGACCTCGAATCGTAAGAAGTTTAATGCATACAGTTCAGGTTAGGTTAATTATATAAATCAACTGTGACTTTTTCTATAACATCAGTTATACATAATAATATTATTATAATCTAAGCTACAGGTAACACACCTTGTTATTATCCATAATTTAAATACAGATGTCTCTGTTACTTTGGACGGGTTCCTCTTAACCAGAGTTTGGTTACTGACATTACAATCTTTCTTAGGTACTAACTAGGTATATAGGCTCTATATTTTCTTTCGAATTACCTTTTGGCTTTCTCTAGGATCAAAATCTGGTTGATGAGTCACAATGTTAACCAAGCAAGTAATAAACAGGTTACTTTTAAGAAATCTGTAGCGTCACCCATTGCCCTTGTTAAAACATTATGACGTATAACAGTTTCTCCAAATTAACGTTTAATGGACAGATTATAAGAATATTATTTATTTGTGGTGCAGTCATTTGGGTTTTTACATTACTGATTTACTAATGTAAATTTTTCTAAATTAAGAATAATTATATGTGACGTGTAAGGATGTGTAAATTGGACTATTAATCTAACGCCAAAACCCAAGATAAAAGAGCTGTTGACGTCAAAAAGGTCATTATCAAAGAGAATAAGAAAATATTATAGTCGATACATTTTATAGGTATAGGCTAGAGGCTATCGTCATCAGTAGGTACGAGTATCATAATATATTATCAGAACAGAAGTCTAACGTTATTCATAGACCTCCTTCAAGGATAGATAGATAGATAGATAGATAACTCTTTATTGTATTACACCAAAAATAAAAACTAAACTAAAATAAAACTAAAATTAACAAAAGTTTGAGGTGGTACAATGGGCGGCCTTATCGCTAAGAGCGATCTCTTACAGACAACCTTTCTATGATGACTGATCTTGAGCCGTCACCAAATCAATGTCAAAAAAATAACCTGTGTCCCGGATTGGTTTGATTTTCATTGAAGGCTCAAGTTTAGTTTATGAAAAGTTGCTCCTGTGCAACAAATTTTGATTTCCAGTAGGCACCACCAGCATTAATAGCAGAATCACTAATAGGTACGTACTGCTTTAAGATATCCAGAGGAATGATCAAGTCACCAACAACACCGTAGATGAGTCAATACCTTTTTTTTAATGTCAGCAAGTGACAAGACAATCCAGGCGCCCGCCTGCCTGACCATTACAGATGCAGTGCCACCCAAAACTTAAAGTTTTTAAGTGTTCGCGTGGCATTGCACTGCGCTTATCACCCCGAGACATTGTTGTTAAGTCTCTTTCGCCCAGTAATTTCACTTGCTACAGTGCCCTTCAAACCGAAACACAGTAATGCTTGTACACTACTGCTTGGAGGTAGAATATCTGACACTGCGGTGGTAGTGTTACCCATTAAGACGTACTCTTGCTGAGTCTGAGAGTAGAGTCCTACCACCAGGTAATAACCTTCTTTAAACACAGCTTTTCATGAATAAGATCAGAAAATAAAACAAAAGGATATTTTTTTATTTAATTATTACCTATAATTTATTGCTCAATTCTGCCGTTTCTAAAAAAATTCTAAAAAGCCGTTATGTGATTTTTTACATTTATTTATTCCGTGAAAGCGATTTTTTTTCTCTATGGTTGTGCCTATATCTAAAATTTTAAAAAGTTTTAGACTTTTAGATCCCGTTTGGTTCAAACCCAACTAAGTCTAAAACTTTTAGATCCCGTTTGGATTTGAAATAAATTTTAGTCATAGAGAAAAAGTTTTTGACTTTTAGATCCCGCTTCAATGTTTTCGACTAAAATATTGAAACGGGCGGGGTTTGAACCTCGTCACAATATCAGAAGTCTACTCGTGTGAAAATTTTATTTAATTATTCTACATTATCGGGAACTCAAACAGCGCCTTTCAAAATGTACATGGCAAACTACATTGAATATCATAGGCATCTCAGATAAGTTTCTTAGTTTGATTTTTGATGTACGTATCATAGTAGAATTTGCCAAAAAGGTAAACAAACTGAATAGCGGTAAAACTGTGGAATATGTTGATCCATTTTGGGTAGTCACAGCCAACAATAAGAGGACTTATGTTATGGCAGAAGATTATTATGAACTGCACCTGAAAACCAAAGTAAAATCTTATTAAATTCTTTTCGTATATCACTAAGACAGCCTTCTAATGTTCCCACACCTGGAACACTGACAACGACAAGAGTAGTAGAGTTCTTTGTGATAGAGCTCGTCCGGGGAAGGACTACCACCATACTTTTTACATTACTGCCGTCAAGCAGTAATGCTCGCATTGCTGTGTTCCGGTTCGAAGGATATGGTTTCCGGTGAAATTACAGGCACATGAGACTTACCATCTAACGTCTCAGGGAGGTAACACGTAAGTGATATCTATGATATTGCATGCGTACACAGCCTACAGTAACCGCTGACCATCAAGTACGCTTGGTTACCACTTTAGTAGTATAAAAAAAACATGGCCTGCTACTTTCAAGCGCGAGTGATTGAGTCTTAATCCACCACGCTTTGAACAAGCTTTGGATCTCAGCTGTTTTTTAGTATCTTTGCTTTCACGTCTGCCATTGCCATAACAGCTGCAGTGTCACAAACAAATCAGTTTTAAAGTTCTGCCTGGCACTGCACTGCACTCGTCACCTTGAGATGTAGTTATCAAGTCTTTTAAGTAATTTCCCTTGCTCCAGAAATACCCTTCAAACTTAAACATAGTAATTAATGCACACTACTGCTTGGAGACAAGGTATCCGGCACTGCGGTGGTACCCACCTGAACTCTTGCTGAAATGTCCTACCACAAGTTATAAATAATAAATAAATATAAATAATGCTGGACAATCCAAACAGCATCATCTAGCCCCGAGTTAAGCAGAGCTTGTATTATTGGTACTAGATGACTATACTTAATACAGTACAATACAAAGGTAGGTATATTTTATTATACTTACAAAGAAAACACCCAAAACACCCGGAACAAATATTTGCAGATCGTACAAACATGTCCCAAGGCGGACCTTCGCCCGCCGCGCCACATTGGTCGTCAAGTTAGTGTTATTTAACAGTACAAACAACATACCAGTTGCAGAATGGTTACATATTTCTTCCACCACAAATACTTCTGGTACTGAGGTCCGAGGCCGGCGATCAGGTAGTACGTGTACATGACGGTGTGGACGAAGCAGTTGATGACTCCAATAAAAGTGGAATGACCGTCTGTAAAAATGATAGTTTTTTTTTTTTTAATGATTCTGTAAACTGAACGTTACACCATAAACTTACATTGTAGGTTTTTGACATAATGTTAATATTACAAGTGTACGGCATTTTTGAAGAGAACACGGCATGCGTAAAATAATGTTACTAACTCTACAAAATTTTAAAGTTACTTAGATACATAATAAAAATAAATTAATAAATATTTAATCAACTTTGTTACCTATACCTAACTATTAAGCAATCTCTTAATAGAAGAGACTGAAGTGAAAAAGATGTCCATTTCCTCTTCTTCTCGATGTCTTCTAAGGTAACCTTAGAATAAGCATCTTGTTTGAACGGAAGTCCCACCTATTTCTGCCGCCTAGTAATAAGGCTGAATTTCCACTAGAGATGTGCGAGGATGTGTAGCGAGGGATGTGTTTGTTGGGAACCGATAAAATCGTTTCATTTACCTATCCTCGCTCTGCCTAGCTTTAATGAAGTGATTCTATTGGTCCCTAACAAACACATCTCTCGCTACATCTTCTCACATCTCTGGTGGAAACGCAGCCTTATAATCGCATTGCTATGTTCCGATTTAAAAGGGTATGGTTTCAGGTGAAATTATAGGCACATGAGACTTTAGATCTACGTATCAAAGTGGCATTGCGCAAGTGATATTTTTGATGTTGCAAGCGTACATAGGCAATGGTAACGGTTGCTACTTTACTATGGGGTAGTGGTAAAAAAAAAATGTGAAAGAAATAATGAAGAAATTCAAAGAACGTTTGGCGGGATTGCCCTCAAAACGTAGGCCTCATCTGAATTTTCAGTTATATTCAGAAAAGTGAAAAGATTATAAGGAAAAATTATAAGCCGTAAAATAGAGGTACATTTATTTTGTTTTCAACGGTCAACGCCTTACACATTTTGAAAGCAAGAAACCAAGTCAGAGTTTTTTGATTGCTAAACAATGCTACCATTTGCTCAATTATTAGTCTAAACTACTATTACAAAAGGTTACTTAGTTGAACACGCATGAAATCTAGGCCTTACTGACTTTGTAAGAAAAAAGACATAAAAAGTATGCGTGAAGTATCCGTGTCTAGATTGAAATCTTTTAAAATAATTATTATGTAAAAAAAAGTTATACATTTCGCATGCTTTATTGTTTTGTTCTGACTACAAATTTTAATTATCTAATTATTTTATTTTATTATGTCGATAACCACTATAGCTTAAAGTTTTTTAGGTTTTGTATGAAGGTACTGTTTATATTTTCATGAACTAATTGACCGAGCGAGCGAAGCATCTCAGTTTCGAGATTGGCCAAAAAAGCTTTTGGCTGTCAGTCGGTTTGTCCAGCTGTTCTCGCCTACAGGTCGCATTTATTAATGAAACTGGTTGAAACTTGGTATACAGGTTCTATGACTTTATAGAATTTGATTGTCGTCGGGGATTTTTGATAGGGGTAGTACTTTCTCAAAAAGAGACAAAAAGGAGGCTGCTGGATATTTCCGCCTAATGTGATTTGATTTCGATAATTTTTATTTTATTTGAAAGGTAAGTATTAGCTATAAGTTTGTCTGATATTTGGTGAAGATTTTGATGAGGATCTTCAGCGTGATGAGCAAAATAGTTCCTCAAAATGCAGTATGTTTCTCACTTTCAAAGCTAACTTTACAAGTTTGTGCTTGCGAGGTCTACTGTTCGGAGAACTGCTAGTTATTCATCATCATCATGACAGCCTTCCAATGTTCTCACTGCTGGGACACTGGACTACTCTCCAGCGAGAGTAATTAGTGATCAGTGCTAGTTATTTATTAGGTCAAATAAATTACTTACTTGGATAATACCTAAATTCAAACCAAGAGAAAGCTGGAGTCATAAAGTGATGATAAAGATGCAAAACTGAAATCTGACGATCTTTTTTCCTCATAACGAAAAATACCGTGTCCAGTAGATCAATTATTTTCAAAACCATGTACATCCAAAATAGATTGATCACCTGAAAATAAAATTAGAAATAGTTAATAGAAATAGTTAGAAATAGTGAACTGCGCTCCAAAACACAAATAGCAGATGTTGGGCAACAAGTTGGAAATTTAAAGTGGGACTGGGCAGGTCACGTCTGTCGCATGTCGGATGAGTTGTGGGCGAAAACCACTACTGAGTGAATCCCACGGGACAGAAAACGACCACGCGGCAGACCGCGGCGACGATGGAGAGACGAACTAGATGCCTTTATGAAGGACTGGCCTACACTAGCGCTCAATAGAGATGATTGGAAGGAAGAAAGGGAGGCCTTTGCCCTGCAGTGGGACAGCACAGGCTGTTAATAATAAATAATAATAATAATAACCTGAAAATAATAATGTTACACAAAAAAAGGCTACTTTGAAGTCTCCTTGTGAAGGAAATTGAGCAAAACTCGCGGCCTAGCAAAAAATTTGCGCGCTTTTATTTATGTAATATACAATTCATTGTGTCGTGGGTATGATAATCGACGAGTATGTAGGTACTGTGTTATCATAGCACCTAATAATTTTTGTAAATCATCGAAACAGTTGTTCCGCAGCAAGAATCGTAACCGCAACTTCTCATTTCTCATGCTTATACAATAATTCCTTATGCATACAAGACTACATGCTCGCAAAGTGTTCGATAACAGCTATATATTTATGTTACGTATTCCTGTGTCATTAGTAAAGCCATGTCATTTCGGGATTCAAAGGTGGGTGAACCAGCTAACAGAAGTTCCTTTACCTTCGTAGCCGCTAAACTGTTGGAATAATCCACAGGTTGACACATCCAGTTGTATTCCTTTATCCATACGTTAAAGAACCCCTAAAAAATTAACTTTATTAGATTAGGTACTATCACATTTTTATTTGATTAAATAAAGATAATTATTCTAATTTTCCGGCGTGAACACTCCTTGCGGGTTGCGTGACCTTTGTGACGTCACAGCTCATTATAATAACAAGTTGTCGAAATCAAACGTCATGGTGACGTCATGACAATAATAGTCTGTTAACTTAACTAATTAATCTTTATATCTTCATCAACTAGAAAATAAGTGATGATCTTTGAACGGTTAAGCAAATATTTTTGAAAAATAACACATGAACAACACTATCGATCAATCAATCTTAAAAACGAAATAAACTTAATATAAATCGGTAACACCCTTCTTTTCGTCGGGGGTAAGAATAGATCAGAATCATTCGCAAAAATGAAAAATAACTAGAGTATATCATTTAGTAAGAAAATCAGGATTTTAATGTTATCTGCCACCTTACGCTTCTAAACAGGGTACTTCGACGGTTCAAAGTCGTCAATATAATTATAAAAAACTTTATTGCGTTTATGTAGAGCCCGCGTAGACCCATGCACTGTTGCAACGCGTTTACGTAAACCCCGCGTAGATCCATGCACTATTGCAACGCGTTTATGTAGAGCCCGCGTAGACCCATGCACTGTTGCAACGCGTTTATGTAGACCCCGCGTAGAACAATGCACTATTGCAACGCGTTTATGTAGACCCCGCGTAGACCCATGCACTGTTTCAATACAACTATAAAAAATCTTGTCAACAATTTAACGTAAGTAGGTTAGCAGAGCCTAATTCGTATGTCATGTCTTTATGTATAATTAGTATGTCAATAACGTTCACACAGGCTTACTCTTGAGCGAGAGTGATTGTGTTCATAATCCACCACGCGGATCCAATGCAGTTTGGTGGATGGCACCATGTCTTTCAATTGTTTAGTTCTTAGACACGCCGGTTTCCTGACAATGTTTTTCTTCACAGTATGAAAGTATTATATAAGTTTTTAAAATTAAAAAATCTATTGTTGCACGACTGGTTTGGAACCCACGACCTCAGGATTCGAAGGCGGGGTCAACTACCTCTAGACAACTCAATAAATTAATTTTAGTGTAGAGTATATCAAATGCCAGAGTAACTTACATCATAAAATAAATAGAAACTGGCAAATATCTGAAGCACGTTGTACACAAGAATAGTGTTTTTCAGTTCGTATGGTTTCTTATCCTTCATCCATGCTGGGCCGGCTATTTTTACTAAATATAAATATGCTATCAATATTGTTAGAAGCGTGGTGGCGTTTGGCCAGGTATCGCGAGTCCGTTCATCTGAAATGGAAACGTATTTGAAACTATACCACAGTACTACATCAGAAAGATTAAATAATTCTTGCGATTATAACCACCACGCTTACTATAATAACTGCAGTGCACGCTTACTATAATAACTGCAGTGCACGCTTACTATAATAACTAAGAAATTGTACCTACAATTTTGAAAAAGAATATCTTTAAATCTTATAACTGCAGTGATATACTCTACAAAGATTGCCAGTGGAAACATCCTTAGCAAATAATATTATTCTATAAAACTAGGACAACATTAAATTACTCATTAGCTTAAACATAAGGCTAGATCGCAATAATTATTAAATACATTGCTAAACTGTATTTATAAAAAAAACTCTTCGTTCGTCACCAATAGGTTAGCATCTTTTACTCAGTATTTTAACTTGCTACATTACTTCAAACCGATATCTGGAGGCACGGCAGTACCTCCGCCAAGTCGAGCAAAAATGCGGCACGACCGTACCATATTTTTCAACAATTCAGGCCATTTTTGACCATAACTTCGTTGTGAAATTTTTCTTACCGTTTAACTCGTAGAATAATAAATTGCAGTTATCCAAAAGCCTTTCCAATATTCCAGTCATTTTTGAATCAATTCTTTATATAAAAAAAATAACTAAAACAACTGTTACCTATTGTATTCGCCTACAAACTGATTATTATTCATATTAATTACACCTAACTAATAAAATTTACATAAAAACTATGAACAAAAAGTTCGTAGCATAAAAATAATTTTTAGCACTGTCATTAGTTGGTTTTGAAAATAATATTTAATTAGTTAGTGTCGGTAAATATCTAAAATGGTTATATCCCAACTAACGCATTTGTAGTGGTTAACAATATTCTAAAACACATAATTACAATACGAATTATCTATGAGAGAAATTTAATCTAGGTTATTTAGAAATAATAACGTTATATTATGTAGTTTATTATGATTAAATGTGCTTAACTTTAGTGTAAAACGTAAATTGAGTTTGGGTATAACTATGTTTGTTATACTCGTATGGATTTTACTGATTTTGAAGTAATTCATATATGAATATTACTAATTTTGATCTACCTTGGTAAAGATATCAGGATTAGGATTGTCAACTTGTTAAGGCGTCACGGAGATACGTGGTAACAAACATACACACACACACACACACACACACACACACACACTTTCTCATTTATATTATTAGAAGGATGTGGCCAATCGCACTTTTCAAATTGTCTCTAATTGAGAGAAGACAATTACCAATTTTGCAGATTCAGTAGAGGGTAATTGGTTTAAAATTCAATTGCAAGACTTCTCCTCAAACATACACAAGTAAAATTCAATAAAAGTTTGTAAAAAAAAAACTACCTACAATAAAGAAAATTATAAAACAAATTAAGTAGGTACTTGTGCTTATTTTTAAATTTACGACCTGTTCACCATAGGCTAACTTTTGACATCCCTTGTAGAAGTACATTAAATCGTGCATCGAATCAAAGTATAATTGTGTTTGCAAACTTGCAGTTTTTCCTGCGCCTTTTCTTTAGATGCTGCATTGCTAGAACGTTATTTTTATTTGTCTGGAGTAGATTTTGGTATAGCACTCATTTCAAAAGTCCAAAATTCTATTGTAAAACCATTAAAAACCAAACACAATCACCTATTGCAACCACGGTTAATTGCCAACTATCGGCCATATTAAAAAAAATCAGCCCCGTGATTGGCCGTAATGGATTTTACCGACATTGAAAAAACTTATTTTCTGAATTTTACTAAATTTGATGTGCTCTCAAACTTTAGACCTAAATTACTATGAAAAAGCAATGGATTTTACTACTTCTGAAAACGACTGCCTTACATAAAAATTCAATTTTGTTGCTTTATAAAACATGCTTTGACCCTCAGTGGATTTTACCGATTTTGTCGTTTACTGACACTTAAACATAAGAAAGTCATCTTTATGTACCATATATTTTTATAAAAACTAACTACGAATTGCACTCAAACCAAGATAATCAAATATCATTCTGACAGCGAGCGTGATTGGGCCTGAATGTTGAAGTGCCATCCACCTAGTTTTTTTTTTTTTTAAGATTTCAAGATATTTATTTGCACAAATAAGTGTTAAAAAAGGTCTTAAAAGTAATATCTAAATCTGCATTGGGTCTGCGTGATGATTTAGATCCAATCATTCTCGCTGTAGAGTAGAGCAGTGTCTCAGCCGTGGGAACATTAGAAGGCTGCAATGTAATAAACTTTGTAACAAATTCTACGCTGATACACCAATGCGCTCGTAAATTGTGCATGTCATGCGTAATTGATGAGATATTTGAATTATACTAAACTAGCAGCCCGTCCCGGCTTTGCACGGGTGGACATAAAGTATAACTTATGCTACTCAGGGTGGATTTGACCAAATTTTGGAATACCTATTCTGCGGAGTAAGAAGTGTCAAATTAAAAAACAAGGAAACTGTACTCGCAAATAATGTACGGTTTACTCGGAGAATAGCACCCATTCGAGTTTGGTCGAATCCAACCTCATGGATAATGTAGCATTCTAATGGTAAAATATTTTATGAAATCGGATCAGTAGTTTTTGAATTTATTCGTTACAATCATATAAAAAAAAATTTTTTTTTGTTATTTTATTAGTATAGAAAAGCTGTGTCCCGCGGTTTCAATCACGTCTTTATGCTATTCCAAAGGAACAAATTTACAGAGAGAGCCCTAAACTAAACAAAGCTTGCACTATAAAAACCAGATAACTTGATAGATCATGATTCATGAATGTTGTTTTTAAATAAAATCAAGTGAAATAAATAATATACTTACTTCTTTGTGAGAGAACCGGGGAAGAACTACTATCAAACTTTTATCTGCCGCCAAGCTGTAATGTTTGCATTGCTGTGTTCCGGGTTGGAGTTACAGAAGTTACAGGGTACATGAGACAGTAGATCTACGTCTCAGGGTGTCGACGCGCAAGTGATATCTCTCATGTTGCAAACATATACCCAGGTATAGGCTTTGTCTGCAAATGACCAAGCGCCACGCCTGACCATAAGACTGCTTTTCCACCAGAAATGTGCGAGGATGTGTAGCAAGGGATGATGTGTTTATTAGGAACCAATATAATCCCTTAATTTACCTAGCCTCGCTCTGACAGCTTTAATGAAGTGATTTTATTGGTTCCTAAAACACTTTCTTCGCTACACATCCTCGTACATCTCTGGTGGAAACTTAGCCTAAGAGTGGTAGAGTTCTTTGTGATATAGCTCGCAAGCAATGCTCACATTGCTGTGTTCCGGTTCGAAGGGTTTGGTTTCCGGTGAAATTGATGAGACATGAAACTCTCCATCTAACGTCTCAGGGTGGGTCAACCATTGACCAAACTTGATTGAAATTGATGAAAGTTTTTTTTTTAAATATTTATTGAAGAAAAAAAGCTTTGTCGCTAAGTAACCACATCGCACAATCGGTGATATTTACAAAGTTGCGAAGATTACTATAACTTGGTAACAAGAGAAAAAAAAGGAAATAAAAATTTAACTCCTCTTAAAACAATTATCTACTAAAAAAAACATGTTTTTCTAGGATGAACTACAGGGTTTTTTTGTACCGTTTTTTACCGCCCTTGGTCCACCTTTAGTCCTACCACGGGTAAGGACTGGTTTTTGGGCTACGTCAGACATTGGATCAGCCAACACACTGTTGCATAGTCCAACATCGAGCATTGAAAAGTGTCTAAACATAGTTTGCCTGTAGATGCAAGTTTGTAAATGACTTTGAAAACTCCAAGGCAGTTAAAACATATTTATTACATTAATCTCTACATAGTATATTATAACAAAGTTGCTTCCCACCATCTGTCCCTCTGTACCTACGTTTAGATCTTTTATACAACGCAACGGATTTTCCATCAATAAATAGAGTTTCGATAGTTCAATATTGAATATCCACTCAAACGAAGTCATGGCAACAGCTAGTTATTATAATTATAATAGCCTTTATTCAGACAAAACGTTGCATATTATTTAATGCTAAATAATTATATAAGTCGACATCGAAAGCATTGTCTATACAGACAAGGCTGATGGCAAACGCCCAGCTTTGGCAAAGGCCTCTCCCAATTGATTTCCATTCATGTCTATCGTAAGTTTTTCTAGTCCATGTGTTTCCTGCAATTTTCTTAATTTCATCTTCTCACCATCTGAATTTGTCTTTCAGGATTCCTTTTCTTATTTCTCGGGTGCCAGTACACAATAGTTTTATTCATTTTTCTATTCCTCTAACTACATGACCCGTCCATTTCCATTTAAGCTTCAATAATTTAGTTGTTACGTTAGTTAATTTAGTTTGTTCTTTGATGGTCTGGTTCCTAACTCTTTGAGCTTTAGTGATATTAAATGGGCAACTTAGCTAGTAAACGAATCTAATTCATTATACAAATTATTATTAGTTTCGTTTAGTGTTTTTAGGATCTCTTATTTTTATATAGTTCTCGTAGTAGAAGTCTCCAAACATATAAACAAAGTGTAAGGAATTAATACTGAGGCATATGTTAATCCATTTTGGGTAGTTGCAGCCAAAAATAAGTGGACTTATATTGTGGATAAAGATTATCAGGAATTGCACCTGAAAAGAATAATTACCATGTTAGTAAACAAATATTATATCAAGCGTTGAATATCAACTACTTTTCCAAAATGTTAAAAGAGTTGTCAAATAATAGAACCAAATTCATTCAATCAGCGCTCAACTCAAAACTTATGAAAGAAAGAAAGAAAGAAAGAAAGAAAGAATTTATTTGACAGCACAAAGACAAAGACAAAGACAACAGAACTGAAATGATACAAATTTAAAAATAATTTAAAAAAAAAAACAATAAAAAACATACAGCTTACAATACCTACTTAAAAACATGAATTTGGAAAATAATAAGACTTAGCTGCTTATAACTTATCAACGAATTATGGCAACGTTCTGCGACTTATGTAGGTACTTGGATGGTTGACCGCCAGTGGCATTCATATTTAAACGGTTTGGCGCCTTGAAAGGCACGCTAATCTATTGTTTTCTGGCTAGTCGTTAGTTGTTTCATGTTAAGATTAACTTCGTCACCAGAGGTGAGCACTAATTCATACGGTATTCGCTAAGCAATCGTCAATTGCGGTTACGAGCATCAGTATCACGAGTCATTATAAAGTGATAAAAAGTGGCAAATAATGATGAAATTATTTTTAACTCATCATGATCATCATTATCAGATTGTGTGATTGTGATCGCGTAGTGAAACTCATAGCATAGCTCTTTCCATAGCACGTTCAACGAATTTAAGCTTGTCAATAAGACCAATAATTAGCGACCTTGGTTGATCACATAACTCTGTTAGCTATCAATCTCCATCGATCTCCATCTCAAACTGTCTATTTTAACAGTTTGATCATAGCTCTTCTGTCATAATAGACAGTTTCAGATAGAGATATATATAGATTGGTCGCTAACAGAGTTATGTGATCATGGGCAGGTCTCAGTGCCACAAGTCATCATTGGCAACACGCACTATTATATATATTTCTAACTATTAAAGTTTTAATTCTTTAATAACATACCAGTTGCAAAGTGGTCACATGCTTCTTCCACCACAAATACTTCTGATACTGAGGTCCAAGGCCGGCGATCAGGTAGTACGTGTACATGACGGTGTGGACGAAGCAGTTGATGACACCAAGTAAACACGAATGGCCGTCTGTGGAAAGTAAGTAAGTCATCCTTGTACCGTAAGGGAATAGAACCAATATTCGCTGATCATGCAAACATTTGTTCAGTAGCGGGAATTGAACTCTACACCGTGGTCGTAAATTAATTTTTTGAACGTATTCAAGTGCCAAATACGAGATAAAGTTTTTGTCCTTTTCCAGACATTTTTAACCCTGGACGAAAAACAGGTGCATAAAGTCGGGATTACATTATTCTGTCGTGGAGTGTCGTGACGCGTAATAAGTATATCGTACCCATACATTGACAGAACGCGTCACGACACACTGCGCTTTAGTAATATAGTTTCTAACCATACAAAATGTATGAGTACGATATGCTTATGACGCGTCACGCACGACACGCCACGACAGAATAATGTAAACGCGGTTTTAGTCAGGTTGCCCTCTTGAATCCCATGACAATTTTTATCCAATACTAATTTGAATTAACGGCTGTCAAATTTAGTATTTTTGAAAATAAGGTTGAATTTGGCGCTAAGTTTGCACTCAAAAGTAAGAAATATCCAATACTTGCCCAATATCGATCGCGTTCAAAGTAGGCCCCAGGGATTGTAATAATTATTATTTTTAGGGTCATCATGGCAATTATGACAATGCATATTAGTGGATGTCTTTCGAACTTATAGAACTTACTTGGATAGAACTTATACCCCGTCCAAGTACATATTGGCATCATGAAATGGTGATAGAGATGCAATGTCGAAATCTGACGATTTTTCTTCCTCAACACAAAAAACACCGTATCCAATAGATCGATAAGCTTCAAAACCATATACAGATAAACTAGATTGTGTATCTGAAATCAAAACTTTATTGTTAAAACCAAAAAACTAAACTAGGATTTTGTTTAGCGCACATTTAGAGCCTATTGTGTTGTAGTAAGAATATCATCTAGTACCCATTACATAGCTTGTGGCTAAATTGATGCTGTGTGGATAGTCCAGCATTATTTATTTAAACCAATGTTTGTACCTCAAGCACTTGTGTCATACCTTTATAGCTGCAGGACTGTTGGAATAATCGACAGGCTGACATATCCAATTGTAGTCTTTCACCCATACAGAAATACCCTGAAAATGTTTAATCATCATCATGATAAATTTATGTTCCCACTGCTGACACTGACCTTCTCCCGAGCGAGAGTAATTGGATCTTAATTCAGGGTTAACCTAATCCTAATGGATCATATGATCAGTTTCTGGTTGCATCTTATAATATCTATAAAAAGTTCTTAATTGATCATTGATCAGTTGCAACTCACCACGCAAACCTAATTCAGATTGGGTCTTTTGAAGCCTTAGTTCTTGGATTTTCAGTTTCCTCACGATATTTTTCTTCAAAACAACTCTCAAAATGGAGTAAAATAGGTCGTATATTGCTATAGCAACTCCCCAAGTTTCTTTTACTACAGTGTTTCTATTTCATTTACTTATACTAAAAAGGAGAAGAACCCAAGACGTAGCTGGCTAAGTTGTTCATAACAGATCAACGAAGTTTAGCACTGTTTCGCGTAGTCACCATTTGGATGGATGACCACCATTGGAAATTTCAATTGAGCGCTTCCGTGCTTCGGAGGGCACGTTGAGCAATAGATCCTAGTTTTTCAAAATGGTCAGGCCCTGACGGAGCCTGCAGGTGGCCTTCGTAACCAGATTTAGACATTTACTCATACAAACTTACTATGTATTATGGTATTAGGTAGGTACTTACTTCATAGAATAAATAAGCACTGGCAAATATCTGAACAACATTGTACAGAAGAATGGTGTTTTTCAATTCGAATGGTTTTTTGTCCTTCATCCACGCTGGACCAGATACCTTAACAAAGTATAAATATACTGAAAGTATTGTTAGGAGAGTGGTGAAGGTTGGCCACTCATCACGGGTTCGTTCATCTGAAATTGTACAAGAATCAAAATCCTATCCTTCTTCCTTGCTACTCTTAACACACTAATCACACTATTATATAAAAAATGCGAAAGTTTGGATTTTTGTTCCTCTATAACTCGACAGCCACTAAATCGAAATGGCTGAAATTTAAAATATAGATAGACAATGACTAGGAATAAAGCATAGGCTTTGTTCGCGTGGAACAAGGAAGCCGTACATTTTTCCGGGGTAAAAAGTAGCGTTTGTGCTATTCCAGATCATAGATAAATGGTCACTTGTGATATATATCGTCAAAACTGTCAAAAATGTATAGAAATATTGACAGTTACGATGATATATATCACATGTAAACATTTATCTATGCACGAGAATCGCCCTCCTGACTGTTAATCTATCTTTATGCCAACTTTTATTCAGATCCTCTCAGACGTTTTGGTGTGATTGGGTTACAAACATTCATTTATTTTTACTCATAATATTATAAATCTACTTATTTTCTTAGCATGAGCATCACCTAGTTGGACTGGCTCCACACTGAAGCTTTATGATGAAGAGGGATCATCAAAAAAAAGCTAGGAACCCAGCCGAGTTTGTTGCCAGATTCTTCTAGGCTGGGGCGCGTTGAACTGGCATAAATTCACCTAGCTATAAGACATTTCAAAATGCTTGTGATGATTGAATAAGGATACTTTTTACTTACTTATTGACTTACAAATTCATACTATAAACCTACTCTCATTTTACAAGATTGGTATGCTGTTAGAGCGCTTTTAGAAAGTTCTGCGAAGATCATCTGGGTGACCGACCACAGTGGGTGAGATTTGGTCCTGACTCTCACTGTTGGGACACTGGCCTACTCTCAAACAGAGTGATTGGGTCATAATCCACTATTTTGAACTAAAGCGGATTGAAAGATGGCACCAGTGCAGTGCTTAGTTATATTTACTTACTACGGTCACAAATTACACTAATTCTTTCTTTCTTTCTTTTTTCTTTCTTTTTGGACAATCCACACAACATCATCTAGCCCCAAGGTAAGCTGCTGTTAAACAGAGCTTTATTATGGGTACTAGATGACTGATATATACTTAATACAATACAATACATAGATATATAATTATATTAAATACCCAGAACACCCAGAACAAATATTTGTAGATCGTACAAATATTTGACCCGAGGTGGGAATCGAACCGCAACTCCCTCGTCGCAGGCGAACCTGCGCCCGCTGCGCCAAATCGGTCGTCAAACTAATTATGCAGTATGTTAATCATTGTTTCAAAGGGCAATAGTTCAAGCCTGGGTGGACGGAAGCGAAGAGTTCAGTGGCTTCTGTCATGCGCATATAACATGATCCTAAAAATTTTAACACTAGCTTTTTTAAAAATGTCCTACGACTGGGTCTGATCAGGGGTCACCCCTAAGAGGTTCGTGGCATGAGTTTCGAGATTGCGGTACACTTTTTCCACAAAAGTATGTTCGTATGAGTCAGTGGCCAACTCTGGTGACAGAGTTTCTAGGCCGCCCAAAGGCCTCTGTCAGGGCCTAACAACTTTGAAAAAGCCGGGACCGACTGCTTAACGTGCCCTCCGAAGCATGGTAGCGCTCAGTTGAAGATCTACAGAACAGATACTACGTATAAAGTGGCTACTCAACTCCCACGGGCTTTATTTACCTTACCCCCATAACGAGTTCAAGGGCACTTATAAGGACGCTGAAGCTCAGGGCTACTACGCACTCGTCTATTTTGTTGTGTAAGTAACACCAAGAAACTGACGAAGCACTTAGAGCATGCTAATTTTGCTCTTGCGGTAAGTTTTTTTATTAATGAAGCAGTACTTTATTTATTGACTTTAGTGCGAACCATGACACTCACACACACAAAAGCACTGTTCAAGATACAAACTGCGCATGTGGTGCTGACGCGTTTATTTCATACATTTGTACTAACAGAACTTATACTAATAGAATAATAATAGAACTGGATTAGCATTACACATTTGAGAGTAATAAGCATTTTATTTTATAGTAAACAGTAAAATATGTTTTCTCCACTTTCGGTAGAAAAATTCGGAGATGACGGTCTGTTGTTTAAGGTACTCTGAGATAAAAATATAGTCTTATTATGTCCTATTTCCGGGCATTAGCTGTCAATGTTTAAAATTTCAGCCAAATCGGTTCAGTGGTTATAGAGTTTGAGAGGTACAGACATCCATACAAACAAACATTCATATTCTTACAATATTAGTGTGATTGATTACCCAATTGTGCTGGACAATGCATCATCTAGCCCCAAGATACGCAGAGCTTGTGTTATGGGTGCTAGATGACATAGATATTTTTTACTATACATATAAAATACCCAGAACACTCGAAACAAATACTTGCAGATCGTACAAACATTTAGTTCCAAGACGGGAATTGAACCCGCAACATCCTGCGTCGTAGGCGGACCTTCGCCCGCCGCACAACATCGGTCGTCAGATACAAAAAATCATTTAATTTTCCGTGAACTTACCATTCAAATCGTAGAATACAAAATTATAGTTATCCCAAATCTTATTTAAAATTACACTCATATTGATAATTAGATAAGTAACGTATTTTAAAATCCCTAAGTGTTATGGATAATGAAATAAAACAAGTATATGCTTCTGCATTTGCTTGCAAACTAAAGCTAAATGATATGTAATCATTATAATAATTTAACATACTATTGTATGGCTGAACTATGGGCGCAATATGTTTTGTCGGATACCTGTATGTAATAATGTTTGTTAATTTGTTTGTATGTATGTACGCATTTTTTTAGACTACGCGAGTGATTCAAGAGAAAGTTTTATACGTAGTTTAAGCAGCCGTGCAAAACCGGGGCGGGTCGCTAGTTAATGTATCTAAGTTCAAAGATTTCACTATACAGTTACAATTGTGTTGAGACATGCAACGTCAACAACGTGCGTTGAACAAAATTAAAGGTAGGAATAAGGCTACTAACAAAGTTCTATGAACATTTTTGTCGTAAGTTGTGTTAAGTTTTTTTAATTATTTGCACCTTCATTAAATACAAATTACAATAACGATCTCCAAAATTTAGTCTCCAGTTTCTAGATCCAGCGGTTTACGCTCTGCGCTGTAGGTCAGTATGTCACTAAACTTTTATAAATATTGATATTGATTATAAATCCTGCTGTTAGGTACAATAACGTAGCTAACCTTCAAATTAATGACGTCAATGATGAGTTTTCACTATTAAGTCAATTTTATTGATAAAAAAAGTCGATTGTAAATTATACCAATAAAACTTAATTCATTTTCGACTCGTAACAAGTTCTTAGTTAGGTAACTCCACAAACAAAAAGCAAAATAAATTTTGCTTTTAGGTTATAACTTTTTGTATAAAATCTTATTAATTTGATAATTTGAGATAAAAAAACCAAGTGAAACTAAACGTTTTCACACTTCTGCTGAGTTTTCATTGGGTCCGCGTAGTACTAATAAATCAGCTCTATGTCCGCGTGGTAGATTAATACCCAAACACTATCGCGCGAGAGTAGGCCAGTGTTCCAGCAGGGAACATTAGAAGGTTGTCATAATAATATAAAACCGCGACCATCCAGGCTAAATGGTGCTCGTACCTACCTTATCATAATTCATTTATTGTTAGAGGGTTAGATGTATACGGGTATTGATTTAGCTTGTACAAAAAAGTTCCTAAAATAGGTAGTATGTTTAAAGAGTAGGTACTTGTTTGTAAAACAAATACTTGCATAGAGCTTCAACGGCTGATAATATTTAACACTTAAGTATTTCAAGTGTGGTTGTTCGTTATGGTAAATATTGACATCCCTAAGCATTGTTTAAAATAGATAAACTTGTAATATACCCTCTATTCATAATACTATTAATTAATATGTTTAATAATAATATTTAATATAATAAATAATGCAGGATAATCCACTTTGTTTGGAACTCAGCAACCGTACTTAACATAATTTTTCATATTTTTTTTTTTTTTTTATACAACTGAAGTGGCAACCAAGCGTACGGCCCACAAGATGGTAAGCGGTTACCGCAGCCTATGGACGCTTGCAATACCAAAGGTATCACTCGCGGGTTGCCACCTTGAGGCTAAGATCGAAAGCCTCATGTGCCAGTAATTTTACCGGAAACCACACCCTTCACACCGGAACACAGCAATGCGAGCATTACTGCTTGGCGGCAGAAATAAGTAAAGATAAAGATAAGATAGCCCGGGCGAGCTCTATCACAGAGAACTCTACTACTCTTAAATCTTAAATAGTCTACGTCATTATCTATTTGAGTATGTTTTTTATTTATGTATTATAAACGATTCAGTGGTTATCAAGTTACAAAGCAACAAAATATCAAACGTCATCTAAATGTCTAGATAAACCAACAAACATCCAAACTTTCGCATTTCTATACTAATATTATAAAGAGAGAAGATTTGTATATTTTTTTTTTTTATGTCAGCAAGTGACAAGACAATCAAGGCGCCCACCTGATGTTAAGCACCACGCCTGACTATAACAGATGCAGTGCCACCCAAAGCTTAAAGTTTTAAGTGTATGCGTGGCACTGCACTGCGCTTATCACCCCGAGACATTGTTGTTAAGTCTCTTTCACCCAGTAATTTCACTTGCTACAGCGCCCTTCAAACCTAAACACAGTAATGCTTGCACACTACTGCTTGGAGGTAGAATATCTGACACTGAGGTGGTATCCACCAAGACGGACTCTTGCTGAAGAGTCCTACCACCAGGTAAAACGAAATAACTCAAAATCTACTGGTCCGATTTCAAAAATTCTTTAAACATTAGAATGCTACATTAACTCTGAGTAACATAGGCTATATTTATTACTAGCGATCCGCCCTGGCTTTGCACGGGTGCGAAGCTGGGACGGACTTCTAGTATAATATAAGTGTGATGTGATTATGAATCAAGCTCTTAGTTTTTATTCAAAAAGTATAATCAAACGGAAAAATTGTCGATTGATTTGAATCACTCGTTAAAAATGAGTCATTATTATCTTGCATCATTTCACACCGGTCTGATTTGCATAAAGTTTCTTGCAAATGGTGAATAATAGGAAAATTATTTATGTTTATCATCTGTGATTATCATCACTTACTTATTTATTCTTCATGGTCAACCAGCTAATGTTTTCATAGTTGGAAAACTTAAAGTCAAAATCAAAATCAAAAAATATTTATTTCAATAGAATCGCAAGGATCACTTTGAAATGTCTTACATGCTAGGAAAATGTACACCAGTTCCAACGCGCCCATGCCGTAAAAGAACTGGCAACAACATCGGCTGGGTTCCTATCGCTATTTTGGTATGACCCTTGCTATTATTATGGATGCCGAGTAGAGTTGGAGCACATTCGTCCCAAGCTTTTTTATCAAGTAAGTTTAGTATCTAAGTAATCGGTTATTTTATAGTAAGCTTTTTGAGACATTATCTCAACTGAGAGTGATTGGGTCATAATCCAACACGTGAACATTGTGCGATTTTTAGATCTTGAACGTTTTGGTTTCCTCATCATTATCATCATCCACAGCCCGACTTTACCCACTGCTGGGTATAGGCCTTCCTTAGTTTGTGCCATCTACCGCAATCCTGTGCTAATCTGATCCACTTACGTACGGCCCGCGACTTTCACTATGTCGTCTATCCATCTCGCCATCGGTTTCCTCATTATGTTTCAATTCACGTACTACAGATTTTTGGAAAATATAAGTTTACTAATAAATTGAAATGAAATGAAAAATGAAATGAAATACATTTATTTGACACACACAAACACAGAACGATCGAGATAATGCAAGATGTTCTGGTTTTCTGGATTGTAATGTTATTCTTTATGACACCATTCAACTCATGCAATTATTGTATGGTGCAGACAGGCCATTACTGTAGGTATAGTTCTCACAACGGATCTCGGCCGTCGTGAAATTAGCCGTTTCGATGCGCAATGGAGCTTTTTCAAACTAAATTGTCTTTGCGCATCACAAACGGCTAACTTCACGGAAGCCTAGATCCGCTGTGCGAACTATACGTGTCTATTATGTTTTGTTATTGTTATGTGTGAGTCTATATTTTTTTTCTTTTCTTTCACGATCGGTTTTTGATTTCGAGCACCAGGCGCTCTGAAATGATTGTTTAATAAAAAATATTTTTACATTCATATATGAAACCAGTTTTATTAATGTCATCATAGGTTTACACGTATTTTTTATGAAAATAATTATTATAAAAAAAGTAATCTTCAAAATTTTATTTAAAGCTACAAACAGACGACGAAGGTCCAATTAACTTAATATTTTACGGGAACAGTCCAAGAACCAACAAAAACTTTCCGTGTTCAAAATCTCACAAAGTGGTACATCATAGACATTTTCCGAACACATAATTACTGGGCGTACGAAACACTAAAATGGAGCTTAAATGTTAAAGAAGGACCATCGACTAAGAAGCTAGGAACCCAGGAAAATTTGTTGTCAGACTGATAGACTGCGGCGCGTGGAACTGGCGTAGATTCACTTAGACTACACTATAAGACGTTATAAAGTGATCCTAGAGATTTTATTTTTTTTAAATTTGAATACTTTTTTTTTTAATTTGAATTCAAAACTCTAAAGAAATAAAAATACGCACGTGTACGTTTCACCGTAGATTTATCGCTAGCTTTATGTATATTTTATTATATTTCCATGTAGAGAATTATGTATTCTATCATCCCTACCCAAAACTAAAATACTAGCAGTTCTCCGAACAGTAGGTAGATCTCGCAAGCACAACTTGTAAAGTGAGCATTTTCAAGTGAGCAATGAGCAATTTACTGTATAACGTAGAGCTATTTTGCTGCTCACGCTGAAGATCCTCATCAGATATTCGCTAAATTTTTATAAGATCAATTTATAGTTAATACCTTTCAAGTAAGATAAAAAATCATCAAAATCGAATCTCATGAGGCGGAGATATCCAGCCCCCTTTTTCCTTTGGTCACTTTTTAGAGAAAGTCCCCGACGACAATCAAATTCTATAAAACCATAAAACCTGTATGCTAAGTTTCAACCAGATTGGTTGAATAATGCGACCTGTAGGCGAGAACAGACTGACAGACTTTCTGACTGATGGACAATAGCATTTTTGGCGATTCTCGAAACTGACACGCATCGCTCGCTTCGCTCGCTCGGTCAACTAGAGTAAAGTAATATCAATCACCTCCCAAATATTCGTAGTAAAACGCCATTGACCAATTTAAGTAGGTACCCAAGACTTTTAATTTACAATTTACCACCTACAAATACATTATCTTAATATAATATTATTGTCACAAGGCAATTTTGGTAACAAGACTTATTTACTGAAAAGCATAAAAAGTCAAAGACAGCTTAAAACATATATTTTTGTTTTTATTGGTAAAATGTTCTATAGCAAAGAAAAGTTTTGTATTTCTGTTTTAAACTATCATATTTAATTCTAACAGTCACAAAAATAAAATAAAGTCTTTGGATAATAACTATAACATGAACCATTTCTGTCGACTTTTTATAATTAGAATTTATTTTTTATCCGTTATTTTGTTTTGTTTTTTTTTGCTGTAATACGTTTTAAAAAATATACATAATATACCTTACTTAATTTATAATATAAAACACCGTTACATTATTTTAATTGTATTGACTTAATAACTAATCTAATCTGTACCACAGATAACATAATACTCTGTACAAAATAATTCTAACAGCATATTTCACTGATTTCTGAAGAATAATTCCATTCCATGAATGTATACAATAATCATTAAAGAATTCAGTGAAATAGCTCTTGCTTTAAATTAAAGCTACAATATTAATGATATTAAAGTAAATGTTATGATGAGGACTTCTATCACATTTTTCTTACAACTAGCATTTCACATAGTACCTCAAACTTAATATAGAGTTTCCATCAATGTATCTATCAAAATCAGCTATAGCAATCAGTAAATATCAATTATATGGTATGATATTAGTTTCAGAGCCCCACACTTTATTGACTATTCTTTTCCTGTACCTAGTTTAAGCGTCAAACACACAGACACGGTCTGCGGTGGCGAACGTGAAGGCGTTTTGCAGTCGTAAAAAGCCACTCTGGCCACGGTAGTTTGTTTATTTTATACCCCAGCTAACTAACACAGCCTAGTTCAACGCCAACACAATCACTGACGCAACCGCATCTGCCTGATAAAGGCCTAAGAATGGCTAAGCTCAGGATGAGGGCAAGCCTATCTAATCTAATCATCAACTGTATCACTTTAAGCATCTAGCTAGAGAGTTACGAACCATGCTACTCGTTGTATATATCGTCATAAATAGATGTTAAAGGCTTACTATTCTTGATTTGTCTATTCTACTCTGAATTGCCACTCTAGTTTAGTAGAAACTCGCATAAAATGGTTTATACCATCGTCTTTTGACTAACATTCTTTCGCTTTCCCATTGGCTGTGACAGCTTGTGCTTCTTTCTCCAACTGTGCTTCTCTTTCTTTTCTCGCTTTTCTGCTCTTGACGTAGTTATGGTAATAGAAGTTACCGAACATGTACAAGAATAAACCGGAGTTTAGCGAAAGTAGCGAGTTGATGAATTTAGGGTAGTTGCAATCACGGAAAATTACGGAGAAGTTGTGGTAGAAGATTATGCAGAACTGAATCTGAAATTAAGAAAAAACAAATAGTTAAGTAAATACAATAGATAATAATTAATATAGGTCGTTTCTAACGGTCTTTAGATGGCTCAACTGTTTCATATGTATTTTGTATATATTGTAATGTAGTGTAATTATGTACATATTTTATTTTGTTTAATAAAGTAAATACTCATTTTCATTATGGCAATCACTTTTTCAGGTCACTAATATCCGAAATGCTTTCTACTTAGTTGGGGCTTGAACCCAAAAATTTTCCATATCTTTTCTATACGAAAATGGATAAGCATTTTGTCTTCAACTCGTCTGTAGAAAACTGTTCAAAGAATGATGCAAAGATGAAACTTACTAGTTGCAAGCTAGTGACGTGTTTTTTCCACCACAGTAGCTTCTGATATTGAGGTCCAAGGCCAGAGATCAAGTAGTATGTATACATAATGATGTGAATGAATGAGTTAATGACTCCAAGGAGGGTGCCGTGTCCTCCTGAAAATAAAGAGAGAATGGTAAATTTTATGTCGCAAATAATTTACACTAATATTATAAAGAGGAAATATTTGTATTTTTGTTTGTTACGAATAAACTCAAAAACGACTCGTCCGATTTCAAAAATTCTTTCACCATTAGAATGCTACATTATCCCTGAGAGACATAGACTATATTTATTACTAGCGACCCGCCCCTGCTTTGCACGGTTGCGGTTTCATTGCACCTGCGTGAAGCTGGAACGGACTGATGTCTACTGCTGCAAAATAGGCCTATAACATAGAGTCTCACAATGACTGATTTTAACCATTACTATCTACAGACTTTTGGCGACTGCTCAATGTCATCGGTTCATCGAATGGGAGGCACTTAGTTTTCCAGTTTGTGGTCAACATTCTAGAACTATTATTCCACAGCGGTTGCGCAAACATGGCCTGTTCACTGCTTCTTCAACTTGCTAATTGTGACTAGTGAGAAATAAGATCAGTGACCATGATTCTTTCATGAACTTCCATATTTCGAATCCTATCACAATCCTTAAAAGATATGGCTCACCTGGTAAGAACTTGACTCCAACCCATGCGCAAATGGGCATCATAAAGTGGTGGTACAAATGAAGAAAGGAGATCTGACGGTTTTTCTTTCTGAGCACAAAGAAAATCGTGTCTAGAAGCTCGATAACCTTTGCTGCAAAGTACCACCAAACAGCTGCCGCCATCTGTAATTGAAAAACAATAACCATTAGAAATCTAAGAGCAGTAGAGTTCTTTGTGATAGAGCTCGTCCGGGGAAGGACTACCACCATACCTATTTCTGCCGCCAAACAGTAATGCTCGCATTGCTGTGTTCCGGTGTGAAGGGTATGGTTTCCGGTGAAATTACTGGCACATGAGGCTTTCGATCTTAGCCTCAACCGGTGGCAACCCGCGAGTGATACCTCTGGTATTGCAAGCGTCCATAGGCTGCGGTAACCGCTTACCATCTTGTGGGCCGGGCCTTACGCTTGGTTGCCACTTTCAGTTGTATAAAAAAAAAAACTTATAAAACTACAGCGAAGTGGCAACCAAGCGTACAATCTATTTTTTAAGTAGGTAAAAGTCATCACTCGTACTTACCCTGTGTGATTTTGGGTTGTCTGAATAATCTACTGGTTGACATGAAAAGTTATAGTCGTTCCACCAGCCAGATGCCATCCCCTGAAAATAAAAAAAATATAGTATGATGTTTGACGACCGATGTGGCGCAGCAGGTGCAGGTCAGCTTGCGACGCGGAGGTTGCGGGTTCGATTCCCGCCTCGGGTCAAATGTTTGTACGATCTACAAATATTTGTCCGGGTGTTCTGGGTATTTTCTATATAAAATAAAAATATCTATCCAGGTATTGTATTTATTAAGGTAAATATCAGTCATCTATTAGTACCCATAAACACAGCTTTGTTTAACATTACCTTGGGGCTAGATGATGCTGTGTGGATTGTCCAGTAGCATTTATTTATATAAGTATTTTTAATTGGTGCGAAAAATAATTATGCATGGAAAAAAACGAATGGAAGTAGATGCGTGTCTGTATATTATTATTTTGAGCGTGCCTTTTGGCATGATAGGTTTTTATGATGGCTTACCCTTATTATTTTTCTACCGAATACTATTTTTACCCGTTCAACCCAAAACAAATTATATGCCCCGTTCTACCGAATCTAAACTTTGCAGACTTTGCATTTAGTTTATATTTTATTTCAAGCGTTGTAAACAAGCCTATACCTAGTTACAGTCGCTTATCCAGTTACTTTTTATAATAATAATAAATTACCATTAATAAAAAAAAATTGGTATTATTATTGCGAAAACCTGCTTTAATAAAAGTTCGCTTACCGACTATTAAACGAGTTCGATGTAATGACGTTGAAGGTTTTATTTCGTTAAAAACATACTAAATGTTGCCTTATTGGAATGCATTTCCGTATCGTACCCGTTAGTTTCGGGAAATGCCGGTTTCCTCCTGTTTACATGCACTGGCATTGCATACATAAACTTTTTTAATTGAAAAACCCATATAAATGAAAGGCTTTGAAAAATCGGAAGGTTACCAGCAGACCAGAGTGCTTAGCACGAAAAACTTGTTTGACAATCGTAAATGTAAACGTATCGTCCAGTTCTCGATTCGTATCATAGGATTTTTAACAGAGGCTCTTTAGTGTGTTAAATGAACTACCGAAATTCCCACTAAAAACGGGATATTCACCATGATTTGTGAGTTTTATTGATTCTCGATATTTTGGCGCAGTTACATGCACCATGATCACGGGAGAACTGAAAATTATGTTAATAACCAAGATAGTTTTAAAAACTATATACCGAAATTCAATACAAATTGACAGCTGGACGATACGTTTACATTTACGATTGTCAAACGAGGTTCTCGTGCTAAGCGCTCAGTAGTGCTTAGCGACAGTAATACCACAGAGGTATAATACCTACATAAAAAAAAAACAAATTCCATGCCATGTATCATCTAATCCGCATTGGGTCCGCGACCCAATCACTTTTGCTCAAGTCTGTTATAATAAACCTACCTCATATACTAAGTAGACGCTCATGAGGATCTGGGAGACGTTATATGCTGCAATGGTGTTCTTCAAGTCATACGGTTTCCTGTCCCGCATGTACCGCGGCCCGGCGGAGATGCAGAAGTACAGGTAGGTAGCTAAGATGGTCAGAAGTGGGCCTGGTCCTGACATGAGCCACCAGTTTTCAGTTCGTGGATCTGGGGAGAAAGAGACATTTTATTGATTTCAAAATTAGGTATGCACGTGAATAAACTTAGATAAGTCAAGTTGACGTACTGACACTGGTTGAATGCGGAATACTTTTCCAAATTAATAGGAATTTAGTAGATGTCAAATGAACGCGTCGGATGAAAGTGGAATACACCATTTTGGTACAGTTCATCACATATGTGCTACCGTGTTTCTGCTGTCAATCAGTAACTCACGCATGGCTGTGTTAAAATTTGAAAGGTTTGGTTCCTGGTGAAGTTATAGGCTTTATCTCACAAGGACACCATAGTGGTGATTTAGTCGCCGTCACCAAACTGGTTGCACAATCAAGCGGAAACCAGATGAGATACCTCCATACAGCAGCTGTATAAGTTTTGTTACGGGCGAGGTCATCTAACTAAGACTATCATAGCGCTATCATGGTGTCCTGGTAAGATATAAGAGCCCTAATTCGTCATTGTGTATTGGGGTGGCAGCACGCAAGATATACCTTTGGCCAGGCCAGATCAATTTACCAGCAGGTGTTTACCACTTCATTTGTAATGCAAAAAATTGGAACAACACACCTGAACCATAAACACTCTGGATCCTGATTCATGAAATCAATCAAGGATATTGAGGATCAAGGACTAGGTACATGATAGCTTTTGAACATAAAGACAGCATTGTATTCCACAAAAATATGGCTGTAACTTTCATCCACCAATCCGTATTGGGGTATTGGGTTCGTAAACTGGATTTAAACCTAAGCAACCCGCTCGAGAGTATGCCAGTGTCCCAGCAGTGGTCACATTAGAAGGCTGTCATGTAGATGATGGCTGTAACTTTACCAGCGACTACAACACCCTTCCTATTACAAAAGGTGCACTTCAAGCTCAAAGAACACGCGATTTATTTATGAATACTCCGCACTATTATGATAATAATAACAAAACATTATTTACTAATACAGACAAAGACCGTGAATTCTATTGAACGTGGTGTTGCAAACTCTTGCGCATACAGATGGTTTCATTAGTGACGTATGTTTATAGATAGGGTACGGTTTGACAGCCCTATTAAACAAGTTCCTTCTTGGTATTTACATTTTAAAATGATGTATGATGTGTAATGTAAGAGTAGTAGACTTCTTTGTGATAGAGCTTGCCCGGGGAAGTTATACTACCACCATACCTATTTCTGCCGGCAAGCAGTAATACTCGCATTGCTCTGTTCCGGTTTGAAGGGTATGGTTTCCGGCAAAACACAGGCACATGAGACTTGATCTACTTCTTGTTCTTGCTAGTTTTTTTATTATTAATTGTGTATTTTAAAAAAAAACAAGCTTGGACTTACATTTATCATATTTTTTTGCATGCATTATTGATATGTTTGTCTTATAGCTTGTAAAACCGTTTCAAAGACAAGTGATCCTTGAGTTTGGACTCTAATGACATGGTTGGCAAGATGGTAGGTATTTCTATTAAGTCTACTAAATATTTTATTTTGTTTGGCAAACAACCAGTACTAATAGTAAGTAATAAAACGACGACCAATGTGGCGCGGCGGGTGGTCTGGTTGCGACGCAGGAGGTTGCGGATTCGATTCCCGACTTAGGACAATGGTTCCGGGTGTTCTGGGTGTTTTCTATGTATAATAAAAAATATCTATTTATGAATTGTATTACCCATAATACAAGCTCTGCTTATTAACTTAGAGCTAGATGATGCTGTGTGAATTGTCCAGGATTATTAAAAAAAAAAACAGAAATACAATATAAAAAAATACAAGGTGCTATGGGTGCGGGTTCCATTCCAAATGTGGATTTTTTCAAACTATCAAATTTTGATTCCATATCTAGATAATGTAGTTCAGAAATCAGGTATTAATAAAGTCATGCACTAATGTGTCGTGTTCAGGTATTTATTTAGGTTAATTCATATTTTATGTATTTCGTCATAAATTAGTTCGCAGTCATGATTTATATTCAGATTTATGCAATTTCACGTTGTGAGTAGGTTTCGTGATTATTAATGACAAAATTTGAATAACAACAAGGTAAGTAGGTATTAGGTTGAAAAAAAGAACATCATAAAAAAGTTATTTATATTTTTTGTCAATTATATTAGCAGCCGTAACAACAGTGCAAATACCTTATCTTTCTTTTATTCAAAAATTAATTGCTGTGCTTTGTCTCGTCAAAACTCGAGAACGGCTGGACCGATTTGGCTAATTTTGGTCTTGACATGTTTGTAGAAGTCTCTGGACTTCTACAAACATCATATTCTATTTCCTTCTCTGGAAGGTTTAAAAGGTAAGAAATGAAAAATTACGCGAGTGAAATGGTGCGGGTCAGCTAGTAATACATAAATTAACCTGTACCTATCAACAAATGATGGGACGGTTAAGGCGTTTGCCTGTTGTTAAGCACCACACCACGTCTGACGTTCACTTTTAATTCACCTAGTAATAATTATTGACAGTGCTCTTCAAACCCAAACTTTTTTTTATTATACAACTAAAGTGGCAACCAAGCTTACGGCCCACAAGATGGTAAGCGGTTACCGCAGCCTATGGGCGCATGCAATACCAGAGGTATCCGTCATGGGGGTTGCACCCTGAGACGCAGATCGAAAGTCTCATGTGCCTGTAAGTTCACCGAAAACCGTAGGTAGTCCTCCCCCGGACGAGCTCTATCACAAAGAACTCTACTACTCTTCATAAATGCTTGCACACTACATAATGGGGATACGTCACCAAGGGGTGAGAACGGGACGGGTGAAAGCAGCACTGAGGAAAACGAAACAGACCCGATGACTCTTGCTGAAGATCCCAGAGATCTATTTTATAACAAGTTCATATAATTAAATGATTTTGTAGTCATTTCTGCTGCCTAGTCAAATAGAGATGTAGTCGTAAAGCCCCTAACCCAGCAAAACCACTGATATTTCCAACTTGTATTATTTATGAAATCAGAGAAATCAGTTATGGTCAAACCAGGGGCCTTACTCTTGAACGCGATTGCTAATGGACAAGTATTGGAATATGACATTCCGTACTTTTGACAGCAAACCAAGCGCCAAATTCAACCTTGTTTTCAAGAGTAAAAAAAATTACAGCAGTAAATTAAAATTGGGATTGGATCGGAATTGTCATTGGATTCAAGAGTAAAGCACCTGGTGCCTTACTCTTAAATCCAATGACACGAAATGTCATATTCCAATAATTGTTCAATATCGATCGCGTTCAAGAGTAAGGTTGCTGGCTCTTAAAATCAATCGAGCGTCTAAATTATTCTCATCTGTAACCCTAATAATGTTCTAGTTGAGAAAAAAAGTTCAATTTGTTCTCATTTTGCAACAAAGGGACTGATGAAAAATATATCTATATATAAAAATATATCTTACAGTCTAAATTAATTTTCCACATGTTCCACATGTGTGTATTCCATTTGGTGAAGAAAAAATATTGTTTACTGCGGAATATTATAATAAGTATTAATTTATTTATATATATTTCAAGTTTACTGAACTCAAGAAATCTCATAAAATTCATTGAGCAACTTTTCTAAAAGTATCTTCATTAATTCTTAATGCGGAAGGTCAGGATATGTTGGTATTTAGGGTTCCGTATCTCAACGGGACAATGGAAAGCGTTAAAGGAGGCCTATGCCAAGAGGCACACTGAACTGAGGGACATTCTATAGTCGAACCTGAACCCATTTTACCAAAAACATGTAAAACCAAAGTTTAGAATAAAGGGCTCTTTATTTTTTTATTTTTTTTATTATCTCAACGGGACAAAAAGCTAACTTCATAACAACACTTTGTTGTTCGTCTTTCTGCCGGACTCCTGACCATAGATTTGGTAACCTAAATAAATTTGAAATGTTATGTCTCTGTAACAAGTGTACGATTGGTTTGATCAATTGGACTACGTGAACTTTTCTTCCAGCTCATAATCATCATCATCATAATGATAGACGCCCACTGCTGGACATAGGCCTACCCCAAAGAACTCCAGGACGACCAATTTTGAGCCTTCACCATCCACTGACTTCCTGCAACCACTTTCATGTCATCGGTCCATCGAGTGGGGGGCCGTCCAGGAAAGGACTACCCCATACCTATTTTTGCCGCCAAGCAGTAATGCTCGCATTGATGTGTTCCGTTTTAAAGGGTATGGTTTCCATGTTCACATGAGACTTTCCATCTAACGTCTCAGATTGGTAATACGCAAGTGATATCTCTGGTGTTGCAAGAGTACATAGGCTACGGTAACTGCTTACCATCAAGTGGGCCGTAGGCTTGGTTGCCACTTTAGTGTTATAAAAAAATCTGCAGCTCAAAACGTGAAAGAACCCTCAAAGCGCGAATTTCACTTGTCTACTTTACTTTTAATTTAATTTTTATGCATTGTATTGTATTAATAATTTATTACCAAAATACAATATGTACATTCCATTACAAAATATACAAAATACATATAAAACAGTTAAGCCATCTAAAGACAGTTACAAACGACCTATAGATAGTTCAACTGATCCAAATCACATTTTTTTTTTATGTCAGCAAGTGACTAGACAATCAAGGCGCCCACCTGATGTTAAGCACCACGCCTGACTATTACAGATGCAGTGCCACCCAAATCTTAAAGTTGTTAAGTGTTTGCGTGGCACTGCACT
The DNA here is from genome assembly GCA_951394395.1 of Colostygia pectinataria. NCBI lineage: Eukaryota > Metazoa > Arthropoda > Insecta > Lepidoptera > Geometridae > Colostygia > Colostygia pectinataria. The sequence goes on along the minus strand of OX596353.1, from coordinate 11,315,378 downwards.
GCGCTTATCACCCTGTGATATTGTTGTTAAGTCTCTTTCGCCCAGTAATTTCACTTGCTACAGTGCCCTTCAAACCTAAACACAGTAATGCTTGCACACTACTGCTTGGAGGTAGAATATCTGACACTGCGGTGGTACCCACCAAGACGGACTTGGTGAAGAGTCCTACCACCAGGTAACATTTGGATCAGTTGAGCTATCTATTGGCTCACACATCCGGAACATTGATTCGCGTGCTTCGGCTCGCACTTAACTACTCCATTGCCTATCATAGTATAATATAGGTGTCACCGCTATTATAATTTGTAGAATTTTCTAATGACATCCGTTTTATAGCCTTGGCTTTACCTCAGAAGTTTATAATTTATTTATAATCACCACTAAACGTAATTTCGAAACCCTGAGGTTGTTGCGTCAAAATAAAGATTCTCAAAATAATTAAAGTAACTCAAGGTAAATCGTGATCGTATTGTTCAAACAATAATAAGGGCTTTGTTAAACAAGTTATTTTTGCGGTGAATTTTTATTAGTTGGTACAACCAGATTTTTTTTAGGGCGAGTATCAACTGAAGCTGGCGAGTCATTATTTAGATCTAACTCTAATAACGGGCGCGGCAGGATTGGTTGGTAAAAAAACACAGTGAACTCTCCGCATATGCCTGTGGATACTTGCTCTTAGGGCCAAATTTTGAAAGTGATTTTGAAGAGTAATAGAGTTCTTTGTGATAGAGCTCGTCTATGGAAGGACTACCACCATACCTATTTCTACCGCCAAGCAGTGATGCTCGCATTGCTGTGTTCCGGTTCGAAGGGTATAGTTTCCGATGAAATTACAGGCGCATGAGACTTTCCATCTAACGTCTCAGGGTGGTAACACGCAAGTAATATCTATGAATTTGCATGCGTACATAGGCTACGGTAACCGCTGATCATCAAGTGGGCCGTACGCTTGGTTACCACTTTAGTAGTATAAAAAAAAAAAGTGTAACACTTGCCTCGCCCTACCACTAAGGTCGTCACACCCTAGTTACGATTAAAAACAATGGTTAAAAATTACACGTTTGCAGATCCGAAAAAAGAACTTCACGCACCCCAAATTATTTATTATTTAAGTTTTTATTATTTTTATTTTGATAAACGGTCAAAAAGATTTAGACTTATTCACATTTACCTTGAGATTCAAGTGATAATATTATAGTGATACGCACACCTACGCGCCCATAATAATTGACAAACAATAATAAAATTTACATAAACCACCTTGGGTTACTAAACTTGACCATTCGGTTAAAGGGGCCAGACACGGCCTAGGGCTGTCAACTTTAAAAAATGCCAGACCCGGATACTAGAGGAACAGAAATTTTACGAAAAAACAAAATAATGAAAATGGCTTAGGTACACACCACCTTGGTTTTTAAAATCCTATTTTTCTTGGAGAATATATTATTATCAATAATTAACACATATAATTATTTTTTTAAATTGAAGTCAAAATCTCACAGCAGAGTTATTATAATTATTTTTACCATTACATCCAACTTTAATAAACCTACTGATAAATAAACAGTTTCGATCATCTGTTCATAAATTCTTCATCAAGGAAAAAAAATCGTTCCACACAAGATGGACAATTTCTTTAAAATTATTTTTGGTTTAATCAGTTATTAACTAACCCAACTAAATCCACCGATACAGTAAAAAAGTTGTGATCGTAATTATTGTGTATGAGTTTTTTTCAACTAATACTGTATTAGTATCTTGTCGTAATCTATTTTCATCTACATTTTCAAACCAAAAAAACAGCTTCTTTAACTGTTACACTTTTAAGATCACATAGCGAGAATATTTTGAACACATAATCATTCAAAAACAAACATTTTAATTAAAACGGACTTTGCGCCCGCAGATATTATGATGTCAACCCGTAGGCCGAAGATGCCATCAAACCTAATTACTCCTACCTGTGCCCCCGTGACTAACAGTGGGACAGATAGACATATTTATTCATGCTTGTCCTTCAATAAAAAAATATTTAACACATGAAGTACACTAAGTCTCAATTTCAAACCCGGAATCAACTAACAGCCGAGCCCCAGAGTGTTGGCAGCCCTAGTAACGTCACCGATAAGTGGTTTGAAAGAAAACGGAAAACCAGGATACTACTCTTAAATCTACGCAAAAACACCTAAGTACATGTTTTGACTGATTTTTGTTGGTTTAAGATCATTTTGTTGGTTTAAGGTAATTTTGTTGGTTTAAGATAATTTGCGCTAGTCGAGATTATCGTATCATTGTTTTTGATTAGCTAATATTTGAAAATGTTTCGTAGGTAATCGACAAATAATAAAAAGAAATATAATTTATGGCTAAAATAAACAAGTATCATATTATTATAAGTAATTAAATAATAAGTATTGGTGGGCATTTTCACTCAACACTACCCAACATTTGGCATAACTATTTCGCGGAATAAGAAATGTCAAATACAAGGAAACTGTCAGTTTACTCGCGAATAACTCCTCGAAAGTCATACTATCAAAATACAAATAAAATCATAAAATCATTAAAATCAATTCTTATATAACGGTGAAATCGCGTAAAAAACAAAAAAATCATACAGCCAAAATGATTATTTTTTAAAGAAAGTTAAAAAAGGTTTTTTGACACCTAGGAGATACTATATAGGTCAGTATGCCATACGCTTGGTTACCACTTTAGTGGTATGAAAAAAAATCTATTTATCTTACCTCCATTCCGTTCCATAAACCGCTTATAAGAATCCACAATCGACATATCGAACGTTGTATTTGCACCTGAAACAAAATAAAACTTAATTATCACTGTTTTATCACAGCTAGTATTTTTATCACAGTAGACGCTTTCGTAGGCAATGACATTTTTTTAATAATTTTAATAATAAATTGTATTTTTTTGTTTATGATCATTAGAGCTTATGGTAATGCTTTGATTTGTTACATATAGTTTATTTCACAGAACGGCACGAAAATATACTTCAGCACAAAGTAAGAAGCTTGCAGCGCCCATGCGGACATCACAGGCACCTAACTTGCCTGTATATATATATATATATATGTATATAAATTATATATATATATATATATAAATTATATATACGTATATATATATATAAATTAATTGCTGTGCGTTAGTCTCGCTAAACTAAAACTCCAGAACGGCTGGACCGATTTGGCTAATTTTGGTATTGAAATGTTTGCAAAAGTTCAGGGAAGGTTTAAAAGGTGAGAAAATATACAGATGTAAAAATTTGCTAAAAAAAAAGTTACGCGAGTGAAACCGCGCCGGGTCTACTCTTACAAAATTAAATCTTGTGATCAGTTTTTGATTTAAATAAATAATGTTATATAACATTAAAAATCATACCTATTATTAAAATGATCAACAGTGCAACTTTCTAGATCCCCAAGGACCATACGATAGCTTTAAGCGTTTAACTATGTTTATTTTCTGTCACTTAACAAACGCCACTCAGAATAATAAAAATAAGAAATTGTTAAAACGCCACTCCCCGTCAAAGCGCGATCGGAAACTGCCAGAATAACATTATTTTTGCATTAAAAGTATATTAATGCATTACGAAACTATAAGTAAATGAGCATAGGCCTTGGGATGACACTGCACTGGCTCAGACCGGTGTCGTGCAGGTTTGGAAACTTTCTTTATTTTAGCAGTGCGGCTTTTGTAGCGCTATGCAAGCGGTGTAATATAATAATCACATTATCACACTAATGTCATACTAATCACACTACAGAAAGAAAGAAAGAAAACATGTTTATTGACCCCCAAAATCATACTTAGGGAAACATACCACATATTATTTTTAATGTTTTAATGTTTTAATTTTGTTTTAAATTTATTTGATTTTTGTTTTTATGTTATTAGTATTAGTATTGTAATTAATTTTAATAATTAGTGTAATTGGTTATGCACCGTTCTAGTTAAATAAATAAAAATAAATAAATAAATACCTAATACATAAAAAACACACTATGAACTAGGTATTATATGTAGGTATAGGTATATGTGTAATGAAAATCGCGCTTAAGGGTCAAAAAAAAAAACACTAATCACACCAATATTATATAAGCGAAAGGTGTTTAGATGTTTGAATGTTTGTTCCTCTATAACTATAGAACAACTGGAATTGATTTGGCTGAAATTTAAAACTTAAATAACTAATAACTGGAAATAAGACATATGCTACTTTTTAATCTGGTAAAGTATCATTCCCGAGTTCCACGCAGACGAAGTAGCGTGCGACAGCTAGTGAATAATAAAAACGTTATTGACAAAAAATAATATGGGCTCCGTAACTCCTAATACAATAACAAATTAAAGCAAAATAAATATGTACATGATTACATTTAATTTATACAAAATACATTAAAAACGATCTATAGATAGCTCAACTGATCCAAATCACTCGCGTTCCCAACAACTCGTAAAATAACTTTAAAATTTGTATCAAAAGAGTCAGCGTTCTTCCTTATGCTATTTATGTTGCAAGAAATCATTTAATACAATGGTCAAATTAATGGGTACAAAGGAAAACAATTAATTATGAGAAACGAAAAGTAAAGATAAGAAGATGTAAGGTATAAGTATATTGCGGGTTCGAGACCCGCTACGAGTCAAATTGAGAGACGGGACTTGCATCTTACTAATATTTTATAGGGAAAAGTTTGAATGTTGTTTGTTTGTAGAAGGATCACACTAGAACCGCTGAACGGATCTGTAAGAAATTTGACACAGGTATAGATTATGACGACCGATGTGGCGCAGCGGGCGCAGGTCCGCCTGCGACGCGGAGGTGGCGGGTTCGATTCCCGCCTCGGGTCAAATATTTGTACGATCTACAAATATTTGTTTCGGGTGTTCTGGGTATTTTCTATATATAATAAAAAATATATATCTATGCATTGTATTGTATTAAGTATATATCAGTCTTCTAGTACCCATAATACAGCTCTGTTTAAAGTAGCTTACCTTGGGGCTAGATGATGCTGTGTAGATTGTCCAGCATTATTTATTTACTTATTATTTTTATTTATTTTTAAAGTACTTTTTAAGTTTTTTTAAATATATTTTTTAAGGCAAACAGGCTGACGGCCCGCCTGATGGTAAGCAGTTACCTCAAATCAGTGTCAGTGTAATCAGTGTCCTCAAATCTTTTCCAATTAGTTCATCAGTTTATAAAAACTACGCACGTGTTGATAAAGTTATTACCCATTAATATCCGGGTGTTAATTAAAATTAGACATAAATTATTTTCATTTATGTTTTGAAAATGAGTATTTAAATTAAATTTAAAACTTAACTGCCAACATTTATAGTTTTTTCACTTCACAATCAAATCGTTGATTTTTTGTGGTTTTTGACCGACAAATAACGGAGGAGGTTAATTTACCTCAAAGCGTAACCGCTTACCATCTTGTAGGCCGGAAGCTTAGTTGCCACTTTAGTTCTATAAATAAAAAGTAACACATGAAAAACTATGAAAACGGGAGGACCGTGTCGCACCGGCAAAATGACAGAAAAAAACCCCTAACTCAAAAGTCAATTAGGTATAACTTCAGTAATTTACATTAATGATAGACGAGGGTATAAAAAATTATGGACAACTTGACACCTCTGACCGCGTCAAAGTATCTTTAACGACAACAAAAGTATATAATTCGATATCAATCATTAATAACCTTTATTTATTTCTCACGTTAAACAAATCCCATGAGCACCCACACTAATAAAATTGTACGCACAAAAGTGCATTCAAATATGCTTCATAAGCCCTGTGCAATAAGGTCTTGAAAGCCATCAAAGATGTGTGTAACAAAGTTCAGACAAATGATGTAGAAAGATCATTGATAGAATTATCACTTTTTACATTGATTGCAATCATTCTTGTTGAAATATTTCCGTTTTTGCTTGATTATATACCGTGATCGAATTAAACTATGACTTGCGTAAAATTGTCGTTACAAAATTACTCATATAATCTTTCATTTTAAGACTACACAGAACGTAGCATACCTTTATTGGTTTGTATAATAACATAGGCCTTTGGGCGGCCTAAAAACTGTGGTTTAAGATATTTTTTCTCAATAAGAAATACAATTTCACTTACATGACAACTAAAAGTAATTTGTTAGGCATAGTAAAACTAACCAGAGTTAGCCACTGACTCATACAAACTTACTTATCTGTCGCGAACGACACACAGCGATATATGTAATAATCTACCTGATAATAGAAAGCACTGGTGGTCTAGTGGTTTGCACCTTGCTTTCCGAACCTAAACCCCTCGTGCACCAATGGATTTTTCTATTCGAAAAATTTATGTGCGCAATGTCAGTGCTCTCATACGGTGAAGAAAAATATCAAGAAGAAACCGGCATGTCCAAGAACTAAAAAATCGAAAAACCCTATCCACGTGGTGGATTAAGACCCAATCACTCTCGCTCGAGATTAGGCCAGTGTCCCTGCAGTAGAACATTAGAAGGCTGTTATGATGATAATGACCTATAGCGATTAGTGCTTCTGATGCCAACCACACTGATATTATAAATGCGAATGTTTGGATATTTGGTCCCATATTTATAGTTGTTCGACAATTAATTAACCGATATGGCTGAAACTTTAAACATTATATAGATAATGATCGGAAATAAGACATTTTTTTGCCTATGACAAACAGGTTAGTTTTTATCGCGGAAAAAATTAGGTTCCTGATTTCCACGCAAACAAAAGCGCGGGCAACAGCTTTTATTAAATTAACCTATGTTTTTTTATAATGAATAATAAAATGTCTATTATCTAAATGCATCTTTAAATAATTTATAGTGCTACAGTTGTTTATTTGAATCGGAACAACTGCCTACGCATACTTTAAAAATTTCATTAAATTTATAATGTGGATTAAAATAAACAGCTTGTAAGTATGCAATGCATGGCATTGATCTTTTGCAAAATGCCAGTTACATTCACTTCTGCAATAGGCTTCCATTATCATCATCAACATGATTAAAATTGGAATTACCCTCAGTAAATCTAAAGAATTATTTCTGGTAGCCTTGATTTTAAGGTTCCGTCAGTCAGTCAGTTCGTATGAGTTAGTGGCCAACTCTGGTGACAGAGTTTCTAGGCCGCCCGAAGGCCTGTCATGGCCTAACTTTGAAAAAGCCGGGACCGACTGCTTAACGTGCCCTCCGAAGCACGGGAGCGCTCAGTTAAAATTTAACGTGTCCTCCGTGCGCTCAGTTAAAATTGCCACTGACGGTCACCCATCCAAATGATGACTACGCGGAACAGAGCTTAACTTTGTTGATCTGCTAAGAACAACTTAGCCAGCTACGTCACGGGCGCTCCAAAACGGTGTCCGTCTGTCTGTCACTACTTTACAAATAAATAAACATTGGTAGTTTATTACACCGCGTTAACAGGCCCAAACTAAGCAAAATTCAAACAATGGGATCCAAGTAACCGTTTTTTGCGAAATGCACATAATAAAGAAACCGGAAATACAGAACCCCGCAACCACTCATTTCTCAACCGGGCACACAATAGTCTTTAACGTATTAAAAATATTAATAGTTTTTGTATGTTATCATCGCAATTTTATAGTTTTTTTGTCCATACTTAAAAAGTATGAAAACCTCAAAATAATAATTTTATAAAGATAATTCATCTGATCGCTTGTAACGGTTTTAAGATTGCTCAATTGTTTCATAATTTTGCATAATAATATAATACCATTTTGTAATAAGGTATGTTCTGTAAATTAAGTTGGTAACCCGTATTTAAAACCTCTTCGTAAATGAATAATGTAACCAAAAATGTAGTTTAATGCAATAACGATGCAATTACTCATCTTCATCTATGTCTGAGTCAACCACGTAAAATTTTTAGAATATTTTAATTGGGTTCCATTAAATAATTTTGTTTAACGACTGCATTTTGGTAATTAATTTATTTTTAGTATTGCTTAATTTATTGTAGTTACAACACTTACAACATTTGGTGTATAAAGTAATAAAGGCACAGCTCATTTCGAAATTAGCTCGTTCTATATGATTAAATAGACGAGGTGTAATAAATCTGCTATAAATAAAAAAGTTAAAACAAAGATTGCTTCATTCATGATAGTTGCGACATTTATGTATTCAAGTAATAAAAGTTACAGCTCATTTGAAAATCAGCTTGATCTCTATGAATATAATAACACGGTTATGATACTTTTTTGCTAGAAATAATGAAATTAAACAAAGATTGCTTCATAATGTGTAGTTGCGACATTATAGGTGCTTAAAGTAATAAAAGCCACAGGTAATTTAGAAATTGGCTTGTTCTCTATGAATAAAACAGATAAATAAAAAAAACTACCAAAATGTTATTATAAATAAGTAAATAAATAAATAATGCTGGACAATCCACACTTTAATACAATACAAAAAAATACATAGATAGATATTGTTTATTAAATATAGAAAATACCCAGAACACCTGGAACAAATATTTGTAGATCGTACAAACATTTGTTCTGAGGCGGGAATCGAACCCGCAACCTCTGCGTCGCAGGCAGACCTGCGCCTGCTGCGCCACATCGTTCGACAAAATTATCCAAATTGGTTCTGTCGTTCTAGAGGTTTAGCGAGACTAGAGAACAGCAATTAATTTTTTATGAGAATAAAGTTAGTTACTAATAACGTAATAATGTTTGCTAGCTGTTCTCTAAATGAGCTACGCTATTGTTGTCTTGCCGGCAATGTAATCGGCAGGTTAGTCAAATTGGCTAAACCTTAGGTCCGGTCTACACAACTGAAGTAGCGGGTTGTGATTTTATATTTCATCATAATCGCTTTGGCGTTATTATAATCATCAAAACATGATCAGTCAATCAGTCAAATGAGATTTCCGTGATTTGCCCGTTCAGTTCAGTATAGTAGTTCTTGTTAGTACAGTCAGCAAAAAATGTGGTCTACCTCAAGGTTGAGATTCATTTAAACTTCATAATTTTTACAGATTTTTTTGACAAAAGTGATAGACCACTTTCTTTGCTGACTGTACAACGCAGCGCTATAGCACTTTTTAGTTGACATGGCCTTTATTTCTTATTCTGTGCCTTTATTTAGATTGCGATAGACGTAGCGCAGATAACCTAGTCGTACGAGTATTAAATGTGACCACCAGAAAAAGGTAGGTAGGTAAAACTTTTCCCTTGTCACGCGAAACTATAGCGCTTTTTGTTTGACAAAGTCTTTATGTAGATCGCATTAGACGTGGCGCAGTAAACCTATTCGTGATCATAGTATTATGTATCTGTGTTATACAGTGTGCACAAGACTAACGGTGTTTGTTTTAATCAAGGGTAATTTACTTGATTCTACGTTCTAAGATTTCATTGTTTAGGAGTCTTTATTTTTTTTATTTGCAATGACGGCTCGTTGAATAGCTATGTAGTAGTATTATAAAGGTGGCCATTTTTACCTATGTGGTTTAACATTTACCAAACGAAATTTAAGTTGAAGTTAAAAAGTTTAAAAAGAGATTTACTATTGTAAAGCGCTAATTATTAACTATTATTTTACATAAAATTATTAAGTCTTAACTGTACTTCCGATAATTTTGGCATGCGGGACGACTATGGACAAATATTATCATATGGGCCGAAAACTCGGGATGAATATGGCATAATTATTATGCATACCAAATAAGATACGTACCAAATAATGGAGAATAATGGAGAATTTATTTTGAACAAACACCGTTAGCTTATAAAATTATATAAATAGGTACCTACCTTCGAGAATCTCTTTGATAGGTAGGTACCTATATGTCCATCATCAACAAATCTAACAAATTGTATTCATACTTTGTATGATAATAGGATGTAGCTAAAATTACTTGTACGATTTTCTTTTATGTTATAAATTACCTACCTTGATCCAGACTACGTAAATGGGATTTTATATCTTAAATTACTTAAGTAATTAAGTATCTAATTGGTACAAATAAAATCTATTAAACAAAGTTATTTAATACTCTTCTTTCCTTGTTATACGACTAACGACCTTGAGATCCGGGTTCAGCTAATACCTACTAGTAACCTACACAATTTTGAAAAATATCTTAAGTGCGTCATAATTTTTTTGGTTTTTACTGGCTCATTTTATGGAGACAAACGCTGGGTATTAAATTTATTTTTAATGCAAATTTATCAGCATTGTTACGGATTAACATCGCCTTTGATAACGTGGTTCAGTATACTTAATCATTTGTTTAAACTCATACAGCCTTACAAATAAACGTAGTTTAAAGTTATTCTTTGTTTTTTTTTAACAAAAAAAAACCAATTGGAACCACGTTTATTTGTAAGACTGATAAAGTTTAAAATTTTAACAGATCATTGGCCGCCTTGTGATTTAGTAACAGCTACAATGGCAAAATTGTTTTTTTTTATTATAATACTCAATTAAACTATTAACTAAAAATACTATTATTTATACTTTCTGCATAATATTACTGCATATTATAAAATATATACAGGGTCATTCATTATCAACCTGACAAACTTAAGGGATAGGTTCCGCACATAAAAAAAAAAATCTATGTACCTATAAAAAAAAAATTATCTGTGGAACCTACCCCTTAAGTTTGTCAGGTTGATAATGAATGACCTTATCTAATAATACTTCAAAACTTTACTAATAAATGAAAAGATATAAATAAAACTCTATGCTTTCTAATTCATTAATAAATTCTAAGAAATGGATAATAACAACTAAAAATAAATTATTTCTAAATTATAAAATACTGAAAAAATACTACCTAACCATATCAGACGATTTCAAAACAAGATACTTACCAAAGAAGCGGTAAGGTCGATCAGTTCTTGGGAAATCCCGACATCGACAAGGTTTATTCGATAAACACATTGTTTATAACTTACACTGTTATCCATAGTCGTACTCTTGTGAGTGAGTTTTTCTGTTTGAAATTAGATTTTTGTTCAAGCAGAACTTCTAAATCATGATGCATGTAACTGCGCCGAATATTGGGAATCTATAAAACTCACAAATCATATACCAAGAGTAGCAGAGTTCTTTGTGATAGAACACGTCCGGGGAAGGACTACCACCATACCTATTTCTGCCGCCAAGCAGTTATACTCGCATTGCTGTGTTCCGGTGTGAAGGGTATGGTTTCCGGTGAAATTACTGGCACATGAGGCTTTTGATCTATGCCTTAAGGTGGCAACCCGCGAGTGATACCTCTGGTATTGCAAGCGTCCATAGGCTGCGGTAACCGCCTACCATCTTGTGGGCCGTACGCTTAGTTGCCACTTCGGTTGTATAAAAAAAAAACCTGTTCCTTGAATATTGCGCACTACTAATCAAAGACTGAAGTGGCAACCAAGCGTACGGCCCATAAGATCGTAAGCGGTTACCGCAGCCTATGGACGCTTGCAATACCAGAGGTAACACTTGCGGACTGCCACCTTGAGGCTAAGATCGAAAGCCTCATGTGCCAGTAATTTCACCGGAAACCATACCCTTCACACCGGAACACATCAATGCGAGCATCACTGCTTGGCGGCAGAAATAGGTATGGTGGTAGTCCTTTCCCGGACGAGCTCTATCACAGAGAACTCTACTACTCTTACCTACCCTGTTAATAGTGTGTATTCTTAGTGTGTACAGTGTGTATTTAATTAGCCCATCAATTTTTAAACCTACATATTATTAAAATATACAAGAACGATTAAATAATACGAAGTTACAAAAGTCATGATTTAATGACAAAGTAATCTAAAGGATCACTGGGTTTTTTGGGTGGGTTTTTCAGAATCCTCAAGTTTTTTGGTGTTTTTCAAAAATAGCTAATACCTACCACTTAGGTATTTCGATAATCTATTAATTACTAAAGCTTATTTATTTGTTTTGTTTAGTTCTTAATATAAGCGTCACTTTAATTATCTATTACATTTATAATAATCAGATATTTTTTATTAAACAAAATAAAATATGTACATAATTATATTACATTACCAAATATACAAAATACATATGAAACAGTTGAGCCATCTAAAGACCGTTACAAACGACCTATAGATAGCTCAACTGATTCAAATCACTACCAGTAGGAAGCGTTCCCAACATGCTGGCTGCATTGCCACGTTGAATGGCAATGCTGATAATTAGGCAAGTATCTACATAATTGAATTTTTGTTAAGCTGTCTCTCCAAAACAAATTTTGTCAAAAAACATTATTTAAGAATCAAAATCAAAATCAAAAATCAAAAATTATTTATTCAGTAGAATCACAAGGATCACTTTGAAACGTCTTACAAGCTAGGAAAAATTACACCAGTTCCAACGCGCCCATGCCGTAAAAGAACTGGCAACAACACCGGCTGGGTTCCTATCGCTTTTTTGGCATGACCCTTGCTATTGTTATGGATTCCAAGTAGAGTTGGAGCACATTCGTCCCAAGCTTTTTTATCATCTAGGTAATCGGTTGTTTTATAGTAAGCTTTTTGAGACAGATTAAGTTAAAAATACCTATAAAATCACAGTTTGAGATACAGCACAAGACCTAACTTTGCAGAATATCTATTCTACTATAATAATACCACACATAACATAGTACTAATTAATAATCATACTAATATTATAAATTATAATGTCTGTGTGTGAATGTTGTAGATGGTTTAATTGGTTATTTTTGTCCATCACTATTGGGGAATACTAAAGATTATAATATCCAAAAAAATATTTAGCCTCAAGCGGGATTTGAACCCGCATATCAAGCTGCTTATACCTCTGCAGAGGTTGCAGGTTCGAATCCCGCTTGTGGCGAAATATTTTTTTGGGATTATAATCTTTAGATGGTTTAAGTTTTAAATCAACACACAGGCTTTTTAATTTAATCCCAGGATAAATTGACTGTTCCTGTGGGATAACACAAAACATTAACTATCTATAATTCTATCAGACAGAGTTGGCCACTGACTCATACGAACTTACTTCTAGAACCATAAATAAGTTGTTTTTTTTTTATACCACACCACTAAAGTGGCAACCAAGCGTACGACCCACTTATTGGTCAGCGGTTACCGTAGCCTATGTACGCATGCAACATCATAGATATCACTTGCGTGTTACCACCCTGAGACGTTAGATGGAAAGTCTCATGTGCCTGTAATTTCACCGGAAACCATACTCTCAAACCGGAACACAGCAATGCGAGCATTACTGCTTGGCGGCAGAAATAGGTATGGTGGTAGTTCTTCCCCGGACGAGCTCTATCACAAAGAACTCTACTACTCTTAAAAGTTTATATTTTATATTTATTTATTGAGCACCAACACAATATACACCACTAAAATTATAAAGTAAACATTTCAAGTAAAACTAATCAAGTGCCATTATAAATAAAGGTACAGACAGCATGCATAAGGAATACATTTCTTATCTACGGGTAATATAGCTATATTACAAGTGCCATTATAAATAAAGGTACAGACAGCATGCATAAGGAATACATTTCTTATCTACGGGTAATATAGCTATATTACAAGTGCCATTATAAATAAAGGTACAGACAGCATGCATGAGGAATACATTTCTTATCTACGGGTAATATAGCTATATTACGACCGATGTGGCGCAGCGGGCGCAGGTCCGCCTGCGACGCAGAGGTTGCGGGTTCGATTCCCGCCTCGGGACAAATGTTTGTACGATCTACAAATATTTGTTTCCGGGTGCTCTGGGTATTTTCTATATATAATAAAAAATATCTATCTATGTATTGTATTGTATTAAATATATATCAGTCATCTAGTACCCATAATACAGCTCTGTTTAACAGCAGCTTACCTTGGGCTAGATGATGCTGTGTGGATTGTCCAGCATTATTTATTTATTTATTTATTTATTACAAGTGCCATTATAAATAAAGGTACAGACAGCATGCATGAGGAATACATTTCTTATCTACGGGTAATATAGCTATATTACAAGTGCCATTATAAATAAAGGTACAGACAGCATGCATGAGGAATACATTTCTTATCTACGGGTAATATAGCTATATTACAAGTGCCATTATAAATAAAGGTACAGACAGCATGCATGAGGAATACATTTCTTATCTACGGGTAATATAGCTATATTACAAGTGCCATTATAAATAAAGGTACAGACAGCATGCATGAGGAATACATTTCTTATCTACGGGTAATATAGCTATATTACAAGTGCCATTATAAATAAAGGTACAGACAGCATGCATGAGGAATACATTTCTTATCTACGGGTAATATAGCTATATTACAAGTGCCATTATAAATAAAGGTACAGACAGCATGCATGAGGAATACATTTCTTATCTACGGGTAATATAGCTATATTACAAGTGCCATTATAAATAAAGGTACAGACAGCATGCATGAGGAATACATTTCTTATCTACGGGTAATATAGCTATATTACAATGAATAAGTATACTTTTTTAATAACAAAACAAAACACTTAACTTAATATTGCTTAAACAAATAATAAGTAGGTATATACTTAATTTAAGTACTAAATAAATATAAAAAAATATATTAAACGAATACCTAGTTCAAAATGATTGCACTTGTCTAATCCAATTATTGACAAACTATACAGTTTCACTTACTTACTTTACTATCTATGTTTTAAATTTCAGTCAAATTGGTTCAGTGGTTAACGAGCAAACATTCATCCAAACAAACAAACATCCACATTTTCAGATTTATAATAACACTAACTGTCGCCCGCAACCTCGTTCGCATGGAACTCGGGAACCGTACTTTTTTCCGGGATGAAAAGTAGCCTATGTTCTATTCCCTGTCATCATCTATTATATATTTAAGACAAATCGGTTTAGTGGTTGTCGGGTTATAGAGGAACTTTTGCATTTATAACATTGGTGTGATTAGTGTGATGTGATTAGTTATGTGATAAGTGTTGCCCGCGACTTTGTTTGCGTGGAACTCGGGAATCGTACTTTTTTCCGGGATAAAAGTGTAAAACATCTATCCAAAGAAACATTAAGATTATGTTATATATAATATGCCTGATGCTTTTATTAAAAACAATAAGTGGTCCAAATTGGGCACAGTTACCCTCAATGCCTAGCAAGGTCAATACACCTATTAAAGCCCAAACCAATGCCTTTTACTTTACGAAACGTATATCTGATCTTGACCTAGGTGCTTATCAATAAATTCCACCATAAACTGCTTCTCACATAACAACTTGTGACATTGTCGATTTGCGTTCAACGCAAAATGAGCTTTACTCCACAGAGTTAAGAGTGCCTGACAGTACTGCTATCTGGGTTGGTATCATCCTAAACTGTTATGCACGAACGTAGTTTAAATAACCCGTCAGACAGTTGGTGTGCACTTTGTTTATTGCACGGTTTTTGCGTAGCGTAATAAATAAATCTGTTAAACTAAACACGTATCCTATTCTTATTTCAGTTTAAGTGGTAGAGAATTATTGGAAAAGTGCCTTTTTTTTATTATTTTTCTATCAAAAAAGAAAAAAAACAGCTACAACTAAACTATTTTAAATATTTTGTACTCTTTGCCGATCTGCCCCCCAACCATGAACTCGTAAAGCGATTCAAATGAAGACCTAAACTAAATTGTCAAAAAATTTTATAACATGACATGATTGTCTAATTGATATCATAGTACAAATTTTTTTGACAATTTAGTTAGGTCTTCATTTGAATCGATATAAGAGTTCATGGTAGTGGGGCTGTGCATGTGCACCGCAAAATACTCTAAAACATGTGTTTTAGAGTATTTTGCGGAAGTTAGTAAATGCAATACTATCAAACTGTCGCCGGCGTCGAGAATTTATATTTTTGCCTCGTTACATCATTTGGACGTTTAGTCAACAGTCACCACAAAACCACCAGGTCCTTGGGCGAATCGCCCAAGAGCTTTTTGAATGGGTCGATTCGGACCCCGGTGAATATGGCGTGGTCAAAATAAATATGGATTCATTGTTTAACTGACTTAGTTCTTGTCTGTACTTTAGCACATGACATAACTGTTACGAAATCAGACGTTGACCTTTATTGATGGGATGTTGTGTTCTTTAGCGGGCATCATTTATTTTAAGTACTAATAGTGGCCTTATTCGGGAACTTTCCACGGTCAGGCTGTATTATAATAAATAAAAAGATAGGACGCTGCTATTGGCTTGTTAAGGTTCTATACTTCGAGAAAAAAACGGAACACCCATATTTCAAAAAACTTTGACTTTTTAAACTTGGCTTAGTTCGCTTTTTGGAATAAGGCAACTATTCGTTTTATTGTGCTGTCACACAAAGCTTCAAGCTTTAAAGATCAACATAGCACTGCCCTGCGCTAGTCACCCCATAGTTTAAAAAAAACTTTCCTGCCACCTGTCCCGCTGTATGTATGTACTTACAAACATAATGGCACTGCAGTGGTGCCTGACGGATTTTTTCCTGCCATCCGAAGATTCCTACCATCAGTTAAAAGAAGACGTGGTAAGTGTTAAAACAACACGCAAAAATTAAAAGCTGTTTGACCAGCGCATTGTATCTAAAATGACTTTTACCTTGATAATTTCCAAGAACCAAACTCTAGTGGCACTTACCAACACGAACAAGTATTTATTAGGTCCTTATTACTAGTTAGTTATCTGTGTATCATGTTATCTTAACTTACGTTGTGTTGTTCAATACTGGCCCCCTTATTATGTAAGTCTATGGCTGTCTAATCTTTGTCGATCCCTTACACTCTTAAGGTACCCACTGTAGGTGTGAAAGAGACGGCCAAGCAATCGATAGACATATACAATAATAACCGGGTAAACAAGCAATAACAATGAGAAGAAATAAAAAACCATTAACTAAAAACTTATAGAATTCCTTGACACTCTTTATATCCGAAGTTTATATCTCTTCATTAATTTTCTAGCAATGATTCTTAGAAAAGTTTTATCAAAATCAGTTCAGCCGTTGAATTGATTTTGATAAAACTTCTTAAAGAACCACTGCTAGAGAAGTTCTTATATAAAAAAAATCGCATTCAAATCGGTTCACCAGCTTATGGATTAAGGTGCGGTTCCACAGACATACACGTGTATTTTGCATCGAGGGTTAGAAAAAAGACAGTTTGAATCCATAAATTAGTATAATTTTGTTTTATAGTTGCGTTAAGTCTAAGGTTAAAGCACAGATAAAGTCGAGTCGTTAACATTGCGTGCCATTTGAGATGCTTTGTTTCCACATTAGATCTCTTTATTCGAAAATTATGCAAGTTTTCTCAGATTTCATGGTTGAATTATGCAATGTTATTGAATGGAAAACAAAACACGAAAAAAAATTATAACGTATTTAAAAAAATTTAATTTAGAATTCCAAATCAAACCGCAGATAATCGAATCGATATCTCGAATTAATAACAGTTTATCGAAACTTAACACGAAAAAAAAATTATTTTTTAACTCCAAGTCAACGATATCTTGATGATTTCAAGCGGCCATTTTGAGTAATCGGCAATCTTGTCTAAGGACTGGTTGTAATAATACTAAAAGGCATCGTTTTACTAAATTAATATAATAGGCCTATTTTTTGTTCAACCAGACTAGTTCATCCAGTTTGGTAATATTGATTGCTATGTTCTCTAAAAAATGGTTAGAGGACATAAAAACTTTTAATTGCTAATCAACCAATTGTCAAAATTGGCAACTCCAGTCTTATGATTCGTCTAAGAAAACATCGTGTACTTCTTTGGCAAGTATTTGGCGAGTCGAGTATCGCTTGTCAATGCAACCAACGTGGTTTAATGGTATACACAATTTGGTTGAAGCAACCAAATTTATCCGTGAAAACATTCAACCAACTTGATTCAATTTGATTAAACTATATTATTTCCATTATTTCCATAACGAATACCTTGTTTTCTTTCTCTTTCTTCTTTTCTACTTTCAGTCTCATTACCTTGATAGCAGTAAATTTTTTTACAGCAGATTGTCAAGTTTCCTTGACTAGCATCTGCCCGTAGCTTCAGTCGCTGGGTATATACCTATATAAAAATAGTCTATACGCTATTTCAGGTCCCCTTTTACTATTATTCCAAGTTTCATCCAATAATAAACCACAAACCTAAAAATATATAACTTTCAGATTTGTAATAAGAAGTAAGGTGCCAAAAACTACACACACACTTTTAAATTTATTTTTAAACGACTTCCAACATGTCGACATTTCTAATGATAGTATTAGTTCTATTTATAATTCACTAAGAATATTTTAAGTTTTTAGATTAATTAAGTTGAGATAGTAAGCGTTTTGGTTATATTGTAAGCTAACACAATAAATAAACAAATTCTAATTCTAATTCTAAAAAAAAACATTAGTGGCGATAAAACTGGATCATTCTGTTAGCAGGAAGCTAACTTAGTACTTCCTTGACTGTAAGTAGGTGTAGCATATCTTTGTAAATTTTATATAGTTGTGTAAGCCTTATAATATTAACAAATAATTTTATTTCAAAAACAACAGTAATGCTTATATATTATATTAATGCTTATGCATATAGTAATGGTCCAGCATTATTTTTTATTTATAATATTAGTGTGATTCTATCTAAAAGTGAATATATAAAATCATTGCGCCAATAACTAACTGGCAACCTTCATTGCACAACCATAGATTTAGATATTTTGATCGTCATAGATGTTCATTTAGATATTCATTTATTTACCATAATTATCGTTACATTTGCATATTATTGGCATGTCAAGGGTAAGCATGATTTAATCATACATTTTTACAAACGGGTGTTTTCACGTACCGGTATATCGGTGAAGAGGTAACGACGCTCGCCGTGTCACTCAACCCTGATGAAGACTCTCGAAATTGAGTCGAAACAGTGTCGGTTACCTCTTCACCGATATACCGGTACGTGAAAACACCCGTTTGTAAAAATGTATGATATAGTTCACGATAGTTTTATGAGTAAAAATGATTTAATCATTTTCAGGTTGTGATATTTTTAATGTGGAGAGATCAAGGGGAGGCCTTTGCCCAGCAGTGGTACACAACAGGCAAATATTAATCGTAATCATAAGGGAAAAAAACTTCAAAAATAACATATATGAATTATAATAAAATTTAATGCGAAATAAATTCCGAGACATTAGGTGCTATGTGCAAAAGTTGTTTAAAATCGTGCAAAATATAATAAATAGATATATAAAAATATAATTTATATTAGATGGTAAATTAAATAGATAACTATAAATATAATATAAAAAATGCGTTAATTAAATAGGTGCTAGTCGATGAGTATTTATTTAATTTACCATGGATAAAGTTTTATTAGAGAAAACTCGTTTTGAACGACGAAGTATTTTCCAACGTGTTGATCGGTCCTTTGTAAAATCAGTGTGTAATTGTCTAGAAGTACCAGCTTACCTACAAGGTGTGAAAAAATCTTCCGGAAACTAAAAATGTATGATTGTCCTTTAACTTTATTGTTTTGTCTTTCAACTTCATTATTTTATGTACATACAGAGTTTATGATTGATTGGTATGGATTCCATTGTAAAATATATTATTAAAAAAAAGCTTTTAAACCCAATTAAACACAACAAAATTATACTTAAAATAGAGATTTTTTTTATTAATTAATAAAAATTTACAATTATTATTTAAGAATGTTTCCCCTTTGCTATCGATAATCGATAAATTGTTCTAATTCACACTCTAATGTTCTTATTCATAGAAAGCTGTTATTTGGCAGCTAAACTAAGGCAATATATTATTCTTGTCATTCTTTTGTCAATGAACAAAACAATGTTATTGTAAAATGTGTATTTTAACTCTAGCATAGGCTTTAACAGAGGTTTGAAGTACGTTTACGAATAAGGCCCTAAGTCATCTGTTTTAGATTAAGAACGTACTAGTAAGTAAGTAGGTAAGTATGCAAGTTTTAAGTAACAAGTAGTCTTTTTACACCCAGTACTAAACAGGTAGGTATGACATAACCTCTTCATATGGCCCTTGGTTGTATACGTATGACTGAACGCTATGCAATTATATCGTTAGTACTTGACAGCTTGTAATATGATATTATTAATGTTTGTATCTTCACATTTTTTTATATCAGCAAGTGTATAGGTCGCACAGCGGATCTAGGCTTCCGTGAAGTTAGCCGTTTGTGATGCGCAAAGACAATTTAGTTTGAAAAAGCTCCATTGCGCATCGAAACGGCTAATTTCACTACGGCCGAGATCCGTCGTGAGACCTATAATTTAAACGCCACTGACAGTTGCAGTGTCACCCATTAAGCACTGCACTGCGCTTATCACTCCTGACTCCTGGGGCCCAACCATGAACTCTTATAGCGATTCAAATGAAGACCTAAACTAAATTGTCAAAAAAATTTATACCATGACATGATTGTCTAATTAATGTCATGGTACAACATTTTTTGACAATTTAGTTTAGGTCTTCATTTGAATCGCTATAAGAGTTCATGGTTGGGCCCCTGACAGTTTATTAAGACCCATTCGCTCAGTAACTTAATTTGCTACAGAGCCCTTCAAACTAAGACACAGTCACAGATAACATAATAATAGTAAACAACAGTAACTTGCACACTAGCTTGAAGGTGGAATATCTGGCAATTCGGTGATATCCACCCAGACAAATTCTTTCTGAAGAGTCCTAGGGTTTCATCATGATACTAAGAACACGGCTCCGAAATATAATTCTCGAATTCTCGTACATATTTCATCAGGACGAGCCTTGACAAACGGTTGGCTACCAAATCAAAAACCCGCTTGTGTGATAATCCTTGATGCTTTAATAAACTATGGGAAACTGGAACTGGAACCTGGCGGTAGGATTCTTCAGCAAGAGTCCGTCTTGGTGGGTACCACCGCAGTGTCAGATTTTCTACCTCCAAGCAGTAGTGTGCAAGCATTACTGTGTTTAGGTTTGAAGGGCGCTGTAGCAAGAGAAATTACTGGGCGAAAGAGACTTAACAACAAGGTCTCGGGGTGATAAGCGCAGTGCAGGGCCACGCAAACACTTAAAAACTTTAAGCTTAGGGTTGCACTGCATCTGTAATAGTCTGGCGTGGTGCTTAACATCAGGTGGGCGCCTTGATTGTCTTGTCACTTGCTGACATAAAAAAAAAACTCATACAGTCATCATGCATGATTTAAGTGTTAATATTTTCGGTCCCTATAATATAATCTACGATCAAAATAGTATGCTAATATCCCGATACGCAATAACAGCAGCTACATAGCAATATTTATTAATAAATATTCATATAAATGTGAAGAAACTTTGTTTTTATAAATATTTTGCCGGTGACTACGCTTGCGTGGTACATAGACAGCCAGTAACTGATACGCTTTTCCTGGTTTAGTACTACTCTAAGTTTCACCCACTTCGGTTCAGCTGTTATATCATAAAGCCCATTTTTTTAGGATTTGTAATAATTAGCACAAAATAAATAAATATAATACTAAGATACTAATTTCCTGACAAAGTTTTTTCAGTAGTAAGTATAGTATATTTGTACCTATGCACTCGTAATTACCTACACATTGGTGTCGATTCTGTGGTAGCATTTTATAAAATCTAACTAAAATTCGCGGTCTCGTATATTTTAATTTATTAGAAAAGGACGGCAACAAATTAAAAAAGAGTAGTAGAGTTCTTTGTGATAGAGCTCGTCCGGGGAAGGACTACCACCATACCTATTTCTGCCGCCAAGCAGTAATGCTCGCATTACTGTGTTCCGGTTCGAAGGGTATGGTTTCCGGTGAAATTACAGGCACATGAGACTTTCCATCTAACGTCTCAGGGTGGTAACACGCAAGTTATATCTATGATGTTGCATGCGTACATAGGCTACGGTAACCGCTGACCATCAAGTGGGCCGTACGCTTGGTTGCCACTTTAGTGGTATAAAAAAAAAAAATTTTAGTTAATTTAGTTTAGAAAATGTTACAACAGAATCGACACCAATATTACATTGAAGCTTGTACTCAGAGTCGTGTTATCAAATATTAACTTTGACTAACTTATCCATACACCGTAGGCGAAATAATATCGAACAAAAAAAGCTCAGCAGTCCGATTTTTTAATCATCGAAGTACTGAGACGACAGAGTCTTATCTGAGTGCTTAGCACGAAAAACTCGTTTGACAATCGTATATGTAAACGTATCGTCCAGCTGTCAATTTGTTTAGGATTTTTAACAGCGCCTCTTTAGTGCGTTAAATTAACTACCAAAATTCTTTACAAATTGACAGCTGGACGATACGTTTACATTTTAGGATTTTTAACAGCGCCTCTTTAGTGCGTTAAATTAACAATCAAAATTCTTTACAAATTGACAGCTAGACGTTACGTTTACGTTTACGATAGTCAAATGAGTTTTTCGTGCTAAGCACTCAGTCCGACTATCGAACTAAATACTCAGATCGCTGATACTAGTCCATTATTTTGCATATGCTACACTGTTGAGCTAAGTCGCCTGACTTTATAAAAGATAAAAACGACTCAATTCACGGCTTTGAATAACAGTCACAATGCTACTCACAAGTCACAATATAACTTTAATGAGGAAAGTTGTGGGTTCATGTCCTGCTTGAGGCAAAATAAATTAACTCCAGTACGACCAAAGTTAATGTACTACGTAGTACGTACTATGACTTTGACATCAGCCAGAGGTATGACAGACAGTGACAGCAGGAGCAACCAATGCTAAATTCCCTACACATTCACCATAGCTCGCCAAACGTAGTGCTTACATTCTCTTGGGCTCGCTAGTTGAGCAACCACCATCTAAATAGACAGCTTTTTTTTTTGAATAACTTGAGACAATAGAATGTTAAAATTATTTTTAAATTTTCATTTAAGGCAATTGTTTTTGTAATAATACTGTAAACTTATCTAAATCTAAATAAATAAATCTCATAAATAAATATCACTCGTCATAAATAAACAATCTTTTTGAGTGGAAAAAATCATTGAAGCATGATCGGAATTCTAACTCTTATGACGGTAGGATTAACACCCATCGACCTATGTGTGCAAGGTACATAAGGGCAAGAATTCCATAACAGTATCCTATCTACCTATCTCATCAGTCCGGAGTCCGGACAAACTAAACGGACTAGTGATGACGAGTGATGTGGCGCGGCGGGCGTAGGTCCGCCAGTGACACAGGAGCATGCGTGTTAGATTGTCGTCTTAAAACAAATGTTTGTACGATCTGCACATATTGGTTTTAGGTGTTCTGAGTTTTTTCTATGTATAATAAAAATATCTATCTATGCATTGTATTGTATTAAATATATCAGTTTTCTAGTATCTACCCATAATACAAGCTCTGCTTATCTTGGGGCTAGATGATGCTGTGTTGATTGTCCAGCATTATTTATTACTAGCGGTCCGTCCCAGCTTCGCGCGGGTGCAATGAAACTGAACCCGTGCAAACCCAGGGCGGGTCCCCAAGTAATAAATATAGCTTATGTTACTCAGGAATAATGTAGCATTTTAATGGTGAAACAATTTTTGAAATCGGACCAGTAGTGTTTGAATTTATTCGTAACAAACAAAAATACAAACATACAAAAATACAGTTTTTTCCTCTTTATAATATTAGAAAGTAAAGATTATTTTATTACTGGTTATCGTGCCTTATTTTTAACTTATGAGAAAAACAAACAGAAACGGAGAAGGTTGTTCATTTGCTGTCTAGCTTTTAGACTTTATTTAGAATTTGGCAGTTAGTAAAACGATTGTCTTTAGGTATTCAAAACAAACGCTTAGAAAAATGTTCGAAGAAGATCTTCATAGCAAACACATTGACAAGTCGTCAACACTTATAAGGTGTTTGTTATATGAAAATAGTACAAACGGCTATCGATATAGAGTGGATATTTCCATTATGTCATGCCGGTTGTTAGATCGGCAAACCTACCGTTCAGCTGTTACGTGTGTCACTGCCATCTAACACATGCCGCCGGCATATTGTGTAGATACGCCATAATAGCTATTACAAAGCATACCGATGCCAATGTCATTAACATTTTACATTTACGATGTTCAAATCTTTCCTTAGGTTGTTTTTAGACTTATCACATTAAATCATCATCAACATCACGACCAAAAAAAAACATTTGATATATATTTTGTGTAAATAATAGGTAGGTATCTAATAAAATAATTAAAGCATAATTTTCTTTTGGTTTTGTCTAGATAATATAATTTAGATTAATATTTCTAGTAGTTCTTCAAATTTGCTAGATATAATAAAGGTGGTTTTGAGTTTTATAAAATAAGTCCATTCAATTATCATAACAGGTATTGGTTTGGTTTTGTTCTATACTTTTTATTTTTTATACCGGGTGTAAAAGGACTCCATGAAAACTAAAAACCTAAGACAGTACAGCATTTCTTACATAAACTCTAGATTAAGACAGAATAGTTTTATCATCAAAGGTGTCCGTCCAGTTTATAACTGTTTTAGCATTGTACTTGCACAAAAGCCTTTCTGAAATTGAGATTTTTTTAAAAAGCATTTTTTTATTTTTTATTTATTTATTTAGTGTACTTAAATAACATGATCAAAAATTTTGAACTCTGGAAAATACAATTAGTATAAACTGTGTCGCAGTTTCCAGCGCCCAACCTTTGAACTAGAGACGCCCAAGACGTTCATCATTCCAGGTAGTATAATAATACATTGTAGGTACATATACTAATACTCGTAGGTAGGTATTCTAATAATAACAATTTAAAAAAATACCTAACCTAACCTGATCAATTTGGAATATTTTACACCCAGTATAAAATAACAGAGGCTTAACGAAAAATACCGACCCATTGACGTAGAAAAGAACAGGATAACAAAAATTATGTTTTTATTATTATTTGTGTTTTATTTATAATTTGTTCCGCATCACGGTATCATTGAACTCTATTTTGAATACCAGTATACTCATCGTGTTTTGTATACAATCCAATTCGAAGGCCACTGCCTATCATATCTTTTAATTCTTGCTTGTTTCATTTCATTTCATTTTCATTTCATTTATTCATTAACAATTAATAAAATCGTATTTGAAATTAATTAAAAATTATAACTAAAACTAAAATTAAATATACTACATTATTCTAATATTTTTACACAACAGAAATTAATAAAATATTAGGTTTTAGATTATTTATTTCTCATAAGATTTACAAAATCGCTTACTGAGAAACATGATAAAAACTTTTACAATATTATGCTGTGAGCAGGAAAATAATAATTACAAAAGAACTTACACATTAATAAAACTTAAGCTATTATAAAGAAAAATTAAAATACACATGTCCAAATAATCAGAGAAAATAAAATGTCAAGTCCTTAATGAATGTCTAAACTCTAATACATAAATAAATGTCAACAAAGTCAACATTATATTATAATATTTTTTAGTTTGGGATCGGTGATAAGTAAAAGTTTCCATAAACATACAACTGTGTCCATTCTCTTGTAGCATTTTCTAAACTTAGCTAACTAAAAGTGTCGCGGTCCTTTGTATTTTAATTCATTAGATAGGGACAGCAACAATTTTAGTTAGTTTAGTTTA
Source organism: Colostygia pectinataria (assembly GCA_951394395.1). NCBI lineage: Eukaryota > Metazoa > Arthropoda > Insecta > Lepidoptera > Geometridae > Colostygia > Colostygia pectinataria. Next base: position 11,289,657 of record OX596353.1, on the reverse strand, counting down.
GAAAATGGTACAACAGAATCGACACCAGTATTTTTGATTTAGCTGGGAAGTGGGAACAGATTATGTTGAAAGTTTGACTACTCGGTGGCGCGGTGATTGAGTAATCGGTTAAAAACTAAAGTTTGCAGATTCGATCCCAGCTTTGATTGCATGTTCTCTGTGATTTGATAAAATTATTTTTCTTAAAAAACATGAATTTAATAAGTATTAACGTTTTATAACAGGTTTCCCTAAACCACTGGGCTTTCATTAATTAAGAATAAGTTGAAACAAAAATGTTATATTCTTAATATTATTTTTATTTCAAAGAAAGTATGTCTTTGTTTTGATTTAGTGATAAGTTTAGGTTGGACAATAAATTATTATTCTTCATCAAAATATTTTTTTGTTAGAAAGTTGTTTTTCTTTATTTTAATAAACCTGTTTAAGAGCTAGTTTAATAGGCTTCAAACATGAGGAAAACGATAAAAATCAAGCAGAATTTCTTGTCTAAATTATGTTATTATATTTATATCGCCTAATCTATTCAAATAATTTTCTTGTAGCTTTAAAAGTAACTTGTAAGGTTTAAAGATTTATATTTTGTTGTCTATTCGGGTCCATTCGGGACTGGCTACTTTTTGATGTCATCTTTGTTGAAGGAGGAAAAGGCCCATCCAAATAATCAAATTAATTATTACAACTTCCGTATTTTATGAATTATATGCATAATTGTTTGTTTTTAGACAAAATGACATACAAAGGTAGTATATATTTAATTAGGCAGTCAATACGGATGTTTGTTTCCATAGAACCGGACTGATTTCTTTTAATATATTTGACAGTCATGGAAAAAAAACGTTAAACTTATAATAATAACATTTAAATTAAATTATTTAATAAATTAATATACTTACATAAATTATAATTATAAATAAATAGTAGCGGTCATTTTTACACAGCATCATCTAGCCCCAAGGTAAGCTGCTGTTATCGCTGTGCGTTAGTCTCCCTAAATCTCGAGAACGGCTGGACCAATATGGCTAATTTTGCTCTTAAAATATTTGTAGAAGTTCAGGGAAGGTTTAAACGGTGAGAAAATATACAGGGTGTTAAAATTTGCTATAAAAACGTAACGCTGTATATAAAAAAAATATATAATATATAAAAAAATTAGGAGCTGAAATAATAATGTAACTTGGCGAGCGATGCGTGTTTACAGCTTCTACTAACCCACTTGTACCTATTAACTAATGACATTTTGCATTCTCATTGTCAACTTGTACAATAGTTTTAATAACATTGAACTATGCATATTATCTGTATCTAAATTAAATTGAAAACGTCTTACTAAATGAAAAAAACGTACAAAGTAAATCACACGCACAAACTATCTGACCTTTTAATTTCATGGTATTTGTTTTTTCTCTCGCGACAAGATTACTTTTCATAATATTATGAACGACTGTTTAACACCTTGTTTATTCATTTAATTTATATTATTTAACACTTTTAATAAAATTACAGTTTGTCAAATTAAGTTAATTTACGCTCGAATACTCCAACTAAAATTTTTGAACACGCTGTTAGTCTTCAAAATCGTATGATAAAGAAATGAAAAAAAAATCATCACATATTTGACGCGTATACGCGTTACGTTATCACTACTTGATGCTCTGTATGGGATGATCAATTCTGTTTTTGACCAATGAATGTTGATCAAAAGTTTTTTTTTATGTCAGCAAGCGACAGGACAATCAAGGCGCCCACCTGATGTTTAGCACCACGCCTATCTATTACAGATGCAGTGCTACACCAAGCTTAATGTTTTTAAGGGTTTGCGTGGCACTGCACTGCGCTTATCACCCCAAGACATTGTTGTTAAGTCTCTTTCGTCCATTAATTTCACTTGCTACAGTGCCCTTCAAACCTGAACACAGTAATGCTTGCACACTACTGCTTGGAGGTAGAATATCTGACACGCGGTGGTACCCACCAAGACGGACTCTTGCTGAATAGTCCTAGCACCAGGTAAAATACACGGTTTTTATGAAGTATCTAACCAAATTGATCCATGTAAACATTAAAGAATCATTCAATGACAGCATATCTTTAATTTCTGCTCCATTCAACCAAAGTGTTTCAATTTGGTAGTATCCCTACCCGTTTAACGTTTAAACTCAGTAGATTGTATTGTGTTTAGCGTGACAGCTTTTTTATTTTCCCACAGCTGGGATACTGGCAACTCTTAAGCAAGAGTAATTGGTTCTTAATCCACTGCGCGGACCCAATGCGAATTGGTGGATATTGTGTTCGACGATGTGTTTTTATTTGTTTTTATAAGCCCGATACCGATTCTATGAAAGGCTTAAAAAAAATTATAGTAATTTTCAATCTAATATTATAAGGGTAAGTAAATAAGATCGTATGAGTCAGTGGCCAACTCTGGTAACAGAGTTTCTAGGCCGCCCGATGGCCTCTGTCATGGCCTAATGGTTAAAACCCTTATGAGTCTCAATGTTGTTTGTTGACCGTTTTCTGACGTCAGTCGTTCTATTGTAGGTTATTTTAAATAACTTTCTTCCAAAAATCCGAAAGTTTCGATATTTGTATGCTTTGTTGTTATTTCGAGTTTGTGTAATTGTTTTCCAATCACGCTAAAACGCTTGAACCGATCTAACTTAAAATATAAACTTTAACTACAGTTCTGAACATTTAAAAGTACCTACAATATTTTAAATAACTTTTTATCTAGGTACCACGCTATAATTGCAAAGTATGAATTTTTAAAATATAGTAACATTGATTCTATTCCGTTTAATCAAATATTTTAATAAATAAATTTAAATAATAATAAAACATTTTTTTGTTGCAGCAATAAATCAAATAATGAATTCATAAATATTTATATTAAAATTTAAAAATTCCTAGCATCAACTTATCAAATTAAGTATAACAAGATTATTTAAATAATTAAATATCGCTTACCGTTCATTCTGGATATTAATGTCCCAAACACTTTTCACTAAAGTTCATAAATTCCACAAATCTAAATCACGAATCGCGTTAATTATTCGAGCATTCAACTGTCATGCAAACAACGGAAGAATTTATAACTATTAATGATGTTTTTACGCAGTGTTTATCGTTTTAATATTGCGAAGGGATGCTGCGCGCTGCCAGGCGCGCAGGTTGTATGCTCAGAGTTAAATGCGACAGCAAACGCACGCGCAGTCGTAATAAACACCGAGTCAGTAAAATAATGATACGTATTCTTCAAGGTGCGATAACAAGCCAACACCACACAGTACGTGATGGTTGAATGCGTGGATGCAATAATGATATCAGTGTGGGAAACGTACGCGAAATCAATTTTTGTTCGTAGGGTAGGGTGTATTTGAGGCGAGCGGCTTGTTTGCTGAACTTTTGTCAATAAAAAAGACCAAGCAAGTGACTCACGCATTGAGGGTTCCGTACAAAAGATTATAATTATTAGCACTATTATTGTATTATTTGACAGAGGCCTCTGGGCGGCCTAGAAACTCTGTCACGAGAGTTGGCCACTGACTCATACGAACGAAAGAAGAATTAATTATTAATCTCCAATACGTGAATCATATTGAAATCGTTATTTAAAAGTCTTTTTGAGTTAAGGCTAATTTTTCTTAAAATTTTCACCATCTGGTAAAATAATTTATTGAGTGGTATTTTTTTTGGTTCTGCTTTAATTTGCACATTACCTCGTTAATTGGCCAGAGTTGGTCATTCTCTCATACAAACTTACTTACAAACTTAAGGCTAGCGTGGCAAGATTAACGTCCTACGCTGCGAGGACCAGAAAGGCCGTGGTGGCCTTGTCTTTGACCGTGAGCCACCAAAAACACCTCACCAGTATCACTGTGGAGGTGTTTTTGGTGGCTGACTGCCAAAGAGAAAGTAACTAATATTGTAAATGCGAAAGTGACTCTGTCTGTTATCTGTCTGTTAGGTTTTTTATTTGTTTGAAGTCTGAGTAGGACATAGGCAACTTACGTTAACTTACGTTAACTTTACGTTGTTATGTTCCTATCGTCACCCCCTCACACAATCAATACCTACACATATTTTGTATATACCCACTACTTGTATATTATGAAAATTGTGCGTTAATTTCTAACATCATAATGTAGGTACCTACGTATTTATTAGACAGACTTGTTTACATTGGAATGTGAGTAAAAATGTTAAATACTACCTTCCTAACTATAAAGGACTCTAAGCTTTTAGGACAAACCCTTAAAGGTTTTTGATATTTTTATAATTATTTAATATGTTTTTTGATAAGTTATTAAATAAAAAACTTTTTATGTACCTACTTAAGTACTTTTTACGTACTTATTATCACAAAATCACAAACCCTAATAGTTTTTGTTATTAGGTAATAAATTTTGTTTATTATTGTAAACTGTCAGTTCAGCAAATAAAGACAATAACATTTTTTATTTATTTATTATTATCTTTTCTTTATTTTTAAAATTTTGATTAATATAATTTACTAATTTTGCAACTCACCTCCGCACGTACTTCATTTGACTCAGAGTGTTGTTTGCCTCTCGATATAAAAGAGCGCAAAATAAATACGGGCACCATTCTTAATGTAACTTCGATGGAGTAATGCTGTGTTGCCAATAAATTGATTAAATATATATATCTAAGAAGTCTTTTCACTTATAAAGCTTTTACACGCGAGCAAATCCCCACTTGGTAACTTTAAAGTTGTATTAGTGTATCTAAGTTTGACGATGGATAAGATTGAAGCCAAAAACCAGATTCCCTGGCCCAGAAGCCTAAAGGAACAGCTTGATTTGCGGGACCGCATACTGAGGCCAACAATCTGGTTGCAGCTTTTGCAAATAGGCTCGTCATAGGTGCCTCTAAAGATAGGGTTTCTCAGATTGTTTCAACAAGACTGATCAATGTTAATCCATTTTTAGCCTGGTTCAATTATGACGGTGGTATAATGATGATTCTATAATTTTTTGAAACAAAGAAGCGACAGGATGATAAATATGATAAAATCGATAAAAATCTGCATAAGCGGGTGCCCGTCCGTATCTTAAAAGCGAAGGAAGGAAGGAAGACCTCGCACCAAAAAAAAAATCAAACATGGACTATAAAACAAAAACTTATATATATTTATTTATAAAGCAGTAGGTATATTATAAATGTGTCAAAGGTCCTTGACTTGAATCATCATCGATATAAAAAACTGTAAACAATGTTGACGACCCTTTTATAAGTATTCAATACGGTCACGGTTTACTTAATATGCTGATTTATAAATCACAACAATTAAAAAAAATTGTCATATTACATCATGAAAAATAATATAATTTAGGCATACACCTTTTTTTTATATACCACCTATTACTAGCTGTTGCCCTGGCCCAGTATCACTAGTCCCATTGATGATATACACCAATGGTAGGTAAATATAGCTTAGTATTAATATCTGTTCTTTAGCTGTTCACGCGGTTGACGTAAGAAAAATATGTAGTTTTTTTCATAAATTTTGATAAAATAAAACCTAGGGGAAACAAATGACATCAGCGAAGTTTTATTATCAGTAAGTCTGTTGGAAATAAAATTCCCAGTAGTTCAACTAGTAAGACTACTCGGTAAGACTACTGGGAATAGCCTTATAGATCTAAGCCGTACATTATAGAAAGGACAGAAGACGGGAAGCGATTATATTCTATAGATACCATGTCTTATTTATCTATGAATATGTGTATTTAAATGTGTAAAATACTAGAGTTTATTAACAAAATAAAATATGTACATAGTTACATTACATAACAAATGAATGAATGAACAGTTGAGCCATCTAAAGACGGTTACAAACGACCTATAGATAGCTCAACTGATTCAATTCACTACCAGACGGAAGCGTGTAAAAGGACTTTTATGCAACATGTTTATCTGTGCATGTGCATTTAACAGTAATATTTGTCACACTTCAAAGTTGAAATTCAAGACAAAAGAGTTTAATACAATAAAATAACAATGAATTTATGCCAGTTCTGACGCGCCCATGCCGTAAAAGAACTTACAACATCGTCGGCTGGGTTACTATCGCTTTTATAAGCATGATCTTATTAGTAAACCTTAGTAAACCTATACTACGAGTACATACCTATAATGTGGACAGCGAACGGTCCGTACTCATTAGCATACATCATTATCATTTAGAGTTACGCGCTAAGTGAATAAATCCTTTATGATCATTATCTAGCTATCTTATCAATTATCTTATTATTATTAAGAGTAGTAGAGTTCTTTGTGATAGAGCTTGTCCGGGGAAGGACTACCACCATACCTATTTCTGCCGCCAAGCAGTAATGCTCGCATTGCTGTGTTCCGGTTCGAAGGGTATGGTTTCCGGTGAAATTACAGGTACATGAGACTTACCATCTAAGGTCTTAGGGTAGTAACACGCAAGTGATATCTATGATATTGCCTGCGTACATAGGCTACGGTAACCGCTGACCATCAAGTGGGCCGTACGCTTGGTTACCTTTAGTAGTATAAAAAAAAAATATGTTGGTCATTACCCGTGGTCCACCTTGTTAGTTCACCTGGATGAATCACGGTCTACAAAAACCCTGTAATTAATTCTTATGTATAGTTTAAAAAAAATAAAAAAAGGAGAATTCATCCCAAGCTTTAATTGTCATCTAAATAATCAGTTGCTTTTCAGCTTTGATAATAGTCTTTGTGTACCTTCGAATTTTCGTACCAAAATGTGTAGTAAGTAAGCTTGAAGCTTGCTCATTCATGTGTTTCGGTTGGCCGATATCTATAGATGCCGGTCAAATTACAAGCACACGACTTTTGTCTTTGTGTCTCAGGTTGATAGGTGGCACTGTATTACCACTCTTGGTAACCGGTTGTGCTCTGCAATTTTATTTATATTTTATCCAAGGTTACCGCTCACCACACAAATGAGCCTTCTGCTACAGATTTTTTTTTATAAAGTGGCAACTAAGCCTACGGCCAACGGCTTCACGAGTTTTGGAATTTTTAAAGGGTTGGCAACGCCTGATACCTTTGGTATTGCAAGCGTCCATAGGATACGGTAACTATTTAATACGAACTTTATGCTATTTTATTATGTTATCCCTCAGGAACAGTAAACTTTTCCGGGATAAAAAGTAGCATATGTGTTATTCCAGAACTTTTGCCATCTACCTACATTCCAAATTTCATCGCAATCGGCAAGTGTCCGGAGATACGTGGTAACAAACATAGTACACACACACACAGACTTTCGCATTTATAATAAATTAGTTGTGGATTTGACCAACTTTTGGAAAAACTATTCCGCGGAATGAGAAATGTCAAATACAAGGAACCATCTTGTGGGCCGTACGCTTGGTTGCCATTTCAGTTGTATAAAAAAAAAACTGTTAGTTTACTCGCGAATAACTACAGTTACTCGGAGAATAGCGAATAGAATTTAAATTTGGTTGAATCCAACCTTAGTAGGATAGGATAAGTTGGGGCGTATGCTTGTTTACCACCACGGTGGTATAAAAAATGGTACGTGTATCACTTGGCCTCTGGCTATAGAGATCGCTTTGGCCTTCAGAATGAAAGGAGAGGTTAGGTCAGAATTTCACAACAATCAATTAACTTAGCAAAATAATTGATCATCAAGACTCTAGAATAAAAACTGTTTTCATAGTAACAAATTACAACGGTATATTATTTTTTTCTTAATTCACATTTTGTTTTTTATAAATAAAACAAGGTACTTATACTATAAATTAAATAAATAAATAAATAATGCTGGACAATCCACACAGCTTCATCTAGCCACAAGGTAAGCTGCTGTTAAACAGAGCTGTGTTATGGGTACTATATGAATAATATAAACTTAATACAATACAATACATAGATAGATATTTTTTATTATATATAGAAAAAACCCAGAACACCCGGAACAAATATTTGTAGATCGTATAAACATTTGACCCAAGGCGGGAATCGAACCCGCAACCTTCGCGTCGCAGGCGGACCTGCGCCCGCTGCGCCAATCAATCCAGTCAATTAAAGCCGAAGCCAGACAAGCGTAAATTCCGAGTTGTGGGTTATGCAACCCACAACAACAATTTTTATTTTCAATTACGCGATCAAAATAATGCTATTTTGATCGCGTAATTGAAAATAAAAAAAAAAAAAATATTAGGTATTAAATTTGGGTTATTCCCGACGACCCCTAGATTTCGCCCCCACTGGGGGTCGATGGGAAAAAAACTTCCCACTCGTCCCCATTAGCATATCAGTTCAGTAGTTGTTGAGTTATAGAGGACCAACCTATTGGCGCCTATCCGCAAAATAACAAGTGGTATCTGTCATCGATAATCATCTCACGATCGTTGCAAATAAATGAAAAAATTTGTTAAAACTAAGCCATGATGCTTAGTAATTTGATCGTGCCTGTACCATTAGTACTTTAAATATTGAATCAGTACAAATTAAATTCGCACACACAATGAGCATTTTCACACTATCCGATACGATCTAAGGATGTCGACCATAGACTACACAATAATCCGTGGGAAGTAAAATGTATTAATAATAAATTATCTGCCACCATATTATTGCAAAAAGGTGACAAAGCGCATTTTTTTGTGCATTCTGTCAAAATTAAGCAGACATAACTGGGTGACAGATGGGAATAAAGCCGCGTTTACATTATTCTGTCGTGGCGTGTCGTGACGCGTCATAAGTATATCATATCCATACATTTAGTATGGTTAGAATTATATAACTAAAGCGCAGTGTGTTGATGACTAAATTCGTCTAAACTGTGCACTGTGCACAAAGTGCATATGGTTAACAGGCACGTTAAGCAGTCGGTCCCGGCTTTCAAAGTTGTTAGGCCATGACAGAGGCGTTCGGGCGGCCTAGAAACTCTGTCACCAGAGTTGGCCACTGACTCATACGAACGAACGAACGAACTGTGCAGGATGATACTTTCATACATTTTACTGTCGTATGCGGTGTGTTGTGGACGACACATAGCTGGTGGTAGGACTCTTCAGGAAGAATTCGTCTTGGTGGGTAGGTACCACCGCAGTGCCAGCTATTCTGACTCAAGATTTAAGGTTCAAGATAGTTATTTGCTTAAATTAGTATACTAAATAATAGTAAGCGCATTATTGTGTTTAGGTTCAAAGGACATAGCAAGTGAAATCACTGGACAAAAGAGACCACGACTCTGGGTCACAAGCGCAGTGCAGTGCTGCGCAGAACTTTAAAACTTGTATCATATTTTTAAGCGACACTGCAGCTATTAAAGACGATTCTTGAAACTTGAAAGAGACAAAGAGAGAAAGAGAAAAAATAAAAGAGAGAAAGAGAGTTGAGACTTGAAAGTCGCGTCCCAAGAGAACTGTTGTGACTGATAATGTAAAAACGAGCTGACTCTTGATAAAAACGTGTCTAAAGACTACCCATGGTTTTTTTTTGGAATACAACACGCTTACTCGAAATCTATCAATGGAAACTTGTAACTGATCATTATAGTATTACATGTATTTTACAAGAACATTTCATTACTTAAAAAAATGTTTTCTTCTAGCAAAGCTTTCCTAAAAACTCTTAAATCAAATGCTTCCTAAAAAAACTAAGTAAATTACTCTACCTATCTAAGTAAAGTATTTAACTAATTATTAATTCAAAATCATTATTTTGGAAAATTCTTTGACCACAAAAATATAAAATATAAAATCAATGAACCTCATTGAGGAGAATCCGGGTGTAGGGTGTGAATGAAGCAATTTATGTCGTAGATAATTACCTGGTGCCTTAGGCTGCGTTTCCACCAAAGATGTGTGAAGATGTGTAGCGAGGAAAGTGTAACAAACACATCCCTCCTCGCACATCTTTGGTGAAAACGCAGCCTTGCTTTTGAATCCAATTACAAATGCGATCCAATCCCAATTTCTTTTTACTGCTGTCAAATTTTGTACTCTTGAAAACAAGGTTGAATTTGGCGCTAGGTTTACTGTCAAAAGTTCGAAATGACATTTCCAATATTTGTCCAATACCGATCGCGTTCAAGGGTAAGTCCCCTAGTCTAGACACTTAGGTAGTCAAGATGATAGTTATACGCGCGACTCTACTCTTGTAATAAACACGCATGTATTGGACGTAACCTGGCTATTCTACGATCTCGCGCGTAATTACATCGCTAAAGAAAAATTGTGGATAAAAAACTGCGCGAGTGACGTATAAAATAAAGAAACAGATCGACATATTGTAGTTCGCTGACTGTCAGTCAGTCGGTAATTAGGAACAGTTGTTACATAGATGACAAGAAAAGTGCTAAATGATGGAAAAACATTGTAAAGTTTAACTTTGTCCATAAAAGCTATGTGATAAGTGATAATGCTCACAATAGCTACCTTGAAACATGATTGATGTATTATACTAGCTGTTGCTCAACCCACGCGGTTTGATTTGCGTTATTTTTCATATTTTCTTTTCTTCTTCTTTTAATTTGTGGCGTCACTGTATAGACCTTCCCTGACACAAGAACAAAATTTGTGAAACAGACGTTGTCGAGTTTTAGCAAGACTTCTTCTTCTTCTTTGTTTATGGACTCTGTGGCATATTTGCCACAATTTCGCCAATGTCAATTAGATGAGTTTGATTGTCGCATGGCAACGTAAACAAACAAAATTTTGAAAGAAATGGTGGCGTTTCTTTCAAAATTCCCTAGGAAAGCCTCTGACTAAATTACAAACCAACATTACCCTTCCATTTCAATTATTTACACTTGTGCTGCCACCAAATTTACGCAATAAAACTCAAAATAACACGAGAAAAATAATTAAAATGGGAAAACCCATGTTGTTCTGACAAGATAGCCAAAGACAATCCCTTTAGCAAGACTAAAAGTAGGTAGTAAAATGAAGTAAAATAGTAAATTATTTAAAACATCCAACAAGTAACACACAAAAAAATATATATATATATTAGAACAATGGAATTAGGTACAAGGAAAAATTAGGAGTATTTTAGATGTGCTAGGTAGTAGTAGAGTTCTTTGTGATAGAGCTTGTCTGGGGAAGTACTACATCATTCTATTTCTGCCGCCGAGCAATGCTTGCATTGCCGTCTTCCAGTTCGAAGGGTATGGTTTCCGGTGAAATTACAGGCACATGAGATTTTCTACCCACGTCTCGTGGTTCAGATTTTTTTTTCTTTTTTATACAACTGTAGTGGCAACCAAGCGTACGGCCCACAAGATGGTAAGCGGTTACCGCAGCCTATGGACGCTTTCAATTCCAATAATAATATAAGCACTGTTCCGCGTAGTCATCATTTGGATGGGTGACCGCCAGTGGCAATTTGAACTGAGCGCTCCCGTGTTTCGGAGGGCACGTTAAGTAGTCGGTCTTGGCTTTTTCAAAGTTGTTACGCCATGACAGAGGCCTTCGGGCGGCCTAGAAACTCTGTCACCAGAGTTAGCCACTGACTCATACAAACGTACTTTTATCGCGCTGCTGGACAACCAATGTTTTTAAAACCTTTTCTTGGACGCCATTCAAACTCACCTGACAGAAGTTTCTAAAGAAATAAAATATATAAATTAAAACTGTGTATAGAATTCAGTGGTCAACTCTGATGACGTCGTCAATTCACCCGAAGGTCCAATAATATGAGTTATGATTATAACGACTGTGACAGCCAGGGCCGACCGAAGTACGGAAGCGCTCAGCTCAACGGAAATATTAAAGTTTCGACAGTTTGTATGGGATTTTTTTAAAAGAGCTGACACAAATTCGATTGCCCTATCTTAACGTGAACCATTTAGTCAATATATTTCATTTCCTTGTAACACGTCATGTCATCAATATATCCACGCAAATAGGGTAACAGCTAGTAATCTATACATGTTTTATTTTCTACGTATAAAAAAAAGAGCACCGGAGGTCTAGTGGTAATGAATGACCCCATCTTCCGATCCTAAGGTCGTGGGTTCAAACCCGGTCGTGCCCCAATGGATTTTTCTGTTCGAAAAATTTATGTGCGCAATGCCAGTGCTCTCATACGGTGAAGGAAAACATCGTGAGGAAACCGGCATGTCCAAGAACTAAACATTCGAAAGCCATGTGCCATGCATTGGGTCCGCGTGGTGGATTAAGACCCAATCACTCTCGCCTGAAAGTAGGCCAGTGTCCCAGCAGTGGGAACATTAGAAGGCTGTCATGATGATGAAAAAAAAACTATTCAAGCATTGTATTATACTAATCTAGTACCCATCACACAAAGCTCTGCTTACTTTTATTTATTGTTTGTGGTGTCTTGTACTTGTACTTGCACTATAATCAGGAACGGAAATGCTTTGCTTCTAGTTTAGTTTTTATCACGACACTGTTTTTCTAATGTCTAACTTTAAACTTAATTATTGGTATAATAAAGTAGAAATTTGAATAGTTTAGTATGAGTAGTTAGCACTTATGACAGCTCTGCGCACTGCTTGTGCTAAGTTTTTTTTATACCACTTAAGTGGCTACCAAGCGTACGGCCCACTGGATGGTAAGCCGTTACCGTAGCCTATGTACGCATTCAACATCTTAGATATCACCTGCGTGTTACCACCCTGAGACGTTAGATGGAAAGGCTCGTGTGCCTGTAATTTCACCGGAAACCATACCCATCGAACCGGAACACAGCAATGCGAGCATGGCTGCTTGGCGGCAGAAATTTACTCAAAATTACTCTTAATTATAATAATCTTTCATTTTTCATCGGTTTAATCGATGAAAAATGAAACCTTGCGTGGACGAAGTCGCGTGAAGTTTTACCAGTTATTAATAATTTTGTAGGCAAGTTTATGTTAAACGAAAACGCAAAATAACTAAAAAGCAAAATGCCAAGTTTATAAAAAACCGTTAAAAAACCAACCAGGTAGTATAACCTACGTCATACTTCCAATACAAAAGTTGTTATATATTGTCGTTTGCACTTATAGGGACCTCAAAACCAGTTCTTTTTTTCTGTAAAACCAAAAGCTTTAACAGATTATATAGGTAGGTATTTATTTCAAATCGATAATTTAGTAATAATTAAACTATACTAAACCAAGTAATAAAAACCTTCATAAAATCGGTTAACAAATTTTATTTTATATCATTAGTTTGATTCTAGCATAATATTTTTTGTAATAGTAATATAATGTTATACTAAATGCTTTAAGCGTTATGTTTATAGAAAAACACCATAAAGTGTGTTTTTCCAGATGTGACGTGTGATCTGAAGTTAGTATCAAGCGGCGCCCATTCACGTTGCTTGCCAGTGTATATAGTTTGCACAGCGGATCTAGGCTTCCGTGAAGTTAGCCGTTTGTGATGCACAAAGACAATTTAGTTTGAAAAAGCTCTATTGCGCATCGAAACTTCACTTCACTACGGCCGAGATCCGTCGTGAGAACATGGGCTTTATTCACTATGACATAGAACATTTGATTCCTTACCGATAACGTGTAACTTATTAACGTGTTTTAAACGCGCCATGATGTGGAATAGTAAAATGAGTTTCGGTAAATGTGTTGTTTCAATAGCGATAGTTTCGCTATCAATACAAACACTGAAATAACAAGATAATTGATAGATTCAAGCGAGATTTAAAAACAGTCAGACGAGCCCTAAAACATGGCTCGTCGACGACGATTCCACTCAGATATCGTAACGAGCCCGCGTTTGGTCATAGCGAATAAGGCTCTACTGTGTTTATTAAGGGCTATTCCCAGTAGTCTTACCGAGTTGTCTTACCAGTTGAACTACTGGGAATTTTCTTTCCATCCGGCTTACTGTTTCCTATTAGTTTTACTTTATCAAAATTTTTAAAAACATAGGACCTCGTACTTGGTAACTTTATTTATTTACCTAATTTTTTTTAACTTCCTGATATTCCTTTATTTTTTGCCCAAAAGCAATTTACAGCCTAACTTGCATATTTTCAGACAATCATCATCATCATCATCATCAGCCAGTCCACAAATTTTTGACATGGTTGGCTCGTTTGACACAATAATTATTTTATGTTTGATTACAGCTGTCAAACTTCAAACGGCAATATCTCGGTATCTACTTATCCCAAACTAGCCACACCTAACTCAAATGAAAGGTATTTGTGAGACCTTAATTTGTGATGACAGCTGTCAATTTGACATCTGTCATCGTCATTGTCATGATACTCACTCATAATATTATTATTGATTTACCTACTAACTCTAACGTGTTACAATAATCAACCTTCACAATATTTAAATATTAAATCAGCACGTTTTTTTGGAATCTTTAGGTTTCTTACAATACCATCCTGGGTTAGCTACGACCGCCATTTTCATTTTTAAATCTACATAAACTCATAATAACAACATTTTTGGCAACTGACCTTAGCACAGAATTTATCGGAAAATATCTGCTTTATGATTTAAAGTTAATAAATATTTTCAAAAAGCGCTAAGTAAGCTGTAGAGTCACATCATAGAGTCGCGCTATAGCGCTACATAAATAAAGTGAAACTAAAAAAAATGTTCAAGCTATTGTACTGCCGTACATAAATAAAAATACTCGTAACATGCTATAATAGAGAAAATATCTGTTGTTATTTTAGCAAAATTAAGGTAATAAAAATATGCGGTAAGGTAAATAGACCTTAAATAAATAAGCGTGGACAAAATCGCAAGCGTAACAACAATGTTATGTAAGTACGAATAACTAATAATACAACTAAGGAAATAAACGCTAAATTAGTAAACCTTTATTCATATTACTTAGTACAAAAGACTAAATACTATAAATTCCCATGAGAGTTTGAATAATGTATTTGAACTTGAATCTATTTAAAGAACTGAAAAAGTATTAACTTTATAATAAAAACATTCCGTCACCCTAGTTCTTGAAAAAGACTGTAAATATTATACATTGCGCTTAGCACGCCGTGAAAAAAGTGTAAAATTAGTCAAACATGTATCACGTAACAAATACATTGGTTATGTTATCGAGCAACTACAAAATAAAAGCATAACTGTAGGTCACTGTTTGGAAAAACTGAGAAAATAATAATTTAGATTTAAATTTAGCTATAAATTATTGGTTGTGGATAGGATTCTTAAGTAGTTAGTAGTTAGTTGGTATATATCTAAGTATATACCAAAAAAAAATATAAATATGATCCGTTGGCACAAAATTTAATTCAAAATAGCAGTTGCAACTGATCTATGATCAGATGAGAATTTTTTATGATCAGATGCAACCAAAATTTGATCATATAATCAGATGGGAATAACCCTGGTCAACCGACCATTGAGAAAATTTTATTCTTCTTTTTCTTCTTCGTTTATGGACTCTGTGGCATATTTGCCACAAATTCGCCAGTGTCAAGTAGATGAGTTTGATTGTCGTAAACAAACAAAATTTTGAAAGAAATGGCGGCGTTTCTTTAAAAATTCCCTAGGAAAGCCTCTGACTAAATTACAAACCAACATTACCCTTCCATTTCAATTATTTACACTTTTACTAACCAAACAAGTTAGATTGGATAAACTGCCACCGAATACGCAATAAAACTCAAAATAACACGAGAAAAATAATTAAATTGGGTGGACCCATGTTGTTCTGACAAGATAGCCAAGGACAATCACTGAGTAAATTTTGCAGCAAAGGTATTTTTCGTTTTTTATAAGTTAATTTGACATTACTAGAAATTTATTAAATATTTGATGATGTTATAGTGTAATACATTGTTTCCACATCAAATAAATTTAGTTGAAGTTGAAATTAAATATGTAAGTAAAACAGTGTTAATCAATTCTCAGTTATTTTTTCACCTGAATACGTAAAATTATTTTTTTCCAGAAATAATACCGCGCTTCGTTAGTAAGGTGGTAAGTCTGTTCTCCGCGTATTTCACGCGTAAAATACGCATAAATAATTTAATAAATAACTCAGACTCGGTATTATCTCTGCCAATATACCCCTGTAAATTGGCAGATGATCAAGGTCTTATTGCGCAAGTTTTCTAGCGGAACCAATTTGTGAATTTCATCACATTTTGTAACATCGTTAATTCGTTAATTTACCAATAATAAAAAAATATAAGAGGAATCTTAACAATCATTATCAAAGAAAATAGACAAAAAATCTTTTATGTTGTACACAAATTAGAAGAATGGAAAAAATAATAATATAGAAAAAGGGTGTTTTAAAATGATTAAAGGCTCGGCAACGCGCGAGTGATACCTCTAGTATTGCAAGCGTCCATAGGCCACGGTAACTACCATCAGGTGGGCCGTACGCTTGTTTGCCACAATGTTGTTTAAAAAAAAAATTAGTTAGATCAGCTATAAGAGCATTGTTCTCAATAACTGTCACCCAGTTTTGTCCGCCTTAGGTGACAGAACGCACAATAAAATGCCATTTATCCAGATCGCTTTTTAATTTTATTCAAAAAGTGCGCTCAGTATGCGCCCTGCTAGTAACAAAGGGAAAAATAAAACTTCTGTTACCGTGTTACTAAGAGGGAGATAGGCAGACCTATTTATTACTGGGACAAACTGGGTCACTATCATTTGATCCCACAAGGTTGATACTACAGTGAAAACCGAAAAAAAAATTACATGAACTACCATTTTGATCCAACACCGGTTACTACCGCGTACACAAGTAATGCATTAGCACAGAGGCATACCCCGGACACTCTCAATAAAATGTATGAAGCAAACACGTCGCAATAAACACACGATTAGTTAGTATGCGTAAACGGTGCTGTCATATGTATGAGTGTCATGGTTGTCCTCACCCAACTATAGCAAGAGCGCGAAGCACACTTTCGCTCGCTTCTTTGGATCAACACGAAATCAAAATAAACGCGTGCCTTAGCCCTTAGCTTCAGTGCCGGCAAAAAGGTGCCGGCAAACACGCGACCGGGTGAGGTTAGTAAAACCGGTGGGAAGTAGAGAGTGACCATTCTGTACGTATAGTTCGCACAGCGGATCTAGACTTCCGTGAAGTTAGCCGTTTGTGATGCGCAAAGACAATTTAGTTTGAAAAAGCTCCATTGCGCATTGAAACGGCTAATTTCACGACGGCCGAGATCCGCCGTGAGAACTATACTAATAGCTGTTCTGTAACAGAGGGTCTAGTCTTGCAAGCGACAAACGAACAGAACAAATAGTGTTACGTACCCCACCTTCTACCGGTTTTACGCTTGGTCAGTATGACGCTGTCTATATAATTATTTATTGTTTTTTTGCATAATATAAAACAAAATCACTTTCCACCGTGTGTCTATGAAGGTATGACTACGATGTATCAAGTCAGTAATGTAAGTAAAAAATATATTTATTCAATCATAATCACAAGGATAATTTTAAAACGTCGAAAAGCTAGGTGAATTTACGCCAGTTACACGCGCCCCAGCCTAGAAGAATCTGGCAACAAACTAGTTCCTAGCGTTTTTTTGATGATCCCTCTTCATTCAGTGTGGTGCCAATCGAACTAGGTGAAGCTCATGCCAAGAATATAAGTAAGTATATTAAAGAGGAAGAAAAAAATAAAAAAAATAAGTTCTAAGTTCTTTAGCAATACACGCTACGCTTGATGAGTACAAACGATCTTTAAAACAGCATACTATTTAGTTTTATGTGCTGTGCTAGCATTCGACGACCGGTGTGGCGCAGCGGGCGCAGGTCCGCGACGCAGAGGTTGCGGCTTCGATTCCCGCCTCGGGACAAATGTTTGTACGATCTACAAATATTTGTTACGGGTGTTCTGGGTATTTTCTATATATAATAAAAAAAAAATCTATCTATGTATTGTATTGTATTATTTTTTTATTTATTTCAAAAAATCCTTTATAAAACAAAATAAAATATGTACATAATTACATTACATTACAAAATATACAAAATACATATGAAACAGTTGAGCCATCTAAAGACCGTTACAAACGACCTATAGATAGCTCAGATATTGTATTAATTAGATAATATCAGTCATCTAGTACCCATAATATATGAAATGAAATGAAATGAAATGAAATTCGGTTTATTTGACAAACACACAGAAAGAAAACAAAAAAAAAAAACAAGATACTTAAGGAATAAAAAGAAAAGAAAATAGGTAGGTAAGTAGGTACTTACATAGGATAAACAACATGACATTTTTTAAGCAAGATTACCTACTAACTGGTGGACTGTGCCTTACTGTGCCAATTAGTTTTCTGCTGTGTGTGGGTCAAAGAGGCTCTGTCTCAGTTTAAGCTGCGACACATACACAGAGTGTGATGTGAAGCTGCACTGGTTTTCAGACAAAACCTGGACAAGGGTCACCCTTCATCACGAATGAGTCAGCGTCAATGAACATAATAAATAATAAAAACACTTACGTTTAATATGAAATAAAATTAAATAATAGGTATAATACAGCTCTGTATATCAGCAGCTTACCTTGGGGCTAGATGATGCTGTGTGGATTGTCCAGCATTATTTATTATTATTATTTTCAATGTTTTTCTTTTACTCTCGAAATATAAATATTTCGGTCTAATGAGACTCACGGGCCTAAGCCAAGTGCGAATCATGTTGAGTGAGACAGGACGTCTTCTTGTAAGAACTTACGGACAATCCTACAGGTGTTAAGAATCGCAGCTTTCTGCATTGTTATATAAGTGTTTTCCGGGATATCAATTATATTAAGGTAATGATGCAGACTTTTCGGTATCACACCTGTGCTGGAGACCACCAATGGTACAATATATACTTTGTTTAGCTTCCAGATTCGTATAATTTCTTCTTTAAGTTCAGTGTATTTATGTATTTTCTCTGTAATAGTTTTTTGTAAATTATGTGTATTTGGTACAGCAATGTCTATTATGTAAGCAATTTTATTAGTTTTATCGACTAGGGTTATATCCGGTCTATTGTTGTGTATTGTTTTATCTGTAAGTATAGCTCTGTCAAAGTACATTCTATGGTTGCTACTCTCCAGGACAGGTTTTGGGGAGTATTGGTAATATGGTGCTAGTTTACCTTGGATTAGTTTGTGTTTGAGGGATAGTTTTTGGTGAACAATATGTGCTACTTGGTTATGTCTGTGTGTGTAGTCTGTTTGGGCGAGGCTGGGACAGGCACTTGTGATGTGTTGAATAGTTTCAGGAAGGCGGTGGCATTTTCTACAATTGTCATTTTGCATGGTTGGGTCTTTAAGTATATACTTCCTATAGTTTCTGGTGTTTATGACTTGGTCTTGAATGGCTACCATAAAGCCTTCCGTTTCTGGGAAAAGACACCCGAACTTGAGCCATTTATTAGAAGCTTGTAGATCTACATGGGGCATCTCCAAGTCATGTAAATGTCTTCCGTGTAATTCTTTACTACGCCACTTTGCAAGCTTTGCAGTGACATTTTCACTAGAGGTTGGAAATTTACAATTTTTGTCAACTAAATTTAGTGGTGTGTATTTATTATCAGAGTCTATTGTAGCTAAATGAATTTTACTAGTGGTAGATTTGTCATAAAAAAAGTTTCTCAAGTTTTTTATTTGTCCTTCCCATAAGTTGTTTAAATCTATTAGGCCTCTGCCTCCTTTTAATCTTTCTGTAGTCATTCTTTCTATTGCTGATTTAGGATGTAAATAATGGTGTTTTGTAAGTGTTGATCTTTTCTTCATTTCTAACTTTTTTATGTCTGTTAATGACCACTTTACTATTCCAAACGAATATGTGAGTATGGGGATAGCGTAGGTGTTTAAAGCTTTGAATAGGTTTTTTGAATAAAGTTGTCTTTTACAAATTTGATGCACCCTATTAAAGTATTCTTCCCGTAATTGTTTTTTTATTTGTATATGATTGATGGTTCTACCTTCCTGCAAGCCTAAGTATTTATAACTTTCATTTTCATCCATTAGTGTAAAATAACTATCTTGTACATTTCCAGGATTGTTACCTACCGTTTTTCCCTTACGTAAATTTAAAGTTTTACATTTTTCCAAGCCGAATGACATATTTATATCTTGACTAAATTGAGCTATAGTTTTTATAAGGTTTCCCATTTCTTTTTCAGATTTAGCAAATAGTTTTATGTCATCCATATACATCAAATGACTAATAGTGGTGTTTTGTGTAAGTTTGTAGCCGTAGTTTAATTTGTTGAGCAAATTTGATAGCGGATTGAGGGCTAGACAAAACCATAATGGGCTAAGCGAGTCTCCCTGAAAAATACCATTTGCAATCGGGATTTCGTCTGTGATTATATAGGTATTATTATTAGAGAGATATAATGTAGTTCTCCAATTACCCATGACATTTTCCAGGAAGGTTATTATATCCGGATTAATTTTGTAAATCTGTAAAACGCGAATAAGCCAGGAATGAGGCACACTATCAAAAGCTTTTTTATAATCAATGTATGTTAAATTCAAATTACGACTGTTGGAGGTTGCGTGTTTTAGTATAGTGGAATCAATAATCAACTGTTCTTTGCATCCTTTATGGTACTGCCGGCATCCTTTCTGCTCTTCAGCTAGTATATTGTTTTTGTTTAAATGATCATTAATTCGGTGTGTTATACATGATGTGATTAATTTATAAATGGTTGGTAAGCATGTTATGGGACGGTATTGGGAAGGGTCAGCTGTATTATTGCTTTTAGGGAGCATATACGTTATTCCTTTAGTAGCAAAAGATGGTATGTCAACTGTCCCTTTCACTATATCTGAGATAGTTTTAGCTAGGATATCATGAAGTACATAAAACTTTTTGTACCAAAAGTTATGGACTCCGTCAATTCCAGCAGCTTTCCAGTTTTTTATTTTACGCGTGACTGACTCTACATCTGTTTGGCTAATATCTGAGAACTCCATTTCTACTATTGTTTCATTTCTAATTTCTTCATCTTTAATCCATTTAGCTTCTTCGTTGTGTTCTTGTTTTTTCTTCCAAATATCTGACCAGTATTCTTTTAGATCATTTTCAGTAGGGGTATCTAGTATGCTATTACTGGTGTTATTATTCTTAAGTGCTCTATAAAAACCTTTTTCATTAGATGTAAATGTTTTATTATCAATTTTTCTTTGTAATGCTTTATTGTATCGTGCTAATCTCTGTGATTTGAGTGATAGTTTTTGTTTAAGTGTGTCTAGAAATTCTTCTGGTCTGATATTATTTTCTTCGTGACTTGAGTGAACCTTATATTTTTCGAAAATCAAATTAACATTTTTAACTAATTTGTCGTGTCTATTATTATTAATGTATTGGTTAACCCTACCGATATCGCACCGAAGACTTTTTATGTCATTTTCTAGTCTTATTTGCCACGGTGGTTTATTATTTTGTGGCTTTCGCCTCTGGCTGGTATCATTGCAAATTTTGTACCCTAGCTGTTTGGTTATTACTACCGCACTGCAGTATATAAGGGTGTGAATATGACTTAAATCTGAATCGAGTAAATAAAATCTACCTAAGATTTCATGATTAAATACATGGACTAATTCATATAGCTTTCTATTTTCTCGTAAACGTGGCAGCTTAGGACGAGTTGCTGGTTCGATGTCAGTGTATAAATTTAGAGTAGATTGAAGTTGATCAATTAAGTCTTGAACCAATACGTTCGTTACGGTTGCACAATTGTTTGAACTATTTGGTGTTTGCGTTACTTGCGATTGTGTTATGCTAATAGTAAGTGGAGAAACAGATTTTAACGTAGTGCTACATGAGTGTTCTTCGCAATTTTCTGCATAGTTTCCTACTCTAGTTGGTGTTAAAGTTACCGAAATGTCATTCAGTTCCTCTTCTAAACGCAAAAGTTCAGAGACTTCTTGTTTTAATTTGGTTATCTGTTCATCTGATAAAAGTTTATTTCTTACTATTACTCTTCTTTGATCTGCTATTCTTTGAGATGATACATCTAATTTCGGATATTTAAGTTTAACTAGATCGAATAGCTTTTTGCAGTACATTGTCTTGTCAGTTTCTAATTTGGTTACGTGAAGGTAGGTACGCATTATGAAAGTATTTAATTCGTCATCCCATTTCATGCGTACCCTTGTTTTGCCAGCTTTAGTGGTCGCAGGTTGAGTGGCTGGTGCCTCCTGCGAAACATCTTCAGCTGGGGTGGCTGCTCTACTACTACTTCTTGTATTGCGGCTGTGTTCCGGTCGTTCCGTTCTTATTCTAAACTCAGGTGAAACCGAGGTTTTTGGTGATGAAGGAGAAAGGGAAGAATGATTAGATTTAAAGTTTATGTATGACGGTGGAGAAGAAGGAAGTGATTGAAAAAGAGATGAAGGCGAGGATAAAGATGATGACGATAGGGCTTTCGGAGACTCTTCAACCCTGCCTATGTGGCTACATTGGCTCCTTTCCTCAATCGGAGCTAGCCGCGTTACTCCTTCGTCGTGTTTGCTCGTCTTACTGCGACGTGCGGTGCCAGCGGATGTGTTTTGGCTTATAGGTCGTGACCGTAGGTTATAATACCTTCTGTTGGGCTCGCATTCTTCGGGTTCCCCGGCAGAGGGCCGCCCATTGCCCTCGCCACCGATGGCTTGCATGCTGTAGCGCCCAGCATCGGCTCCAGACGCGCCCCGGCGATCGCCCCCGGGAAGCGACCATATACTTACTACTTTATTACTCTGCTCCATGTTGATGGGTTTGCCATCGCCCTTTTTAGTCACCCAATAAGTTATTTCGTTTCAGGTGTCCGCCCCTCACGTGGCTTAGGTGGTCAAGCACGGACGTAGGGTTGGGCTTTGAGGGGCTTATTATTATTATTATTATTCCCTGCGCCTAATGTTCTCAGATCATTATGCAAAGATTGCTTAAAAATCTCAAGTACCTTTAGTATTAAACTAATTACTTGTGAATTAACCATTGTAAATAATAAAATAATGCATTCATAAAATAATTGTTACCAAACGAGATATAATTGTATTTTTTTTTGCTAAATGAACTCATTATATCAGTTTTATAACCATAATAGTTTTATATTAGATAAATAAGCCAAAGTTTATCCTGGTGATACAAAATCATCACCATTAGCCTATTTTGTTTATAAACTTATTTTACTAGACGTTAAAATAGCGGAAACGTTTTGAAACAACTTGCTAAAATTACCATAATTCCTAAAAAAAGTTTTTAAGGTACCAGTTTTTAAATAGAGGTCTACTCGAAAACTAGTAAAACGGGTAATAGAATTTTATTAGACAACTAGTCGAATGCCCCACGACTTTGTCTGCGTGAAGTTTTATATACGTCCGATGTGAAGCGATAGGCGAAGGTCCGCCTGCGACGCAGGAGGTTGCGGGTTCCCACCTTGGGCCATTTTTGTTCGACCTGCATCTGTTTTTTTTATTTTTTATAAACAACTGAAGTGGCAACCAAGCGTACGGCCCACAAGATGGTAAGCGTTTACCGCAGCCTATGGATGCTTGCAATACCAGAGGTATCACTCGCGGGTTGCCACCTTGAGCCTAAGATCGCAAGCCTCATGTGCCAGTAATTTCACCGGAAACCATACCCTTCACACCGGAATACAGCAATGCGAGCATTACTGCTTTGCGGCAGAAATAAGTATGGTGGTAGTCCTTCCCCGAGCGAGCTCTATCACAGAGAACTCTACTACTATTAACAAAATATATTATAAGATATTTTGAATTTAAATTTTCCAGCTTTAACGATCCGTTTGAAGGTAAGCCGTGTATGCTCATCATCGAATACCTGGCCACTGACCACCGGCTATTGAGTTTAACCGCAGTTCTAGTTAACTGCTGTTTTAATGACACTTAAGCATACTATGTAAGTGAACAGTATGGCCTTGTCGATGTTCTAAGAGCTGATTTTAGCAATCGTAGCCTATATAGCTTTTTGTATCATTATCATAGGCCTAGGTTTACCTAGTAACGGAAGGGTGTAAGCTTTGATCTATAAAGAGCGCTCGTGACTGTTGTTCTCAACAGATCAACGAAGTTAAGCACAGTTCCGCGTAGTCATCATTTGGATGGTTGCCGCCAGTGGCAATTTCAACTGAGCGCTGCCGTGCTTCGGAGGGCACGTTAAGCAGTCGGTCCCGGCTTTTTTAAAGTTGTTAAGCCATGACAGAGAACTTCGAAAAGAGAGTAAAGAGTCTATGGTAAAATTTTTACCTATAAAAGCTTTCTGTATAAGTGTTAGTTCAAACATCAAAAGAACTTGTGTTATTCTCATATCTCATTGTATAACACAATATATAATTTTCAAATACAAATACTATTACTAATAGTTTATTTGGTATAGAAACACATAGGAAATAAAAAACAAGAGAACATTGACAGCTGCTTAAGTTAAAAAAAAAACTGTGTAGCAGTGTCAGCGCCCAACTCCTTAACTGATACAAATGATTCCTCATTATGAAGTATTAAAATAAAATTATTTCTGCCGCCAAGCAGTAATGCTCGCATTGCTGTGTTACGGTGTGAAGGGTATGGTTTCCGGTGAAATTACTGGCACATGAGGCTTTCGATCTTAGCCTCAAGATGGCAACCCGCGAGTGATAACTCTGGTATTGCAAGCGTCCATAGGCTGCGGTAACCGCTTACCATCTTGTGGGCCGTAAGCTTGGTTGCCACTTCAGTTGTATAAAAAAAAAAAAAAAACTACAAGTTAAGATTAAATAAGCAAAAAATTTAAGGTATAGTTACTAGATTTATTTAGGGACTACGACTTATGTGTGTAGTATATTATGCAAAGGGTGCATGTATGAGAGTGTATACTATAGTGTGATGTGTGCATTGGATTTTATTGCACTACTCCGCGCCCCGAAACTTTTTATCCCGAAATACATAATTTCCAATGTATACTTCACGCTCAAATGGATTATCAAAAGCAGTAATGCGAGCAGTAAATAAATAAAAATTACTGCTTAGCTGCATAGTTATTATAGGTACCTTGCAATCTAGTGTTTTTGTTTATAAACTTGTGTTTTTTAAACTTATTTATGGAGTTGGCAGATAAAAAATGTTAGCACTAGGCCCACCTTTTTTACTTAGTGTAGATATTTGTGCATTAAAGTATTAAAATAAAATAAATATATAATTATGTATGTTAGTTCTTCCCCGGATGAGCTCATGGCAAAGAACTGAATTAATATTATTTATGTATTTTTATTAGTAGTTAGTTAATTAATGGCTAGGTACAGACCTAACCATTAATCAAAAAAACAAGACCTACACTATAAGACTGGTTTATTTCCCAAAAGGATTTTTTTTAATTACCCAACCTGTTGCCCGCGGCTTCGCTTACTTAGTACGGTAACGGTCGTATGGTATTTTTTTGCTCCATTTGCTCATAGTCATATAACACATTTTTATTTAGTATACCTTTACCAATTTTTTTTTATAATATGCCTAGCGGGTCGAAAATGTGAATCATATTATTTTATTGTTACAAATTACCGAGCACCGGTGGTCTAGTGGTAGTGACCCCGCCTTCCGATCCTAAGGTCGTGGGTTTAAACCCGGTCGTGCACCAATGGTTTTTCTGTTCGAAAAATTTAAGAGCGCTATGCCAATGCTCTCATACGGTGAAGGAAAACATCGTGAAGAAACCGGCATGTCCAAGAACTTAGATAAGACCCAATCACTCTCGCCCGAGAGTAGGCCAGTGTCCCGACAGTGGGAACATTAGGAGGTTGTCATGATGATGAAACAAATGAACAAAAAATTAATATACCATAATTTAATAAACCTGTCGCAAGGAAGTAGGAACTAGGAAGTAGTCTCGTAGACACGAAACAGAGATTGGACCTAAGACTATTTTATTTTACTGAGACAGTCAACGCATTATGAATGTTGACGACCGATGTGGCGCAGCGGGCGCAGGTCCGCCTGCGACGCAGAGGTTGCGGGTTCGATTCCCGCCTCGGGACAAATGTTTGTACGATCTACAAATATTTGTTCCGGGTGTTCTGGGTATTTTCTATATATAATAAAAAATATCTATCTATGTATTGTATTGTATTAAATATATATCAGTCATCTAGTACCCATAACACAGCTCTGTTTAACAGCAGCTTACCTTGGGCTAGATGATGCTGTGTGGATTGTCCAGCATTATTTATTTATTTATTTATTATTATATACATATCGTAATTATCAAATAATATTGTGGTACAAGATATCGCAAAAATGTAAACAGCTATGAGCTCCAAAGTTATGTAACCCTCAACCAAAGACATTAAGAATCCCTCAAGAATCATCTCCTCAATTGTCAAAATCATGTAAACAAGTAACCTTAGAATAATAACATCATGTAACAACTTTCAGAACAATAATGTCATCCATCACACTATTAATCCAAAAGAGTTTAAACAGAAAAAAAAATCGTGGAATTGAAACCACGCAGAGGTTGCGGGTTCGATTCCCGCCGTATGGAGCCGGGCCTTGGTCTTTTGTAGAGATCTAGATAGTTAGATAATCATTAAAGAAACCATTTATCACCAACCATTCTCAATCTAAAGTAAGATTATCTTTGTGAAAGAGTGCAACACAATGCAAAACAACATGGCGGGTTTAACGAACAAGGGTTGTTAGGTACTGTCAAAGTCAAAATGCGTCACGATCATTGGCTAATTAGCTGTCATGGCGCATGGCGGACCTCTAGTGTTCCCGTTTTAGGAAACTCAACACAACAACCATTTTTCCTTTTGAACTTTGTAAATAAAATTCTTTGTTACTGTTAGTCTTATATTTTTTTCCAATTTTTCTATGGTGTTACAAAGACTATTGCAAAGGCTACTATGAAATTGGTCCTTTCAATGTTTTAGCTAATTCATCATCATCCTATGATATCTAATATTTTTTTTTATCTTGTACCTAGAAGTCATATGACAAGTAGGTAAGTAGGTACCTATGTTCAATTTTAAGCTTTGATATTTTGTTTAAAACATAACATTTTCCTCGCTTCGTTCCCATTATCTTGGATACTTTGACTAACACTAAAAATCTTTGCTTGGATAATCATAATTTTCTGTTCTGACTTAACTTAGTTACAGTGCCATCTGTTGGTAAGTTAGATAACTTCTTGCCAGCCCAGCAAAAGTCTAGCAAGCGTAAAACTGGTGCACTGAGAGACTTGCATTATTATTCTTGTTGAGCTTCTCGTGAAGTACACAACTATGTGACTAGATGGTGCTTATTACAATTGTCGACAATAGTAGAGACTCATGTTGGTGTATTATCATGTGTTGGGTGTCCTCAACAAATAAAATAAAAAAAAAACTCAACCAAATATACTTATTTATAGCCGTTTAGATTTACCCCTTAGAGGGCGGTCGAAAGTACTCACCCTTAATAATGCCGTTTGCAAAAAAATAGAGCAATAATGATAAAGGCTTATAAGGGATATTGTTAGTAATCTATTTTTTTTGAACTTAAAAAAATATTTCGAAATCCCTGGCCACTAACCGAAGATCTACCTGTGCAGGTATGCCTACGCAAGTCGACCGGAGCGTATGTGGGAAATTGCTACGCTTGAACGCTACCGAAAACGTGCAGTTGACCTGTGCAGTCAAATCTTCTTCTTCTACTTTTGTTTTATGGCCTCTGTGGCTAGTTTGCCACAATTTTGCCAATGTACTTGACATTAGTATTAGTTTGATTGTCGCTTAGCAACGTAAACAAATGAAATTTGAAAAGAAACGATGACTTTTCTTTCAAAATTCTCCTGGAAAGTCTTTGACTAAATTACCAACCAACATTACCCCTCCATTTCAATTACTAATACTTGTGCTAAGTAAACAAGTTAAATTGGATAAACTGCCACCAAATTTACGCAATAAAACTTAAAATAACACGAGAAAAATAATTAAAATGGGAAGACCCATGTCGTTTTGACAAGATAGCCAAAGACAATCGCAGTCAAATCTGCACAGATCAACAGTCTCTCAAGCAAGTGACACTGATTATTCTTCGAACATGAACTTAGTACCTAATGTAAGCTTTACTGTTTTGCGGCAGAAAAATAGATATACCTAGGTAGGTAAGTAGTTCTTCTCTGTACGTGATTTATCACAAATAACTTTACAATTTTATTATTTTTTATAATTATTAAGCAACCAATTACCAATCTTCCCGTGCCTCGCAACTAAACAGTAATGATAATGATGATGTAACTAAACACTAATTTCACTATGTACCTAAGTGATCAATTCAATTTACAAGCCAATTACATGATTAAACTAATCTCAGGTTACGATAGTCAAAATTCTACGAACCAAACTACGAGCACAAATCGATATTAAGCCAATTATATAATCGAAGTTTCATCAAAGTTGAAACCCAAATTCACTGAAACTAGGCACCTCTAAGTAGAAAACAGAATAGAATTAGTATGAAGGGTTATAACTAAAACTGTATAGTGTATAACTAGACAAAAGGCATTCCAATTAATTTATTTGCGGCTTTCGTTCAAAACCTTGCCGATTATTCGTAGAACCATAAATCTCATACTCAAACCATACCTTATCTACATGTCAATAAAACTCAAAATAAAGCTCAAGTTTCATTTCAAGTCTGTGAATAAGAATTCACCGTAGTCACCCGTAGCACACGACCTTCAGCGATAAAGTCGTTTCGTGGTAGTTTTTGAAATGTGAACTCTGTTTTCATGTTGCTATGGTTTGTTATGATTTAAAAAAACCTGAGTCGGCTACGTAGTTTGTGAAATGATTTATTGAGTGGAGAGTGAAAGGAGAAGGTGGATTATCCATCATGAAAGAGGATCCATTCCTATCATGATGTCTGTGCGGAAGTGCTAATACTGCTAATTAAGTAGATAAGGCAATGGTTTTAATAGAGCATTAGGTAATTATATAATTACTTATTCCAAATGTTTTCAGAATTTCATGGAAAAGGGCGTTGGTGGCTGCGTCGCAGTTTATATAACTCCTAGCCCGCGCGGTTTTCCTCGCACCATTTTTCCACTTTGATAATTTTTCCACTGGTATTACCATTTTCCCTTTTGTTACATTTTCCCACTGGTACCATTTTTTCACTGGTGTCATTTTTCCACTAGTACCATTTTCTCACTAATTTACTACAGCATCATCTAGTCCCAAGGTAAGCTGCTGTTAAACAGAGCTGTGTTTATGGGTACTTGATGACTGATATATATATTTAATACAATACATAGATAGACATTTTTTATTATATGTATATAGAAAATACCCAGAACACCCGGGACAAATATTTGTAGATCGTACAAACATTTGACCCGAGGCGGGAATCGAACCCGCAACCTCCGCGTTGCAGGTGGACCTGCGCCCGCTGCGCCACATCGGTCGTCAAAATATAAATATATAACTTGCTACGAAGAATATTAATACTAAGTTTCAAACAAAATAGCACGACGAATTTTTTTATATAAAATCAAGTCTCTACTCTACGACCAGCGGTTTAGGCTGTGCGTTGTCTGTCAGTCAGTCAGTCAAGACAATAATAATTATAATAATAGATTGCATGCAATAGTTATATCAGTCACCTTCGTTTTCTAAACTGTTTTATTTACCCCCGGCTGTTCTAAAATAAATATACTGTACTAGCTGGCTAGCTATTTTTCCACTTTGACTATTTTCCCACTGCGATCTATTTCATTCAGGCGCTCTCTGCCTATAACTCAAGGGAATTAGGCAAAAAGTTAATATAGAAAATGACCAGGCGCGTTATACGTCTATTAATTTCTGTAATCCCCAGCTATTATAATCGCACACACAATGGAACCATAACCAGCCATGCAAATGTAAGCTTTATTTTAATAATTTAGGTTTCAATTTTCAATAAAGATAGTTGTTGAAAACTTCATACCACAAAGATAGTTTCTATAAAATAATTCCAAAATGCTTCGTTATGTTTAGTTGAGCAGGAGTTTATGAAATTTCGATGCTCGAGGAATATTTAAAATAACTCGTAGGTAAAGCTATTCATAACTGTTTGCATTATAAATGTGGATTGTACTTCAAAATATGTCCCATCATCATCAATCAACTTGTCCTTTATTATTGGACATATCCTAACCCTGGCAACCTCCAATCTGCCGGCCAATTATGGTACCTATGCCAATACTCTCAAAAGGTGAAGGAAAACATCGCGAGGAAACCGGCATGGTCAAGAACTAATTGTTTGAACTGTTTAAGAGCACCGACATTCAGCATCATCATGACAGCCTTTTAATGTTCCCACTACTGGGACACGGGCCTAGTCTCAAGCGAGAGTGACACTAGCATTGCGCACATTAAGCTTCATCAAAAATCCATTGGTGCGCAACTGGGTTCAAACCCACGATCATGGGATCGGCAGAACACTACTACTAGACAACCACCAGTGCTCAGTCAGTGAAGCAGCAATCCAATGCATATATATAGTTGAGATATCAACTACATAGTTTATAGTTTCACTACGCGAATCCGCAATGAGCAAATCCGTAGAAGAACCAAGGTCACCGACATCGACATAGCTCTTAGAATTAGTAAGTTGAAGTGGCATTGGGCAGGCCATATAGCTCGCAAAACCGATAACCGCTGGGGTATAAAGATTCTCGAGTGGCGACCACGAACTGGAAAACGAAGTGTAGGATGGCCCCTTCTCGATGGACCGATGACATTAAAGCGGTCGCAGGAATTCAGTGGATGGTGAAGGCTCAAAATCGGTCGTCATGGCGCTCTTTGGGGGAGACCTATGTCCAGCAGTGGACGCCTATCGGCTGATATGATGATGATGACATAGTTTCAGCCCCATCAAGTTCCTAATACACATCCTCATAATTGCAGTGGGTCACCACCATTGAAGTATAGTCACAAGTTGCACAATGGCTCGTTGAAATTGCTTTCTAACAGAAGAGTTTCTGGAATAGCAGCGGCCGTCATTAGCTAAAGCCAAAAAGCGCTGACTGCGGTGTGACTGCGGTAAGTTCGTATGAGTCAGTAGCCATCTCTGGTCACGGAGTTAATAAGCTGTTGTCCGAAGGCCTGTTATAAAAGAGATGTTTCACGCAGTATGGACAGTATGGAGCCGGGCCCTGGTCCTTTGTAGGGGTCTAGATAATTAGATAATCATTAAAGAAACCGTATATCACTGTTTAATTATTTTATTTTGGCTTCTTTCATAATCTAAAGTAAGTTTATATTTGTGAAAGAGTGCAACACAATGCAAAACAACATGGCGGGTTTAACGAACAATTAGGTTATTAGGTACTGTCAAAGTCAAGATTCGTCACGTGATCATTGCTACGAGATTATCTGTCATGGCGGACCTCTAGTGTTCCCGTTTTAGAATACTCAACACTATAAACATTTTTTCTTTAGAACTTTGTTTGTCTACTTAAAAATAAAATTGTTTGTTACTGTTAGTCTTCGATTTTTTTCCAATAATTATATGGTGTTACAAAGATCAGGCCACTGAGAAATTGGTCCTTTCAAAAGTCGTAAAACAAACATTGTTCGCCAAGACCTGTGAAATACCCCCCTTTCGGGATTGTATAGACATTATGTAACACCGTCTACCTAATACGCATGTGCGTGGTCGCGTGTCCTTGACAATAAATAGAAAATATTATTTTCTAAATATTCTATTTTAATAACTGCGGTATCTACGTATTTTAGTCAAATAGTATTAGCTAATTATCTAATAAATACGAATTCATTTTATAAATATTTGTTTGAGATCTGATGAGGTTATTTGTGATGATGATAGCTCTTCAAAATGCACTGGTGTAAATTATCCTAGTTTTAAGACGTTTCAAAATGATCCTTGTGATATTATGGTTAAATAAAGATTTTTTCGACTTTGACTTTGCAGTTGATCGCTTTTTGTGCTTTTGATTATAATATCCCAAAATTATTTTGCCTCAAGCGGGATTTGAACCCGCAACCACCGCTTGATACGCGGGCGCTCTACCAATTGAGCTATCGAGACATATCTCGCTTGGACGAAATAATCATTGGGATGTCTTCGGCTCGAAGCGCCGATAGCTCCACCTACAGGGGAAACGTTGCAGTTATCCAAGCCTGTTCAATGACTAAAGTTAATTTAGTTCATTGACGAGAGGTATCGCATTGCTTATCCAATTGGTTATTTTTGTTTTTATAGTGTTAACCATCACACTAAGGGAATACTAAAGATTATAATATCCCAAAATTATTTTGCCTCAAGCGGGATTTGAACCCGCAACCACCGCTTGATACGCGGGCGCTCTACCAATTGAGCTATCGAGACATATCTCGCTTGGACGAAATAATCATTGGGATGTCTTCGGCTCGAAGCGCCGATAGCTCCACCTACAGGGGAAACTTTTTGTGCTTTTGTTCGAAAAGTTTGTGCTCGTCAGGTTAACTGTTCGCAGAGCTACTAATATTTAAAATTAGCATTTTATCAGTTACGTTACGTCATATTATATGGTACTTATATTATCTCCAGTTAATACGAATTAATATCTAAGATAGCCATTATCACAATCACCGCTATCTTATGATCCGGAGATCAGAGCCGGAGCCTAAGCGAGCAAAGTTTGAGGCACTGTTTATAACGAAGTTTGACTCCAAACATTTGACAGGAGAGTAAGTGCCATTATTGCCTGGACTTTATTACCTGCCGTACCTACCTTTTTAAGGGTTAGCTACTCTACCGTTCTATTGAAATGTTCTTGAATTTCGTCTTTTTGTTTTTGTCTAGAGCTGTTTTGTCAGTGTGTTCATCTAACGAATTTTGTTCTTTAATAAGTCGACCTGAGAAGGTCTGTGTCGGGTTGTTTCTATGTATTTTAAAAATGTATATACATTAAGGTGTATTCTATCACATAATACAAGCATTGCTTAGTTTTAGTATATATGGCGATGTTTAAAATGTTTACTAATTTTATGTATTATTGGGCATTATACAATTTTGTTGTGTGATTCATAAAACCGACCTTTTTTTTAATCTTTATTTATTTAGGTGGGTTTGATCACACTGATTAGGTATGCCACCTTCGAAATCGCACTTAAACTCAAATATTCTGTCTAATTCTACATCTAATTCCTACTTTTACCAGTTTTGATAATGCCTTGGCCTGTTCCGAGATGGGAAAAGCCAACACATTATCACACTACTGATACTTCCTGCTGCCCTATATGTTGAAATTTCGAGTTTTTTTTTCCTAAAGCACCCAGAAACATACCCTGATATTTTCCAATCTATTATTTTATTTCACGTTAGTGATTTTATTTTCTGATAGTAGTTGTAAAATACCAATTGATTTTAAATAACTTATTTTTAATCATAAATTCCCTCTCGAGGCAAAATAAGCTTCCAAAATAAACTGTCAAGCTCCTAACGCTCTATAGCAGATTAATTTACCCACAGAGACCTCTGAACTCTTAGCTCATTTGTAGAGCAGCCTCTTGTTCAAGGGGCATTTATTAGAACCCAACATTATTCACTTAGTCTGTTGTGATTCAGTAAAACCAGGCTATCTCAAAGGGCTATAATGTACGCGTGGAAGCAGAAACACTATTATAATAATGAAGGATTGCTTATTTATAAAAACTTTTATGCTATTTTAACATGTCTTTAAAGGTCTGTAAAACTTGAGCATATTCAAGATTTTCAAGTGAAATTTTAAATAGGCCATATTAAAGTAATTGCCAGATTACTGGCGAGTAGACAGCCCGAACCTCTCTCAGATTCGACCGTTTTTAGCCGTCTCTAGAAATAGCTACGATTTAATAGCAGATTCGGATGTTTTGCAGGTAAATTCAAATGAGCTATAATGAAAACAAACGTTAAACCCACAGAAATAGAGTTCTGTGGTTAAACCAACACTGCATGGTCGCGTCAAGCTTGCGTGAGATTTGCTTAAGACTTGCTGCATGCTAACTGCACAAACGCGTAATAGCGTTATCAGAAACGGGGCCTTAAATACAGACAGGGGCCAACAAAAATCCTTCCATCAATATGTTCGTGGTAAATGATGAATTATCAAAATATGACGTGTGTCATCGTGATGAGGGTGAAGTTGAGCGACACTCCTTCATTAATGTTTCAGTATCGAGGACCTACTTTAGAGCATCAGACCATATTCTGACCTCGTGAGGTAAGATTTTGAATGCCACTCGGTTATTGGAATTTTGTTCTTTGGGCAGCCTAATGGTGTCCGAATGTCCGAAGGTAATGTCGTAAAAAAAAAAAAAAAATCAAAGATGTCAGTTGGGACACTGACCCACATAATTTTGTCCGAATCGACAGCAAGTCTCAGCTTTGTCACAAGAGTAAAGTAAGTAAGTTCGTATGAGCCAGTGGCCAACTCTGGTGGCAGAGTTTTTAGGCTGTTCGGGCAGCCGGCCAGAGTTGGCCACTAACTCATACGAACATACTTATTTTTATTTTTAATCAAATCAATGTATTTGTTATAGGCAGTCTGAGCAATGCATTGATCGATAGATAATTTAATAAGTAAAACTTTTTGCGTTTTTATATTTTTATCAAAACATTTGGAAGAAAACCGGTACGTACAACAACAAAAAAAATTAAAGACATGTAACATTTACCAATCCGCAAGCGTCCGCGTGGATTTAGACCCCAATCATTCTCCCTCGAGAGTGCTCAAGATAGTACTAAAATATCAATTTCATAAATACAAATAATTATAAGCACGCTTTCCATAAAGCACAATTAAAAATAACTATTTCTTTTGCTGTAGAAAGCTTCTTTGTTTTTAAATATAAGTATCCTATATAACTCGGCTCATTTTCACCAAAACGACTAATTTGAGTTGAAGAGTCAACAGACCGAGCTCTAACACCAGCTGTTCTAAATCTAGATTTTATTCTGAAGGGACAGGGTGACTGACACGATATGTGAAGTCTTGATTAAAACATGTAACTAAATTAGTGAATTGAGGTCGTTTTCTAACTTTTTCTCAAGAAGATAATGAGAGATTTAACCTTATTAACCTTAGCTTGACAAAAGCTCACTCAAAAAGAATTTTGGTTGAAAAATGGCCTCAACTCAGACTAAGATTGGAATGAAAGTAAAAATTAACTTATTTTTTACAAATTATTTCAAAGACACACATAACGCCTTAGACGATTGACACCTCCAACTATGCTATGCTACCTAAGTATATAGGGTCTACTCTATATGTATAATGCCAACTAATACAGGTGAGTTTTTTTTCAGGGCCGCTGAGGGGAAATCTGAAACCGTGAGAGTTATCAAAAAGTTGAGCTAAGAGTACCTACACGCTCGATTTAAAAAAAATAAGTTCTACATTCAAAAAAGTAATTTTACATAATTTCTAAATAAAGTGAGTTTGTGAAAATTTTTTTTGCATTTTTGGCTTTTTTGTTTTAAAACAAATATATAAATGTATGATGGCTATGCACCTAAAGTTGTTGGATAACCTTCCAATTTTTTTTTTAATTCCGAGGAGGTAACGATTATAAGTTTACATCTATAAAAAGCAAACTGCACAAAGCCAACTATGTATATAAATGACAACCATAAAATGCCAACTATAAAATGCCTACTATATTATGTGATCTATGGCCTTAGCCCATTACTGATGATAAATTAATTATATTTCCATGAAGTTTAACTCGCGTGTTTTACTAATAACTAAGTTATTTCAAATAATCGGTAGGTAAGCAACTCAAAGTAAACTCTAGTAAGTTAATATTTGAATACGTAACCTTACATGAGAGATTTGCGTTGCTAAGCCGGAAATTTCTAAAAAACGTCACCGTTACACTGCGATGGATGGATGGATAAAAATTTGTTATTGACAAACATTCGACGATCGATGTGGCGCAGCGGGCGCAGGTCCGCCTGCGGTGCGGAGGTTGCGGGTTCGATTCCCGCCTCAGGTCAAATGTTTGTACGATCTACAAATATTTGTTCCGGGTGTTCTGGGTATTTTCTATATATATTATAATAAAAAAATATCTATTTAAGTACTGTATTGTATTAAGTATATTATATCAGTCATCTAGTACCCATAACACAGCTCTGTTTAACAGCAGCTTACCTTGGGGCTAGATGATGCTGTGTGGATTGTCCAGCATTATTTATTTATTTATAAATGTTTGTTCTTCACCTACTTACTACTTACAGTAAGATTGAAACTGTGGCTTTATTAAAATAAGGCATTCTCGATGTTTGCTTCCCTTTGTGGATGAGAAGTTTCGAGTAATCGGATAGAAATACTACAATCATTACTAGTAGCAAAAGCCGTTCCCAAGTGATTGTAATGTAGTACTAAGTATGAACACATTAAAGATAACAGTTAGTTTAGGTAAGTAGGTATGTACCTGCAGCCACCTTAGATAATTACTATTTAAGTGCTAATTTAAGCCGGGATTGAAGTCGTGGCGTGTCGTGACGCGTCATAAGCATATCGTGTCGTATTTAAGGATCGTTCAAACCAACGCGGCGACGCAAAAGCGGAGCGAAAGCGGTTTTTTCGAACGCTGTGTTGCCGCGTCGTCGCATCGCCGCGTCGCGCGTTTGGTGTGAAAGGCGCCATTGCTAAGCCATTGCAGCGTCCGCCGCGCGGCTGAAGCTTCCGCTCCGCTTTCGCGTTGCCGTGTTGGTTAAAACGATCCTTCAACTGACAAAGCAATCAGTCAATCCGCGCATTTGCTACTTCAGGTATTTTTCTGAATCCATTCCAATATAACAGGTACTAGCTCAGTTTTGAATGTTTGGCGTGATCGGCTAGAACGTGATTCGATTCGAATGATCGCTTATGAAATATTCATGTACTTATTGAATACTGTAACGAATTTACTCACTTATTACTGTGATGAATTTACTTACTCAATATAATATAACGAGTAATTAATCATTCAATATTGTTCCTAGATGTAATATTGATATGACAAGTCGCACCATAAACTTAGCTTTTGTCTGCGACTATTTGCTTATGAATTTTTTTATTTACTTATAAAACTTCGACACATTCGATATTATCCCCATTTTGCTTCCATGGTAGCGAATAGCTACTTGCGCCAAATTTCACACTAATCTGATCAGTGGTTGTGGCGTGACGGAGTTACAAACATACTCTCTCACAAACATCTTATCAAAGGACCAATTTCATAGTGGCCTAGATCTTTGTAACAACATAGAAAAATTGGAAAAAAATATAAGACTAACAGTAACAAACAATTTTATATTTTGTAAGTAGACAAACAAAGTTCTAAAGGTTTTTTTTTATTGTGTTGAGTTTTCTAAAACGGGAACACTAAAGGTGGCGGACCTGATAGTTATTAGCAATGATCAAGTGACGCATCTTAACTTTGACAGTACCTAATAACCCAGTTATTCGTTAAACCGGCCATGTTGTTTTGCATTGTGTTACAACACCCATTTACAAAGATAAACTTACTTTAGATTATGAAAGAAGCCAAAATAAAATAAATGAACAGTGATAAACGGTTTTTCTTCCCGTGCTTCGGAGG
The DNA here is from genome assembly GCA_951394395.1 of Colostygia pectinataria. Lineage (NCBI taxonomy): Eukaryota > Metazoa > Arthropoda > Insecta > Lepidoptera > Geometridae > Colostygia > Colostygia pectinataria. Next base: position 11,252,156 of record OX596353.1, on the reverse strand, counting down.
GCACGTTAAGCAGTCGTCTAGAAACTCTGTCACCAAAGTTGGCCACTGACTCATACGAACTTACTTAACGGTTTTGTAATTATTATCTAATTATCTAGACCCTACAAAGGACCAGGGCCCGGCTCTATACTGTGTGAAACAACTCCTTCACGTATGCATAATATTAGTGATTTACAATTGAATCCGACTTGATAGCATCAGAAACTGGTGCTTTACTCAATGGCATTTTGCTAACTAAGCACTTCGACTGTCGATGTTAAAACTCCGCAGTTTTTGAAACGGCAAGATTCAATTTCAAAGTTTGGCGTCAAATCAGAGTTACGGCCGATTTAATAGTCGCACGGTGATTTTTTGAATCAAATTTTAAGAGTCGTTCCACAACTGGTACTACATCTCGTACTGAATGATGTGAGTTGACGGTATCTTAACTAGATTTTACGATCGTTATATTTTCCTACTTATTATATTATATTTAAAAGTAATCAATCCTTGAATCTCTTTTTATTGTTAATTCGTATGAGTCAGTGGCCAACTCTAGTGACAGAGTTTCTAGGCCGCCCGAAGGCCTGTAATTTTTTTTTTTTTATTCACAATAGGCTTGCGCTTGACCACTATCTCGCCTGATGTTATGCGATGATGTGGTCTACGGTGGAGCACGCTTGCCTAAGAGCAACCTATTCACTCGTGACTTGAAGACATCCAGGTTATAAGTATCGGGAAACACAGACTCTGGCAAATAATTCTACTCCTTGGCGGTGCGCAGGAGATATGTTGATGCATATCGCTTAGTGCGCTTGGTGGGATCTCGACCATGAAGCGATGACGCTTTGCCGTATGTCTATGGTCGTCCGATGGTGAAAAGGAGATGGGACATTAACAAAGTTGTTGCCTAACAACTTTGAAAAAGCCGGGAACGACTGCATAACGTGCCTCCGAAGCACAGGAGCGCTCAGTTGTATTTGCCACTGGCAGTCACCCATCCAAATAATGACTACACGGAACAGTGCATAACTTCGTTGATCTGTTAAGAACAACTTAGCCAGCTACATCACGAGCGCTCCTAACAGCGTTAATTTCATACATTCATTCATACACTTGCGCAGCTAGTTCGTGTGTGCTTAGAAAGTGTAGAAACACAGCTTTACTTAGATTTACAACTCCGTCACCGGTGTTTGCCACTGACTCAAACATAGTTTTTGTAATTAAACTCATGCACTAACTTATACGATGCAAAATAAAATTTATTTTTCATTCGACGACCGGTGTGGCGCAGCGGGCACAGGTCCGCCTGCGACGCGGAGGTTGCGGGTTCTATTTCCGCCTCGGGTCAAATGTTTGTACGATCTACAAATATTTGTTCCGGGTGTTCTGGGTGTTTTCTATTTAAATAATAAAAATTATCTATCTATGTCTTGTAAGTATATTATCAGTCATCTAGTACCCATAATACAGCTCTGTTTAACAGCAACTTACTTTGGGGCTAGATGATGCTGTGTGGATTGTCCAGCATTATTATTATTATTCAACCTGACTCATACAAGCTTTTTTAGATTTTGTTATTACTTACTAATTTGAAAGATGCAGAATTTATTCTTCATTCAACCTTTTTAACCATTTCAAAGGATTTACAAGTAGGTGAGAGGTAAATCAAGATTTTAAGAGCGCCAAGAGAGTCATATAATTTTGCTAGCAGGTATCTATCTGGGCTTCGTGAAACTAACGTGCTCAGAATTTGGACTATAGAAGATAAAAATAATAAGATAATTATTCACAGGACCAATGATTTTCCAGACTATGCAAAAAGGCACACAAACTATGGTGAATTGAGTCGTTTATTATATTTGACAGAAATTTTCAACGTGACAATTATTATTATACTGTAGTAGGTAGCCAATTGAAGTTTTTCTTAAATAAAATGTCGGAACACTTTTTTCCGTGTATAAACAAATCATAAAATGTATCAATGTGATTAGTTGCCTGATTAAAAATATTAATCAGGTCAACTGATCCCGCGGGATAAGTTCGAGTAGGATGAGTTGACTATAGAGCCCTAATAAGTATTTGCTAAGTACCTGCATATAAAAAACTGTAATTTCAGCGGTTTACAGTACTGTCTTTGCTTGTCAATGTAATGTCAATGAAAGAAGACAAGACAAAATTAGCTAACAGAGGTTTAAAGTACGTTTATGATTAAGAATCAGTTACTCACCCTTACTTTGTTATCATATAAACTAAAAAGGTTTTTAACCAGCAACAAGTAATAAAAGTTATACTCACAGTCTAGGAACGTGTACGTAACGCACAATACTAAGATGAAAATGTTCTGAAAATTTCCCAACTCAGTTAACAAAGATTATCACAAGCTTTATAAATACCCCGTTTGAGGTATTTTTGCCTTATTTGTTTTTGTGCCAAACGTAACCGCTGCGGTACCTCAGGGCTTCCAACTTTGCTATGATTTCTTGCCAAATTTTTGGCAGCACTTGAACATCACAAGACCTTAAAACATGGCTCTTAATTCATTGAAATAGAGTCAGCTTTCACACTGTTTTTAGACAGGTTACAAGGTGAAGTTTTGAGCCCTATTATCTTAGACACAAGGTATGCTTTGGAAACGTTTTTTTGAATGAATGGTAAGTAAATTTTAGTGTACAATGGGTGCAGTGGTAAACGCGATAAATACAAGCGCTGTAATGCAAGAAAACGGAGATCATAACATTAAATGGTGCGTTTCAAGCAAATATATTTGCAAGTTTATCGTCCGGATATGATTTTCGGTTTTAATGGATAGTGTAAATTGGACAGAAATATTGTGTGATATATTTATGTTACTGGCTGACTGACTGATGTTAACAAACATAAACATGACTTTTGGTAAGTAAGTTTGAAAAGGTGAGGTAATATTGTGATGGCGTTGTCGAGTCACATAGATGGGCAAAATCATAACACTTGTGATTATAAACAAAAAAAAATCCGACTATAAAAAGTTACACTAATGAGGTAAGCTAGTAAGATACTGCCTAGGACAGAGATGGATCTTTGCCCTGAATCTGCAGTGAGACATAGTAAAATGATGAGAGTAAGACAAAAGAAAGAATTAATTAAAAAAAAATTGTCCTCAAGTTTAAATGTAAAGGTTAAAAGGCTAAAACCGCATGTTTGTGTACTGTTGCCTGAAACAAATCAATATCTAATTTATATCGACTATATTAACTCCCCTCGTAGAAGTGTCTGTGTAAACACATACTGACTAAAATAACACTTTAGTACCGACTTTGAATAAACATTGAGATCTCAAAGCGTTAGAATAACAAGTTGAATCAGTTTGTGCGTGAAAATGTAGGGGCGATGAAACGGTTCATTAAAAAAACTTCCGTTTTTAGTAAATGACAAAAAGTTTAGATAAACGATGCAGGAATTACGAGTTTGCAAATTAAACTCTATAATTTCGGTACATGTTTTATTATAATGAAAATTTAAAGGCGCTGACTGCCGATGAACAATGAAAGTTCATCTCAACAGGGAAAACAATGCTACTAATAAAATATGAACAGGCTTGTAAAATCAGTAGTCAACATTACTAGGTCATTCAGTCTAGGTCTTTATTGGTTTTTTATTTTTTATAAACTTTGCCTTGTTGCAAGATCCTCGATTAAATCACAAGTACTTACATAATTTCTCAAGAGAAATAATAAATATTTTTAAGCCAAAAAAAAACGAAATCATATAGGCTTATGCCATTTTGCCAATAAATATAACTGTTACGCTGAATTTTTACCAACAGACAAGTACCTAAAGCTATTTTGGCTAACCAGCAAACAACCAACTCGATACTTACTTTAAGGTGGTGACAGAAGCCCTGACTTTAAAAACTAAATACACATTTGCACCAGACCACATGCAGTCGATTTTTTATAAACTAAGTTCCTAAACACGTGTCAAGCTCGTAATTGCATCGGGATTTATGACTGAGCTTTTTTGACAAAAACTAAAGTGTTTCTTAATTTGAAACATGTTTTTGATGATTGGGACAAAAAGTGCAAGAATAATCAGTTTGAAATCACCACTAAGTTAAGACAATTTATTTTTATCTATGCTGCCCTAATCCTAAAATCACTAAATGACGTGACTCTTCAACTGACAAAGGAATATCTATCTTAAATCAATAGCCGCTAGTTTTATTTTCATTTATCGCTCAATTTGCGAGATTTTAGAGTATTGCCAGTATAAACCACCTCTATAAAAATGAACTCGATGAAAGCTCTATTTTATAGTTTTTCTATTAAAATGCCTAAAACTGTTGACCTTATGAATATAACATTTAATATCATTAATTCAGATCTTTCTGCATTAAATCTTTGACTATCACATTGAATAATTCAACGAACACTTAATTTGAACCGCCCGTGAGTTCAGTGTTGCCAGAAAACAAAAAATTTAAGTTGATCTTACCTAACCCACTTTAAATAATTTAGTAAGAGGGTTCGTAAGTATACTTGTTTGTTAAATTCTGTGTAACGATTTTATAACATAAAAAAAAGTGTTAGAAAAAACTACATATTATTATACATTATTGCCAAAAATTTAATCTTATAATAAACGAAATTACAGTAGAATAAAACATATTTACTCAGGTATATTTTTATTTTAGATTTTGTTTGTAAGTAAAATGTTAGCTAGCAGCTGAAATATCGTACATATTTTTTTGAAACCTGGCAACATTATTGGTAGTTTAATTTAGTTTCATGCGGCAGCAGTATGGTTTTTACTGGAACTTTTTACCGTCCACCTTCAGCTCAAAGGTTTCGTTCAAAGGACTCAAATATCGTTTGCTGCAAATTGCATGCCATCACGTTCCCAAAGAAAGTTGAAGACAAAGGTTTGGTATCACGAAATCTAAAAGTTCATCTGAGTCTAGAATATTAAATAAGTACTTAGCTGGAGATCAATAACTGAGGTGAGTGAGAGGTTCTGAACTATGAAACATTAAAGTTTTTATATCGTTTGCCCTTTCATCAAATATATACTGATGACATTAGGAGGACTCAAGACCGGTCGTTGCACTCTTTGGGAGGAGACCGATGTTTAGTGAATGTTTTACTGTGTTTAGGATTTAAGGACACGGTAGCAAATGAAATTATGGAGTGAATGAAACTTAATAACTGTTGGGTACCTCGAGGTAACGAGCGCAATGCAGTACCACAAAGGACTAAGTTTTGGGTAACACTAAATCTATCATGGTCACTTAACGTCAGAGCATCAAGGCACTTTACCCTAACTAGCTGGCTATAAAAAAATCAAGGAAGTATAACTGATTCGATCAGTATACATTTTAACCATTCGTTGCGTTGACTGACGGTCAAAAAGCTTCTCTTTTGGCAATTTATACATACGAACAAAAATGATGTCATTCTCGTTTTAACATCAAACATCAGTTCAATCAATCGTTTTCTAACCTTCAATAAGCAATCGAAAATTCAAATACCAAAGTTCCTCATTTGCGACTCACAAACTAAATCGTTACATAATGTTACACATCAAGTTTCGAAGTAAATAGGTGCCCCATGTACGTAGATACGATGAAAAGATATCTGTTTCAAGTACAACTTTGGAACTTTCTCCGGAAAACTTCGACTTGGTATTACTTGGCCTACATTTTGTCGCTGCTTGTGCTTTTGGGCTACAAAATATATTTTTTAATAGAAAAATCCATTGGTGAACGATCAGTTTTGAACACCTCAGGATTAAATGGCGGGGTTACCAGTATACCACAAGCCAACTCCAGGGAAACAATGCTACTAAAACAATGACCACTTCATCATCAATATCTCTAAGACTCCCAGTTTTATTTGTGCGTTTGTCAATCAGCCACTCAGTAACGTGACTTGTCACGTCAGACTATTAACTTTGTCACCTGAGTTAGCTACTGGCTCATACAAACTTACTTACTTATTAGGTGCTCTTTCAATAGACAAGCCATCAAGTATAACTCAAGTAAAAAGCTTTAGTGTAAAACACGAAATATCTCCAGTCGATTTTCGCAAGCGATTCTCTATTCATATTAAAGCTGATTTAGTGGCCACAACAGAAATATGGGGAGCCTACAAAATTTTCGTATTCAGAGTAAGAGAATATTTTACATTGCTAAGTGCATTCACAAGTTAAACTTTGGCAGTTCTAAAAGATTTGAAGTATTTTATATGTATTAATGTAAGCTGTACTTGGTCAATTTTTAAATGCGTTATCCAAATAATTTCAAGGTCATCCACTTCATTAACTAAATAGGTAGATATAATATTAACCCGATTTATATATATCTCAATGTACCCTGCATAAGGGGTACAAATAAAACAAGCCCCTGAAAAACAAATGACACAACAAACGATTAAACTTCAAATGATTACAAATCAACACTGTAAACAAAAGCACAACAAAAACAAAAAAGTCTACATAAATCTCAGTGACCAAGATAATTGTAGCATGAGAGCTATTTCAGGACCTCAATTCGAGACAAACTTCATGAGAAACCTAATAAACTAGCTCCGTAACAATAGTAGTACTCGTACACCAATGAGAGCAGTTAATTTGCATTCCGCCGCGTCTTGTATGCACGTAGATAACGCGAAGCTTGAATGACGCTCCACTAAATTTACTTTAACGATTATACTTGGGTTTACTATTGAAACTCGAAACAATTCTACTAACTAAAATACATTTTTAGTAAGCCTATGCTGCCTTACTGCTAAGCATCCTTTTTCCACTGTTGCGGTCCATCGTCAGAATACTTCAATCTAAGAAACTACTTAATAAAAACCGATTAGAAACCTTTTTACTTCATTGAATAGTAACAATTTAATTTAACAATGTGACGTGTCAATAATATTGTTATAACACGTCATAATAAGGGTCTAAAGTTTCACAATCTATTTGTATTAATAAAAATGGCTGGTCTCCGTCATTAACAATGCGATTTGAAGTTATTAAAATAAACCCGAAAAACTATACATCCCGTTAAAGTTGACTATAAATGTATTATGCAAAAGAAAAGCAAGTTGGACCTCTTTTAAGGGTAATATTGATATTCCTTTATTATAGGAAATTTAGCCTGATTGATACAGGTATAGCTAAACCACCTGGTGGCTATTATAGCACTTGGTGGTAGGACTCTTCAGCAAGAGTCCGTCTTGGTGGGTACCACTGCAGTGTCAGATATTCTACCTCCAAGCAGTAGTGTGCAAACATTACTGTGTTTAGTTTTGAAGGACACTGTAGCAAGTGAAATTACTGGGCGAAAGAGACTTAACAACAATGTCTCGGGGTGATAAGCTCAGTGCAGTGCCACGCAAATACTTAAAAACTTTAAGTTTTGGTTGGCACTGCATCTGTAATAGTCAGGCGTGGTGCTTAACATCAGGTGGGCGCCTTGATTGTCTTGTCACTTGCTGAAATAAAAAAAATAAAAAAAACTTAATTTTCGTAATCGAATTATACAAGTAAAGCCAAGAAACAATACATTACAAAGGGTACCCGCTAGCGACCCTGCCGACTGCTCGCAGACAGAACCACGATAATATGTATTATGCAGATTCCATAACACAGTGACATAAACTTGTGTGCATGTAAAATAATCTTATTAAATGTAAGAAACTAGTATCTGTTAGCTAAAACTGTAACTCTCGTATAACATACTCATCATTGCTTAGTCTTATTTGGAAAAGGATAAAAGGGGTGCATCATTCTTAGGAAGGTGTTACACATCTATTTTTTTTTTATACAACTGAAGTGGCAACCAAGCGTACGGCCCACAAGATGGTAAGCGGTTACCGCAGCCTATGGACGCTTGCAATACCAGACTCGCGGGTTGCCACCTTGAGGCTAAGATCTAAAGCGTCATGTACCAGTAATTTCACCGGAAACCATACCCTTCACACCGGAACCCAGCAATGCGAGCATTACTGCTTGGCAGCAGAAATAGGTACGGTGGTAGTCCTTCCCCGGACGAGCTCTATCACAGAGAACTCTACTACTCCTAAAACTACCCATCTCTGGGTTTTTTAAACTAGTTGGTGATAAAAATTGACTGTATAATTTTTTAGGCATCACCACACAATCACATTTTACAACCACATTTAACTACGAGGATTAATTTTTGTTTCAAACTCTTTATTACTAGTATCTGTTTTGTGTCTATTATTAATTAGTGCATGTACTTTTGTATGGTTCTCATGTTATAAAATAGAGTTAAATGTATCAATAACTGTATATCTACTATGTAGGACAACCACCATACCTATTTCTGCCGCTAAGCAGCAATGCTCGCATTGCTGTGTTCCGGTTCGAAGGGTATGGTTTCCGGTGAAATTACAGGCTTATGAGACTTTCCATCTAACGTCTCAGGGTGGTAACACGCAAGTGATATCTATGATGTTGCATGCGTACATAGGCTACGGTAACCGCTGACCATCAAGTGGCCGTACGCTTGGTTGCCACTTTAGTGGTATCATAAAATTGCAACGAAAAGCAAGCAAACGTCACGTGCGCCCTTTTTGAGTTAGAGTCAAGAGTTCATTTAGCTGCCTTTAGACACGCACTTTATAGCATGGAATATAGCAATAATGCGTGAAAAGTGCGAGTGAAAAATGTTTTGCAAAGTAATAGAGAGACTATGCAACAGAATAATAACTTTTATTGACAGGGGCAGTTTAAGAATGTTATAATGTATTATTGTATAATGTTAACCTAAAACCACAGAACAGATACTAAAACCTAAAGTGCGCTTACATGCGCAAGAACGCGTGTAAAGACACTTTCTGTCCTAACTTCGCTAAACAAGCTAAAGATTGATAAGATAGATAGAAATATTGATATCTACTAGCTATAATAATACGTGTAATAGTGTATTGCTGTTGTTCTTGAAACAAGGATCTAAACAAGTTGGAAATGATATAGCAAGTCTGTCATTGTCACCCTCAACTATTTTTTTATTTTTTTATTTGTTTATACAACTGAAGTGGCAACCAAGCGTACGGCCCACAAGATGGTAAGCGTGACTTTTGCAATGCCAGAGGTATCACTCGCGGGTTGCCACCTTGAGGCTAAGATCGAAAGCCTCATGTGCCAGTAATTTCACCGGAAACCATACCCTTCACACCGGAACGCAGCAATGCGAGCATTACTGCTTGGCGGCAGATATAGGTATGGTGGTAGTTCTTCCCCGGACGAGCTTCATCACAGAGAACTCTACTAACTATAAACTTTAATATTGGAAATCTGAAATTAATAGTAATGTTTACCTGCTGCATTATACCACAGTATTATACTAAGCACGGATTTATTTGACAAATTGTGCATAGTATTTATTTATTTACTACTAGCTGTTGCCCGTGATTTCATTTAAGTAAATGGAACTCTGGAACTATATTTTTTTTCTAGAATAATAAGTGGCCAACATTCTATTCCTATTCATTATTTAACTATTTTCAAATATCAACCAAATTGATTCAGTGATTGTTGAGATAAAGAGGAATAAACATATAAACATTCGCATTTGCATTTCGCAGTGATGTGATACTACTAACCGATTATTTTATTCTTATTGTATAATTTAAATTGCCATTTCCATTTTCTGTGTCTGTATTAATTTGTAAAATAAACATTTGGATCATTCTAAGTGAATTATTATAAATAAATAAATAAATGATGCTGGACAAACCACACAGCATCATCTAGCCCCAAGGTAAGCTGCTGTTAAACAGAGCTGTATTATGGGTACTAGATAACTGATATATATGTAATACCATACAATACATAGATAGATATTTTTTATTATATATAGACAATACCCAGAACACCCGGAACAAATATTTGTAGATCGTACAAACATTTGACATGAGGCAGGAATCGAACCCGCAACCTCCGCGTCGCAGGCGGACCTGCGCCCGCTGCGCCACATTGGTCGTTATACATTATATTTTCTTACAATTCTCTTCCAGTTCTATAACATGCGAGGTTGGTTCTGTATGCATTGGCTCGCCCGCCCCATTTGTACGGCGCCCGCCTATAACTTACGGCGACATGTGATTCATCAAATATTCTGTTATTTATTATGTTTGACCGCTAACTTGGAAACAATATCTTACAGTATCTTATGCTATGATTTATTATAAAAGAAGTGGCTTCATAATTATTGAAAGTGGGTCTACTCATCAGATTCCGATCGTTACGTCTGATTTCCAAACCAATTTACAATGCTAGTTTTTTTGAATTATGTTTGTAGTTTATACTGAAAACTATCTAAATAAGACTGATATTAATTTTAAAAACTGTCATGTAGCAAGTTTTATACTATTCAAGAAAAACATGGCTTCGGGGCGTGAAAGGCTAGTCTAATATATACGTTTAGATCCACGAGTATGTTAGTAATCAAAGTGACAGGCAATTATGACAGACATGACAATTTTTTTTTTTACAAAGCTTTGAACAAATTTCAAAATAAACATCGCAATGCTTTGGATGGCTTTCAAAATAAAATGCATGGAACCGTTTTCAATTTAATTACGGCAAACCTGACTGTAAATATTGATATGGCTTTTGCTCGTCGCCCATTTTGAACGCAGGTGTTATAAACGTTACAGGGATTTGTTCAATGTTTGGTGATTTTCGATACCCATTACACATAATCCCAAATGAAGCACCAACAGGCGATTACTTTGGCCTAAAACATCGATTGCAATGTTTTGACATTGACAGCTTTTTTGATATACAACTGTCAAAATTATGCAGTTGAAAGAAACGAGTGCTTGAGTAATTTATGCAGCCATGTAACTACAATTTTCCAAAATTATAGGACACGAATCTTTGAACTTTCAATTCTGATAAAAATATAGTGTTTAAGAAAAAAAAACTGAAAATATAATAATAATAATAATGCTGGACAATCCACACAGCATCATCTAGCCCCAAAGTAAGCTGCTGTTAAACAGAGCTGTATTATGGGTACTAGATGACTGATATATATTTAATACAATACAATACATAGATAGATATTTTTTTATTATATATAGAAAATACCCAGAACACCCGGAACAAATATTTGTAGATCGTACAAACATTTGTTCCGAGGCGGGAATCGAACCCGCAACCTCTGCGTCGCAGGCGGACCTGCGCCCGCTGCGCCACATCGGTCGTCACTTTTTTTGGATTATTTAACAGCACAACATTTTCGGGTGATTTTTGTTTCGACAAGAAACCTAAAACCATTTTTTTTAAACTTGACCTTTGCTACTTTATTTTTTAAATTTGACAAAAAGACAATCATCGGTATTATCATGATGATAGCTTTCTAATGTGCCCATGGCTAGGAAACTGGCCTACTCTCGAGCGAGAGTGATAAAAATAAAAGTAACCTATTTTTGGAAGCAGTAAACAAACAACATCCAGCTTAATTCTCGTAAATTACAACTAACAAGACCGTTAACAGTTGATTTAATATCGTTGTATTTATTGCAGTTCCAACTTGCAAGGATAAACTTTGGATGCACTTACACTGCGCTTCGTTTCAGTATTACACAGTAGGTACACAGCTCAATACAGTATGTACAAAAATTTCATAAGAAAAGTTGCGTTTTCAAACCCCGCTAAGTGCCCGTTCACACTAAACGTATTTTATGCGGCGCATTGCGCTACGCAGATCAATGCGTACCGCGTACCTACATAGAGCATATTTTGCGTCACCAAAAAAAAATATAGAGCTTAACGCTTCTTACGCGATTGAGTCACGCAAGACACGCTCAGTGTGGTCCAGCCAAGTTGTAAATCTTTTGGTATACTCCAAAACGACATCCACGTTTTTTCCAAAGAATGCCACGACGACTGATCTTGAGCCTTCACTATCCACCGACTTCCTGAGACCGATACAATGTTATCTACCAAGCTAGGGCCATTCTACACTTTATGTTCCATTTCATGGACGCTATTCAAGAACTTTTATTCCCCAGCGGTGATCGGTTCTGCGAGTTATATGGCCTGCTCTTTGTCACTTGAACTTGCTTATTCCGAAAGCTATGTCAGTGGCTCTTGATCCTTGTTTCGGATCATCCTCTACATTTAAGTAAGTGCACTTTTATCGGCAAACGATAAAGTTGTCTTTGAAAATAGTTTCCATTTTCAAGACTTTATTGTAATAGGAATAGAATAATAAGGAATTGTTGCAACCTTTTAGCTGGAAAAGTAGCTTATTGTAAACAGATTTGTAGATATTTGAACTTTTGAACAATTGAGTACTGTAAAAATAAATAATACAAAATAAATAGGTATAATAACGCAGTGTTCTTTTTTGTCATCACCATGACAGCCTTCTTATGTTCCCACTGCTGGGACACTGGCCTACTCTCAGGCGAGAGTGATTGGGTCTTAATCCACCACGCGGACCCAATGCGAATTGGTGGATGGCACATGTCTTTCGAATTTTTAGTTCCTGGACATGCCGGTTTCCTCATGATGTTTTTCTTCACCGTATGAGAGCACTGGCATTGCGCACATAATTTTTTTCGAACAGAAAAATCCATTGGTGCACGACCGGGTTTGAACCCACGACCTTAGGATCGGAAGGCGGGGTCACTACCACTAGACCACTGGTGCTCACCACTAGACCACCGGTGCTCTTTTTTGTACGTTCATTTATTTCGGATGACTTGTAACTGCAGTAGTAAAATGCTGTACTGGTTCACTCACTCAAACACCACTATCGCTTAAAAATAAGCTAGTGACCTAGCAGCGGAAACATTAGAAAGCTGCAGAGTCTTAATTACGATGAAGCCTAGCTTTCTGTAATATTCAATGAAATCTTATTACTTGAAAGCACCTCACAAATCGGGTCAATTCGATCAGAAACGATCAATTCATATTCCTCTAACCAAAGTCCAAAGACAGAGCATTGTCTTCGAATTCCGTTATCTAATGACAGGCGAACATTCGACCTTGCCACGGTAAAAGTAGTCACAGAGTATATCAACTCAACGGGCGGTTATTACAATGAAGATGTAATTTGCAGCATACCCTTCGAACTGGAACACAGCAATGCGAGAACTGCTGCTTGGCGGCAGAAATAGGTATGGTGGTAGTCATTCCCCGGACGACTCTCTGTCATGAAATAATATGAATAAGTACTGGACTGGATGTAATAAACGCCCATTTTACGATCTTGAAATATGTTTCAAATCGGCTATTCAAAGGTTAGGCAATGCAACAGTCCCGGTCTAGCTATCACCGTTCGTCGTCGTATTATAGTTCAGACGCCTGGTTGCCATTTTACGAGTATAAAAAAGTACAACAGTAAGTGATTGATAGCGATGATGCCCTCCCACACTTTAAATCTGGATGTGAGACGTAAAAGAACTGAAAAAGCAGGCAAAAAAAAAGCAGGCACATCAGTGGGTTTTTCTCCGTAGACACGTGTTTGGTGATTCTGAGAGTCGTTCGTCAGCTCACACCATGAGTCCTAACTGGTGTAAGTTGACGAATCGTCAAAAAGCTATACTCTTCGTTCTGCAACTCACACTACTATCACTTTGGATGAATTTTAGTACACTCAACAAAAAAAGCGTTAGTAAAATAATAGACAAAAGGCATACTTATTAAAAACACATCAGTTCGTGGTTGATAGCGATGTCATCCACTGCTGGTCATGCTATCAGCGCTTTTACTTTGTTGCGTATATCGACTGGGCAAGATTGTCCGCGGTCACAAGACAAATGTTCTGTCAGATTGGTCTGGTCCCCGAAGAAGCTTAGCAGATAAGGATAACATAAATCTTCGTCAGATAGATCAATTAGAAAGTTTGTCGAAGTGTGACTTCTTACTGAGTTTGAGGTACTGATAAATTGAGGGTTTTCATTGGTTTTGCTGTTATCGCCGGAGTGTCGTCACTGTGGACCAAGTTCTGAGTACCATATTCTTGATGCGACATTGCATTTCATATCAAAACTGTATCATCCATGTGTCCCAAATGTTCCTTATCTATTTTGTGTTTAAGACCATACAGAAAAAGTAACAAATATATTATACCAATATGTATAACATACCAGTAAGTAAGTAAGTTCGTATGAGTCAGTGGCCAACTCTGGTGACAGTTTTTAGGCCGCCCCAAGGCTTCTGTCATGGCCTAACAACTTTGAAAAGGCTGGGACCGACTGCTTAACGTGCCCTCCAAAGCACGCGAGCGCTCAGTTGAAATTGCCACTGGCGGTCCCATCCAAATGGTGACTACGCGAAACAGTGTTTAACTTCGTTGATCTATTAGGAACAACTTAGCCAGCTACGTCAGGAGCGCTCTGTAAAGTAAACCAGTAAATAAAGACACTTATGGTATTTTTTTATACCTACCTCTAAAATGGATACCAAGCTAACGGCCCACTCGATGGTATATAAGCCTGCAGTGTTATTTAGCTGCACCAATTTAATAATTCCGTAGACATGAAAAATAAGTATGTGGTATTGTTTTTTTCAGAAACGAATAAATTAAATTTTTCAGTCTTTTATTAGCATGCGAAGAGAGAATCGTCAATATAAACGTTCTATTTTCGTTCGCGTTTATCACTTTCAATCCGTTAAGGTGCTGTCAAACCCCCATCAAATAGATTGCCCCATGAAAGTATCAGGCTTCAACACAACCTTGACTATTTTCTGGTTTGATGCTTTTGAAATTGTTATTCATAGACAAATTTGTTTCCCGTGTCATGACTTGCAATTATTAAGGTTATCTATCACAGTTTTTGTTGTTCGAGCAAGTTCAATTTTCGAAATAATCGGTTTAATATAATGTTTGATAAAACTGTTCCTTAATTTTCGAACTAAATAATATCTGACTATTTTTTTAGGAGCACTCATGGTCTAGTGATAGTAATCCCACCTACCGATCCTAAGATCTCAGATTCAAAACCGGTCGTATACCAATGGATTTTGTGTGCAATGCCAGTGCTCTCAAATGGTGAAGGTAAACGTCATAATAAAACCAGCATATCTGAGAACTGAAGATTCCAAAGACTTGTGCTATCCACCAATGCAAATTTGGTCCGCGTAGTGGATTAAAACCAAATCACTCTCTACAGAGAGTAGGCCAGTATCCCAGTATTGGGAATGCCTTTAGGATGCTTGTATAGTTTATCAGTATAAATTAGTAGGGGATAGTAAAGCACATTTTCCTGCTACCAAGCATTACTTCATTTATGTGTTTCGCTTCAAAGGGTGTAATTTCCGGTAAAATTACTGGCACATGAACTTCTGAGAGGCGATTATGTAATTTGGTTGTTATTTCACTTGGTTTCAATCAAAAACTGACGTATTTTGTAAGAATATGACATTTTTGAACATTTTTATTAAAAATAAATATGTAAAATCTAAAGTTAATATCCATCCACACTTATTAGCTCCTTGCAAATCAAGCGTCAGCGTGATTAAGGTCGCTCTACACTTGATTGATGAGAGTGTCGCTGAGTGATCGATAGGCACATCTGCGCGCGTCAACGATAGAGAACGCGTTACACCGGTTTTATTGATAATAAAGGAAACACGTTAAAAACACCCACAGTTACTTACTAAAATGTCAAGTTTGGTTCAGTGATTTTTGTCACAAATTGTGAAACGAAAAACTTCTAGTAAAATTATAAAAGTGTTGTCAGACAGTAGATAGGAGCCTTACTCGTTACAACGCAATCTCAATCTCTATTTAAATCCAATTCTAATTTATTGCTGTCAAATTTATCTACTCTTGGAAACAAGGTTGAATATGGCGTAGGTTGTCATGAATGTCATATTCCAATACTTGTCCAATACCGATTGTGTTCAAAAGTAAAGCGATCTTGATCAAAAATATTAAAATACTACAGTTAGTTTCGCTTTACAGGCAGACAGAGAATCTGCCTGTAAAGCGAAACAACTGAACTGAACGTTGTTCTTTTATAGACAAGTTTTCTGTTTATTTTCTTGATTTCTTTTGAAAACTATGAGCAGAACTGATTTATAAAATAAAATGATTACCTAACAGCTACGCTACGACACGATTACCTCGTTCGGTTGCGACTGGTTAATCATTTGTAAAATAGGTTAATAAGCAAAAACCAAACCGCAATCGCAACTAAACTACAGTTAAAGCTAGATAGAATGTTAATCGTTATACGTTAGTAGAATTAACCTCCTGTACCTTAGTGTGCAATGTGTCAATGTGTAAAGCAAGGACTGAGGCCCGTATTCAAGAACCATAATTTAAGGCACGTTAAGCTGTCGGTACCAGCTTTTTCAAAGTTGTTAGGCCATGATAGAGGCCTTCGGGCGGCCTAGAAACTCTGTCACCAGAGTTGGCCACTGACTCATAAAAACGAACGAACGAAGAACCATACTTGAGTGTGAATTGTGACTCTTGACTATAGACTTGAAAGTCCTTGGTCTGTAGCATTGATTTTGTGACAGTTTTGCATAAAAAAAGTAGATATATAATTTCGTAAGAATCAGTAGCCAACTCTGACTCTCTCTTTCATTTATAGAACTGCGAAAAGTCGTGTTTTTAGAGTATAAAACGAACCAACTGCTTCGGGGCACCCCGGCGCCCTATGATGCATTATTACATATACACGTGGCAGTACATATACACCAGTGGGATAGGATACAATTATTACAAGCATTGTGATAGTAATTATGTGATTTTCACCCTCTTACCGCCATCAATGGAATCCATTTTGATTTCATTAATTATGTGTGCGCACCGCAATTTTAGCGGCAGGATTATTGATGACACGGTCTGTTTAGTAGGTAAATACATGATGAATACTTAAATTTACTGCGAGTAACTAATCACAAGTGTATTTGGAAAGTCGGGTTTAATTAGTGATGAAGTTGCAATTTGGAATCTAAAGCCTTTATTCACTCTAAACTCATCATCATCAATAACATACTTTCTAATGTTCCACATGTTGGCGCATTGGCTGCATTTAAACTAGTGTTTCTTTGGGTCATCTCTCCCTCACGCGGATCAAATGCGCAGTGTAGCTGGCATACCACAAGAAATTGTTTTTGTAACTTCATTTCAATATGTGTTTTGGTATAGATATTATGTTCCAGTGACGACTCATAACTAGTGAAAACTAACTTCGACTACTTCACTATCTCAGCCGGACATAATTGTTTTAACTACAAAACCAATTTTTCAGCCACCGGTCAAAACTCAATCCGGTGGATTGTATAAAAATCTTTTTAAGTAAATGCAAAAGTTTTTTAGTAAGCATTGAGCATCCGGCATTGTTTACGGAATAGACAAAGATGACATTTGTGTTGTTTTTGTCTACTTTATTTTTAAAAGCTAAGACAGAACCGTCGCCTTCGGTGCTCATGCTAAAGGCACTTGTACATGGGCATGGTGCCGCACTGGCGCTGGGCTCCGGGCAAGGTTCTACATTACATGGATTCTACCTGAGCTTTGAGCAAGCTTGTGTTACACGGCTTGTACCTGGTTTAGGATGAGATGCGCCGTACATACGTCTTCCTCGTCTATAATAGCTCATAGTCTGCAAATACATTACCCGCTGGGCATAGCCACCGCTTGGTGACAGACTGCTGCGCTAGCCACGGCTTTTAGATCAACGAAGTTAAGCACTGTTCCGCGTAGTCATCATTTGGATGGGTGACCGCCAATGACAATTTCAACTGAGTGCTTCGGAGGGCACGTTAAGCAGCTCGGTCCCAGCTTTTTGGCACTTAGACAGTCTATTAACTCCGTCACCGAGTTGGCCACTGACTCATACGAACTTACTTACCACGGTTCGGTGACATACTGCGTGCGCTGGCGATGTTTACAAAGCCATCGCCAGCTCCATAGTGTTTCATGCACATTTGGCGACCAGAACAGAACCGTAACAGATAGAAACCGTGTCATGAACAAGCACCCTAGGGTCCTGAAAGGTATAGACAATTGAGCAGATTTACGTTCCAGTTCATGCAACTTTCTGTGAGTTAAATAAACTCAACAAACACGCCAAAGTTTTGAATGGATATCCTTCGAGAACCTTTTGTCTATGTTCATTTAACTTTACTTCATTTTAATTTAACCCGATTTTCACGCCATACTGACTTTAAGTGATTTGATCCTCTTACTTTATGTACCTGCAGGTGCTGGTTCTCCAAGTTTATTATTAATTAATTTTTTTTTGCAAATAAGCATGCGACCCATTTGTAGGTAAGTAGTTACAGTGAGTTCTATTGGTAGTAATTTTTCACGACCTTAGGTCGTGAAAAATTTATGTGTGCAATGCCAGTGCTCTCATACGGCGAAGGAAAACATCGTGAAGAAACTGGCATGTCCAAGAACTAAAAACTCGAAAGACATGTGCTATCCACCAATCCGCATTGGGTCCGCGTGGTGGATTTAAGACCCAGTCACTCTTGCCTGAGAGTAGGCCAGTGTCCCAGCAGTGGGAACATTAGAAGGCTGTCATGATGAGTTACAGTAAGTCTATGGACGTTTGCAATAGGGTTTACTTTTGGGGACAAAAGCAATATATCGTGACAGTTTCGTGGTTCAGCTTATGTCGGTGAATGCTCCGAACTTAATTTTCACCAGCAAAAGTTGAACTACAATATTTACAACGGATATAGTTTGTCGCTTTCAAGAGTAGATCATCAGAGGTATCACTCGCGTTGCCATTCAAAAAAAAAGGAAAAAAAAAAATTCATGTGCCATTATAGGCATGATGACTGATTTTGAAAAACTGTTCTATTGTATTCAGAAGTATTGACTTTAGGCAAAAAATAATCTATTATTACAGAAATTATTGGTTTAGTAGTAAAAAATGCGATTGAAATTTGAATTTTAAAATTCACGCTAAAACGCGCTGAGTCGCGGAGTGACAGCGGTGACGTCATTATGTCAATGTCAATGTCAATGTAATCAGAGAACCTAGATGCTCCTGATCGTTGTTTAACCTTTAATGGCGGATTGCTGTATTTTGTAGTTTTATTATATTAAAAATATTATCAATCTCGCATCTAATGTAAATAGAAATATGGTTTTTGAATTTTTTTAATCTATTTTCATAAGGTGAAGACGTGATTTTAATGATTATTGGTTACTTTCATGAATATATATCTATCTATATACTATAAAATGCATACATATATACATGTATTGGAATATACCTATAATAATGCCTAAAAGGTAAGTAACTCATAAAATTATGTCTATGACAGTGATAAAAAGTGAGTATGAAGCAGATTTTTAAAAGCAGTAAGTGATTTTGCACGCCTGATGTGAACAGGCAAAGTATTCCATAATCGAACAGCTTTGACTGTGAAGGAGTTATCATAAAAATAGGTATTGTGCACTGGTGTTTTAAGTGCACTGGTGTTAGTGACGCAATATGCGATTGCCTACTTGAAAAGCGAGAGGTTGCGGGTTTGAGTTCCACTGCGGGACAAATTTTCGCAAGAAGAAATTTTTATTTTGGGTCCCAGGCACCTTTTTTTTTATGTCAGCAAGCGACAGGACAATCAAGGCGCCCACCTGATGTTAAGCACCACGCCTGACTATTACAGATGCAGTTCCACTCAAAGCTTAAAGTTTTTAAGTGTTTGCGTGGCACTGCACTGCGCCCATCACTCCGAGACCTTGTTGTTAAGTCTCTTTCGCCCAGTAATTTCACTTGCTACAGTGCCCTTCAAACCTAAACACAGTAATGCTTGCACACTGCTGCTTGGAGGTAGAACAATTAAAAATATTATTAACTTTTTTAAACTATTGCCCTGGTGTATTACTCATTTAGAATAATGCTCTATTTACACGTTTTTATAATCCATCTATAAAATCACCCAAAAGGACATTTAAGCAAGTTGCAGCTCATGTTAGAAAATGTTCCATGTTAAGCTCAAACATACATTAGACTTGAATATAACATCCATAAATACTCTTTACTAATTATTGATAAAAATATAATAATACAAACACGATAACAAAAAAATATTAAGTTTGACATAAAATAGGTTACCTACGTTTATTAAATTTTGTTTTGCAAAAAAGCAAATCCATAACTTCTACGAGAATTTTCCGTCTCTCAGGCTACTGCGGCATCAGACACTTCTTTTATTTAAACTCTATATAAAATTACTAGCCGATCTGCCCCAGCTTTGCAGGGTGCAATGGAAACATAAGCACCCGAATAGAGCCGTACAGGTCGCTAGTAAAAAATATAGCATATGTTACTCAGGAATAATGTAGCATTCTAATGGTCTAAATTTTTGATATCGTACCAGTAGTTTTTGAGTTTATTGTAACAAACAAAATACAAATCTTCTCTCGTAATATTATACAAACTCGGGAACCGTATATTTTTCCGAGATAAAAAGTTATCCGAAAAACTATTACCGACGTTATTTAAAATAACTAAAACTAAAGTAACTTCAAAATAACTAAAACTAAAGTAACTATTCAAAACTACCACATTCCCTGATTACCTACAACAGATACATAAAGGCGCACCGCATACCATATCTGAATATTTATCGTTATTTTTATGTTCACTACACTCATGTTAACCGTAATTTTTATTTGTGCTGTAAAAGCATTTATTAGGATGGTCGTTATTATTTTTATTAATGTTTGGGTGAAATAAATAGGATTAGATGTACCAAATAGGATTACATTCTTATAAGTTTAATAAGTACATAATAAATAACATTACAAATTATACAATTGTATAAAAAAAAAACTATAAAAAATATTGTTTGCAAATATTTCTAGAATATAAAACTATATGTAATTCTGTAGTGAAAGCTCAATGTCACAATGAAAGTCGCAATTTGGTCGCGCACAAATTCTCTAGTACACTAGTCTATCATAAAATGAGATTATTGTATTAATTATTCATATTTTATAGTATTAACTACATACAACGGGAATACTAAAGTTTGATGATAAATAAATATTTTATAACAACATCGTCTCTATAGAAATGAAAATTAAAGGCACAGAGAAAATTACAATTTATTTACATTATTCACCCCAAATCAGGGGTATGACGTCACCACCCTCTTTTCTTCAAACTCTCTAATTTTGATATCAATCTTTGCGACAGCATGATGTATTTTGTAAAAATGCAATTTGTCTCGCTTCGATGCGTTTGAATGGCACAAGGGGATTATTTATGAGGAGTTATGTTGTTGCTGTGTTGCCATATTGTTTTTTTTTTTTTTTTTATACCACTGAAGTGGTAACCAAGCATACGGCCTACTTGATGGTCAGCGGTTACCGTAGCCTATGTACGCATGCAACATCAAATATATCACTTGCGTGTTACCACCCTGAGACGTTAGATGGGAAGTCTCATGTGCCTGTAATTTCACCGGAAACCATACCCTTCGAACCGGAACACAGCAATGCGAGCATTGCTGCTTGGCGGCAGAAATAGGTATGGTGGTAGTCCTTCCCCGGACCAGCTCTATCACAAAGAACTCTACTACTCTTACATCATTTCTCTTATATAATTCTAAACAACTGTACAGTTTTATTTTTATTAAACGCAAGTATAGACACGTTTTAATAATGACGACCTTATTGGTGCGGTGAGTGAGTGCCCGGTTGAAAGAGGTTGCGGTTTCGATTCCCGCTACGGATCAAATGTTTGCGTAACCTGCATGTATTTGTTCCAAGTTTGAGAGTTTCTGAGGTATCACAAGTTTTAATATCATTGGTCGATTGAGTCCGTCCTATACCTACCTCATTTTCTCACGGTCGAGATTCGAGAACCTTCTTTCCGCAGCGGTTATGCTCTGCCAGGTAAATCTATAACCTTCCCACTGCCTATGACCTCGCTAAGTTATGTGAAGTTATCTTTTATCCAACTTACCTATTCTAAGGGTGAGTTGCACCATCTAACGTTAACGTCAAATTGTTCGACGACGATTGAACCATTTGACGTTAACGTTAGATGATGCAACTCACCCTAAGAGCTATCCCGGTTTATTTCTAAGTACGTTAATATTACGTCAAAATACTTATGTTAATTATTTTCGTACACTTACCTCATAGCTGGTGAAGGAAAACTCATTTAGAAGACTTCATTAATATCAATTTGAAGCGCTCGGGGCGTATATAAGTTGTTCTTCACAGATTATCAAAGTTGGGCAACGTTTCGCGAGGTTGTATTTTGGCTGGGTGACCGCTAGAGGCAATATTATCTCGCAGCTTTCCTTCTTTTTATGTTTCTCAACTCGCACCATTCGGTACCAGTTCTTTCAGTACCAGTTGTCGATTCGTTAATTTGTTAACCTCAATGATAAGCCATGACGGAGAGCTGGCTATTAACTCCATAGTCAGATTTGAACACTGGCTCATACAAACTTATGTTTATAATTGAGTTATAATACAAATAACTAATACGATCATACTGAGCATGGCTTGAAAATTGCTTGTAACACTTACAAGGTGGTGTTTTTTTTTAATTAAGTTAATTAAATACAAAAAATACAAATACAAAATACAAAATATTTATTTTTAAAACTATCATGGTTATTAACATAATTTTCACTTAAAACGGGATATTTACCATGATTTGTGAGTTTTATTGATCCCGATCCGGGATGAGTTCTCCCGTGATCATGGTGCATGTAACTGCGCCGAAATATCGGGAATCAATAAAACTCACAAATCATGGTAAATATCCCGTTTTAAGTGAAAATTACAAAATATTTATTTTCCAAAAAACCTTACAACAGACAAGTTAACAAACAGTGCCGCCTTAACCGCTCGGCCTTCGGGCGGCCTAGAAACTGTTGCCAAAGTTGGCCATTGACTCATACGATCTTACTTTTTAACGAACAAGCTAATAAGCAATAGTAGCAAAGCCTTTACCATCCCACCATAACTTTTAATGTTCCCCTTGCTGGGACACTGGCATACTCTTAAGCGAGAGTGACTGGTTCATAATCCACCAAGCGGACTCAATGCGGTTGGATGGCACATGTCTTTTTTTTTTTTTGGGCATGACAGTTACATAGGTAACAATATATTTTCTTCTCCCAATATACGGCACAAGATCGCGGTAGATGGCACAAACTAAGGGAGGCCTATACCCAGCAGTGGGTGAAGTCAGAATGTGGATGATGATGATGAATATACTTTTTAAATAAAAAAAATAATTGGAGCCAAAATTTAAATTTAATAAATCGGGATTTACAGTCAGGGTTCATCCTATTTAGCCAAAGCTATAAGTACATTATTATATATTTTAAGTTTACTATAATCTAGGCTTTTTGCTTCTCACCATAATATTATCAGGTACTTCAGTGAATATTATTCGATAATTGAAGTATTATTCGAGTCGGTGGCCACTCGATGCTGGCCGGTATCGACAGATATCGATTAAATAACGCCTCTCACATCCAGTAGATCTGCAGACGCTTGCTATTTATTTACATCGAATACGTTTTTACCACTGACTGCAGCGCCAGATATTCATTATCCAAGCAGTTTAGAAAGAAAATAGAAAAAAAAACCATTCACTGATCACCACAGATATCTACGTAGGTAAGCAGCCTGCTTACAGTAAACCAATTTTAAAGAGATAAAATAAAACTTACAACTAAAACTAGCCATTTTTAGCCCTATTATTATCCAGACTAAAATATAGTCTATGTTACTCAGGCTTAATGTAGCATTCTAATGGTGAAAGAATTCTTGAAATCAGTTCAGTAGTTTTTGAGTTTATTTGTAACAAACAAATATAGAAAAATACAAATTTTCTCTCTTTATTATATTATTATGATTATTTACTATATTATTATAATAATAATATTATATAGTAAAGATAACATGCTTTTACCGTCTGACGGTCCGTGACTTCCGTGACAGCGTCAAGAACTTTTGGCGAACGCAAAAGGCGCTGCCCGCAAAGATTTTAGTTTTTTGACAACTAGCGCAAGAGCACCACTTAAGTACGAACCTCGGCTTGGGCTGTTGCCGGGGGGAATGGCTCAGACTCTGAAGTGAGATCTGCGTATCTGTGGAGTGTTTTCACTATCCAAGCTAGATGAAGAGATTGCGCAGCCAAACGCGGAGGGAGTCGGTCGTGGTCTTGGTCGTAAGTCGTGGTCGCCATTCGAGATCAGGATCATCAAGTACGTCCCTTGGTCTACGGAGGGAACGTAGGTACTGTAGCCAATAAAATCAGCCTGCAATTTTCATTGGCTAGAGTTAGGCAGCAGTGGAGAAAGATAACCCTGGTAGGTACCCTATTCTGAATAATGAAAAAAAAATAAAGAGTTATAAAAGTATATTTTCTTCGTTCTATATGCAAACTACTTTGAAAAACGTAATGTTTCACATTATAGTGTAAGGTAGAACATCTGTACATCAAATTTTATACTAGGTAAAAGTATCTCTGTTCACATCCCATATTGTATGACTTGGGTATAGGTTTATATAAATTTCAATTTATAAAAAAACTTTATTATTCAACATTTCTTAGATAGTTTCTGGCTTTTGATCTATAATAGAGTATTTGCGGGTGCATCCAAAGATTAATGGATTCGCTTTTTGTATTGCAAGCAGCAATAAGAGCACTTAGCATATCCGATACACCCTGAGTTTGTTGTACTTTAGATCATAAAAAAAAACGTATTAATAAAATACAATAATTTTATAGTTGTAACTTTGGTTTTCAATAAAACCGCGAGCGTCTGTTGATGTTTTTGCGAAGGGCAAAGGGAAAAAAATCATTTATTTCCTTTTTCTTTCAAATTATTTATCAAATTCAAAAAAGTTTTATTCAATAAAATCACAAGGATCACAAAATAAAAAACAGACGAAAAATCTCTAGTACTATTCCGCTTAACCTTTTAACTGATGAGGTCACACAGTTACCACAGTTAACCTCAAAAGAAAAATATCGACACGTGTTTCATCCCTCCACGGGACATCCTCAGGACCATCGACTTGTTCTCCGGCAGACGTGTTGCTCCGTCGAGCGCGCGCTATTTTTCTTTTGAGGTTAACTGTGGTAACTGTGTGACCTCATCAGTTAAAAGGTTAAGCGGAATAGTACTAGAGATTTTTCGTCTGTGTTTTATTTTGTAATGGATTTCCGCAAAGTAACGCCTGAATCTATCAATTAACAAGGATCACTTTTAAACGTCTTCAAACTAGGTGAGATTACGCCAGTTCAAAGAGTTCCAACGCGCCCATGGCTTAAAAACTGACAGCAACACTGGCTGGTTTCCATCACACGATGACATTCGTACCCAGCGTTATATTATCGATACGTACTAAACTTTCACAGAGTTGAATTTGTATTGACGAACTAACGCAAGCATTTGAGCAAATAAACTAAGTGAGGTGCCAGCATCGGTAAGGCATTTTTAACTCTAGACATTTTACTAGTAGGTCATTTTACTTTTATGTCGTTCATCCCACAAGGTCGATATTATATTATCCCTCTATTAAGGACCCGTAAAGACGAAAGCATAGGACTCTTCAGCAAGGGTCCGTCTGGATACCACCAAAGTCTCAGATATTCTGCTCCCAAGCATAGTGTGCATTACTGATATCAAGGTTTAAAAGGCACTGTAGCAAGCGTAATTACTGGCTAATTTACGTCTGGGATATGTCTGGAGTAGACGAGCATAGTGCAGTTCGAAGAAGAGCTTAAAAGCTTAAGAACTTTAGGAGACTTTCAAATACGTCTTGGGATGACGAACTCAGAACCCTAAAACCTGAAGCTTTAGGTGGCACTGCAACGGACATGGCCAGGCATGGCGTTCAACATTAAGTGAACAACTTCTTGCATCTTGTTATAACTTAAAAAAATAACCTTAAACATAAAAAAATACAAAAAAAAAAATTTTTACTTAACATTTTATTATTACTCTGGATTTTTTTTTCACAAAATGAATAAAAAAAGTAAATGTATATCTTTTTTACTTATGAAACCTATTCCTTGAATATTGTACGCTTATAATGAAACATATTTTATATTGTTGAGTGGTTCCAGACATATTAAATAAAATTAATACTAATAAAATTGAGATGAACACGAACACATTCATAATACCAGTCTTACCCACTTCAATAAGAATCGAATATTTGACGGGAGAGTGTAATCGATAGCTGTTCGATAGTTATACTCTTGATAAGTTATTAGTGTCAGTGATACTAGTCAATTTAGGTGCTCCCATTACACCGACAGCACAGATCTACTCAAGGTTGATTTCAAGTGGCTTTTTTTTTTTATTCATCACAAAAAACTTTTTACAACACTGGTTAATAATGCCTAAAAACCTATGTTAGGTTTATCTAGACACTAGGTTCTCGCTAGCATACAAAACAAAGACAATTCAAAGTGATCCTAACGATTGCATTGAATAGGAAGGTACATCTATATTACAATCTAAACTATTTAAAATTAAAAAGCGCAGCACCTTACATCACTAAGTAAGTAGGTATCTAAGCAATTACTATAACAACACTCGTTGTCAGCAAATACCTACAGCTAAACCCCGTCAGGCAAGTGAGGTGAATAGAAAATAATAATAAAATTATCTATATAGGCTTAATAAGCTCAAGTTAACAAACTCAGTGGCGTGGAGATGAATGACTCGCTGAGAAGCGAGGTATGTCGGTTCGATTCCTGCTGTGCTGTGGGACAAATATTTCTTTGATTTGAACGAAACTTGTATTTTGAATATTCATCATTATGATAGCATTCTAGTATTCCCATTGCTGGGACACCGGCCTTCTCTAGAACTAGAGCGATTGGGTCTTAAACCGCCACGTAGACCCAATACGGATTGGTGGATGGCACATGTCTTTCGAATTTTTTAGCTTGGACATGCCGGTTTCCTCACAATGTTTTCCTTCACCGTATGAGAGCACTGGCATTGCGCACAAACATTTTTGTAGCGAAAAATTCATTGGTGCACGACTGGATTCGAATCCACGACCTCCAGGATCGGAAGGCGGAATCAATACCACTAGAGCAACAGTGCTTTATTTTGAATATTAAAATTCCAGTTGCATTGCAATAATTTTGACATTTACACTTTCACGGATCTTAGAACTTTAGTTATTTATCGGTTTGGATAATGTCCAATATTTATTGCAAACAACAGTATTGGCATTATCAACGATTTCCATTCAACGCGCGGTTGCCAATTCAGAACAATGATTTTGTATTTCTTGTTTATTTTTTTTTATAAACCTTGCACTAGTCTTGAGTGAGAGTGAGTCATAAAAACGAAATCCAAAACGCATGAGTATTGATTGATGAATATCTCATTTTAGTTCTTATGCATGTTGATTTTTTAGCGATATATTTCTTCACCATTTGAGATAAATGGCATTACGCACATTATTATACATATAACTACAACCAGTGCTTCTTAGTATCATCGAAAAAAAATATGCTACATTTAAAAAAAAAAATCGTAACAAGCTACTATTTTTCCATAAAGACGATTTTTTCACCAAAATAATTCTTGCTCAAAAATCGCTCTACCTTAAATATAATGTTATAACTCGACATCTACTAATTTACGGTAACCATAAAGTTATCGGTGGGCCTATTGATCTAAAAATCAACATTTTCAGTACGCCCAAGCTGTTTTAAAGTGCAGCAAAAGGCATTTTATTATCTATCTCGCTCTAGCCTAAATAAATAATAGGAAAACATAATCGTAAGAACATCTTATTGGCTATTTTTTTTTTGGAAAGCCAACAGGTGGTTGTTTATCCAAAAAAAACTTAAACGAGGCATTTTCAAAAGTATAATTAGTATCTTAAATTTAGATTTTTTATTTATTGACATAGAATACGTTTAACTTTTTTAAATTGAATTTTGTTATGTTCGAATCCAAAAGCAAGTGTCATTAATAACAAAATGTATTTTTTTATTATTTTATTTTGTTTAATTCATAAAAATGGAATTTTTAAAATAATTATTATCATTTATGTTTCAATTTCGGAAGATACGATCGACGAGCCGCTGATATTAAATAAGTATTTTACGCTAGGTATAAGTTGTTTCTAGGTTGTAAACGATACCTAGATCCTTTTAGACTATAACCTAACCAGTTCACAGTAACGTCTCTATTATTATAAAAGTTTATTCGCCGTCGCGGGTTGTATCATTTGCAATAAACTCCTGTTTTTATGTGAAATGAACAGAGGAATAAATATAATAAAAAAGCTACTTTTATAGAGGTTTGAACTATAATACGTTATGTAAAATGGGTTTCTAGACCGCTGTTTGGGTTAACATTAAAACAAGCTTTTTAAAACGAATGATTAATTTGATATCCTATCCTACTAATATTATAAATGCGAAAGTCTGCGTGGGTGTGTGTGTATGTTTTATAAATAAATATAAATAAATATTGCTGGACAATCCACACAGCATCATCTAGCTCCAAGATAAGCTACTGTTTAAACAGAGCTGTGTTATGGTACTAGATGACTGATATATACTTAATACAATACAATACATAGATAGATATTTTTTTATTATATATAGAAAATACCCAGAACACCCGGAACAAATATTTGTAGATCGTACAAACATTTGACCCGAGGCGGAATTTTACCACGTATCTTCATAACTTACCGATTGTGATGAAATTTGAAATGGCTTAAGTCCTGGAATAACACATAGGCTACTTTTTATTAAAAAAAAAACTATTCCTGTGGGACAGCAGAAAAACTGCAAAAAGTGGGTAAAGCCGCGCGGGTCAGCTTGAAGATATATTATCAGTAAAGAAGAATCAATAAAATAGTATTCATTAATTGATACAATGTATCAATTAATAAATCATTAGTGATATTCGACTGCTCGGTAAGTTAGTCTACACAATATACTAACTAAAACATGAATATATTTATAACATAACAAACGCGACCGTTATATATCTACACACTAAGATTCCCTGTATCTTAAGGGTATCAGAAATTTTGTGTATTCTTAAACTAGCAACCCGGATTTGCACGGAAGCTTAAACTACATATAAACATTCCTCTTAACATGATCTATCTAATTTTTTTAAATGCATTAAAATACAATACGTAGTTTAAAAGATCTGAGCGTACATACAAAGGGACATACATACATCGCTTCCTGCTGTCTGTATGTTTAGACAGCAGGAAGCGACTTTATTTTGTACTATATAATGAATCAGACGCGGAACAAATACTTGCAGATCTTGCAAACATTTGTTTATACCTACTTATATTTAGAATATAAATTATAACTACATTATGCAAACGACTTTATCATCTCGTTACTGAGACAAAAACAATAAGTCTGTACTTATCACAACCATAACCAATTTATTTGTTTACTATCTTAGTGCTAAGTTTATAAAATACTATTGAAATACTCTACGTTAATAGTTCTTATCGATTTATCTCACAATTTCAGTTTACAAACTCTTAAGAAGACCGTAAACAAAGCAAACTTTAAGAACACAACAAAATATATTTGACAAAACAAGAAGCTTAGCCAAAAAGACCGAAAAGTTAACAGTTCGGTTCAACATGTCCAGGATTGGTCAGGGTTGGCTAAGAACTGACCATACGGGTGCTACTGTGAAACTACTGAGCCATGGCATATTTCATCATCATCCACAGCCTGACTTCCTCCACTGGCGTGGTACTACCCAGCAGGGCCACCACGTTAGAATCCGCTCATTTATATCTTAAAAGAATGTACGTTACTTTTGAGCTTTTGAGCTTGTGGTTATTCAGGTATCCAAATGTGCTAATTATAATAACATTAGAATTCATTTTACCTATATACAGTGGGTAAAATATTTATACTAAAATACCCTTGCCACACCGCCGGTGTCTGTGTGTATGACAGCTTGATGCCTGACTAACATTTCAAAAGCCGACATTGGATAATACAACATAAATCCTTCTATTAATATTATACACACAGAGTAGTAGAGTTCTAATGTTAGAGCCCGTTAAGAAACTTTTGATTTACGTCGAACGGCACTAATTTATTGATACCTATGGTATTGCAAGCGTTCACCTTACCGCCAGCTGGGTGATTGCGTATCTTGGTTGCTATCCGATTTCAACTAGTGAATTGTCAGTAATCTGTCATATTTTAAACAAATATGACAGTTTTTTTAGATTGAAACCAAGTGAAATTTATTTCAACTGAATTACACAATCACCCTTCAGGTAGGTCCTAAACTTGTTTACTATCTAAATTGAAAAAAAACTACGCAATAAAATATGCTATTAATTATCTCATTGCTAGAACTGGCATACTCTCGAGCGAGAAAGTTTGAAGCTAATAATAACGTGGACCTGGTGCCTTACTCTTGAATCCAATCCTAATTTCTATTTAGAGCTGTGTATTTTTTGTACTCTTGAAAACAAGGGTGTAATTGGCGCTAGGTTTGCTGTCAAAAGTACGAAATGTCATATTCCAATACTTGTCCAATACCGATCGCGTTCAAGAGTAGGGCCCCTGGACCTACTACGTATTTGTGGATATTATCATGTCTTTTTAATTATGAGTTCTTAACCATGCTAGATTCCTCAGGACGTTTTCCTTATTTTTCAAGTGCATTATAACTTTTGGTTACAAAACCTTAATTGCGCAACTAGTTTCGAAACAACGATCATAACATAGAATTTGCACATGAGACCTAATCACTCTCGCATTAGAGTAAGTGTCTCTGTAGTTACCTTTTACCTTACCTTAGTTCCTTAGTAGTTACCTTACAAGGCTGTCATGATGATGATGAAACTGCGAAGCTGTTTGTGTTGTAGAATTTAGTTGTCTAAGTAGCTCCTATAAGGGAGGTCCTGGCACCTAGCCAATGGGCATGAATCATAGCATCCAGCGCAAACCGCCGCCATTTGTCAGCGAGGCCGCGCTTGAGACGAGTGTTTTTGGTTATCACCACTACATTAGCACTGGTTACTTGTTGTGTGAAAATATTGACGAGATCGTTAGCATCATTTGTTGATTCGATTTTATTAATTGTATAATTTTATTAGCACTGGTCACTCGTGTGAAGACATTGACGAGTTTGTTAGTAATTTATCGTTTATTTTTTATAAACAAAATTAAATTAAAATTAGTGCATAATTATAATAAAAAGTGTTTTATATTTAGTTAAACAAAATACCAACTAAAACAGTTGAGCCATCTAAAGATCGTTACAAACGATCTATAGATGGGTAGTCGGAAAAATCTTAGATAAGTAGAATAATATAATTAGTGTAACGCTAAACCTTATAGAACGATTTTACATAATATTTAGAAAGTTAGGTTCTTTAGCAAAAAATGTCAAGCCCTTGTAATAACGAGAATTCGTCGAATTCATTGTCGAAGGTTTGTTTGAACTACCTCGTAATCAATTATTACTGTGAAGTAGGTTAACTTACTCAAAGTAATGAACAGATAAAAACTTGGCACGGCAAAGATAAATTAGGAAATACCAGTAAATAAAGAAGATTTTAGCCTGAAGTTCTGAAATAGCGTGGCAAGCTTCTTCATAAAATTCGGTTTCAGTCAACGACTTTACGATATAAAGGGGCGAACTTCAGAAATAGATTTTTATTTTTGAACTTTTAAGGGTTTTGGGTTTAAGATTTTAGTCGGAAACTTGTATAATAAAGAGTGAAATTGAATTCGACTGAAATTGTGTTTACGTTTGCGAGTTGGTTCGCACGGAATGTTGCTGTAGATTCAACCCGTTTCTATAGCATATTGCATGTAATTTTGGATCGGCAAGGTATATAAAATATGCCCTTTTTTAGCATAAGTATAAGCTTAACTAATCTTTGCTCTGTTTGAAAATGGTTGAATTAATAAACGAATTCCGTGAAAAGTTAAAGTGTTCCTACTGTTTTATTTCACACACAGTTTTCGCCATGTATCTTGCACAATTTGAATACCCTTGTACTAAAGTGACAACCAAGCGCAGGGCCCACTTGATGGTATACGGCTACCGTAGCCTATGTACGCTTACAACATCAGAGATATTACTTGCGCGTTGCCACCTTGAGACGTAGATCTAAAGTCTCATGTGTCTGTAATTTTACCGGAAACCATACCCTTCGAACCGGAACACAGCAATGCGAGCATTACTGCTTGGTGGCAGAAACCTGGACGAGTTCTATCACAAAGAACTCTACTACTCTTATACGAGTATCAAGGACGTGCAGCTTTGAGATACTATGGCAAATATTTGTATTGTTCCGTTCCTGAAAAGTAAAAAACCCCATATCCCTTGTAGCGCTAACCCAACTATAGTGGGTCGTTTTAAAAAGCTCAAATGCCACGCGCATCCGCCTTTGGTATTAAAAAAATGCCATAAAATCGAAACAAAAATCAACAAACGTACTAACATTCGCATTGCTAGATTTTTTTTGAATCCCATCACTATTTACCTGGTGGTAGGACTCTTCAGCAAGAGTCCGTCTTGGTGGGTACCACCGCAGTGTCAGATATTCTACCTCCAAGCAGTATTGTGCAAGCATTACTGTGTTTAAGTTTTAGGGGCACTGTAGCAAGTGAAATTACTGGGCGAAAGAGACCTAACAACAATGTCTCGGGGTGATAAGCGCAGTGCAGTGCCACTCAAACAGTTAAAAACTTTAAGCTTTGAGTGGCACGGCATCTGTAATAGTCAGGCATGGTGCTTAACATCAGGGGGGCGCCTTGATTGTCCTGTCAATTGCTGAAAAAAAAAAAGAAAAAAAAAACATACGTAATATAAAAAGCGGGAGGACCCATTTTGTATTAGATATGACTAAAGAAACTCGATCTTTGATCTGGATCAATATATAAGGTAATGACAGCAACAATTACTTCAAAGTGAGTCTTTTGATTATTATATTTTATCTTCTGTGGTTTTACTCAGGTTAGAGGATTTTAAACAAAGCGAAAAGCTAACCAGGCAGCGTAGAACTATATCTGTTTGATATTTCTAACGGAATTCTAAGAATGAGAAGGTCGTTAAGGGTCTAAGGAAATTGGTGATAAATATTCTAATAAAATCACTGGTAGGAGTTTTGAGAGTTTGAAACCTTTGAAGGAAGTTAGGAGTCTGACCGGAATCCTTCTCAAACTTATGGATTACATAATCGCAGCTATTTCGATTAACTTAATCGTTTTCGGTAAGTATTTTAGAATTTATTAGTCCTTTTTACAAACTAGTTACAGGCAGCGGCTTCACTTATGCGCTACCGGGAATAATTATGCTATTATTATTATGACAGCTCTATAATGTTACTTGATGTTTCATAAGCCGGGGTATCCATACATTTACAGAATACGTCCCGACACACTGCGCTTTAGTAATATAATTCTAACCATACAAAATATATGGATACGATATGCTTGTGACGCGTCACGACACGCCACGACAGAATTATGTAAACGCGGCTTTAGATGAGTGAATCGAATGCAAATCCATCTACAGCAAGTGTCACATCAAGATAACCAGGGCGTCATAATCGCATCAGCGGCAAAGCTCTTTTTCTCTTTGATTAAAAAAACGTCAAGATAACTCACACATGGAAGCTTTTCTGTAGGCTTTGGCATAAGTTCGAAAGAACAATAAGTTACTTGCACTAGAAAGTTATAAGATCAAAGATCTATTACATACGGTATGACCCTTAGATTTATTGCATTATCCTGTCACGCCTCAATAAGTTTGGTGCTTGGCTGAACGAGACCCGATTCTTGCCACGTTCTGGCCGCACACGGGCTACGTGTGAGCAATTAGTTGCTTTACTTGACAACACGCCAACCAAAATTTCCAAGCTTTGGGTCAAAATTTCATCCTATCCATACCATGGAACAATCACTCCGCAATCTATAGAAGACAGTCAGAGTGTATGAAACTTCTTGATAGCTACTTTGTGCTTTGTTTTTCGCTTGCATTTTGTTTGACACCGAAGTCCAAAATTATGCACTTGTGCATAACTTCAGAGCCGTAATGTTTGTAAACATTTTCATGGTAGCCAGCATGGAGCGAGGCGACAGTAGAGAGGGAAAAGTGGCGCCATACCACAGCCATACTAAAGCTTTAAGAACAAAGTCAACAGCGCTTGCTTGTTTGTTCCAGGTCTGGGTGTGGGTACCATAAGCCTGTAGCTTAAAAAAAAACTAACAAACCGCCCACAATGATCACAAGACAAGTGCGTGGTTGAATTTAAAAAGGATGAAGTTCCAAAAAAAAATTTCAAGTAACTTTGAGTGCTTTTATTTAGTACTCGAACAACGAGATGGTTGCATTGTGATTTGTGCGGTGATTTATAGTATCTAACCAATAATTAGCGCGAACGACTATCTCCCCTACAAAAGTCAATCCAATGTGCGGCTAGCCTTCAGGGTGCGTTGCCGAAGAGACACGAACGTCCGAAGTTCGGGCAAACGAAGATGTGACGACCAAAAAGCTCAGTCGCGTTCAACTCGCTCCCAGTGGCGGTCGTATCGCGTCGTCCCTTAAAATTAAGTTTCGTTACGAAAATAGCTCGTGCAGTGGTAAACAGTGCAGTGACAAATTTATTTGTGTGACTCAATTTGATTGACTACCAACTGAAAGGATTTGAAACAGTGAGTATTTTCAGCGTGAATAATTTAAATAGGACTTATGTTTTTACAGTTCTATAAAAGCTCTCTAGGGTACGGAGAAGGGATTACGTTTATTGAAAGTTATTTTTGGAGTTCGTTTTGTGCTTACATCATTCATTATTTTTAAGGATGACATACTAAAGAGCCTTTAAAAATTGTGAAGGCATTTAATTGTATCTATATAGAACTTTTATTCTTAGCGCTTTTTAATTGGCTTTCTGATGAAATTAATTTGATCTTCAGGGGTAGTGATAAATATTAACCATCTGACCAACTTTACCCTACTCTACCTATCTACCCGTATCTCGTAATAACCCATAATCCTTATCAAATATAACTACCTATTACCAACCTCTGTCTTACGTAGTATTCCTCTGGTTTCATAAAGCAACAACAGTATTTGCTTAATTGCGTTTGCAGCAATATGGCTTCAGAATAGAAATATAGGTCAAACCAAACTAAAAATATATTGATAAAGATTATAGTTAGACCCGGTGTGCAACGCAAAAAATATACAACGCAACCAATCATCACTGGCCTTTACATCTATTACAGATTTTTGAAATTAAAGAAATTGACAGCATTGAAAAAATTTTTAGTCTTCCTATAATTGATGGTAACAATATGTCATAATTCGACTAGTTAAATCTTTGGTCTAATTAAGCTAAAAATAAATGATTCCGGGACCGGGTAGTCAACGTAACAAAATGTTCAACGGCTGGAATGTGCAGGTGTCAAAATCTCTATACATAAAAACAGAAAAAAAAAATTTTGCATACAACTTTTTGAGCTCAATGAAAAATTTAAATGTTAGTTGAAATTTTAGTGCACAATAATTTTCGATTGTAATTATAAGTTTATTATTTCTGACTTAATCTAACTTAACTTTAACTTTGTGTCAATATACTTGACGACCAATGTGGCGCGGCGTGCGAAGGTCCGCCTGCAACCCGGAGGTTGCGGGTTAGATTCCCGCCACGAGACAAATATTTGTACGATCTGCAAATATTTGTTCCAGGTGTTCTGAAAATATTCTATGTATTTTAAAAATTATCTATCTATGCATTGTGTATTAGGTGCCTATATCATTCATCTAGTACCCATAACACAAGCACTGCTTAGCTTGGGGCTAGATAATGCTGTGTGGATTCCAGCATTATGTATTTATTTATATAAAAAAATATTGTGATTTAGATAATATACAATTATTGTTTACTATAATAGTAGAATTACGAAAACAAAAACGGAGGTATTCAGCTACGATTGGTTGCAATATTTGTGAGTAAAATTTCCATTGCTTTTAGTTAGAGCTCCATCACGAAAAACTCGACGAACTTTTAATCAAATTGGTTGACCGAAAAACCAGGCTCAAACCAGCTAGTAATTCTCGTGGTACGCAGAGGCATAAAAGTAAATAAGCTCATTGTACATGCAAATCGTTATAAAAATATTCATGAAAATTCGGCGATCAAAGGCATTCTCATGAACACCAAGGTCAGGGCCGACGCTCATACGTCTTCGCTAATGGAAGCTACTTGCTGTGCTTCGACACGGCACTTTACATGAGCGCGGAATCATTGGTATTTTTTATCAGATTTAAAAATGGAGGATGTTGGATTCGATTGTATGGTTTTTTTGTTTTTTTGGTTTGGTTTCTTCAATTTTAAATAGATTTTGATGATTTGTTTTTTTTTTGTTTGATAGCTGTAATCTTTAAGAGTGTAATCTTTGCCATATAAATTTTATCGAAATTAATTAAATACAAATATTTTATTTGGTGTATAAACACATGGGAAATAAAAACGATAGAACGTTGACAGCTGCATAAGTTAAAAAACTGTCTAGCAGTTACAGCGCCCGACAAATACTTTGAAAAGATCGTAAAAACATGTCAATAACTGCATCCTTTGGTATTTCAACAACCAATCACAACATTTTTTACAGCGTATAGTCGGTTTTTGTTAATTTTTAAAATCGATGACCTGACTTTTCAGTACCTTTTTCACTTGCGCAAAAAGGTCGTACATGTCACTCGCGCCGTGTCTTATCACCGTGATATACTGGGTAAAACTAGAAGGGAAAATATAAAGGATTTTGTTAGTCGGTGATCCCATTTTGTAAAATAGGTGTTATGAACCAAATATCGTTACGGGTTTTCTAGGAAAAACGGTTTAAGGTTTTTCGGAATACCGTACAGCCAACCATTTGAAAACCATCGCAGTGACATCGTTAGTCAGAAATCTAACGGGATCGTGATTGCAGCGACGTGACGCAGCAATGTGACGTGACATGACGCGGCGACGTCACCTGCTGCTGTGTAGTCGGCTATGGAATCTACCTTTACAGCTCATTGATCGATCAGACCTTTTACTGCGTTGCATGTTAAGTAAAAAATCTAAACTTCGGCATGCTAACACATGGATTATTCTCATCTGTCACCTAATTTTAACCCCCTTAAGGTGACAGATTGCACAAAAAAGTTTTTGCAATAAGACATATCAGACAGATCGCACTTTTATTTTTCAAAAAGTGCTATTTGTCTTGCGTATTTTCTTTAAAAATCTCGAGTAAATCGATCACGTATATCTGGTCAATTATTATTATCATTTTTGGAAATCGCGTAATAATAAAATATTTGAGCACGCGAGCCCCTTAGCGGCTATTGGGGGGTCATTGACACGCGCAGGTCATTGAAGCGCGTGTCATTGACATGCTCCACGCGCTCCCCTTTCGATTTTCAACAAGGATATATAATAATTGACCAGAAAAACGTAATCGTTTTACTTGAGATTTTTCAGACAAAATGTAAAAAAAAAGAACATGTATTTATTTTTTTGCGTGTGGAACATATTCCTTGAATATTGCGCACTAATAATAAAAAAAGACCCTATACAACACAACAACGCTATTTATCTTAGTTATTTTATTTCTCAAAGCCCCTGAGCCTTACCTATAGTTCATAATCATGCTATCCTAAGCTGTTTAAGAACCTACGGGCCTTCAAAATGTGAGGGTATAAAAGGTTATCCCCTAAGACCTTGATGGTGAAACGTGTAGGCATCGCTAAAATGCCCACCTGTTTGTTCTCAAAGAAACCCCGGGAGAACCGAGAAACCTAACATTAATGCTGTTAAAAATGTTTGCCGAAATCGACGGATGTGTAAAACGAAATGGGTTTTTGTGTAAAATACTAGCTACCGCTTGCGGCTGCGTTCAAGAACTATACTTAAATATAGTTCTTGATCATTCATCACAGAACTATACTTAAATATAGTTCTGTGGTATACATGGTTATTTTTCCCGTAGTCGCACAAGATATTGAATTTATCTCTTATATAAAAGTACTAGCAGACCTGCACGGGTGCTTATAACCTTCTTCTTGAATCACTCTATTATATAAAAAACTGCATCAAATCCGTTGCGTAGGTTTAAAGATCTGAACATGCATAGGGACAGACACAGGCAAATGACTTTGTTTTATACTATGTAGTGAAGAGAGCTGGTGGTCTAGTGGTAGTGACCCGCTTTCCGATAAGTTGCCTAGTCGTGCACAAATTAAATTTTGTATTCGAAATGCCTGTGCTCTCATACGGTGAAGGAAATCATCGTGAGCAAACCGGCATTGTCCAAAAAACAAAAAAAAAGTGCCATCTTCCAATCCGCATTGGGTCTGCGTGGTTAATTAATATCCTAACATTCTTGCTCAAGAGTAGGCCAATATCCCAGCTGTGGGAACATTAAAAAGCTGTCATGATGATAATGATGTAGGGTATGTTATGTAACTCTCCCTTAAACACAAAGTACTCGTACTTACATTTCAGCGTTTTG
Source organism: Colostygia pectinataria (assembly GCA_951394395.1). Classification (NCBI taxonomy): domain Eukaryota; kingdom Metazoa; phylum Arthropoda; class Insecta; order Lepidoptera; family Geometridae; genus Colostygia; species Colostygia pectinataria. The sequence continues at coordinate 11,213,700 of OX596353.1, read as the reverse complement.
TTTTTGCTCCATTTCGCACTCACTCAACCACTTGAGAGTTGAGGATGTCAATACGTGGAGTGACGCGTTGACGCTTGTGCGAGCTGACGTCAACACGTCATTTAGATCTTCACACTTTGTAATAAGATGAGATATATGCAGTACCCATGTAGCTTGGTTGCCTGGAAGAAATTGCTTTAAACGATAAGGCCGCCCACTGTACTATATGAGCTATGTTTAAATTTATTTTGTTATTTACGTGTACAATATAGTATTAATCTATCTATCTATCTATCTAGCATTAGTATGAATTTTCATACATTTATTCGATAACGATTTACAAATCGTATATTTAAGTAAACTTAAATAAACACAGCGTAAAATAGATCAATTGAAACAAACTTTGACTATATAATAATACTTGGAAACTAAAAATAGAGACAATACATTAAAAGTTCTCTCCATCCAAAGGTTGTCTGGAAGAAATCGCTGCTAAGCGATAAAGCCACCCAGTGTACCTATTTTGTAAAATTTTATTATATAAGTTTATGGTTTGGTGTACAAATACAATAAAGTATTTTCAATTATGAATTCATTCATTCATTCCACTGAATGAAGACACATTCTGCTTAATCAGCACAGTTTGAACTAGTCAAGTTTTTTTTGCAGCGTCTTTTTACTATGTAGTACGTAAAATTAACTATCAAAACCCCATATCAATTACGTTTACGATACGTCAAACAGATATGATCAGTCTCCAGTTCTGGAATACAAGCTGTAGAGTGCTCTATTATTGCTATTCCCAGAGGCAAGTGATCCGTGGGACTGGGAACTACCAGCTACAACTGATACTGTGAGAAACTAACAGTGAATAATAACAAATGACATGACAATCACTCGGGAATCAAAGATGCAATAAGATATTTACATTATAATGGAAGACGATTCGTGTTTTTTTATCGTATCGTCATTTAACGAGTCGTGATATTTTTGATGGAGGAAATAATAGTGGAAAATTGCTTTACGGAAACAGAGACATTAACAATAATCAATTAAAAATAATTTGTTTATATATTATTCTCAAAGTACAGCAAAAAAAACCCAGACGGATCCCGTGTCAATGAGCCGAAGAGCTCGACAAAGCGTTACTTTCGGCTGCATAGTTTTAACACTACCGTATAAACATTTTGACAATTTATTTTATTTTATTTTTATTTTATTACACTGGGGCTAAAAAAAATTAAACAAATACCATAACATTCGCATACCATGCATTCGAGCAATACGTTTAATGCAAGTGACCTACGTATTGTACTACGTTTTTTTGGTAAGTTGGGTTCTGTAAATGAAAAACAAGTTTTGCAAACTCTTGTGAAAAGAGTTCAAAAAAACTCTTAAAGTAAGCAAGTAAGCTGAATAAAAACTCTTTTAAAAGTTTGCAGAACTCAGGCAAATTTCTCTGATTATTGTTATAACTCCGTAACAATAGCAAACGATTTTTGCTACAAAACCTATAAGTAGTATTAAAACAAAGAAAATTGGCATCGACCGTGGAATAGAGAGACAAACAAAGGAAATTCTCAGAGTCATAAATCCTAGCACAAGCATGATAGTATGAACATTCGGCTACGTTGTAGCTCTGCTTTAAGAAAATTTATTAGTTCATAGAGCGCCAAATAAAACTTTTGCGGTTCCTGTGTTTCCCGACTAAAATCTGAATGTCTTTAAATCACGAGAGAGTGGGTTTTTATTCTAAACAAGCGTGTTTTGTAGACAACATCATCGCTTCTTCTTCTCTGTGTTGTTGACGTGCGACATCATCTGAGATGAATGGGCAAAAAACAATCTATTTAGAATGAGTTTTTTTGTAAAAGAATTTATTGTATAACGGAACTCGACTAAGTTCACAAAAGCTAACGACGACTCAAACAATGAATGCTTCATGTATTTTAAAATTTTAAATAAGTATTTGACTAGTATTAGTTTTTTTATACCACCTAAGTGGCAACCAAGCGTACGGCCTACTTGAAAGTAAGCAGTCACCGTAGCCTACGTACGCTTGCAACATCAGAGATATCAATTGCACTTTGCCACCTGAGACGTAGATCTAAAGTCTCATGTGCCTGTAATTGCATACCCATCAAACCGGAACACAGCAATGCGAGCATTACTGCTTGCCGGGGAAATTGGTTTGGTGGTAGTCTTTCCCCGGTTGAGGCGGACAAGCTCTATCACAGAGAACTCCACTACTTGAGTGTAACGAAAGCGTAATTGCATTTCTTCATCTTTCGTAAAAGTAGACCCTCTACCTACAACCTATTTGCGTTATTACTCTGTGAAACCAGATTTTTTTGTTCAGTGAACTAAATTCATGCTACATGCTTTTATTTCCGGTAAAATTCCCTTAACATCGTTGGGATTGAGGATGTTCCGCTTTGGAGTAAGTTATCTTCGTATTTTGGAAATCGGTCAGGGATTTTCCCTTCATATAGCTAAAGGAAAACCAAACGATACAATTTTCTTTATTTATGTAACCGTGGTAAATGAAGCATTTACTTTCAACGAACTTGCGAAAATAAAGATAGTAGATAGATAATAACTGGTTAGGTACATTTATGTAACATAAGGTCACAGGGTTAGTGTCAAAATTTCCTCTATAGCTTCAAGCTCATCCTAAAGGTGATTTTGATAAAAAAACAGATGAGAAATCTCTAGTACCTACTACTCCGCTTAACCTTTAAACCAATGAGGTTAAACCTCAGAAGAAAAATAACGACGTGTTTCATCCCTCCACGGGCCATCATCAGGACCATCGACTTGTAGACGTATTGCTGTGTTGCAGGGGGCTGAACAAATCTAGATTAAATTTAGCACAGAGATATAGATTATAATCTGAAATAGAGATTTGTTTTAATTCTCATATTACATAACACATCAAAATGTCGTCGCGAACAAAGTCAAACCACACAACAAAGTCAAACAATTGTTACATAAAACAATATACAAGAATAACAATGTAATAATGTATTATGAAACATGTTTATTAAATTTTCAAAAAGCCAACGTGCTTACATATCAAAAATCTGGCATCAAAGTGCCGAAGCTATTTCTTTAGCATTTCTATAGCTCAAACGAAAAACTTCAAAGAGACGGATTGGGGTACAATACCTATCCATGGTTGGGGAGTTGTAGGTAGGTACAGCACGACCCAACATAGAAGTCACAGTAGTAGGTATAATGTTGTAAAAATACTGTTGTCGCCATTTAACAGATGTTAAATGAACGCGTCTAATGAAACAGTACAACGTGTTCTTTAGACGTAAACACAAGTAACACACAAGTAAACACAGTAATTTTTGCAAACTACAGTATTGAAGGTAAAATATCTGGCACTGCGGCACGAACAAAGAGACAAAGATAAAAAAAAACTTAACCTAATAAACAGACGGAGTAAATAAATAAACAGAGAAGCGAAATAAGTAACCTGTAAATCACATGAACCACACCACGTAAGACTCTCAGGAAGACGTCTGAGTTATTTGGTTTCCTTCATCTACACTAATATTATAGAAGATTTGTATTTTTGTAATAAATAAACAGCAAATGTTTGTGTGGTATCTTCCTATCATCGTCGCCAATTGTGGTATCTTAATGATAAGACCGTAATAGATTAAATACGTTTAATTCACTATCTGAACCTACCACACTGTACACGAGGAAATTTAAAGAGACTGCAAGGATGAGTAATCGGAAGCCACTCAAATGCGTTCAATATACCACAGTTTTTTTTTATACCATTAAAGTGGCAACCAAGCGTACGGCCCACTTGATGGTCAACGGTTACCGTAGTCTATGTACGCATGCAACATCATAGATCACTTGCGTGTAGCCTGAGACGTTAGACGGAAAGTCTCATGTACCTGTAATTTCACTGGAAACCATACCCTTCGAACCGGAACACAGCAATGCGAGCATTACTGCCTTGCGGTAGAAATAGGTATGGTGATAGTCCTTCCCCGGACGAGCTCTATCACAAGGAACTCTACTACACTTAAGTTGGTTTATAGTTGTTCATGTAACTTCTATTCTGTATCGTACTGCGAAATCTTTATACAGGATTGGGATCGTGATTTTGTACCTACAGTGTTGCGTAGTATCATTCAATTTGTGTAATGGCTGGCATATTAAATATTGGGATCTTCATAAAAATAGTTATTTTATCAATAAGCAAAGAATGTTCTGTTTTTATTTACTAAAAGAAAACTTTTAGAATTATCGTGCCGTATATAAGTAATGAAATTCGTACAAAAATGTTTTGAAGTAACGTTTCACAGGAACACCGAACAGATATTAGTATAATGTACACAGAATGGCCACTCCCTATCTCCCACCGGTTTTACTTACTCCAGTCCAGTCTCGAGTTTGCCGGCACCACACGGCACCTTTCGCCGGCACTGAAGCTAAAGGCTGTTAGGCACGCGTTTACTTTTATTGGTCCAAGCGCGCGCATGCCAGCGCGAGCGAAAGTTTGCGTTCTCGCTCTTGCTACACGGAAAAAAAAATCTTGTTACATTAACCAAAATATCGCACGATCAACTAGAATGTCTTGCTTACGAAATACGTATTGAAATAATTATGAATAAAATATGATGTGCTGTACTGTAGTAACTAACTAGACCTTTATACAGATTACCGATTAGAATACTTAGGGTGCCTTTGTTGATGTATTATTTATATTTGTGGTTAATAAAATATTTGTATTTGTATTTGTATATGTAACTTTAGTATAAAAATATGTTACTTTAATAAGTAACCAGTGGTATGGCACAAATGCACACACACAAGGCTATGGAATCATATACACAATATACCATTAGATATAGGTATATCGACTTTTGCTTGACTCAAATTTCATCAATAACGAAATGGGTTTGTAATTAGGCAGAAAGTTTCCGTCAGCGCGATCAAAAAGGCGACGTTTTACACTATGACATAATTCCTGCTTAACTAGAATGAAATCGTTTGCATTACAATATGATAAGTTTTTTATACAATGATTTTAGTTACTTCAAACAGATTCTGGTTTCCTTAACACATTTAATTTTAACTTAGCGTTCTGGTTGTATTGTAGAAAATTATTTTTTTCCGTGTATAATTGGACGAGGACAACTATGACACTTACACATACAACAGCTCCGTTTACGTAGACAAACTATGCGTGTGGTGATTGCGACGTGTTTGCTTCATACATATTATTGAGAGTGTCCGGGGTATGACAGGAGTAAAATGTTTTAGATACAGACTTTCAAGCAACAATTTTTAGACGTTACGTGTGTGACTAATGACATTTGAAGAAGCCACTGTCGTTGTAGAATGAGAATTTCATTTACCATATTTTTTTTTGTTTTTTTTTACCTGGTGGTAGGACTCTTCAGCAAGAGCCCGTCTTGGTGGGTACCACCACAGTGTCAGATATTCTACACCCAAGCAGTAGTGTGCAAGCATTACTGTGTTTAGGTTTGAAGGGCACTGTAGCGAGTGAAATTACTGGATAAGCGTAGTGCATGCAAACACTTAAAACTGTAAGCTTTGGGTGGCACTCCACCTGTAATAGTCAGGCGTGCTTAACATCAGGTTGGAGCCTTGATTGTCTTGTCATTTGCTGACATAAAAAAAAAAACTATCCTGTCCCACTGCTAGGCAAGGATCTTCCCCAAAGTCTTCAACGCGTCTCCATCCATGACAGTCTCCCACAACTCGCATTCGAAGGTATCCAGATTGTCTCGCCAAGGCTTTTTCGACCGTTTACCTTTACCATCAGGGTGTTCTAAGTCTATATCTCTATGTTTGATAGAAACTCAGAACACCCGGAACAAATATTTGCAGATCGTACAAACATTTTTTCTAAGGCGGGAATCGAAACCGCAAACACCTGCGTCGCAAGCAGTTCTTCGCCCGCCGCGCCACATCCGTCCTCATCCGAACGAACGAACCGAGAGGAGGACGAGAGGGATGAGGGGGCACTTGTCACCTATGCATGCGTTGAGAAGTAGATAAAAAGTCTTGCGTGCTAGTAATTTCACCGGGCACCATACACCCTTCGAACCGGAACTAAGGAATGCAAGCATTACTTTTTTTTTTGACAAAGGCTGTGTTTATGGATACTAGATGACTGATATATACTTAATACAATGCAATACATAGATAGATATTTTTTTTGTTATATATATTATATATAGAAAATACCCAGAGCACCCGGGACAAATAATTGTAGATCGTACAAACATTTGACCCGAGGCGGGAATCGAACCCGCAACCTCCGCGTCGCAGGCGGACCTGCGCCTGCTGCGCCACATCTGTCGTCAAATTTTTAATAATCAAAATATACTGCTTGGCAAAATGGCACGGTGCTTCATAACACAAGTTCTACAACAAAAAACTAAAACATCATACTTGTACATTGCTGTATTATTATTATAATTAGGTAATACATTAAAATATTAATTAACAGGAAATTGAACACGTTTTATGCTCAAATGCCAAAATAGTTTTACATTAGATAGTGTTAATATGATTTATTTCACATTTAAATATTATTTAGTTTTCTTCAAAGCGTAATCAAAAACTCGAGCATGACATGCTGCTGAATTTATAATCAAAGAGAATGCATTTTCCTTTATGAAAAATATGCGATAGCTTTGAGCCGCATTACACAGTTCCCGTTTTAGTTTATGGTGTACCTACGTAAGCCTTATAAGTGCAATTTACACGCGGCGACTTAGCACCTTTTTTCGAAGAGCACCAAATATCCAACAGATGGAATACATTAATACTTTATTTTTGTAAACAAACATGCATTATAGCAAACATGTTTAGCACACAGATGTTTGTTCTGGGTGGGAATCGAACCCACAAAAATATACTACAATATACACTGAGAGACAATTAAGCCGTTGGGCATTTAAAATGTAATTTTCATTCAGAATTTTAAGTCGCTGCAAAAATAGCTGGTTGTAAAGTATACCTTTAGTTTCAGCTCTAAGCCTCACTTATTAGAGATAGTTTACCTAGTTTATTGAGTGAATTTTGAAGCTGTTTCAACATAAACTATTACTCTGGAGTTAGCGAGTAATCGCTTTTCTTTGAGCTGGAGTTTTGTTATTATGCTGCATTTAGGTAACTTTAAAGTATTTGGTGAGTCTCATTCCATCATCATTTCATTTCATACAAAATACTGTTATTTTCTTAGCATTTTTAACATTTATGGTACTAAGTAGTAAAAATTTGTACGTCATGACAAATGGCTGAATGTGTTTAGCACCTATGTTTATACATAACAACTGTATCATCTACCATATTCACTGCAAATAAATATCTTTATCTTTATCTTTATACACGCTTTTGTTTGCACCGTATCTGAAAAAAACAAGTAATATAAAAAATAAAACAATCTAATTTTCCATGTTGAAGATATCATTCGAAATATCAATCAAAAGTACCAGTGAGAAAAGGAAAATAGTACCAATAGGAAAATGGTACCAGTGGAAAAATGGTATATAACAGTGGAAAAAAGGTACCAGTGGGAAATAATACAGCCAGTCAGCCAGCCAGTTAACCATTAGCCATTATTATTATTGTATTTTTTTGTTTGAAAACAGTATGTGCGCAATGCCACTGCTCTTGTGCCATCCACCAATCCGCATTGGGTCCGCTTGTTGGATTAAGACTAAATCTTTTTTGCCAGAGAGTAGGCCATTGTCCCAGCAGTGGAAACAGAAGGCTGTCATGATGAAAGATACAAGCGTGTCAGAGCAAAGCTGACATTGGTCGCGTACTGGTAGTCGCGCGTAGTAATATACATTTTTATTATGCACCCAATCATTTAAATCGCCGCTAAGAGCCCTATCCTTGATAATCCTTAAATTTTCTTGTAGCCCGTGAAGTTTCGAAGACTATTGTGGCTCGTGTGTTGAAGATATTTTAACGAAAATAAAAACATATAAAAGCTTTATCCCTTAAAATTTAAGCCAACAGAACAAATATTAATTAACTCAAGACACAACTGATTAAAAAAATAATTAGTAACGCACGTTTCGTAAAATGAGCTATTCCAGTCAACTATCGACCATGTTTTCTATGAAATAACAAAGTCTAACATGTTTCCAAAAATGCAATTATAATAATCACAGTTTTAAAATTTAAGTGTACAGAGAAAAATACAGCATGTTAGTTCAGTATTTTTGAAAAAAGACGGTATAAAAAACGCGTACTTTTCCCAATTTTACGCTTGTTATTTCTGCTAAAGTAAGAAGTTTACAATAAAAATACACCTACTAAATTAAAGTTTAAGTTTTTATTAAATAAATACAACAAACAAAAAAAGTCTAATAGCATTGACTTTTTTTAATACGATTTTTTTTAAATCACACCTTAGCGCACTTATAATCATATCGATCGAAGCACCGGTTCTCAAACCGCGCAGAGCGCTTATGGAGGGAGGACGTATCGCTCCTCGTCGCGCGCACTATTACTTATACTATATAAAGATATATTCAGGCGAACTTCATGAATTATATCGCTAAATCTTGGAAAGGCCTCCTAACGGTCTGCAAGCTAACAGTCTAACGGCGCGGCGTGCGTGGAATAAATGAAAAATTTAGTCTTATTATGTCACAAATACAAAACTTATTGCAACATCAACGTCATTGCACAGTAAAACAAGCCTTAGTTCAAAATGTTCATGCATAGACATTTATTATTCATATACCTACCTGAATCTGGAAATAGAGAAACAACCGCAATCTACCTGAATCTGGAAATAGAGGAAGTTAAAACAACCGCAAATTTTGGTATCAAAATCAATTAATTAATGTTATAGTACCTAGCTAGTGTCACCGCAGCTGCTTAATATCTAAATAAGCTAAAATAGCTATAACAGCATGAAACTTAGCTTTCTGAAAACGACAGCCGTTCTATGACGGCAGTTATTATTTATAAGATACTTACCCCAAAACATTGAAAAAAAAATCATGTCAGCAACATTGAATTTTTCGTCAAATCGTTTATATTGATAAATTCAGTTCATGACGCACTCGTAGCTTAGTAAGACGTATAATGCAAATCAACCTGTGGTATGTTTTTATAATGTACGTACATCAGTTAAAATCATCTGTTAGGCCTTTAATAATAAAAATAATAAGTAAGGCCTATAAGCGACAAAAACTCTATGTATAGAGTTCGTCTCTTGCCTAAACAGAGGACTGGTCACACCGCCTGCGTGCGCTTATAGTGACGTTGCAATGTATAAATAAAACAGTTTGTGACATGGCACACCGCTTGCGTAACAGCTCTCAACGCGAACACGCGCGTGGCTACGTCTAAGTGCTGCATACGCATCCGGTGTGCCGTGGCTATTAATCCCAAACCGAAGAAAACAACAATTATGCAATATTTTTGCTGCATTCTTTATCACGGACGTCACTATACCGTCGACAGTTTCTCACAAAACAAAAGCATAACAACCATGCTCACTTTTTGAAATGGGAACGCTGTCTGAGTGGCGACATTCGCTTTATTAAACCGCGGAGCTAAGCCAAGAGCGGAAAGAGCAAAGCAACCTGGCGTAATGGAAACGCGAAGTGGCATGGCACAGTAATACAGCGGTTTTATTGCTTACCCCCACTGGATTAACTTTTCCTCGTCTTCTTTAATATTACTGAGACTAACTGTCTAGGTATTGCTTCGAAGAATATATTACCTGTGGCTATGAATAAAATAATAAAAGCACAGGTGATCTTGACAACACAAGATTCAGAAACAGGTATTCCATCTTCAAGTAGTACGCAAGCATTACTGTGTTTAAGTTTTAAGGGTACTAATTAGCAAGTGAAATTACTGGGCAAAAAATACTTAACAACTGCCGCCAAGTGACACAAATGGCAATAAAAGTTTTCTTTCTTTTAACATTTTACAGGTAATTTTCATTATTGTCAACTTTAGGAGCTGAAGTAAAACATCGTAAGAAACCCGGCATGTCCAATACTAAAAATTTTAAGAGGCATGTGCCATCCACCAATCCGCACGCGGTGGATTAAGACCTAATCACTCTCGCTCGAGAGTGATAATGATTGTCAACCCATCTGATCATCATGACAGCCTTTTTATGTTCCCACTACTGGAACACTGACCTACTCTCTAGCGAGAGTGATTGGGTCTTAATCCACCAATGCGGATTGGTGAATGGCATATTCACACACTCTTTTGAATTGTTAGTTCTTGGACATTTTTCTTTACGATGTTTTCGTTCACCGTATTTCACTGGCATTGCGCACGAAAATTTTTCAAATAGAAAAATCCATCGGTGCACGACCGGATAGTCCTAGAGGTAGATAGAAAGTGCTTTTAACCATCTGATTATTATTATTATTATATTATATCAGCCGTTGGTGTCCCACTGCTGGGCAAAGGCCTCCCCATTCCCTCCAGACGTCTCGATCCCGAGCCAAAAACCAAAAAGAAAACCATCTGATATCTTATTAAAATTATTGCCGCATTCTGCATCTTTTAATCTCTGTTGCTCGCATCCGCGTTGGTTTCCGACATTTGTGTTGAATTACGAACTACTGTCACAAGAAAAATAATAGTCATCTTCGTTGTACAGTCACCATCTTTCATTTGTGCCATGTTTCCTATATAAGTTTTAAAACTACCCATTATGCAATGATGTCGAAAGCTCTCCAGGCAGGGACCCTACTCTTCAATGCAATATCAATCACATTTTTTTTTATACCACTAAAGTGGCAACCAAGCGTACGGCTCACTTGATTGGTCAGCCTATGTACGCATGCAACATCATAGATATCACTTGCGTGTTACCACCCTGAGACATTAGATGGAAAGTCTCATGTGCCTGTAATTTCACCGGAAACCATACCCTTCGAACCGGAACACAGCAATGCGAGCATTGCTGCTTGGCGGCAGAAAAAGGTATGGTGATAGTCCTTCCACGGACGAGCTCTATCACAAAGAACTCTACTACTCTTAAATTTCAACTTATTTCTAATTTACATGCTGTAAAAATTTTGAACTCCTGATTCAAATCATTCAACTTGTTTTTCACAACATGAATCATAAAATAATATTATTAGAAATAAGCATGAACGTTGGTTATATCAATTCAGTCTTGCTTTATACATTTCCATCGACAAAGATCAAAAATAATTGTTCCGTCTCCTTTTTTTTCTCTATCTCTTTCTTTTTATCTTCTGTCCCGTCTTCGTTGGATTGGCATGACGAGCAGTTGCTTGTAGTAACATCAGTGCATAATGCATTATCAATATAAGATTGCCAACTTAGATGGTGAAATAGTTGCTCTAATAGTCAGTTTGCTGTACGATATTCAACCTTACAGTGTCCTAAATCAAAGTTCGTGACTGTACAGAAGTTTCACTGCGAGATGACATAACCAAACATAATAAGATCTAGCTATAAAGAACTTACCATTACCACCCTTTGTACTTATTATCTTTTGCTCGCGATATTACTCTCGCTTGAGAGTAATAGTCTCAGAAATGGGAACATTAAAAGGCTGACATTATGATGATGAATTAATTTTTTTTTATATATAACTGAAGAGGCAACCAAGCGTACGGCCCACAAAATGGTAAGCGGTTACCGCAGCCTATGGACGCTTGCAATACCAGAAGTATCACTCGCGAGTTGCCACCTTGAGGCTAAGATCGAAAGCCTCATGTGCCAGTAATTTCACCGGAAACCATACCCTTCACACCGGAACACAACAATGCGAGCATTACTGCTTGGCGGCAGAAATAGGTATGGTGGTAGTCCTTTCCTGGACGAGCTCTATCACAGAGAACTCTACTATTCTTAAAAATATATTAGAAAAAACAAATAACCGATTGAAGTCGGTTTTTGTGTCGGTGTTTGAAAACAAAAATATGTCGATGGATTGTTGAATACGAGAAGATAAAAAGGTAGGTGTTTGAAAAAAAAGGAGACCGTGGTCCCAATCACCTGATAGCATTTTTTGTTCTATATAGCTATAGTTTATTAACACTTTTTATGTTTTTTTCAAAATTACTAAACTATTGACGGAGGAATAAATAAGCACACAAAAAAAACATACAGTCGTATTGATAACCACCCAGCTAAAAAAAGTCACCTGTAGCAAGACAAAATACCTACTGTATATATCAATTTAAATTGACTGCATAACATCCATAACATATGCGGTTATATAAAAGCTTGCATTATGCGGCATTGTACGCTCAACAAAGAGTTTCATATAACCGAACAATATTAAACCGTTGGACGTTCAGTGACTCGATAACCCCCGGTTGTAGCTAATAAAGATTTTATTACCCCGTGTCAAATATAAATAAACTTTTTATTTTAAATAGAACAACTCCATTCATTTTTTTAGTGCTAACATAATTTAATATAAAATAATGATAATAAAAATTAGCGGACTCTCACCGTTTTACTCTCGTTATTTTCCTCGCAATTTTTCCTTATTTTTACTCATCATTTACGAGTAGTCTAGACATTCAAAATTTCAAAACCATAATTAGCAAAATCTGTACAGCTGTTCTTGAGTTTTAGCAAGAATAACAAACAGCAATTTTTATTTATATTATAAGAGAAAACTAGCTGACCCGAGCGGTTTCACTTGCATTATTTTTCTCACCATTTAAACTTTTTCCTTCAAATTTTTTAAGACCAAAATTAGTCAAATCGGTCCAGCCACTCTCAAATTTATCAATTATTTTTATATAGTGTTTAAGAAAAAGATTAAAAGAAATAAGATAAATAATTAATGGACCTGGAAAAAAATATTTCTGATCAAGAAATCATTATAAACCCAGAGTGAGAATTGAACCCGCAACCCGCACTAATCTTCGAAAACTAGTGTAGTGATCTAGCTGTTTTCTCACCAACTTCCAAACCAACAGAAGACTCCTTTGTATTTTTGAAGTACACAGTAGTATTCCGGTATCGTTAATTATGTATGCACTATCTACCCTTTCACTTAAAGGTTAGATGGGTTTTTAAAGGAAAACCATTTGTAAGCTTGTTCCTGAGTTTGTTTTATGTTCAGTTTACTTTGTTTTTTGTTTATTTTTCAGGCTCAATCAAGATTATCTTTTTATTGTTGTCATAAAACTCGATCTCGAAGTCAACATAATTCATTACAATTTTAGAGAACTACCAGTACAGACGTCCTAAACCAACGTACATAATACTCTACTTATCCTCAAACTATAATTAATATTGATGGTGTAGTGACGGTAAACCATTTTGACAAAATGGTTATTTAATGAACTATGACTAAAACATATTTCAACACAAAATCCTCGATTTCAAATAATATCCAACAAAAAAAATGTCCATCCAGAAACTCATTTCAGTTGTCATGGCGAACAATGGAAAACAATTTCTAAAGATTATATTTTCCCTAAGCCCTTAGATTATCCTTTGGTGGTCTTGCACGAGCGATAAGAATTAGATTCTATTTTGGCGAACAACAGAAACTTACGTTGTCAAATTGTCATAACAATAATGGCAATGTCCTCTAAGTAGAACACCTAGTATTCTATCTGATTCATTTTATAAACCAGTATATTTCTACAACCACCGTTGGACATAAATATTATGCTTTTACCATAGAGTGCCAAATTAAAAGATGCAACAACTAATTGGATCGAAAAATGTATTGATGTTCACCGGTATCGAACCGGAGCTTAAGATCAGAATACGGGGTCACTACCACTATATACAACTAGTGCTTATATTCAAAATTTGAAAAAAATTCAAAATTCATTAATTTGTTTGGATGTGGTACATATATTATTATAGATCTTTTATTAAAACAAAAGTGGCTCACACTCCCCATAATCTGGGATACAAATATTATATTTAAATGTTTATTTTTCTTATTTCCAACCCATTTATTATTTATTATAAGCCTCCTACAACTAATTTATGACAATGTTTTCCTAAACTATATTATATTATTAGGTACATACTTAATACATACTTAATCTTACATTTATAATCTTTATTAATACTAAAATATTCTTAATATGAGTAACTTATTCATTTATTTATGTAATTACGTTCCCAAAGGTTTTTTTTTTACAGATGGTTATAATTTTATAGGTAGGTATATATTTATTATTTATTTATTATGGTTATAGGTCATCCCATTGCTAGGCAAAGGCCTAATTTAAATAAAATGTCAAATGAATTATACAATGACAAGAAATAAAAATAAAAACCAATAATTTAAAAATGTCCAATTATACTATATAAAGCTTAATTACCACTCACTCACTGACTCACTGACATGTGAGTTGAGGCACTTGCGCTAGGGGTGGGGTAAAACCGATTACGGATTCGTATAGAGGGTGTTTTGAAACTTTCTAGAAAAATCCCAAAATCCCCATTTTCCCCTCCCTTGAGGGGGTCGTTGTGGGGATTTTCTACTTGCTGTTGGAAAAGTCGCGTTTTTTTTGAGATTCGTGTAGAGGGTGTCCTGATTAGTAGAAATCAATTTTTGAATCCCCCCTAAATCCCCCCGTTTTTTTTTTTTTCGTATTAGCTCCGAAACTATTGAGGGGATTAGAAATTTTTTTCAAGATTCGTGTAGGTTTTTGTCCATGGAAGTACAACTGAATGTCTAATATACTCCAGACCAACTTCGAATCGACCATTTTTTTTTTTTTTTTTTTTTTGGGATTTTTTATCGGATTGAATTTTTTTTTTTTTTTTTTTTTATATTATTGCCCCTGTTATGGAGAGCACTTTTTACCTTCGCGAGCTGCTTGCAGCGAGCGCACCACGCAACCTCTACAGGAGCACACCCCGTTCGCGAGCTGCTTGCAGCGAGCGCATCACGCAACCTCTACAGGAGCACACTCCGGTCGCGAGCTGCTTGCAGCGAGCGCACCACGCAACCTCTACAGGAGCACACCCCGTTCGCGAGCTGCTTGTAGCGAGCGCACCACGCAACCTCTACAGGAGCACACCCCGTTCGCGAGCTGCTTGCAGCGAGCGCACCACGCAACCTCTACAGGAGCACACTCCGTTCGCGAGCTGCTTGCAGCGAGCGCACCACGCTACCTCTACAGAAACTTTAACACCTCGCGAGCTGCTTGCAGCGAGCGCACCACGCGGCCTCTACAGAAACTTAATCCTCTCGCGAGCTGCTTGCAGCGAGCGCACCACGCGGCCTCTATAGGAGCACACTCCGTTCGCGAGCTGCTTGCAGCGAGCGCACCACGCAACCTCTACAGAAACTTAACCCTCTCGCGAGCTGCTTGCAGCGAGCGCACCACGCAACCTCTATAGAAACTTTAACCCCTCGCGAGCTGCTTGCAGCGAGCGCACCACGCGACCTCTATAAGAGCACACTCCGTTCGCGAGCAGCTTGCAGCGAGCGCACCACGCAACCTCTATAGAAACTTTAACCCCTCGCGAGCTGCTTGCAGCGAGCGCACCACGCAACCTCTATAGGAGCACACTCCGTTCGCGAGCTGCTTGCAGCGAGCGCACCGGGCGACCTATATTTTTTATCCGTGCAAGTAATAACCAACTTTTAATTCTTTTTAATTCTATTTATCTTTTTTTTCCTTACATCTTTTGTAGGAGTCCAAATGTAAACATTTTATACCCTTTTTTCAATTTGAAAATATTTCATGTCAATGTCTACGACCCAAACCCACACGCGAGCTGCCTGCAGCTCGCGCACCACAAAAAACTAGTTTGTTTATAAAGCTAATTAATCAGGTAGGTACATACAAACACATATTACCATAGAAGTTCTTTTACATTGTAAAATCTTTTACCTAATAACATCGTCTTAGTTGCCTAATATATTTTTTTTTTATACCACTAAAGTGGCAACCAAGCGTACGGCCCACTTGATGGTCAGCGGTTACCGTAGCCTATGTACGCATGCAACATCATAGATATCACTTGCGTGTTACCACCCTGAGACGTTAGATGGAAAGTCTCAAGTAAATTTACAAAAAAAATATTATTAAAAAAAAATAAAAAAAAAAAATTTTTTTTTAATTAATTATTAAAAAATTATTAGTAAATTTAAAAGAAAATTTATTTAAAGGCAGGTTTTTAATGTTATGTGGCAATGCGTTATACATTTTTCCACACATAGCGTAGCAGTTATTTTGATAGAGTGCTGTCCGCGGAACCCTGAGTAGAACAATTCTGTCATAAAATATTTCTTATAAAATTACTTTACGTGAACAAAACAGCGGGTATTCCACTAGTTGTTCAATAAATCAAATAGCCCGATCGTTAACTGCAATCGTTTATTTGTCACAAAGTTTTCTGCAGCGGGCGACCAGTTTAATAAATGGAGTCAGTTGATTTCAAGTTTGCCATATAAAAGTGTCGCCTATCGTTTTTGAAACTATGTTTTACTTGCGACGTCTAATCATCATCATCATCATCAACCCACATTAGTCCACTGCTGGACATAGGCCTCCCCCAATACGCGCCACTGAGCCCGGTGTTCGGCTCTTCGCATCCACTTTTTTTCACCCCCATGCATGCGACGTCTAATATAGATTATATTTTAAGGTTTAGAAAGACCTCAAATTTTTGTCGACCTTCTTGTGTGTTATCGTCTGATCGCATCAAAGATAAGTTCCATGTTTTTGCAATTCATTGAACTAACGGATACCAAATTTTGAATCAATCAGACCTATGGAAGTTGTTCAACTCTTCATCAACTAGAAAAAAGATGATATTCAAATTACCGAACAATTTTTTGAATAATAGACAAAAACACGCTCGAACAAGTCACGTAACTGTCAAACAAAATACAAAATAAAATCAGTTCATCCAGTTGGGAGCTACGGTGCCACAACCACTGAATATTATACACACGTTAAAATTGTTGTTATAACACTCTTCTGTTCGATCGGGGCAGGGTAGAAGTGGGTAGTAGTAATCCCTAGACGAGGTCAAAGATAAAGAACTTTTCTACTCTTGTCTGCCGTCATCTTACTTTGATATACAGTTTCGAGTCAAAAAGCGATGTAGTCATCTGCTATCTAGTCAAATCAAGATGTTAAAAAGTTTCTAATCCACCCTTAAGGTTTCGTGACAGAGAACTTCATCAGTAACGCCCCTAGTATTAAAACATAGGTAAAATCTTCGTAGCTAATGTATTCCTTCATATTCATGAAGATGAAGAACATTCGGCAAATTAGTATAACAGCGAAGTTAGTCACTTAAGGTAGCGCTCTCGTACTTAAAAAGTTCCGCACCTATTTATAATAACAAAAGTAATGTCATTTTCTTTCACAAAACTTGATTTACTTATTCAATTTAAGTTAGGGAACTCGTAATGGATTTTTGCAACTTACTTTTATAAGGTAAACAAGGTAAAAAAGTTTAGTTCTAATGCTTGGAAGTGATAAATTGGTGTACTTACGATAATGTTATTTGAATTTTCCGATACATTGATAGCGGTATGCTTGTGTGAATAATGTAACTCGAAAATAATTTTGACGTGCCAATGAGACAAATATTATTTAAAAAAAACGGAAGCTCTCTCGATTGCACTCGATTGTTTTCACGGATGCATCGAAAGGTGCATACAAAACAATGCGTGAGTAGCTTACATAACTTCCCTACAGGATATCATCATTATCATCTGATTGAACCGAATCAATCTCAATTCAGAACAGCTTGACTGGAGTCAAATTATCTATTCCCATGGCCAGTGATTGAACTACTCACTAGATTGAAATTACGAAGTGATTCATTAGTTTGCGGTCCATGAGATACGATCTGCGGAAGATCAAAGCAGTTTGATCCTATATAACATAACACACAAACTGTCACATAACTGTTTCTAACCTACACTTGGATTCTCTGTGTGTGGAATCAGAAACTACGATTACATACAGTATTGCATATATTCTACCTCCAAGAAGTAGTGTGCAAGCATTACCTACTGTGTTTAGGTTTGAAGGGCACTGTAGCAAGTGAAATTACTGGGCGAAAGAGACTTAACAACAATGTCTCGGGGTGATAAGCGCAGTGCAGTGCCACGCAAACACTTAAGAGCTTTAAGCTTTGGGTGGCACTGCATCTGTAATAGTCAGGCGTGGTGCTTAAGATCAGGTGGGCGCCTTGATTGTCCTGTCGCTTGCTAACATAAAAAAAAAGATGCAAAAGTACCTATAACAAAGCAAAGTGGGAGTGATGCCTTTTTGCAAGCGTTCATAGGCTACGATAATTGCTTAACATCAGGTGGGCCGTATGCTTGTTTGCCACCTTGGTGGTAAAAAAAAACAGGAGCAGACCCGAAACAAATTCGTGCTTTGTGAGGCACGTTAAGCTGTTGTTCCTGTTTGGCTGGCCTGGCGGCCTACTCACTCCATTACCAGTGTTGACCACCGACTCATAAGAACTTACTTACTAGTGTATCATTACCATGATAGCTTTTCAATTCCCACTGATGGGTTTACTCTTGAGATTGATACAAATAGTAATTATAATAATCTATTAAATAAAAGAACACATTTGGCGTTCACGACTGAGACTGATCTCCTATTTCCTTTGATACGTACAATACCCTTAACATCCATCGGTAGCCTAGGATGCTTGTAATACCTGAAACTTTACTAACGCATTGTAGTAACCCAATATGTCTGTAATTTGGGATTTTCTCCTAGCCCTTAGAACTCTATTTTATTTCGGACCAAATACAATACAATGAACATCACATTTGACCTGTCCTTTTTTAAAAACATTTATAGAAGGCAAGCAAAAATGAACTCGCAATGGCTATCGTCTTTCGTTTTTTCTGGAGCAAAGCGGTGTCGGGACGTAGATAAGATAAGATAAATGTTTATTTCAAATGAAATGAAATTAAAATAAACATTTATGTTATGACGTAGTATGAAGTTTCATTATGAAACATGCAAAAATTGAAACAGTGGAAACACACACACAAACACAGCTCATCATCATTATCATCATCCACAGCCTGAATTCACCCACTCCTAGGTATAGACCTCCCTTAGTTTGTGCCATCTACCGCGATCCTGTGCTAATCTGATCCATCCTAGTATGTTTGCGGTTCAATCACGCACGCCTGAACGGCTAAACGAGTTTAAACAAAACTTAGGATAGATATAGATAGTAATCTAGAATAACCTATTGGTTAATTAAGTTTTTTTTTTTTATGCCAGCAAGTGACAAGACAATCAAGGCGCCCACCTGATGTCAAGCACCACGCCTTACTATTACAGATGCAGTGCCACCCAAAGCTTAAAGTTTTTAAGTGTTTGCGTGGCACTGCACTGCACTTATCACCCCGAGACATTGTTGTTAAGTCTCTTTCGCCCAGTAATTTCACTTGCTACAGTGCCCTTCAAACCTAAACACAGAGATGCTTGCACATTACTGCTTGGAGGTAGAATATTTGACACTACGGTGGTACCCACCAAGACGGACTCTTGCTGAAGAGTCATACCACTAGGTATGTGGATACTATGCAATGAAAGCCGTGGGCAAAAGCTAGTTGCCAATAAAATGAACCTTGCTATACGTGTTGGTAGGGCATTGTAAAAAGTATCGATTCTGCTTGAGACCTAAATTGAGTCTCCTTTAAGTAAGTGGGTAGGAAATAAATGACAACGTTTCCAATTCACTAGCGAAATTGAAGAAGCCCATAACCCTTGTGGTGTTTATCTAAACGATGTAGAGAGTGCTGAGAGAGAGAAAAGATAAACACTCCCCATATTCTAGATAGACCCTGAATTTCTTTGTGTTGTTAGAAGTACCCAATTTCCTGAACTTTATTCAATGGATGTGTCTAGGTCTAAGATTTGATGACTTGTGAAATGCTTTTTACGAAGCTCTTTACACAAAATTAAACACCCAGATTCGGGACAAATATTTGCAGATCATGTAAACATTTTATTGTCCCGCATAGGGGATCAAACCTGCAACTTCTTGACCTGACGGTTTACTAGTAAGTCATTTAACTTTTTTATGCTAGATTGTCCTTCTGATACAGACCGGAATAATTCGGTTACAAATTATAATTGTATGCGACGAGTGTCATTTTCATTCCCAATTTATTTGGTGCCAGTATCAATTCTGAACGATAAATCTGGACTCAAATTCATAGTATTTTATTGCCGTTTTAAAAGTGATAAAATAAATGTCCAGGGAGCACACGTTATTGGAGAAAAATGCGTTTTATTTCAAACAGAACTGATGGGCTTTTTATTTTGCGGGAAACTTAATTTGATTCACTATTTGATAATTTTATGCTTTGTTTATTTACAAATATTACTAACCACGTAACTTTGAGATCTCTAAATGAATAATATACCAAATAAACATTAAGTACTAGCTGTTGCCCGAGACTTTGTTCGCGTAGAGAACCGTACTTTTGACATGACAGAGGCCTTCGGGCAGCCTAGAAACTCTGTCACCAGAGTTAGCCACTGACTCATACGAACGAACGAACGAACCATACATTTTAGTAGGATAGGAACAAAAAGGAGCCTATATCCTATTCCCGGTCATTACCTATCTATGTGATGAATGAATTTTAAAAATTCAGTCAAATCGGTTTAGTGATTGCCGAGTCATAGAGAAACAAACATCCAAACTTTCGCATTTATAATATTAGTGTGATGGTGTGATTTTTTATACCTCCTTGGTTGCGCAAAAATGGGTATTTCTATTGGAAAATGTGCGCAGTGCAATGCAATGTCATTGCTCTCAAACGGTAAAGTACATTAATCTTCATCTGTAATTGAACACGTACCTTCGGTGATTGCAAATCACACCGCCAAACCGTTAGAAAATCCTGTAAAGTCTAATATATTTCTTGAAGATTTCCAAGTTTATCAGCCGTTTTTCACCCGAGCAATTAAGAACTTCCGACATTTAATTTGCAAATGGACGTGGCTTGTCACGTTTCGGTTATTTTAAAAATCCTCTCTTAACATTAGTAATGGGACACGTCTTACAATGCTCGAGACGCTCCAACTTCAACTTCTCTATTTTAAACCTTCATAGCATGCAATAGAGATGGAAACCACTTGGAGAGTTGTAGCTGATTATAAAGTTTATATCGCTGGAAATCACATAGCACTTAAAACTTTGGTGTTTTAAGTAAAATGGGGTATGAATTTAAGCGGATAGAAATTTTCTTTATTGTTATTAGTCTGGGTCCTATCAGACTATTATAATGAAACTATAATTTTATACAATAACAAAGAAACCTGCTCCATAAATAAGTACTTTATTATTATACCTTTTGTAGCTTAAGTTTTTTAAAAGCTAGTTTCTTGACAACTCAAAGTCAAGGTAACAAGAAATACAACCCAACTTGGAACCCTTGACTTGGAAAGCCAGTGCACACTCATTGGATGTGCGATGATTTCCTGCTAACGTGACCTCTACAAATGAAGTACATGTGGTGACCGCAGCTCTAAAAATTTTTTGAGATGGAAAAATGCAATAAGCGTTTGTCTGGTTCGAAAATAACAGAGGAGATATGTGGAATTCTCCCCCGCTTCTAATAAGGCATTAGCAGACGATATACCGACTATACACCCGTTATATCGCTTCAATCATATGGCGCAGCGGGCGTAAGTCCGCCTGCGACGCGGAGATCGCGGGTTCGATTCCCGCCTCGGGTCAAATATTTGTACAATCTACAAATATTTCCGGGTGTTCTGGGTATTTTCTATATATAATAAATAATATCTATCTATGTATTGTATTGTATTAAGTATATATCAGTCATCTAGTACCCATAATACAGCTCTGTTTAACAGCAGCTTACCTTCGGGCTAGATGTTGCTGTGTGGGTTGCCCAGCATTATTTATTTATTTATTTATTTATTTTATGCAGATAAAATATATCTAAACTAAGAACCTTTATTAAACAAAATAAAATAATAAAATAATTTATTTATTTAATTTATTTATATGGTAATGCATGACTCATCACCAGATGATGACTGACTCGATGATACAACCGCACTTGACAAAGCTGAAGTTAAGCAACGTGACGCGGGGACATTATTTAAATGGGTGACTGCAAGTCGTGGCAATTTCATCTAAGCTTCCATCATTCAGAAAATACGATAAATGGTCTGTTTCGCTGTTTTAGGCAAAAGCTGAAGATGCCATTGGCGATCGTCCGTCCAATAGCTGGGCAGAACGAGGCTAGGTAAATGAAGTGATTCAATTGGTTCCTAACAAACACTTCCCTCGCTACACATCCTCGCACATCTCTGGTGTAAACACAACCTTACTATGCGGAGCAGTGCTCAACTTTGTTGATTTGTTATGAACAACTTAGTCAGTTACGTCACGAGCGCTTCATTTTGACCATTGACTTATACAAACTTACTTAGCAATATCGTAAAAACCATTTTGGCAATCACATCATTGAGGCGAGATTTTTGTCTCTAGTAACTCTGAACAACCTATTAGATTGCTAAACCCAAGAAAATAAACTTAGATGGACGTGAGGAAAGTGACAATATCAGAAGATAGATCTAGTACAAAGTTTTGAACCTAAAGGCTTATCTGATTAGTCTAAGCTAGTCAAAGTTTCAAGGATATAACAAGGTTAGAAGTAGCAAGTTTTTTCTTAGCTTTGGTATGTTTGGGGATTAGCTCTTCGGGCATAGCTTCACCGAAGATATCGTGATGTATTTGGCTAAATAACGTTCAGATGATTTTGATGGCAGACGTATGGAACGGTTTTATCCCCCCTCCGCCCTTGCAGATTTGCAGAGAAGCGTCTGAACTATTTGGTTTGTTTTTAAGTAAATTAATGCTAGTTCCAAGTGGATCTATTTGATTTGAACCTAAAGTCATCATCATGACAGCCTTCTAATGTTTCCACTGCTGGGACACTAGCCTACTCTCAGGCGAGAGTGATTGGGTCTTAATCCACCACGCGGACCCAATGCGGATTGGTGGATGGCACATGTCTTTTGAATTTTTAGTTCTTGAACATGCCGGTTTTCTCACGATGTTTTCTTTCACCGTATGAGAGCACAGGCATTGCGCACATAAATTTTTCGAACAGAAAAATCCATTAGTGCACGACCGAGTTTGAACCCACGACTTTAGGATCGGAAGGCGAGGTCACTACCACTAGACCACCGGTGCTCTAAGGTGAACCTAAGTTCTTCAACAATATCAGAGGCTTTCCATTCCTCCGAGAGGTCTAGAAGCCCCTTCACTATAGTTGGCTTCTGACTCACATGTACCTACGTACTTTAGGAATATCATAAAACTTCTACTAGTTTCCTCTTCAAAAATCAGTTTCCTCTCATTGCAAAAACTTTATCTGCCGATCAACTTCTGAACGATTTTACTAGCATCAATAAAATGGCGCAGTGAACACCGATAGTTTTACTGCCGCGAACATTATGCAGCATAACTCAAGCGTGGTATGCAAATTCTCAAGATTTACCCCCTACTAAAACAATCCTTGCAATCATTAGAATAAAACTCTAAAATCCTTAGTTAATTGATTTCGGCGTAGCTTTGTCGAAGAGAAGAATGTAGAATGTATTTCACATTAAAATATTATTTATTGTCATAACAAAAAAAAAAAATTTTTCGATAAACTTTTAGGTTTAAAGAAATTTTATTTGTTTCGCCATTTCACAAAGAACCCTTAGATCATTGACTGCTCTCCGCAAGATGCATTGCTACATCAGCCAATCTTGAATTCCGTCATTATAGCACCTAATCTAAAACATAAACAAATGCCAAAAATTATCAAAACAACTATCACGACCTGCAACAGTATACTCATCATCATCATGACAGCCTTCTAATGTTTCCACTGCTAGGACACTAGCCTACACTCGAGCGACATTGATTGAGTATTAATCCGCCACGCGGACCCAATGCGCATTTTTTAGTCACAAGTCTTGTCTTGAATTTTTCGTACTTAGATACGCCGGTTTCTTCACAATGTTTTTCTCACTTTATGAGAACACTGAAATTGCGCATATTAATTTTTCGAAAAGAAAAAATTACTGGTGCCCGACCCGACTCTTGAACGCGATCAGTATTGGACAATTATTGGAATATGACTTTTCGTACTTTTAACAGCAAACCAAGCGCCAAATTCAACCTTGTTTTCAAGAGTACAAAAATTTTACAGCAGAAAATAGATATTGGGATTGGACCGGAATTGTTATTGGATTCAAGAGAGAGATTCAAGGAACCAGGTTTGAACCCACGACCTTGGGATCGGTGGAGTCACTACCACTAGACCACCGGTGCTCTCACAGACCACCCATAATTATATTCACAGATTATCCGCTCCACTCATAATCCAAACCTGAACATTCAAACTAAATTGAGCTATTATGTGTACCAACCCAATAAAACTGTTTTAACATGATTCTATTGGTTGATTTAACACAATCCCTCTCTAATCTACATTGTTGTGCCCACACTTTGACTGGAGAGGCAACTGAAAAACTGCCAAATAACTTGTGACGAATTTTACAAGCATCAATGAAATTGCGCAATGAACCCAATGGTTTTACTACTATGGTGCTATTATTCAAGCGGGGAATGCCAGTTACAAAGTTCTCTAGACTGAAAAACTGTGGTATAAAAAGTAGGTTCGTATGAGACAGTGGCCAACTCTGGTGACAGTTTTTAGGCCGCTTAAAAGCCTCTGTCATGGCCTAACAAATTTAAAAAAGCTGGGACCGACAGCTTAACGTGCCCTCCGAAGCACGGGAGCGCTCAGTTGAAATTACCACTGGCGGTCACCCATCCAAATGATGACTACGCGGAATAGTGCTTAACTGGTACTGGTAATAGTAATTGAGATACAAAGTTGTATAACTAGTTCCATAGGTATCGCTTAACAATTATACAGGGAAATATCCTCATTTTTCTTTAATACTAAGGATACAAAGTTGTGTTACTTGTATCATCAATGGTACAAATCAATGGTACTACTGACATGAAGACACAAAATTGCTCATTTATACCTATTAACTCATTTATTAGAAAAAAGACACCTCTAGGAGCTATCGGTGCTTCGAGCCGAAGACATTCCAAAGATTATTTCGTCCAAGCTAGGTATGTCTCGATAGCTCAATTGGTAGAGCACCCGCGTATTAAGCGGTGGTTGTAGGTTCAAATCCCGCTTGAGGCAAAATATTTTTTGGGATATTATATTTTTTACAAAGGCACAAAGTTGCTCATATACACCTATTATAAACACTTATAAAGTTACTCATATATTATTAGTAGCAGTAGTATTGGCAGAGTCGTTTATTGATCGCAGTTTAGAAAATAGATTTCCACCTACGTGAAGACTTAAGATAAATTATAATTGGCTCCCAAACTACAAAGTTGCAAAGTTCTTAAAACTAGTTAAGATATCGCCACGTCGACGCAACTAAAGTTTTGAGAACGTTAGTCATTTAAGCGTAGCTTTCGATAAATACATTTGTTTGTGGACATCAAGTCCTATTAATAATAAAAGGGGAATGTTTTGATGTCTGTTTGTATTACTCCAGGACGGCTAAACGGATCTGTATGAAATTCGGCACAGGCATGGATTTTGGATTAGAATGGTTACCTTTTACGGTATTTTATTCTGGAAAAATGTTTCCGTGGTTTTAATATTTTTTAAACGCAGGTACTTACTTATAAGGTACCTGCGGTAATGTCAGTAAATGAGTACTTACTACTTAAGTGTAAGTTATAAGTAGATTACTGTACTAATAAGATGATCATCGGCTAGCATCGATATTAATTTATAATATCAAAAAGAAATATTTATTTTTAAAGTCGATAATATATTAATTATTACATAACTGGGTTTTGTTTTAATATATTGTATAATGTATTGTATAATACATTATATATTTTCTTTTGCAATAAAATTACAGTAAGAAAATATTATGAGATCGCGTCGATTTGGTCGTAGCCTTAGGCTGCGTTTCCACCAGAGCTAAGCGAGGATGTGTAGCGAGGGATGTGTTTGTTAGGAACCAATAGAATTACTTCATTTACTTAGTCTCGCTCTGACAGCTTGACAGCAATGAAGTGATTCTACTGGTTCCAACAAACACATCTCTATCTACACATTCTCGCTTAGCTCTGGTGGAAACGCAGCTTTATACTACATAGTTCAAGTTATGCTGACTCGCGTGATATTCGCAAAATGAAGTAAATTCCGAAGTTAACTTCTCGTATTTATCGGAGTTGGATCTCGAATTCTAAAAATAATTTAAAACGAATTCTCAAAAATCTTAGATATAAAAATGAATTGCTGTGCGTTAGGCTCGCTAAAACTCAAGAAAGGCTGGACTGATTTGGCTAATTTTGGTCTTGAAGTATTTGTATGAGTCCAGGAAGGTTAAAACGGTGAGAAATTATGGAAAAATTGCGAAAAAAATAACGCGAGTGAAACCGAGCCAGGTCTACTAGTATTTTATAAAACTATTTCAAAAGTAAACATTTTGATTTATTATGTCATCTCATTTTGTTATTCATTTACTTACTAGTAAACCTTAAAGCCAATAATATATCTTACGAATTTTGATTCCTATCGTTTTATGCGGCAGCCACTAATTTCATGAGTAACTAACGTACTCATTCAACAATAAACGCAATTAACACAATACAAAAATAACAAAAGTTAAATGAAAATAAATTCGATGGGCCGATGACATTAAAGCGGTCGCGAGTCAATGGATGGTGAAGGCTCAAAATCATGGTATTCTTCAAAGTGGCTTATGTACAGCAGTAAACGTCTATTGGCTGATATTGATGATGAGGACTATGTGGCTGCGGTGCAGCACGCCGAGTCGCCGCAGCGGTTTCCAATACAGACAGAAAACACAGTTGTAAACACAAAAGCAATATATTTTCCAAAAAACTTGTCGCCTGAAGGGCTGTCTTGTTCGGATTGACAACTTTCAGATATTTTATAAAAATTACAAAAAGTTTGCACACTTAAAATAACAAAGAAGTTTTCGCGTCGCTTACATATCACAATATTATTGTAGTATGCGATCAGATTTAGAGTAGGTTTATGTATATTATGTATTCGATTCAGTAAAAACATTTTTTTTGTTCATTTATACACAATGAATAGAAAAACTGTCATTTTAGCCGCTAGCAGGTATTGCCTTTCCTTGTTATTATATTATATCATTAAACCAAGAAAATTAAATATTTGAAAGACAGTTTAGATAACAGACGTTTTATATTATGAATAAGGCCCTCTGGTTGATTCTTAATTTTAAATAACACAAAGAAAACAATCAAAGTTCAGATCACTCTACGACCGTACAAAGGCAACATAATGTAAGGCATTTATTTTGAAAGAAAGAAAGAAAGAAAGAAAGAAAGAAAATAGATTTATTTGTGACGAGCATAAGTAGATAGTAGATACAATATACAAATATTAATTCTAATAAATAACAATTAAACTAAAAAAAACAAAA
Source organism: Colostygia pectinataria (assembly GCA_951394395.1). Lineage (NCBI taxonomy): Eukaryota > Metazoa > Arthropoda > Insecta > Lepidoptera > Geometridae > Colostygia > Colostygia pectinataria. The sequence goes on along the minus strand of OX596353.1, from coordinate 11,186,182 downwards.
ACTAAAATTAAAAATTAAGTAAATAATGCGGTCGCCACAAAAAGGCTCCAACTCAGCATTTGCTGGCATATTTAATTACTCCGTCTGCGTATGTAGACGTGCTTGCAAAAATAAAAGAAAAAAAAACAGCCAAGTGCGAGTGTTTGAGCTACATAAAGATAAAAAGTAATTATTTACAATAATAAAAATGCAAAACTCTGTGTGTTTGTTTGTTACCACGTATCTCCGTCACACCTTGACCGATTGTGATGAAATTTGAAATGTAAATGGTTGTAATAACACATAGGCTACTTTTTATCCTGAAAAAAAAATACTGTTCCTGTAAGATAGCACAAAAACTGAAAATCACGGGTGAAACCGCGCGTGTCGGCTCGTTATTTAATAAAAAATATATATGCATTATTACATAACTATATATTATATATTATATAAAGATTTTGTAAACAGTTGTAAAATTATCGTCGAACATACAACCTTAAACACCCAACTCGTGACCTTGCTTGCTCAATCAAAAAAAGGCATGCAAAAACTTCCGAACTCTACCAAATTGAATCATATCCGATAGACATGTGCTCATTTTATATTGTTTGCCCTGCACAAGAAAAGTGTAAGTCTATTTTAACCAATTTGGGGTGTACAAAGGTTTATTTTACTGTTCGCTAGGGGTTTCAGAGATGGCTGTTTTAGATATTAAAACCGTTTTGATACAGGCGATAAAGAAAATAGGGTGCTATTGAGGTTCAATAGGCATTTTATATTTATTGGTAATAGTTTCGCTATCTATAAATCATATTGTGGATAAAAATGCCTGTTTTAAATCTAGTTGTTGAGTGAGTATGGTAATTATCATTTGAATGAAATAATTATAAGTAATATTTAATTTAAAGTGCGTTTTTAAATACTGTTTTTTCAAGAACGTAATTTAGTGGCTTATTAATAAGAAAAACATCGTGGTGACATGCCGGTCACCATTCAATTTCGTTAAGCACTTCAAAAAATATAGCGCACTTCCAAGTCTTTATTATAAAAAAAAACATCAGGACAATTTATTTAATTAGATTTTTTGCATTTTTTAATAGTCATTCAGAAATCCTGTCACATCGCTGGGTCATAGAATCGTTTTCAATAAATTTATAACACAAAGGAAAACGTGGAAACTCCAATACAATTGTGTTTTAATCCAATATTTCAAAGTTCGGAAAACTAAGACTCAAGCCGCGATGCGATAAAATTTTATTGTTAACGCTAGAAAAGTCTTTCTGTTCACTACGCTTTCTACAAAGCGGCGACAGTCAAATAGCGGCAAACTTTAGATTTTCAGGTAACATAGAAGTGTATAACCTTGCGCTGTTTTACTTCTATGCAGTTATTTCGTATTCTTATTTATTTATTCATCATCATCATTATTTTAGCCCGGTATCACCCACTGCTGGGTATAGCCTCCTTTCGCTTATGCCATTCTTTTCGGTCCTGTGCAGTTTTAATCCAGGTTTTTCCAGCGACTTTATTATTGATTTATTTATTATACTGATTTATTGTAAGTATTGAAACAAAATGCATTTACTACGAATTTGGTATTAATAACGACCATCACGAGAGATGTCGCTTTATCAGGAACGGTAACAGCTTCCCTTCAGCTGAATTCTCCCGCTCTGAGGTCGGTGTAGGAATTTTTATTATCAATATCATAGCGCGGTGTTTATACCATCGTAATATTTATAGTTTTTATTGTGTGCGCCGCGTTTCTCACAATAACGCTCTTACCGCCTTTTGGTTGTTGGTAGTAAATTTCGACTTCGGTGTGCGTGTAAACTTTATTTCCTTTGTATCGAATTTACTAGCATATTTTGTGAAAATTTATGTGGAAACTTCTAGTTTGGTTAGTTTAACGGAATTAATAATGTTTACCGTAAATTGTTTTCACATACCGCGTATTGTAACGGGAAGAGGAAACTTAGCTAAAACCTGGAAAATATTATCTTAATTTTCAATCAAAAAAATGTTGTCTACGGTGCTAATAGCCTTGTATGGACAAGGCTATTAGCACCGTAGACAACATTTTTTTTCGACTGAAACAGTACACATAACATAATTATTTCAGATGAGGCAAGACATTACTGCATGCCACGGCGCATCGCGGTATGCCTTGTCACGCCACGCCACCGTACTGTAATATGTACGTTATAGTATCTATATTAGTCCTTACAAAAACTCATTACTTATCCTACTTTTTTAGGCTTATCCTATACCTACATGATTGTTCTAAGTTTATTTAATACTTTAATTAGTTTGTCTAAACAGTAGGTCTCTATAAATATATTTTTTCTTTCTTTCTTTACTGAGAGACGCTTAGGGTCACTTTGTGTAGTTTATCACAATCTCTTGATAAATCTTTATTAAGTTTTATTGAAATTGGCCAAGCTGTTAGGACGACATGTAAATTTAATAAGAACATAATTTTATTACGATACTAGCAAAAGCTCTTTCCATAATTTGTATAGTAACATGAATGTAGTTTCTGATCGGAATTCCAGAGCTTATGAAATTCCGCTGTAACTTATAATAGAGTTTCTAGGCATTTAAACAAAAAACCTTATTGGATTACCAGAAAGATAAAATCTAGACGTGATCCTAAATAGAAAACAATGCCTTTCGAATACAAATAAGCATCTTACAGCATTTAATATTTTCTATGACTCTTTGGGTAGAAGCTGAGTCGTGGTTGTTGATTATTTGGTCTCATTTACAAGCTTATAGTTGGCAAACGGGCTATGGGAATAGGAGTTTCATTACGTGAGAGAATCGATACAGACAGTCACCAATGCAGCTATTAAGAGACAATGGGCAGACTACAGAACCGAATAACCTCTATAGAATATATACCTGGTGGTAGGACTCTTCAGCAAGAGTCCATCTTGGTTAGTACCACCGCAGTGCCAGATATTCTACCTCCAAGCAGTAGTGTGCAAGCATTACTGTGTTTGAAGGGCACTGTAGCAAGTGAAATTACTGAGCGAAAGAGACCTAACACAACGTCTCGGGGTGTTGAGCGCAGTGCAGTACCACGCAGAACTTAATATAGATAAGCTTTGGGTGGCACAGCATCTGTTATGGTTAAGCGTACTGCTTAACACCAGGCAGGCGTCTTGATCGTCTTGTCATAAAAAAAAAGAATTAAAAGAATCATCATATCATCATAATACGCCGATATGCGTAATGAAACTTGGTAGTTTCATTACGCATATCGGCGTATTGAAAACAGACCTGGTATGCACCAGCATACCAGGTCTGTTCTATGTACTTGTATGAGTCAAATAAAAGCATTTCATTTCATTATTTTATTTCATTTCATATCCATAGAATAAAGGTTCTCAAATGATGACTGCGTGCGAACTCAAAAATAGCACACAAGTGAGCATACTAAAGTTAATTTTATTTATACTCACACAGTGTAAATTTCTGTAAAGTCACCAGAAAAAAAAACTGTTACTTAATAATTGATTTAAAACTTAAGCAATAACTCATTGAACTCCGTAAACCGATTAACCGATCCAACGCCTAAATCAGAGGAATTGACAGAACTGCCCTTGTGAAACCGTAATGTTTTTGTACGGAACCCCACTAAATTAAACGTTTCAACCCCAAGTCTCACGCCCCAAAACAATATCTTTGTGGGCTATAAAATAACAGAATAACGTTATAAAATAACAGTTTAACGGTTATGTTATTTTTATTGAACAGCTATACGAAAATTAATTTGTTGTCTGTTGAAGACTTCGGGAAATAGAGTCCATTATTTTTGATGGTGTGTTGTCTAAGGCGTTAAACCCACTTAAGTGACGTGATTTCAGTCAGTCATGTAGCAATTACTCCGAGCATACATTAAATTGATTTTTTTATTAAAAAAAAATATTTAAATACAATAATATATAGGTATTTTATATCGAAAACTTAGATCCTTGGGCGATTCACAACGCGGTCGATTCGGACCGCGGTGCAAATCCAAAATATTTGAATGAAAACTAAACTTTTTTCACAGACAAGTAAAGGCATGCTTACACGAGCTGGATACATTAATCAAATTCAAACTCAAAGTTATTGTATCTTTATTCAAAAAATCTAATATGTACATTACAAAATATACAAAATACATACGAAATATACAAAATACATTCAGTTCTAGTCAGGTCAGAGCCATCTAAAGACCGTTACAAACGATCTATAGATAGCTCAATTGATCCAAATCACTACCAGACGGAAGCATTCCCAACATGCTAGTTGCATTGCCACGTTGAATGGCAATGCTGATACGTTGAGCCAGATATGAACCAGCCTTTGGATCACGCGTCGCTTCGACCAGACGCCCTGAAATAATTTTTAAAACGCGGTGAGAACCGGTACCCCACGGACCCAGGGTCTCCACTCCAAAAGGCTCAAAGTTAAAGTCAAAAAAATGTTATTGACTGTAATTATAAGTAATATTGACGACCGATGTGGCGCAGTGGGCGCAGGTCCGCCTGCGACGCGGAGGTTGCGGATTCGAGTCCCGCCTCGGGTCAAATGTTTGTACGATCTACAAATATTTGTTCCAGGTGTTTTGGGTATTTTCTATAGATAATAAAAAATATCTATCTATGTATTGTATTGTGTTAAGTATATATCAGTCATCTTGTACCCATAATACAGCTCTGTTTAACAGCAGCTTACCTTGGGGCTAGATGATGCTGTGTGGATTGTCCAGCATTATTTATTTATTTATTTTATTTAATATTACATAATAATACTTTATGTTAAATTGTCACGTTATTTATTTTCAAATACTAAAGAGTAACAAAGTTTGAAGTTTGTTTTTTATTACCTAGATAAATACAGTTCATTTTATTCTTGTATAAAATACATACATATTATAATCATGGAAGGAAACACCCAGACCCGGAACAAATATGTATTTGCTGAATAAACAAACTTTTGTCCCGCAATAGGGATTGAACCGCAATCTCTGGCGTCTCAACCAAGCACTCGCCTACCATGCCACCGGCGTCGTCTATAAAGGTCTTTAAAAAAAGTGTCCCACACTCCCACTGAATTTTGACAGTTCGTTATTTCGACACGTGTCGCTAAATTCGAAATTACATAGTACGACAAGTCACTTTTTCAACTGAACATTTGACAAGCATTATTTCAACAGAGGCCGTACTAAATAAATAATTATCGTCTGATGTTCTGATAAAAATAAATAATATGTTTTGTTACTCTGTGTTAAGAACCTGAAAGAAAACCGAAGTTGCCGAATATAAAATCATCTCAACTTAATCCTCAGGATTATTAAAATAACACGAAACTCTCGTATCACATTCACACTCTCTTTACCACATCAATATTTCAAAAGCTGTGTGAATTATGAATCCTTTTTACGTCTTTATATATATTTTTATCGTCGTATTGTTTATCTCAAGTGTTTTACGAGTGAAATAAATTACCGTAGCGTACATTATCTTTTTAGGGTGGCATGTTATGGTTTGTCACCCCTGGAGTTTGTTTAAGGGCGACCCTTTTGTAATTTTAAGAAATGATCATTGATTCTTCAAATATTCTTCGTGATTTTGGAGCAGTTTTTGCCTTGTTTAGAAAATAACGAGTACCTACTATGATATTATTTTTCATCCATAAAAGACTACCTAAATACATGTAGATAATATGATTTTAAAAACCTAGTTTAATTTTTGTTATTCTGTTATAACATTTTTGTTTTTCAGTAATGTTCCAAGCTAAACAAAAAATAAAATTACTATTATTATATCAGCCGTTGGTCACACAGCTGGGCCTCCCTTCATTCCTTCCAGACTTCAATCTAAAACCTCCAAACTACCAAAAAATTCTTTGGTTCGTCCCGCCATCTCCGTTTTGGTCTGCCACGTAGCCTTCTCGCCGAAAAAATAAAATTATAAACATAAATCTTAAAAAAGCATCATCATGACAGCCTTCTAATGTACCCACTGCTAAGACACACACTGGTGGATGGCGCAAGTCTTTCAAATTTTTAGTTCTTGGAAATGCCGGTTTCCTCACGATGTTTTCCTTCACCGTATAAGAGCTCTGGCATTGCGCATATAAGTTTTTCGAAGTGAAAAATCCATTGGTGCCCACGAACACGAACCCACGACCTAAGGATCGGAAGGCGGGGTCACTACCACTGGACCACCAGTGCTCTAAAAAGGGCTAGTGTATAGTTTTTAAATATTGAAAATAGGATGACTTGATTTTATTTTATATCACAAAAAAATCGGTGTTATCTAAACTGTTAGCCGACGAAACTAAAAATTGATGAGATTTTCCTAATGAATTTATTCTCATGGTCGTCTTAACGCTTACATTGTACTTAACAGCCATAATCATAATAACAAATGTATTGTCGTGAAAAATAACGAGTTTCATTATGTGGTTTTGGTCATCAAGGAACAAATTAGGGAAAAAAAAATCTTTCGAATATCCTTACAACAATAATAATTTTATCAAATGAAATACCTACTTGGGAAAATGAAAATAATATTTTAATGTTATAATAATTTTATATGTTTTTTTTTGTTTCAGGGTCTGTGTCACTTTCAACCCTTTACCTTATTGGATTTTGTAAGTTTTATGTATAATAATAATAATAGCCCTTTTTTTAGATACATTTTTTGTACATAAACTTATAAATCTATTTCTCTTAACCAATTTTTCATGCAACCTAAACTAAGTATATTTTAACAAAACTAGTTATTCGCTTTCTTCTTGGTTCGTGTCTGTGTGCTTTCCAGCATAGTTTTATGTATAATTATTGGTAATTTTATTAACTAAGGTCACTGATAAAGCTTTTTGAATAAGAAAGTTATAATGGCAGTGGGTAGGCCATATAGCTCGCAGAACCGATAACCACTGGGGAATAAAGGTTCTTGAATGACGACCACGAACTGAAAAACGAACTTATTTAACTTCAAGCAAACAGCAATATACTCGTAGCTTAAAGTTTGTGTTGAAAGATGAAGTTTCCTGCTAAGTCACTATTACTATTTTTTTTTATACAACTGAAGTGGCAACCAAGCGTACGGCCCACAAGATGGTAAGCGGTTACCGCAGCCTATGGACGCTTGCAATACTAGAGGTATCACTCGCGGGTTGCCACCTTGAGGTTAAGATCGAAAGCCTCATGTGCCAGTAGTTTCACCGGAAACCATACCCTTCACACCGGAACACAGCAATGCGAGCATTACTGCTTGGCGGCAGAAATAGGTATGGTATATAAATATTACTAATCTTCGGTTTACAATAACTAGAAACTAATTGATTAACCACATCGTCATTTCCTTTGTGTTCCTCATTATTTCCTTTGTCTACTTAAGCATTTAGTGGTGACCGCGCAAACTACTTACCTCTAGTCACAGCTTATTAAAAATAGCTAGTCTGTATAAAATACCAATTTGTACAGATCCTACTGTACTGTGTGAGGGTGTGTGTATTAACGTTTGTTACTATATATCTTCATGAAGACGAAATAAAAGCGATAGCGGGACAAACATAGTCAAGGACAGCTAGAAACAGAGAGGATTGGAAGATGTTGGAAGAGGCCTTTGTCAAATTTGGACAAACAGTTACGGTTGGCGATGTTTAAGTGTAAAATTAATTAAATTAAAAAACTGTTAATATGTATCTGAATAAAGGTTTATATTATTATTATTATTACTATGTATCTTCATGATGACTTAACCGATTGTGGTTATTTTTTTTTTTGGGTAAACAAACAGTAACACAATAGAGTATACTTAAGGATACAGATATTTTAAACATTTGTGTAATTGTGCACCAACACCGTTTACCACGGTTTACTTAAATAACTTATTTAAACTTAGGTACTAGCAATAGAGAGGGTAGTAGTATAATATTTTATTTTCTATACAAGAAGTTCAAGCAAGGGTTTTTTGAATACACTAGCTCGCATCGCCATTATATCAAGCGACATGAAATTAGCATTAAATGAACCAACAGTGATTGATGGTTTAAGTACTGGAATAACACAAAGACTACTTTTTATCTCAGAAAAAAATCATTCATATTGGGATAACATAAAAACTGTAAACCCGCAGGTAAAACCGCGCGGATCAGCTTGTAATTTATAATATCCCTAGAACGTTTTTTTGAACTTGACCTGAGAAATCTTGCGCTTGATATGCATACCAGATGGTGCTCTACCAGTTGAGCCACTGAGACATTTCACGTTTGCTCGAAATAGTGGTAACAGTTGTACTAATAGCGTTCTTCTACTAACCCAACACTAGGAAATGAAACATGATTTGAAATTGTGACCTTAATAAAATATATTTTGATTGATTTTAGATTTGGTTTTTAAATAGTGAACCACAAGACTGCTGATAAAATGGCAAATGAGTTACTTGTTAATTGGGACTAAACCAGCTACTATTGCTTTGTTACAGTACCAATACCCTAGAAGTTCTACAAGACTTGAAAGTTCTCTATATTGAGCGGTTAATGGATGTTTGAAGCCACGTTTAAACTGAAAGCAATTGCTGACTCTGTAATGAATGAAGTCAAACCTCAGTTTACTGCACTGTTATAGGGAAGATAGATTGACGGAAAAAATATAGGTTTTATGAAAAAATAATGTTAAAGCACTTTTTGCTTACTATGATTAAAATTCAATCAATAACCTTCAAATGTCTGACCAAAGATTTCAAGTACCTATAAATATAATAGTTAAAGTGTCTGACTATATACTTTTAAAATAATTAACTGTATTCTGATTAGATTTATAATTATGTAATAAAATTATCAACCACAAATGCTTAGAGAAACCTCTGTTTTTGCCGTTCCTATAATACTATTACAAACTTAAAATTTCGAAAATAGACATTGTATTGTTGTCTGTCTTACAATGAAACAAACTGTATAATAACAACTGTAGCCAAATATCATAATAGAAGAGTTATTAAAACAATTCCTAGAATACACCGAAGAAACAACAATGTAGACTTGCCTACACAGCCTTTTGTTCTTGTTCTAAATACCAATACCAACAACTTTACGGCAGTTTATATTAAAGCATAGTAGTAGACTGTAACTGTTGTAGCCTACTGTATTTGTTTCTCTATTCTTTGTTTTACAAAATGATTTAGTTTGACCTTTATGACCTTAATGTTAAAGTTTAGTTTCCGTTATTTTATAAAATGAAAAACAATTATACAAACGAACGAACGTAAATTATGATCCTTATTTTTAAAGACGTAAGAGCAAATTTAGTCTGCGGAAGGAATCTAATAAAGTACAAGGATGTGGAGCTATTGATCTATTTGTAGCAAACACAGAGATGTAATTAAAGACGCCATGTTTGGTATTCAGTTTTTGAATTTGTTTATTTTAGATCTTTAATGATTTGAAGTTCAAGGAAAGGGGTATCATTAAAGCTTGTTTATTTTTTAAAGATTTAACGAGGAAATTAGTTACTTTACCTGTGTTATTTTAGGTTTGCTCACGTTTTATATATAACTAGCTGTTGCTCCGGGCTTTGTTTGTTTATTATTTCAGGATGTAATTAATTTTACATAGGTAAACAAAAATATAGTGAAAAGTAAGATTTTGCGTGTAAAATATTTTTAGAGTTAATTATCTATAAAGAAATAGAAAATAATTAAATATCCTTAAGTTAGACTAATTTATGACACAGGAACGATTTTAATCCAATCGACTGTACAGAATACATACACAGTCAATTCACTTGGTGCATGTGACTAGAGATTTGAAATAGCATCGATATTTGTAGCAACAAAACTATTGGAAAAACGTTTAACCAGAAGCCACCATAAGCAATCACGAACAGACAAAGGTTACAATAATATAATAATAAGTTATTGTTGTCATTTTAAAGTAAGTAAGTTGCAGTACGTACGTTCTGCAACGCGGTTAAAAAACGGCCATAGTTACTGATATAAGTCTATTAATTTATGTTAATAAAATCAATAAACCTATAATTTACTTGAAGATAAACACACTAAAATATTATTAACCGTACGATCAAAACTGTACAGCGCAACATAGTAAACGAATTCCTTTCTACCAATGCTCTATTTTCTCATGAGCAGTCTCATTTTGCTCTGCAATAAATGCCATGCAAAATGCATCATAATATAGATACATTGGCAATATCATAGACTTTACTCTTATGAATGTAAAGTTTAAATTCCTCTGGGATTTCTGTGATGGTTATTGTTTTGGTAGGAACATGTCACGCCTGGTTAGAGAGATATGCTTCACCTATTTTAGTAGCCACGATAGTAATGCTGCCTTTGGGAGAACACTTAGTTTTGGTGCTCTGTTTTATTGTCTGACAATCAAAGTTTATAGCTTTGTGTGTCTTGTGTCGGAACAATAATATAGGCATCAGTATTATGGGTTAGTTGGTTGAATTGTGAACCTTATTATGTTGGAATAGCAGTGTCTTTTTAACTGTTTGTTCCTCGGTTTAAATAAAGGAGAAATAATGTGCTGCAAAATATTTTATTCAATGTTATGAACTTCAAAGCTCTAAGGTACGCGTATATTTTAAGATCAATGTATTCTTATTTATCTTAGGTCTTGTAAGCACACCATAGTAACTACTCGGTTTTACTTGCGTGTTCTCCTTATTTTCTTATAATATAAATATTACCTGTATTCAACAAATATAAAAAAAAAACCAAATTGGTCCAGCTATTCTCAGCAAGACTAACAGACATAAATTCATTATTTTTGCTAATGAATTTCTGTCTGCTACAATTTAGAATTAATATTGTATATTTTCAAAGAACGAATTTAATTTATATGTTTATGTTAATAAATCACAAAAAAAAAGTTTTGTGATGTTTACTTTCGTACTCGTTTGAATTACCCAAAAGAACTTGTGTTCACTTTTCTATCCTTTGCTTCGTTCAAACTTCCAGCGTGTTTACTACGTTCGTTCGAAAGCCAGAATTCAAAATCTTAGCTAAAAGTTACCGTTCGATTCCAGATTTCCGGGCAAACGTTAAAGTTACAGTTTGTTTGGACATTCCCGACCGACTGGAGAGAGTTTTACCCTCTTGACAGTAGATATTGGTTCCACTGCTACTGGCTGAAAAAGGGTTACTCTTTGCTAAAAACAAATTTAGGGCTTACTTTTTGTTATCTTTCTGTATTATTTTGCACTCAAGTCAATAAAAAAACTGTTTATTGGGTCTTGATAGCTTTGCAAATACTTAACTGAAAAGCAATGAAGGTAGTGATCAAATACTGTCAAAAGACATACGCCATTCATTTCGCATTGGGTCTGCGTGGTGGATTAAGACCCAATCTTTTGCTTAAAAGTGGGTCAGTGTTCCAACAGTAGAAACATTAAAATATTGTCAAGATAGGCCTTCTAAAATTTCAGAGTAATACTACTCATCTTTTGAGTTTCAATAGCGCTGTTTTCGGCCTCTACTCAGGTTTCTTTGTACAGCAAGCAGTCTGTTTGTTATGGTCCGCTGGTTGTGTATAAAAACTCTTGTTCCGGGTCACTTTGCAGATCTTTGTTCGCAAAGTTCGGAACAGACAAGTATCATAACTATTCTTGGTTAAGTATTTCTTGTAGTTTTGCAAAAAGTACGCTGTTAATTAATGTTTAATTTTATAACAATATTTCAGTTGACCCATAACTTTTTTGTTTATTTTACTACCTACTTACGATATTAAAATGAAGGGTTGTTTGCTTATTGGCTCTCAAAATAATGTTGTTTGCCAAAGTAATACACAAAATTTAAGGCTATTAAAACAAGAAACATCATTACAATATTCTAAAGGATCGCCTATCTTAATTTTAGTTAAATATTAAACAAAAACTAAGTAAATCTACTCTCGCATTCAAATCCCAGAAGGCTAAACTTAAGCCCTATTTATTTGAAGAATATCTAGCACAAATAATTGGACGGCACTAAGCTGAAATGCGGTTAAATCCTCAAGCAAATTAAATTTTGTCTGAGCATTATTTGCAACTAAATTGCTTTACTGGCGCGATCCTGTCTCAATTTTCTAATTCAAATCAGAGTGACCTTATCTCTGTTTAAATATACCTTTGGTTCCTGTTGAGTTTAGAAATTGAACCTTCGTTTCTGTCGAAAAACCAGAGACAAAGTAGGACCGCAATTTTAGGTCTGTTTGTTGAGTTGGATGGCCTATTTTATTTTGTAATAAGTATTTACTTTAGAAAGTCATGATAGATATTAATTAAATATTTATTTTGTGACTATTGCAATACAATGTTTACTATAAAAATTAAGTAAAATAAAGTAAGTGCTTAATAATCTGGGTATTTTATTAAAATATTTCACAATATTAAATAAGATTTTCCATTCTAAGGGGAATTTGGGGTTTTTTTTGGGTCAAAGTCCACTTTAGACTGATTTTGAAGCTATAAAGAAGATTTTGACACTAAAATTTCTAAAATCCCCTTCAAAAAAGATTTTCATAGGGGATTTTGACACAAACCCAATTAAGGGTAAATAAGTTATTATGGGAGCAACTGGACACAAAAAATTTTTACGTATGCGCATTTTTTCATTGATTAAAAAAAGAATGGATGATCAAACATGAACAATTTCACGAGGTTATGCCCTGTGACTGTTCTTCAGGTCAACAAACAACCTCTGGGGTTTGTTCAGTTTCTTGTTCAATTAAAGTTAGGATGTCCCCTGGGGAAGATCTGCTATTTGGCCCCAGAATGGTAATGGGTCAGTTTGAAACAGTAACTTGGAAAACTTTTAGTGTTTCTAGCATTCGGAGTTGAAATTCTAGCTGTGCTATAAAATATCATTAATAAAGTAAGTAGGTTCGTATGATCCAGTGGCCAACTCTGGCGACAGAGTTTTTAACTAATAATATTATATTATTTATACCTACAGTGCGAGTGGCACCCTTACGATACTTACGTTACTTAATGTATCGACTTTTGCTAGTAATTTTGAGCACCTATTTCTTAGATTCTTGAGAGAATTTCAAGAGATCAGTCAGATGCACAGCCAAATTTAATTTTTTATTTTGTTCGTAAAAAAATCCACCAATCCGCATTGAGTCTGCGTGGTGGATCAAGACCCAATCACTCTTGCTTGAGAGTAGGCCAGTGTCCCAGCAGTGGGAACATTGAAAGGCTGTCATGATGAAAAAAACTTGGCTCCAAGAAACTGACCAAACTTTTGAAATTTGAATATAGAACTAGAGTACCAGCATATTTTTTTTTGCAGACTCATCGTTTATTTGTTACCTCACTTATATCTACTGTGTCTAAATATTATTATTTTTTAGAGCCGTTTAGACTATGTATTTTTACTCATTTTTGCACTGACATGTTTTCACTTTACACGCTCGCAAAGTGTTAGTTAAATAAAAATAAAACAGCTTTCAATTTCAAGTACATAAATATTCTTTTGTTGATTGTAGATGTTATAGGTCTCACAACGGATCTCGGCCGTAGTGAAATTAGCCGTTTGGATGCGCAATGGAGCTTTTTCAAACGAAATTGTCTTTGCGCATCACAAACGGGTAACTTCACGGAAGCCTAGATCCGCTGTGCGAACTATACTTAAAACTTTTATAGGCAAACTGCCACAGTATTTTAATAGCTTATATTGGTATTTTCATCCTTGGTTTAAACGTCAAAATCGAGTTTGGAGGTTGACCGAAAGTAGACTCACGAGATGGTCACGAGATTATACTAAAAATTAAAACAAACAAGAATACAATTTTTTAGTTAATTTATAATTTAATCTTAATTCGGTTAAGTTTATTTTTCGATCTCCGGTAAACACCGGAATTAGCTTTCAGATTGCAAGCACATCGCCGCTCATACCACGCTCTAAATTTAAAAAGCTTGTATATCAAAAGGATATGATAGAAGCTGGACTACTCCGACATTTCACAAGATAAATTAAAACCATTATTCACGTAATTCCCGATCGTGCAGCGTATGTAATCTATACAAATTGGATCGGGCCACGTTGATACATTGATAGGGGAATTTCAGCTTTTATTTTATTTACAGTACGTATGGGAAATTAATAACCGATGTCCAATCTTTGGGGAAACGGGGTTTTCATTTCCATTTATTTTTTCATGAATTATAATAGTCAAACTTATTATTTTTATTCAATGCATGTAGGTTCTCATTCATTCTTTCAAGAAAAGAATAGTCATATTATATTTAGGATATTTAATAGTACGTGAAGATTATTTATACGTTTGTGCGTCAGTGGTTTTTTTGTAGTCACTTGCAAGTATTCTATAAACTTTTACAGTTGAAAACGTTCATACTAAGTTTGAGTCATAATTTTTTTTTTGGTTTCAAATACTTATATAATCTTGAGTATTTTTTTAAATTAATTTAATGTGTTTTGGATGTAAACGAATCTTGTCGGGTTTGTATCGCTAAAAGTTTTTGTATTCCTTCATTATATTATGTGCGTACGTACTAAGATCGTATGAACCAGTAGTTAATCTCTGATGATTAAGTTAAAAAGTCGCCTTTCTCTGTTATTTCTAGGAGCTGGCTGTGGATAACCGGGGACAATGTACATATACAAGAAGGGGAAATCAGACTTTACTGCCCCACTAAGAATTTAGTTGTTGGGTTTTAATTTAACACACGGCTTTTGAAGGGGAAGTAAACAAGATTTGCTGCCAAGCAAAACCTTTGTTTCTAAATGTATTGGAGATTTACTCCGTCAAATGGATTGGAAATTCGTCGGGCGGGAAAATCAGTCAAAATTCTAGGATTTACATAAAAAGGCTGACACAATGTTGATTCGTCTCTTTATGTAACTTTCTGGGCTCGTAGTATTCATTTGTTTAGGAATATTTCTCTTTCGAAATAAATTATTAAATCACACACGATGTTCACAGAAGAGCACTTGTAGTCTACTGGTAGTGACCCCGCTTTCCAATCCTAAGGTCGTGGGTTCTAAACTCGAAGCGCACAGTTTTCCACTCGAAAAATGTATGTGCGGAATGCCAGTGCTCTCAAACGGTGATGAAAAACATCGTAAGGAAACCAGCATGTTCAAGAACAAAAAATTTGAAAGACATGACTGCCATCCACCAATCCACATTGAGTTTGCGTGGTGGACAATGACCCAATTATTATCGCTGGAGAGTAGGCCAAGTGTCCCAGCAGTATGCACAATGGCTATCATGATAATGAATTTACACAGAAATAATGATGTTAATAATAATATTAAAAATAAATAAAATAATAAAATTCGTTTATTTCAGGCATTGTAAATACTCAGTATGTACACCCATATCCCAAAAAATAATGCAACCATTGCAAATATAAAATTAAAAGAAAAGAAAACAGAAATATCCGAGTAGGTAGGTACTTAACAAAATAAAGTATTGTCAACAGACATTGTCAGCGTTACCAAGTAAAGTTGGTGGGAATCATTTTTTATTTCGGTCCAAATGGACCGAAATCCAGTGTTTGTAAATTGGATTGGGCAGATAGTCATAAACAGCCCTCAAGATGGTATTGTTAGAGCGACTTAGCCTACTCCAGAACGCCGCTATGCGTGTACGAATTATCGCGAAGAAGTCAGGAACTCCCGCCTCAGAGAACATGCCCGACGCGCTGCAATATCTCTCTATAATAGTTAATGGTTGTAAATGAACATAAATGAAGATTATAAAAAAAAAATCATCGAATATTACTGGTATCTGAAAGCACTGGTGGTCTTTCGGTCGCGGGTTAAAAAATGACCATTAAGGTAGCGTTTTTTTGTCGAGGGATACCATAAAAGAGACTGGCGCAGTGCAGTGTTACGCAAAACTTAAATACCTAAAGTTTTGGGTGAAACTACAACTGTTTTATCACTTAGCACGTTTTTAATATTCGTTACTGCTAGCATAAAATATCCAGCACAATAAAACGGATCTTAAACAACATGAACTTACCTTGAACTGAACAAGAACTGAAAGGCGCCCAATTAAAGCTATTATAAAGTAAGCACCCAATAAAACTGAAAGATGGTCAATTTAAAACCATTAGGCTTTTACAGCGCCTTTTAAACTTCATCGAGTACAAGTCAATTAATAAAAGCGCCGGTTTTCAGAGCTCTAATGATCCCAAATATTTGGAATTTGAACAATTTGAAGACGAGGCAAGTTGTCTTAGCAAAAATTTATTGACTCAGATGTTTAAGCTAAACCTGAAATTAAAAGGGTGTGTTGATTAAAGTTGTATTTTTTTCAAGTCCAACTTTTATATAATTATTTTTAAAACTTTAATTAAACAATAGAGTAGGTACTTCGATAAATATACAAAAACTAAGTAGACTACTAAACTAAGTACTTCCGAGATACTTAAAAATATATTAATTGTGACACAGGCAAGAGGTGAGAGTGAAGTGTAATAATAGTAATAATAAGTAATGTACGAGTAATTCTTTGAATTAAATTTTTTTTGTCATAGTTTTCTTTCTTTGTGTTACTTACTGACAATTGAATACAACCAACACAATAACAAAGAAAAACAATAGAATAGAATAGAATACTCTTTATTGTAAACCGTAACACATAAGAAAATAAACAAAGTATAGGAACACAATTTAAATATAGCGAAGTACAATGGTCGGTCTTATCGCTGTGAGCAATTTCTTACAGACAACCTTTGGATGGACTGAATTTTAAAATGAATGGGATGGGACGGTGTCAACAATTCTTTAACAGAAAACAATAGTAGAAGCAAACAATTACATTACATAAAAATAATATAGTACACAATATATAAACATCATACCTATAGGTACCTATTTACAACATCTTAAAACCAGTGATACAAACTGACCAAATGGTATAAAATGTTATCCAACTTAAAATTTATTAGACTGAGTAGATAACAGACGAATAACTAAGCTTTTTGCTTTGATTCGTAAACTTACAAAGTAAACACTAGAATTGGATTGTACTACAATATTTACACGTATTTATTTACCATGATAGTAATAAGATGAATTGGCAAGAAAGTTCATTTTAAATTACATAAATGGCTATCAACCACTGGTTTTTAGACATTTTTTTTTATCTAGCCTATACTGTCCCACTGCTGAGCAAAGGCCTCCCCTGCATCCCTCCACTTATCCCGGTCCTGTGCCATCTCCTGCCAGCCCTTGTGGAAGACGTCTAGGTCGTCACGCCAGCGCTTTCTTGGTCTGCCTCGGCGTCGTCTTCCACCTTCCGGGATCCACTTTGTTACGACCTTAGCCCATTTATGCTCTTCCATACGGGCAGCATGACCCGCCCAATCCCATTTTAGCTTAGCAGCTTTTTTGCCCACGTCAGCGATACCAGTCTTTGAGCGCAGCCAGGTGTTTCGAATCCTATCGATTCTCTTCACACCTAAGATATGCTGCGCTCCATCGCTCTTTGGCAAACCCCAAGTTTGGACTTTTGAGACTCAGTCAATGACCAAGACTGGGCACCGTAGGTTAGAGTATGTTAGTAGTTTTAGACATTACCAATAATTTATTTTGTTTAAAACAATTGACTAAGCTGGCCTTTGAATAAAATTTCCGAAAGTCCCACCTAATGCATTTTTATTAATTGTATAATGGTTCAAGTTAATAGTGACGTAATAAATAAAAAAAAATTATAAAACTGACCAATATTTTATTTTCGTATATATTTCGTGGCTCGTGGAATATAGCTTAGAGTCTGATTGAAGATGATATAAAACAGCCAAGTATTAGTCAGTACAATATTAGTTTTTCTATAAATCTATACTAAACTAATATTATAAAGAGGAAATGTTTGTATTTTTGTATTTTAGAGTAGTAGAGTTCTTTGTGATAGAGCTCGTCCGGGGAAGGACTACCACCATACCTATTTCTGCCGCAAAACAGTAATGTTTGCATTGCTGTGTTCCGATCCGAAGGGTATGGTTTCCGGTGAAATTACAGGCACATGAGACTTACCATCTACGTCTCAGGGTGGCAACCCGTGAGTGATACTTGTGGTATTGCAAGCGTCCATAGGCTGCGGTAACCGCTTACCATCTTGTGGGCCGTACGCTTGGTTGCCACTTCAGTTGTATAAAAAAAAAAATAAAAAAAAATAACTTATTACGAATAAACTCAAAAACTACTCTCCGACTACTACGGTCCGATTACAAAAATACATTATCCCTGAGTAACATAGACTATATTTGTTACCAGTGACCCGCCCCGGCTTCGCACGGGTGCTCAAGTTTTCATTGCACCCGTGCAAAGCTGGGGCAGATCGGCTAGTCCGATATAACATAATATCCTGACAGTTTTCGTGGTTCAGCTTATATTATGTATACATGCTCTAAAATTTATTGTCACCGGCATAAATTGAACTATGATATTTGCCACGATTATCGTTTATCGCATTTATTAGACCTTCTGGTTTCGTCAGGGTCTTCAGTGGTTAAAAAAATACCCTTGCCAAAACTTTTCTAGACAAATTAACCTAATCTAAACCAGCATAAAGACCATTTATTTCCTTCTAACAATGTGCCCTCATTTTCTAAGCCCCTGAGACTTGTTCAATCCTGGACGTTGTGATTTTCGACTTAAACCCAGAGTTTTTTTTCTGTTTCCTCATGGGCTTACTCCCAAGAGTTCATGTTAAGTTTTTCTTCTTACTTTAAGTACACAGGAACGTGCACTTATTGTAACCGAGGACTTAACCTCGAGGGTCCATCATGGGTTTTGGAAATTTCTCGACAAGATAACAAGGTTCTGTTTTCTGAAACAAGGATTTTTCCTACTAATAAATAGACTAAATTGATGATTTTACATGTACGAATAACAAGTTTTTCTGCATGTTTTGCTTTTTTCGCTGTCACCAAAGTTGATTTTAATGCTCAAGAGTATAATTATAAGTAATATTATGATAATATTATGGGCTTCACAGGTAGACAATGCAAATTATCGACTTAATCTAATATTTTGGTAAAAAATAACAAATTGCATAGAACAACCAATAGCAAAGCACATCGTCGCCATCAAGTTTAACTTACTAATATGATATATGCGGAAGTCTGTGTGTATGTTTGTTTCCACGTATCTCTGTGACGGCTTTACCGATTGTGATGATATTTGAAATGTAGATGGATTTATTCCTCGAATAACACAGAGGCTACTATTTATTTCAAAAAAATGTACTGTTCCTGTGGGATAGAATGTATGATTCAAGTTGAAATTAAAATGCGTTTCGTTCCACGCAGTCTGCGAAAACTTATACTCAAACGTTTCCAATACGTTAACGTTCACGTCTACTAAATTTATAGGGCTGGCAGTTTTAATAAAATAAGTAAGTAATCCTGGCTATTACAGTTTTAATCAAGACAAAGGCCTTCAAACGACTGAATTACTCGGTCAATAAAGTTGACCACATACGAAATACTTAGTAAAGGTAAATGAAAATTTATTTTAATCCATTTAATTGTCAGGAAAAAAGTTTTAATACAAAGTTACCTTGGTAAGTTCATTAATATTTCCCAGGTAAAATGTTTAATATAAAGTTACTCTAGTAAGTTCTTTTAGCGCAATGACTAAAGCGCTGTGGAACAAACCCGTCTATATTGGAAGAAAGAGTTTATTACTCCCGCCCAACAAAAAGCTGGCGATCAGTGTGTTTACTCCTGAGCTTAGAGATTACGGATTGTTCGATAAGGGTGGAGCTACATAACCTCGCATTATTCAGCACTACTTCGCAGGTGCTTTTATACATATAAACTTCTCTCTTGAACCACTCTATCTATTGATGCAAGCTGCAATAAAATCTGTTGCGTAAAATGTGTGTTTTAAAAAATGAGACAGACAGCACGAAACCACTTTGTTCTTAACTATATAGAGATCAAGTTTCTACTCTCTTGAAGTCTTTAGCGAATTCCAAAAATCTGACCAATAACCACCCAAAATTCAACAAGTTCGGGTTGCACAAGATTATTTAGTTGCGTAGCTAATCCAATTGAATTAATTAAAATTAGATGATTCTGTTTAAATCTGACGGTTTTTTATGCTTTGTTAACACAATAAATAATAAATTTGTAAAGTGTGTTTGTAAATCACATTTAAATACTTTTGTTTAAATTTATATATAAAAATTATTATCAGCTCTTGAAGTTGATGTCACTTCAATTTAGCTTCTTTTTTATGTAAGCAAAATAACAAGACGGCCAAGACGTTTGTCCGTTCCCCCGAAAGAACCATCGAACTCACGATCGGGGTGAGGTAAGTAAAGCCGGTGGGAGGTGATACTAAAATTTGTTCTGTGCTAATACTTCACTTGTGTACGCGGTGTAACCTATATGGGATCAAATGGTAGTTCATGATAAATATTTTTGGGTTCAAATGATAAAAAATATTAAGTAGGGTCAAACTTGTGGTATCAAATGTTAGTGACCCGTTGTTAAGCACCACGCCTGACCATGGCAGCTGTCACCACGAGTCATAGTTAGTACAGTAATTTCTCTATAAAGTTCAATAAAACTTTAATACAGTAATGCTTGCACACTACTGCTTGGTGGTAGAAGATTATAGCACTGCAATTGTACCCAACAAGACGAACTCGTGTTGAAATTTCTTTATAAGGTGTAATTTTGTAATCTTTTGCAGATGATTTAGGATTTCCCCCCAAAAAAAAGATGGCGTCTGGTTATGGAACATGTTGAACACTTTTGTTCATGACTAAAGTACATAATTAATAATAATTCAGAACTAAGAGTAAGATTTGCTAGCCCAGCGTTGATTTAGGCAATTTAATCTAAGCTACGTTGGGTCACAGAATTGCCTTATTAAACACACTCTAGTGCAAAGTGCTGGAGGGCACGTTATATGTAGTCCAAGCGCAAAATTGAACGTTGGTAGTGAAGGTAAGTATTTTATATTGAGCGTATTGTTAGACGGCGGTTTTAACGAGTCTGGGGCCAGAATAAACTCTTTCACCTTTATAGCCATGGTTATTGGTTAAGGAGTCCTAATTTAATGTGATTCTTGTGTTTATATTGAATAAAACGCTTTAGATTTGGAGTTTGAAATAAAACTATAAATACGCGAATAAATTTGCTATACTTTTCGTTCTCATCTTGTACTTATTACAAATACACTTAGATAATTTTTTTGCTAAATATTGTTGGAGCCTGACGAAATATCGTTTATTTATGAACGTCCTAAATAAACAAAACAGTTATTATTTTAGTAGTCTTCATTACAACATTATTTCTACTAAAGTTTCTTTATACGTGCACACGGATGCATATACACGGCAACGTCGTCGCAGCGTGCTTCTTAGTTGGGTAAATTATGGACTAGGAACCCAAAAAGGCGTTATTTCTTTCTTCCTTTTTCTTACAAATACTTTGTTTTGTTTTTATTTCTAAATTCTTAAAAATATATTTATCATCCTTATTGGCTCTTCAACTTTAATAACCTGTGTTAGAACAGCCTGGTTATTAATAGTAATAATAAAAATTACCTACAATAATAAAAAAACTTCTCTCACGAAGGTTCAATAGGGTGCAAGGGTGGTAGGTTACATAGTACAGTGCATACCTTTTGTAAGAGACCGGTGCTTGAAGTGGGTTAAAAAACCTACACAGGAATAACAGGTCTTTTATATTATTTACTAAAAGATAAGGTGTAAATTTATATAATTCAAAGTAGGTAAGAATTGAATCATCATGAAAGCCTTTTCATGTTTCCACTGCTGGGACACTGGCTTACTCTTTGATAGGGTCTTACTTAATCCACCACGCGGACCCAATGTGGATTGGTGGATGGCAATTTTTAGTTCTTGAACATGCCGGTTTCTTCGCGATGTTTTCCTTCACCGTATGAAAGCACTGGCATTACATTACAAGAATTTAATGATATGGCTTTAATCTAATATTGAATTTGTACGTAACTCTGAAGTGGCTGCTTTCACCCAAAATGTATTACACCACTAAGAGAGGATTTCACTTGGCTTTGCCATTGATACTAACAGTAACATTAGCCTTTACCTTTAATTTCCCATGAAACTGAGACAGTCATTTCACGTCCGTAATAAAGCAAACCAAACCGTCAGTTGTAGGAAAATCGGTTTTATGTGTACATTCGCGATCAGAACTTCTATTAAATGATTTATCGCATAATATCATATCATCTATTGGGAGCAATAAATTAATGATACTACAAAGTCCCATAAAATATTTAAAAGAATAGTATTTTATTTATAATTAAATACGATAGACAGTCCACACCGCACCGCATCGTCTAGCCCCAAGCTAAGCAGAGATGACTGATAATATACTTATAATTGATCTTTAGCTACTTATATTGGTAGACTTTTGTCCAGCAGTAAGATAAGACAAGTTAAAGAAACATGATAAGCACCTTATTGTTGAATCAGAATACAAAGCTTGCTATTAATATCCTAACTTATAAAAAAAATATTTTTTCTCATTTTGGATAACAGAAAACAAAAGTTAATACTTTAGCCTTTACAGTACCTTTTTTTTATGTACCACCTAAAAGTCAACCAAGAGTACGGCCTACTTAATGGTAAGTGGTCACCGTAGCCTATGTACGCTTGTAAAATCAGAGATATCTATATACTTTCTCAGTGATAATGAAAAACAACTTCATCTCCGCGACTCTAAATAATATATGTATTAAAAAAGTTCATATTTGTAATGCTCGTAAAATAATTTTCCGTGATCAAAAACATTTTATTAAAATTTAAAAGCTCTCCGCTAACTTACGTCCGTCATCGAGTACTCTTAATCTAACTTAATCTTTACGACCTTTTTCACGATCAAAGGATAAGAACTCGACCTTTGCACAAAAATAATAAACTCAGAAATACTAATTCAGTTTTATTTTTATAATTTAGTGGCTACCAAAAAAAGTTAATCTATTGAGTTATTATGTGGGTGTGGTAAACAAACTGTGATATTAGCGGATTTCAAGTTTTGTATTTTATTGTCATTTTTATGTACATTTAGAACGACACATAGCTAGCGGTGAAAAAAAAAATTTTAAATAAAAACTTGTTATTTATGAAATTATTTTTAGTCGTCTATTATTACGTTATTTTGCAGTCCAATAATAGTATGACGTTCTTTTAAATAAATCTCATGTTTTTTAAAACCAAACCTTGAAGAGGCCAAAATCCTTGAGGTTCAAATATTTTGCCCCACCCTGTACTTAATCAGATAACTGAAAAAGTTGATCAAAGATTTTTGTCACTAATCTTATCGTGGTGTTTTCCGTACAAAATGAAATCTAGAAACAGATTACATCCCTCAAAGCAAATGAGCTGTAAACCAGGATTATTCGGTATCGGGTAGACAGTGACACACACTGAAAAACGAAGATTGTTAGCTCAAGTTTTTGGCGTTTTGCTATCCTAGCGATATATGAGATCGTCGCAAAACAAAAGTTACCATTATTGACAACTAAAAAAGTCATTAGTGTAACTGTGAACAGTCTGTTTTGACTAATTTAACTTGTCAGAGTAACTTTTAACGTGTAGAAGATGCAACATAAAATTAATTACAGAAATTCCACTTCAAAAAAACGCAGCAAGGACAACAATGATCAGATTTTTAAGATTCCTATGGTTCACTGGCATATGTCAGTATATACTCTCAAGCAATGGCAATTGGCATTTTAGTAGCGATAAGAAAGTGGGATTTTCTAGCAATTTAGTAAAGCTAGAAAGTGGTGCTAACACTGGTCGATTTTTCCGGATTACGGATTTACGATGTATCGGAGCTGACCGGACGGGACGGGGGATATAAATAAAAGTGATTCTAGGAAGTCAGCTAAGAAAGGTCAAAGGGAATGCATAATAAACTAGAACATTTTGAAACTACTTATCATTTTATATCCGCAGGGTTACTACATACTTAAATAAATAAATAAAATATTGTAGATTTTTTTTACATAGCGCCTTTTTGTTTAAAACTTATCGGAAGCTATTGGAAGCAGATAATTGATAGAATTTACGATATATATATATTTTTAAATAAATACTTAGAAAACACGCGCCAATAAACATACAATATTAGCGACGAATACAATATTAACATATAGACGACCGATGTGGCGCAGCGGGTGCAGGTCCGCCGGCGACGCAGAGGTTGCGGGTTCGATTCCCGCCTCGGAACAAATGTTTGTACGATCTACAAATATTTGTGGGTGTTTTCTATGTATAATAAAAAATATCTATCTATCTATGTATGTATTGTATTGTAATAAATATATATCAGTCATCTAGTACCCATAATACAGCTCTGTTTAACAGCAGCTTACCTTGGGCATGGGGTCACAACTCTAACAAAGGTACAATGGTTCAAACCAATTTCAATAGATGGCGTTACAGGTATCGATTTGATAACGTAGTTTGTGCAAAATATTTTTTAAATGATATAAAAGTTTTTTTTTAATTTCGTGAAGTACCCTAGGCACGTAAAAATTAAAGAAGGCTTCTTACATCAAGTTATCTTATTTAAAAATAAATCAATGATATTGCCGTCCCTCTGGTGTCAATAATTTGAACTACGTTGAGGTTAGTAGTAGTAGATACCTAGATATTATGTTATCTATGCGTTGGAACCTAGGGTAAGGTAGGTAGGTACCTACGCACGTGTTGTTATTCTAAGCTTACGCATCCGATTGTTTTTGGCAAAATTATAGCTTTACAAGTGACTTTGTGTTACATTGAATATTAATAGGTACATTAGTACGATAATGGTGTTTTATTTTCTTCATTTTCCTCTTTTACAAACCCCTTGTGGCTTGTAACTAGGTAGGTAGACTAGGTAGGTAGACTAGGTAGGTAGGTAGTGTTCTGCTGCGTTTCCTCAGACTCAATGTCTTTGTGCGTTCCATAGATACACGCACGCACGACCATTTTTAAATACGTCTTAGGTACAGAGCCCTCCATAGATAAGTATCCCCCTTGTATAAGACAACTAGCTTCAAATCCATTTGAATTACTATGGAGTTTTGCTCAAATAAATTATATTTAATAACCATGCAAGGAACCGTAATCATAATTTCAACTGCTTTGCTAATATCAGTGTTGGAACAGTGGTATCATACTTGGACTTCCAATCCTGAGGAACCGAGTTCGATTCCGAGCGTTGGGTTACTTTTTGTTTTTTTTTTCAACCTTATCAATGAAGTTTGCAGTAAATAATACCTATACACTACTTACTTTTATTATCGTGTGAATTTATTCAAATAATAATAATTGTCAAAATAAAAACTCTTCGTTAGTGAAAACTTTGTTGTTTTATTAATAAGCCAATTTACAAGATAAAACGGTTTTTTTTAATCCTAAAAAATTATACAAAATGACATTGCCATTTACGTCTGGTAAATAATATTTTTTCATAATTCACCGGCGAACAAACATGTTAATAGTTAGGTATTAACAATTTAGATCTCTCGTGAATATAAGCTATTATTTACCCGTTTTTAAGAAATGTGGTCAAATGTTATATCTTCTTATTAAAAAATATAGTTGGTTATGTATTCACTTAAAAAATACCTAGTAAAATATTATTATGTAGTGAACGAGTATGTTACACTATTATAAAATTTTAACTACTTTACCTATTTTTTCCTACCAAAGTTATAACAGTAACCTTCACTAGCTATAAATTTATCTTGGCGTAAATTACACTTAGACATATCACTGGAGTTTCAATTCCAAGAACTACTTGACACCACATTTCCACATTATTCTCTATGCAAATAAATAATTATGAAGTATGAGAAAACAGCCATTTCTTCACAGTTCTTGTTCAATAAACCGCACAGATTTTGTCCTTCTGGATAGGTATACAATACAACGCTACAGATGGTAGAATTACTTCTTTCAACACTTCTTATTATTGCTGACAATTCATGCGCCCATCGACTTCCACAAGTTCTCCTGGACCCATGGACGATATCCATTCCCAATAATCTAAAAATAAAACACTTTATTATTAACTACTTTAATAAGTGATGATGTGAACAAAACTGACTGGGTAGAAGGTTACACTTACCGTTATATGAAGCTGCCGAGCAAATTATTTAAATTGCTTTTATTTTGATCGCAAATTTCAATGCTTGTTTTCATCAAATTAAATAAATGATGCATTTTATAAAAAGTCAAAAGCTTACGAAGAACACACAAAGTAAACAGCACAGAATATGACGTAAAGCCTGACAATGAGAATTATTCGTTGTCTTTGTTCGTTCGTTAAAAATCAACGACCTACCCACACCCTTCAAATAATAAATAACGCTTTGCATTCGTTTGCTAGACAAGGACAGGTTATTGGACGCTAGTGATTTATAATTTCAACGCGTTTGTCATCAACACGACAGCCGAGTTAGATAAGCGGTCGGTCATGGTGTCTGAGATAAACTTTAGCTACTAGAGAGGATACTTAATAGTGGAGTCCACTGTACCTACCTACCTACTTTATGTAAAATACGTGGTACCTACCTACCTATCTATTTATAAGACAATAATTTGACAGATACCTACCAAGTATTACATAGGATAGTACCTCCAAGTACCTACCTACCTACCTACAAGTTTACAAGTTTATCTATTTTGTGTAGGTATCGAGCGATCGACCACAATTGCCACACATTTACCAATTATGAATCACTAGAGGACCCGCCCCGGCTTCGCACGGGTGCTATAAACCTTCCTCTTGAATTACTCTATCTATTGCGGAAAACCGCATTACATACATTCATAGAGAGAGACTGACTTTATTTTATACTAAGTAAGTTAGGTACCTACTAGAGAAGAAAATCCGTCCATCGGGCTAGCCTAGTACGCGATCGTCTACGCGGCAAGCCAAACGTCCCGCTCCGCAGAGAGCGTCAAAGCAAAACTACAGAAATGGGGCAAAGTTGCATTTTTAGGCAGTCTAGTAGAGCTACCTAGCTACTTTGCTTGATCAATATTTTATTAGCTCGGCCACTCGATCCTTTTGACTAGTAGGTAAATCAACTTGCAAAAGCTAGGTGGCGCAAGCCACCAATTGCGCTGCTAACGCCATCTAGTATCTGTGTAGGTAAACAAAAACAGCCCGCTGTTGCGTTGCTAGCGGCACCTAGCGCCTATGTAGGTCCAACAAATTTAGCCCGTTGCTTTGCCCGAGTTATGAGGGGAGCGCTTCGTTGTATGGCATGAGGTATCTGTACTAGTATTATGTTATCTGTGCCTTGGGCTAGATGATGCTGTGTGGATTGTCCAGCATTATATAGCATTATTTATTATTTATTTATTATTTAATATTAGCTACTTAAATTCAAGTTTTTTTGTTGAATTATGTATCATTCCAATCAATACAAGTGTGATTGTGAAATTCGGAATGTACTTACCGTACTTACTACCGTTTTGAAAATACACTTGACGACGGCTGTAAGTGCCCAGTAAGTGGTTAGTGTAACTAAACAAAAGACATCAAACTACAGAAAATCTTGCCATGTCTCGATTAATATAAGCAAATACATATAAAAAAAAAAAGCAAAATGAAAAGATACGCTATGAGACAATGTTATAAGTATCGTCGATGACGTGAGCAAAAGAACAAAACAAACAGAGAAATTTAATTAAAATGTCATTGTTTGTTTATTGGAACTAGAAATTGACTACGCAAGCTGAAGCAGCACCTATTTAACTATTCTTAAAGAATATAAACTTTATTTATATTATACTCTTTAAATTAAGTTAGATATACTTTAATACACCAATGTATCGGGGTGATAAGCGCAGTTCAGTGCCACGCAAACACTTGAAAACTTTAAGCTTTAGGTGGCATGCATTTGTAATAGTCAGGCGTCAGGCGTCAGACGTGGTGCTTAGGTGGGCGCCTTGATTGTCTTGACATTTGCTGACAAAAAAAAACATACTCAATCTTACTTGTACCTAATAAATATAAGTACTAGTAATTTATATGAATTGAATGTTAGTAAAATCCGGCACTGTGCTAGTCCTTAACAAAACACCACCCAGTGAAAAACAAATTGAAAATTCCAAACAGAAGGAATTGGAAAAACCAAACGCTCACATTGCTTAAAACAAATCGTATGAACCAAACCCGTATCTGAGTCTGAGACAGATTTAAGATTTGAATCCATGTTTTATGCACGACGTGCAAGTACACTTCGACCGGAAACTTTATCCAGAGGGTCTACTATTGCTAAAAAACGATATATCGTGACAGTTTTCGCTGCTCAGCTTAAGTCCGCGAATGCTCCGAAGTTAGTTGCTACCAACTTATGTTGAGCTACGATGTTTGCCACGATTTTCGTTTGTCGATTTCGATAGTAAACCTTCAGACATAAGTTCATATTGTGAACTTTCGAAGATACTGTTGGACAAATTGTGAAGAAATGAATGTGTGTAGAGATCTAGTCTAAGCTGCACCACGTTTGTCATAAATTTAAATGTGACAACACTAGCAATTTTCGGAGTATGGAGTGCAGTTTTTGAGTGGTTTATCTCTACATAATGTTTTAGTAGTAAGACTTGCTGACGATTCTTTTATTGTTGAATGATATAGTTACATATTATATATATAAGATAAAGATACAGTCAAAAAAGCAAAGTCCCTGAAGACGAAACCGGCAAGGATGATTATTATTGTTGAATGAAGAGTTCGCAGAGTCGCCATGTCGGTCAAGTCGTTTAACAACTTTCCTGTTTCACGACTGAATTGCTACTTAGGGTCTTCAAATAGTCGTTGCGTAGCTCTAAACTTGCCTTTAAAAAAATAACACGTAACTTTTATTTACAACCCACAGTATTGCAAGTGTTCGTATGGCAACGGTTACCACTAACTAAGTCATAATATGCTTGTTTTCCACTTATGTTATAAAGAAACTAGTTATAAAACTCACTTGATAGATGTGGTCAAAGCTATATAAACTATTCGTATAACTGTCTGTTCATTCACAGTCCAGTTAGTGGTAGACTTCAAAGCTTAAGCAGATTTAGATTTAATAATTTTCTTTCATGTGTAAATTTATTCGACCATCCGTCTTCCCGTAGGATATAATAATATCACAGCCGTTTCGCTTAGTTAGGAATAAAATATTAATACTCTTAGGGTGAGTTGCACCATCTAACGTTAACATCAAATTTTTCGACGACGATTGAACAATTTGACGTGCAACTCACCCTTAGTTACATTTCGATAGTTAGCACCACACTGACGTTTTAACTTTAAGTATATTTTTCATACCATTTTATGTAGCAAATAATTAGACGACCTACCTGATCGTGAGTGGTTACTGTAGCTTGTAGACGCAATATTTAAGTATAAATATAGCACGCGTATTGCTATCCTGAAACATAGATCAAAGTATTATGTGCCTGTAATATCATTGGCAACCTACCGATCGTCGGTGAATTACTGTTTATAGATATAAATAAGTAAGATAAGTACGGAATTATCGCAAAGAGCTCTTCTACTTTTGCAGTATGATTATTTTATATTTGAAGACCTATTTCAAGTAAAACTTCAGCGTAAATTTGTGTTTACTTTACCCTTTTTTAGCTTTTATTTTTCTTTCATCAAAAAAGCAATTTATAACAATAGATGTAAAGAACAAGATAATATTTATTCAAAGCAGAAAAATACCGAATTTTTCGAAACAGCCGTAAAATAAAGCCTTCTGATTACCATTACTCAGTTATCTCTATATGAGAAGATTTGTATTTTTGTATTTTTATTAAAAAACTACTAGTCCTATTTTATAAATTATTTTACCATTAGAATGCTACATTATCCTTAGTAACATAGGCTTTATTTATTACTAGAAACCTGCCCCGGCTTGCAATGAAACCGCACCCGTGCAAAGCTGAGACGGACTGCTAGTTTTATTGTAGTAGTTGTATTTGCATGTCAGTTGGGACTTTGCTAAAAAAGCGTAAGTATACACATTGCCAAATAGAATAGAAAGGTAAAATAATTAATTATAATAAGCTTAGTAAATTTATAATTAATGTTTCTATCAACATTTCGTTCTATCTATACATATAGATATATATCACAGGTTTATATCATGTTAATTATAATTGTTTGTAATTTGTAACACACGGTAAAGTGTTTTATATGTATGTTATTTAGAAAAATCAAATATGTAAAGTAGCAGTCGAATCGATCGCTCCTATAGCGTTTCAGAAATTATTTCCAAATCCGCAGAATATATAATGGATCCAATAAATCCACCCCTTGACAGTTCTGATGGAGAAAGCATGTCGAACCGTGTCCCTAAAATGCTTAAAAACTCGATGCCCTTTGCCCGAATAGAAAGTAAACGTCGATATTTTTTTGGGCTACCAAATGGCAAAAACACATACAACATGCTATCGTGGGATCAGATATTTATTGTGGGCATTTTGTTGCAGAACTGTTGCTCAACACCAGAGTTTACAGCAACTATGTTGAACTCGGCAACATGTTTGTGCAACCATTTTTATTAAAAAATGCTTGCAATGAATATGGGGTTCAATGTAGTAACCATTTATTCAAAATGTATCTACTGCTTTTTGTATGTACCTATGCCCTTGTCCATGAACGTGTTTCCTTTTTATTTATTTTTATTTTTGCCAAGTTTATTTTGCCATAAACTTATCTGTTATAGGTACCTGATAGGGTGACATCGCACTTTTTGAAAGAATAAAAGTGCGATCTGTGTGTAAGGAGACAAACTAGGTGACAGATAGGAATAATCCGTGCGGGTCGAATAAACACTTTTTAATGACGTGGGCCGAATTATATAGCATAAATTATTATGTCTCGTCTTTCTGAGGTTTGAATCTTCAAAGACCAGAATAATAATTATGAAACAGAATTCGTCCTTCAAGCTATACAGCTTTTAATTAACATAAACAAATTAGGTGTTTTTCAAATTAGATTTGTTTTCCTATCCTGTAAATCATCATTGAAATAAATATTCTATAACTAAGCAGATTATTTTTCCTTAAATAAATTTACTAAATTTATTAATAAATAGTAGGCACCTTTATTCAGAAAGAAACTACTTGTAGATAATATAAAGGTAATGTTTATGTAATTGCTTTGATTTACTGGTCAACACCATCTATTCTATTGTTGTAACTAAGTAGATAAGTATACAAGATAATTTAGGTGAATTCTGGTCCTGGCCTACCAGAAATATCACATTGGCGATATCCTAAATGAAAAGTCGCATCTGCTAGTCAGTAGTTTTACTAATATAATTATCGTGAACTAATTTAGAAAAAAAACGGGTGTTTTCACGTACCGGTATATTGGTGAAGAGGTACCGACCGACACTGTTTCGACTTAATTTCTGTATCAGGGTGAGAAAAAAGAAAGAAATAGGTGGTATAACTTCCACAAACAAGCTCTATCACAAATAACTCTACTACTCTTAGGCTAAGTCTGATCTAATTCTCATCAGACATAAAAACATCCATCATTCAATAATATAACAAAAAAATATATGTCCCACCTCCATCCGCTAAAAAGAAAGGGATGTAAAATACAGATGATATTAAGTAGATTGAGTGTGAGCGAGATAAAGCTTCACAATGTCCTAATGAGTCAATACTAACTATTAATAATTCTGCGGTTCTGGTTGGTATGACGCGACATCCTGTCTATTTTTATAGTTTCTTGGACTCGCGCTGATTACCTTTGAAGCTAGTTCGGAGAAGTTTTTAAAAGATGACAAAGACACCAGCCTGTAATGTTTCACAAAAAAACAGCTACCGTTAATTTATCGGCCGTAAAGTAGCAGGATAAATTTTTCAAATGTTTGTTGAAAGGATCAAGTTTTTCTTAAATCGTGATTTTTCAATCGGTCATCGTTTTTGTTCATTGATATGAGAATTTGGCAAAGTTGTGGCAAAATTAGCCTAAGGCTGAATGAGACTTAGCATGTCGCTGAAATGTCAGTTGCTTATAAAAAAGCCCTTCTAAAATGGTATGTCCGGTATGTCATTGATATAACATTCAAATTGCAATAATTACGTGCACTTGTGATTGCAAAAACTATACAAGAACTTTGTGGTTACACTGGTAACAAACCATTGAAGTTTGTCAACTGCCAGTAACCTAACTCTGCTAAAATGTAAGACCAAGATTCTGTTATTTACTGCAAATGCACAGTACGCCTGTTGCACTCCTGATTATGTTCTAATTTACTTTAATGCCTTTTCACAAGTTCCCGGGTTGATCGTAAGCAAATCAACTGATTGTAATACGATCGTAAGCAACTGTTTGATTGTAATACGAGTACAGAAACACCCAAACCGGAACAAATAACAATAAATTATTAATAAATAAAAATATTTTCAAAACGTGCAAAGATTTGTCCCGCAACGGGGATCGAAGTCGCAGCCTCTCGCTTTTCAACCGGGCACCAACCGCGCTACCGAGGTCGTGATTGAATATTTTTTTTTTTAAATTGTTATAAAAGTTTTTTTTTTTTTTTTTTTTTATAAAATCATGTATACCTACAAAATAACCAAAATACATTTATAACAGCTGAGCCATCTAAAGACCGTTACAAACGATCTTTAATAAATAACTCTAATTTGGTAATCAATTCCATACCTTTATTTTTTTCCAACTTTTAGCCAGTACCTACTATTCAGTTTTATTTCTTCGTACTTTTTTTTAATGTCAGCAAGTGACTACTACTTATACAGCAGAACTATTTATACAGCAGTCTTGTAAACGTAAGAAGGCACTCTCAAACTAAGTTGGAGAGTCTTCAGAAGTTGCTCGGACGTGCAAGAGACATTCAGGTAGCAGAAATGTCTGTAAACTGCCGTGTTTGAATTTATAAATTAAGTGGTGCGCTTGTTGAAAAGCGTACAACATTCTGATTCACACACGCGCAGAGTCGGCGCCTTTACTATCTTTACATAGTACTAGCTATACGTCCCAGCTTCGCGCGGGTGCAAATAGTCTAGTGTGATTCTTTCTATTCTCAATTAAAACCGGGTCGTAGGACTCTTCAGCAAGAGTCTATCTTCGTGGTTACCACCGCAGTGTCAGATATTCTACCTCCAAGCAGTAGTGTGCAAGCATTACTGTGTTTAGGTTTGAAGCTCACTGTAGCAAGTGAAATTACTGGGCGAAAGAGACTTAACAACAATGTCTCGGGTGATAAGCGCAGTGCAGTGCCACGCAAACACTTAAAAACTTTAAGCTTTGGGTGGCACTGCATCTGTAATAGTCAGGCGTGTTGCTTAACATCAGGTGGGTGCCTTGATTGTCTTGTCACTTGCTGATGAAAATAAAAATAAAAATGACTCTTTTGCAGTTTTTATGTAATCCCACAGGAACAGTACTATTTTTTGCAGGATAAAAAGTAGTCTATGTGTTAATCCAGTACTTAAGCCACATATTTTCTAATTTTCATTACAATCGGTAAAGTCGTCACGGAGATACGTGGTAACAAACATACACACACATAGTCTTTCGCGTATATAATATTACTAGTAGGATTTACTTCAAAATGTGCGTCGTACTAAAAAAATAGGTTGCGAAACCATAGCAACGCACTTCGATTACATTGTACTTAAAGCAAAATATTATTTTAGTTATTAAACCAATACGTGCCAGATTATCTCGTCAATTACTAAATGAGCTATCAGATCTGTACCCCACATCTTGGCGACGACTCCAATTGCCTCAATGGATAGGGGTCAATTGTATGATGAGACCACATTTTGATACCGACTGATCGAACAACTATAAACCCTACCTTTTTGCAATAAGAGCTACAATAGCAATAGGTTTCATCAATTGGTTCACCTTACTTGTTTAATCATTAGTATTAAACGGAGATAAAAATATTATTTTATCAAGTTATCATAATTTGAAGGGTGAGTTTCTGTATTGTTGTTATCTATAACGAATGCTTATTGATTGATGAATCTCACATGAGAATAAGGGTGAGGTATTAACCTTCTATATTCAACCAAAAAAATTATATATCGGAGCAATGACGTCATCACATGCTGTATCTAAAAACACATTGTAGAAAACCGGCTTAAACAAACTTGTAAATCATGAATTGATTAGCTGATTAAGTAATCTAGTAGTTAATTTAAACTATTCAAACCATTAGTTAGTAATCTAGTGGTTAATTTAACTCAGACCATGAGTTAGTTAGTTATCCTGGACCTGCTCCTCCGTCATATATAAGTACAATATTGTGTCTACCGGGTTGCCGCCACACTCGGAACCATAGCATACCTTTAGCATACCATTGCGTGACACGTGCCTATTCTATCCTTGCTCAAGTATCCTTTCCCTCGTCTACAGCGTCGAGCAAAGCGACGATGGAAGGTACAAAACTTAACTGAATAATAAATAATGCCTAGGTCTAGAAAACCGCAAACGACGCTCGTGCGTTTTTTATGGATTATACAAAATCAAAGCTTTTGTACAAAATTAAAAAAATACAGAAACCGTGTCACTGTTATTGATTTCAAGCAGGGAGAGCTTTTTTGTCATCTAGTTTTTTTATAAATTTTGAGATAGTTTAATTGACGACCGATGTGGCGCAGCGGGCGCAGGTCCGCCTGCGACGCAAAGGTTGCGGGTTCGATTCCCGCCTCGGCACAAATGCTTGTACGATCTACAAATATTTGTTCCGGGTGTTATGGGTATTTTCTGTATATAATAAAAAATATCTATCTATGTATTGTATTGTATTAAATATAATATATCAGTCATCTAGTACCCATAATACAGCTCTGTTTAACAGCAGCTTACCTTAGGGCTAGATGATGCTGTGTGGATTGTAAAGCATTATTTATTTAGTATTTATTTATTCATTGCTTTAAAGGCCCATTTACACGGTCCAATAATTGCATGGAAGAATTGGTTTGTGCGAAATTAATTTCGGTGCAAATTGTAACCATTTTTTTATGTAAGGGCCTTTACAAGTTTTGAAATTTTGCCAAAATACTGTATATCTATGGATGACCGAAAAATTACAGTTGTATAGTCGAAATTTGACAGTTTGCCTCTGTCATCGTGACTTGACGCTTTACATAAATCGATTACATTTTTAGAAGTTATAATATTTGTTAAAAGTAACGTTTCCATGTAAAGTTATCAATTTTTTGCTGATTTACTACCCACTTTGTTTACACTCGCCAATTTTCTAACTCAAATAAAGTTGCCTAATAGTAATCAAAAACGCGGTAAATTGCGGGTTTCCGTTTCGAGCGGAACCTAATTTAACCCAAAACCCCTTTTTAGTAAATTGAATCTCCGAATCTCACGTTAGAATTAGAATAAAGCCTGCGAACCGTTTTTATATATTTGTCTTTACTTTTTTTCTCGTGCTTCGTAGGGCACGTTAAGCAGT
This sequence comes from Colostygia pectinataria, assembly GCA_951394395.1. Lineage (NCBI taxonomy): Eukaryota > Metazoa > Arthropoda > Insecta > Lepidoptera > Geometridae > Colostygia > Colostygia pectinataria. Next base: position 11,150,741 of record OX596353.1, on the reverse strand, counting down.
CGGTTCCAGCTTTTTCAAAGTTGTTAGGCCATGACAGAGGCCTTTGGGCGGCCTAGAAACTCTGTCACCAGAGTTGGCCACTGACTCATACGAACTTACTTACTTATTTTGGTGTGTAATTTATCTATGTCTACTTTAGTTAGCTCTTCATCTTGGCGTATAGTACGCTTGCAACACTATTAGATATCACTTGCTTCTTACTACCCTGAGACGTTAGATGGATAGTCTCATGTGCCTGTAATTTCACCGGAATTACAGACACATAGCATTTTCTTCGAACCAGAACACAACAATGCGAGCATTACTGCTTGGCGGCAGTAATAGGTACTGGTAGTCCTTGTCCGGACGAGCTCTATCACAAAGAACTCTACTTTTGAGAATATATGCGATTCTGTAAGTTTGTCGCTGTCATCCGCCTGTTGCTGCGTCAGCTCGTCTCTTTCACACGTAAAGTACGCACTTCTTATGTGTGTAAGGGAGGGCCTGGCGCGATGATAGACGGACGAAAGTTTACACACATGGTTCCTTTGATCCACTTTCACAACTATTTCTCACAACTAGTTAAGAAAAGACACTTTTAACTCCTTATTTCATAACCGGTTATTAAAATGAAATAAAAAGTGGCCTGTCTTAACTGGCATCCGAAAATAGTTAAGAAAGGAGAAATATAATTCTGCTTTTACAACTAGCATAGACATAAGAAACTTTGTACTCTGTTTTGGACTCCGTGTGGGCTCCCGCCAGAAGCTCTAGACGGTCGCCCCTAAGAGTGGCTTGTGCACACGGGTCCGAGACCTCTCTGAGCTTCTGGCTCCCGCACTATTTTATTGCACTACTATCTTCTGTCCCCGTGTCGGTCTTGCGGCTGGGCTTCGCGGCGGCCGCGCTTTCCGTGTAGCGTCGGGCTTTCGTCATACATAAGTTTGATATAATTTGAACAATGAGGTTTTTAGTTAAACGATAATGAGTACAGATACTTATGTCTATGCTAAACGTAGCATACATCTGGGTAGGCACATCCTCAGCCCAGATGAGCTAAGAGACATCACCCCCAAGCAAATCCTCCAGTTCTTAGTATCGGCAGGGCTTGGAAGTGAACTGTAAACGCCCCCAAAGGGCGACAAAACAAGTGGCGAACACAATAGGCCTGCATGGGCGCAGTGTTATATTAGCCGCACCAATTTAATTTAAAAAAAATATATATGTCTATGCTAGTTGTAAAAGCAAAATTATATTTTTCCTTTCTTAACTATTTTCGGATGTCAGTTAAGACAGGCCACTTTTTATTCCATTTTAATAACCGGTTATGAAATAAGGAGTAAAAAGTGTCTTTTCTTAACTAGTTGTGAAAAATAGTTTTGAAAATGGACCAAGCCACATGGTTTACATATTAACCCTACTGGGTAACGCCAGTCGCGCTTTCTATCTGGAAAATATGGAATTGAACTGAAGCGTTCTCATGGTCAGATGGTTCAGTCCACACGGCACGTGTGGCAGTAGACCACTTTTGTGCTTCTTTGTAGGGGATTATTTAAGGGGATTTCCGTACCAAGTCCTTTCCTACTTCATTTGTCTATCAAGATATTTAAGATCAGAATTTATGTAAGAACAAGTTAGCTAGTCCAAGTAATTTCACAAGTAAATCAGTAAAAATACATGCAAGATAGCTTGGCGATACAAATAGATATAGTATGGTATGATACTTCTGTGGAACATAAATTACAAAGAATTCTACTATAGTTACAGCGTGAAAGACACCACAAACAAACCAACTTTAGCATTATCAATATTAGTGAGCTTGTGAGATATTAGTCAGATAATGTGAACGGCAAATGATCAAGTTATTCCAATCAGTCACTAATGCATTAAGTCACATCACGTTCACATCAAGTGTAGCAGCAAAAACCCAAATCTGCTAAGACACAATATACTTAATTCCTCATCCATATGTACGAATCTAATCCAATACAAGCCGACAAAATTACGACATAGCATTATTTGGTGCTAAAACTTGCCTGTGTCAGTTCCAATCCGATTCATATCTAATAACTACAGACAATAAAATTTAGATTCAACGAGAATTGGTCGTTTAGAAAGCTTGCCACCCGATCATTAGGTCTTAGGATCTAAAAAAAAGTACTTAGGAAATTTGTCATTCACAAAAATGTGCGCAACGTGAGTGAGGTACCAATGTTTTTAAACTGTGAAGAAAATATCGTGAGTAAATAAACGGGTTAGTTTCATTCTCCCCCAGTCCCGTATTCACCCGGTCCGTTCTCACCCGAATTGATTTAGGTTCTATTAAAAATGAGCGCGTTATAGAGTGTTCATAATGTTATGTACTTAATGTTCATTCATATTATAGCCATTAAGCAAAATATTTTAAATTCAATTAAAAAAAGTAGTGTATTTGTTATAATATGTTTATTTAGAAGACTTTTATAGGCGCTACAGCCTGCTAGTCACATCGATCTGGAGTTGTAATATGCTAAACTGTGTTTAGTTATGTTATATGTTACTGTGTTTATGTTAAATAAAGAACTTTTAAAAACATACAGTTATATTCGAAGCAATTTTTAATGAAAAGTACTGGCAGGCAGTTGAATTATCAGCGACGATGCTTGTAACGTTTGTGTGTGCAAAATGTAGGCATATTCCATAAATAATGTAAAACCTGTGGTTTTGGCGTTCCGTTTATTAGCTTTTTTAGCATAGCCACAAGAATCTTAAGTTTTTGGAGTCCTAAAAGAAGGTCTACTAAGTACAAATTACAGTTAATTTCTTCATTTTATCTGACACGTCGCGTGTTTTGAATAAAGTGAACCTTTCGATAAATAGTTCTAATATTTGTTCTGTGGCGATATTATCTGGTGCTAAGGACCCTCATCCATTATACGTTATTAGGGTTAGGACAGGCTATCGTTTTGATTATTGCTATGACGAGATTTCGGTTATTGCTTTGTTGTACTGTAATTACGCCTTTATGATTGTAGGAACGTGTTTAACATTATCGGGTTGATCTTTAAAATACCAATAAGTACGCACCTTTTTTTATATATATATAAGTAATTGTTAATTACTAGCTGCGACGACCGATGTGGCGGCGCAGTGGGCGCAGGTCCGCCTGCGACGCGGAGGTTGCGGGTTCGATTCCCGCCTCGTGTCAAATGTTTGTACGATCTACAGATATTTGTTCCGGGTTTTCTGAGTATTTTCTATATAAAATAAAAAATATCTATCTATGTATTAAGAATATTTATATCAGTCATCTAGTACCCATAACACAGCTCTGTTTAACAGCAGCTTATCTTGGGGCTAGATGATGCTGTGTGGATTGTCCAGCAAAAAAAAAAGCCTGTGTTTTTTTCCGAGACTAACTAATGTATGCCTATGTCTTACTCCCGGTCATTATCTATATTTTTTTAAATCTCAGCCTAATAAAGAGTTTTCGTCTCAAGTTATTAAAAAAAAGCTGTCTATTTAGATGGCGGTAGCTCAATAACTGGCGAGCCCAAGAGAATGTAAGCACTACGTTTGGCGAGTTATGGTGAATGTGTAGGGAATTCAACATTGGTTGCTCCTGCTGTCACTGTCTGTCAAACCTCTGGCTGGTGTCAAAGTCATAGTACGTACTACGTAGTACATTAACTTTGGTCGTACTGGAGTTAAATTATTTTGCCTCAAGTAGGACATGAACCCATAACCTTCCGCTTGACACGAGATGAAACAAAAACGGAGTTACCAACTTTTTTCTTGTTTTGATAACCTTTCCCAGTATGGCAGTAGGGCAGATAGCGCCATTTATCAAAGCAATCCGAACTATTTTTTTTTTAAATCTCGAATCGAAAACCCACTCATTGGTACAGTGGTTGTTAAGATTTTGAGTAACAAACATACAACCTTTTGGATATATAATATTAACTAGTGTGATTAATGTGAAAGTGTGATTGGTATGATAGAGTGATGGTACCTAATGTGAGGCTCTATCATTACATTATTTAGCTGATACTTTGAACAAATAAATAAATGGAATACTGGGACACCGGCAAGGACAGAGACAAGTGGAAAGATCTCCCTTTGCGGTGGGAAAATAAAGGTTAAAATAATACCAATTAATTGGTGTACATTTCTACACAGTGTCAGCGTCGCCCACCGCGCCGAAATCACCAAGATCATAGTCATGTATAAAGGAACTTTGATTCGATTATATCAGTATAGTGGATACTCACCCTTACTTACCAGCTACTTCAGCACAAACTTTCGTTCGGTATTCCGCAAATTATCATTCTCAAAATTTAAATTTATATCAACGTAATTTCTCACCCTTTCAAAGACCACTTTGCCCGTCATTTAAAATAGTTTACGCTACAAAATATCATATTTTACTGTAACTTGTTCGGGCCCGCTGTTGTCTAATTGAGCATCATTTGCCATAATCTGTAATGGGACTTTAGGAACGTCCTCACCATCTGCTAGCTTCAATTCCGTCTGGATTATACCCTTATTTTGCTTCGTATCTTCTGTTTCATTGTCTCTTATTATAACTTTGAATTTTGAGAGGAACTTAGGCCTTCCTTAATGTCTCAATCTTGCGATTCTGCGGCTGTGAGCTCCTATTTAGTTAGAAATAAAAATATGACGTTGCTTATTTTTATGGTTGTTGCAGTAATTTGCTACGGGAAAGCCTTAATTTTTCAAGTCGGAAAACAAAATCATCTGTATTTTACTTTGGAACATCATACTTGTTAAAGTAAATGTTGATTTTACAATTTAATAGTAACAAAAGTCTATTCAGACTATTTCAGATAAAAGTAATATATTTTAAAGAAGCAATCTCTGAATCTCTTTTCAAAGTAAGAATTTTTTTTTAAAAGAAACTGAATGGTTTTATTTTGCTGCTTATATCATTGAACAGCAAGAGATCTTCATTAATGTTAATAAAGGAATCTGTATTCCACTTTAATATTAGTGTAGAGTAAAAATATTAAAACGAAAATTTTCATCAAAAAATCTCAAGCATTTTATCAAGCAAATTTTACCAGCAATAAATTCAAGTAATAACATCCAGCGGCGAATTATCTATTTTTAAAAGAAATTTATGTTCAGTTGAGTGTAATTATACGTACGGTCTATAAATTTATATTTTGTAAATAATTTCCTCTCCGTGGGAGGTAGTAATTAACATTAAAAATATGAAGTCGTGTTTGCTATGACAGGGGTCTAATGATGAAAATAGGGTGACGTGACGAGATGTTGAGGGATAGGTGGAGGGTTGATAGTAACTAGTAATAATAAAGAAGTGTTACGACGCTAGCTAGTGAGCAATCCTCATTAGGGGTCTATCGAGTACAAAGCAACATGTGAACGCACAAGAAGAAATTAATTCCAACGTAATTTTGTAACCAAATTTATGCAGTAAATATTGTGTACACTAAAATATCAGTGATCGTTCAATTTTCGCTGAGAATAGTTGTGTCACCCGCGAGTGCGCGTACCAACAGTGTAAAGTGCTAACGCATCACAACAAAACCGTTCGCGCGACACGGCCTGACCGCGATGATGACCCAGTTACTCATTGCGTAGGCATGTTCGCGGACGATAATTAATCATATTGTTAAGGCGACGTATTCACCTGCCTCAACAATGAATACACCTACAAAAGAAATCAATATAAAACTGCAAACAGAAACAGAACATCTGTTGTTTGACCGCTATAGAGCAGAAAAAAGAGAGCGGGAAAAACTCGCAAGCCTTGTAAATGACCTAAAGAGCCAAATAGAGATCCTGCAGCAGCAGTTAAAATGTGTCATGGAGGCCAACTCCACGGTCCCATCGACCACAAACATGGAAACATCAGCCGTACAAACTGAGTACGCCACGGACGAAGAAGAACTCGCCAAAGAAACAGAGTGGATAAGAACAAAGTCTAGAAAGAAAAGAAAAATGAACACTTCACCAACGCACTCTCCCCAAGAAGTTGACAAAACTTCAATTACTGATAAACCCAAAAAAATTCCCCCACCACCACCTATAGTAGTGGATGGGGTGAACGACTACCAAAGTTTTTACGACTTTTTGTCAAAAAAACAGCCAGCTGCCACGTTTTCTGTAAAAATGATGAGGGGTGACTGCATCAAAATAAATGCCTGTAATGAAGAATCTTACAGATGTCTAACAAAAATATTGTCAGATCACAACTGTCTCTGGCACTCTTATGAAAATAAACAGGAGAGACCAATAAGAGTAATGGTCAAAAAATTGCCATCCTCTTGCAATACCGAAAGAATAATTGAAGACCTGACTACTAAAGGTTACAAGATTGAAGACGCGGTTAACAAGTTGAGCTGGAAAACTAAGGAACCACTCAACATGTTCATGCTTACCTTCAACAATCAAGAAGAAATTAGCAAAGTGTTTAATATCAAATATATATTAGGGTGTGTGGTTGAAATACAACCACTTCGTTCACCAAAACTGATCCCCCAGTGCAAGAGATGCCAGGTGTATGGCCATACACATAAGTACTGCGCCAAAGAGCCTAGATGTGTTAAATGCACTGGTAAGCACTTAACCAAAGACTGCAAAAAACCAGCAGAAGAAAAGCCGAAATGTGTTCACTGCGGAGAAGCTCACCCGGCCAACTACAGAGGCTGTATAATAGCCAAAGAAATGCAAAAAATTAGGAACAAGGCTGTCAATAAATCATCAGTGGCGGTAAAGCATCAGGTAGCTAGTAAACTGGTAAGTGATAAACTTCCTACTATCCAGCACAATATAATTTCAAAGCCTACTAGCGCCAATATCAAAAAGGTTTCATACGCTCAAGCGGTCAGCAAAAACGACACTCAAAGTAATGAGCCAAACTACACAAATAGTAATAAGTTAGATGAAATATTAAAACTCATGATAACTTTTGATGAGCGTCTGAAGAAAATAGAAAATAGCACTAAAACTGCTATAACAAAGGCCTTAAAATGATTGATTCACTCAAAATAATGGCTTGGAATTGTAATGGGCTACAAAAACACCAAAGTGAATTGCAAGTAGTCCTAAATATAGAAAACATAGATGTGTGCCTGATATCGGAAACGCATTTCACAAAACAGTCCTACATCAAATTTAATGGTTATAAAGTTTATCATGCATTACATCCGGCTAATAAAGGAAGAGGCGGCAGTGCTGTTATTGTAAAAGAAAATATTAAACACCATGAAGAAAGTAAATATGAAGAGCTTGATATTCAATCAATAGCTATTTGTATAATTACTAAGCTTTATCCTATTACGGTAGCAGCCATATATTGCCCACCAAGATATACGATACCAAAATGCAAATATTTGAGTCTTCTTCAGTCTCTTGGTGAGAGGTTTATATTGGGAGGTGACTTCAATGCCAAGAACATGTATTGGGGCTCCAGGCTAACGAATACAAAAGGAAAAGAACTTTTGAAAGCCATAAAAGAAGCAAAGTCTGACGTTGCATCAACGAAATCACCAACATACTGGCCAACCGATCCGACAAAAATACCAGATTTAATAGACTTTTTTATCTATAAAAACATATCGTCTAACTACCTTAACACAAAACAGAGTTACGATATGAACTCAGACCACTCTGCAATATATTTAGAAATAAGAGATACAGTATTAGATAAAGAAAATACTCTGACTCTAGTTAATAAACTAACGGATTGGGAGAGTTTCAAAATAGAATTAGACTCAAATATAGACCTTAAGGTACCGCTGAAAACCCCAGAGCAGCTGAATATAGAAGTGGAAAAGTTTATTACTCTTATACAACAGACCGCCTGGAAAAACTCACCTGATATTAAAAAAAGGATTGCAAGAAATACTTATCCAAGAGAGATAAAACAATTAATAGCTGAAAAAAGAAGACAAAGAAAGCAATGGCACCAGTCTAGGTCTCCGCAAGATAAAACAAAGTTAAATAATCTTACAAAAAAGCTAAAGAGAGAAATACAACTATTTATTAATAACTCAACAAACAATTATCTTCAAAAGCTAACCAACAGTCATAAAACCAATTACTCTCTCTGGAAGGCAACTAAAAACATGAAACGGCCGATGGTTCAGATTCCTCCACTAAAAGAGGATAATGGGAAATGGGCCGTTAGTAATGAACAAAAGGCTAAAAAGTTTGCAGAGCATCTAGAAAGCACTTTTAAACCCAATGAAGACCAATCATATCAAGAAATCACTACCACAACTTGTGATACACCCGATGAAGAAACCTTTATACCATCTGTCTCACCTAGAGAAGTCTTAAATGAAATTAATAGAAATATAAATGCTAAAAAATCACCGGGATTTGACCTAATTTCCGGTGAAATATTACATAATCTGCCAAGAAAGGCTTTAGTTAAGTTAACAAATATCATCAACGCCGCACTGAGGCTGAAATATGTGCCAGACCTGTGGAAAGTAGCCGAGGTTATTATGATATTAAAACCAGGGAAACCACCGTCTGAGGTTACATCATACAGGCCGATTTCCCTGCTACCAGTAATGTCCAAGTTGTTTGAAAAGCTATTATTAAAACGGCTAAAACCCATAATTAAAGCTAAGAGCCTTATTCCAGAACACCAGTTTGGGTTCAGAGAAAAACACTCAACAATAGACCAGGTCCATAGAATTTCAAGTATAATTGAGAAAACACTGGAAGATAAAAAAGTTTGTTCTACTATATTCCTAGATGTAGCGCAAGCTTTCGATAAGGTATGGCATGAAGGTCTTATACTAAAACTAAGGAAAATGTTACCTAAACCATATGCAGATATTTTGGTATCATACATAGAAGACAGAGCCTTTAGAATCAGACAAGAAGACGCATACTCTGATATCAAAGAAATAAAAGCTGGGGTACCACAGGGTAGCGTATTGGGTCCGGTCCTGTACCTTTTATACACCAGTGACATCCCTGAATTAGAAAATAGCACCATTGCAACCTTTGCTGACGACACGGCTATAATGGCCGTTGGCGACACCTTCGCAGAAGCGGCAGAAAAGGTTCAAAAGGCTGTTGACAAAATCCAAGACTGGACAAATAAATGGAGAATAAAGCTGAACGAGACTAAATCAACTCACATAAACTTCACTAACAAAAATCAACAGTACTACCCTGTGTATATTAATCAAAAGTGCATACCTTATGAAAATACGGCCAAGTATCTGGGCATGACGCTTGACGCAAAGCTACGCTGGAAAGCTCACGTTAAGAAGAAAAAAGATGAGTTAGAAATACGCTACAAACAAATGTACTGGTTGCTTGGAAGACAAGCTGCCCTTTCTGTACATAACAAAATTATACTTTATAAACAAGTCCTAATGCCAGTATGGACATATGGTATTCAGCTGTGGGGCTGTACCAAAAAAAGTAATATTCTTATTATACAACGATTTCAAAACAAGGTACTAAGGAATATCGTAAATGCTCCTTGGTACATAAGAAACGAAGATCTGCACCGGGACCTTAAGATAGACTTCGTCGACAGTGTAATAAAAAACTATGCAGAAGCTCACGAGCGTCGACTTCACCATCATGTAAACGTCGAGGCAATCCAGCTCCTCGACAACACGGATATAGTGAGAAGGCTCAAAAGGACTAAACCTTTTGAGTTAGTAGTGTAAAATCAATAGTGACCTTAACATAGAGTGAAAAATGACAATAAACACATGAACAAAGTGCTTCCCCTTAATAAATAGAGACAGTAAGAAAAGTGCCAATGGACACATTCTTAGCAACTAATTTATTTTATAAGAGTAGGTCAACTTAAAATTACTCATTAGCCTAAACGTAAGGCTAGATTGTAATATTATTGAATACATTATTTTAAAATGTATTCTTAAAAAAAAAAAAAAAAAAAAAAAACTAAAATACCAGTTAATTAAAAGCATGAGGTAATTAAAGGCAATGGTGTTCTAGTGGCAGCTGATTTATTTTTTATAAAAATACTTTTGTAGGTGTTTGCATGTCGTTTGCACAATGTTACGTTACGTCTGACCATAATTATAATAAGTACATTTATGATGGAGTGTCAGAGCGAGTCACTGTGACCCCGCTGAACAGGCTCAATAGAGACCTAATGCGGGGACAGAGCTCATCTGGGTACTGTATATCATGTATTAGATTTAAGTCGACCGGCAATAACATCCACCTACCTACATGTACCCTATCAGATCACTGTTTTATTACAAATAAACTTTATTTTAATTTTAAAATACAAATAAATACATTTATTTCCCAACAATGATAAATAATAATTGAGCGGAAAAACGTAATCGAATTATTTTGTTTACTTGGGATTTTTAAGACAAAATATACATTAAAAAAAAATACTGGTACATTTATATATTTTTTTATGTGTGGAACCTACCCCTTAAGTTTGATAATGAATGACCTTATATATAAATACTGGGCGGACATTTTTACACAGCGCCATCAAACCCAAACTAAGCCAAGCTTGTACTGTGGTAATCAAATAATTGATAGAATACATATTAATACCTGAAACACAAAACAAAAAATACATCTATAAATTTATACAAACACCCTGAACAAATATTAGCAGATCATGCAAACATTTGATCGGTGACAGGGTTTGGTTCCGCAACCTCTCGCTTCGAGTGCCCGCCAACAACCGCGTTGTTGGAGACGTTTGTCAACCTATAACTCATCATCATCATCATCTCAGCCAGGTGTCACACTGTGGAGTATACAAGCCTTTTTTTCTTTTCAGTGTTGTGCAGTTCTAAGCCAGTTTTTTCCACATCAACTCACTGTAGGTACCTGCTAGTGTTATTATTTTTGAACGAAAATATTTTCTTCAACAGATTTCCCGGTATACAAGCGTTTAATGTAAATCATTTCCGCATCCCGAACCTCTTTCAAACCAATGGGCACAGTCAAATACATAAGTTCTTTACTCTTAAACATTTTTTCTATAAATAATATGACTTATTACACGGTGTAGTAAAGTAGATGTAATGAAATGAAATGAAAAATAGTTTATTGTGCAAATTACTACAATCATAGTACATTTTATTTGTTACTAACTTAGGTTCTAGCTGGTTGTCGGATGAGTAAAACTGTATCCCGACTTCCAGCGCCCTCCGTCGGACATCTAATCAGCTCGACATAATCTAAGTTTTTTTTTATACCACTAAAGTGGCAACCAAGCGTACGGCCCACTTGATGGTCAGCGGTTACCGTAGCCTATGTACGCATGCAACATCATAGATATCACTTGCGTGTTACCACCCTGAGACGTTAGATGGAAAGTCTCATGTGCCTGTAATTTTACAGGAAACCATACCCTTCAAACCGGAACACAGCAATGCGGGCATTACTGCTTGGCGGCAGAAATATGACTTACCGGCATGATATTAGTTTAATCAATGTTAAAAAAATATAACCTAGATTTACTATGTTACAATATTTACTATAACCATTTAAATTTTGAGTAAAAAAAGTTATCTCGTTGATTGTCAGGTACGCAAACATATAATATTTTACTTAAAAATTGTTTTATAAATATCATCTATTGTGTTTTTGATTAGATTTATTGAAAGTAAAAAAATATGGTACAAAGTAGCCCAAAACCGTGATGATTGGAGAAAAGGAAGGAAGACCTTTGCCCTGCAGTGGGACACTACACTACAGGCTAATAATAATAAGTTAATATAAATTTAAAAAAATTAGCTGTTACTAAAATCATAACCGATCTAAATGACATATTTATTATTATCTTTAAATAAGAATTCTAATCGAGTCTATAAAATTTATAGTGTAAATTCAAACTAAATCATTAATTATGACGGCATGTAAAGTCAGGTGTATGAAGCGAGCGCTTCTCATTGAAGGGTAAATTAATTATGTTAAAAAATATACATTTCCATTACAGCCAAAACATAATACTTGCACAATTTCCTTTAACCTAAAGCCAAAAAGATATCCAAATATTTGTTAACATAATGTTTCAGTAATCAAACCAACCTGCCGGCAATACACTCTCGGCGAGAACCTTGAGGTATTGAAAGACACTACTCTCGCGCGACCTACCACCTAACAACGAAACTTTACGAAATCTAATATGTCCCATTTTATTCACCATGACAGCCTAATGTTCTCACTGTTGGGACACTGGCCTACTCTCGGGCAAGAGTGATTGGGTCTTAATTCACCACGCGGACCCGATGCGGATTGGTGGATGGCACATGTCTTTCGAGTATTTAGTTCTTGGACATGCCGGCTTCCTCACGATGTTTTCCATCACCGTATGAGAGCACTGGCCATACATTTTTCGAACAGAAAAGTTTATTTGTGCACGACCGGGTTTGAACCCACGTCCACTAGCACTAGACCACCGGTGCTCCTATTTTATTTCAAGCCTGTAATTATGTCGTCATTATTAGCTTTAGTGTCCCGCCTTCCGATCTTGAGGTCGTGGGTTGAACCCGGTCGTTTTTCAATGGCTTTTTTATTAAGCCTACGAAATATAATTAACTAGGTATTTTATATTTCATAATATTTTTGTTGATTTATTCAACAATTTATTAGTAGATAGGTAGTAAATTATATCGTAGTAAAAAATATTTAAAAAAAGTATTATGAGTGTCTTGCCAGCTCTCATACGGTGAAAGAAAACATCGTGAGAAAACTGGCATTTTCAAGAACTAAAAATTCAAAAATCAAGTGCCACCAATCCGTTGGGTCCGAGTGGTAAATTAGGACCCAATCACTCTTGGTCAAGAGTAGACTAGTGTTCCAGTAGTAGGAAGTCTGTCATGATGATGATGAGGTATAAATGTATCGCTGTGTGTGTAGAGGCGCCGTTAGAAATTTGATCAACAAAATTAATGAAAACAAACGACCCGACGAATGAAGCCCATTCTTAATTTCATTACAAAACTTGCGCTAACTAGACAAAAACAAAAACATTGAGGATATTTCCTAAAAAAAGTTAACAAATTTCATCTTTATTTCGATTATGTTATAGTCCATATTGTTTTGAGAGATCAAAGCTACTTGTTTCTCTGCTTTGTTATCTAGGTTATGTTTAAAATAGATTTTGTTTTTGGTCAATTCTCGAATGAATAATGTTTTCATTTATCATCATCATCATGATAGCCTATGTTTCTGCTGCTGGGATACTGGCCTACTCTCAAGCTAAATTTATTAATAAAAACTAAAAACAAACTAATTACTGCTTACTTTTGTAAGGCACTGGTATAAATTCTGACGTAGCATTTTCTAACTTGGTTGTATTCAACCAAACTCGAATATAAGCTCTATTCGCAGAGTAAACCGTAATTATTCGCGAGTAAACTGACAGTTTACTTGTATTTGACGTTTCTTATTCCGCGGAATAGTTATTCCGGTCCTTTGTTTTTTATAATTTACTAGAAAGGCAACAATTTCAGTTAGTTTAGTATCTAGAATTTTTTTTAAGTATGTCATGGTTATGAAACTAGTCATGTATTTTTGAGGGAAAGTCATGCGTACATAGGCTACGGTAACCGCTGACCATCAAGTGGGCCGCACGCTTGGTTACCACTTTAGTAGTATAAAAAAAAAAAGCCAATTTTAAGCTGACTTCTAATTTTGTGATGATTATTAAATGATGGTGATGATGATGATGACTTTGTATTTAAGTGCGGCTTGCACAATTATTTTTAATTGTGATTAGCAGCTAATTATGATTAAATCTCACGTATTTAATTGTATAACTCACTAATTGTAATTAGCGAGTTAATTCCAATACACATTATCTAATTATTGTGCAAGTCGAATATTATAAACCTAATTAAATTGCTGACAGATTTATAATTAAAACCTAGCCTACATCCTTACATAGATATAGAAAGACTATTATTTTATGGTGAAACTATGAATAAGCGCAAGCCATTTTTCCAAATTTTCTAAATTACATTAGATTTTCATAACAATATTTTATTGTTCTTTATTTTTGTTAAATTAGATACTAAAATGAAATGGCATGTTTAGTCATGGGCTATCTATATGCTTTTATTTATAAAACAATCTGTCATTTTAGAAGCTTGCTAAGTGTCTATTTTCTTTTCTTGTCATTCTTATGTCAATAAATAAAGACGGTGATAGATTTGAGAGACACATTAGCTAACAGAGGTTACGTTTATGAATAGGGCCTTTTGGTTAAAAATTCAATAAGAAATACATTTTTAGAATAAAAGAGAATCTAGCAAAACTTTAAATTTTGTAGGTCATAGTAATACAACGTGAACGTGAAACAATGCATACGTAGTATACGTACATTATGTAATCATCATGACAGCCTTCTAATGTTTTCACTGCTGGGACACTGGCCTACTCTCAAGCGAGAGTGATTGGGTCCTCATTCACCACGCGTACCCAATGCGGATTGGTGGATGTCATATGTCTTTCAAATTTTTAGTTCTTGGACATGCCGGTTTCCTCACGATTTTTTCCTTCGCCGTATGAGAGCACTGGCATTGCGCACATAATTTTTCAAATAGAACAGGTGCACGACCGGATTCGAACCCATTACTTTAGGATCAGAAGGCGAAGTCACCACCACTAGACTACCAGTGCTCACACACAATTTTTAATGTATGTAAAGAAATATTCCAGGTTCCAGAAAATATTAAGCATTTTTTTTTCAAAGCAACGTTAGAAAATACTGAGATTTTCATAATGTTACGTATATGCAATATTAATATCGTTGTACCTATTGGCGAAACGCCAGCCTTAGTAAGCGGTTTATCCAACCTTATTTACGTATACCTATTTATATAGTGTAAGGAGTACTGGAGTCGCTAGATGGCGGTGTAAATACAGTGCGGCGCGCAATACGCATGCTCGGTCTTGTTACCTGGGCAACGGAAGAACGAAGATGTCAGGCATGACATGTGATCGTTGACTCCGAATAAGGCCTTGGAAAATATATCTTGTGTAATATTATATTAACCTGATAGTCTTTGTATAAAACCCCCTCTAATAATAGGTAATTACGTTCTTACCTTATTGTATATAACTACTTATTATAACAGTTAAATAATTATTTTTTATTAACTTAAATAAATAAACCTTTTTGATGATGATGATGTGTGGATTGTCCAGCATTATTTATTTATTTATTTATTTTATATAAAAGTAGTAAACGTTTAAGTACCTACCTATTTATTTTCTATCAAATGCTACTGTAATGCTAATAGATTGTTAGTATTTTACAGAAACCTGGTGACTTACTCTTGAATCCAATGATTTCAATCGAATCCTAATTTCTATTTACTACTGTCATTTTTTGTGCTTATAACAACAAGGTTGAAATTGGCGCTAGGTTTGCTGTCAAATGTACGAAATGCCATATTCCAATATTTGTCCAATACCGATCGCTTTCAAGAGTAAGGCCACTGACAAGCCGAAAGTGACAAAGTCAAGTCAACATTATATTCGATAAAATCACAGGGATCACTTTGAAACGTCAGGTCTGTTCCGTTGTCCCCTAGTACACCTTCACCGTCCACTTCTTCAGTGTTCACCCGGCCCGTTTTCACCAGCTACGTGTCAAATTCAGTGCAGAATTTGGTTTTGTAATCGACACGCTAGAACCCGAAAATGATTGCAGCTCATTCTGGGCTTTAGGTAATGTTTAAAAGGGCTTTATTAGTCAGTAGCATAATACAATATAAGCGCACTCCACTTTGGCGGCAAGCCAACTCTGTGAATCATCGTGTACTGTCAATGAAACCTAATACCCTCACCTAAAGCGTCGTTTACACTGAGCGTACTTCTCATTTTCACTATACTTTTGGAACGCGAGAACTAAGAGTAGTAGAGTTCTCTGTGATACAGCTCGTCCGGGGAAGGACTACCACCATACTTATTTCTGCCGCCAAGCAGTAATGCTCGCATTGCTGTGTTCCGGTGTGAAGGGTATGGTTTCCGGTGAAATTACTGGCACATGAGGCTTTCGATCTCAGCCTCAAGGTGGCAACCCGCGAGTGACCGCTTACTATCTTGTGGGCCGTACGCTTGGTTGTCACGTCACTTGTATAAAAATAAAGCCCTGCTCTGTTATTATCTGCTATTGCTGAATGTGGTCAATAATTATTTTAAAGGAATTTAATTCTAATTTTAGTTCTAAAAAAATTCTGGTTCTTTAGGAAAATAATACCGGAAACCCTTTTTTTCAGAGCAGCACTCTTAGGAAATATCCTGAAAATTACAGTTTTCAAAGTTTTTTTTGCAAATGCCTTAATTTGCAGACACTTATGCTTTTCAACATTAGGTTGGTTTTTTACTCACATGGAGCTCTCCCGAACGCGGCTTATGTGGCTACATGTGGTGGATGATTATTGAGTGATGTTATAAACGAGTTGTGTCTAATTTTGGACAAGACCACCCGTGTTTTATCCTTTAAAAACAGTAGGTAAGCCAAATGTATTAGTTTTTTGAAATCTTCTCAAAACTGCCTTAGGTTAGCGGTAATTCTGCGGACGTCTGAGCGCGAGCGTTTTGTAGTGTTTTGTTTTGCCCGCTCAGTTTTTGCGCTATAAAGTCTCGAAGAAAAATGTTGTGGTATCTATGTAGTTTGGTTTTGGTTATGTCACTTGCTATTCTTATTTTAAAAATGGCCTGAAAATTTTTAGCTATTGATCTAAAAGAAAACGTTTGTTATGGTTTGGTTTTGGTTATGCTTATGACACTTGCTTTACTAATTTATAAAAACCATTGTAAACGGTCTCTTAATAGCTCAACTGTTTTATATGTATTTTGTATAGTATTTGTCACAGAACAGAAAAATTTGTAATGTACATTTACATATCATTTTATTTTGTTAAAAAATGCTTTATTCATATCTTTTTGTAAATAAAAATAAAACAATTTAGCCAACGTTCGATTAAATCTGAATATATAATGCGTTTTGCTATAGCATTTTATGATAGTTTTACGCACTGCGCAATCTCTATAGGTAGGTAGCAGATGTAGCAATTTGTATGATAGTGAGTGTGCCTTACAAACTTATTCAACTTTTTAATTTGTTAATTTCTGCAGCAGGCTATAAATTAATAACAAAACATTAACAAATCGAGCTTAAGATAATTCAGAAACGCATTTATGCTGGCTATATTCCAACGCATGAATCACTAAGTTGAGTCGCAAGATTTGTAACAGTTTAATGTTATGATGCAGTGTTGTTCATAGCGAAATAAACCTTCATTACTTGGCTTAAAGTGTTATTTAGATTAGACGAATAATCACAAAATATTAGGTAGCTTGCTATAGCTTTGTTTGTAACAATATTTTAATTTTACTACAGGTTAAAACCCGAAAAATATCGAATTCTCTTGGAAGTCGCTATTTGGCTATCCTATTAGTAATTTGGTTTATTTTGAACCTACAAGAAACGGAGAAGGTTTTCAAGTCGACGCGTATATTTTTCAGTGTATTTGGTGGTCTACCTTTCATGGGGTTAAGCCACCACTGTTAAAAATATGGGTTCGATTCTCGCCCGTTTTAAAAATGTTTGATCGCATTTGGATTAAGAAATCACTGCGCTTTAGTTCAGAATAACACACAAACTATCTTGAAGTAGAAACGTGCCCAGAGTTGGGGATTAGCTTATCAAACATTCACAGACCTCAAACATTTTACGACCAATAACTTCCCTAAACACTTCCTCTGAGACTAGGGTTTACGCTTGACGAATTTACGCGCGACCAATTTTATGGTTACGGTTAGGCTAATGAAATAAATGATAATTTGGCAATTACTAATTACATCCCTGGGAATTGCTAGTTTATGTTACGGTATTTCGTTTTTTTTTACTTTTACTGAGTGGAAACCCTACATAATTTCTTGAGATCTCTACACTTTTGTTATCGTTCGTTCGTTCGTATGAGTCAGTGGCCAACTCTGGTGACAGAGTTTCTAGGCCTAACTATAACATAACTACTCATATATATAATAGTTCTAACTATTATTATCATCATTATCAGCCAATAGACATCCACAGTTGGATGAATAAATTAAAGTAGTCATGATTAGCACATAATATAAGCTACTTTTTATCTCGGAAAAATTTTGTTTCTCGTGGGATAGATTGGTTTTAGTTCTGGAACGCTCGTGACGTAGCTGGCTAAGTTGTTCTTAACAGATCAACGAAGTTAAGCACTGTTCCGCGTGGTCATCATTTGGATGGGTGACCGCCAGTGGCAATTTTAACTGAGCGCTCCCGTGCTTCGGAGGGCACGTTAAGCAGTCGGTCCCGGCTTTTTCAAAGTTGTTAGGCCATGACAGAGGCCTTCGGGCGGCCTAGAAACTCTGTCACCAGAGTTGGCCACTGACTCTTACGAACGAACGAACGAAGTTCTGGCACACATGAAAATTTCCACGCAGACAAAGTCGCGGGCAACAGCAGTATTATATAAGCGTTAGTAGGAAAGTATGCGTTTTTCGTAACAAAAAGTAACAGTCGAACACAAAACTGTTCTTAACTTCGAACACGTATCTGCAAGTAATTACAAGTTCCACCTGGATTCGTGTTAATAAAATTTTCATTTGTATTTTTTACTAATGGAAATAGAATTTCGCTAAATTCCATTTTGTTTCTCATCATTCATTTTGGGTTTTATTGTTTGTCGTTTTCTAATTTAGGTTTTATTATTTTGTTGGACACGTTCAATTTCCTGCTATTGTGTTGTTTGTTTTATTAAAAAAAATATCGGCCATGACTCGTTAACCACAAAACTCGGGTCATCAAATATTAAACAAGCAAGGCACGAGCAATGCGATTGAATAAATTTAATTGTAGTTGAAATTTAAATACTACAATACCACCACAATCATATCACGCTTGGGCGATTAACGGCTAAAGGCCCATTTACACGTTTATATAATTGCATGCAATAATTGCTTTGTCACTTTCGGAGCTGAATGTCAAACATTTGTTCTGAAATTGATATAACAGGGCAATTATATAACAACAAAATACAAAATATTAAAACTATCAGTTAGTATTACTGGCCTGTCTATGAAGGTTGGCTGCCAATATAAATTAAAACTTCATTACTATAGATTATAATATCCCAAAAATTATTTTGCCTCAAGCGGGATTTGAACCCGCAACCACCGCTTGATACGCGGGCGCTCTACCAATTGAGCTATCGAGACATATCTCGCTTGGACGAAATAATCATTGGGATGTCTTCGGCTCGAAGCGCCGATAGCTCCACCTACAGGGGAAACGTTGCAGTTATCCAAGCCTGTTCAATGACTAAAGTTAATTTAGTTCATTGACGATTGTTCATTACTACATACCAAAAAAGACAGGAAAATACCTATCCCAGCGGAAAGATTCATAGTTAATTAACGGTTAAAAATTGTAGTATTATTATATGTGGTCCGCAACATTGTATTTTGTCGCCAAGCAATTATCGCCCGTTTAGATAAACTTTAAGAGGGTTGGCTAGTCAATGTTCTTTCCTTGTAAAACACTCCAAGGTCACGAGATCTTTCTAACTTAATATTATAGCCGTTGTTTGTCGCTTTTTATATGCTCATAATATTATATGGTGTTATCATCTTTTGTCTACAAAACGCGAGTGCGAGTAAAAAAGTGTTGTGATTGTGACACCACTTTGTTCAAGTTAAGCGTTTTACTCATAAATATTAGATTTTGACGACCAATCTGGCGTGGCGGGCAAGGTCAGCCTACGACCCAGGAGGTTGCGTGTTCGATTCCCGTCTTGAAACAAATGTTTGCACGATCTGCAAATATTTGTAACGGGTTTTCTGGGTATTTTCTATCTGTAATAAAAAAAATCTATCTATCTATTTGTATTTTAATAAGTACATCAGTCATCTAGTACCTAACACATGCTCTGCTTAACTTGGGGCTAGATGATGCTACGAGATTGTCCAGCATTTTATATTTATTTTTGAGCAGTACAGTTTTGGTCTATCGCTGTACAAACGTACGGTAATGTTTTGTTATAAGAGTGCTGGTCATTATGCACGTTGTCTCGAGGTGTAGGTACTGGTAATCCTTTTAAATGCCATCATGTTACTCTTTTTTTAAACACCAAGGTGGCAAACCGATGTTTTGATGATTGACTCTCAGACAAGTCTCTTTTGCCCAGTAATTTCACTTGCTACATACATTACATTTTATACATAAACACAGAAATACTTGCACATTACTGCTTGGAAGCGGTGGTACGCACCAAGACTTACTCTAGGCACCTTTAGAGCACCAGGTAAAGATGCATGTACCAGTTTGTAAGTAATAATAATGATGAATAGGTACATTATGAACAGTAAACAGTCTATGGTCGATTTATGTCAATGGGCCCGGATTAAAACTCCCGTCCATTGTTCATCGACGTCTGACTGACGTGACCATCGACCCGGGACCGTGTACCATTAGCGGTGCTTCCTAAAGAGCAGTGACCGTCGTCTTACGGAGGAAGTGAGGACTAGAATGTTCTTTCACAAAAAATGTATTATCCCAAAAGTTATTTCGCCTCAATCGGGATTTGAATCCGCAACCACCGCTTGATACGCGATTTTTTGGGATATTATAGTCTTTAGTATTCTCTTAGTGTGATAAGCAATAAAAGCAAAAATAATCAATGGTATTTTACAAGCCTTCGTAGTTCTTCGTTGACTAAATTATTAGTGGCGGTGTTTTCCTGAAAAGACTTTCGTTTTACAGAGGAAAGTAGTGATAGCCAAAACTTAGTAAATCACTTTCAAAATTATCAGTAGGGTGCAGTATTATAATTTAAAAATACAATAACAAACCCTTGAACTAAAAAACAACAATGGAACCTGCTTGGTAGCAGAAATGATATGGTAGTTTAGAAGAAACACCATTACTCCCAATATAGCGGTCAGCGCTTTAGAAAAGATTTAGTTTTAGTGCTTGCAATTTGTAAACAATGACTTTGACTAATTATTTTCTTGAACAATGTTGTGCTTAATACCGACAGCATTGCAAGTAATTATACAAACTTTATAAACTTACAGGCGAAAATACTTTGATATTGCGAGTTTTGAAATGAAATGAAACTGATTTATTTAAAGTAAGATCACTGTTTTCAACAATTTGTGATATCTATAACTTAGTCCCGACCCAAGCAATAATGATTGCATTGCAGTGTTCCAGTTCAAAGTTCAAGCTCGGGTATGGTTTCCGGTGAAATTACAGGCACATGAGACTTTTAATCTACGTCTCAGGGTGGTAGCACGCAAGTGATGTCTCAGATGTTGCAAGCGTACATAAGCTACGGTAGCCGCTTACTATTAAGTAGTCCGTACGCTTGATTGCCACTTTAGTGGTATTTAAAAAAAAATAAGTAGTTACATTTATATTGAACAAAAAAAAATATTATTATCTTCTTCTCTACTTTTAATATAAAAATGAACTGCTGACCTTTAGTCTCGCTAAAACTTGAGAACGCATGGACCGATTTGAAAATATTTGTGTAAGTCCAGGGAAAGTTTAAACGGTAAGAATAATAACGAAAATGAAATTGCGCGGGTGAGTTACTTAAATTTAAAAAAGTAAACAGTTATTACTAACTGCAGAAATAATTACAGAGACATAAAACGCAGATTACTCTAAGGAAGGGGCTTCAAACAGAACTTCATACACAGCTCAGAACTTTCACGCATTATTTGCTGAACTACAAATGACTTGCAGAACCGCCATCTTGTAGCAAGCTGGCTACAATCTCAGAGCAAGCAAACACGAGTAGGGAGAGCTCAGAAATTATATATATACTAGCCTACTCCGGCTTCGCCTGGGTGCTTATAATATACATTTATGTATTGATGAAAACTTCATTAAAATTTGTTGCGTAGCTTAAAAGATATATACATAGAAGGATAGGCTGGCGTGAAGATTCCATATTTTTTATTATTATGGTATTACAAAACTGAAAATTACTTCAAATTTGCAAATTTAACCTGAGACGTGATATATTAATCGTATTAACAATGTCGGGAGAAGGCAACGCGTTAATCCCCCAAACATTTATTATGTTTTTTGCCGGAGACAAAGTTAAATGCGTTAATGGGCTAAATATTTCTACTAACATTTTGTTGTATGGTACGAAAAAGGATAAGGTTTCACACGTATGTACATCGATCAAATTTTGAAATCAAAGTTAGCTTTTTATGTACTTATTCAAAATTGCTGCGTTACTGACTGAATTATTTACTGACAATCTAAACTAAACATACTTTAATCCTGTTAGCTACGTGTCTTTCAAATTTATCATCGAATTTGTTCATTGAATAAAAATTACAAGGACCATTACGACTTCAAGCCACTGAAATGACAGTTTTTTATGAAATAGAGCATACAATTTTAGGGTGTGTTCTATGAGTAGGGGTGTACTAAGACAGGAGTTTGCGTAATTCAACGTAGTTAGTTTAATTTAGGTTTCATTTAATGTATAAGTTTAATTCAATGTAGTTAGTTCTTACTAGTTCATGAAAAATGCCCACATTTTTTAAGAGAAAGTGTATTTTCTTACTCTCTTCATTGATAGTTGCTGACTCATAACAAGCAAAATACTCGTGACATCTTGCTAGGAAATGTTTTGCTAAAAATATCTAACATCAAGTTATGAAATGTAATGTTTCGTCATAAATGACGATCGTAAAATTACAGTCTGCACAGGCTATAAAAGGCTTCGTCTTCATAAAAGTATGCGCGCATACAATCGTGGCTGTCATTTCGTTAAGAGCGTTATACGTGACATTTCTACGTTCTATCCATAAGTAATTCTGTCTATTACGTTTGAGCATTTCATGATACTTTTTATCCTGAACAAAATTACGTTTTTAGTGTGCTTTACCAGAAAGATGTTGGTCGTGGGCGTAACAGCTTGTTTGGTTTAAAGATGGACTAATTATACATAATTGATAAATTCAGTTGTTACTTTGCGGAAATCCATTACAAGATAATAAATAGACGAAAAATCTCTAGTACTACTCCGCTTAACCGCTTAACCAATGAGGTCACACAGTTAACACAGTTAACCTCAAGAAAAATATCGACATGTGTTCATACCACCACGGGACATCATCAGGACCATCGACTTATTCTTCGGCAGACGTGTTGCTCCGTCGAGCGCTGGAGCTTTTACGTCTGTTTTCTATCGACTAATTGAACCATAAAAATGAAGCCACAGGATAGTTAATCTGCATGTACAACGCAAGTTAAGCCACGGGCTATACAATATAAAGCTAAATATTACAGCTCAACATTCTCAATACAATATCTTGCTATATTTTTTTATGTCAGCAGGTGACCTTTTTATATCATATTGGTAACTATTCAGAAAAAAGCCTTAACTTTTCCTTACCTCACCTGTCAAACGATGACAGATTCTTTTGTAGCTTGACAGCTACCTTCCTTACATTTCCCAAGAAAATGCTCAGAATAACGACCTCATTACGACATGATAACCCAAATGAGGTACTTTAGTTGGTACTTATTTGGTTTTCTTAAGATGCATCATTAGATACAACAAGGCAAGATAATTGGTTTGCTACCGTGAGTGCGAGGTTTTATTAATTTGCAACTATCTGTGCCCCGCGTTGTTACCCGCAGTTAAGCAGTATATCTCACGACAATCGAACAATATATCTGAGATAAAATGTAGCCTATGTGCTATTCCAGATATCTAATATCTATGCCTGTGCTAAATTTCATACAGATCCGTTTGGCCGTTCTGGCGTGATAATCCCAGTAACATCCAATTTTCCCCTTTATAAAATTAGTAAGATTTACAAAAAGGTAAGGTGTAATTTTCGTTTATAAATCTCAACTTTATGGCTATCTTGACCTAGGATAATCTTGTGGCTATCTTGACCTGGGATAAAGTTTTCGTTAAACCAGTCTTGCGCTTTGTACATTAAGGAAGGTGTTAAATAAGATACCTATACTGTAGATTCTTGCTTACGTTGCCTAGCAACACTTATACAGTTGACCGCACTTGGTGGGTCTTCCACACACACTGGCGGCTGACAGACAACTGCATGGTTGACGGTTGTGTGGCTTGAGTATTCTCACTTGCCTACCGTCTTGCAGCGTACAACACAAATGACCTTTGCAAACCTATTACTGTCAGCACGTGTGAGAACTCCCTTAACGAAGGCTTGTCAGCTAACTGATTACCTCTCCAGTTACTGAAACTAGACTTGGGTAAATACACGAGGGTAATGAGGGCAAAAAGTTAAAGGAATTAGTTTAAAACTTGGAGCTTTAATTGTAAGCGGTTAGAATTTAAATCAGTCTTGTCTGGAGTAGAAGGTCGTGTTTTGGATTATACTCTCGTATAGACAGGCACAGCGACTTCACGCTTGGCTACGTTGTAAAGGTTAGAGGAAAAACACCAGTTTCAAAAGAGCTCTTAGGCGATTCGCATCGCGCGATTCCAATCCTTCGCGGTGCGAATCGCAAATCGAAAACCGAAGGACCCATTTTTTTAATATCAGCAAGTGACAAGACGATCAAGTCGTTTAAACCTTTCCTGTACTCACACAAATATTTTAAGAGCAAAATTAGCCAAATTGTCCAGCTATTTTCAAGTTTTAGTGAGACTAACGAACATCAATAAATTTTTATATACCTACTCTAAAAAATAAACTTATTCTTCTCAATAAATTGATTGAATTTGTGGTAGCACTCGTCGGGAAAGTACCTACAGACTGGGTACCAACATATCTATTTATATGTATTGTTGACGCCTGTTTTTTTTTCTTTTCAGATAAAACCAAGGTGACAGTGTCAGTGACAATGGTACAGTGAAGTGACTAAACAAATATGTTGACAACATGAAGCTGTGGAAAAGCCTGAAAATATCGATAGGCAGCCGCGACCCCAAGTCGCAACCCCATGACTTGCCGCAATGGAGCGACCAGGGCTATGAATTGGACGGTAAGCCCCTATATAATAGCTTGCATGACAGCACTGGCATACGCACATATTTTTTTCTAATCTAAATCCATTAGTGCACGACTGACCCACGACCTTAGGAAGGAGGGGTCACTACCACTACCACCAGTGCAATTTAGCTCTATAGCTTGCACACTAGTTTTCAAACTTTAGCTTTTTTTCGCGATTGTTGATTCATTTGTGAGAATATCAGTTCACTGCTCATCACAAAATAATATTGTTTCTGAGTGCTGCATTTTTTGTAAATGCTTTAAAACTTATATAATCTAAATCCTTAAAACCTTGTACGATCATTTTTTGCACAACTCAAAATACCCATTCACTTAAAGCGAGAAAACTACAACCATTATTTTTCTTCAAACAATGGAACAGGTCGTATTTTTTTCAGCAGACTCCATAACGTTGTTATTCTTAATTACACCTCTTTCGTTTTAATCTCTCGGACGCGTCGTGTCGTGATATATGTAGGTGAAAAACTGGCGGATATAAAAGGAAAATTACATTTGTAAGCGAAAATGCGTGAATGCGTTGAATAAATCGTGGAGTAATCTTAAAGGGGATGCTGGGAGAAAATTAAAAGAAAAATACGAGATTGTTGGTTGGCTGAATACGGTATAATAGATACTTATTTGCTTATAATAGCTAAATAAATTGTTATAAAACTTTTTTAAGTAACTCGATCGATGTTTATGCAACTTGGAATTTCCATCAGCGTCTAAACTTAAAAGTTTGTAGGTAGGTTTGGTGGTAGTAGGCAGCTAACTACAAAAAATGTTGCGTCACTGAAAATCAACGCACTGCTAAAACTGTGAGTTAAAGAGACCTGATTTTTTATTTTTAGGTTGTGTTTCTTTTAATGTGTAAGGGTAAACTAAAAATGGGATTCTCAAAATTCATCTCCAAGAGTAGGTACGGCAGCGAAAAGATGGATTTTTTTGAATAAAAACTCAATCTAGACTAGTTCTCGAAGCGTTTTGCTAATCACGTATTTGTTTGATAAATTAAAAAAAAACATATATTTCGACGAAAGTTTTTAGACTCAAATTTGGTACTCAAATACTTTGAATAACTTATAAAAATCCAGCGTCACCAAAAAATAACACCAGAAAAATGAGCTAAGCGATAAATCTGAAACTCGACAAATCTAATATTCATGGAAACGGAGTAAATTTAGAAAATTGCTCCAAACATTCGCTGGAATCCAATATTCTCTAAGCTTGTCGAGGGCGCTATGATTTGCCAATTTCGTCCGACACTTGGAATATTATTTCTCAATATTGTGCGAATTCAAATTTTCCTAAACTGTAACGACTGTCGTGCTATAACGGAAGGAAAACATAGTGTGAAAACTTACAACCTACATGCCCTTGTCCTTTATATACTCAAACTTTTTTTCTACACTCAGGCTCGTGTTCTTCAAGAACTTCAAAAACTTCTTGAGTGTGAATCGTGACTCAAGTATCAATTTAATAAAAAAAAGCGTATCACGAAAAACTCGTTTGACAAACGTAATGTATGACAAAGTAAACGTATCGTTTAGCTGTCAATTTGTATGGGAATTTAGTAGTTCATCATCCCTTATAAATTTGTTAATCCAGCTGTTGCTTGACGATCCGTATACGTTAACGTTTACGATTGTCAAAAGCATTATTCCGGATAAGGCCCGTATTTTATGTCTGTCAAAAATCTATGCTTAAGTATTGTTTTGAGCTTGAGTTTCAGTGTCCAGCAGTGGACGTCTATTTAATATAATGATGATGATGATTTTAACAAAGTTTAGAATTCCATCTTACTTTTCCAAGAAAAATAAATAACTTGAAAATAATATTCTGGTTGAAAAACTTCGTTATTTTCATCTACTAATTTTCCACCAAGGTACACTATTACCAAAAAAATTCTCATTAAATAAGTAGATACTCTACTTTAGATATAATATAATATCTAAAAATGTTTAATTCTATTAAGCTTTGAACAATAGTTTCTACGTAAAAATTATGGTTTTGTTGGAGGGTTTCAGGCGACATAAAGTTGGCCACTGACTCATACGAACTTACTTGTACTTCTTAAAAGCCTGTTACCCTAAAAGCCGGGGTGGGATATAGGAAATAAAAAGGCTAAAATTATCTGTACCATTTACACTCTCAATTTATTCAGATCTATTAAAACTAAGGTTTTATTAAAATATGTATATACTAAGCTTACACAATACAAAAACACTTATAAATATAGATGCATCCCTAATCCCTACTCTATATATCTCAAAATCCCAGAAAATATGCCAGCTAGACCCAGGGGATCTCAGGAGAGTGAGCCACCAGAGACTGCGTCAATGAATATGTTTGACAAATATTTAGAGAATTTAAATGTTCAGAGTTAAATTTAATTTTGAAAGAAAATTGGTAAGATCGATTAATATTATTATAAAGTTGGGCGCCACCGAGTTTATGGAACCCGGACCATTATTATAAATACCAGTTGAGCCCCAGGAAGAGCACCGAACCTGACAGGCAATGTTGAACGGACCACTCGTTGCAGTCCGTCCCCACCAAACACCTCCTGTTTGACAAAATAAACCACATGAATAATTTAACCACACTCTAGGGAGCTTCTAAGGGCCTCCCCAGACCTAATAAATTCAACATTTACTTTCCCTCAAAGACTCCTAGTAAAAAAAAAGGTTACCGGATTGGAGGTTGATTTCTTTCTTCTAAAAGAATTTGGTCAGATGCGTGGCCCAAATACAGGCTCCACGGCAATAACCCTTGCGATCCACAGCTCCCAATCACCTAGAAGAGACCATACAGATGTAATCAATTGACTTTATGAACAAACCAAAAGGTTATAAACCATGTGCTCACATGTACTCACAAATATATGAAAATAGCTCCGACACGGGGCGAGCCTCAGGGCTCTCTGAATACAGCTTCCACAGCTCACCAGAGGAATTGGCGGTAAGGTACCCCACGCGGTCACGCGTCCACACCACCAGAAAAAACTGCAAAGACCAAACCCATCAAACACAAGTTTCCCAGAGAGATGTGCGCAACAATGCAGCACTCTAAAGAGGTACAACTTACATTTGCACGTTAGACGAATGTATTTCGTTTCAAACATATCAAACTCCACAAGACCCAGATTAAAATGGACGCCTTTGAGTGTCTTCCAGATCCGGTGACCAGCGCAGAGTGGGGAAAATTACCCGAACTCTGGGGAGAATTTCGACAAATTCTACTGCAGACATTTTGTTTTCTCTGGATGGAAACCCCTATCACCCAACACCAAAGCAAGAGAAAACTGCGCTGGAAAGCTGAAATAGACGGAAGAATCACTCGCCAGACCAAACCTACGCCACAAAACCACAATTTAACAAAACAACTTTGCCCAAAATGAGGAAACTTGCAAAACGAGCGGCCACACTGAAGAAAGTGTGTGCGCCGCCAGGGTTACCAGTATAAACCACGGTCAAATAAATAGTAGAAAATACCTACTATAATTAATACGTAACAATTCCTCTCTTCCCACCAGAATTTTACGAGGATATAACACACGAGGAAAATTCAAGCTGGCCCTCCAGCTTCAAAAAAAAACAACAAGGTGTAAACAGTACAGAAAAAAAAACCTATGCTATACAGATCTAAATGTACCTACTTACCTATACATACATTTACCTATATCATAACATAGTAAACCACACACACCCAATGTGGTACATACTACCTAACAATAAACCTACACTACACAGTTAAACTTACATAACACTAGGTACCTATACTACTATTACAGTACCACAAACAATATTGTACCACCATCATTATTCTAACAAAACCTATCCAGGCCATCGCATGCAACAGAACACAAAACCTCAACAACAGAACACTAAAATAAACTTCATCCATGGAACACAAAACCTCAACCACAGAACACTAAATTAAACTTCATCGAGGAAACACAAAACCTCAACAATAGAACACTAAATTAAACTTCATCCATGGAATACAAAACCTCAACCACAGAACACTAAATTAAACTACATCGAGGAAACACAAAACCTCAACAATAGAACAAAACAAAACTAAAAAAACTTCTAAAAAAAAATGAAACTATCCCCGTAGGTACAGTCAACAGAATACAGGGTGACTGTGCCTACCATCCACCCAATGGATACATAATTCTATAGAAATCTACAACCGATAAGAAACCAATCTCCCAGGACAAATTATTCGCAGCCTACCTGCGGACCGGGGAAAAAAAAAAAGAAAATGTTGTCAGGCGATGCAGAGGTACCAAGGACTACTTACTTGCTGTGCTTCAGTTTCTTTTCAGGTCCTTGACATGCCATGAACCCAATGCTTTGCCCGTCAACACATCCTCCAACTCATAAACCAAATCACTGATCTTCCTCACGACCCTACATTTGTCATATTTAGGGGCCAATTTGGCCATAAAAAACTTTGAAGCGTCACTGAGGGGGTAAGTACGCTTCCACACAATGTCCCCAACCTCATATTTCTCCTCACGGCGGCTCTTGTTGTAGTGTACTGCACTACGCTTATGCGCTTTACTCAGGGCCTCTGAAACTAGAGAAAAGACATCTTTCAAACAACCCAGCTTCCGAGCAAAATCAGCCCGAGAGGAACACTCTAAACTAAGGGTAGAGCTAGTTTCACTTCCAAACACAGTACCACAAGTCACAGCTTCCCGACCATGCACAAGGTAGAATGGCGTAAATCTCGTCGTTTCGTTCACAGAAGTGTTGAGAGCAAATTGAATCTTATTAAGAGACACATCCCACGTTCTGTGATCCTTACCTACTAAGATGGAAATAGCGGTAACTACCGTTCTGTTGTATCTTTCGACGGTGTTGACCTGAGGGCAGTAACGGGGGGTGAAATGGACTTGAGGAATTTTGTACTTGTCGAATAACGCACGAACTTCTCTACCAGTGAACTGGGTACCATTATCCATGATCACTGTACGTGGAATTCCATGCGTCAAAAAGACATTATCCTCCAGGCATTTAACTATGTTCTTGCCGATAGCCCTTCTCAATGGAAACAACAAACAATATTTTGTGAAACAACAGACTACAACTAACAAATTGGTGAAACCAGCTCGGGACCGAGGAAATGGTCCGACCAGGTCCACACTTATCATTTCGAACGGACGAGAACAAACTTTTGGACT
This sequence comes from Colostygia pectinataria, assembly GCA_951394395.1. Classification (NCBI taxonomy): domain Eukaryota; kingdom Metazoa; phylum Arthropoda; class Insecta; order Lepidoptera; family Geometridae; genus Colostygia; species Colostygia pectinataria. The sequence continues at coordinate 11,120,566 of OX596353.1, read as the reverse complement.
ACCCAACAACCCAGGAGTTCGTTCTTGCGAATGTTTATAAGCCGAGCACACATCACACTTTTTGACAAATTTAACCACATCGTCATACAATTTCGGCCAAAAATAACGAAGCGCTAAGCGCTTATAAGTCTTAAACACACCCAAATGAGGTGCTAGTTCACCCTCATGACAGGCTTGTAAAATAGCCTCCCTGGCCTCCAAAGGCACTACCTCCTTCCACTCAAACTCACCCTCATGACCAAATTTATTTTTGCTATAGCGAAACAATTTACCTTGAGTTATAACAAAATTAGGAAACGACCTAGGAAACCGAGTACATTTTTGTAAAAGTCGATTATACCAGGGATCCTTCACTACCACATTACATTCAACGACAGGTACAGCACGTGATAAAGCATCCGGGACGATATTCTCCTTTCCTTTTCGATGTTCAATGGTAAAATGATAAGGTGACAGACGACAACCCCATCGAGCTAACCGGCCCGTCGGATTTGTTAAATTGAAAAACCAGGTAAGGCTAGAATGGTCTGTAATTACCTTAAAAGGAGATCCTCCCTCTACATACGGACGAAATTGCTCCACACCGAACACAACAGCTAGTGCCTCCCTTTCTGTGGCAGAATAATTACGCTCGGCCTTATTTAGGGACCGACTCGCGTAAGCAATAGGATGTTCCTCTCCATTCTCTGATACCTGTGTTAATGTCGCGGCTATACCGTAACCGGACGCATCACAGTGCACAGAAAACGGGCGAGAAAAATCCGGACATGCTAGGACGGGGGTGGACACTAAAGCAGACTTCAACTCCACAAAAGACCTTTCGGCTTCATCACTCCATTTGAATGGAGGAGCATTCTTACGCGTACTGGTCAACGCATTAAGAGGAGCAGCAATCGAACTAAAGTCCTTAATAAACCTCCTATAATACGACGCCATACCTAAAAACATCTTCACTTCCTTCCTCGTACCAGGCGTAGGGTAAGCCACAATCGCCTGCACTTTGGCGGGGTCGGTTTGCAAACCACGCTCGTTCACCACAAAACCCAAATACTTAAGCTCTTTCCTGAAAAACTGTGACTTTGACAGATTTATTGTCAGGCTCGCCGCCTTCAAACGCTCCAACACTCTCAACAATAAAGAAAGATGTTCTTCAAAAGAAGAGGACACCACAATTATATCATCTAAATAAACGAAAACTCTGTTGTCAAATTCGGGGCCGAAAAGTTTATCCATCAGGCGTTGTTGAGTGGCAGGGGCCCCTTTGAGCCCGAATGACATGACAACAAAATGGAAAAGGCCCCGTCCCGGGACAGTAAACGCAGTCTTTTCACGCGAGCTTTCAGAGTCCAAACCAATCTGCCAGAAGGCCGATTTTAAGTCGATCGAAGAGAGATATTTAGCCTTCCCCAAATTATTCAAAATATGCGATATATACGGAAGCGGGTAGGCATCGCCCTTACTGACTGCATTCAACTTCCGACTGTCTAAACAAAACCTCATTTCACCATTGGCCTTCGGTACCATCAACACAGGATTATTCCACTCGCTAGAGCTCGGCTCTACTACCCCTAACTCTAGCATTTCATCTAGTTGACGATTCAGCTCCTTCAACCGCTCCGGCGACAAACAATAGTACCGCTGCTTGATGGGCGGTGAGTCCCCTGTGTCTATGGTATGGGTAAGAACATTAGTCCGACCTAAACCTTTATTCTCTGACGACACCTCCTCAAACTGTCGTATAACGTCGCGGGCCTCAGCGCGTTGAGAATAACTTAAATCATCAAAATGATGTAACGACCGCATTTCCGAAACAGTCTCATCACTCACCACTTCATCCCGACTCGAAAGTTCCGGAAAAATATTCGGAGCCAAATTGAAGGATCTCCAAAAATCCACCCCAAACACCAACCTAGTTGTAACCTCAGGAACCACATAAAACTTCACCAACCTAGTAACCTGCTGGTAAACGACCGGCAAAACAACATAACCTCTAACTTCAGCGGCCGCACCATTCGCGACCAAAACGCGAGTTATCTCGCCCTCACCACACGCATGCATAGGTATACCTTCATTAAGAAATAATTCACCCACCTCACCACCCAAAATAGAAATACTAGCACCCGAGTCTAGCAGTCCAATATAATTCCTACCATAGATACTTATAACTAAATGTGGACGGTTATCAAGGGAAGAAAAACGCACCGTATCCACCCGATTAGACGAAAAAAACACTTTTAGATAACTAAGATAGTTCCTCCAGTCTTCCGCGTCAGAATGATTGGAGGAACGGCTTATTCGTTTTTTGCCGGCTCCACATCCACTTTTTTACATTTGCGGCACGTCGCACTAGTAAAACCTTTATTACCGCAGGTGAAACACACTACTTCCTTCGACGGACAGTCCTTCAACACGTGACCCACTACCCTACATCTCACACAGAACAAGGAAGAACTTGTTTCAACCACAGCCTCAATTTTAGGACGAACCTTAGACGACTGATAACCGAGGTCGGGTGCCAGAGTATGTTCCACCACCTTGGGTGGCTCGTGAAAGTCCGACGCTCGGGCAAGGCTATGTTCCAACAACCGACACTTGGATTTAAGTACCTCTAAAGTTGGTATGTCTTCTAACGCCAATCTCCCTGTAATGGATGGTCGCAGGTTATACATGATAATGTCTAATTTCTCAGACTCCGTTACAGCTACCAACAAACGTGAGAAATAGTTCAACATCAATGAAATGAAATGTGAGGAATTCTCCGTTGGACCCTGGGTACGGTTGCGAATCTCCATCATCAAACGTTTGTCAAAATCAACCGGCAAATATTCCCTCAAAAGAGCCTCCTTTACCTGCACCCAATTTTCGAAGGTACTCTTTACACCACGATACCAAATTAACGCATAACCTGTAAACAACTCTACAGCACCAAGATACAAGGCCGCCTCAGAAATTCTTCGCGTGACGCAAAGCTCCTCCAACCTCTGTAAATAAGTTCTCACACAGGTGACACCGCCAAACTTATGCTGCAGCAAACTTATCGCCTTTAGCTGCTTCTCCATTGGACGTGACCCAGGCGTCGCTTCAACCTCTGCGGGGTGATTGACCTTTTCAAAACTTACATGAAATGACCGAAATAAATTATCTACTTTAATTAAGAATTCTTCTAACTCCTTATCTAAACGGTTATATGTCCCTGATGAGGTTTCAGAGGTAGGTTCAATTCTACCCAACCTGTGGTATAAATGATGTGAGAGAGCACGGATCCGATTAAACTTCTTGAAAGATACTTTGGAATTCGAGAAGAAAGTTCTGAGTTCCTCCAAAGCCCGGTTTACTTCATCCAAATCGGTGTCCGGATCTATATTTGATGTAATAACTTCATCAGCCGGTAGGCGCTGAGTCAACTCCTGAAGCTGAAGCTTAAGGGCTGCCACCGTGGCATCCGGCTTGGCGTCCCGAATCTCAACTTCATAAATTAACTCCTCCCTATTAAGTAAGTGATATGCGATGGGACGCTCCATAATTTTAAAGCAAGTGGTCGAGCTGGCCTTACAATACACAATACTAATTAAAGTAAACTTAATACTAACACCTTATAACAAAATAACAATCCACAAACCCCATATAAGAAAACCCAATAAACATACAAAATAACCTACAAAATCACACACTAAAAAAATATATTATTACCAATTTTCTTTCAGACGCCTCACTGTAGCTGAAGGACACAGTGACTGTCTCTGGTATGGCCCCACGTTGGGCGCCAATGTTACCCTAAAAGCCGGGGTGGGATATAGGAAATAAAAAGGCTAAAATTATCTGTACCATTTACACTCTCAATTTATTCAGATCTATTAAAACTAAGGTTTTATTAAAATATGTATATACTAAGCTTACACAATACAAAAACACTTATAAATATAGATGCATCCCTAATCCCTACTCTATATATCTCAAAATCCCAGAAAATATGCCAGCTAGACCCAGGGGATCTCAGGAGAGTGAGCCACCAGAGACTGCGTCAATGAATATGTTTGACAAATATTTAGAGAATTTAAATGTTCAGAGTTAAATTTAATTTTGAAAGAAAATTGGTAAGATCGATTAATATTATTATAAAGTTGGGCGCCACCGAGTTTATGGAACCCGGACCATTATTATAAATACCAGTTGAGCCCCAGGAAGAGCACCGAACCTGACAGGCAATGTTGAACGGACCACTCGTTGCAGTCCGTCCCCACCAAACACCTCCTGTTTGACAAAATAAACCACATGAATAATTTAACCACACTCTAGGGAGCTTCTAAGGGCCTCCCCAGACCTAATAAATTCAACATTTACTTTCCCTCAAAGACTCCTAGTAAAAAAAAAGGTTACCGGATTGGAGGTTGATTTCTTTCTTCTAAAAGAATTTGGTCAGATGCGTGGCCCAAATACAGGCTCCACGGCAATAACCCTTGCGATCCACAGCTCCCAATCACCTAGAAGAGACCATACAGATGTAATCAATTGACTTTATGAACAAACCAAAAGGTTATAAACCATGTGCTCACATGTACTCACAAATATATGAAAATAGCTCCGACACGGGGCGAGCCTCAGGGCTCTCTGAATACAGCTTCCACAGCTCACCAGAGGAATTGGCGGTAAGGTACCCTACGCGGTCACGCGTCCACACCACCAGAAAAAACTGCAAAGACCAAACCCATCAAACACAAGTTTCCCAGAGAGATGTGCGCAACAATGCAGCACTCTAAAGAGGTACAACTTACATTTGCACGTTAGACGAATGTATTTCGTTTCAAACATATCAAACTCCACAAGACCCAGATTAAAATGGACGCCTTTGAGTGTCTTCCAGATCCGGTGACCAGCGCAGAGTGGGGAAAATTACCCGAACTCTGGGGAGAATTTCGACAAATTCTACTGCAGACATTTTGTTTTCTCTGGATGGAAACCCCTAACACCCAACACCAAAGCAAGAGAAAACTGCGCTGGAAAGCTGAAATAGACGGAAGAATCACTCGCCAGACCAAACCTACGCCACAAAACCACAATTTAACAAAACAACTTTGCCCAAAATGAGGAAACTTGCAAAACGAGCGGCCACACTGAAGAAAGTGTGTGCGCCGCCAGGGTTACCAGTATAAACCACGGTCAAATAAATAGTAGAAAATACCTACTATAATTAATACGTAACAAGCCAAAATAAAAATAATTAAAAATGTTGCGTGCCATTTTCTTTCTTACAATAGTTAGTAATCACTGTCTTATTGAATTGTGATCCTAGACTAAATCACAAACCAGATATTATTATTACTATTAACAATATGACGACCAACGTGGCGCGGCTAAAGTGGCAACCAAACGTACGGCCCACAGGATGGTAAGCGGTTACCACAGCCTATGGGCGCTTGCAATACCAGAAGTATCACTCACAGGTTGTCACCCTGAGACGTAGATTAAAAGTCTCATGTGCCTGTAATTTCACCGTAAGCCATACCCTTCGGACCGGAACACAGCAATGCGCAAACATTACTGCTTGCAGAAATAGATATGGTGGTAGTCTACCCCCCCGGACGAGCTCTATCACAAAGAACTCTACTACTCTTAATAATATTAAGATAAGCAATAGTGAATACTAATAAATTAATTAAACTAATGTACATAACATAACTGCTAAGAATTTACACAGTTGACCCGACAAACAAATTTTGCAAATTGGACGACATATAGTCCGAAGCCGCAACGAAAACCTTGCTAATTAGGATTCTGGCAAAATGTTTTAAAAAGGACACGTGACAAAAGCATGGAACTGACAATTTGTTTTCATCTTCAACACAGCCCATAAAATTACAACAGTTAGGTTGGATTCGAGCACTCGAATAGGCGGTATTCTCCGAGTAAACCGTAGTTATTCGCGAGTAAACGGACAGTTTCCTTGCATTTGACATTTCTTATTATCACAAATAGTTATTCCAAAAGTTAGTCTTCCTACGAGCATTGAAAAATTATGTTAACTCTTTTTTTGGCAACTTAACTGTCCCACTGCTGGGCAAAGATCTCCCCTAATTTCTTCCATCTATTTATTTTCTTGGCAGTATCCAGTATAGTTTGAGTATTGATTAAATTAAAAAAAAACTATTTATGATCGGACCATCCATAAAGTATTAAATTGGCGGAGAGACGAATTACCACAACATCGACTCTTAGCTGGGTGTGGCTCGGATATTTGCATTCTTATAAGATGGTTAGAATAATGTTGGCAACGTCATTAAAATTATTCATTAGAGTACCTACCGTTTTATTATCTAAATTATTATTTTGTCATTGTAAAAAACACGTGTTTCTTTTTTTTATATTTTATGCGTTATTTTCCTCCCACGTACGAGTATAGAATGATCTAACCATCACAAAAACAGTCTGTGTTTAAATCTTTTTTATCCGTCCACATAAAAAAGTGCGAGGGTGAAACAGCGAGTGAATTTAATTGTTCTGGAAAACACAGCGGGTGTGTGGCCAGTCAGAACAATGTTACTGCCCTTATTCGACACTTTTTTAAATTAGAGGTCAAACAAAATAGCCATGTCATTTTATAAAAAAAAAGTATTTTCTTACCTATGACTGTACTTACGATAATTTTGGTATGCGGGACGAATATAGACAAATATTATCATGCGGGACGAATAAAAACTTTTTAATAGCATAGGCCGAAAACTCGGGTCGAATTTGGCTAACGATAAATAAATCGATACTGGTCTCTAAAAACTTTTATTTCGAAATTTATTTTTACTTATATTTTACTAATTAAACTATCGTGGAACTTTATAAACGAGTGTTTTTACGTAGGTACCAGTATCGGTGAAGAGGTATTGACACTGTCAGCGAATATCGCAATGCGGAACGAGGCGCCGTGTCACTCCATCCTGATGACGACTCTCGAAATAGTCGAAACAGTGTCTCTTCTCTGATATACCGGTCCGTGAAAACACCTGGTTATAAAATGACTGTTACTTAAATATGGTTAAAATAAAACTATTAAAAAGCCCCGTAACTTTATCTGTGTTGTTCTTTTTTCAAACTTCTTGCTGCTGCTTTATTTATTTTATTTTTTATACCACTAAAGTGGCAACCCACGGCCCACTTGATGGTCAGCGGTTACCGTAGCCTATGTACGCGTGCAACATCATAGATATCACTTGCGTGTTACCACCCTGAGACGTTAGATGGAAAGTCTCATGGGCAAGTAATTTCACCGGAAACCATACCCTTCGAACCGGAACACAGCAATGCGAGCATTGCTTTCTCTAGAGTTGAATTTTGAACACGATCAAAGGAACACACGCTGAATATTACACGTATTTGGGTAATACAAGTTTGGGTGTGAGTAGATTGAATATCAGAAAGTCGGTACACAACGATTTTTATTTAAAATATTTTTAATTAAATTGACAATTTACAAGCTTAGTTAATCTTGTAAAATAAAATGAATATATAATTAAATAATTCATAGATATGCTATATATTTTGCATATACATACACAAATGAAATTATGAATGCTTTGCTATCTGAAAATTAACAAAATTATTGATAGATTTCTTTTTACACAAATTAGCCGCGCGCGGCAGCTGTATTATAACAAGTAAACAAAAATGAACCAGATTTTTTCAAAACAGTTCTTAAAAATGCTGCTTAATAAAATTACTTTGTCAAACATTCGTCTTGCGAAGGAAAATGTAAGTGTAGACAACATTTCAAGTTTTCACTCCCGGAAAATTATACTCAAAATTGTACCCCAAATGAAGTTTGAGTGAGAAAATACACAAAAAGTTTTTTTTCCGGTAAAATAACTGGTTAAATTAAAACCCGAGTTTGCAGAGTTGCTTGATACGATCCAAATGAGGTTTTACAGCACTTTGGAGAAGTTTAATTTGTTTGTTGTAGTTAATGTTTCTTGATTTAGAAATACGGAATGAGCTTATTAATAAGAAAGCTTGCACAATGGTGCTAAGCTTGATTTTTGTTAAATTTTATTATAATTTCAGCCAGTAACGAGTTAAGTCGGTTGCTAGTGGTTTTATTATTAGTTTATGAAAATTAAAAAAAAAACTTGCATTGATTGCACACTTAATTTAGCTGAGATTTATCAAAGTGTTTTTTATTTTTTTTTATTTTTTAGTTATGACAAAACATTGGTCTTTGTGTCTTCAGTAGGGATGTGTCAAAAGTTTGCTAATAGCAGTTCAAAATAAGATATAAATAATTATTTTCTTCATATTTGTCATATTGGCAAATCTCTAATTAACTACTTGACACTTCTTTTATTGAAAATCGTGATATATGACCTCAATTTTTTATTAAAAGTCACTCTTGAAAAACAAAAATTTTGTGCATTTATTTTTTACCTGTGACATTTATGGAAAACTTGCCAGGAATGCTTGAAATATATACAAAACTGGACATTCGTTTCAATAAAAGTTACCGATGTAAAAGCTGATTGTTCGCTATAAAATAATTTAAACTCCCGGTTTCATACATCAGCATTTCCATCGTCCCCATACTGTTAATGGCGTACGAAATTTCGTACAATGAATGTTCGTCGTTTTAATGAAAGACATCGATTCTCCTGGCTTTGCATGCATTCAGTAGCATTGCTTTTGTTCTTCGAGTCTTATTTTTATTAAAATGTGTTTATTTCCACAGATTCTAGACATTCTAACTGCACCGATGTGGCGCAGCGGGCGCAGGTCCGCCTGCGACGCAGAGGTTGCGGGTTCGATTCCCGCCTCGGAACAAATGTTTGTACGATCTACAAATATTTTTTCCGGGTGTTCTGGGTATTTTCTATAAATAATAAAAAATATTTATCTATGTATTGTATTGTATTAAATATATATCAGTTATCTAGTACCCATAATACAGCTCTGTTTAACAGCAGCTTACTTTGAGACTAGATGATGCTGTGTGAATTGTTCAGCATTATTTATTATATATTATTATTATTATTTGGTTCATTGGTAAAAATTATCGCCTGACCAACCTTTTTTGGTCTATTGATTTCAAAGTGTTTAATTTTTAGTAGATGAGATAAAAAAAAAACAAAAGTGGAGGCCGTCTTATGCTTCGTTTTCCAGTTTGTAAATGAAATAAAAAGAACTGACTTGAATCATAAATTAATATCATATCAATTTTAAAACATAAATATACTGAAGTTTTTTTACAGTAATTGTTGGCCATTTAAACAGAAACAGGTGCCTTCTGATTTTGTATAGCCAATAAATTTAAAGCTACTTTCTGAAGTATTTACACAATTGAAAACAAAATAAATAAAACAATGTGCTCGATATTGCTTTTTGCGTTTGTTTTCATATTTTATGTAACAAAAGGGTGAGGAATGAGCTTCAATTGTATATATTGTTTTTATTGAACAAGTAGAAGTACTCGCCACAGCGGGACAAATATTTTGATTCTGACTACTCTATTTATAAATAAATAAATAAATAATGCTGGATAATTCACACAGCATCATCTAGCCCCAAGGTAAGCTGCTGTTAAACAGAGCTGTATTATGGGTACTAGATGACTGATATATATTTAATACAATACAATACATAGATAGATATTTTTTATTATATATAGAAAATACCCAGAACACCCGGAACAAGTCCTTGTAGATCGTACAAACATTTGTCCCGTGGCGGGAATCGAACCCGCAACCTCTGCGTCGCAGGCGGAACTGCGCCCGCTGTGCCACATCGGTCGTCAAAATGTATAGTCTAGATACTTATTTGTTTTATCTACTTTTGTTTATTTGTTTCCTTTAGACATAAGTAAAACCGAGTACACAAATATGTGAAAAAAAATAGCGACCATAAAAACAAAAATCAGTCTATACAAAGATGACCGGTAAAATGGTCAATTAGGGATAAAATTTCAGAAAATATAATAAATAAATAGTTATCTTTATCATACAATCTCTAGCTTGATGGTATAAAAAAAAATGGTTCATCAAAGCTGACACAAGTTTTGTTCTTCCAAATACTTGTACACAGGAGGTTTAGACGTTTCCTATTTTCATAAAAAAAAAATTTAGGTTCGTATAAGGATGAGTCAGTAACCAACTTCAAAAATCATAAGTACCAAAATAATTATTTGCTTGATTTATAGCAAATTGTCTGCAAAACATTGTTTTCCAGATTTTTTAAGAATGTAATGGCTAACCGTGTCACTTGAATGGCAAAACCCTAATTAAAAGTTTGAAGTTTCGTGTCTCCAAATATTAGCGTCGTAACTTTCTTTTAAACTGTGATCAATAACGATTTTAAAGACGAATGCGCTCGTGCTAGTTTTACCCTCTGTTTGCTTCAGTTGGCGACGCGCTCACCCAAACACAATAATGTTCGAATCGGAACTTCGAGATTAGTTCCTTGATCCCTTTGTCAATCTCGTGTTGAATTTCTTTTATAATTTCAATTATCCTTTGGTCGATATTTCGTATTATATAGTTTCAAATTTCAATAGAGATGTCGGTAAATTATTTATTTGTAATTTAGTTTGACACTCGGATTAGACTGGTTGATTAACTTTTTGTGTGGAGTACAGTTTTGAACCCATTTCCTAGATAATGTATTCATTCATAAACCTACTTTTACACTTCTGTTAGCTAATGTGTCTTTCAAATATATCATCAGAAAAGACAATTAAATTAATATAAATAGCTTCAAATCAATAGTAATTAAGAGGATAATGATTTCGCGACTGTATATTATGTGTAATTTTTTTTATCTTCTAATGTTCCTACTGCTGGGACACTGGCCTATTCTCGAGCGAGAGTAATTGGGTCGCGGACCCAATGCTGATTGGTGATTGGCAAATGATTTTACAATTTTTAGTACTACAAAACATTAATTATTTAAGATTACTACAGACGGGAGCCCTAACACAGCGAGCCGGCGTCGCGGCAGACCACGTAGAAGGTGGCGCGATGAGATCGACACATATAACAAAGCCTGGCGAACAACTGCCCAGGATCGCAAATCCTGGAGGAATGGGAGGGAGGCCTTTGCCCAGCACTGGGATCTAGTAGGTTAACAATATCAGTATCAGTACTAGAACATGCCGGTTTTCTTCCGTTTTCCTTCACCATATTATGAGAGCATGGCATTGCGCGTACTTTTAATTTTTCAAATTCTCGTTTTCTATTGTTTATTGGTGCAAATTTTGTGATTTATTTGTATTGCTTGTCAAATTTTGATAAAGTTTTGACCTTTTTAATGATTGATGAAAATTTACCTTCAAAACACAATCTAATAGCAATGCTAATGTGACAATCAACAACAATATTTGCATACATCGATCTCTCGTATTAGCGGCTAAACATCACATAAACTACCTGAATTATTCAACCAATTTGTCGGTGCATATTGCTGTAATTTACATTTTGAATACTGAATTTAAATTTATTAAGTAATACAAAATAATATTTTACGCTAATGTTGTTGATAGGCAACAATATTTTATTACCGAAACTTGGAATGTCTGCTTTTCAAGTTTCGGTAATAATCGATGGTTTCTGATAAATTTTATATTTACTACACAAATAATCACACTATTATTATAAATGTGAAATTTTGGGTGTTTGTTTTTCTGTGACCCGATAACCACTATATCGATTTGGCTCTGATAATGATCGAGAATAGTCCAAAAAAAAATACGACTCTCGAATTCTTATAAATGGGCTTGCAGCTAATTATAAAGGAATTAGACAGATGTTTTGTTAGTAGCAGGGCTGCAATGTCAATTTAGACATTCCTTTTAGTGTCCGCTTATAAATCTTCTAATGCCTTGTTCAGGCAGCATGGTTATTTTTGTATTGCTGGCGGTTTAACCGTACGGCAATAATATGTTACGCCTTGATTTGGGAGCCTACATATTGGGTAGCTAACCGCACACCGCGTTGACAGCGCGCATAAAAGCGCATGCAACGCGTGTTTACTGCGCAGAAAGTAGACTCCTTTTCGACAGATCTCGTTTGATATGCGTTAACGCGTGTCATCTGCGCGTCGTCTGCAAGCATAAAAATCGCTGTGTGCTTAGACCCTAAAAACCAAAAAGTTTACGCTCGTGGTGACAGGTTTTTTCGTGATGTTTTTTTACACGACAATTATTTTATGTAGCACAGAGAACACGACACATAGCGTTATGTGTGAATAAGCCTTAAGCAATTCCTTCAAAGCTCGGCACGATGCATGATTCACGGTCTTTGGTGACTAATTATAAAAGCAACGAGTGTTCCAACTAATTATAAGTTAGCGGTAGTTTGCTTTGCAAATGTGCAGAATTTTAAAAAAGGTACTATTAGAAAAAGTAATACATACAACATAAATGAAGCACTTAAATCCCACACAAAAAATGTGATTACTAATATTTTACGAAAATTTGGATGTTTGTATATTTGTGGGAAGTATCATGCCAGAACGACTGTACGTATCTGGATGAAATTTGGCTTTCTTTCTTTCTTTCTTTCTTTCTTTCTTTCTTTCTTTCTTATCCTGGTATAGTACGGTTTCCGTGAGATAGAGTTTTAGGTTTTGCACAGACTATCAAAATATCCAAGTGAACATAGTCATGGCCTAACAACTGAATATTATGTACTAATAATAAAAGAGCCTGTATTATGTAAAACTAGTGAGTGAGAGATGCAACAATCGAAAAGCGAGCACATTTAGACGCCCCAACCGAATAAAGCGGTAATGTCTTGTTACACCAAGTATTTTTTATTGCATATTCAGACTCTACACACGCGGATCTATCTGCTTAATTTTTTTCAGAAATATAAATCCATTATTTTGTAGACGTCTTTTCCTCGTTCAAAATCTGTCCATATTCTGCTATATCTATATTTTATTGGCGGGTTGATCATATAACTCTGTAAGCGACCAGTCTCCGTTGATTTCCATCACAAACTGTCTATATGACAGAAGATCTATGGTCAAACTAATCACAGTTTGAGATGGAGTTATGGTGATCAACCCGCTGATTCTGTTGTGTGCGTCTAGCTCTATCTATTTAAATTTAATATTATATATATTTATTATATAAGATATTTTTATTTAACAAAATAAAATATGTACATAATTACATTACATTACAAAATATACAAAATACATATGCAACAGTTGAGCCATTATTATTATTTATTATATTAATTATGTATGTATGTGCTGGTTCTTTCTTTATGATAGTACTAAACATTTATAACATAATGCATCATTACAGCTATCTCCCTGTATTTTTTTTATTTTTACAATTCATTCATGTTCGTTTTTATTTCATTTAGTTATACTAATAAGGAGAGCTTACCTTTTTTAATTTCTATGTATAATTGTTATAAAATCACATGTAAACTGTAACCATATTTTTGGATATGGAAGAGCAAGACCTTCTAATACAGGTAAAGAAGGTTTCACAATGTTAAAATAATTGTAAACATGCTACAGTTTTTTTTTTTACCTGGTTGTGATGTGACGTCCCTTTTGCTTTTCTAGCTTAGTCTGAAAACCAGCGTTGCCTTGCTTTTTGTAGGGCAACATTAAGCTGAGACTAGGCCAATTTAGCATCACGCACAGGGTGGAATTTTTGTTATTCATGTTGTGTTACCAACTCTTTGTTTTTACTGTTTTATTGTATGTACTATTATGTCCGTTTAGTATTCGTGTGTTTGCCAAATAAAACTATTTTCATTTTATTTCATATACTGAGTCTAGTTAAACGATTAACGTCTTCAAATAATTCTTGGTTATCTTAACAACAATTTTATTATTCGTGAATAAAAAGCACAAAAAGTGCTCAAAGGTCTTTGACAAAGGCTGTAATACTCAGGTAAAAAAATCAACGGTCCAATAAAATATTATTGTAACAGTAAAATTTTCCTTTTATAACAAAATGTTTAACGGCTCGTTTGAGCGGGCGTAATTGAATAAAATGACGGGTCCTAAGAATCTAAAATTATTTATTTAAATGTATGGAAATTCACAGGTTTGTATAGAAATAACATTGCGTACGTTCGTATGTAATAGTACCCGCAATAACACAATGGTATTACACCCTTCGTTAAGCAGTCGGTCCCGGCTTTTTTAAAGTTGGTAAGCCATGACAGAAGCCTTCAGGCGACCTAAAAACCAGACCAGAGTTATTGGCCACTGACTCATACGAACTTACTTACTTATTACTCCTTCTCATGCGATCACTTGCGTTAGTTCAGATTACTGCGCCGATGTGGCTTTGTAGGCAATCGACGCCTGCGTTCACGCTCATGTAGAGTACGTTCCTCCTGCATCGAAAAATGCTATGAGTACTGCTGGAATTTATAGATATAATTCTAAAGCTTTATTGTAATAATGGTATCGTCTTCATTAGCATTTACAGATGCAGATAGCAGATGATTTTGGTGGCGTCAAATTATAGAGTATAGAATAATACCGTGGCTAAAGAGGCGCTATGCAAGAGAGGCAACCCACCATAAACAATAAATAACAAAATGTGGAAAAGAATGCTAAAAAAGAATGTATTCTTTTAAAACACACCTGATACAGTGTTAAAAACATTTTATAACGGTCGTAATATATTTTATTTTACAGACAACAGGGAATGATTCTACAATTTTTAAGTTAAAAGAACTTCATTTGGCCGTAAAATGTCTGAGTCATGAATAAAAGATTACCTTGTCAAAATATTATAAAACTTTGTTTTCTCGTCCGGAAGCTAAAAGTTATGCAAAGTGAAATTATAGCAAGGTAAATTAATATTTCATGTTGACTGTTGTAAAAGTACATAGTACTTATTTAAATATATAAAATTGGTGCGTTACTGTCTAACAATTAACGCACAGCCAAAACGTTAAGTCAGAGACCTAAAATTTTGAGGGAGTTTTTGTTTAAGCGAATTAAAAGGATATTCAAAATTAAACTCTAAAGGATGTAGCGGAAAAACGAAGTTTGTATAAAAAAATCAGCGTGGAAAATGTCGCGAGCTTCTACCAGCATAAACAATATTTCTAAACACGTGTCGTACAGTGCACCATTAAAGGTTAAAAAATAAAGTCAGCAGATACTAGGTACAGTCAGCAAAAAATGTGTTTTACCACCCTAAGGTTGAGATTTGTTTGAACGTCATAGATTTCTCCGATTATTTTGTTATAAGAGATAGACCACTTTCTTTGCTGATTGTACCTATATGTATAAATACATCATGGCATAATGTCTTGTGCCTTACTATACAAAAAACTAGTATAAACCAACTGCAAATACTTTTTTAAATTTACTTGTCTATTTGTATTCCTGAGCAATCATCAAAAGCTTGAAAACCAATGCCATAGTAACAGGGGTTTATTTACCCCATTTCATTAGAGTAGGTACAGCCTCGGACCCTTCATTAGCATGTTATTAGCAACCCCTAAAATGACACCTAACATTTTTCAATCAGCACCGTAACAGAAGGGGCGATAACGGATCAACGTTTTAGCCTCGAGCCATAGGTATTTGAGAACAGTTGATACAAAAACCTGGTGCCTGGTAGTAGGACTCTTCAGCATGAGTCCGTCTTGGTGGGTACCACCGCAGTGTCAGATATTCTACCTCCTAGCAGTAGTGTGCAAGCATTACTGTGTTTAGGTTTGAAGGGCACTGTAGCAAGTGAAATTACTGGGCGAAAGAGACTTAACAAAAATACTCAAAAACGGCCTAGTACCAGCAGTCCGGTTAGTTTGTCCGATGATTGGACTGATGAGACTTTGTCGCCTCAGTAGTTTGGTAATTAAAATCCTCGGGCTACTGTGACTTTTTGTCCGTTAGTGACTGTCAGCCAAGCCAAATGCGTAAAAATTGACAGAGTCTGAACAGACCTTTACATTGAACTTACTCAGCTATAAGCTATGAGCTACGCAATGCTCAGAGTAACGACTACGTGACTGATACAATGTTTTTTTTTCGCTCTAATGAAACCCGGAACGAGTTTCAGAAGGGAATTTGTTAAATAATGGAATTGATATACTTCACGTAAAAAGAACGCGTTCTCATCACCTTTTTCGTTGTTTATTTTATTTCTACTCGAAAATGTGTTGATAAAAATTTTTAAAAAACCTGTCAGGTCTGTTTCAGTTTTTTGTTTGAGAAAACCGAATAATATTCATTTGTCTCTCTAGCACAATGTCACACTATAAACCGTTCATGACTATAAATATTTATTGGCCAAATTGTGGCAAACTCAGCCACAGACGCTATAAAAAAAGAAAAAGATAAATATATATTAAATAATACATTGCCTCCTGCCTTTACTCGTTGAGAGCTTGAGAGGTTCTTTCTCATATAACTTAAGAATAACATATTATTTAAACTATTACTTTGTTTGCATGAATAAAATAAAGTGTAAGTAACTAATGAATTAACTATTACACCTTTAAAAAACTATGTTATTGAGAAATAATTGAAGCTTTATTAATATACCTTAGACAGTTCACCCATTTAGATGGGTGGATGGAAGCACCAAGTGACGTAACTTGACAAAAGAATATCAACTTTATATTGATAACTGCTAGATCTGTTAATATCG
The DNA here is from genome assembly GCA_951394395.1 of Colostygia pectinataria. Classification (NCBI taxonomy): domain Eukaryota; kingdom Metazoa; phylum Arthropoda; class Insecta; order Lepidoptera; family Geometridae; genus Colostygia; species Colostygia pectinataria. The sequence continues at coordinate 11,103,957 of OX596353.1, read as the reverse complement.
ATTATTTTGTGAACGTGTAAAGTGATGAATCGTCAGTGCCCAGTGTTTGATAAACATAAATTAAACTTGGTTTAGAGTAAATATTCCTTTGTCGATTTATCTAACTTGGTGTTTCTTAGAGGAAGCATGTTTAGCTTTTTTTTAGAGAAATATTATGATAGTCTAATAACTCTCATTTATCTAATTATCATCTATATAGACTCAATTTTTGAATAGGTTATTTTCAAATAACACATGTTCAATTCTTTTAAAAGGTATCGCATCAAAATCTAACAAAACTCGAACAAAACTGAAAAAGTTTGGCTTCTTCCAAAACATGCTAACTTTAGAGCTCCAAGTTGGAACCATTTCATTGTACACTAACTTTTTGCATTGAGTAAAGCTGCCTCTATAAAAATTTAGCAAGAACTTAGTAATATGGTTGCTATGCTTGCGAAAATTCTACTACATTAGGAACGGTCCGGCCAAGAAAATGGTATTGACTAGTATTTATTACTAAATGTATAAAGTCCAGTGTTTTGATAGTTAATTAACGCTACCAATCAATTAATTTAACAGAAATTGATCATTCAAAGCATATCGTTAGTTTTAAGAGTATAGATTTAGGTGACACTAAAACTCATAAGGTTAGACGTGGTGTTTAACACCAGGCAAACAACGTGAGTCTCATTACATGTTAGCAAAAAATATACAATTGGATAAGGTAGGAAATGTTTTGGTTAAAAGCGGATTTTACAAAATCGGATTAAGCTTTTCGGATAAGACAGGTCCACATTTCAGTCTTATTTACAACGATAGCTACCTTTACTTTGACTATGAATAATCAGGTATAATACAACCACTGTTTTGAAATGAAATGGAATGTTTGTTTATTTCCTCAAGAGATTGGACCAAAACTTAATTTACCTGGTTGTAGGACTCTTCAGCAAGAGTCCGTCTTGGTAGGTACCACCGCAATATTCTGCCTCCAAGCAGTAGTGTGCAAGCACTGCTGTGTTTAGGTTTGAAGCTGTAGCAAGTAAATTACTGGGCGAACGAGACTAAAAAATTACGTCTGGGGATGACGTGCGCAGTGCAGTGCCACGCAGAACTCTATAACTTGAACGTTACGGTGACACTGCAGCTGGTTATGGTCAAGCGTGGCGTTCAACATCAGGCAAACGACTGGAACGTCTCGTCATTGTTGCTAACAAAAAACATTTGGCTATAGATAACATTTGAATAGTCCGGTCTTTCTAAATTTCTTGGCAGCACTAGCACACGAAAACTCGAAGAAGTTTCTCGTGACAAACAAAACAAAACAAGATTTCTTTATGTAGTGCTAGAGAGAAAAGTCGCTACGATAAACACGGAACTTTTTATGTACGTGAATATTAGGTGCATGAATGATTGAAACTATTTACTTACGAAATGTAATATTTTGCTAGCCTGTATAGCTTGTGTATGTCTAGTGAAAGAGTATTGATAGTGATAATAATCCCGCCTTCCAATCCTAAGGTCGTGGGTTCAAACCCGTTCGTGCACCAATGGACTATTTTCTATTCGAAAAAGTTATGTGCGCAATGCCAGTGCTCTCATATGGTGAACATATGAACTAAACATTCGAAAGACATGTGCCATCTACCAATCCACATTGGGTCCGCGTGGTGGATTAAGATCCAATCACTCTCGCTCGAGAGTAGGCCAGTGTCCCAACAGTGGGAACATTAGAAGGCTGTCATGATGATGATGATAGAGTTGGTATTTGATAGCCGCTGGGAATAAAGGTTATCGTCCGCAAACTGGAAACTAAGTGTAGAACGGCTGCTACTAAGATGTTGATGAAAACGATAGTTTATTTTAATTAATAAATAAATAAATAAATAATAAATAATGCTGGACAATCCACACAGCATCATCTAGCTAGCCCAAGGTAAGCTGCTGTTAAACAGAGCTGTATTATGGGTACTAGATGACTGATATATATTTATTACAATAATTAATTGGTATATTTTTACGAACCGGAGAACGAATTGTAAGCTAGAACGGTTTTACAATACTACTCGATGGAACGATGACATTGTTCGATCGCAAGAAAACGATAAAAGTGACTGTATTGAACCTAGGTTACATAATAGAAATCGAGTTTCTAGCTTGCTTGAAATAATCTATGTATTGTATTGTATTAAATATATATCAGTCATCTATTACCCATAATACAGCTCTGTTTAACAGAAGCTTACCTTGGGCTAGATGATGCTGTGTGGATTGTCCAGCATTATTATTATTATTATTATTATCCTTGAGATGTCTTCTTCTGTATTCCCTTTGTGAGTGTGGTAGTAAGACCTATGGATTAAAAGGCGAGGTAACCTTTACACCACCACAAGGTCACACAGAGTACTAAGCGCTTGTGACGTAGCTGACTTATCCCTAACAGGGGCCTTACTCTTGAACGCGATCGGCATTGGACAATTATTGGAATATGACATTTCGTACTTTTGACAGCAAACCTAGCGTCAAATTCAACCTTGTTTTCAAGAGTACAAAAATTTGACAGCAGAAAATAGAAATTGGTATTGCATCGGAATTGTCATTGGATTCAAGAGTAAGGCACCAGATCAACGAAGTTATGCACCTAAATAATTATGTTTTGTATACCGAAATGTCAGTCTAATATTATATTAATATCGCTTTTGAGCTTGTGGCACAGAACAGATACCGATTAGTACTCTGTGGTTACCTACCTGTTCCGCGTAGTCACCATTTGGATGGGTGATCGCCACAATTGCCAGTGCTAGCATGTCAACTTAGCGTTTCCGTGCTTCGGAGGGCACGTTAAGCAGCCGGCTTTTTCAAAGTTGTTAGGCCATGATGGAGGCCTTTAAACGGCGTATAAACTCCATCACTATTGGTTATAGACTTACACGAACTTACACAGTTCTACTTGAAGAACAATACACTACAATACAACCTCACGTCTAAACAAAAGAAAACCGTAGAACATGCTCAGCGGTGATTTAGACGCCCATTATGGACCCTCTGCCTTCGTTTCCGTCTGACCATATTATTTCCTGAGCTATCCTGTATGCTTGATAGCTGTACGCTTTTGTTAAAGAAATATAAACTTGTAGCTATTAACTAACAACTTTTAGTGAATGAAAGTGATGAAAATAAAGTGGTTAAAAATCATTTTTAAATAATTAAACGATAATTGATAGATTCAGGCGTTACTTTGCGAAAATCCATTACAAGATAAAAAAACAGACGAAAAATCTCTAGTACTATTTCGCTTAACCTTTTAACTAATGAGGTCACACAGTTACCACAGATGCACTGCGCTTATCACCCCGAGACATTGTTATTAAGTCTCTTTCGCACAGTAATTTTACTTGCTACAGTGCCCTTCAAACCTAAACACAATAATGCTGGCACACTACTGCTTGGAGGTAGAATATCTGACACTGCGGTGATACCCACCAAGATGGACTCTTGCTGTAGAGTCCTACCACCAGGTGCATTTTTAATAAGCAGGGGTGCAAGACAGGAATTACTGAAAATCAATAAAATTGCGTATGTATAAGAACAAGCCCCAGAGAGTCTAGCGTGCGTTGAACAAAACACAAACACTTTCCGAAGAGAAAAAGCTAAATAATAAAATTAGACGGAGCCAAGAGCACGCGCGGCCATGGTAATGGATTACGTGATCCGCTATGAGCAGCATCGGAAATAAAGGATAGCTATCTAAGACGGGATAACTTTTATTCTGTTAAGAACGTGCTATAACGCACTTACTCACGAAAACTGATCTAAAACTGTAATCAAAGAAGTATTTACTCTAGATGACACTAAAGCGATCGCCAGGAATTCGGTGGATGGTAAAGGCTCAAAATCGTCGTTGTCGTCATGGCGCTCTTTGGAGGAAGCTTATGTCCATTTGCTGATATGATGATGATGATAATGATTATCTAATCGAGGGGCAAAATTAAATAATACGCCACTTATTTTTTTTTTTGGTTCCTTAAAGTCCTATATTTTTCGGGGTTATTGTGCTACTACTACTAGCACCTCCTCCTGGCTTTGCACATGTGGACATAAATTATTAGCATTTGTTACTCAAGGAAAATGTAATATTCTAATGGTAAAAGAATATTTGAAATCGAACTAGTAGTTTCGAGTTTATTCGTTACAAACAAAAATACAAATTCTCCTCTTTATATTATTACTTACGACCTGCCCCGACTTCGCACGGGTGCAATGGAAACTTAAGGCGTGTGAAGCCGGTGCGGGTCGCTAGTAATAAATATAGCCTATGTTACTCAGGGATAATTTAGCATTCTAATGGTAAAAAAATTTTGGAAATCGGATCAATCGTTTTTGAGTTTATTCGTAACACAACCAAAAATTATAATACTAGTATAAATCAGTGCGTAGATTCCAGACTATGATTCCAAGTTTAGTAATTTTTAATCTAAATTTAATAAAATCCGTTTAGTACCTCTGGCGTGATGACAAAGGTGCTTGCCAATCTTTAGTAAGAAAGTTAATTAACAAATAATAAAGTTATTATTTTTGATGAACAAGGTTTTATGCAAAAAACGGATACATTTAGTATCTTCAGCTTTACTGCTCAGATATTTTCATTTTAGTGCTTGAAAGTTGGACACAAATTGCCTAAACTTACGGCAGGCGAGCAGGCAATATCCAAGGAATCCAAACGTAAATAGAAAGAATTCTGTGCAGCAAAACGAGCGCAGATAACATAATAGCACAAACGTGTAGAGTATCACTCTCCACTAGCAAACTAGCGAAATACACAAAAAAAAAACTTACGCTTGGACTTAATCAACTCCTTTGTTTTTTGTTTGTTAAAAATTGTAGAATCTGTATATTAAAGACTAACAGTCCGTCCCAGCTTCGCGCGGGTGCAATGAAACCGCACCCGTGCTAAGCCGGGGCGGGTCGCTAGTAATAAATATAGCCTATGTCACTCAAGGATAATGTAGCTTTAAAATGGTGTAATAATTTTTGAAATCAGACCAGTAGTTTATGAGTTTATTCGTAACAAAAAAAAAAAAAAAAATACAATTTTTCTCTCTTTATAATTTAGTATAGATGAATAATCGTTTTACACGAAAGTATAAGTAAATATATTTTATAAAACATGGCACAGCTTTAGACTGTTTTAACCTGGTGGTAGAGCTTTTCAGTAAACATTTCTTTTGAGAGGGCAATATATATTTACAATTGTATAATGCTTATACAACTGTAAATATATAGGTTTGAAGGGCACTGTAGCATGTGAAGCTGTATGTGTTACTGGGAAAATGAGACTTTATCTATGCCTCAAAAGTGATGAGCGTTGAGCAATAAAATGCCACGGAAAATGTTGAAACTTAAAGTTTTGAGTGACACTGCGTCTTTTATGAGTAAAGAACAACTTGACCATTTCGTTCTGACATAAAAAAAAGTAATTAACCACTCCAGTGCGCCTTACTACTTATACATCGTAAATGGACAACAAAATATTTTAGCTCCATCCCAACATGCCACTTTATTGGTCAGTAGAATATTCTACATCCAAACAATAACGAATCTTGAATCAGCTAAATAAAGAATACTTTACATTAATCGCGGTCTAAAGCGATACAAGCCTGCCGAAAGAGATCTCCGAGGGATGTAAAACGAATACTGGTTAAGTTCCGAAGCAGCACACAATAGTAGAACGAAACGAGTCACGGATGCTACATTACACTTAGCATTCGTAAAGAGTGATGTTGCCTTTTTGAAGTTTGTGCGGCATTCAGATATGAAGCGGGGCTGAAATTAAATCCATGGTGATGGTGACAAATTGAAATTCAAAATATTTTTATTCAATATTACAAGGACATGGACTTGATATAAAATGTCATTGCACAAGGATCATTTTGACAACTATAATTTGAATAAAACGTTTTTTTTCTACATTTTGTTTGTCCATGTTGACAAAATTACTTCATCTTCATCACCTTCACTTTCACTTCTTTGCATATGGCGTCTGTGGCTTAGTTGTCATAATTCTACCTGTCTCAGTCTAGTCAGTGCTAGTTTTATTAAACCGACAAAATTAGACAGCCTTTTAGTGATAATAACTTGACACTGACTAGCCAAATTGTTCAAATTTGACAAAGGCCTTAAAATAATAAAGAATTAGAAAAACTTTCGTTCGGGAATTTCAAACGCTCTCACTATTACCAAACCCAAATGGTGAATATACTCGTAGTAGAACGCGCAATACTCGCAGTTTACTGATACTCTTCTCGTTTCTCCTGTTGATAAAATTAAATGATATGTTCAGGAATGTTTGTTAATTACGAGGTCAGGTTTTATAATGGTTTCTAGACGAAACATTCATAAGTTTTCTGTTAGTCGTTTTATTAAAAGAAGAAGAAGAAAGCTATGCGCGATAGTGATGTGAAGTAAGTAAAGAAAAGCTTTTTAAGATAGAACTCCTTTACACCGATTAATGGAAACGTCGTGATGAAATTTTTAATGACCGATTATGTTATTCTCAACAAACTTTTTTATAATATTGTAGGTACTATCATAGGTATTACGGAAAGATGAGCCATTATGGTCAAAGGCATTTGGGCAGCCTAAAAACTCTGTCACCAGAGTTGGTCACTAACTCATACCTCATACCAACTAAATTGGTTTGTGAGCAATTACTTATAAAGGAAACATTTGTATTTTTAAATTTTGTTTGTTACGAATAAACCCAAAAACTACTATTTCCATTTCAAATACTCTATCTCCCTTATAATGCTACGCTATCCCTGAGCAACATAGGCTATATTATATGTCCAGCTGTGCGAAGCCGGGACGAGCCACTTAAATTATAATTATAAATGATATTTAAATCTAACGACCTTATACGTTTGTTCTACTAAAGTTTATAGCGTTCATGTCTCTCCTTAACTCCATAGCATTGCACCTCAACACTTATGCATGCAAAGTTAAGAACAGTAAGACAAAGTTTAACACGTTTTCGAAGAGAACGGTATGAAATAGAGCTAGAACTACTCGTTGCTATGAGAAATAATAATGATATTACTATTACTATTAACTTTTTTTTCACCGACTGATGAGCTTAACCCATAGTAAAGTGACGTGATACGACAGTGATACAGAAATACCTACTTTAAATCAATAGCCGTTTTATTTTTATTATTTGGTCATTAATGTGCTCATAAAAACTGACATCAGCAGTATGCTAAGGTACTAAGTATGAAAAACACATTAACTAACACAGGTTTATTGTACGTTTATGAATAAAGCCCTTAGCAAGCATGAAGAGTGGCGATTTGAATCAAATTTTAATGGCTTTATATATACATAATATAGTGTACCTATTGTTTTTAGTACTTACATTATTTCAATTTTATTTTGTTAAAAATTAATTACTTACTTCTAATAAACAATTATTAATAATAATATAGATTTAAAAGTTATATTATAACTAACACAAGTTTAAACCAAATACGTTTATGAATAAGCTCTTTTGGGTTTAAATGCTCGTTTTAACAAAACTTCCAAGTACTTCCAACGCAAATTACCGGCGAGTAAGCCAATCATTCTTTTTTTAAACGAAATGTCAAGTTCTGCTAACGACTTCAGAGGAGTCGACAAAGAAATTACACAATTCTAAATTTGAAACAGCTCATTTGAGGCAAAGAAAGTTACAGGTAAGCTCATTATGGCACATTTGTTGTTGAAATGTTGATTTTTTTTGTATGTTTTACAGAACTTTGCACACTTTATATTCTCAATGCCATTCAGTATGCGTAGAAATATGTTTATTAATATAAATCCATGTGAACTCTTCAGCAAGAATCAGTAGTTTGTGCCAGATATTTTGCCTTCAAACAACAGTGTGCAAGCATTATTACAGCAAGGGTTTTTTTTTAAACCACCTAAGTGGCAACCAAGGGTAAGTCCCACCAAATAGTAAGCTGTCACCGTAGCCTATGTACACTTGCAACATCAGATGTTGATAAGAGTGTAGCAAATGAAATTACTAGCCCAAGAAACCCAGTACAGTGCCTAGCAGAACTCTAAAAGCTATTGATGACATTGCAACTGTTTGTGGTCATGCGCGGCGAAAACTGTGAGTCCCAGATACTTAAAATATATATTTTTATGGAATATTCTTTTAATGCGTAGAGATGTAGAAATTTTCACATAAAAAGCACGCAATAATCAACAAGGTAAAGTTGCAGGGCGTCTACTATCTCTACATACGCCTGAGGTGAAGGAAAGGACATTATACTTAGCACATAGTCATTTATAAGAATCCCTTAAGTGACATTATTCTATGATATTAGAACACAAACAAGACAACCAGAGTCTCCAAACGCAAGTCAAAGCCCTAAGACGCAGCCATTATTGAGCGTTACAACACTAAGGTATTATTTTAGTCGAAACGGCTAGCAGTTTACAACTGCAGTAACAGTAAAAGTTGTTCGCTAACGAGCGGGCAGGGGAGATTTGTAGGTTTGAAGCTTGTTAAATGTTCCCTGTGTTGTGGTTGGGCGATAAAAAACAATGGAGACAGCGGTATTACATCCTGGGTTTAGGAGTCTGACCTAAACGGCACGCACATAATGCTAGGGAATAAAGGTTGTAAGGGGAATACAAATTGAAATAAACGCTGTTAGAAATCTAAATGTATAAAATTGTTCTGGGACCTGACTGACTGACAATCAATACGAGAGTTTTGATATAGATAGATTAACGCTTTGGGTGCAGTATGATCACAGGAACTTAACATCAATAGGCTAACCACAAAACATAAATTCCAAAGTTAAAACATAATAGTTTCGAAATCAGTCCGAAGAAAGAACGTGACAGTCAAAGTCAAAGTCAAAAGTCAACGTCAAAAATGGTTAATTTTAATAAAATCACAAGAACCACTTTGAAACGTCTTACAAGCTAGGAAAATTTACGCCAGTTCCAACGCGCCCATGCGTTTTTCGTTCTCATTTTAACAGACCGATAAATTTTATCAGTCTTTGTTATCAATGAGTATTATTACCTTTTGTTGCAGTGTTCAAATCCCAGACATCACTGTCAACTGACTCGGGACTCTGCACAGAGAGGGGGCTTCGAAGGACCCACATAGAGCTGCTTAAACCACCTGGGAAACGAATAGGACTTAAACTGGCAGGTAAGTGTTAATTTTTTTATGTCAGCAAGTTATTTTTAAGCCGTTAGTAGCAGTAATTACACCTCGGAAACTATACCCTTCGAACCAGAACACAGCAATGCAAGTAGCTTTGCGGCAGAAATAGGTTTGGTGGTAGTTTTTTCCCGGATGAGCTCTATCACAAAGAACTGTACTACTCTAAGTGAATAAGGCTCCATAGTGTTTCATGACAAGACAACAAAACATTTCCGAGCTAGGCAGCAACTGTCATGAAATTGAATAAGGGCCTTTAGACTCTACAAGAAACCGGGTTATTCGTTGTTTATCGCAAACTCTAACCAACGATTAATAAACAACTAAGTTGGATCCGGATCGCTACCAAACAAGCGTTTCTAAAATGTTGACTGCTTCATCAATAAAAAGCGCTATTTTAATGTTATGTTGATACTATATTATTATTATATAAACTAGTGCCCCGGCTTTGCACGGGTGCTTAAATTACGTACAAACTTTCCTCTTGAGTCATTCTATCTGTTAAATACAAACCGCATCAACCGTTGCGTAGTTTTAAAGATCTAAGCATACTAGGGACAGCGCGGTAAGCGATTTTGTTTTATAAATACTATGTAGTGATAGGTACTATGTAGAGCTAATTCCATTTCATGTATTTCATTATCCTATATTGCGATAACTGGAACTTGATGAAGCGAAGACAAGATCACAGGAGGTCGGTGGATGGTGAAGGCTCAATATCGTTCGTCATGGCACTTTTTTGGGCTTGGTCAGCAATGGTCGTCTATCGGCTATAGAACTGTACAAGACGTGTATTGAAAATTATAAATAAAAAATCACCTAGTCTTTAGAGATTACTGTTGAATACAAACAAACATAGCTTATTAAATATTACAAACATCATTTTTACGTTTTTGATGTCGTGTGTATCAAACTCTAGTAAGTATGCTCTCAAAAAACCAGATTAACCACCATTTTAACTCACAAAATTGCCTTAAGGCACGCTTGAGTACTTGTAAACAATGTTGGTGTATAATTACATATCGTATGTTGTAAACGTTTAAACATGAAGGTTCCCCTCTAAAACGGTAGCCTTGTATAAATCGTTGAGCCCATAAATTGTGCGACCGCGGAATTCTTTCGCCGCCATTTTTGAATTAAAAGCATAATTTTCGCGGGAACGCGCAGGTTGTACGATTACTTACGTAAGAAGTAGGATAAAGGTACGAGTTGATAGCCGACTGCAGAGTGCTTATTGTGGTGTCTAGATGTAGGTAGATTATAAAATATGGTGGTGGGTAGTTTAAGACAATAATGTGTCAGTCGAAATATACGGAGCACTTGTACCACATCTCGGAGTATTATTTTGGCATCCTACTTAATATATTACACTTATCACGAAAACTCATTTGACAATCGTAAACGTAAACGTATCGTCCAGCTGTCAACTTGTATAGAAATTTTGGTAGTTTACTGAACGCACTAAAGAGGCGCTCTAGATTTACGATTGTCGAACGACTTTGTCGCATCACAGTAATAGTGTCGTCTACCGATCTGTATAAAGCTATGACATAACGCAACGACACGTCGCCTGAGCGGGTTATTCCCGACGACCCCCATGACTCGCCCCCACTGGGGACCAATGGGAAGTTTTTCCCGATCACCCCCATCGGGGTCGTTGGGAAGATTTTCAGTAGCGCTCGTCCCCGACAGGGCGAGTGGGAAGTTTTAGTAGCAGTCGCCCCCTTTCAAATAGTACCTATGTAAATTATTTTTAAATAATATTCCAGTTTGATTTTAATCAACGTTTCTGCTTCCAGCAATCGGCTACCAGCTCGTACCCTAAATACTCGGACGCATTATGCAATACGCTCTGAGCCGCAAATCAGAGGAAAATCAAGCTTACCCAGTACAGTGCGTTGACAAGAGCGACTTTAGCAAAGTTTGGTTCCCAAGAAGCCACTGAATGAATGCATTTGCTACTGAGACGTTGCAATCAGCAAACCAACCGTGTTAAGTGAACTATTCAAAACAGTGTAGGCGCTAATTAGATGGTAACGTGGATATTCAGTCAGTCAGCCAGTAGACAACTGACGTAGCAAGGTTCTTGTATAAATAATATTTAAATATTTAGATTACTTTTATAAAAAAGTTACTGCGTAGTTAATACTCTGTTTGATTTTACTCAATACAATCGACAGTCGATAGGTTTTTATGTTTACGCCTGTTTATGACAAGGCTAAAATCAAACAACAAGGAAACAACTAAATTGAATTCATACTAACGGACCAAAAGTAATTTCCAGCTGTAACAATTATACCTAAAGCTTTGTATTTTTCCTTAAACAAACTTGCTACTAAAAGCTTCGCTAGAACATATTTCGATGTTTAATAAAGATAAAAAATGATTATCCAAGTCGAAAATTTTCCATTCACGAGCAGAACGCGCCCGCCGGCCAAGCCTTCGACTCAAATCGTGTTGGTGTAAGAACAGCTGAGTTAATACACAGTTCTTTCGTTTGATTGGTAGCACGGTTCACTTTTGGTCATTATTCATCATGACAACCTTATAATGATCCCACTGCTATGACACTAGCCTACTCTCATGAGTGATTATTATTACAAGTAGAACGTACAAAATAGAAAACAGTAGAACAAAACTGCTACTGGATCGAGAACGAACTCGAACAAAGATTTTCTGAAAGTTTTAAATGAAACACTGCATGCTATAACCTTAGAATAAAATTATACTTTCTCTGATAATAAACTTGCGTTACGAAATTCTTAGTTACCTGCAACAAGGTTTTTTGGAAACTAAATTAAGCAGTTTTAGCTAATAATTTTAGTGTTAGTGTCATTTTTATTCATTTCAACGTACTTAGTTTGGTTTGAAATCTGAAAAAAAAAAACTGTAATATTTTATGATTAGATCAGTGTTTGTCTGGTATCTGATAAGTATCTAGTACACTAGAGCGGGTATTATTTTCGGGATAAAGTGGTCATGGCATAGCCGAATAAAGGGTTCAAACATTACGTACATCACAATGCGATCTAACTGATATAATTAGTGTGTGAAAACTACTTAAAATAAGAATATTTATTTTAGAAATCAATTATCTATCAATAGTTTGATTCTTACTCACAATAAATAATAAAGAGACTTTTCCAGAACCTAAGCTGATTTTGTTTATTTTAAATCAAACCAGCTGATTTATATTTCCTACAGTTGGGGTTAATCCAGGGCGAATTTACATATTTATTGGGTGCCCGGGTACAGATGCGGTGTCTAATCGATAACCGAGCAACTTTTGGCCTCGATTGTACAGACAGCGACAGTTGATTATTTTTTTAGGTACAAAGATAAAAATTCAAGGCAGGATAACGTGGTTTTCATTCAAGAAAACTCTCGAAATATTTTTTTAATAACTGTAATGTTGCATTACTAATTTACTGACTGACTGTAAACCGTAAGCTCTATACTTATAAAGACCATATTTTTTTTGAATTGTGTGAAACAGTTTTTCAGAGTATCAAGAGTTTTTGCTGAAACTCAACTCATAAAAGACGCAGTCTTGAATGCAGTTTGTATTATAAAAGTCAACGCGGATCAAGTCACAGAGAGTACTAGTAAAAGATAAACAAATCTAAATGACAATGTCCAGCTGTGTACATTTCTTTATTAGATGATTTTTATTTAAAATTTCGTAATACTCTACTTACGTTGCTGACTGTACACGGAGTTGGTTGAAGTGTTAATTAAGTTTTGTAGGCGATGGTACAGAAATTTATTGTGATCAAAGGATATTGCGGTGCAGCCGAAAAATAATTTGTTTCGGATAATTTAATTTAGGCGGTTGAATTGACAGCTTTTTTGTTTAATTAAAGGTTTACTGTTTAAGAGAGAGTGAAGCTAACAGCACGTTTAATATTGATGTAGATAATTCACTTTGGTATTTTTTATTGGGATGGCAAGCGCAGTGCAGTGCCTTCCCAGAACTTAAGAAGCTTCAGACTTTGGGTAAGACTTTCGGTATGACGGTATGACCGTTGCAGTCTTCAGGACGAATGATTAAATAAATAATATATAGGGTCTTTGATTATTAGTGACATGCGCCAAGCGCTCCCTTTTCGATTTCCAACAAGGATAATTAATAATTAACCAGAAAAACGTAAAAAATATGAAAAACGTGTATCATTTTGTGTGGAACATATTCCTTGAATATTGCGCAATAATAACACAATACTAATAATCAAAGTTCCTGTATAACAGTATATACACGATACATAATAATAAAATAAATAAATAAATAATGCTGGACAATCCACACAGCATCATCTAGTCCCAAGGTAAGCTGCTGTTAAACAGAGCTGTACTAAGGGTACTAGATGACTGATATATATTTAATACAATACAATACATAGATAGTTTTTTTTTATTATATAGTAAATATCCAGAACACCCGGAACAAATACTTGTAGGTCGTACAAACATTTGTCCCGAGGCGGGAATCGAACCCGCAACCTCTGCGTCGCAGGCGGACCTGCGCCCGCTGCGCCACAGCGGTCGTCAAATATAATAGCAGGTAGTGTATGCCCTCAAATTATTTTGTAATTTTAATTCTAGTTGGATGAACATAAATGTAATTTGTGAATTTTGCATATAGAATGGGTTGAATTGTCAGCAAATGACGAGCCACGCTTGACCATAACAGTTGCAATGCCACCCAAAGCTTCTGCGTGGCACTGTGCTTGTTACTCCGAGACGTAGTTATCAAGTTTCTTTTGCCTAGTACTAGTAGTTTAACATGCTACAGTGCCTTTCAAGCGCACGTGACGTAGCTGGCTAAGTTGTTCTTAACAGATCAACGAAGTTAAGCACTGTTCCGCGATCATCATTTGGATGGGTGACCGCCAGTGGCAATTTCAACTGAGCGCTCCCGTGCTTTGGAGGGCACGTTAAGCAGTCGGTCCCGGCTTTTTCAAAGTTGTGTGGCCATGACAGAGGCCTTCGGGCAGCCTAGAAACTCTGTCACCAGAGTTGGCCACTGACTCATACGAACGAACGAACTTTTGACAAAAGTTTCTGTGAAACATTCAAATGAATCTCAACTTTAGAGACCTTAGACCACATTTTTTGCTGACTGTATCTAACAAGAAAAAAAATTCGCAGTATATCAAACACGTTTTCTCTAACCACGTTTTTGATATAGTTTACATTATTAAAAAAATGTTTTTAATTTTACACGCTATTTAGCCCCGAACTAAGTAAATCTTGTATCATGGAAAACCAGACAAGAAAAAGAATACATAATACACTTTTTTTGTAAATAATAACATGCTAACAACCAAATTAGAAACAAAATATTTACAGATCATAATGTGCCAGCTGGGATCGAACCCGCAATTTCTCGTTTCTTAACCTAGCACTCGCCCACCACGCCACAAAGGTCGTCAATAGCGAAACGTTTTGTACGTAGTATCTCAACAAAGCTCCTAGAGCGATTTGTCTCTTTTCTTTACAAATCGACGAACAAACAAAGCCCTTAGATAAGAATACAGAAACCAGTGGATTCAGATTCCGCACGCACGCCTAACTAACAATATCTTAGAGGCATAACTTCAAGAAAGTAAAAAGGAATAGCGTACTATCAAACATAGCTTTTCTGCAATAAATCAAACGAAGCTTTCTTCGTTCTTATTTCTTTTACGTCAGGTATGTACCAAGGAGCAAAATTAGGGGCGCCCGCGCTCTGTATTGTAAAACTTAACAGTAACATAACTCACCTTGAACTTCTTGTTTTGGGTATTACAAAGTATGAGTAATATGGTACCACATTACACAGACCTGGAACAAATGTTTGTTGTGATACCCTGCTTGAAAAACATGTTGAGCAGTCGGTCCTTGCTTTTTAAAAGTTGCCAGGCGGTAGCAGAAACTTTCAGTTGACCTATAAGTTCTGTCACCAGATTTGCCTACTACAAACATATTGTGATGGTTTTTATTCAAGAGTTCGTTCAACTGGTCAAATGCTTTTCATATTATCATTACCAATACTATTATCGAAGCGAAATATAAACTCTATCTACCAGAGTATTTTGGCCACTGACTTATTCGAACTTACCTATTACCAAGTGATGGTTCATCTCACCACATTAACAAAAGCCTAGATACGTCCCAGCTCTGTTCTCCCAGGAATAGCTACAACATAATTCAACATATGTAACGAATGGTTCAAGGGTATTTGTCAAAGGATAGCAAATGGACATACTGTGACCTTGATTATTGTATATTTCTTCGACCAGAATTTATGCTGAGCATTTATTCTGACGGTATATATTTTCATGTTGTGGTATAGCTCGGATACACATTGGATACAGAGATATGGAAAATCAAAATAAAAATGTTAAATTATGGGAACGCTTTCACTGTAAGGCGATTCTAAACTTTTCAACTTATCCATGTTTTGAAGTGATGTGTGGTGTGAGCAAGCTTGATCAACGCGAATCATAAAATACCTTATCGCTAAGAGAATAAGTTCAAATTACAAAACTGTGCTACAAGAGTGAGTAGTAAGGTCATCTTCCTCTAGCCAAGATACAGTAGCCCAATTGACTATTCTAAGACTACTGTACACTTTTACTACTGTACTGTTATATCGTTTTTTTATACAACTAAAGTGGCAGCCAAGCGTATGGCCCACTTGATGGTAAACGGTTACCGTAGCCTATGTACGCTTGCAACATCATAGATGTCACTTACGTGTTACCTCCCTGAGACGTTAGATGGAAAGTCTCATGTGCCTGTTATTTCACGGAAACCATACCTTTCGGACCGGAACAGAGCAATGCGAGCATTACTGCTTGGGGCAGAAATAGGTATGGGGCTATCGTGACGTAGATATTACAATAATTAGAGAAGCTTACTGTGCCCTGACAGATCTTTGATATGTTCAGATTATTCGTGAACTCAAAGAATATTTTTTATCAAATCAGGAGTTCTTATAGGAGTAGTTATTTTTGTAGAGATCTCTTTTGATGGCCAAATCTTTTACTGTCTAAAATAAATACGACTTTTCTGAGAAAAATATTACAGACATTTGAATGGGATCCTGTTCTAAAAAATAACAAAACCGTTGCTAAAACAATTTTTATGTTTCTATATATTTTTTTGGTTTTTTAGGTAGGTTTTAGGTTTGTTTAAGTATTTGTATCTAACCATGGTGACTGGAACGTTATCTAGATTAATCAATAATGAATTGCATGAGGTAATTTTGTTAAATATTTCACTGCCAAAAACATCATAAACAAGTTTTAGTAAAAAATGTATAGTTTAAAAAAAAGATTTTTATTTGTTTTGGAGTATTTACAATTGAAATTTTAGTTTTTATATCTTGTAAAATCGTGTTATCAAAATTTGTAGACATTGTCAAATCATCAAAACGAAAAACAATAATTTATTAATATCATCATTTCGAGGAAAATATGACGCTCTGTGGGGTTAAATTAAATTAAATAAAAAAAAGAGGATTAAATTGACTGCATCGGTTTAACCAAAGCCTTAAAAAATCACTCTACAATAACCCACAAATCAATCTCAATCTGGAATACAATTGCACGGTTCAAGCGATGCTTTGAAGAGGCATTTCCAGTTAATTCCGTCCAATGAGATTTACAGCGTAATTACACCGTCAAACGTGATCTAAATCTGTACACTGCGTTGCACTGATATGTAAAACGGTTCACTGGTTCACTTTGCACAAAAAGATGCCTATTTCCTGTACTGTTTGAACTATAAATACTTTTATAAAAAATACATATTAAAAAAAAAAAAAAAAAATTTTCTGGGCCCCTTGCATCAACGCAGCACTGTGGTTGAGAAGTAAGAGGTTTTGAATCCCACTGCAAGATAATATTTGCATTATCTACAAATGTTTGTTTTTGTTCCCTCTCCGGGATTAATGTTTGCATTTCCTTTATAATCTATTGCAAAATTCATTTCTGGGTTTGAGTGTGTTGCAGTACCATGGTTCTCTTAGTTTCTGTCGATTTTTATTATTCGTCAGATATTTAAATGCTTTATTGGTTGTGATGTGCCTTGTGAATTCAATAAACATAATAAAAAAAGAATAAAAATAAACTGAAGGTCGAAAGTATAAATAGCATGACCTAGCTGTTTCCCTGATGGTCTGTGCCTTTGTATTGCTGTGCCAGCTGTTAATCACAGAGCTATCGAAGCGCATCAAACCCAACGTATATCTCGACAATTTTAGATACTTTGTTTTTTTTTATAAAATAACTTTTGACGTTGATCGCCCAATGTTATTTTAGGTGAGTGATTTTAATTTAGTCAAGAGAAAAAGCTAGCGAGGGCTTTTTATTGCGCTGGTCGTCATTGAAAGTTTCTTGACAAATTTTTTGGCAGAGCTTCTTGCTGTTAAATTAAGGAATAAGAATAAGAACAAGAATAAGAATTTGTTTATTTGACACACACAATAGGAGAGCAGTACAGTAAAAAGGCAAGAAAAAAAGGTATAAGTACATGTTTTTACCCTGCACCGAGCAATTTTGTTTTTTGACGGAACGTGCCGCGTGCGTACGTCTGACCTCGTCAACAAGTGCTCACAGACTGTTAACTGTGCAAGCCACGCGGTGCCGGCGCCAGCGCTGACATACCATCGCTAGTGACGGCTTCGTGAACAAAGCTCCATAGTGATTCATGCAGAACTGGCCGTTTCGGGTAGAAACCATGTCATGAACGTATAAGCCCTAAGAGTATTATGATTGTTGTTCAGCAGTGTTATGAAATGATAAACACGAAATCAAAACACTGTTTTAATTATTAATCAAGTACATATAAACCGGGTCCTTATCCCTCAAACAAACGCTTTAGACTTCATGAATACGAAGGATTATTTAATTCTAAGCTTGAACCGCTCAACGGGTACCTATATCCAATCTAACTGAACCCCTTTGTGACTGGTTAGTCGTCTTGATTACCTACTATTCTACGAGTATACGAATTTACATAGAAAGTATGATACTGCTTAGAGCTTCGAGCAGTTAAATCTTAATGTCATTAGCTTAAGGTAAGATTTTAATGTAAAAAGGTTTTTTATTGGCAAGCCATTGAAATAACGGTACTTCTCAGATGTTGTGCAAATCACATGTCCGTCGAAATATTAACAAAACTGCTTACTCCACAGGATCCAAATATTTTTTGTACTATAACTGACCAATATAGCTATATTTTGTATCTAAAACTAATGCTAAAAATTGCCTGTAAATACCTGAAAAAAATTTATTAATATGTCTGAATTTCATTACCTTCGGTGTCCTTTACGTAAAGGCTTTTAAGCCTTTATCAAATCGGTTAACTAAATACACAAATATTCTGGCTGCTAGTAGTAGTGTGAAACTATTACTGTGTTTAGGTTTTAAGAGGCACTGTATTATATAAAATCAGACATACTTCGTAGCGCACCTAGCTGAAGCGCAACAAGACGAAGCGCACCAAAGTACTTCAACATAGCGCAACCGTTTAGGTGCGCTTTATTCAGTAGGTATGAATGAATGCTAGGTTTTTTTTCCCCGTTTTGCACCAATGACAATGTGGCGTCAATGAGACATCATAATTGTCTCGAGATGACGAGCATAGTTACTAATATTACAAGCTTATAGCTAAGTTTGCGGCTAGATGACACTGTATGAAAATATTCAACAATTTTTATTTAGCGCTTAATAGCTTTCCATTATTATCAGATTACATTTTATTACTTTAGTCACCAAAGTTGGTCTCTGACTTATACGAACTTACATATAACATTCGAGCATAATATAAACAAACTGAAAAAAAAACAACTGACAAGCCGTTGTATTATGTTTGCTGTTTTGTATTATCTTTACGAGCTGCATTTTTCAAGACGAATGAATGAATGAATGAATGAATAAATGAATGAATGAATGAATGAATAAATGAATGAATGAATGAATGAATAAAAAAAAAATATGAATTTAATTTTAATAAACCGGAGCCTGCTTTCTCTGTAGTTGTGGTCAACGTCTATATAAATAGGTCTCAATACTTAGGTTCCATATATTGATAGATAAGATACCCTGTCTGAGAACTTAATAGATCACTTAGGTAGATCTATGCAAAACTAAAAAAAAAAACTAGATGCGCCGTGATTCATCGTTAAATCGGTATTTATGCTATACTTGTGGAAACAAGTATATTTTTCTGGAATACTATTTATAACTATTACCGAAATGTTATTCTCTCCCGGTTCTCACTGGTTCACCAAAGATCACAGCAATAAGTAATTCATAAATTGTACAGTATAATAAAGCAGTGGAAGTATCAAAGGGCGGCAACAGATTTAAAGCGTCAATTAGTACCTTGAAACCACTGAAAACTAAATTTGTACACTTGGGGGAGTAAAAATAGTTGCATGTGTTTCGAGATCTTGCGGTGACTGGAAGCGGCATCAAGATTTATTTTATACCCATACGAAAAATTTATGTGCGCAATGCCAGTGCTCTCATACGGTGAAGGAAAACATCGTGAGGAAACCGGCATGTCCAAGTACTAAAAATTCGAAAGATATGTGCCATCCACCAATCCGCATTGGGTCTGCGTGGTGGATTAAGACCCAATCACTCTCGCCAGAGAGTAGGCCAGTTTCCCAGCAGTTGGAACATTAGAAGGCTTTCATGATGATTTTACACTAGCTGACGCGCGCAGTTTCAATTGCGTTATTTTCATATAATATATGCTCAGCGTTTAAATTTCAATTTCAAGACCAAAATTAAGCAAATTGGTCCAGCCGTTGTCGAGTTTTAGCGAGACTAACACACAGCCGTTTTTTTTTATAATATAGAAGAAGATATTGAAAGAAGGTATTTTATGGTACTAGCTTCTGTTCGTGAGTTACTCGCGTGGTACTCCGATAAAAATAGTGGTTTAGAAAGAATATAAGCAAAATTTTTATGTAAAGAAAAACAGTGGGTTATTAGATTAGAGTACGTAACAAACGATTTTGTTCAATTTTCGATTGCATAGTTACTGTAGTTTTAAAAATCTATATAAAAAGAAATTCAAATCAATAAAAAAAAACACACGAGATTTATTCTGTCAACCGTTAGTTTTGTTTTATTAGAAAGAATATAAAAAAAACCTGTGTTCAAAAGAGCCGAGATTGAGACGTTTTTGCATCTTCTATGCCACGTTCAAAATCTCTAGATCAACGATTACGTTAACATCGTGCAGCTGTCGACTCGTTTCAGCGCAGGTTTAAAATTTTTAGTTTTACTGTAAGGCAAAAACGACCGCCATCGTAAAGTGGAGAATTCTCAACATCGAGCTCTAGGGATGTAGAGGTGGGCTTATCCGGATCTTCGAATTCGGAATTGACTTTGATGCTCTTTCGAAGTTGTTTACTGAAAAAAAACTGAGCTTATCCGGATCTTTGAATTTGGAATTGACTTTCTTGACTTGACTGACTTTTGGAAACGCTTTTTCGATATTATTAAAAAATCTGTAGTACCTACCAGTATGGGTATTTGCAGAGTTTATAAAGTCATCGTCAAACTCATGATAAAAAAACAGTGTGTAATGTTGTTGATTTTCATGTTTTTTACGATAGATGAAAGAAATAATAATATAGGTAACTATGTTATAAATATTAAATTCACTCATATAACAGAAAATTGGCACAATAAGTTTGTGACAAATATTATGCCACAGAGGTGACAGAGGCCATAAAATCAAGAACCGAAGTGAAGTGTCAAAGTTTTTAAAGTCAGTCTTTTAATTTGTTCCTTTGTACTCAAAATAAGTTTGCCTTTTGATTGTTCTAAGTAATGCTTTATTATGATCTAGTGCCCAACTCTTACAGCTGAGTTCATTGGACGCTTGAAGACCCCCGTCATGGCTTAACGACTGTTACAGCCGGTAGTGACAGTTTAATCCAACAGAAACCCGATTGAAATGTTGTTTTCGGAGTTAAAGTCGAAGTTTCCCTTCCTTACGTACCTAGAGTTTATGACTCGTAGAGTGTTTTGCGATGTTAGACCGCTCTGCAAATGTAGTGTTAATGTCCTTAGCTATTTAAACACTTATGAGTGGAGTAGCTGAGTAGTTCTCTTAGCACGATTCCGACGTTATCGATACATTTTTAACGTCCCCAACTGTTGAGGTTATAAAAATTTAAATATGAGATTTAGATATGAAATACTCATGTCATGGAAGACCAGCGCTAAAGTAGTAATATGCACTAATACATGCTGCTTTAGCAAATGCTGAATGGCGACCATTTTCGAAGACTTATGATCTAATCTAATAATGTACTCGTATTTGCTCAACTGCCTAGAAATACACTTTTTTAATGTTATTACAACCTACTCAAGTTAAATTAATAATTATACACTTAACCCCGTTTTTTTTTTTTTTTTTGCTCTTCATCATGGCAGCTTTTTTTGTTTCCACTGCTAGGACACTGGAATACTCTCAAGCGAGAGTGGGTTTTAATCCAACACGCGGACCATATGCGGTACATGGCACAACATGTCTTTCGAATTTTTAGTTCTTATGGACATACCGTTTCCTCTCGATGTTTTCGTTCAACGTATGAAAGCCCTGGCAATGTTCATATACATTTTTCGAATCTAAATGTTATTGGCTAGTGTTTGACATACAGAATTTATCGAAATTATTTGAACTCAAACCTTGTCTTGCGTCTACCCGGCAGTATCATGGTGTGACAGTTGACAAAGGCATACCTTAGCGATATTTACAAAATTTGTATATAAGTCGCAAAGATTTTTTTACAATAAATAAATAATAAATAAATAATGCTAGACAATCCACACAGCATCATCTAGCCCCAAGGTAAGCTGCTGTTAAACAGAGTTTACAATGATACTCTTATTAAAAAGCGGTGTATTTCTGTTTCATCAGATCATCAGCTTATGCAGATAATATGTCAGCGTTTCATCCTCAAGCACAACAGTCTAGTGGTTTACTTTCTGATCCTAAGGTCACAAGATTAAAACCACAGACACCTTCCCTATTTATGTTTTTCCCATTCAAAAGCGGTTTGTGTAAATGCCAGTGCTCTTAAACGGTGTAGAAAAAAATCAAGTAGAAACCGGCATAAATCTAAGAACTAAAAAATCTAATGGAAAGCGCCATTCATTATCTCCGAACATGAACACTCTCGTTTGAGATTAGACCAGTGTCTGTTGGTTAGAAGGCTGGTCATGTTGATGATGGTGGTGACCCAGGGTACTATGAGATTTCTCCAATATTTCATATCCGTTTCCACGCTCAACACAAAGCCCTTTACAAGTTCAACAAACTTTGGGTGGAAACTTTGAACGTGAAGGATTAGGGTTGTGGCAGATATATCGTCACGGCAAACGATCAATATCTCCTCAATTCAAGCGGCTCAATCGTATTTTTAAAAACTTCATATAGCTTCCAACACTAATCAGAGTCTTGAGTGCATTGTCTTAATCCGAAATAGAATAGAATAGAATAGAATAATTTATTTGTCATTATGCTGTGCATCGGTACATAACATTACATAACGGAAAGGTAACAAACATGGGTCAGGTGTAAAAAATTATAACACAGGTTAGTCTCTCTTCTCCTCATAAGGTTTAAAAAACTTGTTTAGAGGGGTCACAGGTAAATAAAAGATATACGATAAAGCATTGTACCGATTGCATCGCCGGCATTGGATAAAACGAGAAATAAATAAATAAATATTGCCGGAAATTTCACACAACGCCATTCATCCCCAAATCTTCTTTCTTTCCACAGAAACGCCAAGACACAAAACAAATAATATCAGATTATGCAAACATTCTATAGCAGGAATCGATCCCGCAACCTCTCGTATCTCAACCGTGCACCGCCCTCTCCGCCAATGAGGTCATCGATGAAACGATGAGTTAAGGCGATGATCTGATACCGAAGCGATTTGTCTGCCACAACCTTTAGCGGATCTTCAAGTAGCCTGGCCATGTCAGTTTTTGTTTGACAAAACGGCCTTGAGTCAGTTCTGTTTGACAGGAGCGCCTTGGGTGTGATGTGGGCATTATTATACGAAAGTTTCAGAAAGTTTCCTTTGAACTGATAATATCTATATATATAAAATGACTAGCTGTTGCCCACGACTTTGTTTTGGAATAAAAAGTCTATGCCATATTCGCGGTCATTATCTATGTTTTAAATTTCAGTTAAAGCTGTTCAGTGGTTGTCTTAAAGAAAAAAAACATTTATCTAAACAATAATCAAAACTTCCACATTTATAATAATAGTGTGATTGACGAGGCATTTTAAATAAATCCTATATTTTATTAAACATCAGCTCCTTCCTGTGCTTAAGTGAATACCCGTCTTTATAAGCTTCCATATTGCTCTATAAATTAAGCTGTGTTACAATAGCGACTACGTACTCAAACGTTGAATGTTTAATTGAACGAAAAGCGGCCACCAAAATTTGAATATCAAATTCACTAATAGAAATCTCGTGATCACGTGTAGTGTAGTGATGTATGTAATGTAGTAATTTTCTTAAATATATAGCTCATCTTGATCATGGCACTTTTTCATGACAGTTTTTAACCAGATTTTACATTTTTGTATGTTCAACGCCATAGATGTGAGAAGAATGACTGGGTATTTATGACCTACTCAGTTATTTTATAGCGTTTAGTATATTGATTTCAAA
Organism: Colostygia pectinataria; assembly: GCA_951394395.1. Classification (NCBI taxonomy): domain Eukaryota; kingdom Metazoa; phylum Arthropoda; class Insecta; order Lepidoptera; family Geometridae; genus Colostygia; species Colostygia pectinataria. Next base: position 11,080,048 of record OX596353.1, on the reverse strand, counting down.
AACTGTTTGATATGCTAATGAACTTCAATTAATGACTATTTAATTTAAAATTCTGTTCTGTGCCGATTAACTAAGTTGAATTTAATATTTTGAAACACGGTTCCTGACAATAATTTGTCTTCTGGAGTGTACGGTAGGGCGAATGACGGTGATGTACATAAATGTCGTTGCTCTGCTTTTACATAATGATAATTATTTATGTAGCGATGAGTTGTTATAGGTTTCCATTTTTTTTCAGTCAGAAGTCGGAGTCGTTTTCTTTTTTTAAAATAAGTAATTCAAGAAAAAAACATGCCTGTTTTGCTACAAATATAGCTAAAAAAATCCTAAACTTAACTTGAGTATTTTCAGTTCAACATCTTGAAAACTTATAGAGCCATTGAGAGAATCCTTATTTATTATTCTTCCGAAGTGGAATTTCAATTAAGCACAATTCCGATTGTAGAGAACAGAGCAATTACTGTAATTTAAAGAAAGCTTTTGAAACAATTTGTACATACTATGAACGTCTAATATCGCAAACATTTAACTTTCAACCTTATTTCTTGGTTTATACAGTTTGTTTTACGAGTTCAAAACTGACTCATAGTTTAGGTTTAAGTTTAGGTGACACTGAACCGAACCCACTTGTTTCTGAATGGATAAATTGAAGCGTTTATTTAATTTAAGAATTACGCTTTTCGTTAATTCTACAAACGTATCTAATTCGAGATTTTATCTTTCTTGGGAACTGTTTGCAACAAAAAGATGTTAGAATGTGAGTGTTAGAATGTGAGTGGGTTCAGTTTGCTATAAGTAAGTAAGTTGGTATTAAGTTAGTGGTCAACTCTGGTGACAGAGTTTTAGCCCGCTCGAAGGCCTTTTTCATGGCCTAACAACTTTGAAAATACTGGGACCGACTGCTTAACGTGCCCTCCGAAGCACGGGAGCGATCTGTTGACATTTTCACCGGCGGTCAAATGGTGAGTACGCGGAACAATGCTTAATTTCGTTGATCTGTTAAGAACAACTTAGCCAGCTCACGAGCACTCCATTTTACATTAAAAAAAAACTATTAATAACTGGCATTATAAAACAAATATTTTTTTTAAAACAATATCTATGTGGAATATTGTTAAAAGATCCGCAAGATTGACGTCAGTAACCAAAAGACCACTCGAAGGCATTTAGCAAACGAACGTGTTCCACCTAGCCACATTCAAGTCTTTCAGCGTTTCTCTTTGGAAGCCATTGATGAATCTGATGGCTTCAGCTCGAAATAAATAAATAAATAACTAATGCTGGACAATCCACACAACATCATCTAGCCCCAAACTAAGCAGAGCTTGTGTTATGGGTGTTAGATGACTGATATTCTTAACAATACAATACATAGATAGATTTTGTTTATTAATAGAAAATACCCAGAACACCCGGAACAAATATTTGCAGATTGTACAAACATTTTTCCCAAGACGGAAATCAAACCCGCAACCTCTGCATCGCAGACGGATCTTTGCCCGCCGCGCCACATCGGATGTAATACCCCGGACACTCTTAATAAAATGTATGAAGCAAACGCGTCGCAATCACCACATGCATGGTTTGTGTACGTAATTAAATCGCACATAATAATCTATTTCGGTCGTTTTCATACCTTCTCTAGCAGCCAAAACGTAAAAAATGTTTAAGTAGATTCATTGCAAAACAATAACAATGCAATGGCTCGTGATAATTTTTGGTTCAATTGACTATACAAACTTTTTTGTGAGATTTAATGATGTTTCTCGAATTTAAATTGTTAATTTAGATTTAGGGTGTTGAAATTTGTTTGGTTTAGTTCGGCACCAGTTTTGTGAAGTATCACGCTTATTTGTCTTCATTCCGCTTTTGATGAAGACAGCATCGTTTCGATTAAACTTAGAGTGAAATAATAATTAAGATGAATTTGGCGTTGGCTAAGTTCTCTAAAATGTGATTCTCCTATTTGTTAGACAAAGTTTGATGAGAAATACAATTAATTACTGTACTTTATATATACATCTGTCTATTGTTTAAAGTAAATTAATTGAACTGGATCTTCTAAAATAAAATATTTATATATAAATAAATAAATAAATAATGCTGGACAATCCACACAGCATCATCTAGCCCCAAAGTAAGCTGCTGTTAAACAGAGCTGTATTATGGGTACTAGATGACTGATATATATTTAATACAATACAATACATAGATAGATATTTTTTATTATATATAGAAAATACCCAGACCACCCGGAACAAATATTTGTAGATCGTACAAACATTTGTTCCGAGGCGGGAATCAAACCCGCAACCTCTGCGTCGCAGGCGGACCTGCGCCCGCTGCGCCACATCGGTCGTCAAACCGAACCGAACCGAAGTAACCGAATTTTGGATGTTTGTTAATCAATCACATAACAGCTGATACAATTTTGATAAATTATGGTTATAGAGTATGACCTGGATTTAAAAGGATACAATACAAAAATTAATATCCCGTTACCACCCAAGCTAAGCCACTTACATCAAGCGCTATTAGAAATATAAAACAAAGTATGAGCAAATAATCTTAAAGTTCACATAATAATAGCAGCGCTAGATTGTATTGCAAGAGGCGAGGCATTGAATGACATCGGAAAACATACTGAAAACGTTACTCTTTACAAACTCTAAACTATTCTAATAAAGTTCATTTTAGAATGGATGAAAAGATGCTTCTTGTTAGTGGGCGTCAAAGGAGTGACATAAAGGAGACGAAAGACATAGTGGCTTCAAAGGACGTCAGTGCAGTATAGGATTATGATTCACGAGTTTGAACGCTAAAAGTAACTTTGTTTGGAGTCAGTACAAGCTAAATGTGTTTTTGTGTAATTATGAAAATATTTTTTGCGGTTCTTTGAAAAATGTAAGGTGTTTATGTCAATATCACTGTATTATTTTTTATGCCTTTAACCGCCTTATAACTAGACCTTATTCTCGTAACTTAACGATTATTTTGTGTGTCGGCCAGTTAAATTTTTAAAATACAGATTTTTTCTCTACTTGGCATCTATAAAAGTAGCAAAGTTCATGCCTAAAAAGCGATAGGAACCCAGCAGGTATTAATGCCAGTTCGTTTAAAGCATCGTTGGAACTGGCGTAAACTCACTTGTAAGACGTTTCAATGTGATCATTGTAGTTTTTGTCCGAATCGACAGCAACTCGGTTAATAAAATAAAACTCAATTTACCTCTAAATGTTTGTTTTATTGTCACATACCAATTAAATGGTCACGTAATATAAGTAAAATAATCCTGATCGCCCCTTTGGTAAACATAACATATATTCAACCAAAGAGTGTGAGTAGAGTTTCCCCTTTCAACGGTATGTTTTCCGCACATACAAAGTGAATGCTTCCGACAACGAAAACTAAACCATTGTATATTTAATCCGCCATTTTAAAACTTATGTCGTTCGGAACTAGAGCTAATTTCTATTGTGCAAGCTTTAACCGACTTTTTCACAAAAGGGAATGCAATTTACTCCAGACAATGGTCGGAATTAACTGTGTGGTGATCCCGAGTTTTTGAATTTCGTAATTTAGTATGTTTGCTATAGGAGTTAATGCGAAATAGTTACGCGTTTTTTTAACCGAATCTGTTTGAAAACCAACTATGCCTCAAAATTCGTTATCTAGTTAGATGAGTTTTGCTGGTTGGTTTTATTTAGACTAACATTTATTTTTCAGTACTGTTTAAAAGTTTTCTCGCAAATGAAATTGCATTGAGCAAATGTTATATTTTATAGATTTTGGTACTTAGGCATGAGTAAGTAAGATTCAATCAACTTTTCAATACGCTTGATACAACATTTTAAACAAAGTAATTCTTCCACCCACAGAACAAAAAAAAATAAGGTTCTGTTCTGTGCTCAACTCAGGCAGTTTTGTAAAATTATAATTAGATTAAAATATCAGCGCACACGGCTTCTTTAATACAATTTTGTTATGCTAATTTAATAAAACAGCCTTTGCAGCGTTAATAATCACAATTTAAAAAAAAAAAAATGTTTAATGTATCAAGTACCTATTCAACGTTGACAACTTTATACGTTCAACTCGTGGGGGACACTTTTCTCACGTTTATCGTTTGTTCACACCAGAGCACAGGTCGACTCGGTCAACCAGCCAATGATAAAGTAACACGGTATTGTGACAAATCACAAAACCCTTTCCTATTGAAACTGCGAGATGAAAAGGAAAATTAAACGGAACTGGAGAAAAAGGAGTGCTACGCGTTACCGATGTTATCAACGTAACGTGTCCCCATTTATCATGGCTGAGGTATTGCGTATTATTCGTAGACAATATCAAACCGCTCAAAATGTAAGTTAGGAGCGAGAGTAAATATTTGTATTTATTTATTTCACCAGATTTTAACAAAGTCCGTTATACAAGGCAAGTCACAGTATAATCCATTTTTAAATAAACCAATAAACCCATTCGGATATAAATAACATTGCACAATTTACATTTAAAAATAATCACTAAACAAAACAAAACATGCAAGTCTAAAAATAAAAATAATAAATAAATGTCAAAGATTAATTGGAATAAAAGTTTATCTCTCTTACTAACACACTTAGGGTGAGTTGCACCATCTAACGTTAACGTCAAATTGTTCAATCGTCGTCGAACAATTTGACGTTAATGTTAGATGGTGCAACTCACCCTAAGGATTTCTGCTGTCAGAAAACATCAAAACAAGTGTGTATACCCTTTCTGGAGTAACACACAGTCATTTTTTATCCTGGAAAAAAATATGTTTCTGTGGGGTAGCATAAAAAAAACTGAAAAAGCGAAATTGAGCGGGTCAGCTCGTATGAAATAAAATGAAATGATGAATTTCATTTGTAACACATGCACGATGATCCTTTATCTTGGACCACCAGCTTGGTGGCAGAATACGTAAGTAACATGCCTACCTATACCTACGTAATATTCAGTAATACATCAAGGGTCGAGAGAGCGTTCCACATTCTTACACGATATTATACAATGTATGTTGAAGTGCATGTAAACGTTACCTGCTCAGCGTATACGAAGGTGATAGATCGTTACGTTGGTATACAAAACGTTGCATACTATAACTCAAAATAGTTTTATTCAATTGTCATCATCATGATGAAGTTTTTTAGTGTGGTACTTAGCCTTATCTCTAATAAATAAGTAATAGCTTTGGAGGGCACGTTAAGCAGTCGGTCTCAGCTTTTTCAAAGTTGTTACATGACAGGGGCCAGGAGGGCGATTCTCGTGCATAGATAAATGGTCACATTGATTTTTGACGATGGTCACAAGTGATATAATCAGGAGATATTTATCTATGGCAAGAGAATCGCCCTCCTGATCTTTGTCCCTGAGTTGGTCATTGATTTAAACGAATTTACATAAGTAAGTAAAGTAAAAAATATATTTATTCAATCATATCAATATCATACAAGAATCATTTTGAATCGTCTTAAAGCTAGGTGAGTTTACTTACTTGATATATCACGCGGACCCAATACGGACTGGTGAATATGGTTGTATTGAAAATGATTAAAAAATCTTGTTCTTGAACATGCCGGTTTCCTCACGTTTTGGTGCTGTTGGTGATTAGTTTTTTTTTTAATTGATACTTTGATTTTGTTGCATGTCTCTTGGACCTTTGTTTAGAAAACCTCTCATATTCTTTCAACACCCTCATCCCATCGGTTAAAAAATGGAGAGCTGATAAAGTTTTTTGGTATTAATTAGAACTGGGAGCAACCAGGTGTTTTTTATTCCTCTGCATTGAACAAAGTTCAGTGGAAAAGCAATAAAATGTTTAAAAATCCACAAAACGATAGCGATGCCCACAGAAACGTTCCATTCCACTGCGTTCCGATTTGAAACAGTGAAGGACGCAAAGAATATTGGATACGATTTTATAAACCTTTTGCTCTTTTAGACATTTGCGTAAAAAGGAATGCGCATTTTATGAACTAACAGTCTCTATGCGAAATCGGAGAGGCATTCTTTTTAACAGTGTTTTGTAGGAGTACACTAGTCGGCTATAAAATTAAAGTGTTATATCTATCAAATATTGAAAAGATTTAAATTTTTTAAATTATCTTAAAAAAGATACTGGATCAAGTCCCACCTGAGTAGCGATATGTATTGATACTTACAAAAACTTTACAAATATTTTATTAGCAATTTATAACACAAATTCTTGTCCCTTCTTAAATACATGTTAATATAACTACAAGACAAGACCATTGTAATAAAAATAATCTGCGATAAACATCGAATCTGGGTGGACAGAAACAAAACACAACTTCGAGAGAAAGTCGAGCAACCAGCTAAAAAACCAGCGTCATAATTTTAGGTTACAACTTAGCTCTTATTTAGCAATTACTTATGAATAAAAGTTATTTCACGTCTTTAGAACTGAACAATTATTTAGTTAGTTATTTTCTTCGATAATGTCTGTCAATAACAGTCTGGTTTTCTCAATTCTAATTTACTTAGAATTCATTAATAACCTCAATGTGACACATTATTTTCATACAACAGCGTTCATTATTCTATCAATTGAAATCAGTTGGCATATTAGTCAGGCGTGGTGCTTAACATCATGTGGGCGCCTTGATTGTCATGTCACTTGCTAACATTAAAATATATATATATATATATATTATCGCCCGGCATCAAATTGGCATCGCCTCGGCTCATCGTCTCTTGTCCGGAGCGAGACAAATCCAGTTCAACGTTGATTAATGTGCGTTGCAGTATGAAGTTTTAAGCATACCGAACCTCTCATATAGAGGTGACGTTGATCTGTTGCCGGGGCGATATATCTGTCACAACCACAACCAGTGTTCTAAAATAAAATTTTGTTTTCCTCCTGTTCCTAAATAAATATTATGCGAAACATTGTTTTTCATTCTGTAATGTATGTTCGTGTTCCATACAAAGTAATGGTACATTCTCGTAATAAATGACATCACGTATCTAAGGTAACGCTCTTTCATTTTTCTCGCAATCGATTTATCTTCTGTGAGTTAAGCCATAACAAAGCGGCCACAGTAAAATACTGGCCGTAATTTTCCCACCATACTCCTGACCTGAATTAATGTTGTTACACTATTGATGAATTTATGAATGATAAAATATTTCTATTTCGTAAAGTGACATTGTAACTGCATTCCTATTATTATTATTAAGTATTGTTAATTCATATTATTAATTAGTGATTGCTTGTATTTTATTATAATTTTTATATTCTCTAACTTTTACATTGTAAATCATATATTGCATGCTTCTTAGGGCCTTTATAATACATTGGTACACAATCTAAATAATTAACATCTAAGTTCAACATGACATGTACTATTTCAAGCAATAAAAATACTTTGACTTTGACTTTGAACTGACCCTTTGTAGAGTGAGACTTAATCATACCAGCATATTGGTGCTGGGATTTGAAGCAAACAACTGCAACTTTCAACATTGCATTTAATTTTTTTATAGTAAAAAAGTAGATCGTAAGAGTCAGTGGCCAACTCTGGTGACAGAGTTTTTAGGCTGCCCGAAGGCCTCTGTCGTGGCCTAACAACTTTGAGAAAGCCGAGACCGACTATTTAACGTGCCCTCCGAAGCACGTTATTTATAGTGTTAATAATCACAGTTTATAATATCCCTAATGTTTACTATTATTAGAGCAACCGCGTATCAAGCTGAAGGGGTGGTGGGTTTAAGTCCTGCTATGCTAAAACAGTTTTGGGATATTAAAAATTAGTTTATAATATCGTAGGCCACGAAATGATAAACGAAAATAAGAATAGGACAGCACCCACTTGATAGACCTATGGTAATATAGCGGTCGCAGGAAATCAGTAAACGGTTAAGGCTCAAAATAGATTGTGGCCTCTTTGGGAAAGCCTATGACCAGCAGTGGACGTCTATAGCTAGCAACGCCGAATGATCAATAGTGGAATTTCGCAATTGTAACAAATTAAAACTTTTTGGTGTAATTTTGCAGATGTGTCATAATGATAGAGCGTATTCAATTTTAATTCAACAATGTTAAGCTTTAAATTAAAAAAAACTAGTGTCTTATCGAAAACCAATCTAGAACAAAAAGGTGTATTGATGAAAGCGACAAACGATAATTTTATTGTGTCAGTCTTAGTGGTTCATTTTATGTTGGTGATAACTTAAATAGAATCATGGTTTAGCAAATAAACTGACCTATGATAATTTTCATGAGATCGGCTTAGCAGACCGATTCTAATAATAAACAACATTTTAACCTATTCAGTTACAACCCGATCCTATCGAGTTTTAGTTTTTACCCAAAAAGTTATTCAATAAACTTAAACGCAAATTAAACAAACACTCGAAAGAACGTTGATTTTAGCTGAAACGTAACCGCATTTGGGATGTTCAGTTCAATAGTAGAATACGAAATAACACAAAAACGAAATAAGAGCAGCAGTTTCGCTGCGATTTGCTTGCAATATACATTATTATATTATCTATGAGACTTATTAAATTAATAACGGCTATTTACCACTTGAATTTGTCGTTTTGTTTTGTTTTTGTCATTAATATGATTTCAAACCACTAAAGTTTTAACTCTTTAATCTATAAGACTTGTTATGTATTTTATAAAGACCTGTGGATTTTGGTATTAAATAAAAATATAAATAAAATCTGTTCAGTGGAATTACCATTTTCAAGAACGTTACCGATGAAGCCTAAAAAAAAACACGACTCGAAATAAAAAACGTCCGCGCTAAAGATTTATTGCTGGCCTTAACAACGAAAAGCTACGCTATATCCAACAACCGCTGATTCAAAAACCCAGGTTGTAAGTGCCTCTTGAATATTCCTCTGTTGTATTGGCAAATGAGAGTGGCATCACTTTCTTTTACGACGAAAACAGTGAAGTACCCTGAAAAGCTTTTGTGTGGTCCAAAAAAAGAAAACTCAACAAGCTTGGTATCACAACGTCTCTATCCAAAAGTTGTCAGGAAGAGCTTGCATAACGTTAAGACCGCCTATTGCTACGAGTACCTACGTTATTTTTAGTCTTAGGGTATATTTTTATATTTATATTTTAGACCTCTTTTAGCTAATCTATCATCCGCTTTGTTCATGACATAAGATTGAAAAGTTAAGACGTGTCGCTTAACAGACAGTTTTTTTATGAATAACTAAATTTGAGTTATTATTTTTTTAAGGTGGAAGTAAAATAAATAATTTGAATTAACTCATTCAGGTTTCAAGTAAGCTTTTTTTTCGGTATAAAATATAAACTTATTTATGCTAGCAGACGGTCAAGTTATTCACAACGTAAAACTACCTAACTACGTCTAACTCAGTGAAATATAAAGTTTTTATATGTATAAGTGGCACTGCACTACGCTAATCACCAAAAACATAAAGCTATTTCCTTTAAACAATTTAGCAATAAGAGTACCGGTGGTCTAGATGTAGAGACCTTTTTCGATTGACCTGGCCCCCATTGCATAATATATTACAAGTTAATAATACCAGTGATTTTGTATAGAAAAAAACGCTCATTATTAGCATATTATAACGACGCCTACAAAACTACGCATGATAATTGAAACAAAAAAGTTTTGAATGACTATGCAATCAATTAAGTTTCATTTTAATAACACATTCCTGCGAATACACATTATTAAATAGGTACGGTTTTAATAGCCACTTGAATACGTTCAAATTTGAGTTCGAGTATAATAATAATAATAAATAATAATAAATAATGCTGGACAATCCACACAGCATCATCTAGCCCCAAGGTATCGCAAGGAGAACAGGGCTTAAAGCATTTCATTTAACATTTCCCATAAGATCGCGGCTTTATGTAAATTACACTAGTTTGAATCCCCCATGGCATACAATAATTATTAGGTAGGAACAAAGATAGACCTGTAGCATTAGTTTCTGACAATACCGCATGGCTACTTAAAAAAATTCATGCTATATCAAAGATAAGATTCACATATAAATATTTCCAGTATGTTTGTTTACGCCCATGGTTTTGGTGGATATTTGGCCGTTGTAAGAACATTAATAAAACTAGTGCAGCAGTGCTAGAGACTCATGCCTTGCCTTTTGAGACGTAACTAACATGTAGTTACTCGGTAATATGTAAGTCACAGCAATAGAACAATGTTTTGCAGTGTTTTGATGGAGAACTATGCGGTATACAAACATAATTACTTAATCATAATAAAGTGTAAAACAGTCTATTAAATAGTAATAGATTGTTATTGTATATACAGTCTATTCTATATTAGGAAGAAAAGAAGTAGAAAAGTAAGAATCCGCTTAAAAACGCAATTTCCAGGTACAAAGATTGCAAACAAATTGTACATGGTACAACCACTGGTTTTCATTTACATTTGGGTGTTTTCGTCATCCACTATTGAACAACGATCTACATTAGATTACGTTTCATCTAAAACAAACACTCGATGCCCATTATTTTAACAGAATAGGTTGTTGGGTAAAAACCAAAACTAGATCGTAACTAAACCGCAGTTGAACTGAATAAAACGTTAAACGTTTAGGCTCCCGGTGGCTCAATTACAGGGTTTTTCATGTCTTTGTTTTTAAGCAAGTTTATTTGTTCGTGTTATTCAGTGTTCAATCTACTGAGAGAATAATGAACCAGGACTTTTTATAACCTTTACTATGACTAAATCATAGTAGATGTGATCAAAAGGTAAACAACTTGGCAGGCTATCTCAAGACCTTGCAAGTTATTCACTTTAAATACTCTGTGGCGCTAAAACGTACAAGTTGTCTACCGTCCCTCGATGCCTCTTCAAATACATGCTCTTAGTTTAGCAACTGTTTGCTAAGAAACATGAGTTGACGCATTATAATAATATGGGGGTGAATACGCTAAATTCTATCCCATTTTTTTTTTCAAATTAATCGTAATGAAATAAAAAATTACATGTATTTATACTCAAAGAGATAAGTTTTAGTTCATAATGGCCAAAACACGAATTTGTATTTTAAACCTTGACAAAACACACATCTAAATATTACAACTTATTTCCCAAATATTTAAAAATTCTTAAATGGGCAGATGCGCGCTTTATCCTATTTTATTGTTTTCAATTCAAAATGGCTAAAATAGGAATTTATTTCGAAAAATATTTATACCAAAATTTTCCTACATTTCAAATAATTTCTTTACTACATAAAAATTGTTAAAATAGTTTGTATTTATTTCATAGTGCCACTTTTGAAAAATAGCTGTTTATCTTCTCTTATAAATAATAATTAATTGCTGTGCGTTTTTTCGCTAAACCTTGACAACGGCTGAACCAAATTTTAGGCTTGAAATGTTTATAGGGGTCCAGGAAAGGTAAAACCGGTGAGAAATTATGGAAAAAGTGCGAAAAAATTACGCGAGTGAAACGCGCGGGTCAACTAGTATAAAATAAATTACTTTTGATGTAAACAAATTACAAGTCATCTTTCGCCACGTGTCTAATCAAGACTCGTGGCGGCACACCCGAAGTTCGGGCCATAAGCTGCGTTTCCACCAGAGCTAAGCTAGGATGTGTTTGTTGAAACCAATAGAATCACTTCATTGAAGCTGTCAGAGCGAAACTAGGTAAATTAAGTTATTCTATTGGTTCCTAACAAACACATCCCTCGCTACAAATCTTCGCTAAGCTCCGGTGGAAACGCACCCTTAAGAGAGGCGAGTGTTCGTTGGCGACACAATCATTGCGTCAGCGTTTGGGCGGGCTCCAGAGCACTTGATTCAAGGCTACTGAGTCGAACGTGCCGAGCGGCCACAAGTGGATCTGATCACCAGTTCTTTGCAGTGGTACTTTTACGTTTTTTTAACAAAAAGTTTAAGAGTACTCGTTTATAGAGGACCTTCTTGATTACATGCCGGTAATAGGTTATTATCATTTATTACTTTTATAGAAAACCCTATTACGAGTTGAAAAGGGGTTATTATATCGAAAATCTCGTTATAAGATCGATAATTGGATACATGACACAGCTTTTAAAATTGCGAAATATTTATGTTTCATGTGTTAGGTACTTATCAAATGAATTAATTTACTTACATAATTAGAAAGATTAAATAAAATAATATAGTTTATCATAAGTATTATAATATTGTATTCAATACTGGTGAGTAATTTTATTCACATCTTTTTATTTTATAGCCATAGTATTTTTTTATAAGGTAAATTCTATTATTTAACATAAATTACATAAAATATATTTTTTTCTTAGCCGGTTTTTTTTTCATATTAATGTATGTTATATAAATGTATGCTTTGCAAACTTTAGTTCTAATTTATTTTTGTTACGTTCCAGGTAAGATCTACAAAATAAGTGATACAATTTGGTAAGTTATTGAACGTTGGTAATCAGTGTAGTACTCATACCATAGCAGCACAAATCTTAAAATTTATGGTATTTATCGAATAATATTATCACAACCTTTATGAAAAATAATTTACCTTTATGAACCAAGACTTCATAAAAATATCTGAGAGAAAAGATGAACCTGTCTTCTATAAGAAAATTAACACTTCACTGCTTGAGGATACTGAGCCAAAGATCGCCGCGAACGAACGCGATCTGATGATCATAAATATCAAAAAGGAGAACAAAATGTTGCATTCTAAGCGTAGAACAAATTACTATTAAAAATGATGGTTTGTGGCGAACAAAGTTTAAAAAAAGTAAATTCGATTCTTTTCACTTACGTTTATCGATAGCAACTTGGCATGTTATTTCATAGCTTTTATACGTCGTACCTATTCTGTAAAATACTGGCAATGCTTGTAAAATCTGGCAGTAAGCCAAGTATTATCCTTTAAACGTCTTCGGCTATTTAGTTTGGCTTGGGTCCCTAGTTTGACCACTTCCTACTCTTCTGAAGACGCAACGGTTGAGGGAATTCAATTTTCGTATTTCAGAGATCAGAAAAGTTTGAGCTCAATTATGTGGGCGTGTTTGGCAAAGATTTATACTTCAAATTTCATTTCAAATGAATAAGATTGAGGGCGGTTTTATTTATCAGACAAAATTGGACAAAACCGAAGCATATTGTTAATAAAAAAAAAAAAGCACTGAACTAGTATTTCACTTGCGTCTATAATGTAGCCTTATTTCCAGAAATAAGGCTACATTGCTATTATGTCCAGAATTATTACCATTCCAAGTTTCAGACCTACAGCGTGATTAAAAAACAACATTCTTTATCTTCATGTTTCTACAATAAATGTCAAAATTAATTTAAGTTTTACTGGTAATTTTTTAGTAGTTATTAGTTTTATTAGTAAATAAAATCCAACTCAACACTTTATATTAGATTATTAAAATTATAATTTATGCAATTTGAAATATTTAAAAATGGTTATTATTTCATCATTAAATTAGTTTATCAAAATTATAGTTTATGAAATTTGAAATACTGGTTATTATTTCATCATCATAATTGCTGTCTTTTTTTAATGTTCTCACTTCTGGGGCACTGGCTTACTCTCAAGCGAGAGTGATTGGTTTTAAATCTTTTTAACTAAATAAATAAATATAATATATAAACGAAACAGCGAAAGAAGATCCAATTATTTTATGTTTTTATGTTGCAATACCTTTCATTACAATATTGAATAAAGGCCTTTTCTCTATCCCATATATTTATCGCAAGCTATTTACTGGATGAGTTGTTACAAGGCGCTACACATAAGTGATGTAAACCAGCGTCTCATTTACACCTTACCTTCATAACCCACATAAAAATATACCATCAATCTAATGGATAAATCGTCATGAAGCGCTTCTGATGTAGCTGGCTAAGTTGTTCATAACAACGAAGTTAAGCACTTTTCCTCACAGTCACCGTTTTTAATAAATACATAATGCTGGACAATGCACACAGCATCATCTAGCCCCAAGCAGAGCTTGTGTATGGCTTGTAACACTAAAAACCAATATCCAACAAGAATATATCACACGTTCGTTCGTTCGTATGAGTCAGTGACCAACTCTGGTGACAGAGTTTCTAGGCCGCCCGAAGGCCTCTGTCATGGCCTAACACGTGACAAAACGAGACGAATATCATAGGAAGTTAGTAATTTCCTACGACGCCGCCGCGCCGCCGCCTCTCTTATTCTGCTAGCTTCCAGAATCTCAATGACTCGCGTCCTCACCGCTTATTTAAAGGCACAGTTATGTGGATCTCATACAAAGTACTCTAGGGATGAAGATGTTATAATCAATAAGTGAATTTTCTTTTTTCTTTATTTCTTTCTATGGGTTCTAGATGACTGTTATTAAACTTTATGTTAACATAATACAATACAAGACTTTTAAAGATATTTTTTATTACACATGGAAAATACCCAAAACATCCGGAACTAATATTTGCAGATTGTATGTAAACATTCGCCGCGCCACACCGATTGTCCGGATTTTTGATGGGAGATCGCTAATGGCAATTTAATTGAGCGCTTCCGTGCTTCGGAGGGTACGTTAAGCTGTCGATCTCGGCTTTTTAAAAGTTGTTAGGCCTTCAAGTGGCCTATTAACACCGTCAGAAGAGTTTACCACCGACTTATACGAACTTACTTTACCATCAATCTTATGAGCACGGACAAACCACTTGAGCGGTGTGACGTCAGCGAACGAACTGAGAGTCTGTTCAGGGTCCTTGAAAATTTCGCGTCGCGTCAGTACGTTTCGAACGCTCTCTACGGTTCACGAGAAGCCTATTTTAGATATTGGACCGTGGCATTCTGCTTTGATTTACGGAAATATTCCGCTGTTTTCTTGATTGTGTGGTATTTTTACAAAGGCTTTTGTGTTTTAATAATTTTGTTTTACGAGTTTGATCGAATCTTGTTTGGCTTTCCATGTTTTAAAATAATAATCTAGAATTATAAGCAATTAAAAATTCATACCTTTAAGTTATGTGTATGTTAACTTATCACACGGAGTCTTTGTAAAGTTTATTTGTAAAAATAATAACTCTCAATTTTTATTTAAACATATTTGTTTTTAGGCGTCGACCTATCGATTTTTTTTAACCTTGTTAGTAGTTTCTATCTATAAATATAAATTGAAATTATTTGACCGCATACCCTAATTTTACAAATACTCTTTATGATTGTATCTCCGGAATTATTTGTTCAGTTATGCGAGACACTTCCAAATAAGTTTTTCTGTATACGGAAGAAAGGACTGATACTCGAGTACGGAGTGAGGTCATAAGAGAAACTTTCGATAAGGATAAAGCTTTGATACATCACAAACAAAATGATAGTAAACAGAAGACTTAAAGAACAACTTAAAAGCAAATAAAACTAAATTAACAAAGTTGATTCGATTCAATAAAAAACACTGAAAATAAATAAAATTAACCAATATCGTAAAATTAAACAAGACCATTGGTGGTCTAGTGGTAGTAGTAACCTTCCGATCCTAAAGTCGTCGAGTTTGAATCCGGTCGTGCACCAATGGATTTTGCGCTACGAAAAATGTATGTGCGCAATGCCAGTGCTCTCATACGGTGAAGGAAAACATCGTGAGGAAACCGGCATGTCCAAGAACTAAAAATTCTAAAGACATTGTGCCATCCACTAATCCGCATTGGGTCCGCGTCGTGGATTAAGACCCAATCACTTTCGCTCAAGAGTAGGCCAGTTTCCCAGCAGTGGGAACATTAGAAGGCTGTCATGTCACGTCAATATCGTAAAATATATGACAAAATTTCATAGTCATTATCGTCAGCTTTCTACAGTTCCCACTATTTTTACATATATACATGACTACTTTCAAAAGAGAGTGACAAAATTAATCATTGATTGATTTTATTTATTAACAAAATTTAATTTATTTTACATTGTTATGGTAGTTAATAGAATTAATTAACACGTAAAATTAGAAAATCGAGCATTTACTTGAGTCTGAACTCTATTTATTATAGTTTTAAGCATAATTTTGTTATAGATGAACTGTAGTAAATAAAAACATTTTACACTAAATAGAAATGGTAGTTATTACATGGTAGGTAGTTATACATGGTACAATGGTAGATAACCTAAAACAATACCAAGGACTTTATTGTGTAGGCACTTGAGTAAATACAGAAAGTGTCGCCATTCACTCAACAAAATATAATAAGCTTTGACGCCAATAAAAGCGTTTCCCAATACGATGAAATTTCAAAAGATAATTTCCTGTAGTATTTTGAGATTCTCAAATTTCCGTCCATCAATTACCTTAATGATGATAGAGCTACAGAGTGTTTAGAGTACAAGAAAGGGGCTCAGAAAATTATATTCTTATTTCCTTGTTTGTATTGCAAGTGTAGAAACAAAAGATCGGTTTAAGAATGCGAAATATGTGAAATAACAATGAGCATCTAAAATCCTTAAAACTTTATAAGTAATCAGTTTTCTATTATTCATTTCAATATTTTGACTTTGGTTTGATTCATAAATAATAAGTGCTAAAACTAATTAACTGGAAAATTTTTTTTGTTTAGATTTTGAAATCTATCTTTATTTTGTTTTAAATCCTTTGAGGTAAAAAATTCTGAAATTATTAACTTCATATTACATAAACTATTTTTTTGAAAGTTTAATTTGTAAACTATAATCAAATTCAATATTTTCTCGTATTACAATTACGATTTCGTTTGCTTTATGTTATTTTATGGTATATGAAAAGAATGTAGTTTACGGAAGGGCAATACTTTAGCGAGCCGCAAAATAACAGTTTTCTTATGAATAAGGTAGTAATTGTTATAGCTATTATTACCCGTGCTTCAGAGGGCACGTTAAGCAGTCGGTCCCGGCTTTTTCAAAGTCGTTAGGCCATGACAGAGGCTTTCGGGCGGCCTATAACTCTGTCACCAGAGTTGGCCACTGACTCATACGAACGAACGAACGAGCTCTCCTAGACATTTAAATATTAATTTAAAGTATTATGATAAATAAGTTGTCGCTTTCTCTTGCATTTACACCAAACCCTTAACTAAAGGGTTTCCCTCAAAGTGAAAGTCATTAATCATACCTAACCCTAATCCAGAGTAAGGTACTAGATGTTGAAATTATCAACTACAGTAGGACCTAGCGATTAATTTTATAATCCCCAAGAGCGGGCAATCCAAATAATTCTAACTACGCCATTATTATTGAGCAGTTACTGTTTTAGCGTAGGTTTTAGCAGGTACTGTTTAATTTATTTGCATTTTTTGGGCTTCGGAAGCACGATTATGGCTAGGTCAGTGTAAATGACATTTCAGTTTGTGCGTGCTATGAAATCAAAATATTATGATATGAAACATACAATTCAAAACACAATAAAATATTTTCCTAAAACCTATTCGTAGATGCTAAGTTTATAAGCTTGTAAATTAAGTATTTTTTGATTATAAAAAAATTAATGCTGCAATGTTGTAGATGTATCAGAAACTCTTGCTAAGTATTTAGATAGATTGATAGATAGATATAAAATACTTTATTTAATATTGTTCATAGTAGTATCTTTCCTAAATGTATACCGAATACATTGTTGTCCATATTTGTACATTGTGTACAATGTGGGATCGAAGTGTATCTGAGTTAGGTATTATTGTGTGAACTCATAAAGGAATTTACGAATATTTACGAATGCCATTTGGCGTGACAAACTCGCTGCTCGCTGTGGGCGCTGTGTGTATATTGGCTGGAACTTTGAAAAATTGGAACACTAAAAAAGTTTCATGGTGTATTTCAACTGTGTCCAGTTTACAAAAGATACTCTTAAAATAATTAGCAACTGATTGAAACAGGCTCAGATATTGTATTTTTATTTGTTACTAGCTGACCCGCGTGGTTTTACTCGTGTTTTCCCGCAATTTTCCATTTAAACTTTCCCTGGACTCATACAAATGTTCCAAGACCAAAATTAGCCAAATTGGTTTAGCCGCTGTCGAGTTTTAGTGAGACTAACGCACAGCAATTTATTTTTATATAATAAGATCATCACGGCGCAGAATTATCTAAATATTAATAAATCATTGCGTTTTCTCTTTTTATTCCTTGTGTATTAACGCGTATCATTGCATTGAGTTACAGACTGACTGACTGATTGAAAGACATAATGCACATCCCAAATCGTAAACTCTAGAGACCCTATGTTATAGAAAGTGTGTTCCTTTTAACTAATAATAGAGTATAAAGGTGTATTAAAAAAAGGATTTCCAAAAATCAACTTCTAGAATACGCAACTTTTGGAAGTTTGCATAAAAAAAGTCAGCGCGGATGAAGTAATTGAGCGTCCCACATGTACTTTTTTTTTTTATGTCAGCATGTAACAAGACAATCAAGGCGCCCACCATGTGTTAAGCACCACGCCTGACTATTACAGATACAGATATTACAGATACTGGGCAAAAGAGACTAAACAACAATGTCTCGGGGTGATAAATGCAGTACAGTGCCAACCAAAGCTTAAAGTTTTTAAGTGTTTGCGTGGCACTGCACTGCGCTTATAACCCCAAGACATTGTTGTTAAGTCTCTTTCGCCCAGTAATTTAACTTGCTTTAATGCCCTTCAAACTTAAACACCGTAATGCTTGCACACTGCTTGGAGGTAGAATATCAGAGTCCTACCACCAGGTCTAGTCCTTCCATCTAGTCAGCAAAACATGTTTTTATGTTCAATTCAGTGTATTTTTAACCAGTGATCAACCCACTGTTACTGTTACCTGCACCGTTTTTAATATCACCGGCTTATCGTCCGTCGAGGGACGCATTCGGCTCAGCGTTCCGAACAAATTAACAACGAGAATGCGATGAGTTCTCTTTCTTTATCTACTTTTTGTTAATAATACTCGAATAGTCAAATACATGATCCATACTTTTGGTTTTCACTTTTTCGTGGATATTACATACTGTAACGAAACAGCCTATGCCTAGTTTCGTTCTATTCACAAACATAGTTTAGGAGGCCTTTAACATTTATTATTGGGGCGTTTAAGATTTCTAAAACACATCAGTAGTGTTTTCAAACAAACATTAAAATCTTATTTGTCATTATATTCAAAACTCATTACTAGACAGCTGTAGAGAAATAGTACTAAGTTGGTAGATGTCAAAAGGAAAATAGGGGACAGGAATTCTGGTAGGCAGGCTGTCAGGTCGTGAAAAATAACAAATTGAAAATTATCGGCTAAAAAATCTCAAAATATTTGATTCAAACACATTATTATCAGCTGTAGACTAATTGTGATTTAAATACAAAAAGCGTGAATCGATTCAGTGCCCTTTGAGGAGTTTGTAAGCTAGAAAGTCCGGATACGGAATTGTCGTAGTTTCAGTGAAATTCACGATATTGGCTTATTTGATCTCAATACTATTTATTTGTACATTTAAAATAACCAGTAATTACTAAGGGCTATTTTTATAATGTTGTGAATATAATTTACCTAAATTGAAGGAATGGTTGGGTTTGATCTTGATGTTGAATTTATTATATTAAATTGTGTTGTTTTAGACCAATGCAGACAGTGAGCTGAATTCTACTAATATTATATTCTTCTTTGGCTTTGGACGTATTTAGTCCTAGTGGCGATACCCAGACTGTACAGGTGAACGAGGTAAGTTCACTTGGTTTATCCTACGTCAGACATGGGCAGAATAAGTCCCACCCAGCAATATCCAGACCTGTTCACGGATGGTGAGCTACCTTACTAAAGTCTCGACCGGTGTAACCATAATCCAGTCTATGTACAACTGGTGAGCTACGTTAAGTTCGCTTGGTATATCTTACGTCGGACTTTTGGGCAGTATAAGTCCCACCAGCAATACCCAGACCTGTTCACGGATGGTGAGCTACCACTTCGAAGTCCTGACCGGAGTTACCACGACATTAACAATACAAATTATATATCTGAATTTGGTTCATTCTGCAAAGGTTAAGTAACGCCGATTTTATAGTATTTTCACTATCAGAAAACTAAGCTATTCTGGAAAGTTCTAAACTAAATTATTCTTCCAAAACTTTCTAAAAAGCCTATATAGATAGATAGGTAGGTAGGTAGGTAGGTAGGAAGGCAGGCAGGTAAGTAGGTAGGGTAGTTAGAACGGACCTCTCCATGTGCCAAGTTGCATTTCTAGATGCAGGATTACTGGAGAGGCAATAAATACTGACGGACTTTCGACTTGGACTTGCTAAAAGATAAAGCCCTCTTGTCCCTTGTAGACATACATGACAGACTTGAAGTTGAAATTCGTATAGTTTTACAGATATAGTTTCTGTTTCCCAGAATTATTGATGGGCATCCAAGTCACTAGGATGTCCACAATAATTTCCATGATAATATTTCATGATACGGAAGAGGGTGTCCAGTTTGGAGACGAGCCCATTGATCTGAGCGGGGCGGTGCTCTGATCCTATAAGGTTTATGTTATGATCCTTATAGCCGTTTCTATTTATAATCATCATCTTCATTCATCTTGATAATATAAAAGGTATGTTAGCCCGATGTTCGATAGCCCGAGGTACAATAGCCTGAAGTATGCTATCTCGACGTACGTTCGGTATTAGACTTTAGTTTGATATTTATACGAAGCAAGTAACACAGTAGACAATAAATAAATATAGGTAACACAGTAGACATTCCTGTATTTAGGTACAATATTAGACGAGGTAGGTAACGCAGTAGACAATTATAAAATAGGTAACGAAGTAGACAATTATAAAATAAGTATCGCAGTAGACAAGACTTGATCACTTTTAAAAAGAATTTAGGTTACTAATACGGAACACAAGTTAGGTCCTACCTTTTACTACTAGACGATCACGTGGCCATTTCAACGATATTTCTACAATATTTCTACAAATATTTTATTGTATTACTTTAATACATTATTAGCTTTTACGGTGAGGTAGTTTTCCTCGCTTGAGGTAGGGTTCGGTACAATACTAAGGTCACAAAACCCAGATTCGAAACGAATGTTTACAAATCTTGCAAATATTTTTCTAGGGGCGGAAGATGGACAAAATCATTTCGGGGTCTTGGTGCTACCTTTGCAGACTTATTTAAAACTACATAATTATGTTGACATACATTATGTGTTCAATTTACTGTCTTACAAAAATATTAAAGAGCTAATAATAAGCGTTAATAAGCATTGAACCATGTTATGATTATGTTAGATACATCCTTCTTTCAAATTAACTTTTGTCTCTCATAGAAGTTGAATGAAAGCTAAAAAGGTCAAAAGGTCAAATCATTTCAGTACTTTGCTCGTATTCAGACCGTGAAGAAGCCATTGTTATCGTCAAACAATGCTTATGATTGAAACAAAGTTTAGTGTTGTATTAATAGGTGTTTTAGATTTCACATTTGCGAATTTGTTCACGAAACAGTGACTATTGATTGAGTTCCTCAACATTTTCAATTTCATTTCTCATTTGGCGCTACAATTTACGCTATGTTCCTGTTATTAAATTTGTTGTTTAGTATTTTTATTTATGCCCACGCCTTTATTAAGTTTTTATTCGTCCCGTACATATAATTGTTTGAGAGTGCTGTGTTTTTTTTAAATCTCAAAATTTAACTTCTAGAAGTCGCAGTGGAAAGACATAGTAAGTAAGTAAGTTCGTATGCGTCAGTGGCCAACTCTGGTGACAGAGTTTCTAGATCGCCCAAAGGCCTCTGTCATGGCCTAACAACTTTGAAAAAGCCGGGACCGACTGCTTAACGTGCCCTGCAAAGCACGGGAGCGCTCAGTTGAAATTGCCAATGGCGGTCACAGTACGGTGTAAACGGTGAGAAAATATACATAAAATCAGACTTTATTAAAATACCGGTAATGGTAACAACCGGTGGTGAGCACCGGTGGTCTAGTGGTAGTGACCCCGCCTTCCGATCCGAAGGTCGTGGGTTCAAACCCGGTCGTGCACCAATGGATTTTTCTGTTCGAAAAATTTATGTGCGCAATGCCAGTGCTCTCATACGGTGAAGGAAAACATCGTGAGGAAACCGGCATGTCCAAGAACTAAAAATTCGAAAGACATGTGCCATCCGCCAATCCGTATTGGGTCCGCGTGGTGGATTAAGACCCAATCACTCTCGCCTGAGAGTAGGCCAGTATCCCAGCAGTGGGAACATTAGAAGGCTGTCATGATGAATGGTAACAAACCTTACATTATTTGGGTACGAATATCAATGATACAATGTAATGCAACACTTTCTTCTCAGATATTGATATCTTCAAGTAAGGAGTACAACGTTACTCGTAGAAAAATGCCAATGTTCTATAGTGCTATATTATTATTGGCACTTTGCCAATGCACAGTGTGAAGGTCCCCTAACATGCCTTGTATAACGAACTTTGTTATAATCTGGTGAAATAAATAAATACATAGCTTAAAACAGTAGCTATTTTTTTCACAGCATTACAGCTGTTGATTTGTAACGCTTATGGTGTAGCTGCCTAAGCTTTTCATAACGGATCATGAAGCACTATTCCGCGGGATTTTTTTTTGGATGGGTTACCGCAAGTGGAAAATAGGACTTAGCACTTCCGTTCTTTAGAGGGCACATTATGCAATCAGCCTCGCTTTTTCAAAGTTGTTACGCCAAAAACGAGGCCTCGCTCACTCACACATACTTACTTTTTAGATAATACATGCACAACATGACATGCTAAACTAATCAATGTTACAGCCATTAGTACTTAAAATGTTTTAACTAAGTAAAGTAGGTACTTACTTGGTCAGAACAGGTGGTAACCACAAGCTCAAAAGCGATATTGAAACAATGATAAATTGACATTTCGGCATACAAAAAAACAGTGTAATATTATTCCAATATTGATATAATAAGAGCTCGTGGTTGAATATAAACATCATGATCATCATGACAGCTTTCTCATGTTCCCACTGCTGGCCTACTCTCGGGCGAGAGTAATCAGTAATCTGAATATAATCAGAAAAGTTTTTAATATCCAACACTTTAGTAAACTCTATTATCTGCCAAAAATATCCTTGCAACAAACATTGCAGATTCAGCCATAAAACGTCCCTTGTTCACGAGAATTCTTTAAAATTTCCTTTTCCTTATGCTTGTAGGTAGTATAATAACTCAACTAGGAACAAGTTTGCTGGATGTTGTAAACAAAGCTTATTTTTATAGCAAAATATGCTGTAATCTAAGTTCAGTTTGAATTTTAGATAAATAATTTTACTCAGACTTATCTATATTTTTGTCCCGATGATCATCATTTTTGATTATCATGTCTGTGTATTTTATGGATGACCTTTCAGCAAATTAATTCAAGCGATACATATTTTTAGTAAGCCATACATAAAAAAATATTTATTGAATTTATTATTTAATTAAATTTAGATTTAATAACTAAATCAGTAATAAAATACTTAAAACAGAAGCCCTAGCTCAAAAAATAAATATGTATAACTTAATTTATTAGTTATTTTGTTTTTTATAATCAAGTTGATATCTGTCGCTACCATTCACCATATAATATTATTCATTAGTGTTATGGCTTCTTATTTAACAAAACTACAGAAGGTTGCGGCTACCATAATTTTTCCATTCACAATATAACTTAAACGCAAACTTTTTCGCTCAATACCAAAAACCACAATTTAATCAAGTCCTAGCACATTCGTGGTTAGATTTCCATAAAAAACCCATTTAATATTAATCTGACTCATATAACAAGCAAAACGATCGAATGTCAGAACCAGCCCACGCCAGCCGTATCAAACGTCCCATTCAACAACTACTGCAAAATAAAAATGCAATATTCGTAGGTAAAGCGCAAAGCCTCACCATATTTTACGTTAAAAACTATTTCCAGCGCTGACTAACACAGTCAAATCAAATCTGAAATCTTATGACTAATAAAGTTCCCATATTTTTTAGTAAAGCTTAAAACAAATTTAGGCTCTACGCGTTAGAAAACTACGTTTAAAGTTTCAGTAGTATGTAAACGTGTTTGTGTCAACAAGCATCTTTAACAGGCGCTGACAATATGCTTTTCACATAAAATGTTCCGCAACATGCCATATTGAAAACTAGTGGGCCAAAGTATGAGCCCTGTGGCATTCCGCTTACTATGAACACCGTGAAATTAAGTGATACGCGAAAGTGAGCCGTCAAAAGCACATCTGATATTGCAACTGAAGCGATTTTTTGAATAGTTGGAACTGAAAAGCTGGTGCACTTTCAATTTTAACGATATAGATTATTTTACTCATAAAACTATCGTGAACTATATCATACATTTTTACAAACGGGTGTTTTCACGTACCGGTATATCGGTGAAGAGGTACCGACACTGTTTCGACTCAGTGCATATCGCGACGCGGAGGAAGACGCTCGCCGTGTCACTCAACCCTGATGAAGACTCTCGAAATTGAGTCGAAACAGTGTCGGTACCTCTTCACCGATATACCGGTACGTGAAAACACCCGTTTGTAAAAATGTATGATATAGATTATTTTTAAATGTTTTATCGAATCCAAGGATTTGTATACAAATATTTTGTATATCAATCAATTACATTTATCCTTAGAGTTAAATGCAAAAAAGACTAAACAAGAAGACATCTGCATCATATTTTGTCTTGTTTTAAATTCGTAAATAATAAAATTGTTTGTGAAGTATGATTTTAATTCGCAGTTTCATTATTATGTCCGTCATGATAACAGCTTTTGTAAGGAACAAATATTTTTACCTTTGTTTTGGCAGTTGTTTATTACGGAATTAATGATAACCTCTTTTTAAAATACGAACTGGCTATACATTATTTATCTTTAGTTTTCATTTTATTTATATTTTTCTGTAACAGTTATTCAAAAATAACATCAAATGGGCACAATAATATTTAAAAAAACGAATGAACACTTCGAAACGCTTTGTCAAACGCTGAAACCTAACACGACCGATGTCCAAAGCTGCATAATATAAAAATCAACCACGTTGGCTGACGGCAATCTCCACAAAATACTTCGATAAACAAAGCAAACCGTATTCCAATAGGTATTGGTACCATTTTGCGATATTCAGAACCTTTTTTATTTATTTTGTTACACTGTGAATGGTCGAAACTGGACAGTTCTCTCGGCTTTTGGTTTATTAGAGTCGTAGTAACACTAGTTAAAAATTGTTTGAAAATGATTTTTTTAGATCTTATTAACTGACATGTAGAGCTTGTTCTAACAATATTTGTTATAGTTTAATACTTTGACTGTGCCATATATTTTGTTTATTTATAAAGTAATAAAATAAGTAGTAAATGTTCTCCATGTTCAATATAATTTTATATTTTATAATTGATAAATTTTCAAAGTTGTTTTATATTTAGCTTTTAAAATATTTATTTTCCGAATAAAATGTATAGCTAGAATACTCATATTACCAGCACTTCATCAGCAAATCATTTTATGTTATATCTGTAGTAAGTCCGTAGATCGTACAATGGTGCTCTCCAGTTTTATTTGATGGTAAACTGCAGCAGTGTTACGCAACTGTGTAACAATAAAGTAAAGTAAAGTAAAAAATCTATTTATTCAATAATATCACAAGGATAATTTTGAAACATCTTAAAGCTCGGTGAATTTAGTTAGTGAAACTATCATTTCATTTTAGTTTCAATCCCTTTAATTTCTCTTCCTGTTCAAAACTGTAATATTAAAACAAAAAATATAAGGTGTATTATTGTTTTGACTTCATCGTAACTCAAAATAACATTTCAGTCCACGTCTCGCTTGATCTTGCCAATATTCACCTGAACTAATTACCGTATCAAATTCCGGCAATACGCGGATTAGTCATAATACCCAAGACCTAGGGAATAGAACTTCCTAGTCGATAGATAAGACATCTACTTCCTCAAATTACACAATATTTGAAGTACATTCAATGTATAGTTTTTAAAACTATCATGGTTATTAACATAATTTTCACTAAAAACGGGATATTTACCATGATTTGTGAGTTTGTGAGACCTACCCGCAAAGACTTCAGTTCTCCCGTGATCATGGTGCATGTAACTGCGCCGAAAAATCGGGAATCAATAAAACTCACAAATCATGGTAAATATCCCGTTTTTAGTGAAAATTACATTCAATGTATATTCAAGTTTTACTAGCACTGGTGGTCTCGTGGTAGTAGCTCCTGTTTTTGATCCTAAGGTCGTGGGTTTGAATCCAGTCGTGCACCAATGAATTTTCGTATTTGAAAAGTGAAACGCAAGTGAAACTGTGGTCAGCTAATAAATAGTTAAATTACCTTATATTTACGTGCTGCGCGGTGAATTACTGAAATGAATTCATTATTAATACAAGATGTGCCTATTCTATTCGCTAGTTATTCATTAATGCGAATATTAGTCACAGAGCATCATTAGTGGAAGAAAGATTATGACTTCCGCCTTCCTAGACATCAAAGACCTGAGGAAAGACGTGACAAAATCAGGGAATTAATAAAAAGGCATAAAATGTTACGATATTTTTTTGCATTCGGTAATTGATCAGTAAAACTTAATACTTGAATTATTTCGTAATCAACAATTATTTTATGACGGAAATACTTTAAGAAAATGCTGTGACGTACCAAAAATGTTAATTTAGTGTCTCGTTTAACTAGTTAACGTGACACAAATTTTATTTTGTGTATTTTGCAATAATATTTGTATCGTTTTGGCTTCTCGTGTAAGTGCAAATATTTTCCCATTTAAAAAGAGTTTAAATATTTTTATATATTAATATCATTTTATAAAGTGTTTTTTCATCCACATTTCGTTAGTAACGTTTATAAAATTTAAATTAGCTATAATCATCATCAAGGCTTTTAAATTGTCGTAGTTAATATTTTGGTTTATAGCTGTATCGTATCTTGCGGATACCATTATGTATGAAAGACCTTACTGTTATGTATAGAAATGTATCGTTCATCAAAACAGCAATAACTAAAAATTTACGAAATACAAGCAAAAATAAGCCTTAATTATTTAGTAAGAGTTGTAGAGTTCTCTGTGATAGAGCTCGTCCGGGGAAGGACTACCACCACCTATTTCTGCTGCCAAGCAGTAATGCTCGCATTGCTGTTTCGGTGTGAAGGGTATGGTTTCCGGTGAAATTACTGGCACATGAGGCTTTTGATCTTAGCCTCAAAGTGGCAACCCGCGAGTGATACCTCTGGTATTGCAAGCATTCGCAGGCTGCGGTAACAGCTTACCACTTGGTTGCCACTTCAGTTGTATAAAAAAAAAGCCTTCTCTTCTACAAATTGCAAGTTAAAATCGCACTGAAGGTGGTTAACCTTGCCTACTGTACGTTTGTGAATAGTAACCCAGCGCGCTGGCTTAGGCGTAATTAGTTTCGTTCGTACAATTTTAGACTTTATTGCCCGGTTGTCATCCCTCGGCATGATAATGGTTTCCTGTGTTAATTTATATACAGCGAGAAATAAATTATGGTTATTACTCGTCAGGTACCCGGTGGAAATGTTTAGTAGACAGACAAGGTGGTCGCCCTTTGTTTCGGCGTTCAAATTTCACCTGAAAATATATGTAAATGAGATGTGAATTGGTGAATTTGGAGCGCTCGTGACGTAGCTGGCTAAGTTGTTCTCAACAGATCAAAGAAGTTTAGCACCCCGCGTGGTCACTATTTGGATGGGTGACAGCCCCAGTGGCAATATCAACTGAGCGCTCCCGTGCTTTGGAGGGCACGTTAAACAGTCGGTCCCGGCTTTATCAAAGTTGTTAGGCCATGACAGAGGCCTTCGGGCGGCCTAAAAACTTTGTCATTAGATCTGGCCACTGACTCATACGAGTTTACTTAGTACTTATTAATTGGTGAATTGCTGCAAGTACTTTCTGATAATGAATTGACACAGCAGAGCAAGTCTCAATACAATTGTCTAAAGTAAACGTTTCAATTGATTGCATAGTGAAAAATTTTTATTTTGATATTATTCTTAGAAATATGTATGTAAAACAAACTTTGTCTGTCTGATAAATTGTCACGGCCGATTTTGATGAAATTTGATTATAGATTGACTTACTTAGATCTCAAGAAGGACTGATTTAAATACATAAATACTGCTTTATATGTATGAAACAGTATAAAGTTGTGGGCTAGATAATGTTTTTTTACGCAGCTTATATTTAAAACGCATTTTCATTTCCCCAAGTCGATATTCCTGAACTAACAAAACAATCTTCTACACACCTTTGCCTACAGCACACAAAAATAAGTATATTTTTTTTTTTTTTTTTTTTTTTGTACGTGTGAGATAACTTGCCACTAATTACCTATTAGTGAACCGCCTGAGGTCACGCACGTGCGATAGGTTCAAGCTGAGAAACAAACAAAAGTTAAGCTCTAGTACAAAAGTTAAAGTATATAAAGGGTACATAAGTAATAATAAATAAAAAAAGTCCCGCCTTCACGTGCTTTGGAGGACACGTTATGCAGTCGGTCCTGGCTTTCTCAAAGTTGCTGGGCATCCGGGTGTGTCCTCACCAGTCTTAATCAGACACGGGCTGAGTTTAAGCGTATTTGGCCTCTTAAGCCACGACAGAAGGCCTCTGGGCAGCCTAAATACTCTGTCACCAGAGTTGGCCACTGACTCATACGAATTTGATTATTTACTTCTCGCCTTTGTCTTGCATGTACGCTTAGATCTTTTAAACTACACACCACATTTAATGCGGTTTTCATTAATAGATAGAGTGATTCAAAAGGAAAGTTTGTATATATATTTTAAGAACCTATAAGTAAGTAAGTTCGTATGAGTCAGTAGCCAACTCTGGTGACAGAGTTATTTCTAGGCCGCCCGAAGGCCTCTGCCATGACCTAACAACTTTGAAAAAGCCGGGACCGACTGCTTAAAGTGCTCTCCGAAGCACGGGAGCGCTCAGTTGAAATTGCCACTGGCAGTCACCCATCCAAATGATGACTACGCGGAACAGTGCTTAACTTCGTTGATCTGTTAGGAACAACTTAGCCGGCTACGTCATGAGCGTTCCATAAAAACCTATGCAAAGCTGGGGTAAGCCGCTAGTAACATAATAGATGCAAACTAAATAAAAGTTTGTTTTTTTTTATACAACTGAAGTGGCAACTAAGCGTACGGCCCACAAGATGGTAAGCGGTTACCGCAGCCTATAAACTTGTAATACCAGAGGTAGCACTCGCGGGTTGCCACCTTGAGGCTAAGATCGAAAGTCTCATGTGACAGTAATTTCTCCGGAAACCATACCCTTCACCGGAACACAGCAATGCGAGCATTACTGTTTGGCGGCAGAAATAGGTAGGTTAGTTCCCCGGACGAGCTCTTTCACAGAGAACTCTACTACTTTTAAATTATATCTTGTTCTACAACTCATAAACAAGTGCTTTACACCAATCGGTATAGGTCAGAATGGGTAAAGTAAGACCACAGAGTATAATAACAATAATAATATAATAAAGCCTCATTTATTTCCTTAATAACTTAATTATTACAATTCATTTGTTAAATAATTAATAGGATAATTCATGCAAAAAAAAATAAGTTGATTTAAAATAAAATATGTCAATTTCTGAATTTCAAAGTTAAGGACCTCTCAACGAGTAAAGGCCTCCTCCATTTTGCTCCAGTTCACTCTATTTTCTGCCTTCTTCATCCATTTCTCGCCAGCTGTTTCTTTTATATCATCTATCCATTTCTCTTTTGGTCTTCCTCTACTTCTTTTATTTGGTGGGCCTAGCCATGTTGAGATTTTTCTTGTCCATTTGTTATTGTTCATGCGTGCAACGTGACCGGCCCATTTCTATTTAAGCTTTTTGCAGTGTTCAAGAGCATCAATAACATTTGACTTTTTTCTTATTTCTGTATTTCTTTTTCTGTCCTTTCTTTATATACTCTACTATCTCTACTATACTCTGTGGTCTGAAGACCACAGAGTATAGTGTGAAGACCACAGAGTATAGTGTACTAATGTATAAAGGAAACCCAATCGCTCTAGCTCCAAATTAGACTAGTATCCCAACAGTGAAAAAATTAGAAGGCTGGCCATGACTAATATGATTATGTGACGATAATAATAAGAGCACCGGTGGTCTAGTGGTAATGACCCCGCCTTCCGATCCTAAGGTCGTGGGTTCAAACCCGGTCGTGCACCAATGGATTTTACTGTTCGAAAATTTATGTGCGCAATGCCAGTGCTCTCATACGGTGAAGGAAAACATCGTGAGGAAACCGGCATGTCCAAGAACTAAAAATTCGAAAGACATGTGCCATCCACCAATCCGCATTGGGTCCGCGTGGTGGATTAAGACCCAATCACTCTCGCCTGAGAGTAGGCCAGTGTCCCAGCAGTGGGAACATTTTCTAATGTTCCCAAACCTTATATTGTCATCATGACAGCCTTCTGGCTGTCATGATGAATAATAAGAGTCTCATTTTGGTCTACGTGTTTATTTTAGCTGTGGTAGAAAAATAAAAAGCCACAACCTTTAGTCTAAATTAAACATTACTCAGCGAAGCATTCCTAAGTTTTAAACCTAAGATATTTCACGAAACTTCGTAATGACTATTTTGTTTTCACGCGAAATTCATTCTATTCTAAACCATAAACAGGGGTTTACATAGTCGAAATTTGTTAAGCAAGTATATTAGTAGTATACTTAAGTGCACAGATACATCCATTCCAGCGAGTTTCCTGCTCCAAGTTTGTTGAGAGTTAATTTTCTTTGTGAATTTTGCAACCAACTTCATGAGTGTTAATCCGAGAAAGATT
Source organism: Colostygia pectinataria (assembly GCA_951394395.1). Lineage (NCBI taxonomy): Eukaryota > Metazoa > Arthropoda > Insecta > Lepidoptera > Geometridae > Colostygia > Colostygia pectinataria. The sequence continues at coordinate 11,049,209 of OX596353.1, read as the reverse complement.
CGAGTTTTAAAGTAAATACTTCTTTGTTTTAAGTTGAACTGAGGTGTCGTGTACAAATACTGAGGTTAAGCGTTCTAATTAATAAAGTTTTTACCAATTTTAATTTATTGATTTATTTTATTTTTGTTGTTTAAAAGTCTTTATCCACTAACGTATTAAATCTAAATTAAAAAAGTATTGATTGCATTCTAATTACGTTAATAATAAGGTTTTTTAAAAAAATAGTAATCTAGAGTAAAATCTTATTTAGACTATTTACATGTAAACACACCGTAGCCGCATAAAATATAAGCTATTGTTAATGAGTTTCTGGTAAGATTATAAAAACTAAAATTTGTGATTCTTAAGAGTAGTAGAGTTCTTTGTGATAGAGCTCGTCCGGGGAAGGACTACCACCATACCTATTTTTGCCGCCAAGCAGCAATGCTCGCATTGCTGTGTTCCGGTTCGAAGGGTATGGTTTCCGGTGAAATTACAGGCACATGAGACTTTCCATCTAACGTCTCAGGGTGGTAACACGCAAGTGATATCTATGATGTTGCATGCGTACATAGGCTACGGTAACCGCTGACCATCAAGTGGGCCGTACGCTTGGTTGCCACTTTAGTGGTATAAAAAAAAAAAAAAAAAAAACTTGTCTTAGCTAAAAACCAATACCCGGATCCTAACAAAAACTTTATATTCAAATGAATTGCTTTTTGTTAGTATTGCTAAAACTCGGCAATGCAACGGCGGGAACGATTTGGCTAATTTTGCTCTTTGTTTGAGCCCAACGGGTTGATCACCTAACTCTATAAGTGACCAAACTTCATTGATCTCCATCTCAAACTGTCTAATAAAAGAGTTTGACCATAACTCTACTGTCTTTTTTTTTTATACAACTGAAGTGGCAACCAAGCGTATGGCTCACAAGATGGTAAGCGGTTACCGCAGCCTATGAACGCTTGCAATACCAGAGGTATCACTCGCGGGTTGCCACCTTGAGACTAAGATCGAAAGCCTCATGTGCCAGTAATTTCACCGGAACACAGCAATGCGAGCATTACTGCGTGGCGGCAGAAATAGATGTGGTGGTAGTCCTTGTTTTATTATAGTTATGTGTTCAACCCGCGGGGAAGGTTTAAACAGCTAGAAAAATAACACAAGTGAAATCGCACGGGTCAGCTAGTTATGTATAAAAATTTACCACTACCTAAATATTAGTAAACACGTCTCACCCAAAACTTGTGAGGTTGAAAGTTTTCGAGAGGCAAATACTGATCATTGAACCGAAACTCTCGAAACTTACTTTTTCTTTCCAAAGTTTTTATTATAGATAAAACGTTTAGACTCTGTAACAAATTCAGCTTGAAGATTGATGGTCGATACATTACTGAAAATGGTTAGGTAGATAAATTAGAGTCTGCTGTTTTCTTTTGAAAAAAAATTCACCAGTCATTGACCAGCGTAAAAAAACATCCGCATTTCACGCCACACCGCACAGCTTAACTAGTGTGTGTTGCTCAAATGATGATATCTAAACAAGACCATTATTGACAGAGTCCGAAGAGGAGAGTCGCTGTGACATCGCTAAACAGGCTCACTAGAGTCCTAGTGCGGGAACAGAGTCCCCTCAGGTGTGCAGTTAATAACGGGTTATGTAAAATCTTATTATTTTAACAATATTACTATCTGCACCGCCAAATGTTTTTTATGGAACAAATAAACTTTTCTTTATCTTTATCTTTAGCTCTCAGGGAAACTTCTGAGGTATATCAAATCAAATTTAAATAGTTTATAAACCCAAAATAATAAAAAACAAATAAATACTGTTAATATTTAATCGTGTAAACTAGAAAGATTCATTTCGATATCTATATTTGGTTAAGTTATTTGCAATACATTTATAATATTTTCATATACGCAACCTCTATGCATATAAGAGTAGATTCAAGTTGTAAACATAAATAAATAACAAAACTTTGATATAAAGAAATAAAACTTTCTCTCAGAGATTTACCTATAGATAAATAGCCTTTAGATTTATAACATGAATACAAGAACATTTCTCAATGTCTTTGCATGAATATCATTGTGTTAACAGAGCCTCATCAGTCCAATCACTTGACTAAACAATTGGACCATGATACTAGTGTATGCACCCCTTTATTAGGCCTTGCAGTTCTCTATAATAATATAGCAAACTATGAGGCCTGCGAAAGATGAATTTTCCATACAAGCGTATGTATATATATCCTTTGCAGGCCCCTAACAAATACCATAAGAGTAGTTGAGTTCTTTGTGATAGAGCTCGTCCGGGGAAGGACTACCACCTATTTCTATACCTATTTCTGCCGCCAAGCAGTAATCCTCGCATTGATGTGTTCCGGTTTGAAGGGTATGGTTTCCGGTGAAATTACAGGCACATGCGACTTTCTATCTAACGTCTCAGGGTGGTAGCACGCAAGTGATATTCATGATGTTGCAAGCGTATATAGGCTACGGTAGCCGCTGACCATCGAGTGGGCTTGGTTGCCACTTTAGTGGTATAAAAAAAACATACGATAAGATGTGCACGACTCTTATGCCTAGGCAAAATGCTCAAACCATTCATATAAGCATACTTGTATTATAAAGCATGATCGAAAAAACCCATAATAGTAAATCCTCGGTTATTTGCCGCTTATTCTAAAGTTTTTAAACAAGCTTGTGCCAGAGCTAAGTCATTATCTATTAAAACTAAAATATCTAAAGCTAATGATAAAATAAAAACTACATGGGAAGTCATTAAACAAGAAACTGGGAAAGGTAAAGTCAAAGAAAACATAAATATTTTAAAAAAGAATAACGTAACAATTCGAGATAAACTAGAGATAGCAAACATATTTGAAAACTATTTTGCTAACATTCCACTCAAGCTAACAGAAGGCTTGAACGGATCATCTAGTAAAGCGGAATGTTATATAAAAGAAAATATGAATATATGTGCTAATCCGAGTAATTTCAAATTTGATCACATAACATCGAAAACAATTGAAAATGCTTTCATGACGCTTAACAATAAAAAAACAGAGGATTTATGGGGATTGTCAGTAAAAGTTTTAAGTAGTATAATTAAAGTGATTTCACCCAATTTAGCAAAAGTATTCAATGATTGTATTGACAATGGTATATTTCCCCGTATGATGAAACACAGCAAAATATTACCACTATACAAAGCTGGATGTCAAGAAGACCCATCAAATTACCGACCTGTATCGATTCTTCCATCTCTAAGCAAGGTGTTTGAAAGAATAATCTTAAATCAATTACTTTCCTACTTTAACATAAATCGACTGTTACATAATCAGCAATTTGGTTTCACGAAAGGAAGATCCACTTTAGATGCAGGAGTGAAGATGACTTCTTATATAATGAACGCTTGGGAAAACTCAGAGGATGTAATAGGAGTCTTTTGTGATCTTTCAAAAGCGTTCGATTGTGTTGACCACCAAACGCTTCTAATGAAACTTAAATATTATGGTTTATCGGAAAACGCATTATGTCTGTTGATGTCATATCTAACTGACAGAGAACAGCGAGTGGCAATAGGTAAAAATATATCTACTGGATCAATTATTAAACTGGGGGTACCTCAAGGCTCAATATTGGGCCCATTTATGTTTCTTGTATATGTAAATGACTTGCCGTTCATGGTACAAAAACAAACAAATAACGAAATAGTCCTCTTTGCAGATGACACATCGCTTTTATTTAAAACTAAAAGAAGAAACACTGACGTAAGCTTAATTAACGATTCATTAAGTATAATAAGTAAATGGTTTTCGGCGAATAATTTAGTATTAAACCCTTCTAAAACAAATTGTGTCAGGTTCTCATTATTGGACGTAGAACAAACTAGCACTAATATTACATTGATGCACAAAAACGTAGATATCGTAAAATCTACAAAATTTTTAGGACTAACTTTAGATAACAAGTTACAGTGGGGGCTTCATATAACTAAATTGGGTAATAGGCTAAGCTCAGCTGTATATGCAGTACGAGAGGTAAGGAAACTGACTGACGTGACAACTGCTAGGCTAGTTTACTTTGCCTATTTTCACAGTATTTTAAGTTACGGAATATTATTATGGGGTTCAGGAGCAGATGTGAATGTAGTTTTTGTTTTACAAAAAAGAGCTGTCAGAGCCATATATAATCTTGATTCACGAGCCTCGCTAAGAGATTTCTTTAGTAAAATAAAAATATTGACAGTTCCTTGTTTATACATTTACGAAAATATAATGCACGTACGTAAAAACATGCATAAGTTTAGCAAGCGTTGTGATGCACACAGTGTTAATACAAGAAATAAAGACAAATTATTAAATTCCGCATTTAGATTACAAAAGACAAACATAAGTTTTATGGGTAACACAGTGCGCTTTTACAATAAAATTAGCAAAAATATTTTAGATTTAAATGAAAATAAATTTAAAAAATGTATTAAAGATAATTTAATCCACAAATCTTACTATTCAATTAATGATTATTTGCACGATAAAAACGCATGGTGCTTGCCAATATCTTTGTATAATAAGTCTGTTGACAAAGCCTACGTAGCTGCATCTAGTTGATGTGTTTTTAGTATAGGTAATTGACAAGGCCTCTCTACAGCCGCTAATCCTTTTTATTTAATTTTTTGTTATTGTTATTGTATCAATTGATTATTATTCTGTTTATTCTATGAACCAATTGTAATTTTATTTAAAGGTGTGATTTTTATATTTTAAGTACCAACTTACTTAATCTTGACATTGACAAAGCCCCTATACAGCTGCAAAAACATTATTATGTACTACTTTCTTACGAAACTAAGTGTTCTATTATAAAGTCCCTATGGTTGAAATAAAAATTGAATTGAATATCAATGCACGACAGACAGCCCAAACCATAATGGAAAATTCAGTTTATAAACCATCTGTAATATTGCAGACTGCCGTAATAATGTTCCCACTGCTAGGATACTGTCAAATACTCTCAAAAGAGAGTACCCAATGTGGATGGTACGTTTTTTGAATATTTAATTACATGTGAAATGGGTTTTTTCATGAACTTTTTTTTATATATAATTTTGAGACAAACAGGCTGACGGCCTGCCTGATGGTAAGCAGTTACCGTCGTCCATTAAGCTCAGCAACACAGGAGCATTTTTTAAGCACCTTTTTTCAAATGGAAAAATCTATCAGTGCGCTACCGGTTTCGAACCCAGAACCTAAGGATCTGAAGACTGGGCCACTGCCACTAAACCACCGTACAGACAGAAACAAACTAAACCACCACTTGATGAATATATAGCTCACTGGTGACTTAATTTCGCAATACCTACAAACTGCACAGTTCTCTATAAACTTCTCTAAAGCAACGCCATTCCGTTGCGACAAAATTAATTACCTCTAATTATCCTTAAACTTAGTTGAATTCGCTACAGATCCGAATAATTAGCAGTCGCTGTACTGCGCCGGGTGACCGGCTAACCGGATTATTGTGCACCTGAATTTGAAATGCAGATGTACACACGGCCTAATCTTTGTACGATATATCTGCGATAACGTGTTTAAAAACCACTAAAACGTCGTAGAGTTAGTCCTGACATCAGCTCTGCAACTTTTTACGTAATTAACAGCTTTTAGCTACTTTTCTTTATCAAACTGCTGTATTAGCTACGCGGATAACGCAATCTTAAAAGCTTTTCTTATAAAATGCATGACTGTATAAAGTTTACTTAAAATTGAATTATTGGCATAAATGACTTGCTAGATATTTTACTACGTTTAAAAATCACAGAATCAATCAAATCAGAAATTACGTTAACGTTTATTGACGCAATAAATTACTGAGTCAATGAATAATCGGTTTTTAATAATGCAATTAGTTTAAATGCATCACTCATGTCATAATTTAATTTCACTTTGATTCAACTAACAAAATATAGATTAATAATGGAAGATTAATAAAAATTAACATATTTATTAAGAAAGGTTTTTTTTTCAGCAATTTACGAGACAGACAAATCGTTCATTTGTTTATCAATAAGCAGTGTTTTGGTCAGGCGTTGTGTTTAAAATACTGCGTAGCTCTGCCATGCGATCGTCATCCCAAGGCACTGTTAATTATTTTCGTCCAGTAATTTTACTTGTTGTAACTTCTTCATTAATGTCTGCCGCAAAACGCGTTCGTGTGTTTTCAAATCTTTGCACAGAATAGAACCAGGTGAAGTATAGCGGGTGTAGTCTAGCGTTAGCAAACTGTACGTGCTTCCGGTGCGTCTCATAACGAAGTTGCGGGTCTCTGTTGCACTACTGGGTGTTGACTTTACATATCTATACCGGGTGTAAAAGACTACTTCTTCTATTCTTGTCTTTTCTTTTGAAGAAAAATTACTTCTTTAACTGAAGTAAGGAACATAAGTAGTTCTTTACTAAATTACCACTATATAAAAAAGTTATTTTTTTAACTTCTTATTAATATTTTTTAAATCTTGTTTTCCGAATGAAAGTAATATATATTTTTTGTTAGTAATGTTTGTGATAATTAAAGTTCGTGCCTCATTTGTAACTTGAATGTTGCTAGAACTCTGAGGCTTCTGTAAATACGATATTTTGTATTAAAGGACACATACTAAAATTGCCATAACTTAAACGTCCTAGGGGATATAATTATTTTGTCCTTATAGAGTCTAAGTGGGTAGCTGTGCATGTGCCTTCGGTTTTGAAAGCTGTCTTTTTACAGCCTGTATAATAATAATTATTACATTTGATGCCGAGGTTTCAAATTACTAGCGAGCCCGTAGCAAAAGTTTGTTAGGAGTTTCAGAGGCAAAGCATTCAGTTTCTGGTTTAAATATAAGTGGTTTATATTGATGACCGTGGCGTGGTAAGTGACTGCTCGAAAGGAGAGGGTGCGTGTTCAATTCCCTTCGTAGGACATGGTGAATAATTTGTAAAATATTTGGTTCGGATCTGGGTGTTGTGGTACTGTTGTACTCGTAGGTTCTGTTCTGGTACAAAATAAATAAATAAGTAAATAAATAATGCTGGACAATCTTCACAGCATCATCTAGCCCCAAGGTAAGCTGCTGTTAAACAGAGCTTTAACAATTTTAAATAATAACTTTAACAGAGTATTATGGGTACTAGACGACTGATATATATTTAATACAATACAATACATAGATAGATATTTTTTATTATATATAGAAAATACCCAGAACACCCGGGACAAATATTTGTAGATCGTACAAACATTTGTCCCGAGGCGGGAATCGAACATCGAAATAATAAAATAATAAATGCAAAATTGGTGTGTTTATTTTTCTCGTTTGGTTACACTCATGTTTACTTTTTGTGGTTGTGGCGGATGCAAATTAGAGACAGTGTTTTAAAAATAAACCTGTCAGTGTCTTTTGGAACCTTATCTAGTATTTTTATTTTCCCTAAAATGCCTGTTTTCTCTTTCAAACCTTACAGTGGTTTTATAAGAGCGAGTATTTTTGTGGTCCTATAATGCGTGTGTTCAAAAAAACAAACATTTGCGTATAATATCAATTCTAATAGAAAATAAGTCAAAAGTACGAATGCATACGTTCATATTTTAACCAGCACAACAGTTTAATCAGCAACATGGTGATATAATGCGTTGACATTAGCCTTCTTCAGCGGCTAAAACTTTACCAAGCACACAAGCTTAGTGTCTCGAAAATGTAATATCTTGCGGCGGCTCCGTTGAATTTGGGTAGCCCACATGTTAGGCAACCTAAATTTATCTACGCTCGTGGTATCTGTCGTTTACACAATCCACGCTCAGCTGGTGCAGCTTAACTGCTTACTTGCATTTTCGAGCTGCGTTTATAAACATCATCATTTACATTGTCATTGAGGACGTCGAGTGATGGGTAAAGTCCTGAGGCACAAGTGGATTAGTGTGTTTATATACATCATTTGGATGACTAGCACAGGACCGAGAGGTGAGGCACATACAAAGGGAGGTCTATACCCAGCAGTGGGAGAAATCGGGCTGTGGATGATGATGATGATGAAACATCATTTAACAGTGTCATTGAAGACACGAGTGACTGGTAGTACCAGTTCTAAGGTACGAGTGTGTGTAGTTTAATAGCCACTGATGTATTTTTAATTGATCTACATAATATTTGTTCCGGCTAGTATATAATATAAAAAAAAGATTTTTTGAACCCAATTTTGTATCTACCAAGTTAATGATTTTATCAAATTTACTAATACTCATTGGGCAACAACTTATTGTTTCGGGGTATTTACAGTTTAGATGGGTGACCACTAATGACAATTTCAACTAAGCGCTTTCTTTGCAGGAGCCCTTCATTGACAATCCTTGAATTTTCTGTATTTGCTGCCGGTCTCGGCTTTTTCAAAGTTATTAAGCCAAAACAGAAGCCTATTAATATTGTCATCAAAGCGGGCCATTGACTCAAACAAACTTACTTAATGTCACGTATGCCGTTTGTATAATAATAGTCACCGAACCGGGTAATTATGGCAAGATCTCAATCTAATTAAGCTGCTACATTGTTTGCGAGGATATTAGTTCCGCGCGTGATTAGCTTCTAGAGTAAACGTTGGGTGTAAAGCCAAAGAGCTACATAACTAACATAGACGGGTAGTAGTAATAATGCGTTAACTATTTAGGTGCATATTGCACGATAAACTTTGGTTAATATAAATGTGGCTAACAAATATATGTAGGTAACAGATATAAACTGCATCAATAGTACGTGAAGATGACGAGAAAATGAATGTAAATCTAGAAGTGACATTGAATTATAATGATCATAAAAATGCAGAAATAAAGGGTTAGTACAGTATTTTGGGCTTAAAGCTTTATTTCATAAACATTTAATTTGTAAAAAATAGGTTTTAATATATACCATGCTGTGCTACCTGAAGTTTTTATGACTAAAGACTGTTATTTTCTGATTATATAAACACTTGCGTTACAAAAAAAAAACATTATAAGACTATTCAAAGCGAAAAACATTTTTTTTTTTAACTGATCTGAATAACATCGAAACTTTAATCCATCTTATAAAATGCAATTTGTCGCGATACGTGAATCTCATCCAAATGCAAACATTATCGCTCGAGTAAGCATCGCTTTTGAAGATAAAATTAAACTATTTACAAACGAATTGCTGATTCAAATGAAATATTGGAAACGACGGATCAATTTATGGCAACAAATTCAATTTCCAAAGTGCGAGAGTGCTCGAAATATTAAATAAATCCCCCATTTTTACCATATCGTTGGATCCCAGACGGACGATGAAGCTGGATTTTATTTATTTTATGAATATTGTACAAACTATTTCCTGTGTAAAGTATGTGAGAATAATGTAGAAACATTTTCTGTTTAGAAACATCCCAAGATGTTATGATGATGTTATGTTCTATCGTGCACTAGTTCGTCTTAGTGGGTGGGTACCACCGCAGTGTCAGATATTCTGCCTCTAAGCAGTATTGTGCAAGCATTACTGTGTTCTGGTTTGAAGGGCACTGTAGCAAGTGAAATTACTAGGCGAAAGAGACTGAATAACTACGTCTCAGGGTGCCGAGCGCTGTACAATGCCACGCAGTACTTTAAAACTCAAATTCGTAAGACACGCTGCAATTGTTATGGTAAGACTTAACATCAGACAAACGACGGAAGTTATTAAAGCAAAATCACCTTACTTTATGTACGTATATCGTCAAAAATACATTAAAGCAGTTATTGAAAGCAGTCTTTGTACAACCTCGAAATCATATTCAGCAGCATGAGCGGTAACCTCATAAATATTGAAACTAGGCTAGATCTAGTGCATGACTCATGCATGAAATTTTTCGCTACCCATAACTAGCTGGTGCTCACAGCTTTAGTCGGATAAAATCTTTTTTGTATAATGTATAAACCAGACTAGCCCACTGCAGCAAGGGATAGAGAAAGCTGGAAAAAAGAGAGGCCTTTGCCCCGAAGTGGGACAATATAGGCTAAAAATAAACAATAAATAATAATGTATAAGTACCTAATTTGCACATTGTGAGAGCGATGGATTTAGCTAGCACAAGTTAGGAGTGGCGTGATGCGTGATAGAGAAGAGGTCTTTACTAAGCAGTACCCACTGCTACCGGCAGATTAGACAGATAGATACTTTGCACGTTTTAACAATAATTGCAAACAATATTTATCATCATGGTCAGCCTTTTAGTGTCCCTACTGTTTGGACACTGGTTTACTCTCAACCCAGTGTTTGGGCTGAAATCCACGACTTAAACCATCGCATCTCACATGTGTTTCGATTTTTCTTCGAAAAGTTCTTGGACATGCCGGTTCCCTCACGATGATTTCCTACACTGCTTAAGACTGGGAGGAATCGCAAGATGCCTTAGGCATTTTTTGTGATTTATCTAAGGCATTTGATTGTGTACATCATGAGACACTAATTAGAAAATTACAACACTATGGAGTTAGGGGTGTTGCTCTAGACCTTCTCACTTCATATCTAAGTGATAGAATACAAAGAGTTGACGTAAATGGAAAGCGTTCTCCGGGATCAGTGGTAACAATTGGTGTACCACAAGGATCAATACTTGGGCCATTCTTGTTTTTAATATATATAAATGATCTACCCCGGCTTGTTAGGAACGATCATGAGATTGTACTGTTTGCTGATGACACGTCACTTTTATTTAAATTAAAGCGACAAGAGACTAACTTTGACAAAGTAAACAATGCAATCTCTAAAATTGTAGGGTGGTTTAATGTAAACAACTTATTGTTAAACGAAAATAAAACGAAATGCGTTCGTTTCATACTACCTAATGTAAAACAAAACCAAACTAATATAAAAATAAAAGATGAAAAGCTAGGCCTTGTGGACACCACAGTTTTTCTAGGCATAACCTTAGATAATAAACTGCAATGGGGCCCACACATAGATAAATTGTCGAAGAGACTTAGTTCTGCAGCATACGCAGTCAAAAAGATCCGTCATTTCACCGACGTCGATACAGCCAGACTATTTTTATTTCAGCTACTTTCACAGCATTATGTCTTACGGTATTTTGTTGTGGGGGAGTGCTGCAGATATTAACACCATATTCGTGTTGCAGAAGAGGGCTGTTCGCGCAATTTATAACATGGGTCCCAGAGAATCACTTAGAGATAAGTTCAAAGAAATTAATATTATGACAGTACCCTGTCAATATATTTATGAAAATCTTATGTATGTTCGCAAAAATATTAATCTGTTTAAAAAAAATTGTGATAATCATAATGTTAATACTAGAAATAAAAATAAACTCGCTGTTCCCACAGTTAGGCTCACTAAGGTCAGTAAATCTTTTAAAGGGCAATGTGTACGCTTCTTTAACAAAGTCCCAAGATACATACAAAATTTATCAATTGTCAAATTTAAAAACTTAATTAAACAAAATCTGTCTCAAAAAGCTTACTATAAAACAACCGATTACCTAGATGATAAAAAAGCTTGGGACGAATGTGCTCCAACTCTACTTGGAATCCATAACAATAGCAAGGGTCATGCCAAAAAAGCGATAGGAACCCAGCCGGTGTTGTTGCCAGTTCTTTTACGGCATGGGCGCGTTGGAACTGGTGTAAATTTTCCTAGCTTGTAAGACGTTTCAAAGTGATCCTTGTGATTCTACTGAATAAATAATTTTTGATTTTGATTTTGATTTTTTGACTAGAACTAAGAAGAGTAGTAGAGTTCTCTGTGATATAGCTCGTCCGGGGAAGGACTACCACCATACCTATTTCTGCCGCCAAGCAGTAATGCTCGCATTGCTGTGTTTCGGTGTGAAGAGTATGGTTTCTGGTGAAATTACTGGCACATGAGGTTTTCGATTTTAGCCTCAAGGTGGCAACCCGCGAGTGATACCTCGGGTATTGCAAGCGTCCATAGGCTACGGTAACCGCTTACCATCTTGTGGGCCGTACGCTTGGTTGCCACTTCAGTTGTATAAAAAAAAAAGACTGGTCTAATTGGTACGCGATCATTTTCGAACCTATCACCTTAGAATTGGAAGGTGGAATCTCACCACAACACCACCCAGTGCTCTCAAGGCAAAATTAGTAAGGATTTGACTCTAGAACCAAACTTGCAGTTTCAGTCTTAGATTGAAATTAATGACTCTATAACTGATAGAGCCTTGCTATATTTACAATCATATAATAGAACCTCCATTAATCTTGATTAAACCACACAAATACAATCTAAACATTCAAACTATTGCAATCACCAAGATTAATGAAAGATTTCAATCAGCCGTGTTTTTGTTCACAGGTACGTACGCTTGAACCATCAAATGAAAGCAATCATCAAGCGAGAAGGTAAACATAATACAAAACTCCATTTCGCTAAAATGATTCCCGAATTATACAACGTTTCCCAATGCTAGTCCAGAATCCGCATCTGAATTACAAACACGGACACAGCTTATACAGAGTTAGCTGTGTAAATGCACTGAAATGGCTACAGAAAAAAAGCCAAAGAGTTAAAGTGATAGAAACAAGCTCTCTAAGTTTTATTTCGTGTGGACGAGTAATCAATTTTGTTAGATGACATTCTTGCAATAACCAGCGACGTTGATTGCTCCAGAGTGCACTACATTAGATAATGTAGAGAGCTTGGACAAGCTGCAAAGCCCATCTGGGGGCTTATAGCGAATAATAAACAGTTATTGGTAAGGAGTCTCCTTACCAATAACGTAAGCTTTTTTTTTCTTGTTTTCTGTGTGATGTACAATAAAGTGTTTTCTATCTTCTATCTATCTATATATCTCCTATATCATAACATAGGAGATTTCTTACCAATAACGTGTAACTTAGTAACGTGTTCTTTACGTGCCATGGTGTTAAATTGTAAAATGGTTTTCCGTATCTGTGTTGTTTTAATAGCGATAGTTTCACGATCGATAGGTAGACTTTGAAAGACAGTCAGACGAGCCCTAAAACGTGGCTCGTCGACAACGATTCCACGCAAATATCGTAACGAGCACGCGTTTGCCGTTTGGTCATAGCGAATAAAGGTCCTGATCTATGATAGTGGAGTCGCCTGTCGCGCGTCACTTGAGAGAGCTAGTTCATATAAAAATTGTCGAGTAAAGTGACTTGATTACCCACAAAGGAATGGTAACTATTTTAATTTATCGGCGTTTGGTTTATACATTTTAATTGAGCGTAAGATGGTGTGGTTGTCATTCGAGTGTTTTTTGCTAGCTACTTGGCACACAAGATTTTTGATCTACGTTCTTAATCAACATGCTAATGAAAATTGATTCTGTGTATTCCTACTAATATTATAAATGCGAAAGTCTATTATTAAATTATATTATTAAAATGCTAATTACGATTTTTTGTGAAGTGACCTAGCAGCCTTTTCTCTAAGCTGTATCAGCACTCCCGAGAGCTTTGATGTGCGGGACAAAAAATACGCGTTTATTGGAATACCCGCACTAATTTGAGACACCTTTATGTGGGCCCGTGGGCCGGTGAATAGGGATACGATATGTTTTTTGTGGTAAGCACTGGGGAAATAATAGCTTTGGGTCGCACGACAAAAGAAAACGGTAAAGACATTGTTACATGCTAAACCTTTTTTTGATTAAGAATGAATGTTAGAACGATATTATTACTAGCAGTTCTCGAACTTTTAAAATTCAACTTACTGCATTTTGAGGAGTTTGCAAGTCCACCATAAAGAAATTAGAACCGAAAATTCATAACTTATGCACCTTTGAATTTCTCTAATGCGCCATATTTCGACGGATGTAACTTCAAACATAAAACCTTCTAATGTTCCCACTGTTGGGACACTGGCCTACTCTCAGGCGAGAGTGATTAAGTCTTAATCCACCACGCGGACCCAATGCGGATTGATGGATGGCACATGTCTTTTGAATTTTCAGTTCTTGGACATGCCGGTTTCCTTACAATGATTTCCTTCACCGTATAAGAGCACCGGCATTGCGCACGAAAATATTACGAATATAAAAATCAATTAGTGCACGATCCCACGACCTTAGGATTGGAAGGCGGAGTCACTACCACTGGACCACCAGTGCTCGTGTTATAAATAAGTATTTACAGTTAAAAATGTACATTTACTCCACACTAAAAACTTATTAACCTATAACTTTATGTTATAATATTTTATTAGTATATTTTATTTCACAAGGTGCATATTTTCAAACTTAATAAGAGAAAACTACGGTGGTAATTGGCACTTTATTTTTACGTCTTAAACATTTCTCTGCTAAGTGGTAATTTCCTTGGCTTGGTTTTAGTTCTTTAGGCAGTTTACTCTTTTAATGTGTGTTAATTCAATTTCTTCATGTAATTAAATTTACAGTTAGGTTCAAATTAGTGTACTAGGATATGTATTCATTTATTAATAATGTTAAATATAATATAGCTGTAGTTGAAATATTAAAAAAGTTCAGATTTGCCATTTTATATTTTATTTCCATTTATTGAACACTTTGTAAGTAGGTGCGTAGAGTTATTGTCAGTGAGGAGCGTATGATAAATGTAAATAAAACACAAGAAGTAAGTAAGTAAGCCATGGACATAAAGTAGATATGATTTTGTTTTTTATTGAGTTTTTTAAGGTTATTATTTCAAAACAAAACATGAAATGTTGGATGTATAAATCGAGGACTCAGCCACGCTGTTTTTCAGCCTCACTTTTGACTGCTGAGGGCGCTCAAGCATAATCTTTTAGTACTTTTTACACAAAACTATTACAAAATCAATGCTTTAGTCATGCTCAGGTATAGTTTCGGAACACAAGTCTAAAAATATGTCAAAATAAAAAATGTGTCGCAAGAGTATTAATTTTCTTCTGGAATACAAACCTTTATAAAATCCGCTCCATGATCAAAAAGACACGTATTTCGCAGAATACAATCACTACAGTGACATTTTATCGTAAATATTTTACACATGAATAAACTCATAACATTTTCTAGCATTAAACATGTACAATACTGCTACGCTACGGTTCGTTGCCTGCGTAAACAGATAGTATTGCAATTGTAATCGAAAATGGACTTGGCTATGCGCCAATGAAACATGTAATATCACAAGGGAGCTAAAACTTTGGTTCTACACTTGCATGAAACTTTAAGGCCAAACGATATTGCTAATTAAGATGACCTGGAGAAAGAGAAGAGGATTAAAAAAAATACGCGTTGACTTGATAACCTTCTCCGTTTTTGTTAGGTAAAAATAGTCATCATCAGCCCACGTAAGTCTACTAAGAGTGAGTTAATAAACTGCCCGAAAGTCTCCGTTATGGCCTAAAAACTTTGAAAAAAGCCACTACAGTAGTGTAGTGTAGTACGGAAGCGCGTAGTTGAAATTACTACTGGCGGTCACTCATCCAAATGGTGATTACGTGGAAATATAATTATCTGTGTTGATTTAATACGAACAACCTAGCCAGCTACGTCACGAGAACTTGTTCTACTGCTGGACATAGGGCTCACCCAATACGCGTCATTGAACCCGGTTTTCGGCTTTTTATTCACTTTCTGACCGCTGTCTTTTGTAGGTCATCGCTCCACCTAGTCGGGGGCGCCTCACACTACGGTTGCTTAGACGCGGTTTCCACTCAACATCTCGTTTACCCCAACGGTTGATGGTTTTTCGGCAAATATATCATTTAGTTTTTCACTCCAATAACACAATAATTCGTAAAATATCGTTTGACGATCAATCTTGCGTAGGTTAAACTATGGTTCAACCTATGACGCACTTATTAACACGTTTTTATTAATGAATTGCCTCATGAGGACATTAAGAGTTTAGGAATATGTAAACCGTATGTACCTACAATTCATATAATATAATTGTTTTTTACATACAGTATGATTTTCAACGTTCCTGGGTGACATAATTTATTGCTAAATCGCCAGATTGAATATTTGTTGATGTATCTATTGCCAAAGAGATGAGAGATTTCCTCTATGTGTATTTTTTTAGACGGTATCTTTACAATAATAAAAGATTTTTACCCAAAGATTGTTTACCAAGATCACAAACATCACCGTCCGTTAGATATTATAATGTAGGTTTCGAGTCGTTCCTTTCACAGACAAGATAACCAACCAGTATCCTAACACTCGTTTGTTCGCTACCTCAGAACTGAGGGCTTAGCACGAAAACTCATTTGACAATAGTAAACATAAACGTATCCAGCTGTCAACTGGAATTTTGATAGTTCATTTAACGCAGAGGCATTGTCAAAAATCAGATACAAATTAACAGCTGGACAATACGTTTAAATTTTCGATTATCAAACGAGATTTTCGTGATAAGCACTCTGGGGCCTTACTCTTGAACGCGATTGGTATTGGACAAGAATTAGAATATGACATTTCGTACTTTTGACAGCAAACCTTACGCCAAATTCAACCTTGTTTTCAAGAGTACAAACATTTTACTGCAGTAAATAGAAATAGGGATTAGATCAGAATTGTTATTGGAGTCAAGAGTAAGGCACCTGGTGAGTCCGTTGCAAATGTTGAATTGTGATCAAAAAAGCTCTTACCTTTTTTTTTTCTTTTCAAGAAACTTTCATTTTAGTGACTCGCTAATTATTGTCATTCCTTGTAAACGACATGAAAACGACAAAGACATTGAGAATAATGAGTTTGTTTATATGCTGAAAAAGATGTCAGTTTTTAAAGACACCATAACTTAACATAGGCTTAAAATGTGACGTTTATTTGGTAAGTTATGTACGCTTGCTAAATCGATGAACATAGAAACCACTGCTAAAGTAACAGATCTGAATTACAGATGCGACACGGAACAGTGCACCACTTACATTCAAAGAATATTTGTTTTAGAATCTTGAGTCAGCATTTTGTTTCGTGGTCTTGCTATTGTCAAGGGGGGTATTTGACTTTGCAATGCTGATGCGGTGGCATTGTGCTGAGTGGAGTGTTATGGGATACCGTAACTTTTCATAGAGTCTTTTCTAACACCGTGTTATTTTATTTTTATGTGTGAAACTCAGAGGAAATAATCTCAATATCTTTGGTGTGAAGATATACATGTCACAGTCTAGTATGACACTCTCGTGTAGCTCTAGCACATATAATACTGTTGTATCGTTAATGTAAAGCAAACTGTTATAGCTCTTGAAGCTTTATTGATAGCGAAGGCACAGAGTAATTATTACTTTTGTAATAATTACTCTTTTTTTTTGTTTGTTCTGTTCAGTACTGATAATAGAGTACAAAATACTGATAGTAACCTACAAGAATGCAAGAAAAAGAAAAAATACCGATTCTTTCAGTAATAGTTTCATTATTTAGCATAGGACAGCGTAATGTCAGTGCACAGTTGCACACTCCCTGAGGGAAACACTGCGATAATTTTCTAATGTTGGCAACACAATAGAACATTTATTAAGTACTCGTACCTAGATTATGTACGTACGTATGTATAGTCTATTTATTTTGCATGGAGAACAGTTGGTATAAAAAACAAAAAGGTGTAGTTAAAGTAAAGTAATAACATAATATTTTTTTAATAAACACTAACTTGTATAAAAGTATAAAGTAATGTACTTACTGAACTTAATCTGAGGTATTTCAACTTATATATCTGTTGCAAAGATTATCAAAGTGAAATTTAATGCTATAATTTGTCAGTTAGTGACAAGGTACTTGTGTGCAAATTTACAAGCACAGAAGTACTGACGTTGTTATAATAGACTGAGACTGAAGGCTTCATGAAATTATTATCTAAAAAAAAAATCATATGCCCGAGAATTAAAAAAATAATAATATAACAGGTTTACATATTATGGGTTATTGTAATTTGTTTTTGTTTTTTACATTTCATGTTTTCTTTGGACTATTTTACAAATAAAACTACAGATGGTCAGTCAAATTCATCATCATTCGTTCTTTCAGCATTACAAAAACAAATGAATTTTATTATCTTACGGTAAAGTATTTAGAGATACTCGAGAGTTACTACACCTTTTATTCTATGTTTTGTATCGTACAAATTGGCTCGCAGTGCAAACGGTTTTACGCGTTGTTCTATGTTTATGAGTCATACGTGTAATTTTCTAGATAATTACGTTATGTTTGTTCGCAGTGATTAGTTGGCAAAGTAGCCTGTAACTAAGAGAATTTACAAGCTACATTTCTGAACAACGATTAATTAAAATGGTGTAATAGTTTAAATCATATTTTTATTATTATTATGCAGAGCCTGTGCTGTTTCACTGCATTTCAAAAGCCTCCTTTTCTCCAATTATCTCTGTTTTGAGCTCATCTTATTAGTCTTCTAATGGTCTTACTGCTGAAGCACTGGCCTAATCTCAAGAGAGAGTGATCGCGGACCCAATGCGTGTTGGTGGTACCGTTCGAACTTTTAGTTCTTGAACATGCCGGTTTCCAGTGGCATTGCGCACATACATTTTGTGAAAAAAAATTGATTTATACATTGCCTAAAGTCAAGTAATGGTTGCGGTCTACAGTCTCGATGTCCTGTCTCTGTCGCGGCGCGAACCGCCACCTTTAGAATGTTAATACCAAGCTGTCAGAAAATCAGCAATATAGTCTCGATCTACGCTTCAGTGCATATCTATAATACAAGCCTCAACTACAAGTTTCTGGGAATCGTTTAGGAACAACTGCCAGAAACTCGTTGTAGTTTTAAAAGAACCACTCTGGAACATCCGGCAAATCGTTTTGTTCGTTCAGCTAACGATAACAATGGTATCGGGTAGATCGCTTCGATCCGAGTGAACGCGGTTCATCTGAAATTCTGATGCTGTCCACTCGAGTTGGCGGTCCTTTTAGCTCCTTTGATTCTTTTGACTTGATAGTCGAATGTTTTAAATGCATTGCCCTATAATATAATTAAAAAAACATATTCCTTAATTTCCATTATCTATCTATCCTAATAAATATGAAAGTCTGTGTGCGTGTGTGTGAATGTGAGTTACCAAGTATCTCCGTGACGAATTTACTGATCGTGATGAAATTTGAAAAGTAGAGAAAGGCTTAAATCCTGGAATAACACATAGATTACTTTGTATCCCGAAAAAGTTTAATGTTCCGGTTTGATAGCATAAAAACTGCAAAAACGCAGATGAAACCGCGCGGGTCTGCTCGTTTAGTATATTTTGGGGTAGTATACAATACATACTTAACTTTTAAAAATAACCTTAATATTATAAATGTGAAAGTTTGTGCGTGTGTTGTTAGTTTGTTACTTTTTTACGCTCAAATGTCAAGGGCTTAGATGTAATTTGGTTTATAAATATAGCTTATACCTTGGATTAATACATGGTTCATATTTTGTTCCGGAAAAACTGTATATTCCTGTGGGATAACAAAAAACTGTTTAACCGCGGGTGACACCGCGGGGATCAGTTAGTAGCAGATAAAAATGTTGCAGTGTTATGGTATAAGATGGTTTTAGGAAGGGTGTGTGTAAGAAAGTTTAAATATTATTTTTGTATTATCTCAACCAGATGGAAAGCTTTGCACGTTCTATCATAGACATAGCATCAACATCATCATCATCATCCTTATCATAGACCTATTATTATCAGTCTGCTGGACGTGGGTTTCTCCCGGCAAGACATACTCACTTTTTTGCCAGCTATTGTGCAGTACAAATCATAGCTTCATTTAGCTGAATGACAGCATATTATTATACCATTTCTAATAAGAATTGAAATTTATGTTCAGAAAAAAATAGGCAATTTTTTTTAGATCGTTGAACATTAAACAAATAAACTACTGATTTCTTTTAGGTACTGTCGTAGGTTTTAAAGCGTACATACCGATAAAATTAATATAATACAATATTATAAAGCTACATCATGCCTGAAAAATTCAAGTGACGTGCTTCCTGTTTGATAAAAGAAAAGCGTATTCAATCTCCTATTCAACATAATGAAAAGCCCGGACCTGGAAAATTCAAATAAAATACACACTTGAATCAGCAAAGACCATACAAATTGGTTTAAAGGTTGGACCTTTCAAAATAGAGAACAGTGTGAACAATCCATGAAGAAAACGGCGTGTATTACTTTACTGGGAAGTTCAAAGTGATCTTTTGATGTGACGGAGATAAAATTTCATATGCAAAATAAAATTAGAGTGAACATGAACGCTTTGCGTACCGTGTCGTGGGTAATAAGCGTGCAAAAAGACGGCTTGAAGGGGGCTACTAGGGATGAACGAACTCAAATGTTCTGCCGACATTTCAACATGAATTTTGAAAGGGTTTGTGATCAGTGACGTGTGAAAACGTGTACTGTAAGCAGGTACATTTATAGAGTACTAGTAAATAATTATGATCATGTTTATAAATAAACAATTGCTTCCCATGAAAAATTAAAATAAATGATATTGACTTTTATAACAGACAGGAATTTTTAGAAAATACAACTTTAAACGACTTCACCAATTTATTAATTTTTACAGAGCGGTCTTGTACAGATTACAATTTGCCATCGAAAGAGGGCGAGAACCTAGGCGTAGGCTTTTTATATTAGGCTACCCCCTCCACTGGCATGGCTGGCTGGGGGCTGGCTGGCTCTGGCGTGTGGAGGAGGTGACGTGGCTGGCTGGCATTGGCTGATCCGGCAGGCGGGTTGCCATCTGCTTTGGCGTGGCGTGACACTCGGCTATCCTGGAACAACAATTGCTCCCGCAATGGGAGAAGCATGATTAGCTCTCTAGCAGGTCAATAAGGTCTTCTCTTTCTAGCTGTTCATCTGAGCTGCTGGCACTGTCAGATATAGGAACCGTACTTCTATATGGCCTCAAGGAATCAGCTGCTACTAAGCCAGTGAATGCTTTATAACCTCTTAAACCTTTAATGCTACGGATCCTATATCTGTCATTGCCCACAACTTTAGTGATCACATAAGGGCCTGAGTAAAGGTCATCAAGTTTAGTATTAACTTTAGCTGCACTACTGGTAGGGGCCTGCCTCCATAACACTAAATCCCCTTTACTGTACACCTTACATGGCTTGCGTTTTTTGTCAAAATCGTTTTTCATTCTATCACCTGCTTTCTTTAATTTAACACTAGCTTTCTCGCGCCTAACATTCACTGGTTCATTGACACTGTCATGAGTAGCAACATCACATCGTGGCCTAGAGGTCCTAGCAAACATCAAATCAAAGGGCTTATATGAAGTGCTTACATTAGGAGTGTTGTTAATTCCCCAAAGAACATCAGGTAAGCAATTGGCCCAGTTATTTGCAGCTTCGCTTGGATCAGTGGCTCGTAACGCATTCAGTATCGTTCGGTTTGTGCGTTCTACCTGACCGTTGGCTCGAGGGCATGCAATAGCTGTTAAGATATGTCTGAACTGCTTATCACAAGAAAATCTTTTAAAATATCTACTAGTAAAAGCCTTTCCGTGGTCACTCACTAATTTTTGAGGGTAGCCAAACAAACTGAATATCTTTTTAAGAGCTCTAATAGTTTCTACAGAGTTGACTGTTCTAGTAGGTTCAGCTATAACAAATTTTGTAAAAGCATCAGTAAGGACTAACATGTACTGATGGCCTTTTTTTGTTTTGCAAAATGGTCCTAAGTGGTCTACGTGAACCATGTACATTGGCTCAGTAGGCTTGGGGATTGGAAAAAGAAATCCTTCTTTCTTTCCATGGTCACCCTTACCATAAGCACAATGTAAGCATGCAGTGATATATTTACGAATAAATCGAGACATTTTGGGAAACCAGTAGCTTGCTTTAATCAAGCCCATACTTTTCTGTAAACCTACATGCCCTACCTCATCATGATGCATTTGACATATTTTCCATCGTGCAGATGCAGGAACAGCAAGGCGGTTTCCACACAATGTTTTGCGGTACAGTCTGTCATTTAAAAATGTGTAATTATTGGTGACCTCAGTGGCAGCCGAGCCTTCCCTAAGTTGATCTATAATTTGCTTTAATTTATCATCCTGGCACTGGACAGTATAGAACCAGTCCGTTACTTCAAGACGATTTATATTCATTGTGTCTATCGGGTTCCTACTCAGCGCGTCTACGTGTTTCATTCGATCCCCAGGTCGGTACTCTATACTCATGTCAAAGTCTTGTATTGAAAGCCACCATCTGGCGATTCGCGGGATCATGTCGCGCTTTGTTAGTGTCGCTCGTACGGCCGTGCAGTCAGACACGACTTTGACATGTTTTCCTACGATATACACTCTAAATCGTCGTAATGATTCGACAACCGCGAGTGTTTCAAGCTCGTAGCTGTGATACATACTTTCTTCTCTACTAGTGACTCTACTAAAATACATAACAGGGCGCAACGTACCATCCGTTTGTTTTTGCAGCAAGATGCCTGCAACTTCTAATTTGCATGCATCTGTATGAATCTCTGTTGGCAAAACAGGGTCGTAGAGGGCGAGAATCGGTTTTGTACACAAACACTTTTTTAATTTATCAAAACTGTAAAGCTGTTCACTTCCCCAAGTCCAAACTGCGTTTTTCTTGGTTAGATCAGATAATGGGCGGGCAATAACTGCGAAATTCATGATAAATTTACGAAAATAACTGCAAAGTCCGAGAAACTGACGTATTTCATGTACATTACTAGGGATGGGAAATTGCGACACTGCTGCTATCTTCGACTCACCCGGTTGAATACCGTTTGATGAAATTTCGTGGCCCAAATAGGTTATTTTATCTTGCAAAAATGAACATTTTTTTATATTAAGCTTTATGTTTTCAGATCTGAATTTTCGTAATACCGTTTCGAGAATATTTAAGCCCGATTTTATATCGATTGAAGGTAGCAACAAATCATCCAAAAAAGCCAACACTTCGCCTTCGTTCAGAAATCGGTTATTGTTTTTCAAGTTGCTGACAATAGGATCATTATTGCCGTTTTCTGAACGATGGCTTTGTGACGGAGTAGATTGTAGTGAATTTACTATTTTGTTCATTAACCGCATGAAAACAGATGGAGCATTGGCCAACCCGAATGGAACGCGAGTATATTCCCAATGACCGTGCTGAGTAATAAACCCTGTTTTGTGCGTGTCTTCAGGACATAACTTAACCTGGTGATATCCCTGTGCCAAATCAAGTGTCGTGAAAATTTTCTTTCCTGCTAGCTTCGAAACCTGGTCATCGATGTTGGGAAGTGGATAACGATCCCGAATAGTGATAGAATTGAGGGCACGGTAATCTACGCAGAGCCTATGATCACCATTTTTTTTCTTTACAAGAATAACCGGAGAAGCATATGAAGATTCCGATTCTCGAATGATACCAGCTTGTAACAACTCAGAGACTTTAGAATTGACTACCTCCTGCTCACTATGCGACATGCGGTAAGGTTGTCGATAAACGGGTTGATCGCTTGTTAATTTTATTCGCATTTGTATTAAATCTGTACATCCTAGCTCTTGCGTATTACTTGCAAAGCAATCATTGTATTGTAGCAATAAATTTAATAAACTGTTACTATCGTTTTTATTTAATTTTCCTGATCTAATATTATTTAGCTCTACCCCTCCAATGGTGCTAATATTAGTTAAGCTAGTATGCAAATCAGATGAAACAGGCTGGCTAATAGAGACATAGACACTGTCTTTGGCTAATGTAGGCAAAGTATAGCATAGTTGTGTACCAACCTGAACATCCACTGGCGGTGGAGAGGCGGTGCAGCTGTCCGCTCTGGTCAGCACATCACCTTGGGCCCAGGTGATGCTTTCGGCGCCAGTGTTGACAACCTTGACGTATCCGATGGTGCCACGAAGCAGGGTGGCAGGAATGGAGTAGGAGATACCCCGCAGCTCAAAATGTTGAGGAGCCGTGACGACATCGTTGGTATCGTCATTTCCCAGCACGTTCACCCTGACAATTGAACAACCAGGCAGTAGGCATTCTTTGGAAGCTGTGACTACTTTAAATCGAGTAGGGGTCTCGACCACATCAATTAGTCTTGTAAAGTCTGTATTTTGTTTGAGGGTAGCAGTTCCGTTACAGACAATCAAGGACATACCATCGCTGTTAATTATTGGCTGTCCAATTAACAAGTTAATGCCCCCCATATCTACATCTGCTAAGTGAGCTTTGCAGTGAATAGATATACCATCGATTTCTAATTGAAATGAGACTTCCCCCGCACTGGAGAGGTGGTCTCCAGAAAAACCCTTGAGAACGGTTTCAGTAGGAGTGACATCCAAATTTAATAGCTTTGAAACGTGGCTTGATAAGACATTGACTTGGCTACCTGTATCGATATAAGTTTTGACGTATGTGCCATTGACTTTACCCACCTTTTCATAAACGTTGCTGTAGTTTTGCAGTAGTTTAATGTCCATAACGGAGTTCTCGGTTCGCGCCGACGGCTTCGTAGAACTGGCTTGGCTACCCGCAGTAGTGCAGCGCGGAGCAATGTGGCCCTGCTTGCCGCATTTGAAGCACGTGCGCGTATCCGGAAGTGGGCAACTGCGCAGTAGGTGTCCTGTTTTTTTGCAGCGCGGGCAGGGGTCGACCTCTGGATCAAGGATTGTTTTTTTCCTGTCGTTGCTTTGTCTAACATTTCCCATGCTGGTATCTTTGCTTGGCGGTCGTGAGCCAACGGATGGTGGCTGATAGTCATCTAACGCACACAGAAAACCTTCATACAGTTCTTCGGGTCGCTCGCATTGGAATGCCCTAGCATTGGCTTGAAGTGAAGTCGGTAGGCCACGAATAATGCAGGAAACAGTCGCGCTGTCCGTCAACTTGCACCGGAAGCACATGGCTATTTTTTCTTGGTAATATTTTGTCATGGATTCTGTGGGTAGTTTTTTTCTGTTCATCATTTCGTCGAGCATGTTTCCGTAGTCGCGATGCCGCGGAAAAGCACGTGTTAACATTTCCTTCCAATCTGTCCATGAATAATCATATTCGTCTAATCGGTTATACCATTTCCGCGCTTGTCCTCTTAGTTTATCTTGTAGATGGAATGCCTTCGTAGTCTCGCTCCAACCATTGATCTCACCGATTTGATCGATTTTCTTTAGCCATGCGGTCACTGTAGTACAGTCTTCGCTGTCCGGGTCAAACTCCGAAATGAGAGATGCTGCACGATGTCCCTTAGGCTGCGTGGCGGTGACTGGGTCTTCATTAAGTTCTCGAATGGCTTTCTGCACCTCATTTTCCAGTAACTTCCGTAAGATTTTTCTGGCTGGTGGTGTGACGTCATCTTCGTCCTCTCTGGTTGAGTCTTCATTCGAAGTATACCATCCGGGCGGGCGGACTAGATTTCCGGACGTGGCGGCAGCGTGGTGACGCTTCATTTTCTATATCCCACTTATGAGTATAACAGACAGGAATTTTTAGAAAATACAACTTTAAACGACTTCACCAATTTATTAATTTTTACAGAGCGGTCTTGTACAGATTACAATTTGCCATCGAAAGAGGGCGAGAACCTAGGCGTAGGCTTTTTATATTAGGCTACCCCCTCCACTGGCATGGCTGGCTGGGGGCTGGCTGGCTCTGGCGTGTGGAGGAGGTGACGTGGCTGGCTGGCATTGGCTGATCCGGCAGGCGGGTTGCCATCTGCTTTGGCGTGGCGTGACACTTTAAACCTCTCTAGATAGCTCCAGACATTGACAGTCACCCACATAAGTAAAAGAAAAAAGACTCCATAGTGTTAATTATTTCAAAGATATCTGGGATTCAAATATCTTTAAATAGGCACCAGCATGGTTTCAAGTTAAGTTATTGCAGGTAGGTAATCAAACTTGTTTCATTATTGTAGTTTCATGTGTCAAAATAATTTATACCGTGACGTGAACGACAGTCGATAACAACTAACATCAAAGTGAAAGTTACAAGTTACAACAGTAGCTGAGTTTGACATAAAGGTATCTATCCCTCACCGTGTATGAATATGATGAAGCTATGTTATGAGTTATGACACAAAAACCTTCTACTTGATAATGTTTTGCAGACTGTAGTAGTTTGTATAAATAGTATTTTCCGTAAAATAAATACATACATAAAAATAAACTACACTAATAATGTTCTTATAGCTTTTTTAGTGTCAAGCACTAATATCTTAAATAAGAACGTTAACTTAGACTTTACCAATTTAATAATGTCATTTTAGCATATTTCATAGTAATACTAAAAATATTTTCTAATTGCCAGATATATTTTGTTTTTCTGTCATTTCTATCTAGTTTTAATATAGCTCTATGATATGTACACTTTATCATTATGTAAAATTATAGCTTTCCTTAATTGTAAGAGTTCGTATAATTACATCATCCATTGCAACCCTCTCAAAATATCGAAACATCATAAAGTAAATCCAATATAAATCACACAAAACTGTTTATAACTCATAATTCAGCAACGTGCCATGTCAAATTCATGAATTTCAACGTAAACAACTATAGGATAAGGCGACGCAGGGCAGGTTCGATGAAGCCAACGGCTCATGCATACAAATTCGTTTGTTAAAATTTAAAATAGCTTTCTCTGAGCGCAGATAATTTTGGCTTGTATCGTTGCCTTTGTTCAAATGGTACCAGTTTCAGTAACATGCATCTGTGTATCACGTCATATAAGTTTTAACTGCAATTATTTAAAACAACGCAGAATAAAAATATTCTACTTATTGTACTAGCAATCAAAGTTAAGTGATTATTTCTACAACATAATCACTGTTACAGTGGTGTCCAGATACACCATCAACACAAAATGAAAATATAGTGTGGCTGCGGTAGTCACTGCGCCTACCGACAGCCAACTGGAATGTAGACTGAATGGGGTGGTACATCGGCTCGAGTGGTGGTTTAAATCTAACGGCCTCGCTCTGAACATTGATAAAACTTGCGTAATGACCTTCACTTTAAACGGAAGAAATCCCCAGTCGTGTAAAGTCACCACTAGCTGCGGCACTACGCTGAAACAGGCCCAAACGGCTAAATTACTGGGCTTTCAGATAGATAGTTCGCTCGTCTGGGACACACACATAGATAACCTATGTTCAAAGCTCGGAGGAGCGTGCTTTGCATTACGAAGGTTGGCAGGCACTGCATCTCGCGACGTAGTGCGCACCTGTTATTTCGCCACCGTCCACAGCGCCATCACTTATGGTGCGGAGCTGTGGGCGTGCGCCGCCGACACCCAGCGCGCGTTCGTAATGCAAAAGCGCGCTGTCCGCGCCATTGCGGGCGTCCCTAACGATTTCTCATGCAGGGACTTGTTTAGGGAGTTAAAAATTCTACCGCTGCCGTGCGAGTTTGTTTATCGGGTGGCACTATTCACGTATACAAACTTGGACCTGTTTCAGCGTAGAGGTGTAAACGGGAATCGCGCACTCCGCAGTAACAAGTACTACTACCGTCTTGTTACACCTCAGCACCGGTTAGCAAAATCAGGGAGATCCGTGTATATAATGGGCCCCTCAGTGTACAATAGATTACCAGAAAGGATTAGGGATGCAGCCTCCGCACCCGTATTTAAAAGATGCTTAAAGAATTGGTTACTGGAGGGAGGGTTCTACAGCGTAGATGAGTTTATGGCACTGCCCGAGCTGTAGAGGCTCCCCATGACCAATATCTTGATCGGCATCATAATGTTAAACTATATAATATTGTTAAAATAATTAAGTGAGAAAACTTAAATAATTAATTGTATTTTTTTGATACCTACTTTTCTATGTAGGTAATTATCATAAATGACATGTAACTATGGTGTTACCAATAAAGTATTGTATTGTATTGTATTGTATTGTAGTCCATCCGAGCGTTTAGTCTATTACATAACCTTGCTGTAGCTGTTTGTACTTTATCTGGTCACATTAAAACGTATTTTACTTTGATTGTGAGCAACAAAGGTGGTTAGGTAACCTTCCGTATCTGAAATTCAGATGGAGTTTTTCGGCGTTTTGGACGCACGCCAATATTCCGTGGTCAAGTTTGTTTTCAGTTAGGTAATTTGTGAATTGTGATTGTTTGTATGTTGGATGAATGTCAAAAATAAGATTGTGAATCCAATACTTGATTTTGAACGGAAAAATACCTATTATTTTTACTTGCAGTGGCAAATAGGGATTGAAAATTTATTTCAATCCACTGTTAGTAAATCTGATAAAATTCATAAACAGCTTTTTATAAAACTTTAAATTTTATGTGGTGTAAAAAAGCTCATTGCTTCGAGACAACATATTATAAAACTTCACACATCAAAATATATAAATAGTTCTCATTCTTACTACAGCTACAGAATACATACCTACCTATCGATACATCATTCTTTGTCTACTGCTTGTGACGGGACCGTCAATCAATCACTAGTACCTAATTGTATCGATGATGTTAGTTCATCGATAATAATACTCCTTCGGTTTTCGTCTCTACCTTGGAATTTGATTTTTCCATCGTGATTATTTCCTTTATAGCAGAATCTTTTGATCGTTACAAAAAATGCTTTGAAACTTGCTTTTTGATGGAGCTTTAACCTTTAAAATACCTGGATTTCATATACTTTTATTTTGTTATTCGTTCTATTATCTTTTGTATAGTTAAGTTTATTTTACTCGGTCATCTTTGACAATTTAGTTTAGGTCTTCATTTGAATCGCTCTAAGAGGAACTCTTAGAGCGATTCAGACCTGTTCTTTGTATTGGTTAGATTTTAAATTTTAGAAGTACGCATGGCATAGCTGGCTAAGCCCAGCCGCACATGCCAACACTCGCATTGGTTGTACCGAGGCACTTGCGAGTGGCACCGGTAAAACATAATGGCATTGTATATAAGTAGACGCAGACGCACGTGAGCGTGGACGTGAATTGCATACAATGTCATATCAGCGCAGTAAAGTGAACACGTTGTAATATGCGCATGGAGCGCGCGTCTACACTAACGGCCTTGCGTCAACGTGAAAATAAATAAGAATAAGATATGATGTGTGGCGGGCGTTTCGTTCTTAACAGATCGACTAAAGTCTAACAACGTTCTGCGAGGCTATATTGTCATCTGAACGTTCCTATGCATTGAAAGGCATGTTATAATACGAGTAAGTTTTAGCTATAACAGTTGTTAGACCATGGCGGAACACGGGAGGCCTTCCGGCGGCCTATAAACTACGTAACCAAAGTTTGCCGCTGACGCTTATGTACCTACCTAGAAACTGCCTTAAGACTTATTGCTGGAGTTGAACTTTTCATTGTATTTAGTCTATAACTCTAGAAAGTTAGATTGTGATTTATTGGAGCGAACCCTTCAGTTTTGTTTGTAACTTTATTAACCGAGGGTGGAAAATAAGATTACATGAGTTTAAATCTTATTATTTTTTACAATCTTAGCTTCGGAAGTTAGGAACGCTAAATTAGTCTTAAAAGTTTTAAAATCATCATCATCATGACAGCTTTCTTATCAAAGAATCATCTTCCAAACAATATTTTGCCATCTCCTACGATTTTTATTGGCGCGGAACGCATCGTGAAAGTTTAGGTATTAGAATAGAGCTGATTTGACCGAACCATCTATTGGGTTGCGTCTTCTAGGTCGTTTACCATCCATCTTCCCGGTAACCATCAGTTACTTGAGGTTATCACCGTCTTTTCTGGCTGCTGTAGGTACGCGTGATTTTTTGAAATCAGAACTCTAAATCGCGTAATAAAATGCGGTAAAAATATTGCGCCTCTAAAATCTAACCGAGTTTTCACGTACAAAGAAAAGGCACTGCGTTTCGGCCCATTCCCGAAAATTCCCCCGAAAAATACCAGCCAGGAGCGAAAGAGTAAGTAAGTTATTTATAAAATTTTATCTTCATTACCATCGCCCCCGAAAAGTGGGGAAAGCAGTACAAAAATGTGAAAAAATCGCCAAAGGTTGGAAGTTCGTAGCGAAAAAGAATAACTGGAATTAAGCTTAGTCGAGTTTTTAACTAGACTGTTACTGGGATAATTGGTAAATAAGTTTGTAGATTATCAAAGTATTTAAAAACAACGTCTGTTAAATTGTTATGTTGTTTATTTACTGCGTAAATATTTTCCTAATATAGTAAGCTTACTTATGTTGTATTAGTCCCAATTAACATAATTAATGTATACGTAGATATTTGTTAATGCACTGGAAGTGCTGAAGTAAGTAAGTAAATTACTGTGAGTCAGTAGCCAGCTCTAGTGACGGAGTTAATAGATCGCTTGAAGGTCTCCGTTATGACCTAAAAACTGTGTTGTAAGGACTAAAAACGAAAAGCTACGCAAGTAAATATGATTAGCAAGCAGTCCTATCTAATTTCAAATAAGTAGTGAGAAACAAGGCTTTTAAATCAATGGATCTTGTTTCTGCAATCTCTCTCGATTTTACAATCGTGTATTTTTATTCAAAGGTGTACTTTATATATTTTAAGTACTTACTTAATCTTGACATTGACAAAGCCCCTATACAGCTGTAAAAACATTATTATGTACCTACTTACTAAGTGTTCTATAAAGTTCTATAAAGTCCCTATAGTTGAAATAAAATGAATGAGTGAATGAGATTGAATAATCAAATATTATTTAAGTTTTGTGACATGCCCGTCAAAATCATGACATTGTTTAATTTTTTGCTTACTATCCCTGATCGACTCATCTTTACCATAGACAACACTAACCCTTTCTTAGATATATACTCTCCTGACTTCCTTCTTGCGACTGGGATCATACTTCTAAGAGCATCCCTTTTGTATTTCAACAAAAAGCAGGTTTCAACGCCCCTTTTTTTTAAAGGCAAGTGCTGGTTTTACCAACGCCGCTGATAAATCGATTTAAATAAAAAAGTGGCACCCGACATAACAATATTTATTTATATATTTTTTCAATTTAAGCTCAGCACACATAATTGATCTAAAAATCTGCATTCTTCCTTCAAGCATTTGAAAACAAAAAGTATCTGCATGTCTTCAAAATAACCTCTTTGCCACACAGCACACTTAATTAATCTTAAAATAATCTTATTTATGCCTTCCAAAAAATATTACTTTTTTCAAAATATTCGGAAAATGTGAACAATTACCAAGCAGCGTAGACTGCGCGGACATCACAGCGCTGTTTTACAGTGTTACAGCTAAATTCAATCTATTTTCAACTTTAGCTCAAGGGTAAGTTCAAATTGTTTAAACACTGAACCTACAAACACTGAACGTTTGACGACATCGATAAAACCACAGGTTGAAATTGACGCAAACTTTGACGCTATTTATTCTAATGACAAATATCGGATGATTTCCTAGCATAAAACCACAGCTTTCTATGTAAATGCGACCTTATAGTGACGGATGTTAAATCCAATTCGGCTTGGGTCCATTCACTCCAGAGATCCCAGTGAAGCTTGGATAATTCCCAACGCTCTTTAAAAACACCCACCAAATGGAGCGAGCTCTAACAAAAATGAGGAGAAATGATAAAACTCGTACGAAAATGGGAAGAAAGGAAAAATTCTATTATGTTGTTTTTGGTGAATAATTAACGAGTTTGGTACATCAGCTTGCAAAATGAGATAAAGGTTGAATAATGATGTAATCCTATGAGTGTTTGAAGTCTGGAAAATATTAAAACTAAGGTTATCATTGCTATTCCGCAGCTTTTACTTACCTCAGGCCTCAAAATAATAATAGGTTTAGCCTTAACTTAGCTTACTCAAATAATTTCTCAAATGACGGAAAAAAAGCACTCATCTTTCGATTGTAAATTTAAACAATAGAATTAAGCTTGCACTAACTTGAATTAGCTTTGCACAAAATATAAAAGATAATTGATTCTTCTCTACATAGTTGACCGAGCAAGCAAAGCAAGCGTAGCGTCTCAGCTTTGACATAGGCTAAAATTGCTTTTGTCCGTCAGTCAGTCGGTCAGTTTGTCCGGCTGTTCTCACCTACAGGTCGCATTTTTCAAGCGATCTGGTTGAAACTTAGAGGTTCTATGACTTTATAGAATTTGTTTGTTTTTGGGGGCGTACCTACTTTCTCTAAAAAGAGGCAAAAAGCTACTAGATTATCTCCACCTTAATATAATATATTTGATTTCGAAGGCTTTTGTTTTATTTGAAAGATAGTAACTTTGAGTTACTCTTATAAAATTTTAGTGAAGATCTGACGAGGTTCTTCAGTGTGATGAGAAGAATAACTCTTCGAAATGCAGTAAATTGCTCACTATGAAAGTTTGTACTTGCGAGGTCTTCTGTACGGAGAACTGCTAGTATTAAATACTATGTCAATTAATCACTCGCCTTTACATCTATTACAGATGATTTACGTAGCCATCAGGTTATGCAGAGAAGAATCAATTATCTTCTTCTTCTTATATATAAAAAAGAATTGCTGTGCGTTAGGCTCGCTAAAACTCAAGAACGGCTGGACCGATGCGATGCCGGGTTCGCACGGGTGCGGGTTCATTGCACCCGCGCGAAGCTGGGACAGACTGCTAGTATATTAAAAGGGATTAAAGAGAGAGAAAGAGAAAAAGGCTTATACGTTTTAGCACCCGTGCGAAGCTAGATTGTGTCTAATCTGAATCTTCATATAGGATGACATTTTATCTTATTTCTAGAGATTTAAAAAATATATGCTGAGTCTGTTTGTGAATACGATCAGATGCATTAACAACTCGGGCTCTTATATATAGTTCTGTGTTTGAGTTAACTTTTGATCAAAAATGATCTTCAAATATTATATATTTCCCGCTAGCAAAAAGGACGAATAAAAACCTAAAACATAAATAGCACCGTTTTGTTACAGTATCTTGTTTTTAAATATTTTTCAAGCACAGCGCTGAAACTCATCACATAATAACATATCGTGCTCGCAACATAACGTTGAAAAGGCAATCTCACCCATAAACGAAATTCAGGAAAATTCAGGAATCGTTTAAAAATACCTCACGCGAACATTCAGTGATATATTGAGGGGGTGGGGCCACCCGGTTATTTTATAATCTTTGCTTCGCAGTCCTATCCCTTTTTGCCATAGTATACAGATATATTTATTTTATTTTATTTTATTTTATTACAGAATCTACAGCATTTTGAAAAATCTAATTTATTAATCCTAGAGCCAATAACAAATTTATATCTATTTTAATATTATAAAAAGGAAAGATTTATATGTATGTATTTTTGTTTGTTACGAATAAACTCAAAAACAACTGATCTGATTTTAAAAATTCTTTCACATTTAGAATGCTACATTATCCCTGAGTAACATAGGCTATATTTATTACTGGTGACCGTCCGAGCTGGGACGGACTGCTAGTTATTTATAAAAAAAAAATTGCCGATAATCAGTAATAGTTAACACAACTTATATAACTAAACTAAATAACACTCTAGTGAGAGGTTATTAAGTTTAGTTTTTAGGAGAGTGTACGTGCGAGTGTGAGTTGGCGTGTAATGGCGAGGGTGTGTATTGTGCTCAGTTAACTGCAGTTAAAAGCAGTTACTAGTAGAATGGTGTTATCAAAACCTCATGACGAGACGACCGGTTGAGACGTGGGTTTGGTTCCCACTGTGGCATAAATGTTACATTGTAAAAAGTTACATTGTAACAATGGTCCTCTCGTCATGAGGTTTTGTATTTCTAGCAAACCAAATATTTTAAAAGAACAGGAAGTCCTGTGAACTTACACGCACTTGGACAAATACTAGTATTTTCGTGTGGAACGAATAAATACTTTATAGTAGCGAGGGGTGTAAGGGGCTCCAAATAACATCTTTCGGAGCCCAAGCCAACCTCACCGGCTCGAGGTACACCCTGCCGAACAACAGACGAGGCTCTGGCGCCCCACCCACCAACCCGCACTGGACCAGCGTGGTGGGTTATGGTCCAATCCCCCCCCTTTCCTTCCATGATAAGCAACAATAACAAACGGCCCCGAGTGCCCGGCAGCTCCAGCGATGACTCTGCCAATGATGGTAGGCGGCGAAATCCTGGACTTTGGGGTGCGAAGAATCTCCGGGTGAGGTCGATTCCCCATCAAACGACTCAAGCTTTACGAAAAACGGACTCCGAAACCTTAAATATATTAACATATAATGTAAGAACTTTACAATCAGATGATCGCCTTTTAGAGCTGGAGAATGCTCTTACCGACATAAACTGGGACATAGTTGGCCTATGCGAAGTGCGCAGAGAAGGTGAAAGTACACACGAAAGAGATGAATGCATATTTTACTACAATGGAATTGCAGGAGGACAGAGTGGTGTTGGTTTTATCGTTGCTAAAAAGTGGGAACATAATATCATAGAGTTTGTTTCCTACTCTGATAGAATAGCAATTCTTAAGTTTAGAGTTACAGAATCCAAAATATTAACCTTGATTCAAATTTATGCTCCGACATCACAATGTTCAGATGCGGAAATTGAAAAGTTCTACGATTTGCTAAACAAAGCATGTGATGAACAACGTGGATCCTGGAATGTTATACTTGGCGATTTTAACGCTAAAGTCGGAGAAACGCAATCAACGGATAATCCTGAAATATTAGGACCACATGGCTTGGGCGTACGCAACGAAAGAGGAACCAGGCTTTTACAATTCGCATTTGGTCAGCAATTGTATATATCGAATAGTTTATTTATGAAAAAACTGCAAAGAAGATGGACGTGGGCATCCCCGGGAGAAAAATATAAAAACGAAATAGATTATTTTTTAGTCTCAGACCGCAACACAGTTAAAAACATCCAAGTCATTAATAAAATAAAGTTTAGTTCAGATCATAGACCTGTACGAGCAACATTCAAATTTAACGTTAAATTGTACCGAAAAAAGCTTTTCACAAACAAAATTAAAAAATTAAATAAGGAGACGCTACTCAACAATGAAAAAGAATTTAATCTAGAATTAAAAAACAAGTTTAGCTTATTAAAAATTGATGATAATATACAACAGCAGTTTGATAACATTGAAAGTTGTATTAGGTTTGCTAGTAGAAAAATAAAACCAACAAATAAAAAACATCAGAAATTATCCATAAATACAATAAACTTAATCGAAGAAAGACTTTTGCTACGTAATAACAAAATGGATAGGGCCTATAGAGAAAAAGATAAAGAAGTTAAACGGAGCATACGAAGAGACATAAGAAATTACAATGATAAATTAATTCAAATAGCACTGGATCAAAATCGTACCCTAAAAATTGCCAAATTAGGAATATCGAGAAACAAAGCTTGGATAACTAGCCTCGTCGATGACAAAGGTGAAAACCAGCGCGATAGAGAAAAAGTACTTAATATTTGCACTAAATTTTACCAGTCGCTATACTCACATCCCCAAAAACATCAACATCAGCAAGATTCACACGAAGAATATATCTGTTCAGACTCCGTTTCACCGATTACCGGTCTCGAAGTACACAAAGCTATTAGCAAAATGAAGTATAGTAGAGTGCCTGGAGAAGACGGAATCAGTACAGAAACTCTCAAAGTAGGAGAACACACATTATTACCCCATATCACAAACCTCTTTAACAGCATTCTGAGATCCGGTACCTTCCCGAAACAGTTTTGCCACGCAAACATTATTTTACTGCACAAAAAAGGCGACAAAAATAACATAGATAACTACAGGCCAATCAGTCTTGTTTCCCATCTATATAAGGCTTTTATCAAGGTGATAGAGGACAGAATATCTGATGATCTAGACCAAGAACAACCTCCCGAACAGGCAGGCTTTCGTCGTGGACTGTCAACTACGGATCATCTTCACGCCATTAACCAGATCATCGAAAAACATCAAGAATACCACATACCACTGTACCTGGGTTTTGTTGACTATACAAAGGCATTCGATAGCATTTATCACTCATCAATATTCAAATCTCTACAAAGTCAAAACATAAATAATACCTACATCAATCTACTTCGAAATATATATAAGGAAAGCACTGCAGCTATAAAACTCCAAACACAGGGTCCCTCTTTTTCAATAGAGAAAGGGGTGAAGCAAGGAGATCCGCTTTCTCCCAAACTTTTTACTAGTACCTTAGAACAAATATTCCGAAAGCTGGCCCCCACCTGGGAAGGAAGAGGCGTTAGCGTCGGCGGCGTGAAAATAACAAATCTTCGCTTCGCCGACGATATTGTGCTCTTTTCTCACACAGCTTCCGATCTGCAAGACATGCTCGAACAGCTGAGCGCCGCAAGCCTTGAGGTTGGACTGATGATGAATATGTCAAAGACCAAAGTCATGACCAATAGCACCCAACATAGGTTAACAGTAAATGGTGAAGTAATGCAGTACGTCCTAGAGTACATTTACTTGGGCCAAATAGTCTCTTTCCAGTGCAGACAAGACAAAGAGATCACACGTCGTACGGAAAACGCCTGGAAAAGCTATTGGGCAATGAAAGGGCTTCTGAAAGGTAACCTTCCCATGAGACTAAAACGCAAACTCATGGATATGTGCATACTTCCCGTATTAACCTATGGGGCGCAGACTTGGTCTTTGACAAATATTCAGAAGTCTAAACTCAGGGTTTGTCAGAGATCGATGGAACGCAGCATTTTGGGTGTAAAGCTAACAGACCATATCCGAAACACTTGGCTGCGCTCCAAAACTCAGATCGCAGATGTTGCTGTAAAAGCGGCCAAGCTCAAGTGGGATTGGGCTGGCCATGTCTCTCGCATGCCGGAGGAGCTGTGGGCAAAGATTACCACAGAGTGGAGCCCTGACACAGCGAGCCGGCGTCGTGGCAGACCACGTAGAAGGTGGCGCGATGAGATCGACACATATGACAAAGCCTGGCGAACAACTGCCCAGGATCGCAAATCCTGGAGGAATGGGAGGGAGGCCTTTGCCCAACACTGGGATCCAGTAGGCTAACAGTAACAGTAGTAGCGAGGGCCGAAAACTCAAAACGAATATCGAATAAATCTCTCTTGCCACAAGTCTAATCAAGACTGGTGACACACCCGTTGCCAGGACAATATTTACAACCAAATCAAAGCTGCTGTGAAAATAATTCACCTGCTACATAACTTTACAATGTGAAAGATTCCCGAAGGAAGAAATTATTTGATGTCAGAAGTGGCAATATGAGAATATTTTGTTATTATGTTACATCCTTATATTTCACTTCGCTGGGTCCCTACTGATAGTTACAAAAGTCGTGTTCTTAAAAATTGATTATATTTTGAGTGACAATAAAATTCTATTTTATGCATTGAAATGTTGAAAAGTTACTTTAATATTAAATAGCGAAAGTTTGTATGTTTCTTCACGCTCAAAGGTTTTTGATGAAACTCGACCTAAAGATATATTGCGTATGCCTTCAGTTTATAGAGAGTATTTATTATTTTCTCTTAAGAAATTTATATTTCACTTATAAGAGACTTAAATTAACTTAGGTTCTAAATTCTATATGTGTAAAAAAACGGAATTGTTCCGAGAAATAAATAACTGTTTGACCCGAATACTAGCGTAGGATCAAGTATTGTATATTGACTGTTAGATGTTAAAAGTTTTATAAGTTAAAAAACAACTTTAGCTATTTACACTAGTGTAATAATAACAAAATATTGGTGGACATTCAATTTTCTCACAGTGCCATCTAGCTCATTGTATTTAATGAAAAATACATCACAATTCTTCTTTCGTTTAATTTGCATAAACGATAAGCCAAGTGTCCAGACAAGACTAAAATAACTGGAATTCAATTCATTACGTTGAGCTTTTTACAGGCGTTGGACAAAACGTTGTTACTAAGAGTTAGCAGGCAATTTGTGAAGCATGAAGCATGGCTGGGGTAAGTTAGTTAGTGTGTCTGGTCTTTTAGATTTGCATGTCTCCGTTTTAAATTAAGCTTTTTTTATATTTATAAAGGTTAACATTCAGCATTGCCATTCAACGTGCCAATGCAGCCAGCATGTTGGGAACGCTTCCGTCTGGTAGTGATTTAGATCAGTTGAGCTGTCTATAGATCGTTTGTACCGGTCTTTAGATGGGTCAATTGTTTCATTTTCATTTTTTATACGTAGATATTTTAATTTTAACTTATTTGCAAAAGAAACAATAACGTGAATCATACTTAAAATTCAGAAATAACCATGCCGTTGTTTTTCCAGATTATTTTTATTTAAGCCACGGGCGCGTTAAATAATATCATAAATTCACCTAGCTTGTAAAATGTTTTGAAGCGGTCCTTGAGATTATATCGAATAAAACTATTTTGACTTTGACTTAGATCAGAAGATATTCGCCAACTATTATAGCAGCAACAATTTTTCTGTTAGAACGAATAACATAATACTTATTTATTCAGAAAATTTACTTCAAAGAACCTGCAGATGCTCAAAGAAACTTCTATTAAAACATTATCCGATATAGTTTTATCTCTCTTTGTTTGCATTGTTTATCTTTCTCTGTTTCTCCGAACTCAGACACAAGATAAACTAGAACAAAATGTATTCCTAAAATTCAAGTATAAAACCATTATATTAAAACGGAATTGCTACAATTCAATAGAATCTTTTGAAAAAGGAAATAACTTGGTTAATGATATTAAAGAAGTTGTTTCACGCAGTATGGAGCCGGGCCTTGGTCTCTTGTAGGGGGTCTAGATAATTAGATAATCATTAAAGAAACCGTTTATCACTGTTTATATTCTGTAGGCTTCTCATAACCTAAAGTAAGTTTATCTTTGTGAAGGAGTGCAACACGATGCAAAACAACATGGCGGGTTTAACGAACAAACTAGGTTTTTAGGTACTGTCAAAGTCAAGATGCGTCACGTGATCATTGCTAATAACTGTCATGGTGGAACACTAGTATTCTCGTTTTATAAAACTCAACACAAAATATTTCCTTTAGAACTTTGTTTGTCTATTTAAAAATGAAACTTTTTGTTTCTGTAAGTCTTATATTTTTTCCAATTTTTCTTTGGTGTTACAAACCTAGGCCACTATAAAATCGGTCCTTTTAAGTATATTATTATCTGGGATTTCTTAGGTTTGACGCAGAGAAATCTCGACTCAAGCGGTTCAGTATTTAATATTTGAAACTTCATACTGCAATGTACCATAAGTGTCGTATCGTTACAGCCACGCCCTGAAAAATAAACAAAAGACGAATGCAATATGGCACCGAGGTGATTGCTAAGCGACCTTTATTTATTGTTATTTTTTTCTAGTTTTTTTTTTTATACAACTGATGTGGCAACCAAGCGTACGGCCCACAAGATGGTAAGTGGTTACCGCAGCCTATGGACTCTTGCAATTCCAGAAGTATCACTCGCGGGTTGCCACCTTGAGGTTAAGATCGAAAGCCTCATGTGCCAGTAATTTCACCGGAAACCATACCCTTCACACCGGAACACAGCAATGCGAGCATTACTGCTTGGCGGCCGAAATAGGTATGGTGGTAGTCCTTCCCCGGACGAGCTTTAGCACAGAGAACTCTACTACTCGAGGCACTAATTTCTTAAACTCATCACAAAATATTAAAATAATTTAATAATAAATTTATTTTGTTGTTTACCGTTTTAAAACATCTAGGTAGATTGCATGCTTAAAAATTAAGCAGGACAGGACATAATCTTGAAAAAAGTGAAGTCATTGCTATAGTAATCCAAATCTTTGATTCAAATATATATAACAATATTCGAAGGTTGCCCAAACTAATAAGTCTGAAACTTTATGCAGTGGTAAATACGCTCAAATTTTAGAAACTCGTTTCATATAAGCGCATCACGTTAAACTATGTAGATTTAGCATCTAGAGTTTGGTATTAATATTGCAACAGTTGTTATCGAGTTTGAGCAGTAAAATAACTTACATAGATATTTTAGACAATTTTATTGTATTAATTTTAAAAACGGTTGTTTTCACGTACCTGTTTCGAGAGTCTTCATCAGGGTTGGGTGACACGGCGCGCGTCCTCTTCACCGATATACCAGTACGTGAAAATACCCATTTTTAAAATGAATGTTATAGTTCATGATAGTTTTATTAGTAAAATTTTATTGTAAAACTGTAAAATAAAGCAGCTTAGGATAAAATCACTACGACTTTTTAAGAAAATATGCGTGATTTATGCCTAAACCGGTTCCGGCCATACATCCTATAAAATCCCTGGGAAGTGACAGTCCGAAGTTACGACAGCCCGGAAGTTCGATTACGTTTTTTTCTTTGCCAATTTTATGGGCGGATTAGGGCAACTGGGCCAGAGGCGTAGTGCATCTGAAACAGTTAAATCAATTACACGAAATGTTCTGAAATTCATGTTTATAAGCCTTGAAGTTCTGAAAATAATGCTAGGTTTGTAGCATGAGAGTAAAATAATCTGATTACAAGTGTAAGAGAGTGACAGCTGACTAGCGTCAATAGAATGATAATAAATATAGGTCTTAGAGACTACATAATTGCTTGTAAACATTGACTTGTCACGTGACACCTAATTTGGGCGTTCTACTTACCCCCTATAAATAAATGTACTCTGTGATATTAATGACCGAAATGGCGCGGCGGGTGAAGGTCCGTCTGTAACGCGGAGGTTGCGGGTTTGATTCCCGCCTCGGAACAAGTGTTTGTACGATCTGCAAATATTTAATCCGGGCGATCTGGGTATTTTCTCCGTATATAAAAAAAAATATATGCATCTATGTATTGTATTATATTAATGATATAAGTCATCTAGTACTCATAACACAAGCTCTGCTTAGCTTGGAGCTAGATGATGCTGTGTGGATTGTCCAGTACTATTTATTTATATTTACTCTATTATGGATGTAAGAAATTGTCATTCCAGCGGCTTGCTCTTTCCTTGTCATTCATAAATCAATGAACAAAAACGATGACAGATATGAAAGACATACAAACTAACAGACCTTCGAGCTGCCTAGTAATTCCATCACCAGAGTTGATCACTGACTCCTACGAACTTATTTACTTAGTTAATATGACACAAAGACGCAATAAGACTTTTAAGTTCTTGCACGTTTAGACCGTACGTCCAAGAACGTTGAAATAAAGTGTGTAGATCATTCAGTATAAAACTGCACGCCCCTCCACTGCGTTTGTCATAAATTTGAATATGGAAGCTACAGCAGTTTTTGGAGTGGGGCATGCATTTTTAAACTGGTTTATCTCTACATAGGTATCTATTGGAACTTTACTTAGATGTGCACCAGCTGTTTTCCGCAGACTGTGAAATATGAGCTCTCTTACAGTAGGCTCGGGTTGTTTTATATGTTTGCTGCGAGTGCGTTAAGGACTTAGGAGGTTTATTGCTGGTTCTGAAGTTTACGGAGTATTGTTCGTTCAGCTTACAGGTTTTAGAAGAAAACAAATGCCCTACGAATAAACCCGTGATCCTCGGGATAGTTTTACTGGAGTACCATAACGGACTTTACGTAAAAACGAAACGCATTTTTATTTTAACTTTAATTCAACGATGTTATAATCGAAATTGTTTAAACAGCTAACTGTTACTTGTGATTTTGTTCACGCAAGACAAACCACTCTATATAATGATTGAGTTTGACCATCGGGAAAGTACTGAAAGGTTTTCTAGATCTACCTTAAGACCACCACTATATTCTATTGTTTGCCGTATCATTTGACCTTGAAAGTTTGTGAGACCTTGCACACACAAGTTTTATTTAACTATACGAAAATGCATTAGAGCAATCTAAGTTTTATATGTTCGTTATTCATAATATTTTATTCAGTCCTTTGAAAGTTTTTACTAAAAATGAAGCTGCATTCATGAGACGCGGAACGTGAGCTCAAAGAGAAACTCTCGGCGGGCTGATAATATTTTAATAATAAAGTAAATTCTTGTGTTACAGAGATAGTGTGTGGGACACAAACCAAATTGCATAACAAAGAACCTTTGTTGGCATTCCAGTCATTATATTATGTCTATTGGTATTAGAAACCTTTGTGTTGCCATTGTTAAAAACTGCATCAAAAAACTAATGAAAATCTATAAGCCCGAAGACAAATAATAGAGATAAAGAAGCACTTTAGAAATTAAAAATTTGTTATAATTTATTTATTTCAAGTAAACCAAAACTTTAACTAATCGAAGACCAATAGATACTAACCCATTAATATGTTTAAAAATTAAATATATTTATGGTTGCTTTTAAACAGAACATCGTATAGAATGTTTAGAATAACAAATGAAAGTGACTTGTCTATTAACTTCATAATTTCATTTAAGTAATCATCAGGTAACTTGTAGCAGCTTCTACTGGTTGGTTCAAGCTACGCTCTGCGTAGCGGCTCAGCTACGCTGCTTGTGCTACAAGCGTAGACCTCAATAGCATGTAGTGTAAAACATGGATCGTAAATTGCTTGTAACCGTTTTTGTAAAACTAATATTTTATAGAAGAAAGTTTTTTGTCTTGTGTTTTTGTTTGAAACAATTAAAACCAAAAAATACTAGTCTGATTAAAAAAAAAACCATTAAAATGCTACATTATTCCTGAGTAACATAGGCTAAGCATATTTATTTAAACTTTTATAAGAATACCTAAATGTTATTTTGAGACATTGTTCAAAATTTTCGCTGTCGCTTTGCATTGAATAAATTTAACAAATCTGTTTTTTAAATAATCGTACGAATTAAGTATTTAACAAAATAAACGTTTAATAACTTGAAATAAATTTGATCTTGTTTTTAGTATATTTTTCTTTAGTAAATATGTACTAGGTATTAAAGCAACTGCGTTTTTGTACCTGTCTAATAGCCAAAAAAACTACTAATGATACTGCACAGTCTCCAGAGAAAAATAAATCAGTCTGGCATTTGAAAAAGCCGAGTAAATTAAAGAACTAGACTCCCAAAGCCACGTAAATAACAACAATTTTTCTCTCATGCCTTGTAACTTGAGCCAGAGCTTAAAGTGGAGATTTATTATGGATTCACGCAGCCACAAATCAAGCGTGGCTGTCCGAATTTGTGTAAATTATACCAAATGTATGCAGTTTTTTTGGCCGCAAACTGTATTTTGCACTGTAAATTCTCTAATAATTTGCATCTGAAATAGCGAGAATGTATGGCGTGAAACTTGATTATATAGTCCATTTTGTAGAAAGATAGCGCAATCTGCTCCTGACTAAAAAGGTTTATGTATTACACTTTTAGCGAGTAACATGTTAGTTATAGAATCTAAATTAAAAACATGTAATAATTCTAAGTCATAAAATAGGTTCATTGCTGTCTTTTCCTCCGTATGTATTTATATATTTACGCTTGGATCTTTTAAATAACGCAACGGATTTTAATGCGGTTTTCATCTATAGATAAAGTGATTCAAGAGGAGTGCGAAGTCGGGGCGCTAGTGTTTGTATACTTCGCAGTCGGTGCGCGGTAATCCCCCAGACAGGCGGCGCCTAATCTGATACTGCACTCGGCTGTGGCTAATCCGTCAACAGACGTAAGAAGGATGAAATTACTACTTAACAGCCATGGCACACGACGACTTTTGAACGTACTGTGCATTTTATATGGTGGTTCAATAGTATAGCTG
Organism: Colostygia pectinataria; assembly: GCA_951394395.1. Classification (NCBI taxonomy): domain Eukaryota; kingdom Metazoa; phylum Arthropoda; class Insecta; order Lepidoptera; family Geometridae; genus Colostygia; species Colostygia pectinataria. The sequence goes on along the minus strand of OX596353.1, from coordinate 11,005,665 downwards.
GAGGTAAGACTTCACCAAAAGTTTGTTTTGGTAGGTACCACCGTAGAGCCAGATGTAACTGCAATTTTAAAGGACCTTGTAGCAAGAGAAACTTGAGCAAAAGCGACTTAGGTACTCATCGGTGCAAAAAATTTGATAAATGAAAATAGAACAAACAGCTATCATATCAAAGTAGATGTTCCTTGTCGGTAGGTTGGTTACTTAATATTTCTTAGATGAGCGAATTATCTAAGAAAAACATACATAAGCACTGAGCCATATAGCGCGTTTGTATTATTTTCATATGACATTCAAAGTTCTTTGCAAATTATGAATTGAACAAAATCAATTCATAATTTGCAAAGAACTCGCACTCGCTTTTTTTGCAGGTTGGAGTCGGTTTTTGTTTTTTTTTAATTAAGTAACAAGCAAACAGTAAGTTTGTCATCTCACTAGAAAGAACGCACGCAAACTGCGTTCAAAAGTCGTCACATGCCGAGGTTCTAAGATTCTCTTGTTAGTAAAAATCTTTAGTGAAATGACGTCATAAGCTCTACGCGCGTACGCGCTAGTAGGAAGAAAGATAAGAGGCTGCCCGAAGGCTCTCTACATTGCTTACACGACTATAACGAGAAACAATTTAGCACGCTCTTTGATAATATCATAATAGTAGCCATAATAGCGTAGGCATACAGAACTTAGTTACCTTTTATCTGCAATCGCGCACGTAAATGAAGACATTGTTTTTAAACACAGCCGTGCTACTTCGTTGCCGTGTAGACTTTATAAGGTAGCCATTACAACTCGTATTATAATATGTCTTTTAGCAGCGCTTTTTTAAAAAAAAAAAAATCTAACTCAACGATAAAATAGAAATGAAACTAGAAATGAAATTAAGGATAAAGATTAGTAAGGTAAGGAATTGTTTAACTACATTCGTTAGACTCCAAATGAAACTTTGCTTATTCATTATTTTAGTTTTATTAAAGTATTTATTTTATTATTATTATATCATTATTAAACTACAGACTGCTCAGAATTTTAACCACTTTTGATCTGTTTGTATGATTGAGGCCATGAGTTTTAAAACGTGACTGTACTTACTTTCGTAATCAGCATTCAAGTGAGTAACAACAAAGAAGCTATGCTTAATGAAATTAAACTTTTCAAGACAAAAAAAAGTTTTTCAATTACTGACTGGAGTATTTTCTTTTAGAAAAGCTTTAGTGTAAATATGTACCTGTCTTGCTCCGATGCATCTGAAAAAGAAAGGAAAAAGCGCTTTACCTACTGCCGTATTTACTTACATCAGTGTACTAAAGCTTTTATTTTGCAGCGACCATTTTTATTGTATTTGAAGAAATAAAATACAATTAATATTGGTGGACATTTTTACAGAACGCTTTCCTGCCCAAAACTACGTAAGTTGTGCTTTAGGAACCAGATAACTGATATAAAACGAATAAACATTTTTTTTTGTAAATACACTTACATATTTATAATACTTATAAACACCCAAACCAGAAACGACTATTTATAGATCATGCAAATATTTGTCCCTAATCAGAAATCAAGACCGAAATAATAAAAATAAATAGGCCTTGATAAACATTATGATTAAATATCTCGAGTCCATTTATTTGAGGTATTCTCGCAAAGTGCACACTTTTTATTCCCATATCTGCACACAATGTATCCGTTCATGGGAATAGAAAATAAAAAATTCTATTACTGCACACAGACATTTTAAGAACGCTTTCTAGTGATGATATGTAACTGGCGTCTGTCAGCTGTTTTGCTTCCTAATTCTCTTTTTATCTAAGAATAAAAAAATATGACCATTCCTTTGGATTATATTTCAATTCTTTCATATATAAAACTAATAAGTAAAGTAAAATAAAATAAAACAAACATGGCCGTATGACTCTCCGTATTTTAGAAAGCAAGATTAAGGTCGCAGCTCTACACAATAACAAAGCGATTGGCTAATGCGAAGGTAAGCTGGTTGTTTAAATAAATAGAAGGATTACAATTATTTACCCTGGCTTTTTATACAAACGATGACCGAAAATACGACAGATCTAAAACAGTTCCCGATTTCGATTCTTACGTAATACATTTTTGCTCGTCAACTCGCTCATTATCATTATCAAGACAGCCTTATAATATTACAACTGCTGGGACAATTGCCTACTCTCAAGCAAGAGTGATTGGGCCTTAATCCACCACGCGGACCCAATGAGGATTAGTGGATGGCACATGTCATTCTTGGACATGCCGGTTTCCTCACGATGTTTTCCTTCACCATATGAGACTGGCATTGCGCAAATACATTTTTCAAATAGAAAAATCCATCGGTACACATCCGGATTCAAACCCACGACCTTAGAAAGGCAGGGTCACTACCACTACCACCACCAGTGGTTTTAGAAACTTGCTTACCATTTTTTTAAAATAGTTAGCCATTGAAAATGCTTGTTATCAATGTTAACCATTAGTTCCATTGATTGGTCAAAGCATAGTCCAATCAATGTAAAATTTTCACAGCAAACGCTCAATATTTAGACTAGTGAGCAGCTTGCAAGCTAACGATCGGGGACGCAGGCGACACGTCAGAACTTGGTGACAATGCAACCCTTACTGGCTGTCATCATGACAGCTTTCTAATGTTCCTACTGCCAAAATACTAACCTACTCTCAAGCGAGAGTGATTGAGTCATAATCCGTCACGCAGATCCAATGCAGATTATTAGATAGGATATCTTTCTAATTCTTAGTTTTTTAACATGCCAGTTTCCTTGCAATGTTTTTCTTTAAGAGGCCTTTCCAAGATTTAGCGATATAATTCATGAAGTTCGCGTTAATGTATCTTTATACAGTAGAAGTAATAGCCCGCGCGACGAGGAGCGATACGTCCTCCCTCCATAAGCGCTCAGCGCTGTTTGAGAGTCGCTGCTTCGATCGATATGATTATAAGTTCGCTAACGTGTGATTTAAAAAAAATCGTATTAAAAAAAGTCAATGCTATTAGACTATTTTCTTCGTTGTATTTATTTAATAAAAACTTAAACTTTAATTTAGTAGGTGTATTTTTATTGTAAACTCCTTACTTTAGCAGAAATAACAAGCGTAAAATAGGGAAAAGTACGCGTTTTTTAGACCGTCTTTATTCAAAAATATTGAACTAACATGTTGTATTTTTCTCTATTCACTTAAATTTTAAAACTGTGATTATTATAATTGCATTTTTAGAAATATGTTAGACTTTGTTATTTCATAGAAAAAATGATCGAAAGTTGACTGGAATTGCTCATTTTACAAAACGTGCGTTACTAATTATTTTTTTAATCAGTTATGTCTTGAGTTAATTAATATTTGCTCTGTTGGCTTAAATTTTAAGGGATAAAGCTTTTATTTGTTTTTATTTTCGTTAAAATATCTTCAACACACGAGCCACAATAGTGTTCGAAACTTCACGGGCTACAAGAAAATTCAAGGATTGTCAAGGATAGGGCTCTTAACGTTTGGAACATTGCAAACATGCATTGCGCTTATATTTTTTCTATAATAAAAAGTTCATGGGTAATTCGCACCGCGGTTCAAATAGCTCGCGGTGTGAATCGCCGAAGGACCCGTAAAATCTATTTGCGCACGGAGATTTCAAACCTATATCCTTTTAATTTATTGAATAAAAAACCTATGTCCCTAGAATCGCATTTTATTTTTATTTTTATTATGTCAGCTTGTGACAAGACAATCAAAGCTCCCACCTGATCTTAAGCACCACGCCTGACTATGACAGATGCAGTGCCACCCAAAGCTTAAAGTTTTTAAGTGTTTGCGTGGCACTGCACTGCGCTTATCACCCCGAGACATTATTGTTAAGTCTCTTTCGCTTAGTCTTTTTCTTAGTAATGCTTGCACACTACTGCTTGGAGGTAGAATATCTGACACTGCGGTGGTACCCACCAAGACGGACTCTGAAGAGTCCTACCACTAGGTGCCAGGGTTACTACCACTAGATTTTTAGTGATTCGCCCTCAGTACTCCTATTGGCAGTGTTACTGTATGCCAAACTAACCGCTCACGGATTCACTCGCTTGGTATATACATTAAAATTAGCCTATGTTCTTTTTAGACTAACGAATCAGACAGACATAGTTAGTTTTACTTACTTCAGAGTTAGTTTATAACGCTAAGTAATAGAAGTACATAATTTAAAAATGTATTTAAACTTAACAGATTTGGCTGAAATTTTAAACATAGATAGATAGCACTTTTTATCGCAGAAAAAAAAGACGGTTACCGAGTTCCACGCGTACAAAGTCGTGGACAATAGCAAGTGTAATAAAAGTCATATAAAATTCCCTCTGCTCATCATAGTTCTATGATATACGTATCTACAATCGTGATGGGTCATAAAAAATATCAATATTCACTGTTTTAGTTAGTGCTTTTGAATAGCATAGGGGGGACAGCTGAGTTTATTTTATAATAATAAACATAATAATAAATAATAATAAACAATGCTGGACAATCCACACAGCATCATCTAGCCCAAGGTAAGCTGCTGTTAAACAGAGCTGTATTATGGGTACTAGATGACTGATATATATTTAATACAATACAATACATAGATAGATATTTTTTATTATATATAGAAAATACCCAGAACACCCGGAACAAATATTTGTAGATCGTACAAACATTTGTCCCGAGGCGGGAATCGAACCCGCAACCTCTGCGTCGCAGGCGGACCTGAGCCCGCTGCGCCACATCGGTCGTCAAATCGTTTATGTGTAAACTATTTTATTTTCTAACTAGCTGACACGCGCGGTTTCGTGTTATTTGTCTCACCGTTTAAACTTTTCCTCCTATAATATTTCAAGACCAAAGTTAGCCAAATCGGTCCAGCCGTTATCGAGTTTTTTTTTATACAACTGAAGTGGCAACCAAGCGTACGGCCCACAAGATGGTAAGCGGTTACCGCAGCCTATGGACGCTTGTAATACCAGAAGTATCACTCGCGGGTTGCCACCGAAAGCCTCATGTGCCAGTAATTTCACCGGAAACCATACCCTTTACACCGGAACACAGCAATGCGAGCATTACTGCTTGGCGGCAGAAATAGGTATGGAGGTAGACTCTTAGTTCTCGCAAGACATATTATTTATAGCAATAGCATAGCAATCAATTTTTATATTTTAAAAAGAAAAAAATAATATAGCAACTTATGTAACTATTGGCCAACCCAATGTCAAACATCTTACTAGCAAACATCACGCAAGCAACTATTACCAAATCGGTAATAGTTGCTTGCCTCTCTAGTGTGTAGAGATGTGTACATGTTTGAAATTGGGTTGGCCACTAGCTACTGCATTTGTTTGGCAAAATTTATACGCATGCGCCCTTAGCATTATCGCCCCCGAAAGTGCCTTCAAACTCACTATTTGGCGGAGGTACTTACCTCCGCCAAAAAGCCGATGATAAGTGGCTATTTTGGATGTAGTACGGTGGTAGTACTAATATATTTTCTGTGGTTATAATGATAATGATGATAATGTCCTCCGCGACGTATCCGTCGATGGTGAACTATTATTATTTATTGTTTATATACTTGGTTTTCATTTATTATGAGCCCATATTTAGTAGTTATAGTGCGGCGTCCGAAGCCGGCTGTAAGTTGTAAACTTTTAAAGATTGAAAGAACTTTCAACTTCAAAAGCCCAGCGACTTGCGAGACAGCAAAGTGGCTTTAAGCTTGTAATCTTTCTCTAACTAGATGTTACAATGTTATTCGAAAGAACTATGTTCTTTTCGGAACATTTTTTATACATATAGCATACCGCCTTATTCATAAAAGACAGTAATTTTAGCGGTTTGCTAAGAATTTTTCTATTCATGTTATTCTCATGTCAATGAAAAGACATTATTACGATTTCCTCCGTTCCTATTTTTACCCACAGCGAAGGTTTAAAGTACGTTTATAAATAAGACCTTTATTTTTACACTTTTTGCAAAAAAACACTGTATATTAACATTGTTGCTGTTCAGATCTAATGCAAAATTTTTGTTTTTCTATTTTATTCGTAAAGGCGGTCACTATGGCACTTTATTAGGAAAAGGTTATGTCCAGCTGATGATGACTATGATTTTATTTTTTTACTAATTAGCAAATGCATTCAATTATAACGTTTTTTTTACTTCGAATTTTTCAAACTTTTATTTTCCCACTACTTTGCAACATGGGAACTTTTAAATTTTTTAGCACAAAACCGACATTTTACTATCAAATGTCGTCCTAAGCCCACAGTGCAGTATTGACAGCCTACATGTCAGCACTCCACCCTACTCACCTGGCTTGTGCTTGAGCTGCCGAGATTTAGGTAATAATAACGTATAGAACTGAAACTGAATCTCATAATTCGATTCTTGTGGTCTTTGCTAACGTTATGGGAAGTATGTCAACCAACCGTTTAGCTATACAAAACCAAACAATACCGCGAACAATGTGTCTCACTTAGAGTGATATCTGAAATATGAACAAACTTGTTATAGAAAAGGGCCTCAACTCTCTTAAATTTACCATTTTTAGCCGTTTCATAACGTCGTAGTTCTCTATTATTTTAAAATGCAACCACAATACAATGCAATATTCATACTTTCCGGCCTTACTACGTAGTTAATTGTTATACACAAACTCCTTTTTGATCTTCGTGACAGCACATTGTTGTTTTTTTTCTGTTCATGAAAGTACAAAAAAGAAACTTTAGCACCTAACTTTTATAACTCGTACCTTAAAGTTTTTTTAATACATCATGAGCTCTCTTAACTATGCCAATGAAGCCTTTTCGTCTCAAGTTATTAAAAAAAAAGCTGTCTATTTAGATGGCGGCAGCTCAACTGGCGAGCCCAAGAGAATGTAAGCACTATGTTTGGCGAGCTATGCTGAATGTGTAGAAAATTCAACATGGGTTGCTCCTGCTGTCATTGTCTGTCATACCTCTGGTGGTGTCAAAGTCATAGTACGTACTACGTAGTACATTAACTTTGGTCGTACTGGAGTTAAATTATTTTGCCTCAAGCAGGACATGAACCCACAACCTTGAAACGAGACGAAACAAAAACAGAGTTACCAACTTTTTTCTTGTTTTGATAACCTTTCCCAGTATGGGCAGATAGCGCCATCTGTCAAAGCAATCGGAACTACTTTTTTTTTTAAATCTCGAATTGGATACCCCTAATTACCAGTCCAGGGCTTGCTTCGAGTTTCGTTTCTACAACGTATTCTTTATTTTTACTCAGTCATAGCGTAGCTGAGCCGTCAATCCAGCTGACGCGGCGCTTCTGCACAGGCGCCCTCGGAACGACATTCTTTGATTTATCGACGAGATCCGGTTTCAATCAACCTACATCAAAGTGGTTTATGTATTTTATATTTGGTTGAAGGACTGGACTATATACTAGTCATCACTTATTACTGACGGATCTTCTGTCATTCTGAAGTTAAGCGTAATGCGCAAAGACAATTTAGTTTGAAGAAGCTCCTTCCGGCAAATGTGGCGCAGCGGGTAAAGGTCCGCCTACGCCGATTCCCGCCTTGGGACAAATGTTTGTACGATCTGCAAATATTAATTGTTCCGGGTGTACTGAAGTTTATTGTATAATAAAAATATCTATCTATGTATTGTATTATGTTTATCAGTCATCTAGTACCCATAGCACAAGCTCTGCTTAGCTTTAGGCTAGATAATGTTCTGTGGATTGTCCAACATTATTATTGTTATTATTATTATTTCAGTTCGTGGTTCTGTCCGCGTGTTTTTTTTTTATTTGGCAACCAGTATTATCATAACCTTTAATTGGGGTAGATTTGTGGGGTAAAAAAATACATGGCGTCATGGCGTTATCGGACTAAAAAAAATTATGTAAGTTCAAAATTAAGCTTTTAAAAAATTTTATAAAATTCAAAGGAGGCAATAATAATGCAGTGAAATTTGACCCAATTTATCCCTTTCGTATAAAAACGCTCTTGTGATAAAGCTTTCTTTAATTTAATTAATTCTGTTCACTCAACATCATTTAGCTTTAATTATATCAGTACCTAATCTAGAACGTTCGTTTTATTAACAAACAATACTGAACCATAGACAGATACATCTTCAGTTCATAACGTAATAGTACAAGACTCAAAGACAGTTCACTAGGGACTGTCATAATTTTATCTTATTGAGGAATAAACTCTATAGAATTTGAAATAAGGTTGATCTGTTCTAAGCTCTCAAGTAGGTTTCAAATTCCCCAAAGACTATAAGGACGGCTCTGATAATGATTTCATCCAACATAAAAAATCTGATAATATTTCTAAATTGCCTTGAAAATGGGACACTGTAGTAAAACGTTTTGAGGGGCAAAAGATTGCGATCGGCGCTAAGGATTCGTTTGAAAAGGCATAGTTTTATGGGCCCTAGGGGTCTTGCAAACGGTATTGAAATGGTAATACTCAAGTTAGACAAGAATTGAAATCACAAAATTACTTTTGATCTTGGTTGCTTGGCAGAAAAAAATTAGATATATTTTAAATCAAAAGCATTCAATTTATAAAGTCTTGTTGAATGCAAATCTCACAAAACAAACTTAAATCCAACACCGATTGGATTTTTTTTATGTTCTCTTCGTTCTCAGCGTGTAATTGAACGCTGCAAAAACATCAGTCATCAGAATAATTGAGACTTTCGTTACACAACACAGTCTAAACTACAAGTTTGTAAAGAATCATGAATATATGTAGGGCATGTACCCTGTGTTTTTTTTTATGTCAGCAAGTGACAAGACAATCAAGACGCCCGCCTGATGTTAAGCACCACGCCTGACTATAACAGATGCAGTGCCACCCAAAGCTTTAAATTTTTAAGTGTTTGCGTGGCATTGCGCTTATCACCCCGAGACATTGTTGTTAAGTCTCTTTCGTCCAGTAATTTCACTTGCATACCAAGTCTCAGAAAATGAGTAAATAATATTTTGGGTTCACTTTCACTTTAGCAGTTATTTATTCCATCCAAATCAAAACATTTGTTATAAAACTCTGTAAAGCACTTATAACGTAATTTGATTGTTAGCTTTTATTAAATACAAATTTTAAATCTTTGAACTACTCGTATCAACGTCAAAACTTACAAGTTTTAGTACAAAAGAGAAATGAATCAACGTCCATTTTAGTTAAAGTAAGTAGTTGAATAAATTTCACGTATTAAATCTTCATAAAATTGTTGGCTCCGTCCCGAGATTTTAAAGTTTAAATGGTTGTGTTTTAAAGTAAATGTTGTTTTTAGTTACGCTTTCTTACTTTTAGTTTACAAAAATGCACTGGTTTTTCTAAAACTTACATCATTGTAAAAGGTTTGAATTGGATTTAAAAAATTAAATTACCATTTTTTTATAAAACATTACATTTGACTACTTTAGGGTTCGTTATTCAAAAGAATCGTGGAACCCTAATATTGTTTTAAAAAAATTGTGTTTCATAATTTGTTGTTTTACCTTTATCTCAAGAATGGAAAACGGTAAAAAATCTAAATTTTATTAGTCATCATAGCCGGTTTCGGCTACAGAGACTTTGCTTTGTTGACTATATCTAATGGTCTTGGATTTTAGCTTGCATATGGCTGATTTAACCTATTTTTGCGCTAAAGATTCGACTATATAAATTATACAATATATTGGCAGGTAGTCTATAGGTTCAAGCGATTTTATAAAAATTCATTGCACAATATATACAAAATATCCATAGTATTTTCTGCTTTTCTAAGGTTTAGCAAAAGTTTGACGCACATTGCTGAATCAGATTTTGTAATTGCAAACATATTGATTTCATTTTCAAAATTAAGGTATAACTTTACTTTTACATTTGCTTTATTTTCAAAAATAAAATAATCCATTAATGCAAAAGCCAAAGCTTTTGGAATATCAAAGTATTAATATTATTATCTGAATGAGTATTGGAATTTATCCTATCAGTTTAACCAGAACTGTACTTCAATATTCATTTCCTGATTTTAATATAACGTGGGCCAAACTGGTATATTTAATTACTCAATGTAGTTTGTGTAAAGTGAGAATTTCATTTTGCATCGAAACAAATTAGCTCAATTAGTTAATGTGAGAGGTATTTTCGCTTTAACTAAATTTTATCGCAACATTTTGTTAAACCTTTATTATTTAGTGTTAATTTGCTCACGGCATTCTGAAGCCCTATTTTTACACTGAATTTTTTGCGGTACAAAAATAGTTATAGTTTTGTAACAGAGCCAGGGGTTTGTCCTTGTCACAAGTTTTCACCACACTTGTTTCTGCTTTGAGAATGACTGTGTGATATTGGTATATCATGCCTTCTGCTAGGATGTCTACTACGCAAAACTATGTATCGCGACAAAATCATGCCAAACTTACACTAAGTTTCTTAGTTTCTACTACTGTTTCAACCGAGTTCCTGTCGAGGAACGACCGACATTACATTTTGATAATCGATGTCGTATGCATTAGCGCTTGCATCTTTAATGTATAAATTGAGTGTTTGTATATTTAGTTGTCTTGATACAGGCTTATTCTAAGGAATCCATTAGACCACCAATATTATACGATGCGGCAGAAAAAAATGTATATTGCGGCTTCGTTTGCGTGAAACTCGAGAGGCGTACTTTTTTCTTGGTTAAAAAGGGTAGCCTATGTCCTATCCCGGTCATTACTATCTATGTTTTATTCAGCCAAATCGGTTTTGTGGTTGTCGAGTTATGAGCAACAAATTGTTCAATATAATAATAATCAATCAATAATTATATTAATATCAAGCACAATACAATCATTAACGATGACCAATGTGGCGCAGCGGGCGCAGGTCCGCCTGCGACGCGGAGGTTGTGGGTTCGATTCCCGCCTTGGGTCAAATGTTTGTACGACCTACAAATATAAATTATGTTTTTAATTGTAAAAAATATATAACAGTCATCTAAGACCCATAATACAGCTCTGTTTAACAGCAGCTTACTTGGGGCTAGATGCTGTGTGGATTGTCTAGCATTATTTATTTATTTATAAAATAACAATAATTATAGTTTGCATAGTAACCACAACAACTCCAGTTAAATAATTATTTATTAACACTCTTTATTGTTAATCGCATAATACCCAGAAAACACCAGTATTTTCTATCATACGAATGAAACATAATACCTCGTACAATGCAGTTGCAACTTCAATTTCCAGCTATAATTTAGCGCGTCCCGCGAGAGCAGACGTTTGCTTTCAGCTAATTTGCGTGCTCAGTTAATTGTTTGGTAACCTATCTATTGCTGTTCTAGTTCGTTAAGGGTATCTTGACAAAGACCTGGCATAAACCAAGAATAATTAGGTACTGTTCTCGGAATGGAATTACCTTGCATTATTATATACCTACTAGATATTCAAAACACGCAGCTATTAACATAATAAACGCAATAGTTATAATAATTTATGTCTTGAACCCAATGTTCGTCTGGATTGAGGGTCCACAGAATCGTTTCGTTCGCAAAACTGTTTTTCAACGATTTTAACAATAACTTTTATAAGCTTTTTAACTACTCGCTAAAATTATCGCGTTACTGATTAATAGTGACTTAATCTACGCGTGTTCTAATGCCTCCAGAAATATTTAATATCATGTTTTTATTAATATTGTAATAAAATACATCAACAATGTAGAAATTAATTTACGTATTTTCTATTTTTTTTCCATTTTCTGAGTATAAATCAGCTGGTCAAAATCTTTTTAATTAATTATTCTAGGAATACTGAACGAATAGTCTGGCTTATTTTATATATATATTTTTTTAAATTAGTAAAATTAAAAAAAAATATAAAAAGCGCTATCTCTAGCTAGATAGCGCTTAATCAAGCTAACACTACTTGTATAAAACTGGAATGCAACATGTTTTCAAGTTGCCTAGCTGAGCTCTAGCAACATAAGGCTGCGTTTCTACCAGAGACGTGCAAGGATGTATAGCAAGAAATGTGTTTGTAAGGAACCAATAGAATCACTTCATTTACCTAGTCTCGCTCTAACAGCTTCAAAGAACTGATTATATTGGTTCCAAGTGTTCCAACAAACACATCTCTCGCTACATATCCTTGCTTAGCTCTGTTGGAAACGCAGCATTATTCTAAGTAGGAAATACAAATACGTTTGTGAGGAAGCACTCACATTTCCTCTTTTGAACACCAAATAAATGTCAAAAAAAACTTCGCATCATCTTGCAATGTCCCGAATCCGTTACAGACCGTCGCTCACAATACTCAATTTCCCTAATTCGAACGCGACAAACAGGCAGACGTCTCGTCCCGTGAATCAACAACCGGAAGTCAGCCGAGCCCGCGGCGTGACTTACGGCCCGCATCCGGCAGCCATATTTGCGTTGCTCCGATCCTCGTGTCCGGGATAATCGTTCGATTAATGGTTGTTAGCTTATTTGCAAAGAAAAAGATCGTTATAAGACTATTTTCTTACAAAACAAAACCAAATAAATGGCACTTCTCTTGATCGGGACGAGGAAAAGGTAATATTTGTATGATCCAAACATAAATCATTATTTCTCCAGTTACTAATAACTTTCTGCTTGTATTTATCATCATACCAGCCTTCTAATGTTCCCACTGCTAAGTCACTGGTTGAGTGAAAGCTATTAGTTCATATTATAACTACGCGGACCCAAACAGATTAGTTGGCACTGTTATCATTTGATTATAATGAATACAATCGATACATTAGCTTTATGGCAAAGTTAGTAATTATTAAATAAATTAAATAAATAATGCTGGACAATTAACACAGCATCATCTAGCCCCAAGGTAAGCTGCTGTTAAACAGAGCTGTATTATGGGTACTAGATGATTGATATATATTTAATACAATACAATACATAGATAGATATTTTTTTTTTATTATACATAGAAAACACCCAGAACACCCGGAACAAATATTTGCAGATCCTACAAACATTTGTCTCAAGGCGGGAATCGAACCCGCAACCTCCGCGTCGCAGGCGGACCTTTGCCCACCGCGCAACATTGGTCGTCAAATACAATCGATACATTAGCTTTATGGCAAAGTTAGTGATTATTAATTCTGTTACTCTTATAACTAGTTGAATCTTTAGATACTTAGTGTATTAACAATAAAATTTATAGATAAATAAAACAATTTTAATGATTTACATTTTCTATCTTTGCATGAGATAACACCAATCTTTGACCCAAATATTATTTTGATAATGATATAAAGAGCGACATTCCGCCTCTTTATTCCCAAAAAGTTTAACGGAATTTCCTCGGAGCTTTTGTGTAATAACATTTTATATGATAATGCGTGTACTTTATAGGCGGTATGTGGAAAAATCTGATTTTTCGCTTCAATATTTCTATTAGATAGTCGTATATTAATAAGGAAAAGTAACGTTATTTGTTAGAACGGATATAGAAAAATAATGTGCTACGAATGAAAGGATTTCTGATCTAAGAAGAGGTTCGGATTGTATAGATGTTTGTCTCGTATTTGACGATGAAGAAAACTTCCACAACTTTTGTTGAAAATAATAAATTACTGAAAATAATATTATAACCATTATGTAATATAATCTGTGCCTTTATTGAGCAATGTGGCTTGCGCGGGTTGTATACTTAAACTCGTAATAAGGCAATGTATGGAACCCATTTCTAATCTAAGTTTGTGGCTGTCAAAGCCACAGTGTCACAGTTACAGTTACTATAAAGCAATATCACACAAAGTTACTTGGTAGCTTGGTGGCAAAAATAGGTATGGTGGAAATTAAAAAAAAATGAAGAAAAGGTTTTTCTGATCGAGGTTTAAATACATTCAGAGTCGTGAGGAGATGTTTTTCTCCTCATTTTATAGAAACTATTGTAAAACTAACTTTAAATCTGTCATCATCGTTCTTACACCTAGAAATGAGGAAAAGCTGAGGATTTTCTCCTAAAAACTTGTGTAAAATAACATTATCTTATTATGCACGGATAGTGATAATTCACTTTTGCGTTTCTCCAAAAAATACTTCAGAAAGAACTTGGTGTTATGCGGTCGTAAATCAGACTTATATAAACGTTTGGGAAAAAGTAACTTTCTAACAAGTCAAATAATATGTGTAGACTGAAGTGAAATATTGTTTGACTTTACTTGTATTGTTTTTTTATTTATCCCACATGCGAGCTAAGCCAACTTGCACTGTTAACTAGAGTCATTAGCTCGCCAACTTGAACTCATGTTGGCGAACGTTATGTGAACCACAGTACGAAAAGACACAGTAGATACAATGTGAAATCTTTTTTTTTTTTGTTAACGGGGAGGAATCTGCATCCAGACATCCCGTCGCATAAGGGTACGGGGTGTGTGACTCGACGTCTCACTAAACCATCCCCGGTGGCCAGCCTCGATGCATGCCAAAGGGCTCCACGGTCCCCTAAGGCTATCAGTGGTTCCCGGGGCTAACAAAAGTCAGCCCCAGCACCTCGCAGTGCTGCGGCAGCACAGGGCCACCCCTGTGCTACCGCCCTTCCCGGGTACAATGTGAGACCTACGCTAACGCTAATATCCATAGTCGTGAGGTGACATTTGTGCCTATAACACCTGCGAGTTGACATGCATTTAGACCTTATTTTGATGATAAGGTCTAAATGAGTATGTGAGCAACAAATTTAAGAGTATTCTATGTGGCCCCAGTCAACAAAATTTAAAAGAAGTAAATCTAGAATTAATACAAAAATAACTATATTCTAGAATTTCTTGAATTGTTCTGGGGCTTGATGCACATCTAATTTACTTTATCGTTTTGAAGAAACCCTACTGTATAAATATTATAAATGTGGAAGTCTGTGTATGTTTGTCACCACGTATCTCCGTGATGACTTTACCGATTGTGATGAAATTCAAAATGTAAATAGCTTATGTCCTGGAATAACACATAAGGTTTCTTATTCTGGAAAAGTATATTGTTCCTGCGGAATAGCATAAAAACTGCAAGAACTCGGGTGAAGCCGCGTGGGTTAACTCATATTAAATACTAGTGCCGTGCCTGATTTTTTTTTATGAAACCTCTGTGTCATTTAGACACAAAATTTCGAGAATTATTTCTTAGTGCACCACAACCCCGCCAAATGTTTTTAACAATAATATTTAGATTTCAATTTTCTCACAAACTTTTTGATGTCAGCATAGAAAGTAACAAGAAACAAAAACATACAAAGTTCCAACAAATAACTCTACTTTTCTAATAATATTACTAGGCATGTTACGAGGAAACCAAACATTCGTCCGAGGACGCCTCTATAGAGGAAAACATGAGCAGGGTCAAAGTTTCTTAACATTTTCAATACATTGTTTTATCAAACAAAAACACCCCACTCAATCCGCGATAGTGCGAAAAAACTTGATACTTTTATTATTAGTTATCACCATAAATGTACTATGTTACTGCACTACTAATTTATATCATAAAAACTACAATCATTTTTCAACTTTATTACTATGACAATAAAGGCGGTTACACCGGAAATAATAACATTGTTATACTATTTTATCATACGCGCTCGAATTGGTTGTCACTGGCCAAAGTTATAAATTTTTTTCCTCGACGTGTTTTTGAAATGTTGCGTGATTTTTTATATCAGGAGTGTTTTTATTATTTAGTTAGTTGTTGTTCTAAATAAATTGTTATGGTTTGGAAGGGGCTTTTGTTTGGCAATAACAGTTTCCTAAATAAATATTAATAGCCATAAACTAGATCTAGTAAAATTATCATACATATTATTAGGAGAATAGAAATAGTATGGTATTAAAAAAAAGCTGTAGATATATATTCTGAATTTGTCTACTAGTACTTGTAAAAATACGTACTTACCTAAATATTAAGAATGTATGTATATTTTAGACTTGACGAAAATACAATGAAGACGATTTCAATGGAATGGGATGATTATGATATTTGATTTATTTGAAGAACCTAATAAATAAAAGCAAAACCTAAATTTTAAAAACATTTTTTTTATATCAAACTGATTTGATACCTAATAGTAACTTTCATATTATATTTATAAGAAATGCTATTTGAGTAGGAAGTAAGAAGTTAAGATCTTACGAAACCTTTTCATCACAAAAACGAACATTTTCTTTTTACTTTCTATTGCAAATGGATGGTTTATTAACCATGACTGACTTAACGTCTTGAAAGGAGGCATAATGATGTAGAGAGTATTAATGTTGTTGGATAGTTAATATGAAAGAAATACGGGGAAATATTTTACGTGACTTTGATAAGGCAAGTTATTTTTTTTCCTTTTTTTACTTTTACAGAATCATCTATCAAAGTATTCGTCGACCTATTAAATAATATTAAATTTTTACAATATGCATCAAACTGACTATGCTAAATAATTAATAACATTTTCATTTTTGTTTCAGGTTAGTAAAATGAAACTTCTCAAAAACCATGGTAAGAAAACATCGCAAACACACGAGTACACAAGAGTAGTAGAGTTCTTTGTGATAGAGCTCGTCCGGGGAAGGACTACCACCATACCTATTTCTGCCGCCAAGCAGTAATGCTCGCATTGCTGTGTTCCGGTTTGAAGGGTATGGTTTCCGGTGAAATTACAGGCACATGAGACTTTCTATCTAACGTCTCAGGGTGGTAACACGCAAGTGATATCTATGATGTTGCATGCGTACATAGACTACGGTAACCGCTGACCATCAAGTGGGCCGTACGCTTGGTTGCCACTTTAGTGGTATAAAAAATGTACAAAAAAATAAATATTATTATATTATAAATATAAAATATTATTATGCCAAGACCAAATGTTCCTGCTGATTATGATAATATTAATATAATTATAACTAGCTGACCCGGCGCGGTTTCACTCTCGTTATTTTTTTAGCAAATTTTTACACCATACATACTGTGTCACCATTTAAACTTTCCTTGGACTTCTACAAACATTTCAAGACCAAAATTCGCCAAATCTGTCCAGCCAGTCTCAAATTTTTGCGAGACAAACGCACAGCGATTCATTTTTATACATATATACCTTAGACTAGACCAGGCGCGGTTTCACTCGCGTAAATATTCGCAATTTTTCCATAATTTCTCAGCGTTTAAACCTTCCCTGAACTTCTACTTGAAATGTTTCAAGACCAAAATCAGCCGTTGTCGAGTTTTAGCGAGCCTAACGCACAGCAATTCATTTTTATATACAAGGTTTTGCCAATTTGGGAGAGGCGTATACACGTACGTACATTGCACATTAAAGTGTGAGATGGTAAAAAATTACAATAAAAATATATAATAGAATTTCTAATTAAATGATACACCATTTATTTTGAATCCTACATCAAATACCTACTTGCTACATGTACGTGTATACCTAAAAATAGAGAAAGATATACAGGGTGTAAATATTTGCTAAATATACTATCTCTATAGTCTATACTAATACTATAAAGAGGAAATATTTGTATTTTTGTTTGTTACGAATAAACTCAAAAACTACTGGTCCGATTTAAAAAATTCTTTCACCATTATTTTATTTCGTATTTCATATTTCATTTATTCATGCTCAATGTACATTCAGCTTAGGTGTAACATAGTATTGCTGCAGGTGAGTACATGGACCCTGTAAGGGCGCTGCAAGTTAATATTTCTAGTTCAAATAATACAATATCTTTCTTTCTTTCTTTCTTTCTTTCTTTCTTTAAAAATACCTAACAATAATATTCTATAATTTACAAACACACACATTAGAATGCTACATTATCCCTTAGTAACATAGTCTATATTACTAGCAACCCACCCCGGTTTTGCACGGGTGCGGTATCAATTCACCCGCGCGAAGCTGGGACGGACTGCTAGTATTATATAAAACAAAAGAAGTAGCGCTCGCCAGCTCCTGTTCTAAATACTCAAAGTCCGTAGGTTTCAAAGTATCGCGGGGGAACCTAACGGGCTACGTGAGGCAGGCTTTAATTACACACTTAACGAGGCACTAATGTTGTTTAGTGATGTTCCGATTAAACGCCGATTACGGAAAATATACGGAAGAGATTAACGAATTATGCTTTTTTTGTTTTATTTTGGGCTTTATTTCACAAACTGTTTTTTAAACGTTTTAGTTTTTTATTTGATAAGTCTTTGTTAGCAGGTAAATCATTTGAAAGTTTACTGATAAAGCTTGAAAATTGATTAAAAGGTAGCCAAAATGAAATGCAAAAGTGGTATCTTCCTAGGTATTCGATTTAATAAATGTACAAGGAATACAAAGATAATATAAATTAATTTAGTTTACCGCACTGTCTAAGCTACAAGATCAGATACTGTTATTCAATTAAAAACAAACATTCTAGTCTCGTACAGTAGATAGCTTTTGGTATAAGGAAACAAAGAATTCGAGAACACTGCCTTTTTATAGTAAATTAATAAGAACTATCTAATAACAACAGACTAAACGGAATAATTTCCAGAATTACGGCCGACATGTCGCTTTAAATTAGCACTGATGGATAGAAAAACAAAATCTTTCAAAGTGTCATTTCTAAATTTTTATTATAAAATAATACGAGCAAGATAGCCAGGTTCTGGATCGCCTTTATTATTCAACTTTATTAAATTTTATTATTTCAACTCGAATATTTATTTAGAAAATGATTGATTACTTCAGTAATATGGTCTTACAATGGCGGCTTTTCAAATTCCACAGAGAATAAGAAGCGATAATCAAAAGTGACGCAAAAAAGAAAGCCTTAATATATTTTACCGCACTCTAGCTTCCTTATCCGTAATTATTACGGATTAGTTTTCCCCAATAGGACATCACTAATAGGCAATTGTGCGGTGTTGCCATAATCACCTTAGTTTTGGAGGGTCAACTTTTCTATACACTCAGGTGCTCATTTTGTGATGGCAAGTAGGATAATAAAGGTGTTTTAGAGAGCTCTTAAGAGAACTTCTGGTCTATAAACAGTATTAAATACAACAAGGAGTCGTTAATAACATCGTAGAAGCCAGCAGTTACTTTTCAACTGTAATAACTAAATTATTGTTGGCCTTATTCACAAAATCGCTAAGTATTAGTGTCGATTCTGTTGTGACATTTTGTAAATTTAAGTAACTAATATCGTGGTCCTTTGTATTTTAATTCAATCAGAAAAGGACAACAACAAATTTAGTTAGTTTAGTTTAGAAAATGCTACGACAGAAATGACACCATTGCTTTTCTTTGTCATAATTATGTCAATGAACAAAAACTATGACAGATTTACGACGCTTACAGAAGTAAAGTATGATTATGAATAAAGTTTTAATGTATAGATAACATGAGCAACAAGAATAACCAACAATTGGAAAACGAAGTGTAGGACGGCCCCCCACTCAATGGATCGATGACATTAAAGCGGTCGCAGGAAGTTGGTGGATCGTGAAGGCTCAAAATAGGTTGTCATGGCGATCTTTGTGGGAGGCCTATGTCCAGCAGTGGACGTCTATCGGCTGATATGATGATGATGATGATGATGATGAGTAACTAACTTGCCACAAGATGCTGCCCCTGTATAAACCATCTTCAATGGATGGGTGACCACCTGTAGCAAATTCAGAGGAACGCTCCCGTGCTTTGAAGGGCACGTTAAGCAGTCGATCCCGGCTTCTTCAAAGTTGTTAGGCCATGACAGGCCTTCGGGCGGTCTAAAAACTCTGTCACCAAAGTTAGCCACTTGCTCGTAGGAACTAACATTACTTATTAGATGACAAAAAATCACATTATCACACAACATAATATTAAAAATGAGTGAGTTTAGATGTTTGGTTCTTTGTTCCTCTATAACTCGACAAACAACCACTGAACCGTATTTTAAAACATAGATAATGATCGAGAATAGGACTTAGGCTACTTTGCATCCCGAAAAAATGTACGGTTCCCGAGTTCCACGCGAACGAAGTCGCGAGCAAATACGAAGCCGTGGTTAGTAAATAATAGATGGCAACGGCTTATGTTTATTTCTAACGAAAAAAGACAGGAGAAATCAAAGTCTGGCTTCATAATCTTTTCGCCAAACATCCATCAACAGAAAATCCTATTATTCTCAAAAAAAAAAATAAGATCCGTTATCCGTTATCCGTTAATCTACTTAGTTCAGTGAGCGTTGCTCTTTGAATTACAGACGATTATTTTCAGTTTGTTTTTCACATACTTCTTCGAAACTGTTAGACTGTTAGACTCTTTAACGCTCTACCCACAGACATGAAAGAAATTGACAGTCCGGTAATTTTTAAATATAAATTGAAGAATTTTTTACTGGAGAGGTGTTTCTATTCTATGGATGAATTTGTGACTTATAAATTATAGACATGCTTGACATATAATATAACAACAACAAAAAAATAAATGAAATAAAAATGAAAAGAGTCTTGGCATGATCTTCATTCACGTATCTTTCTGACATTGAGTTTGCCCTACGTTTGCATCGTAGGTTTATATATTTTCGTAAGCCAGTTTTGTACAAAGTTATATTTTACGTTGTAATATATTTATGTCGTTGGATGTTCTGGATACACTATTATTATAAATGCAAGAGTTTGAATGTTTGTTACCCAATCACGTCGTGACAACTGAACCAATTTTTATGAAATAGATAGATTATGATCTAGTTAAATTGACTGGTACATCGCTAGTAAAGCTAAAAGCAGAATCTATATAAATAAATAAAAAATCTAAAAATATTGGCTGATATTTTTACACAGCTATATCCAACCCAAAACTAAGCAAAGTTTGTATTAACTGACACATTAGTTTTTTTTTCTAAACCTTCTTCTCCTCGCGTCGATATCCTCACTGCTGAGGGTCGTTACCCCCTCCATGGATCATTTTTTCTTGACGATTTTGCGCAATCGAGATCTGCTGCCAGCGACTTGGATGGCTTCGTAAATTTTTGCGTCAAGAGTGGTGCAAAGCTGGTCTGACCACCGTATCGGGCTCCGACCTCGCGGTCTCTTCCCTTTAACTTTGCCGACTAGCTTTTTTATATTGTCACTATGCTTCCTGGCTATATGACCAAAATACTTAAGTACTCGCTGGAGACAGATGGATGACAGTCTAGTTGTTATTATGAGCTCCTTGAGTATCGACACATTTGACACATCGAACTTTTTCTAAACACACACTCATTTGCAGATCATGCAAATATTAGTCTTACAGATCGCAGGGATCGAACCCGCAACCTCTGGCTTCTCAATCAGGCACTCGCCCACGCTACCAAAATAATAAAATACTATTTTATGAGTAATTAATCATTTTTGATCGCGTTTGAGTGCAAATACGATGAAAACTGAATAAAAATATTGAAATGAAAATATCCAAATTCATGCTATGTTTTGTTTTCTTCGACTGCATTATATGAAAAAGTAATTAAGACACTAAATAGAGATCAACATTTTTTTACAGAACTATCAACATATTTTTTATAAGTATACAGGAGTTTTATGGGTACAAACTTAATATAATAGATTTTTTTACAGAACCAAAAATAAAAATAAATACATAAGAAACAGTTGAGCCATCTAAAGACCGCTTACAAACGATCTACAGATTTATATAAAACAAATTGAAAATATTATAGAAACAGCGTACTATTAACTAACAGCATCAAATACATTAGTTATTATCAATCACACACGTGAAATGCATGAGCTAAAACCGTACATTACACCAAGATAAAAAGACCCGAGCCACCATTAATGTTTTATTGCCGGTAATATTTGTATCAGTTTTATTTATTAAAAAAAAAGCGGACGCGCGCCATCGCAGACGCACGCATTCTATATATAATCGACACGCGCTCACAAAACAACAACTCACAATATTTAGAAACCAATGTGGGAGCGCACGCGTTTCTACCGCTGCTTCTTGAATCTTATGGAAAATGACGCGAAGTGATCCAAAGTGATGCAAAGTGAACAGTGAAGTGACGCAAATGTTCAATTTCAAATTAAGCTCCAAGCAGAAAGGGAAGGATGAACCCCTTTACTGCTACCGGAGCGTCAAAACCAAACCGCCGAAGACGCCTACTTTGTCGCGAGCGAAGCGACATCAAAGACGTAAGTTACGGAATATCGCCTGTACGTGTACATGCGAAAATAAACACAGCTTAATGAGGTTGCAACCCGGTACTGTTTGTTCGTACGGCAAACACTGAAATTAGATGTTTCTGCTAATGGGATGCGTTGAAATCCGGGGTGAGTCTCTAGAGCTCCTTGTCTACATACGTTCTAAACGTTATTCATATACGTTTTTAGAACGTACTCGTATGTTAGTTAAATGTATTTTAAATATATAATCGTTTTTGTTCATAACATAACCCCAGAGTTGGCCACTGACTCATACGAACTTACTTACCCCACACTTTTTATCAAATGTGACTAGAAATTGCTAACACCTATTTAAACTATTCTAGTAGGTATCGAAAATGAACTTTAGCTAAGTTCTATTCCAATCAAACTTCGAAATAAGTTTTGAAAACCTCGACGTTTGATCATTTTCTACAGGATAATTTATTATTGGTTTAACACTCAATTTCTGCAAAAGTTAGTCTGATTAAGAAAATCATAGACGGTTTTTTTACTATTTATTTTATCATTCATCAACAGCTAAACATTAGGTATACTGAATACAAACTAGTAAACAGAAAGCCAATTATAGATCTTCACTTCTAGAATTAGAATAATAATGAATAAGTGACCACTACATAACAACAAATACAAAATACAAATATATTATTAACCACAAATACAAATGTTGACACAGTAGTGATTCACTGGTTTCTGAGTTAGTTTTCACTGTGTTTCAGAAAGACAGTTGATTCCCCAAAATGTAACTTATGGATATGGCAAAAGAACATGTTGTATCCTAATTTATATAAAAACTGTAGTATAATTATTCTATCTGTGTAAATAATTTTAAACACTATTTTAAAAGATAAGTACAAAAATATAATTAAAAAAAAAATTACAACACCAAAACCCACTATATTATTTAAATACCTAACTAACAGTTAATTAATAAATGGAGGTTTAGTGAGAGAGTGTGTATAAGTGTTGTGTGTGTATGTAGGAGTGATTTTAATGGAGGTTTAGTGTATGAGTGTTGAGTGTGTATTATGTGTAAAGTGTGTTGTGTATGAATATGGGTGACTTAAGGGTAAGGATGTGTGTTTGTATGTTTGAATGTGATAAATGATCGTGTTTTAAACAACTTTAAACAAAGTAGATCTAACAAAAAAAGAAACGAATTAACATACCTATCTACTTGCGAAACAGACGCTATTGGCAGCAAAAATCTGTTCATAATAAAAGCTTCTAAAAACCTACCTTAAGGTTTTATATACCACTACAACTCGCCTTGACTTTGCACGACGTAGGTATAAACCTTACTATTGGATTACTCTGTATAATGATTAAAACAGCATTATATTCTGTTGCAATTTAAAAGAGCTGTGTACATACATAATGAGGAACAGATGAGGGGAAGCGAATATGTTCTACACTAATGTCACACCCTGGACACTCTCAATAAAATATATTAGGCAATCGCGTCGCACATGCATGGTTTGTGTACGTAAACGGTGTCGTTTTATGTTTGAGTGTCATGGTTGGCCCCACCCAATTATAGCAAGAGCGAGACAGCACATTTTCGCTCGCGCTGGCATGCGCGCGCTTGGACCAACACAAAATCAAAATAAACGCGTGCCTTAGCCCTTAGCTTCAGTGCCGGCGAAAGGTGTCGTGTAGTGCCGGCAAACACTCGACCGGGGTGGTGTAAGTAAAACCGTTGGGAGGTAGAGAGTAGCCATTCTTTACGTAGTACTAATATCTGTTCTGTGACCATGTAACACAACACAGAGATAATTTTAATATTTTTATAATTCAGTTTTCTAGACTCGGTATTTGAAATCTTAATACGACGCCACACGGTATAAATTGGCGCTATAGTTGAGACGTGCTAAGTATAAACCAGTGTGTATACAATCTGAACGCGGTCTCATCGTCTCGTCTCGATCCGTCTGGCGTGCGCTACAGTGATAATCTTGATTAGTTGATGAGAATTGCAAGTGCGGTTGTTATTTCATTCAAAGTTTACTGTTATTACTATTATAATATCGGTCATTCAGTAATTTATTAACCCCCGACGAAAAGCGAGGTTTTATAAGTAAAATTTGTTGTGGCATCGCAGTCCGTGAACAAATGTACCGATTTTAATAAGTTTTTAACGTTTAAAAGATGTCTTGTTTTTGAGTCTTGCGTCTTGCTTTTCAACCAGCAACGTCGTGACCGCTAAGTCACCAAATCGTACATCTGCTATTGTAAAATAACTGCATGCCATAAACTTTTTTTTTTATGTCAGCAAGTTACAAGACAATCAAGACGCCCGCCTGATGTTAAGCACCACGCCTGACTATAACAGATGCAGTGCCACCCAAAGCTTAAAGTTTTTAAGTGTTTGCGTGGCACTGCACTGCGCTTATCACCCCGAGACATGGTTGTTAAGTCTCTTTCGCCCAGTAATTTCACTTGCTACAGTGCCCTTCAAACCTAAACACAGTAATGCTTGCACACTACTGCTTGGAGGTAGAATATCTGACACTGCGGTGGTACTCACCAAGACGGACTCTTACTGAAGAGTCCTACCACCAGGTAGGACTCTGAGAGTAACCTACTACTATGTAAATAAGCTCGTTCTTTTTGCATAGTATCAGGAAATCTTAGGTTTGATTTGTTATTTTTCTATCGGTCGGAAATAGTACGAAGGTCACAGTTTCTTAACCCAGCCAAGCACTCAAGAGCACATCAGTAACTAGACAGCTTTTATTTCTACTTACATAATTAGGTTAGCACAGATAATTTACACTCGTTCTTTTGGTCCACAGTAAGTCTCATTCATTAACACAACAATCTTAATATTTCTAAAAAAAGTATCATCACGACAGCCTTCTAATGTTCCCACTGCTGGGACACTGGCCTACTCTCAGGCGAGAGTGATTGGGTCTTAATCCACCACGCGGACCCAATGCGGATTCGTGAATGGCACATGGCTTTAGAATTTTTAGTTCTTGGACTTGCCGGTTTCCTCACGATGTTTTCTTCACCGTATGAGAGCACTGGCATTGCGCACATAAATTTTTCTGTGTGTGTTCCCACGACCTTAGGATCGGAAGGCGGGGTCACTACCACTAGACCACCGGTGCACTGGTGCGGTGAAAAAAAGTAAATGGGTTTATTATTATCCACTAGGCATTCAAATGTTTCATCAGTACAAAGCTATTTTTCTAAAACAAAGTAAACGTTTTCGACTCGCAAGTGAGTTTTTGTAAAATAATTTTTATCTTGTATAATATTGAATGAAAATCTACGGTATTTCGCTCTTTCTCTCTCTTCTCTCTCTAATTTCCCAAATTTTATGATTAAAACTGATAGCTAATGGTTAAATATTGTCTATTGTCATCGAAACTTGATGTAAATATTGATATTACATTTTCATCTGTTGAAATAATTGGCTGTTGATGTTTGGACATTATAAATAGTTATATAGTAATCAAATTTCTAATAGTAAACGAGGTTTTGTTTCACTGAAAATACTTGGTTGTTGTAATCACGATCTAAAAGTTTCGCAAGTCATTATTATTAGTTGGGAATTCCGTTAGAGTTATAACTTTTTAATCTATTGTCGTTATGAACATAGTTTCCGTTATGCTGATATTTAAGAATAGTAGAGTTCTCTGTGATAGAGCTCATCCGGGGAAGGACTTCCACCATACCTATTTCTGCCGCCAAGCAGTAATCCTCGCATTGCTGTGTTCCGGTGTGAAGGGTATGGTTTCCGGTGAAATTACTGGCACATGAGGCTTTCGATCTTAGCCTCAAGGTGGCAACCCGCGAGTGATACCTATGGTATTGCAAGCGTCCATAGGCTGCGGTAACCGCTTACCATCTTGTAGGCCGTACGCTTGGTTGCCACTATAGTTGTATAAAAAAAAAAGGGATTTCGTTAAATTAAATTAAAGCGTGCTCCATCATCGACCACACCAACACTTCCCATCAGGTGAGGTAGTGGTCAAACGTTGGTCTATAACCAATAAAAAATAAAAAATAATAAAAAATACGTATTATAATATTTTATGCTTACACATCTTTTTTTACGATGGGAAAATGCATTACGCATCCCCTTGGTTTGGGGAGAATAGAAAGAGTATGTCGGAACCTCTGTCCGTTCCTAATGAGATATTAGCATCACCGACGGCGTACTGACTAAAAACCTAATAAATCTTCTGCGTTCAACGCTAATTCATCATCGAACCACTACTAACCAGATGATGACTGATTTGACGCTACATTCACATTTGACAAAGCCACGGACGGGGTCCCGATTGGATTCTACCTAGAAGTATTTCAGTATAGTGCATTCAATTTTCACGACCATACAATGAGCAAAAATTGAGTAAACTAGACAAGACCATCGCAAATGCTTTCTTAAATACTAGGCTATAGAGATTAGACTAGAAAAAACTAGTGTTTTTAACCAATGAACTATAACAAACGCATCAAGCTAAAAACCGAGGAGGTTCTCAAGTCAAAGTGTATTAATATAACTTTTTTTATGACTACGCATAACATTTAAATATTTTAACTCCATCATTGCGCGCTTATAGTGTAGAAATTCCGCACGCGGACGTTTATCAGCAGATTTGTCAGAATTTATTTAAATAGATCAATGATGTCGAACAAGGAAGTTACCGTTGTTTTATAATAATATAAATACCTAGCAGAAACATCAGTCATCAGTCATCAGAACGCCCACTATGGCGGCAGTCACGCATAGTAGAATAGTCCCCTTTCTCTATCTGTTATTAATAATCCACATCAACCCACACTACTGAGGATGGAATACCTATGTCTCATTGTTACGGCCATCATGGTCTGCCTACTCATATGGCCATTGCGGTGGATTCTTCATAAAGCCTTTTTGCAATTGTGTTTCTACATAACAAAATAACATACTTCTTACGAATTTAGCATACAACGGATCTATTTTGGTCCGTACTCAATAATTCCATTAAAACTGGCGAAGCGTGGTAGAGGCGAGCGGTCTATCCGAATACTAAATTAGGAAGGCGTAGTCTAAGGACTGTCAAAGACGTGGTACGAACTTTGATTTGGGACCAATTTAAAGTTGAATATAAAGCAAACCTGAATACCGTAAGAGATACTATTTTTTACCGACTTTAAAAAAACGAAGTACCTATAGTTATCAATTCGACTGAATGATTTTTTTACATGATTTCTCCTCTAATTAATTAATTTATTCTTATGTTTTATTTGGTATAGGTTTCAGAGGTAGTTCTATAGATACAATTTAAATCAAAATTGTTTCGGCCCTTTGAAAAAATCATAAAAAAGTGTCAGTACTCTCTCATATCTTCACAATACATCGTTTTTTTTATTGTTATGCGTCAGTTTTTGTTTATTTTTGATGACTAATTATTACACATCTTTTTAGCTCAGATTTGGTGGATATTCACCTTATAGAACAAACCTTATAGTGTGCTGTTAACTCCTTACTTGGAAGTCGCCAAGACAGAAATAGTACAAAACCGTAAACAAAAAGGTTTATTAGGCCAACATGTGTTTCTGGTGCATATTTTAAACCTGTTTAATGTTTCCCTGCTTAATTTAAACAATAAATTCTTGTTTTATTTGGTTAAGGTGTGTGCTTTCAGCCGTGTACGTAAAAATGTTCATAGATGACGTCTATAATAAGATAATATTTTAAGTAACTTGGGACCCACACTGACTTTGCACGGCCTAAACTATTACTATACATATACCTACCTCTTGAATCACTCTATCTACTGATAAAACCTGCATTAAATCCGTTGCGTAACTAAAAAGATCCAAGCGTACGTAACGCAGTACAAACAGAGCGATGATGATGATGAGAGAAAAGTAAATTTAATCAATCACAAAAACATGCGAAGGTTTTGATGTTTGAATGTTTGTTCTTCTAAAACTCGATACCCACAAAACCGATTTGGCTGAAATTTAAATAATAGATAGATAATGACCGGTAATAGGACATAGGTTATTTTTTATCCCGGAAAACGTACGGTTCCCGAGTGATCCGTATTTATTATAACGTACGATTGATGATGTACAGGTAAAATATCTGAGCTAAAACACGTGCGGAAAGACGCGCTCAGAAAATTCACCGCCGGAAATTCCGCAAAACCGCGCTGACGTTTTGTTTTACGATGCGTTTTCTGCTCGCAATTTTTCTGTCTAGGTTCGTAAACTTTCTTTCTAGTAATTCTGCGAACAGTTGACCTCGCATGCATAAACTTTAAAAAGTGAGCAATTTACTGCATTTTGACGAGTTATCTGCTCAGTATAAAGATGTTTTTTTTATTATTTCAGCAAATGACAAGACGTTCAAGTCGTACGCCTGATGCTATGCGCCATGCTTGAAAAATATCTTGATTCCTAACAGTTTTTTGCAAATTTTTTGTGAGACTAAAGGCCCATTTACATCTTACAATAATGCAAGAGTTGCCTTGTCAAATTGATTTTGGAACAAAAATGTTCGAAAATGGATTTAATAAGGCAAGTTTTGCATGCAATTATTGTATGGTGTAAATGGGCTATAATTTAAAGTTACTTTCAAAAAAGAGAAGAACTGTTGAAATTAGTAATATAGTAATCTCACAATGTATGTTGCATGTGTACATAGGCTACGGTAACCGCTGACCATCAAGTGGCCCATACGCTTGGTTGCCACGTTAGTGGTATAAAAAAAATAAAAGAACAGCCAAACGAAAGCAAATTTCTTCAGTCTTGAAGCAGAAACGCTTCACTTACATAATCAATTATTTTATCTTACCATACCTATCCCTATTTGAGGAAGCTTATACACGCTGCAGAGACTGTACTGGGCTTGAATCATGTAGAAAATAGAATACTTATATGCGAAAGTAACTGCCTAACAGATAGGCAGTTACTTTGTCAATGTCAACAATTACAATGTCTACAGATTTTAATGAAATTTATCACGAAGATAGTTTAATGTCTGAGCAAGAACACGCTTTTTTTACGCAAACGAAGACATGAGCAGTAGCTTATTACGAAGAGCCTCAGCTTTAAAAACAAATTCAAATTTTTATTTAGTTTTAGTTTTGCGAACTGTTTATTTTTATGAGTGATGAAACTCACATACGGATATGTATTTTACTAATGGACCAGCAGCAGTGAAATGAAAATATTTTGTATTGCACCGTCAGTGCCATGTTTGTAGATATAGGAAAATGTAATAATAACACAAACCGTTCGTGGATTCTAATCATCAACATCATCATAATATTATCTGCAAATACTGCTACTGAACTCATCAGCGTCATGATATAAATAAATAAATAATGCTGGACAATCTACACAGCATCATCTAGCCTAAGGTAAGCTGCTGTTAAACAGAGCTGTATTATGGGTACTAGATGACTGATATATATTTAATACAATACAATACATAGATAGATATTATTTATTATACATAGAAAACACCCAGAACACCCGGAACAAATATTTGCAGATCCTACAAACATTTGTCCCAAGGCGGGAATCGAACCCGCAACCTCTGCGTCGCAGGCTGACCTTCGCCCACCGCGCCACATTGGTCGTCATATATGATATGAGTCAGCGTTCACTGACTTTTGTGATCACTATAATGTCATCGGTGCATTGAGTAGATAGATAGCCTTTATTGCTGAATTACATTTTTTACATGTAAACTTATAAATTGTATTTTTCTAATTTCCTTCAGATATCAGCTTGTTCGCAGACGTATTGCATTTGCACTCCAAATTTTTGGTAGGGGTGGGTCGATTTTTCTGCCAAAAATTGAGGTGGGGCAATTTTTTTACGGACTAGTGTATATTAAATAATATATTTTCAATATTTAATGCATTTAAAAACTCAATTAAGGTTAAAATTATATATGAAATTCGACTGTTTTATTTATTTTAGTGTAATTTAAAACTAGATGATGATGGAGTTTGAAGATACTCATTGTAAATTTTTTTAAGCTCGTCGTCGTACACTGTAGAAATATAACCATAATTTATTTATATATAATTATATTATATATATAACCAATATATTTGCATACGTGTAGCACTTCAAATATGACTAAAATTAAACAAACATAATTATTTTTTCCATAATTGCTTTACGTGAAATACCTTCCCCCAGTAAAGGCACCAATAATAGGTAACAGTAGCAGGTGATAGGTAACAAATTTAAGCTCATGACGTAGCTGGCTAAGTTGTTCTTATCAGATCAACGAAGTTAAGCACTGTTCCGCGGAGTCATCATTTGGATTGGTGACCTCCGGTGGCAATTTCAACTGAGCACTCCCGTGCTTCGTAACGTGCCCTCCGAACCAGCTTTTTCAAAGTTGTTAGGCCTTGATAGAGGCCATCGGGCGGCCTTGAAACTCTGTCACATGAATTGGCCACTGACTCATACGAACTTACTTACTTAACAAAACTTAAAAAAAATTTTTAATTTTATTTTGTTTTAGTTTTGCCAGCTGTCAATAAATTGCTACTAAATATAACACAGACAGCTCGCTCAATTGACAGCCACTCACTCCACAGTTCCCGTCGTCACGACAGAAAACTGCAAAAAACTTCTCATAAAAATATATAATCTCGTACTTCCGCCGTCTGATGGCCCAACTCCAATGAGTCCATTATTAGGGTCAGCCTCCTTTACGCAACGGGCTATATATACCGAGGCCCTCACTCAATGGGGGGAGACCTGACGTGCGGTCATGGATACGGCTTCGCTTGACTTCGCGGAATTTGAGGAGATTTCAGAAACACTTCGTATACAAATACTGCTTATAAGCAATTATTTTGCAGCTATACTGCCCGTTTCGCTCTCGTAAAAAGTATTTTATGTTTTAATAGTATTCTAAATCTATGCATGTATCATATTTTATCAAAATTTGGTTGCGATGTAATTGCACGATTTCATTGTAACATACATCCAAACTTTCGCATTAAAACTAATTTTAATAAAAATGAATTGCTGTGCTTTAGTCTCGCTAAAACTCGAGAACGGCTGGACCAATTTGACTGATTTTGGTTTTGAAATGTTTGTAGGAGTCCAGGGAAAGTTTGAATGTTGAAAAAATATGGAAAATAACGCGAGTGAAACCGCGCGGGTCAGCAATTCTCTGATTAAACCTCAAGCAGTTGTGTGGATTATTTAAATATTTTTTTTTGTAATTTGTAAATAATATTTTGATTTCCCGGAAGAATTTTTAATAGGTAAACCTGCGTATCTCTGGAAAAAAATATCAGAATGTGGTTAAAAATTAAATATCCAATTTTTCGTTCGAAAATTTTTAAACGTAAATGTAATTTATCTAAGAGAAATAAGGTTCAAAGGCAGTGTAACTCATCGATCAATGTGACTAGCTATGGCAGTCACGATTGGTTGATTGAGTACTCCATTGCGTCTATATGGCTACGTACTGTTTGTTGTATTAGGATTTGAAAAAATATATATAATACCTAGTTATTTTTATAAATTTAAAAGTCAATCTCTCTACTTTAGTCTATTTAACTTTCTTCTGTGCACTCATAAAACAAATTTGTGGGTCGTAAAAAATTTTTAATAAAAATTTTTCAACAGCGCCAAACTAATATAAACGTTTCAATCTGTTATAGTTTTATCTTTAACACAATAATGATAAAAATACTGCTCTATAATAAAGATACGTTTCATAAATATACTGCTATCTGCATTTACCGCAACCTGTATGCACTAGCACTGGATTGTATTGCAACGTGCTATCATAAAAGTGTTCATACAGTTATTTTACATTTATTGGTTATACAGAAAATGAACAGCGTTACAATAAAATATTCATATACCTATATTCTTTACCTATTGTAAAACAACACAAGTTTCCGCCCGTGGTTTTGCTATATTATACATATTTTATCAGATAGATTTAACAGTAAGAAGCGGGGGTATTTTAAAACTTGATTAACTCAGACTTGGTTTAATTAAACAATCCTACGCAATGAGACAGAACGCCTTCAGATAACTCAGCCCTATCTTATTATCTCTAATCTTGTAGCGCTTTGGGTCAATCACCTTTACAAATTGCCGAGACTTCTTCAATCACTTTGAAAAATCACGTCACAGAATTAGTTTCTGACTGACTTTGAGATTTTTACAAACTGAAATGAAAAAAGTTGAATTTTGCATAATTTTATTGACATCAATGTAGTAATGAATATTTCCTACTCAATGTCTAAAATTAGAACTTTTAGGTAGAAACTGGTGAACAAAAACATAATAACAGCTGCTGCAACAGCTATTTGTATGACAAAATAAAGTGATTCTTATGTGTAGTGCAGTGGTAAACGGCAGCTTTTATAGAGTACGACCCTAGTGTCACGTCAGAGTCATAAGATGTCGTGTCAGAGCCGATAGCTGGTGTTACGTCATTGTAAGAGCCTTATGATCTCTTGTCAAGGAAAACATTTTAAAAATTTACTAGGACTGGGTTATTTTTTCGACAACGAAGAACCATTGACTTTGATTTGATTTTGAATTTGGGTTAAGAGTTGACTATGGATAAAAAACCGGGCCAAAGAGTATCTTTTGGAAAGCCTCTAAGAATAGAGATAGAATAAATCAAGTTGCCGAAATTATCAAACTATTCCTGAAATACAGCATACGTGGCCTTTCAAGCAACGCGTCAAACCGTGAACGTCCGAAATTCCAGTGACCGTAGCACGAGTCCTAGTGTTTACCCCCGTTTCTGTCACCGAGCTGTCACTAAAGAATGAGATTATTTCGGACCGAGCTTGGAGCTAAGATGACGGTTGTTTTACTCTTGCGGTGGCATGAGTATGGTCAAATATAGGTGCTAAATTAACTGTACTTTTTGAGAGAGATTCAGGGTGTTGAATACAGTTAATTTAGCACTTTTAATTGACCAGTAATTAAAAATATATCTATTGGTACATTGCGAAGGATACAGATACTTTGAGTGATTTAGAAGTGGGACAAATTAGGTTAACAGAAAAAAATGATTATCCGAAATAGGTCAATACACTTGGTTTTTACTAACGCATATTATTTTTAATTAGGATAATGTCAAGCTTACACGTTGCCCTCTGTCAAAGTTTATGACATAGACCATAAACTAAATCATTAATGAGATGTCATGACATGACGTAATTATTGTAAAAGCGCTGCACGGTTGAGAGTTCCTGATAAATAAGAAGTCAAACTGAACCGTCGGTCGTCACGTCACTTTTCCGCCTGAATGATTGTTAGCTCTCAGTCAATTCAATAACGCGAAACTCGTGCTATTGATACAGTGCCGCCAGCTAGCTCTGTGACCCGGCAGTAACGTGCGATCGCGAAAACGTGCTTGGAAACTCTTACCAAAAATATCCTTGGATAGGATGTTTTTGAAATATCAAATTTGGGAAAGGTGGGTGGGCTTTGCAGTTTGATGTCTTACGCGCTAAGAACTCAGCCAATATTTGTTGCTAATTTCATTTAGATGCGTTGGAACTAGCTGATTTCACCTAGATTGTTCAAAGTGATCTGAACTATTAGAAAGAAGTTTAAATATCTAACTAAAAATGGTATTGTGAGTATAATTTTTTTTCTCACGGCCTTGATGCATGCACCTAACTACTTAAAATATTCAGAAATCACAACATGGTTTTAATACGAGTAACTTTCACTGAAACATTTTGTTTATTTATTCTTTAAGGCTGGTACTTAAATAGTGGCAAAGAAATTAGTGCGTTGCGATGTCTAGGTGGCTTTGATTCGTAATTTTTAAACTAATGTTCTCAAATTTTTAAATACCTGCATACGTACTGTTGTGTTTCAACACTGAGCCTCTAGTATTTTATAATTCCATTAAATTCTTCTTGACTTTGGCATTTGCGTAGTACTGCATCTTTTAATCCTCAAGATCAATAAAATATATATCGATTAAATTTTATTCAATCTCTGTTTATGTTTAAAATATCAAACATATAACACAAATATTTAGCACAACAGACAACTGATTACGGTAATAAATTACCAGCTAACTATGGGATTTAACGACACCCCAATAGAAACCCATACCATAAAATAGGCAGGGAAACCAGACTACGACCCATAAAAATCACCATGAATCGAATACATCGATGGCATTTATTACGCGCACTACGAAACATTTTATATCTGGCGCTTGTATTGCCAACTGGAGAACTATATTTCAGGATTTAGCTACCTACAACTCTTGTTGAATAAGTTTTTTTTCTAAAAGGCATATAATTTTTAAAGAAGTATTAAAAACTTTTTTTTTTACTTAACTTAATTTTTAATCAAGTTTACACTTATTACGTATTGTTAGTTTGTAAGTTACCTACCTACATAAAGTTATAACACCACGCTAGTACCTAGTAAAAATTATGTTTAAAAGTCTGCGTCACAAAGGGGTTATAACGCGGCCTACATTAAACATTTTAATTATGTTCTTTGTTAGGTTTTAAACTGCTACAATTTCAAGTCCAAAAAATTATACAGTCAAGTACTCGTATATAGGTACGCTAAAGGCCACGGCACCATAGCCACGCGTGTGTTTGCCTTAAGAGCTGTCACGCCAGCGGTGTGCCATGTCACATACAGTTTCATACATTGCAACGTCATGGTTCGCGCACGTCGCAGGCGGTGTCAAAGTCAAAGTCAAAAATGATTTATTTCAATAAAATCACAAGGATCATTTTGAAACGTCTTAAAGCTAGGTGAATTTACGCCAGTACCACGCGCCCCAGCCAGGTGTGACCAGCCCTTAAGTGACTCTCAGCAACATGATGTTGGAACAAGCTGGTAACACTGACTGCCATGCGATACAAATGCCTTGCCATTATGAACAGACCTTTTACTCGTAAACGGTTTTATAGTTCGCGTCGACACCTTCAACAACAGATGTTTGATACTAAACTTAATGATTTTGGAAAAACTGCTCTATTTTTTCGGCTTGAAGAATCAAAATAAAAAAGTAACTGCGGTAAATCTAATGGTAATACCTACTTAATGAATTTTTGCTGTGTTTTCTACAAAAAATAATGCGAAAGCTTGTAAAGATTTTATTTGTGAGTGTGATATTTTGTTACTGAATCACGCATTATGAACGGATCAGAATAAATGTTTTTTTTTAAATAATAATTAATAATAATAAATAAATAAATAATAATAATAATAAATAAATAAATAATAATAATAATAAATAATGCTGGACAATCCACACAGCATCATCTAGCCCAAGGTAAGCTGCTGTTAAACAGAGCTGTATTATACCCATAATAACTAGATGACTGATTTATATTTAATACAATACAATACATAGATAGATATTTTTTTATTATACATAGAAAACACCCAGAACATCCGGAACAAATATTTGCAGATCCTACAAACATTTGTCCCAAGGCGGGAATCGAACCCGCAACCTCCGAGTCGCAGGCGGACCTTCGCCCACCGCGCCACATTGGTCGTCATCATGTTGACACGTAAATAGTAAGTACGAATTAGTAGCAACGAAATTTTACTCTATAAACCTGCGACAAGTAGTGTGAAACTACAAAAACACCCGACAGAAGCAACAGGCAGAAACTAGTTACATAACTAAAAAAATAAACTAAACTTTGAAAAAAAAAACAAAATCTAGTCCTTTTCCTTTTCCTGAGCATGACTTTTTTTTGAACGTTTTCATAATGTGATGAAAACTAAACTAACAGCCGAAGTTTCATTTTCGTCGCCCTGCTCAACATCATTTATCAAACACAAGACTGAGTCAGGAAATTGAAGTACAGAGACACAGAGCCTATTTATTTTTTATTTTCCAATTCTATTGCTCATTAGTCAGGAATGTGTATAATGTGTAGGAATAGTAAATTTTTCATACTTCACCACTGTACAAACCTTTATAAAAACTAGCTGCGCTTAGATACAGTATGTATATTATGTATGCAGTTATTAAAAAGTTATTTATCTAGGGTTAATGCTGACAATTGTGATTCTAAGTAAATTATTCAGCCATTCAATAATATATCTAAAGACAGTTAAAATAAAGCTTCTTCTACATTGAGAGTCTACAGTGCCATAGATCCACAATATTAAATCAATCGCAATTTACGCACGTAGGCAAACCGGCATGCATCACATTCTTGTGATATTGGTTTCTCATAACCTATTTTTCTTATCTCGTTTTGTGTGCTTGGGGTATTATCACCTGCCAAATCAAAATAGGTAACGATAATGGTCAGCCTTCTATTGTTTTAACTGTTAGGGCTATCTATTCTCGAGCGAGAGTAATAATTTGGTTGGGTCACAATCCACTACGCGGAACCGTGCGGTTTGATTTTTAGCACATGCGTTTTGATTTTTTAATTCTTGGGATTGCTAGGTTCCTTACAATTGTTTGCTAAAACCGATTTTTAAAGTACGTTTATGATTAAGGCCCTTATTCAAAAAAATTGCCTTTTCAGCGACTTGCTAAGTCTTGTTTTTACTTGTCATTCTTATAATAACGAAAAAAAATGTGGTTTGAAGGCACACTACTTACAGACGACTTTACTAACAGACGTTTAAAGTATGTCAATGAATAGGGCCTTTGACTAAGAACCTTTTATTTTAAACGTCACATCGACGTGCTCTGATTGGCAATCTAAATTACATTTCGTCCTATTCTTTTTGTCCATCCATTACGTCCCAGGTGAGAACGGAGTACCAATCAACTGGGGTTTTTTAATACCTGCGAATTTTAAATAATAAATGGGAATCTTTTGATGGCCATGCGAGGTAAAAATACATTATAAGAGTAGTAAAGTTCTTTGTGATAGAGCTTTTCCGGAGAATTACTTCCACTATAATTATTTCTGCTGCTAAGCATTAATGTTGCATTGCTGTGTTCCGGTTCGAAGGGTATGGTTTGTGGTGATATTACAGGCACATGAGACTTTAGATTTACGTCTCAGGTGGCAACACGCGAGTGATATCTCTGATGTTGCAAGCATACATAGGCTACGGTGACCATTTACCATCATGTGGGCCGTACGCTAGATTGTATAAAAAAAAAAAATTGACCATCCTGATTTCAAGCTTGAATAAATTTTAATATAATAGAATTTTAAATATTTATTTAAGAATAAATAAGCCTATAAGACTTAAAATTTATCTGGTTTGTCTATAAATACTTATTTGTCCATAATTCCATGTTAAAATAACACCAATAAAATTCTTCCAAAATTCAACCTTTTCACGAAATCAGCTAGCGGAATAGAGCGACCACCATCAACTGATAACAATTAACTGATTACCAGGTTCCGGTTCCGCTTGCTCCGAGGGCAGCGCCGTGGTAATTACAGGCATGTGAGCTTGTGCCAGAGACAACTTAACAAGCTAACATGACACTTTCTAAGCTATGTACTACATAACGACGAGTGACTTCCTTGTTCTAATAGCTAATGATCACATGATCCACGAAATTCTAGTTTTGCTTCGTAAAATTGTGTCGATGCAAGAATTGATGCCTTGAAATTATATTATTGGTTCGTACTGGTTTGGTTGGTGGTCTAGTGGTAGCGATTCCGACCCTAGGATCGTGGCTTTGAACCCGGTCGTGCACCAATGCCAGTGCTCTCTTACGGTGAAGGCAAACATCGTGAGGAAATCGTCATGTCCAAGAAATAATAATTCAAAAGACATGTGCCATCTACCAATCCGCATTGGTTCCGGCCGACTCGAGAGTAGTTAGCAGTAGGAATATAAAAAAAGCTGTCATGATAAACCCGGTTTCAAAGAAAAAACGGAATCCCAAAATTTAATTCTTGATTTTGTACATAGATGTAAGTAAATTAAATCTTGTTTCATAGCTGATTAAGGATTTTGATAGCTTAGACGCAATAACATTTTCCTACTAAACCTTGTAATACCTTGATGGTCAACTGAGCCCAAAAAAATCGCCTGAAAAATGTAGGCCAGTAGTAAAATAAATAAAAACTGATTTTTATAAAATACTTTATTTCGAGTACTTACTTTTACAAAGCTTCTTTCTTTCCTTTTTTTCTTTCTTGTTACCAGCTGATGTACCTAAAAAAAGTATAGACCACGCTCTGGGTGACTCTATCCTAAGTCGTGACTACTAAAAAACTAATAAATCTTTGAAGCAAATATTGCTGAAGCATTCGACCAATGCATAATGCCCTAAGATTATGTTAACGACTCATTCTGTCATAACTCATCTTGCCTGGCCATTGTAAAAAATAACTAGAGTCTTACACACAGAAGAAGCAATAGTTACTATAGTAGAAAGTTTTACTTTGGCAATACATACACATAAAACTAACATTTTACAAATGTTATTTTAAATTTATTGAATAGTATGGGATGGTTGCTTAAAGTGATTCGTTGGGAATGCTTCTAGATAAAAAAAAACAATAAATAACACTGCGTGCGACTTGATAGAAAAAATAAGGTTAGTCGATGGAAAAAATAAATTGTGGTTACACAGTTTTAATTCTTTGAAACATCTGCGCTCCTAGCCTAGAATGATTGGATTGTTTAGAAAAGTTTAGAAAATGTATGATTGCATTATGAAAAGTGCGATCATGGTGTGAACAATGATATACTACAAACGAGTTGCTTTTTTACTGTGTGTACCGATGTCTATTGTGAGTGATACAAGCCTGACCCAGGCAATGTTCTCATTAACATAAGCCCAATTACTTAGCATAGCGAATTTGTACCCTCTCTTACTGAGTATAATTTACGGGGTCGCTGGCTTTTCATAATACTAGCATCTTTATACATTTTATGTAAACGGGATTAGAAGGGGTGTGGTGGCTTCATTTTTTATTTTTCTGGTGTTGTCTTTGTGGTAAGATTAAAACGAACTTGATCGTTTACAACAGATTATCTGAGTTAAGCACTTTTCACTATCTAATTCCTAATTTACGATAAAGCGCACCTGGCATAATTTTTAGTCTAACACGACTAGTTTCCAAGATACGGCTGTTTGAAGTTTGACAGCTGTCAAACGAAATGAAGATCTCATTAGAACCTATAATTTGAGTCAGGTGCGGTTAGTCTGGGATGAGTAGATTCCGAGATACTGCCGTTTGAAATGGCTGATATGATGATGATGATGATTGTCTGAAACAATATAAGTTACAGGAAATTATAACTAAAATGCACTTTGGTTTGATGATCTTACTAGGCAAAGACCCGTCAAGGTAACGACCCATCGGCGAAACTTACCGTCGAGGTAACGTCATTCGAGGTAGAGTACGATACCCACTCTGATTGTGTGCCGTGCCGTGCCGCCAAGTCTGCCTATCATCTTTGACCCTTTCCATTTTCTATTTTCCGTTTCCCTGCCCTTGTAGCTCGTTCATGGTTGGCACGATTGTTAGAGACCAACCAATCAGATTGAAGCATGTTGTTCTACCAAACGCCTGCATTCACTTGTTTCAGATATACAGTTTTTTTTTTTTTTTAAATACCGTCCGTTCACACTAAGACAATGTAGATGTCACTGACCATTTTGATATTAATATGTGTTAAATATTTTTACATAATTTTAGCTATTCTAAGTATTGTATTTATTTATAGGTTATGTAATTAGACACTATACATTCTACTTTACATTCATACCCACCTATATTATTTTTTTAAATTCTTTTATTTTATTGCCTGGTTGCCCGTGATGTCACCCACTAGAGGCCCTGGCAGAATACCAGTGTTGCATCGTTCCCTACTCAAGTGCGATGCAGCTTATGCTGAGCCAGGACCATTGACACACACTCACATTTTTGTTTTAAAAAATAGATATTTATATAAGTAGTTTTAGGTATTAGGTACATAAACCTACATACTATATCTTTTATATTTAATTTTTATTTTTACTTTGTTTTTGTACCTACTTGACTAATTTTTGTTATCTTTGTATTTCTTCTATGTGTGTGTCAATAAATAATTTTTCTTTCTTTCTTTCTTTCTTTCTTTCTTTCTTGATGATAAATACGAGACTGACATTATTATTACATTTTAGGTGTTACACGTGTGGCTTCACTAAAGAAATGAAGTTCTCAGTTCGCGCTGTAGACGCGCCGGTGTGCACGACAAGATTCGCTACCGCTCCGCTTTCGCTCCGCTTTCGGTCCGCTTTCGCATCGCCGCGTTGGTTTGAACGATCCATTAGGCCACCAAGCCTTTTACTAAAAAAACTTATTTTTAATAGTCAAACCAGCTGTGAAGCCCAATTTTGAACCCATCTTTTAATTAAAAAGAATGCACTTGATCTATACTATGTGCAATCTACAATACTATTTCACCAATGTGCCGCGACATTGTAAACGGATTATTCATTTCATTATTGAGCCAGTCGTAAAAGAATTCAATTTTGGGTTGAGCGAAATGAAATTTCTG
Source organism: Colostygia pectinataria (assembly GCA_951394395.1). NCBI lineage: Eukaryota > Metazoa > Arthropoda > Insecta > Lepidoptera > Geometridae > Colostygia > Colostygia pectinataria. The sequence continues at coordinate 10,965,037 of OX596353.1, read as the reverse complement.
AAACATCCTTTTCTGCAGCAAATAAATTGAGCTGGGGAGTTGGCGTTCGGCAGCGAGTTAACTCAGGAAGTGGCATAACTGCTATTCCGCCTTTCTGATTTGACTGAGTTCTGGATTTTAATTCAGTTACTGGAAAAGACTTTCAAAAACAAACTCAAAATCAAATCAAACTTATTTATTTACCAAAAGAAAAACAAATACAATAATTTACTGGATGCCCTCGCACTAAGGCTAGCCTGTATCGCGAGACACAGATTTACACAAAAACGGTTAGACATAACTGAACAATAGAGTAACACGTTAATGTACAGGGCAAAACTAAAACATAATAATAGTAATAAAAAGGCAAAACCTAAAATTTAAACGGTTTAGAGAAAATGCTTACTATCCTGCTTACAGAAAAATATGAACAATTAATTTTACATAAGATCCAAATATGTATTTAGCCTGAAAAGGGCTGATTTAACCCTCTGATAATATCTAAAAATCACAGTACATAAAAGATTTATACTGTTTTTTTTCTACATTCCCGGCTAAGAGCTTATAAATAAATATATTCTCAACGTCTTTGATTCCCGCAGAGAAAACCGTTGTCTACTGTGCTTTAGTGCTTATTCTAGGCTCGCAGTTGGTGCTAAGGGTACTGCTCTGAATTTATTATCTCAATGCACTGGAGGTGAACATTTTTAACAAACATCTCACGTTTCAGAACTCTACTTTCAGTGCTCATTCACCATTTTATCTTTTGAATGCACAACGATTTTATTTTTCATTCAAAAGTTATTCTAAACTCAACCACAGCTGCGCTACGTCAATCTGTCGTAGGTAATTGACAGCTGTGAGTGTATTGTCACCTGTCAGGTTATGCAATTAAACACTGTGCTCGACTGTACTAAACTGTACAGAAGAAATAATAGTAGGTAACCGCTATTTTCAAGTTTTCATCCGATAGTGATCACAATATTGGTACAGTTCTTTTGTATTTACGATATGTCTGTCTGTGGTCATTTGTGATTCTTGTACCATAAATAAATGTGAAATGTGAAATATAATGGCTTAAAAATGGTCATAACACAAGTATAACCAGTGTTCACAACGGCAATATTTTATTTCATTTTAAAATCAAAACAGCAATGTATTAATGATTATTTTTTTGTCATTCTTAATCTTCTTCCAGTTCTCTGATGCAATTCTTAGAAACATTTGGGACTTTTGAAAACAGACCACACGACTCACAAATGAAATAAAGCTCAAAGTCAATAAAATAAAGCTTATTTTACTTTGTAGATCTATTCGTAGTGATACCAGGGTATCGAGTGAGCGCACCGCAGTAGATTTCATTCCAAATTGAAATAGTGAAGAGGAACTGAAGTATTTTATTGGTTTGCTCTACGTAAAAGTTTGATTGCCATAAAAAAATAATCATCAAAAAATATTCTAATCATACTTTATCACAATAAAGCTTCACTTTTTCACCAAAAATAACATTATTTTCAAAAAGTCCTATAACCAAATTCTTGATGAGAGTATTTTTTGTAGTAATTTTTAAAAATAAATTTAAAGATGTTTGTCCAACTCTGCAGAAGTTTTTGGGTTGAAGAACAATAATTATTTTTAATTGCTTTTTTAATTAATTTAAAAACTTAACTAAAGCTGGAACCGGAACGCGCATTTAGACTTTTGCATTCTGGACATTGATTAGAAATAATAGTTTTACTGTATGCTAGAGACAGCCATTACACATTATGACTTATGGCAGCGATTAAATTCCAGTACAGTATTGGTATAATCGCGATACATCATCGATATTAACGCGATACAACCGCTTTTGGAGGCACGGCTCTAACTCTTTAAACGCTTTCGTTCCAGCTTTTTTAAAAGGGGTTAGGCCGAGATGAAAGCCTTGGAGCGGTCTATTAACTCCGTCACTTGATTTGGCCTGACATACGAACTTTATTAAACCACGCAGAATGCTGAAATTTAAATCAAAATTCCAATACACTCCAGTCTGTAATAGACCCAACATTACACCGTATAAGTTACAATTTAATTACAAAATATAAAGTGCCCAAGGACCCTCATCAGAACCCACCGGCGACCGCAGATAGAAATATTTATGTACCCAAAACGATGCGAAGGTTGACAGTAGCGCGCAATTCATTGGCAAGTTTCCGAAAGCCCAGTTTCAATGAATGACAACTAATTATGGCTGTGATTTTCAACCTTAAAGCGTTAGTTTTCGGATTTCGAGCAAATAGTTTTCATCAACGTAATAAATCAGCTAATACGCGTCCACCACTGGACATAGGCATTCCCCAAAGAACGCCGACGACTGATCTTGAGCGTTTACTATCATCGGTTGATAATTCATGCGACTGCTTTATTGTCATCGGTTTATTAAGTAGGAGGCCGTCCTATATTATAATTTATAATATAAACAGAACAACGAATAAAACAGCCTAGCAAAACTTTATTATAAAGCAAAAAAATATTAAACAAATCTAAAAAAAAAACTAGCTTCTACCCTTTATACTACCTGTCATACTATTCCAGGTTTAAAACTATTCCAAATTTCATCCAAATCCGTTCAGTATTTACTACGTAATTGGAACATTAACATAGTTATTCTTAGGATTTTTGATCCTTTATCTAATAAATACTATTTCACTCGATAAAAAAATATTTAAAAGATGAGCATACTAATATAAAATGATAGAAATTGGCAAATGCTAGACTAAGTTGGCAATTGCTCGTAAACGAATGGTGTTAAAGGTTGAAAAATCACCTAAAAGTCCACAATATAGAAAACAAATACTATGCCTCTAACTTTTAAACTTTATATTTCGAACTTAGCTTAGTACCAGTTTATTGAAAGTTCAGAGAAAACCCCAACAGTTTGTTGATAAACGATTACCACCAAATTGAGTCACCGGCCATAGCTCTTGTATTTATTTAGGACAAACTTGGATCTGGTCAGTTGTTATGCCAGCTGGTTCATTCGCATCATTGAACTGTAAACAAGTTTGAATTTGTATTAAAGAGGAATTATTTTCCGTAAAGTTTTAAGAAAACCAGAGTTCCCTTGTAGACATAATGCATATTTATTTAACAGATTATCATTATGATATCAGCTGAAACACCACTGCTAGACATACATAAGGCTTACCCAAAAGGCGCTATCGACGATCGATCTTGAGTCTTAACCATCCACCATACCTGGTGGTAGGACTCTTCAGCAAGAGTGCGTCTTGGTGGGTACCACCGCAGTGTCAGATATTCTACCTCCAAGCAGTAGTGTGCAAGCATTACTGTGTTTAGGTTTGAAAATTACTGGGCGAAAGAGACTTAACAACAATGCCTCGGGGTGATAAGCGCAGTGCAGTGCCACGCAAACACTTGAAAACTTTGGGTGGCACTGCATCTGCAATAGTCAGGTGTGGTACTTAACATCAGGTGGGCGCCTTGATTGTCTTGTCACTTGCTGACATAAAAAATAAAAAAAACTTATTGCGAGTCGTAATTTACGACCGTTATAATAACATCTGTTTATGGAGTAGTGGGCCGACCTTACTTCATTTTTGCCATTGCGGATCGTCATTTGAATCTTTATTCCCCAACGGATCTAATTAATTATATCAAATCATCCGCTGGGGAATAAAGATTTAAATGGCGATTGTGATGGTAATTTATAAGTTGACTATGAATGTGTGTTTGTGTGTAATTTTGTTTACCTAATCTTGTACCTATCACTAAAATTTTACATTATAATTAATTATCATTCAATAATTTTAATATTTAAATATTCATACGCCTGGAAAAGTATGTTTTGGTGACTGACTGATAAAAGATTTTAGACCTTATGTACCGAAAACCTAATTAAATTGAATAAATGTTTCTGATTTCTGCCCCCATACCATAAACTCTTAGAGCGATTTAAATTAGAACCTAAACTGAATTGTCTAAAAATTTTGTATGATGAAATTAATAATTATTGAAGTCATGGTACAAAATTTTTAGACAATTCAGTTTAGGTCCTAAATTGAATCGCCCTACTGAGTACCCCTACTGATCTGCGAAATGACGATGTGCGTTACACATTATTAGAGAGAATACACTAGAGTATTGGCTAGTGTCCTAGCAGTAGAAACATTATAAGGCTGTCATGTTATGTGTGTAAGTAGCATGTAATTTGTTAGTAAATGTCAAGCGCACGCATTATTTTGCAAGTGAATTTCACGTCCCTACAAAATAAAGCCCCAAACAGGTGCCTTACTCTTGAATCCAATGACAATTCCGATCCAATCCCAATTTCTATTTACTGCTGTCATATTTTTGTACTCTTGAAAACGAGGTTGAATTTGGCGTTAGGTTTGCTGTCAAAAGCAGAAAATGTCATATTCCAATGCTTGTCCGATACCGATCGCATTCAAGAGTAAGGCCCCAGATACTGACTTTGCTTACTCCTAAACAAACGGGGTTGCAACCAGTCATGTAGTACAAACTAGGTAATTACTGAGCAAAAAGTGAGCATGTACTTACTAAATTGATATTGAGAGGTTCTTTAAATAAGGTTAAACATTGACGTATGATGCCTATTTGAAGGTTATTTTTGTGAATTAGATTTCTTTCAAGGTGTTTAATACTCAAGTGAAAATCTTGGTAAAAGTTCTGAATAAACCTATAGAAAGATATCGCTGACCTGATTCGATTTCCAATAAAAAATTGATTGGGGTTCAGGTAGGCCTCGGCCACACTAAACGCGTAAGCGGAGACAGGTAGCAAACAATCGGTCACTTTACTTTTTAATTTACTTTTTTAACAGAGCGCTGTTGGTCTAGCGGTAGTGACCCCACCTTCCGATCCTAAGGTCGTGGGTTCCAACCCAGTCGTGCACCAATGGATTTTTCTATTTGAAAAAAATATTTGCGCAATGCCAGTGCTCGCATACGGTGAAGGAAAACATCGTGAGGAAACCGACATGTCCAAGATCTAAAAATTCGAAAGACATGTACCATCCACCAAACTGCATTGGGTCTGCGTGGTGAATTAAGACCCAAACACACTCGCTCGAGAGTAGGCCATTGTCCCAGCAGTTTTAAAAGCCAAGCCCTGCGTTAGAAAGCTGTCATGATGACTTTTTATTTATGTACGGCACACACCGACTAATGAAAACATCGTCAATCTCAATCATAATATATTATGTAGGTATAATAACTAGTAATAAGTATGTACGTTATAGTAACTAGATTAGTCCTATCATATCTCACCATAAAACTTACTTTACATAACTTGTCCAAGCAATAATGCTCGCATTGCTATGTTCCGGTTCGAAGGGTCTCCTGTCTCTCTCATGTGCTTGTATTTCCGGTGAAATTACAGGCACATGAGACTTTCCATCTAACGTCTGTGATATCTATAATGTTGCATGCGTACATAGGCTACGGTAACCGCTGACCATCAAGTGGGCCGTACGCTTGGTTACCACTTTAGTAGTATAAAAAAAAGTACTTTTTTAGTCTTATCTTATGCCTAGTTTTTTCTAAACAGTGGGTTTCAATAATAAATTTAATCTTACTACTATATTTTAATTATGTAGTAAGTTTATATAAGTCAGTGGCCAACTCTGGTGACGTATTTATTAGACTACCTGAACTTTGAAAACGCCGGGACCAACTACTATTATTAAATAATGCGAAAGTTTGGATGGATAGATAGATGAATGTTAGTAACTCAATAGCACCAATTAGCTTTAGATTCTCTACAACTCTCTATGAACGCCCTATACTTCTATGCTGTTTCTAACACGTGCGTGCTCTTAGCTTCAGCGCCCCCGAAAGTGCCCTCGAACTCGCGATCAGGGTGAGGTAAGTAAAACCGGTGGAAGGTGGGGGTACGTGGTACTTAAATGTGTTCTGTGCTAATGCTTCACTTGTGTTCATGTTAAATGTTTTTGGGTTTAAAATTTAAATGATAAAAAATATTAAGTAGGATCAACTTGTGGGATCAAAAATGATAGTGATCCACCAAAACCTCTAAATCGAATTTGGATGTGGCACAGAGTTATCACCAGAGTTGGCCTCTAACTAATACGAAATTACTTAAAGAGAAAGAATAAAGCCTAATTTTTATCCTGGAAAAACTTACAGAAGTAAGTAACTAAGCTCTTGTAAGATAGTACAAAACCAGTAAAACCGCTGGTAAAACCTGGTATCTAAACTGGTGGACAACGAAAGTCAATAGCAGTACATTGTGCACGCACACTGTTATATGCAAACAGGTACGTGTATAATTTGATTATATTATTTTTATTGTAATGTCAAAATGTCAGGATCGTAGCAAGTGGAAATCCGTGGTCTCTGCCTACCCCTACGGGATACAGGCGTGATTTTATGTATGTATGTATGTATGTATGTCAAAACGCACTCGCTTATGCGTCCGGCCGCGCTTATGTCATAGCCTATGAACAGCAACCTTATAAATCTATAGAAGTGATCCGTTCTGAATCTCCGACCTTTCAATAGAGGCTCTTTCATTATAAGAATCGTAAATGACTGACGCTGTAAAGTGGTTCTTTTTCATTTATCATGACAGCCTTCTAATGTTACCGCTGCTGGGACACTGGTCTACTCTTGATCAAGATTGGGTTTTATTCTACCACGTGGACCCAATGATTTTTTATTATCATTTCATTTTATTCTTAATAATCTTCTTGTAAAAATGAATTGCAATGCGTCAGGCTCGCTAAAACTCGACAACGGCTGGACTGATTTACCAAATTTTGGTCTTGAGAAGATCGTAGGAGTCCAGGAAAGGTTTAAACGGTGTGAAATTAGGGAAAAATTGCGACAAAAGTAACGCGAGTGAAACCGCGCCGGGTCTACTAGTTTTTTATATAAAAATATTGTTTTCACAGCGCTCATTTATGAAATATATAACTGAATTAATACACATAATAATAAACATGTAAAAACATCTGTTCTATTTAAATAAACAATATATTTTTGTAATTTATTTACCCTGTATTCCATTATCGCATTATACCGCAACCATTACGCCTACACGGCAACCAATTACATGTGAAAATGCACTAACGGTGACTCAACTTGAATAATGTTTCACAAAAAGCGCTATTTCCATACTGTACCATGTAGGTACGCAATTTCCCACATTTAACCCCTTCAACAGCTGAGCTTTGCACACACGCACAGTAAATCTAAACACGCGTAATTAATTCCCAACAAACGCCACCGTATTAACTTCATCGCAATATTGCTAATGACACGACTGACGGTTCATGTAGTTTACGCATAGTGTGACAAATGCAGTAGGATTCTCGAATCTCTAAGTAGTTTTCTGAATTTTCACGACCACCCTCAGAGCGGAAAATATAAACTAGCTACCACGCGGATTCATTACGGATTAGTGGATTACGGACATGCTTTTTGTGTTTTTTGACATGCCGGTTTCCTCACGATTTTTTCACCGTATGAGAGCATTCCACACAAATCCAAAGGCTTTCTCAAAATTAGGCCATGACAGATACCTTTCTTTTAATTTGTAGCGTCTGTGGCTGAGTTTGCCACAATTTTGCCATAAATTATTAATGTATAATTATTATTATAATATGTTATGCCATAAATATTTTTTTGACAGATGCCTTCGGGCGGCTTTGAAACTCTGTCACCAGAGTTGGCCACTGACTCATACAAACTTACTTATACGGTCAGTGAGTCTTCAGTGATGTTCTAGTGAGTCTACGCGGAGTATCCTTACTGCAATGACTACACTGCCTGTAAAAGACGTGATGCCGTCGGCTCAACTCGTGTACACAGCACGCCCCACGCTAAGCAGTAATGAATGACTCGTGGAAGTCACGCCATGAGCCTGACTCACAAATGGGACACATTTTAATGAATCAACATTATAGCGAAACGTCTAGAAAATTTCATATTATTCTTCAAAAAGCATAAGCTGGATTTTGAGAATATCATAACAAAGCTTTTGCTTTGGATCACGTCTATTTTGAAACAAAGTGAAACAATTATAAACTGACATAATATTTTGTATGATTAAGACAATACTCAATACTCAATACATTTATAATTGCTGTCATATGGTTCATGTAGTTGTTACAGAATAGGTGTAGTATCACATATGAACCTTGTATTAGGGTATGGCAACATGGAGAAAGGCCGAGGTTTAAATAAGTACAAGTTAATGGTATTTTAATAAATAAATTGGTAGGTATCATTCATAAAATTACACATATCACAAGTTTATTATCAGTTTACTATTATTTAAGTCGGATTGCAACCGAGTTGCGTAATCGCCCAGTAGAACTATGCATGTGACTATGGGTGCGTGTGTGTGTGTTTATTTGTTTTTTTTTGTTATTTCAGAACTACCTATAATGCGTTTGTTTTGCATTTCGGAAGTACCCAAAATTGAAAAATTTACGATTACGGTTGATTTACATCATTACACTGTGACATCGCGAGGCGTGGCTGCGTTTTGGCTAAACTCATTTACAAAGTGCACAGCACGCCCCGCGCTGTGTATTAAAACTTCATTCACATAGAAAGCTGGTTTCCGGCGCCTGTCTATCAGCAGATACAACATTACATTGACACATATCCTAAGGAAGATTCTTGAATAACTTGTCAAAACATTGACCTAACATACCGATACGTAAAACTCCCGTTTTTCTATTGAATAAAATATATAAACAAAAAGTTATTGAACATACAATCAGCAGCTGCATCACTTTTTATTTTTTGTTATATTAATAGAAATACATATTACATTAAACTTACCTAGTAGTGTTTTATATCTTCTTAAAGTAACAGTGTCGTTATTTTTAAACCAATAACACAGTACGTAAATATTTTTTTTTTTTAATGAATAACATCGGAACTAGCATCGGAAACCTGCTTCCTACGTGAATGTAAATGCTAAACTGTAATGACTCACGGGACTCACGCGAATGACTCACAAATGGGACGCGTTTCGTTCGATGAATTGCGTCGGTAGTGACAGCTTTGGTAATCAGCTGATTAATGAGGTCGCACATTTTATCAGTTTGGGGATTTTTATAGCCTCATAGCGTAATATATATTTATGTTTTATTGAAGAAAAGAATCACACTAATAATGCGAAAGTTTGGGTGTTTGCTTGTCTATAATTTAACAACCACTGAACCGATTTGGCTGAAATTTAAAACATAGATAGACAATGAACGATAGTAGGACATAGGCCACTTTTAATCCCAAAAAAATACGGCTCCTGAGTTCCACGCGAACGAAATCGCGGGCACCAGCTAGTCGTAAATAAAGTTAACCTTAATAAAGATAGTTTCTTACAGCTATGCATGTTTTTTTTAAATAAACTCTCGTTAAAATTTTTTTTTTTTACATATTTGCTAGCTTCGCATTTACCATTTAATAGTGTCTAGAGGCTAGCTGGTTACTTTTGTTGCCCACACTAGATGTGTGAAATAAATATGATGACTGATTTGGAAAACTGTTCTATTGTAATCAGAAGTATCTATCGACTTTATGCAAAAAATAACTTTTTATTTTAGAAATTATTGGTTATGTAGTAAAAAAATGTGATTTAAATTTGAATTTTAAAATTAACGCCAAAACGCGCTGAGTCGCGGAGTGACAGCGGTGACGTTTCAAAATTCTGCAATTTTGTTTGATACCACCAATCAGAGAACCAAGATGATCTGATTGATGTTCAACCTTTTATGGCGGATTGCTGTATTTTATAGTTTTATTTTATTAAAAATATTACCATTCTCGCATTTATTGTTAAAAGAAATATGGTCTTTATATTCCTTGATTCCATTTTCGACGTGTATTTAGTGATTCTTGGTTACTGTTATCATGCCTATTCAGACGCTATTGAGCCTCAGTTGACAACCTCAGTGGCGAGATAAGTGCCCAGCTAAAAAAACACAACAACACAACAACACTCCACAGGAACTTTTAAATAAAATCACACACCTTGTTTACCTACATCATGGTTTTGATCATGCACACACCTATCAATAAAAAACAAAAACAATCCATGCAACCAATCAAGCCAATAACGTTCTAGTCTGTTTGTATTTTGCTAGTTTTTTCTGCCTGCCTATTGGCCTTTTCAAATGGCGTCGTGTCCGTTAATGTTCTTGACGAATTGATGAGTGTTTTTGATTGTGTTTGCAATGGTCTCCAGTTGGATCTGCAGCTGCACCATAATCGATATCGAAATCCTCCGGAAATGCTCTATGTTAGGCATTTCCGGATGTGACGCTATTAGTTGTTTTGGTTGTTTTTCAAGATTATTTATAGATATATATTTTATTTATTATTGAGTATTATTATTTTTTATTTTTTATTTTAGTAAAATTGTGGTTATGTTTTGGTACTAGTTGATAATCAAAATTGTTTGTATAATCATAACTTTTCTTTTTGTAGGTAATTTTAGGAAATAGCATATTTTGTGTTAAACGTTTTATTTTTTTAATTTTATTTTTTAGGTACCTATGCACTTAGTTAGTTTAGTCATGCAAAACATTTTTAAAAGTATTTGCTATTAGTATTGTTTATTATTTAAAAGTATTTTTTCTAATTTTATTCTTGTGCCGTCATCTCACAAGGTTCTGTCAGAATACCAGTGCTGCTCCGCTACCTTCTGCGTACGCGGTGCAGCTTTTGCTGAGACAGGACCTTTTGACCCTTAAGCGCGATTTTCATTATAATATATACCTATATGTATCCTATATATATATATATATATATACCTATATATATCTATATCTATCTATAGTGTGTTTTTTTTATGTATTAGGTATGTTTCTTTAAGATGATCTGGGTCAATCAAAATGTTCTCTTTCTTTATTTCTTTCTTATATTTATTATGTATGTAGTGTTTGAAACGCCTTATACTCGTGTGACCTGCATACTTAATGTGTAACGATTTTGGATATAATAAATATTTTGATAAGTACCTTTTTTTCTTTTTAATATTTAGATCACATGAAATATTCAAAAATCTGTTTTGAAATTACCTGTATAAAAACAGCGTGAATGTAAGAAAATTGTGATTCAAGTCCACGCTGTTCTTATGCCCCAATTCGTTTCGCGTGAAAAATATTGAAACACAGTTCAGGAAGAAAACAAAAATAATCTATCAACAATGCGTAAGGTGTGAGCGGGAGCGAATATTGGCTTCCAATACTTTTATGCTTCTTTTTGTATGCATTAAATCTCAACCCCTATACTAATTTTTGGATAATATTTTAAAATACTTTAACATTTATGGTTTCTCAAAATTATACCTCTAGGGTTGGATTCGACCAAACTCGTATGCGCCGAGTAAATCGTAGTTATTTGCGAGTAAACTGACAGTTTCCTTGTATTTGACATTTCTTTTTCCGCGGAATAGTTATTCCAAAAGTTGGTCGAATCTACCCTAATTAAGTAAAAAATAGCTTTGTAATACAGTTTTCAGATGTACAGAGAAAATCAATGAGTCTGTAATAATCAACTATATTTATGTAGACAGAAGACTAATTATATTATCACTAAAGATTTATTTACCTAATTTTTACCTTAGTTTTTGGCATTTTTAGTAAAATTTAGGAGTAAAAATCTCACAACTTTATTCTAAAAATATTAGTATTGCTATCATCCCCACAAAATACGAGTACTACAATTTAATATTTTTCATTAAACTACTCTGATGTTCATACCGCACGAACGGTTTACTCACCGCGGTATTTGTATGAATAAATGACCAACTTAATGAATCCCCACCATAATTACTTTAGTTTTGAATCGTAAAATCATATAAAATTATTATTTGTTTGGCTGACAGGGCAGACAGGCAACTTTCGCGTTACTCGAGCTACTTTTCTCTTCATTCTATCATATGTTTCTTCTAAAATTATAACTTTGTTAGAGCTGGTTATTTTTGTTTTTATAGTGTTAACCATCACACTAAGGGAATACTAAAGATTATAATATCCCAAAAATTATCCCGCTTGAGGCAAAATAATTTTTGGGATATTATAATCTTTTGTTAGAGCTGTTGAAACCACTGTGCCAGATATTCTGCCTCCAAGCAGTAGTTTGCAAGCACTAGTCTTCAAGTTTGAAAGGCACTTTAGCAAGTAAAATGACAAAGCAAAAGCGACTTAATAATTACGTCTTGGAGTGATGAGCGCAGTGCAGTTGCATGCAGAACTGTAAAACTTAAGATGACATTGCAGCTGTTACAGTAAAAACATGGTGCTTAACACCAGGTGAACTACTTGACCGTATCGTAATTTGCTGGCATAAAAAAAGCATTTAGTTGCTCGCGCTTCTTTTTTCTTCATTCATATTGTGTTTTTTTATTCTAATCTCTCTATTTTTGATATTTCAAAATGGTGCAGTAGAGCGGTTAAATCCTCAGGCAATAGTTGCTCGTTCGTTTTCAGCCTAAAAACGCCACCACGTCTATTTAGTACTAGACAAGTTTAAAATTACCTATCTAAAAACCACTAACCACATTCAGAATACGAAACTAAACCATGCTATCTCTTATACCAAGCTTCAGGAGTGGATTTTCTCGCTGAGCTGTTGAATTAAAGATAGCACACGTAGTCGTAGTCTCAGTCACATCACATCACAGGTTATGAATAGCTGGTTCACTCAGTATAAATTAGTAGGTGTCAACAAAAACACCATTATTTACTAGAAAAAAATATTTTTGAAGAAGACTGCAACTTTATTAGTTACATTGTTGTAAATGATTATCATTGATCAATAAATTTAGATGTGCATGCATGCACATGTTTCATGTGCACTGTTATGCATCAATAAATATGTTGGTATGCTAAAGAGTTTTTACACTAGTATTGCTTATTGAATGACTTCCATAAATAACGCTAAATTATAAATTCATTCATTCACTTACAGAGTAAACTAAATATTAACAACATCAACATTATTATGGGTTCTGATTTAAAAATTTTTAGTTTTTGGATTTTAAATTGAAACATGCTACGTGTATATTAATTATCTGTTAGTGTTGACATTACTTAAAGCGGCCATATATAACAGGACTTTGAATAATATAAAACCTATGCATTACATAGATATGTAAGTATACGTCATGTACAAAAAAAAAAACCCGTTGCAAATTGGTGATAAACTGTATTATTATCAAAAATAATCACTTAGCTGTAGAGTTGTAGTGATGTCTTTTATTAATCGTTTTCGAACCAAGCGGAGGTTTTATGTTTAGTAATTTTGTATGTTGCTAAGCTTTTGTGTCGTTTTTTTTTACAGACACTAATTGTGCTTAAAGTTTTCATTGTTGGCCAGCTTTTTTCTCTGGACTGTGTTTTAGTGCTGAGATGATTCAGTGCACTTGACTCACGGCGCCCATGGCATCAGATATTTACGTAACATACGGCATGACTTCGATTCCTAACCTATACTACTCGTACAATATGCAGAGGGTATAGACTTAATTTATGTGATTGCGTCATCACTTTTGTGAGTCTCGCCTTCAGGGAGCTAAGCACAAAGTGGTATTGGGGCTTCTGAATTTTGTAAGAATGTCTTACTGTTTGGGGTTTTAGTATGCTATCAGTTTCTAATGTAATTGTGATTATTTTTAGGGTTCCGTACCACAAAAAAAAACTTATAAAATATATTTTTGACTGCCTGTTTTTTTATGTGTCTATTTGGTGCCTGTTTTAGGAACTGCTAAAGATTTATGTCCAACGATAATATAATAATTGGAATAATTACGTTTGATCTGTGAGTTCTTACTTCATTGAAAAGATGGTGCCAATGATTGTTAATTTTTGTATTGAAATAGCATGAATGTAAATCCTCTGGTACTTCCAGAAACTTTACAATTCTAAAACGTAAATTAATTATTCTTTGTCAAATAAATAAAACTGAAAAGATGAGGATATTTTATCTTTTAGCTGTTGAGCTCCTTGTTCTTCCTCACGGTGTTTTCCTTCACCGTTTGAGAGAACAGGTATTGTGCTCTCTAAACGGTCATTATAATGATTATAATACTATAATATAATGCCTTCTGTGACAACCACAGTAGTTAATAATGGTCACCGCAAAATAACGCCCATTAAAGTTCCATTTCCTACCTCCACCTTTATACAAGAGAGAATTTAAATCATTTTATCTGAATTACAATGTTCTTTCACATCTCCAATTATATCCCGGCTAGAGCGGATCCCCATTGAACTGAGAGACGTGAGCCATATCTTTAATTCAAAAGAATTGCATAGAGTTGGCATATTGTAGCTCAATAGCCGGAAACGGGTTAAACACATCTGTCATTATATCGAGCTGTCTGGCAGCGCTCAATCTTTTTTACAAGTTACCAACAAAAACTATACTTAAATACAATTTTATTTTCAACTTGTTTTCGTCTATGGCTTTGCTTTATAGTTTTTAGGAAATAGTGAGGCAACTCTGGTGACGGAGTTAATAGGCCCGAATACGGAGGTAATGGCCTAACAACTTTGAAAATGCCCGAGACCGACTGTGTAATGTACCCTCTGAAGCACGATAGCGCTCACTAGAAACTACAACTGGCGGTCACCCATCTAAATGGTGATTACGCGGAACAGTTAACTTTGTTGATCTGTTATGAACAAGTTAGTTCTTTACGTTTCATGAATTATATCGAATATAAATTTTCGTACCTTTCGCGCCTGGATACAACTAGGTAACAAAAAGCTAACAGATAAACCAGTTTAAAACTGCTGCCCTCCACCGCGTTTGTCATACATTTGAGGTGACATCAATAGCAATTTTTGAAGTGAGGTGTTCGGTTTTGACTGGTTTTTCTCTACTATCGTCGACGTCCGGCTAAGTTATAATTTAGCCGGACGTTTAAATTTAATTATTTGGCTAAATTATGATTTAGTCGGACGTCTCCTAGCCCTACTTGGTACCACTTCTTTATTCCCGCCCGCCTAAGTGATCTTCTCGTACGTTGAATGAATCGAGGTATAAAAGTCTTTTATACGTTATTTTGCACTTAACTGAATGTGAAACGGGTTGAGTGCTTAGATTAAACGCCGCTTAAAGATTGTTTGCTTAGAAGTTGGAAGTTTGGAAAGGGAAGTTTTCTGATGGGAGTCAAAAGTTTTGAATGGTAGCATTCTTCGATGTGAGTATTGATTATTTCTAAAAGAAGTCAAAGTAACTTTGTATGAGTGAGTTGGCTTAACTATAGAAACATAGTTTTTTAGCTGCTAAAGCTTGTAAAGCCGAGACTGTATTTTATATTTCATAGATTCTTATGGTCTTATTCATAATTATACCATAAACCTCTGTTACCTAAGTGTATTTCAAAATTGCCATCACAGAAGTTTCTGTGATTGCAAACGTCTTCGTTCAATGATATATGATTGATACTAGAATTACAAGGAAAAACAAAACTAAGTGAGCCAGCTAAAATTACAGATCCTTATAAGATCAAGGAGGTTAGAATTAAAGAGCTCCATTATTTTCACAGTGCGTTTATGCACAAGGAGGCTCTAAAGAAGGCAAAAGCAAAATGAAAGTTTTATTTAACAGGTATTAGGTAGGTACCGTTTTGTAGTCACTTCGCTCTCAGCCCGTCAGCTTGGCAGAAGCTTTACATCACCATTTAAAGTGACGTGCATATTGTATATATAAGTAGAATAAATGGTTTCGGCAGAATAACAGCCCCTACGGCTAAAACAGTAGACATAATGGTATGTCGGGGCTTGTTTTCTGCTGTAGCACACAATAATAATACAGGTTAATTAATAATTGTCTGTTTTTTTTTTGTATTTGTTTAGATTATGTATTCGTGTGGTGAATAAATGTATGCCTATGCTCATGTTTTATCATCATATTTCATCATAATATCGGGTTATTTTAATCTGCCACCAAGTTTTGTCCGCCTAGGGTGACAGATCGCACTAGACGTCCACTGTGTTGGACATAGGCCTCCCTCAAAGAGCGCAATGACGACTGATCTTGAGCCTTCACCATTAACCTATAGCCGCGTTTACATTATTCTGTCGTGAAGTGTCGTGACGCGTCATAAGTATATCGTATCCATACATTTACAGAACGCGTCACGACACACTGCGCTTTAGTAATATAATTCTAACCATACAAAATGTATGGATACGAATGCTTATGACGCATCACGACACGCCACGACAGAATAATATAAACCCGGCTTTATTTTTGTTGACCATCGCCGTGTCGATGTGAGTTGTGATAAGTCTATGTATACATATATGCAGAGTGAGTACTCTCGATCGTCATCTGCCCCCTCAGTCTACCCATCCATATATACGTTTTGTATGCAAACGAAATTTTTTTCTGTTCCTGTTTTAACTGTTTCAACAAAGACTCATTGGTATTTCCAGTATTTGTTATCAGGATAGCGAATCGAAAATTTGAAAAAAATAACAAGTTAAAAAAATCTAATAAGTAACTCGAAAAAAAAAAATTTAAATGGTTTTTTTATTTTATGAAAATCGAGCCCGTGACTCCTGACAACATTTTTCCACAACTATAGCCGTTTAGATTTTACCCTCAAAGGTCGGTCGAGAGTACTCACACTATATGTAGGCCCCTGTGCCTACAAATGGGACGTATATCTAGTACGACACGCCATTAAGGCTTCGACGCTTTGGACTCGATTCAAACGACTCTGTTAAGTCAATCTAAAGTCGTTGCGGTAGGCAAACGTATGTAGCGATGCGATGGCACGATAAACTTAAAAAAATGTTTTCTAGAAAACGACAGTCGCTGTATGACGTTCGTGATATAGCAAAGCTCACTGATATACAGTGGAAAATCAAGGTTACTGATTAACATGCTGATGTAACATTGTGCATAATTTAAATGGCATCGTGGAACTCGATAGAATTACTGATGTTGGTCATTTTAGCACTATAATTGTTAGAGGCAACAATAACTGAATGAAAATAAACTTTACCATAACACTATAATTTTTTTTATATTAGATATGGGCAAACATCGTCACTCCTTGGGTGCCTGAGGACGGGAGGCGACAACGGGGCCGGCCGAGAAGGCGTTGGCGAGATGATCTGGATTCTTATGCAAAAGATTGGTGGGAAACTGCCAAGGACCGGGATGAATGGAAGACTTTGGGGAGTCTTTTTCTCAGCAGTGGGACAAGATAGGTTGAATAAAAGAAAAATTTAATATGCCTTTAATTATAAAACTTTAGCAAAATATGGCGATCGTTTTAATAATTGATAAAAAAAAGTTTTTGCGTTTTTGTACGTTATTGAACATGACAATAAAGTTTAAGAAAGAAATGTAACAGCATAAAGCGCTACATTTAGTTTCGTCAAATGGCGGATGCCGTTTTTTAAAAATCCATGGTTTTACTAGTATTGCGAAAATAATGTATCCGGTGATACCCGTAAATACGGTTCTAAGATAAGTATAAGAAAAGGTTAATTGTTTTATATTTGGGCTTTTGCAAATAAAAATTTTGAATTTCAACTCAAATGCTATACAAATAAAGCACAAATCATCGTCTGCTCATTACTACAGTAAATAAATACAACGACTAAAAAGAATCGAATAAAAATTACAGGTCATTTAATTTATATTTAGAGAACAAAAA
This sequence comes from Colostygia pectinataria, assembly GCA_951394395.1. Lineage (NCBI taxonomy): Eukaryota > Metazoa > Arthropoda > Insecta > Lepidoptera > Geometridae > Colostygia > Colostygia pectinataria. Next base: position 10,947,376 of record OX596353.1, on the reverse strand, counting down.
TTGTATTCAATTTACTATTACCAAGTTTGGCTTAAAACATTTCATTGCAATTTAAAATAAAATTACTAAGTTGTCAAAGCATACAAAATAAGTCTGAATTAATTTAAAAAAAAATATTGTTATAGAATTTCAAGACTCAAAGTTTCGAATTACTAATACAAATCTTTGTAAAATTGTGTTCGGCAAATTAATTTGGAAAACAACACAGTTTTGGACATACAATTTAATACTTTATATCCATAAAAAAGTACCACGGGCAAATATACATATACAAAACCATAACTCAATCTAAAAGCACTGCAGCGTTTGCATTTCCACATCTAGTGTGAGCAAAATGAGTAACCAACATCCCACTAGGCGCTGTTTAAATCACCTCTAAATAGATGGTAAAAGCCTAGTTATTTATCTAAAGCTCAATGATTTCAATGAATTCATTTCATACAATTCATTTTAGTAACAAACATCAACCATACCGCTCGTTTATCGCAAATTATGAAACAATTCATCTCGTATTAGCCTGTAGCCAATCAAGTCTCATTAGCCAAAACCATTGGATGTATTGAACAATACAGTTGAAACGAATGAATTATGCAACAGTTCTATATTGCGTTGCATCAAAATAGCCCGTTTATTTGTTTATGCGATGCCTGATATGTTTGAGGGTTATGAAGTTGAGTGGAGTTAAGTTGGATGTAGCTTTGTATTATGCACCATAGATTGAAGCGCTCGTATCTGGCTAAGTTGTTCATAACAGATCAACGAAGCCAAGCACTGTTCCGCGGGGTCATCATTTCGATGGGTGACACTTTGTGAACATAAACATGTTTGTTTTGAACTTGAGTACAGTTTTGTATTAAGGCCTGCCAAAAATGTATGCTTGAGCGTCATAGTTAAAATTTGGCTCTAACGCTCCACGAAGCAATATCTATCGGACTCCGATAGACCATGTTGCTTCGATAGACCATAGACTCCGATTCGGAGAACAAGTCGATGTGTCCTGAGGATGTCCCGTGGAGGGATGAAACACTTTTCAATAGAGGGTAGCTGATGTGAACTGCGTGTCCTCATAAGTTAGAAAATTTAGCCGAATAGTACTAGAGATTTTTCGATTTTCGTTTTTTCATACGGATCTTAATGAATAATGGTTTTAAATCATAACCCAGTAAATCTAAAGAGAGGCATTGTCAAAATGTGCACTAATTCCCACGTACGCCCGCACGCATGCTCACACACGTCATCAGTGTAATTACATGCGTTTGAGTATCGTTTCACATGTAAATGCGGAAATTTGAATAACTGAGCCAGGTGCCAAGTATCGCAGAGTACTTAGTGTACAGATGGGCTGGTTGAGATTTGAGTGGTCAATTCCCGCAGCAGTGTTTGAGTGATCTAGGGCCTATTTTATGTAACTACTCTGGTTTTTTTTTAATATGTTTTGTACCTACCTACTTACTTTATTTTATTACTTAACTAGTTCTTATTTTTTCTTTGTATTTTTTTTGTGTGAGCCAAGTGTTAATAAATGATTTTTCTTTCTTTCTTTCATTTTGCTGCCTCATAAAATTGTTCGTAAAAAATGTTCTGTAATACGTAGTGCAGTCTTGCAAAGTTACATCAAATAGGCCCTGCTATTGTGTCTTCAACAGCAAAAGTTATTGGCTGATTTTTTTTTAACCTGATTAGATTAGTTTTGTTATGTCATCACAGTACAGTAACAGAGTTGAAAAATAGTTGAGAGAAGTCTTCACCTAAGAACTAAGACTTTGAATACAAGCGTTATTTTAAAGGTATGCTTTATGCAAACTGTAAAATTACGCGTTGGGAGATAGTTTTAGATTTAAAATGCATCCTAAAATATCTAAATGTATTTTATCTTGCACCAAAAATCAGCACCATTTTTTGTATGAAACACTAACAAATTGTGCTTTTAAAATGATTGAGTGTTGATAAAAAATCTTTGTTGTTTATTCATTTCTTCATCATCACAGCCTTCCAATGTTCCGACTACTGAGACACTGGCCTACTCTCGAGCGAGAGTTATTGGGTCCTAATCTCAAACGCGGACCCAATGCCGATTGGAGTATAGCAGGTTTTTCGAATTTTCAGTTCTTGGTCATGTCGGGTTTTCTCAAGATGTTCTCCTTCACCCTACAAGAGCACTGGAATTGCGCACATACATTTTTCAAATATATAAACCTATTGGTGCACGATCGGGTTCAAACCCACAACCTTAAGATCGGGTGGCGGGGTCGCTACCACTAGTCTATCAGTGCTCAATGTCAGTGTTTAATATTTATTACTTTTATTTTTGTTTGATTTTGCTGCCAATTATCGTTAACTCCCATTTGTCATAGAACTGGTAAAACGTTTTTGTCCTAGTAGTTCTAATGGTAAACCTGTTATATTTGTTCTATAGAACTAGTAATATTATCTCAATAGAACTATGAATAATTTTTTTATCCTAGAAGTTCTATTATCGGTAGTCTGTGGCTGTAAGTTTACTTAGGTTACTACTCTGCCAGTGCTGACGGATTGGGGCCGGGAATTAGGACCGAAATTCGACATGAACACTCCAGCTTCGCCAACCGGGATTTGGTTGCATGTCAAATCAAAGTTAGAACGTTTATGTTCTAGCTGAATTGTGTACCAATTTAGTCTAAGTTTACAGAAGGCTTTAAACACAGATTTTCTTGTTTGCAAACTGATATACGTAGCGCGTGAGTCTCCTAAGCAAATTCTTATGTTGCAATTTCTTCGTAGATAATGTTCGATGTAAAGCTGAGGTTCCACCAAGAAAATGTTCAGGATATTTTATTCGCACGTATGTATATGTGTTCAGAACTGTAATTGAGAACAAAGTTAAATGTTCTGAACAAACCACCAACCAGCAGGTGTACTCGTAATAAAAAATTGTTTTGAACATTTTGTCCCGCACAAATTGTTGCGAACAAATGTTCGTAACATCCTTCGTTCCGTTCGTAACGTTCCTTGATGGAATCTCAGCTTTACATCGAACATTATCTACGAATAATACTGTAGTGCAAAATGTAATTATGTGCCAAACGTTATTTTGAACATAATTTCTGACTAACTCTCTTATACTGTCTTAAGGATCTTGAGTTGCTAGTGATCTTAAGACGATATCTCTCGAGTATATATTACAGTTGTGATCAAGTATAATTTCTAGAGTTATTTATTTTATTTATTAGGCAACGCCAACGTTAAATAAATAAGCTATAGCTTAATTACTATGAAATGTGTACAAATTCTATATAACAAATAGAACAGGCATGCACAGAATTTTCCTTTAAAATTACAAACAACAGCTAAAAATTTAAATTAAACTACGTACAACTAAAACTAGAAAAATAGAAAAGATAATAATAATCAATAAAATGCAATAAAGTTTATATTCTATTTATTATAGAGTTTAGAGTAAGGCTCTTGAAAATTATTGTAAAACGCAAACCATTAATTTTCCCTTTTCCATTGTAATAAACTGCTAAGAATCAACCACTTTATAAATTAATCTTCGGATAAAATTATCTACTTGGAAATAACGGCTTTTAATTTACATAAGGCTTAAATTATTATGCTAAGAAGCTTAACTTGATCATAGAAAAATAAATGCCCTAGCTAATGAATATTATGTAGCTTAAGACTTATTTATACGGTTCAATAAAGGCCACGCGCCGGACCTATGCAGTTTTTTTTTTTTTTTTTTTTTATTTCTTGTGTTATACAGTGTCACCAGATTCAACCTTTAAAGTTCTACATACAGTGATACGCGTGATACAGTTGTTAAATCTCACTCGCCGAGTAATTTCACTTGCCACAGTGCTCTCCCAAGCACAAATGCTTGCACACTCTGCTTGGAGGCCAAATTTATGGAGTTTCTATGTTAAATGGATAAGTAGAGTTTATTTACTTTTGATAAGTAAACAAAATTGTGTTAAAAGATCATCAATAGAAAAAATGTATGTTAAATGTATGTAGGTAAGTACCTAAATGTACTTAGAATAAACTAGCTCAGGAAACCCTTCCACTGATCTCTATAAAATACCAAGAAAGATTAAGGTGACACATACTAAGGTCCTTTATGGCTAAGCTTTTCCTAAATATCATCCTCTAATGTTCTTACTGCTAGGACATTGGCCTACTCTCGAGCGAGAGTAATTGGGTGGATTTTTGGTGAATGTACTAACTATAAATTGTCTTTTGAGTTTTTAGTTCTTGAACGGCCGGTTTCCTTACCATGTTTTCTTTCACCGTTTTTTTTTATTTGTCATTTATAAATACCACTAAAGTGCCAACCATGGTTGCGCTTGCAAGCGTACGGCCCACTTAATGGTAAGCGGTTACCGTAGCCTATGTACGCTTGTAACATCAGAGATAACACTTGTTACCACCCTGAGACGTTAGTAATAGACTGAGAGTTAAGTATCTCTTCCACACGTAAGGCAGGGCGCAAACGTGGACACTTTTGTGTCTGGTGTCAGATACTAGCTACCGATAAATATTTGTTTTCTTTATACCAGTATTAAATCATCCACTCTCTGCGCATACGCAAGCTTTTTTTGTGTCCAGTTGCTCCCATGTAACAGATACTCATTGACAATCAAAAAGTGTTCGGTGTCGGTTTTTGGAAACTAAGAGTCGTCAGTTGAAGATACACAAATTTTCTTACAATTGTACAGAGCTAGTTGAGTCACCGGACATATCAACTACGGTTTTATTTTATTTATTTAGTGTACTTAAATAACATGATCAAACATTTTGAACTCTGGAAAATACAATTAGTATAAACTGTGTCGCAGTTTCCAGCGCCCAACCTTAGAACTAGAGACGCCCAAGACGTTCATCATTCCAGGTATAATAATACATTGTACATACACTAATAGGTTGGTATTCTAATTGCAGACAGAATAAATCAATTTACAGCACTTATTAGCACCAAAAGGAAGAAAAAATAACAAATAAATAGGATTAGTATGAAAGTTCTTAGAGGTATGATATCATTATACAAACAGGACTACATGCTAGACTTATTAACTTGGTTACCAGTAATCTGTAATAGCAACGAGAGACTGTCCGATTACCGCTACAAAACACAGCAAGCAACCAAAAGTGTCTACGTTTGCGCAGCGCTTAAGGTAATATTTATATCTACGATCAATGCTGGTGGATACTCGCCCAAATAGCGGTATAATGGGGTGAAATTCTACATTTAAATGTGTTTTTGGAACTTCGGCACTGCAGCGTTAGCCAAAATGCCAGGTCAAATATTGCGTAAATACGGGTATATATCGCTTCAGCTTGGTCGTATTATCTCGTTTACTATGCCGTCCATCCACAGGATGGTCGCATAAATTCTCTTTATTACTAATTTATTTTTCGTCAAATGATTTGAATATTTCTGTTGCATTCGGACATATCTGTTTACTCTGCACAGCTTTTCATTAATAATTTCGGAATATTTTTATTTTTGTTTACAAGAAACATGTTCAAAGTAATGTTCATGCATGGCGGATAATGCGAACATTGAAAGGATTGAACCCGCGACCTCTCTCTTCCAAGCTGGGCACTCGCCCACCGCGCCACCAAGGTCGTCAAAAGTAAAAAGAAATAGTCTGCTTTCTCCGTTATTTCTTCAGCGGTACATTAGTTGAACTTATGGTTGTAATTCTAGTGTTAACTAAATTAAATTGCTTGTTCCCGGCGGCACAGTAAATTCTACAGGCAGTAATTGCACTATGAGAAGATTTTTGACTTACAGCCTTTACACAAACAAACTAGACTTCAGCACCCAGGACTATAACAAAATGTATGAAACAAACGCGTCGTAATCACCACTTTATAACTTGTTTAAAAAAAAGTAAGCAAACGGTGCCGTTCTATGTGTGAGTGTCATGGTTGGCCTCGATTATCGCAAGAGCGAGATAGCACGCTTTTGTCCGCGCATGTGAAAAGAGTGCACTGCGCCTAAACATATGAATGAATGAATTAATTAGTAAATTAATTAATGAACACTTTATTGTACTCCAAGATACAACTAATATAATACTCGTATATAAAAAGCTTATTATCAAATTACAAAAATCGACTTTATAGCCGAAAGCGATTTGTTCCAGGCAACCATGATTCATTGTTATGAATGTTTGGTAAATGTTTTTCTACTGTATGCAAGCCTTATATTTTTAGAGACGAGCTGAATTATTAACAAAAACAGCACAGTGTCCTCACACCCTTATCAAGGGACGGGGAAGTCCCTCTGATATTATTTATGAAGTTTCACAAAAACAGATAATAAATAGTTAAGATGTATTATGGTGTTGGTTAATGTTTAATACTCCTGATCCGGAGGTCGTAAGTTTGAATCCCGGTCATGAATGGTGTTTTTCTTTTGTAACAGTACCTTCTACGTATTTTATTTTTAATGCATTCATATTGCTGTTACTCCTTAAACAATATAGTAAAATAAGTCAATCTACGTATAAAGATATACATTTTTATATTTTTTTTATGTTTACACAACTACCTTTCTTACCTTTATTTTTAAAATGTTTAAAGTGGCAAATAAATTTATGGTTTACGTCTATTTGAAAGTGGATCGTACCTACATCCACAATGCCAAAAACTATTTCTATAGCTATAGATTAATTCTAACAACTAAACCTCATAATAATTACGCCATATCTCTAAACCCTAACAATACTATCGAACCATATTATGCCGTTATTACTAAAGCTTCCCATAGTATTAAACTTGGCTTGTAAATCAATTGGAATAGTATTCGAATAGAGATAGGGTATTCAGTAGTGTACGTGATCGGATGATGTTAATTGGACTTTGTGTTTTACGCAAGGGTGCTCGAAATATATCACTTTGATAATCTCTCGATATATTTTTTTTTCTTAAATACAGTTTAGCAATGTATTTAATAATATTACGATCTAGCCTTATGTTAAGGCTAATGAGTAATTTAATGTTGACCTAGTTTTATGGAATAAAATTATTTGCTAAGAATGTGTCCACTGGCACTTTTCTTAATGTCTCTATTTATTAAGGGGAAGTCACTATGTTCATGTGTTCTTTATAAGTAGTAATTAGCAAAATAATTTATAAAATAGAATAGAATAGTTGTTTATATTGCATTAAAACATCAACCTAAAAATACATTAAAAAAAAAAGTAAGCAACATAAAGAAAGTTGAATAAAAATATTTATATCTAACCAAATTTGCCTACTGAAAGATCAGCTTCGTCACAATGATAAGACACTGGCATAATCTTGAGCGAGAGTGATGCGGACCCAATGCTAATTTGTTCCCTCCTTATATTTATTAAAAAAATGATTATTTTCACTTCACTTTTAGCGCAATAGTGTTTTACAAGTTGCATAATTTTACGACGTCACACTTGACGGTAATATCATCAGAATGACCGCTCGTAGGTACCGTTCCTCGTTTACGACCTATTCATACTTTTATTATGGAGCTGCAGGCATTTACGACATTGTTAGAGCTTGATGCCAGATTGTAGAGTTTGTCGATTTTGGATAAAACTAGCTGATTAAGCGATACTGACTAGTATGGCAACAGCAATTTGCCTGGTGTTAAGCGCCACGCCTGACAGCTACCTGACGCGTAACAGCTGCAGTGCCACTCAAAGCTTTGTTAAAGTTCTGCGTGGCACCTCGTCACTCTGAGACGTAGTTATAAAGTCTCATTTGCCCAGGAATTTCACTTACTACAGTGCACTTTAAATCAAACACAGTAATGCTTGCACACTACGGCTTGGAGGCTGAATATCTGGCACTGCGTACTACCACAGTGCCCACTAAGACGAACTCTTGCAAAAGTCTTACCACAGGGTACCAGGTACTAGAACCTAACTGAGATTCAATCATCAATTTTGTAACGATTTATAGTAATGGTAAAAAAAACACGGTTTGAGTGTTGTTTAAGCTCAAATTTTATTCTAAAAAATACAAGTTGCAGAAAAATGTACCTCAACGGTTTTACAATCATTATTATTTTAATAAATATTATTTTTCGTGATTTATAGAGAACGTAAATGAAATATGCGGTCTACGCTCTCTGAATACTGTTTTTTCTGTAAGTACGTATGAATTACAGCTCTTACAATATCTAAGGTCGTTGACCTTTCACCAAAATAGCTGTAATAAATTTTCATAAACAAATAGGTTAATGGCGTCAATTCTGTAAATTGTGAATTATTAAATTGGTTTTCTGCGGTTTTGCTCAATAAAAAAGCTACTTATTATGTTTGAAGCATGGTGTTCTTTTGATGATCTAATAATTAATTATCATCGTCGTTCGGGTTCGTCATTATTCAGTTTAAACAGTCTTGTTATTTAATTTTTAAATATCATAATTCATTTTTTTGTGTACTTGAAGTAAGGACTGACTTGAAGTTCAACAATGTTATTAAATCTGAGTCTTAATTTAATTTCCATAGGATATTATTTTGATCAACACAGAGCATGTTTTCAGTTGTACCCAATCGCTCGTGTAACTTATCCGGTCAAGTTACCCTTCCATAACAAACGTCCCAGTATTTACAACGTCATAGATCAGTTATTTATGCGAAAATTCCTCAGAGTAACATGAGCTAGCTATAAAAATGCATAATCATGTATGAACTAGAGAGTGGACAAAGTTGAGTTGTATAAAAGTTACCTCTTCGCATTACCTCTAGATTTAGTTACTTTAGTTTGACCCTTAAAATACCTTATTCTAAACTTTTCTATGATTACCTACGAATCGGTAATTAAATTTAATAAACACTCACTACACGTGACGGACGCAAGTATATAGAATGACGGACTCAATATCCGCGCCGCGTCGAGGTGTGGCGTTGGGTTGTGTACCAGTGTAGTATATCGTAAGCAAAATGCACTTTTGGTAGATAAAAGCGCTGTAGTATAAAGCTAGGTCTGGATTACTCTATCGTCTACTTCGACGGATCGTTTCACCCGCTCGTATTGGTCCGATAATTGATCGTTCAGTTTACGCTGTGTCGAGTAATGTGTCGCCGCAAATACACTCAATTTCATAACATTTATAGCATTTTAGCTTAGGGTGGTTGGATTTTGTGGTCTATGATTTTCATGAATGTGTATTACTTGATATTGGAAAAGGCGCTTGCACAACATAACCCGACCTATGGCTGTACTACAAAATATACGATCTTATTATTATTATTATTACTTTTATGGTATTACAAGCAGAGCTCCGCGGTTAAATATTTTATCATCTGACACTTTTCCTGGATAAAATGTTAGCTATGTATTCATCCAGGTTATATTAGTATATCCAAAGTATGCCTAGGCGTCTGAGCGTGAAGAAGTAACTTACCAACACACACACAAACTTTCGCATTTTTTAAAATAATATGTTTGTCACCAGGACGATCAGAACCCGGCATCGTACCTTCAATAGTGGGCTTCACCAAAGATTCTGTTGCCCTTGAGTCAGACCGGCTGGCTCCAGGAGACAGGATCTGCAGTGTGAACGGCATCTCCACCGCGAGGCTCACCAATGATGAGGTGCTTCGGCTTCTGGACAATGTGGAGGAGCGAGCGAGCCTGGAAGTGGAGTACTATATGCCGAACTATGGTGAGCAATGTTATTCTTCAGACTTACAAACTAGCTCACCCATTGACGTCATCAACCAAGTTAATAGTCCAGTTTTAACTCAACCACATCACTATACCCACCAATCTCCTGTGAGTCCGCGTGGTAAATTAAGACCGAATAACTCTCGCCTGAGAGTAATCGAGTGTCTCAACAGTGGGAACTTATGCAGGTTGTCATGATAATTAACTCAATGCGTCTACAGCTTATCACTGCCATTTTCTTCTATAGAGTTTGGCCTGAAGACAATAGCAATGAAATAGATTAGGTTTATTTCCAGAAGTGGGTAAATTCAGACTGAAAATGATTATTTTAAAAATAATTTGGCAATATCTCGGAATTTGTTTATCACAAACGAGCCGCACGCACTGATGTGGCGCAGCGGGCGCAGGTCCGCCTGCGACGCGGAGGTTGCGGGTTCTATTCCCGCCTCGGGTCACATGTTTGTACGATCTACAAATATTTGTCCCGGATTTGCTGTTTATAATAAAAAATATCTATCTATGTATTGTATTAAGTATATATCAGTCATCTAGTACCCATAACACAGCTCTGTTTAACAGTAGCTTACCTTGGGCTAGATGATGCTGTGCGGATTGTCCAGCATTACATATTTATTTATTTATTTACTTAACTCAAAGAAACGAGAGGTGAAGGTAAGGTAGAAAGGTGCCGTTTATATCTTAAATACAAATAAATAAATAATGCTGGACAATAAAATACACACAGCATCATCTAGCTCCAAGCTAATTAAGCAAAGCCTGTGCTGTAGATAAATAATTTTTATTATACTTACATAGAAAATACCCAAAACACCCGGAACAAATATTTGCAGATCGTAGAAACATTGTCCCAAGCATCGAATCCGTAACCTACTGCGTCGCGAGCAGACCTTGGCCCGCCGCGCCACATTGGTCGTTATAAAATAAAATGATTTGCGTAATTCAAATAAACCATAAACGTTTATCTTTTCAGCAGCCTCCCAAAATTCCCTGTACATCACCACGAAGCTAGCTGAAGTTCCTGTCGAGAAGATCGGTGGTTCTCTGGGCATCACCATCCGAGGTGGTCTACCGGAAAACTCCGCTCCAACTGCTGATCTCGTGCTGAACAGCAGATCTCTGGACGCTCAACCTCTGGTGGTGACGCATGTACGGCCAGGTGGCGCGGCTTACAACACGTCGAGGATCAAACCTGGAGACAGGTTATTGAAGGTTGATCATGTAAGTATGGTCTTTTATATAGATATTTCCCAGTGGTCAGATTGATGGTCAGACTAGTCTGAACAAAGGGATTTTTTTTCTCGTTGGTCAGATCAGCTTGTGGTTTTCAGAGTACTGTTGAATACAAAAATATTTTTATTTGTTATCATTATATTGTTATCACACTGCTCTGAACACAAATCATAATTGAATTAAGATAGATTTTGTTGTAGATGTAGTGTAAAAAGGGTTTCAGAGTGGCTTATCAAATTAAATTAGTTGGCTATAGTAAGAAAACCATAGAAAACTGATATTTTTACAACCAGACACGTTAAACTCAATAAGGATGATCCAAATAGATTTGGAGTTCATAAATAAAACAGTAACCATAACTAGAATAACATAACGGCATCTATAATAATAGCAAGAGTCATGACTAAAAGAGCGTCGGTGTTTTGCCTTTTACGACATGGACACGTTGTTGCAATTGGCGTAAATTCACCTGGTCTGTGAGACGTTTTGAAGTGTACCTTTTTTTGCACACAATACAAAACTTAATTATAATCATAAGAATTTTTCTGTAATAAAATTTTATTTTATTTTGCAGATATCACTCACCAACAAAACACTGTCTGAAGTCCACCAGATACTGCAAAACTGCCCTCAAATCACCAGCCTCACCATAGAGTATGACGTGTCTATTATGGAGTCGGTAAAACTCGCCACTGGACCACTGCTCATAGAGATAGAGAGGCCATGCAACGAAGACCTTGGCTTGTTTCTATCTAACCAGAGGGTTCCTGAAGATGTGTATAGCTCTGGATCAGACACGTATCAGAGAGTTGGGACTTGTAACGCTATTTATATCGATAGTATATTGCCAGCTAGTATTAGTGATAGGTGAGCGAACAATATCTTTAAATAATTTTCCATAATGGTAACTTTTTATCATAAAAAAGTGTTATGTAAAATGTTACGCCTTTGGATGTGATGCATGGTGGATTGTGGTAGAATGTAGGCCAATAGTTAATCTTACTTCAAATACCTATTTGATCTTGATGCCAAAATAACATCCCTTGAAATTTTTTTTTTAGCTAATTATTTGATAAGTATATATATATTCGAGTAACACACACCTACGATCACTTGCCTTGACTCCAAATTTAGATTCCCTGTACCGTGGGTATTAGAAACCACAGTGCTATAAAACTACAACACCCAAAACTGGATAAAATATTCGCACATAATGCAAACATTCGTTCTGCAGCAGAAATCGAACTCGCAACCTTTCCTTTATCAACCAAGTACTCACCCACTGCGCCACCAAGGGAGTCAGTAGACGGAAATCTTTTTTAATTACAAACAATTATTAATTAAGTTCTTTCATTAGTCAGTAACACTGTCCTAGTTTTACTTGGCTTTATACAGTTTGAAGTTTGTTTTTTTAAAGAGTGTGTGTATCTCAGTTTTTCGACAAATCTGTTTTTTTTTTTTCGAAGTTTTGCTTTGTTTAGGCTGCTCAAATTTGCATGTTTGAAACATTTATATTTGTTACAATGGTGTAAAAGTTTCGCGCGTAAACGTTCCGTGCAGATTTGTTGCCAGTGCATGAGCAAAATTTTTATTTAAAACACTAATTTATTGACCGAGTTCTTAGTATACAAGTTTAATATTAAATTTGGATTGATGTGACTCTCTTCTTCTTCTTGTTTTATGGACTCTGTGGCTTAATTGCCACAATTTGCCAGTGTCAAGTGTATTAGTTTGATTGTTGCTTAGCAACATAAACAAACGAAATTTGGAAAGAAATTATGACTTTTCTTTCAAAATTCCCTTGGAAAGTCTTTGACTAAATTACCAACCAAAAATTTTTTTTTTATTTAATTATTTATTGCACAATAAACAAAAATTGTACAAAGGGAGGACTTAATGCTATGCAGCATTTTCTACCAGTCATCCATATCTGGGGAAAAATTAGAGGTTGGCGTGCTTAAAACTAAGTTACATAAAAAAACATAACCCCTCCATTTCAATTACTTACACATATGCTAAGTAAACAAATTAAATTGGATAAACTGCCACCAAATTTACGCAATAAAACTTAAAATAACACGAGAAAAATAATTACGTCCTATATAACCCATGTCGTTTTGACAAGATAGCCAAAGACAATCGAAGTGACTCTCAAAAAGAGGCAGAACGGTGTCGGTATTTTAATTGACGTTTTTTCTGTCAATGCTATAAAAAAGCGTAATATCCTGATGATAAGGGTCTAATAAAGATGCTAATTGTTAGGCTTATTGAACTTTCAATTTTCTTTTAGCAAAGGTATTGGTAATTGAAAATTTCTAAGCAAAATACGCTCTTGATTATCTTGTTCGCTTTTGCTTGTTGTACTTCCAAGCTTTTTGTGAAATCTAAAACTCAATTGTTTCAATTAGGAGCAGTTGTTTGAGTGTGCGTTTGAGAAACATTCTTGGTGTTTTGGAAACATGTAAATCTTAAGACAGCAGCCAAAATAATGTTCGGTTTGATGAATTTTCAAAAAAAAACTTTATGAAGTCAGCTCAAATAATGTTTCTGAGTTAAAATTGATTAGTTTCAGCGTTTTACCAAAGTTTGGTTACAATTACAATAACTAATTATTTTATAAGCTTCCATCGCTAAACAATTAAAACAAATGAAGCTAAATGGTATCGATCAATAGATAAGATAAGATAAGTTTATTTGTTCCATAAAAACATTTACAAACCTAACTTAGGTGATCACATTTACGGCTGACGAAGGTCAATAAAAAAATATTTATGAACTCATCATAATAAAACGGTAGCAGAAAGTTGGTGAATGGTGAGGGCTCAAGATTGGTTGTCGTGGTATTCTTTTGAGGATGCCTACGTCCATTATTAGACCTCTATTGGTGTCAATTTCGCTGTAACATATTCTAACTCAAATTGTTGCCGTCCTTTTCTAATTATATAATTTATACAAAAAACAGCGGTAATTTTAATTAGCTAAGTTTAGATAAATGCTACAGCAGAATCGACACCATTGGCTGATATTTTATATATATATATATTTTTATATACCACTAAAGTGGCAACCAAGCGTACGGCCCACTTGATGGTCAGCGGTTACCGTACCCTATGTACGCGTGCAACATCATAGATATCACTTGCGTGTTACCACCCTGAGACGTTAGATGGAAAGTCTCATGTGCCTGTAATTTCACCGGAAACCATACCCTTCGAACCGGAACACAGCAATGCGAGCATTGCTGCTTGGCGGCAGAAATAGGTATGGTGGTAGTCCTTCCCCGGACGAGCTCTATCACAAAGAACTCTACTACTCTATTATAAGAAAGCTCGTGACGTAGCTGGCTTTGTTGTTCTTAAAAGAACAACGAGTTAAGTACTGTTCCGCGTAGTCATCATTTGGATGGGTGACCGCCAGTGGCAATTTCAATTGAGCGCTCCCGTGCTTCGGAGGGCACGTTAAGCAGTCGGTCTTGGGCTTTTTCAAAGTTGTTAGGCCACGACAGAGGCCTTCGGGCGGCCTAGAAACTCTGTCACCAGAGTTGGCCACTGCCTCATACGAGCTTACTTTATAATGATTTTTACTTTTTATTTTTAGATGTGGTGCTCTTCATCCTGGAGACAAGCTCCTAGCTTTCGATGACCACGTGATAGACGGCAACAATTACACAGCTGAGGAGGTGATGTGCTATTTAGAGAACTGCGAGGGTGGCTTCACGCGACTGCACATAGCTCCGAGACATGTTCTGGCACATGGTGGGCGGTTTGCTAGCAGAGGTAAGAGAGGTCATTATAGTCTACAGTTGAACATCCTGGGGGCCTTACTCTTGAACGCGATCAGTATTGGACAAGTATTGGAATATGACATTTCGTACTTTTGAGTGCAAACTCAACCTTGTTTTCAAGACAAAAAAAAAATTAAAGCAGTAAATTAATATTGGGATTGGATCGGAGACTACAAAAATGAAAAAAGTTACCTACTGCATAATTATTAATGTGATATTTGTTCTGTCATTTGGCGTTCATGATAAAGAGGTATTTTTAAGAATTTCGTTCATAATATAACGTAGATTTATTATAAATGTAAGTATGTAAGTTTGTATGAGTCAATGGCCAACACTGGTGACAGTTTTTAGGCCGCCCAAAGAATAATGTAAATCCTCGCGTATAAAAATAAAAATATTCTATCTATCTAGAATGGTAGTCGTGAATTTAATAATTAAGCAACTCAGTTCAAGGCTGTTAAGTGCCTGCTTCGAAACTAGCCGAGCGGAAGTTACAAAGAGATTTTAACTTTGGAATCGTTTTAACAAGTTATGAGATTTAAAAACATTACAAAGTTAATTTGAGCTTTATTTATTGCGAACAGTTTTTTAATGTGAGGGACATTAGAAACAGACATACTGCAGAGACACTGGTGGCCTACTCTCGGGCGAGAGTTGTTCAATGAGAATCGTCGAACAAGAAATATAACTTTTTTATTATAAAACTAAAGTAGCAACCAAGAGTACGGCACACCTATGGTAAGCGGTTACCAGCCTATGGACGCTTGCAATACCAGAGGTGCCACCCTCGTAGATCGAATGTCTCATGTGCCTGTAATTTTACCAAATACACAGAAATAGGTATGGTGAAAGTACTTCCCCGGATGAGCTCTATCACAAAGAACTCTCTTCTTTAGTTCTTTGTCATCTACTACTTGTCAGTCATCTTACGATGTTTTCCTTCACCGTATGAAGTAGACCTTTAAGCGGCCTATGATGTTCGGCACCAGTGTTAGCCCCAAACCATACGAACTAACTACCGTTCGGAGTAAAACATTATTTTGAGCAAGCGTACCATGTCTCAATGGCTCAATTCGTAGAGCACCCGCGTATCAAGCGCAAGGTTATTTCGAGCAAGCGTACCGTGTCTCAAAATCGGTCGTCATGGCGCTCTTTGGGGGAGAGTCCAGCCGTCGACGTCTTTCGGCTGATATGATGATGATGAACCTGCACCAACTAACGTATGAACATCAAACTTAGCTCATATAACTCAGAAGGCTTAACTTCTGATGTGTAATGTACTCCACCTAATATATTGCTCATTAACTCAAGCCTCACGTGGTTGGAACTTTGCTAACTTACAGAGGTTTTGTAATTACTGATGTTCAACGTATTTTAAGAGTGCTTTAATGATTAGTGTGGAATACTTTTGTTTTATTTTTTCATGTTATATTAAAATTAATTTTTGTTCGTTAGTCTCGCTAAAACTCAGCAACGACTGGACCAATTTGGTTAACTTTGTTTGTGGTAGTAGGGGTGATACGCAAAGATAGTTATTGACACGTTTTTATGATTTATTCATAAAGTACTAGATCGATTTCGATACAAAGTAAATGGGACCTATTCTGAAATATTATCTATCAAACAAAAAAAACATCATAACCAATTCATAATTGGCGGAGAAATCACGTAACAAACATACAAAAAAAACATACAGTCGAATTGAAAACCTTCCTTCGTTGTGGAAGTCGTGTAATGAGAAAAAACAAAACAAATTATGAGTTTCAATTAACTTTAAGGCGAACAAGATAGAATAAATACAATGAAGCACCTAGGTCGGTTTATTAATGCCCGTTTAATTTAATCTTGCCACAGCTGTGCAGTGTTTTAACAAGAATTTACAGAGACAGTTCCACTTCAGGTAAAATTAAGTGAAAAAGCGATAGCAAAATTTAATTATCAATATCATTATCAGGTTACTTAATTACTTTTTATCGCATAATAATTTCAATTACATTTCACTGTCAATACATTTTAAATTAATTATTAATCTCGATCGAGGTTATATTTGAGCCGTTTGGGGTAACTTAAGGTCCGTGGGAAACAGAGCCACATAAAATTTACAGAGCCACAGATAACATAATACTAGTAACAGAGCTATCGAAGACTTAAGAGTCAGCAAGAATGCGTCTTGGTGGGTACCACCGCAGTGCCAGATATTCTACCTCCAAGCAGTAGTGTGGAAGCATTACTTTGTTTAGATTTAATGAGCACTGTATAGTAAGAAATTACTGGGTGTAAGAGATTTAACATCAACGTCTCGGGGGTGATAGGCGCAGTGCAGTGCCACGCAGAACTAACACATTAAGCTTTGGGTGGCACTGCATCTGTTATGGTCAAGCGTGGTGCTTAACATCAGCAGGCGTCTTGATCGTCTTGTCACTTTTTTTTATGTGCTAGCATAAAAAAAGACTAATAAAGACTTGAAGAAAGCGCAATCACCTACTGGTGCCTAGTCAGCTACGATTTTGTACCTTAACGTAAACAGTAGTAGGTCTTGTATGAAATTTACTGTACGATTTTAATGTATAGGTATTGTTTCAGAAAATTCCATATCGGGAACATCGACGTTGAACGCAAAGAAACACCGACAGAGGAATTACAGACAAAGCTCGATGCCCAAACTAGGCTTACAAGATGACTACGGTGAGATACTACTGAACTAGATAAAACTAGATTCGCAAAGCTACGCTGTAGCTTCGAAGGAATAAAGATTAGAATTGATTGCGGCGATCGAGTCGGTACTTATCGGATTTGTATCACTCCATGGTTTGATCGGTTGCTATCGTGACGTCAGAAACTCTATTTGCGATTACATAAAGTTACTGAGTGGAATAAATATTTGCATTGTTGAGATAGTGGCTTTAAATGATTGAACTAATGTTTATACCTACTGCTTAAATCTTTGTATATTCTTAAGCGAGAGTTATAGGATATAATTATATAATACATAACATTATTTTATATTATAATTCACCACGCGGACCCACTGCTCCTGGTTGAATAGCATGTCTTTTTAATAATTATGTTGGTCCTTGGATATCCTGTTTTCTTTACAATGATTTTGTTTGCCATTTTAAAGTATTGCTCATATTTAAAAAAAAACAATCCACTCTATTTTGACCCCATGAATTCATGATTGGAAGACTCGTTGTCACGACTACTACTACAGCTAATAAATCTTTAAATAAATTGAAACATTAAAATAAATAAATAGTAAATAGTACATCAAAAAACTATAGTGAAATGGATGGATGATAAGGTATTTTATTTAACTATTTTTTTTACCTATCTTAGAGAAAAGGTCCTCCAAATCTCTCCAACTATATTTATCCTTCAAAGTAGGCATTCCACCATCCACTTTCGAATGAGTCGAGATCATACAGCTAACGTCTTCTTAGTAAACGTATTTAAAACATATAATTATAAAACTGTGTAGGTTTATTCACTTCGCCTCCCACTGAAGTGTATCTAAAGTAGGTCGACACCGACACTAAGCAGAACTGATCAATGCCCCGATACTTTTCTAACAACACTGTACTTGATGAAAAACACACCAGCTGACGAACAGAAGTATTTATTACTAATGGTCTGACCTAAATGGTCTGGGAGGAAGCACATAATTAGTTTCTCGTTAGAGTGCACCGTTTACTTGGTTGGTAGGCTAAGGATAAAATCGTTGGAAGTATCAAGTCACATTAAAGTTACAGCAAAGTAACAGATAACTTTCATACTTTATCTATCTATCCATGTCATCATCATGACAGCCTTCTAATGTTCCCACTGCAGGGACACTGGCCTACTCTCAGGCGAGAGTGATTGGGTCTTAATCCACCACGCGGACCCAATGCCGATTGGTGGATGGCACATGTCTTTCGAATTTTCAGTTCTCGGACATGCCGGTTTTCTCACGATGTTTTCCTTCACCGTATGAGAGCACTGGCATTGCGTACATAATTTTTCGAACAGAAAAATCCATTGGTGCACGACCGGGTTTAATTAAACCCACGACCGGGAGGCGAGGTCACTACCACTAGACCACCGGTGCTCTAGAGCACCGGTGCTCTATCCATGTAAAAAGTTATAAAAAGATTTTGGATTTTTTTAAAAGTCGTAAAGTGGCGCTGTTTCGAATTTTACGATATTTATAATTATTAAACAACAACATCCAAAATTGTTGACCGAGTGGGTATTGTATTGTATTGAAAGATACCAGCAGACATCTTACTTTGATATGCTTAATAAAAAAATACTCATGATAAACAAGCACACATCATTTAGGTTAAGTAATTAAATTTACAGCCACTACCACAAATCACAAACCGCAAAAGGACCGAGGACAACAAAATTCGCTACTAATTGCAACTAGGAATCAAAGGACCCTAAAGTTTCAGGAGCAGAATAAATAGGCCCAACTAATTAATTTGCCTGCGGAAAACATGCAGGAAAAGAATATTTGCTTAGGACCGTTGTGACTTGTTTGGGCTAGTTCGCGAGTCAACATGACGTTTGCTCAGCGCATTATGCTAATGAAGCCGAGGCAGCAAAGTACGGGTGCGGGTTTGGTGTCAAATAGTGATTAGACCGATGTACATGTGTTTTAATTAATATATCTGAGTATTTTACTACCCGTAGGCACTTACATTAAAGTATCAGCAATTTTTTTTTTTATAATCAAGAAATGGGAGTACTATTCTTAGTTTAAATTTTTAATAAGTACCTACCTACCTAATAAAATTAACATTCTTGCTGAGTTCTAGACAAATTAATGGGAATGCTAGGTATTGTCAAGTATTAAAGGTATTGCAGCAGTTTAGTTGCGAAATCGTCTTAGCACAAACATTATTTTGACATAAAATTATGACAAGTTCTAAATATGTAACAATGTCCCATACAGAGAGCCAGTCTAACTACATGAGTATGGGGGTATGCAGAACAGAGGCGCTAAACATCCAACTAGAAGTAGCTCCAGGACAAAGTTGCGGTTTGGCGGTGCATGAGGAAAACGCGGGGCTGGTGGTTTCACACGTTGCCGTACAGTCTCCGGCCTACAGGTATAATGTGACTTGTGTTTTATGCTACTGCTAGTTGCGTTCACACTAGTAAATGACCTTATTTGTGAGGTTCTGCTAGTATCCTACAGGATAGGAAAACATGGGGCTTCAATATAAACGACTGCTATTGTTTTATATTCTCACTCGACCGTCTAGCTCGCTCGGCCCCGATCGAATGAATCGCAGGCACGAGCAAAGCAACTTGATAACGCGTCGTACGCATACATTAAAATCGGCAAATGCCACACTATCTAAGGCTGGTATTTTATTAAAGATAATTTTGTCCGTCAAAAGCTATGTGGCCAAAAAGCACACCCGAAAATAAGCTAATAAAGCCCTGATTTATTAAAACAAAGGTTTTGATAAACCCGGTGAAATGTTAATAGTCATCATAACTATAGCAGCTTTGTCTGGTCACCCATACTTTAGGGTATGTAGAATCTTAAGCTGCTATTTAGAGCTGCAGCTCCAATTATGTTAAAAAACTGGCAACCAAAGCTACATCATAATCTTCCTAACAGGTCTGGCTGTCTTCAAATCCGGGACAGAGTGATGTCGATTAATGGTCACGAGAATCTCACCATTGACGTCGCCAATGAGATACTCCAGCGAAGGAATGATTCGCATAGCGCAAAGTATGTTACTCTAAACGTGGAGTTCAATATGCCAAACACAATCGAGGCTTCCAGTGGAGTGTTCAATGTAAAACTAGCTAAGACCACTGCTGGACTAGGAGTTACTATCACAGGTATACCTACATTACTGAAATATATTAGTCTTCTAAAGATGCAGACATAGTAATACAATTTTGATTAATAAGATAGACAACGATATAAATTTAAAAAAAAAATAGTTTAAATCAGCAAAGTTACTTTTGTGTTTGTTTACTTAAGCATTTTTACTCAAGTTGTAATTTACCAGGGTGCAAGCAGAAGCTGCTAAGTACAGAAGAACCGATGGTGATATCAGATATAAAACCTGGCTCAGTAGCTCATCGTAGCGGAGCTTTGGCACCTGGTGACCAACTATTAGCTATCAATGGACAACCGCTTCACAACTTATCTTTGGTAAGCCAACATTTATCATCTCCAATAACAAGACGTCGTACGCGAATAAAAAATAAACGTGTTGGTGATACAAGTGAATATAGCGAAACAAACTCGATTACTTCTGTAATGGCTTCTGCCATAATGACCAGATTTAGAAAAAAAAATGCCTAAAATATTTATGTAGGTATATTATATTAATAATATGAAAATATGTATTTTTTTAAACTTTCAGGACACAGCTTTCAATATTCTTCAAAACTCACCAGATGACATAATTACCCTAAAAATCAGAAAGAGAGACTTGACAGAAGACTGGACTAGTATTCATCGACAAAACCCTAAAATGACTTTACAAAGTTTTAGTAATATTGAAATAAAGGCAGTAGTTCACAGTGGAGAAGACTCAGGACACCATACAGAAAGTCCAAACAACAGTGCAAAAGAAAGCGAGAGAAGTCATGGAAGCAATGAGAATGACAACACTGCCGTATTCAATATTGAGTTGCTAAAGCAAGAGAATGGGCCTTTAGGGTTGACTATAGCAGGAAGTGAAGATGTTACTCAGCCTATTTTACTCAGTGGACTTGTTGAAGGTAACAAAACAAAAATAGAATAGACATCAGAATGAAATCAGCGGTTCATGAAAATCAAATGCTTAAAATAAAAATGTTTTTATTCTAGGTGGTGTAGCGGAGAAATCTGGAAAACTTCAAATCGGTGATGAATTGTTAAGTATCAATGGAGAAAGCGTACTTAACAAACCTCTATCAGAAGCTATCAAACTACTTCAGCAAAGCGGTACACGTGTTCAGTTGCAACTTTGTAGAAAAACGACAGGTGAGTACAATAAGCAACTATAGTATCACTGATACGCATAAGCGTATAAAAGGCAATAAATATCTCTTCATTTTGATGCAGGATCGATAGAAAGCGGAGAGTGTAGTGCGAGGGACTCAAGTCATTCCACATCAAGTCCTGGTCTTTCAAATGATAGTGCTGTTGAATCTTGGGATCAGAATACGCCAGTCAGGACTAGTGCTAACTGTGGTATGCTGTTTTTTTTTACTTTTAGTTTGTGAGGTTATAATGTTATATAAAATATTAAATTAACAACTTAGAGGTGGTAATTGTGTAGGCCACAAAGCTTGCAAAACTGAAAACCACTAGGGAATAAACGTTTTTTAAAAGGCAACCGCACTCATTAACGACATTGTGCCAATTGCAGAAAACTAGTGATGTGAATTTTTTGGGATTAGCTTATGCCCGACAGAGAAATTTATGTCTAGCAGTGATTTATTGGTTGATGCTGTAGGTATGAATTTTAATAATTTTTTTTTTAGGTCCATCAGATGTAATAGAATATGCTGTACCAGACAAATCTAGATTACTTGACAAACAACCATACTCTCCGACGGACGAAGACAAACTAATGGCATGCAGTTTCAACTCATCTACACCATATACAATCAACGACTTACCTATGCCAAATTACTCGCTAAATAATTCCTTAAAAACTTTCCACTACGAGAACACTTGTATCATTCCTGAGAATACTTTGAAGAATAAGCAGAATATAACTAGAGAAGATGATGTACAGCAAATAGAAATTCTTACAACTAACATGAAAGATTGTCAGCTTCACAACATGGAGAAAACTTCTTGTAAATGTGATTATGTGCAAATGGGGCCATATGGGATAGTTTCTCCGAAGAATAGAAGACCAAACTGGGACAGTGATTTTGCTAATAATGGAATTTACACCGTGACAACACCTCAAAAATCTCCAATGAAGCCGGGAGTACCTGGGACTAGTTTTCAATTTACGACAAGTCCTATTTATGAAAACGATGTGCCAGGTAGGAACTGTTTTGACAATTATTATCGTAATGGTATCTAATATCTTTTTCTTATTAGCGATGGAAATATCTGTATCTTATTAGTAAAATTATTATTACTTATTTGAATTACTTTATAATGCTTGCCACCAATGGTGATAATTTCATCAATAAACGGTGTCTTCTGTGGCTGATATCAGTTTAGTTCCTAATATACCTAATGCCATGATGTACAATAACGCTATTTCATTTTTTGATTGCCAAATTGAAGCAAGCTGCAGTCAATACAATTTGTCCGACATAGTCCCTTTCGATACTTTTACTTACGTACTTTTTGTCGTCATGGTTTTCAATTCCATTGTTCATTCCTTCATAGGTTTGTACAGCAGCGATTCTACCATCTCCCCAGCCCGAGGTTCTGTTCACCACGTGATTCTCTACAAAGACGCCATCTATGATGACTACGGCTTTTCAGTATCAGACGGGCTGTATGAACGAGGAGTCTACATCAACAGGATCAGAAAAGGTGGACCCGCTGATATTGTGGGGCTACTAAGGCCGTACGATAGGATTTTACAGGTTTGTACTTTGTATTTGTATGCGGTTTCTGAGTGTGTTTTTTTATGTCATCCACCTATCCGCATGCGGTTCGCGTGGTGGATTATGACTCATCACTCTCGTTCGAGAGGCTAGTGTCCCAGCAGAGGAAACATTAGAAGACTGTCGTATGTATAAAAAAATATTGTTTGATGTAGACGCCGCTTGAACAATGAAATACCATTTTTTATAGTTCTACTATTGATACAAATTTATATTCCACACTTTTCTAGGTAAACGGTACAAGAACAGTAGACTACGACTGCTGTCTCACAGTGCCACTCATCGCAGCGGCTGGGGATCGCCTTGAAATTGTTGTCCAGAGGCTGATCACTTCAAGAGTAAGATTTTGTTTCAGTATCTAGTCCTTTTCATAAGTTGTATTTCAGCTAAGGTTTAATTAAATTAGTCCCAAAATCATAAATTTGACTAGGGCCTAACTAATTTAGTTTTTTCCAAAAATTTAAGAGCTTGAAGTGTTTTAAAAATATCACTTTTTTAAGTACTTTTAAATGTTCAGTCAAAAGCAAACAATTTTACAATACTATTTCGTAATAAACTTTTTTTGTAATCAAGATTATTGATATTGAAGTACACAAACTTTCTAAATATATTGTAAAAAGGAATTATTCATGAAAACGAGTGAAAAAATACGCATTCAACTTAATACTGAACCCAATAAGTGTTTTCGTACGCCAGTTACTTTGACAATCTCTTACACCGTAGGTACTTCTAAGAGTTGTAAATTGATTCTTCTCTGACATGGAAAAGTATGTTATCGTTTGCTACCAAGTTTTGTGTCGTACAGAATGTTATATAAAAGCAAAAAACTTGGAAAAACAACAAGTGTTCTAATAATGTATATGAATATATGATGGACGGTTAGATTAGAGTTTTAATTTATTGTTTTATATTATATAAATATTTATCTTTTCTTGTAAAATTAATTATAATTATGATACAAAATACTTAATTTATTTTTTTCAGGAACTAAAAAACCACAGAACAGACGACAACTCCAGTGCAAGTGATAGCAGTATAGTGACAAAGACAATATAGTGCATAACTCGTCTGTAGTGTGGCCACTGCAAGGAAATTGGACCTTATTATGTGTATAAAATAGTGTTTAAAGTGGCCTGTATATAATAGAAACGTGACTAGAGTGGAAGTGGTAGTTGAACCTACGGAACTTGATTTAGAAACAGCTGTTGTAAAAAAATATACCACTAATATGAAATTACAAAATGAAAAGATTCATTAATAAAATAATTTTAATTTTACGCATTGAAAAAAAAAGAATGATGGATAATAGGAACTGTTTATTTAAATAACTAATTGTATATAGATAAAATATTTAACGTATTTAACAGGGTGTATAAATACAAAGCACTCTCAAAATTTAAACAAAAATTAAAATCGATCAATCGATCCAGAACAAAATACATACTTATCAATATTTTTTTATCGTTTCTGTGATATTGGTCCCATATTATTAATGATTTTTTACTGCATTTGATTTTTTGGGGTTTTTGTTCTTGTGAATTTCTCGGGTTCTTGTGAATAATGAAAAGTTTTATAATCATTTTTTTTTTCTTTATACATCCTGTTTACACATAAACGCTACATAATAAACGTGTTCTAACATCGCGCTTTCACTGTGTTCAGAAAACACGAAAATAATTAGAGTATTAGTTTTAAATGTAACTACCTTAGAATATAAATAAGTAAGTAATGGTTTTAGATCCCGATGTGCCTAAAATAATGGTTAATGATAGTTATATTGAAAGTTATACGGTTTCTTTATTTTCCTTGTACCAAAAATATTTAAAAAAATATTAAATAAAGTTGTGCCGTGTCTTGCCAAAGATATGCTGAGTTTGTAATTTAGCAAATGCTGTATGAAGTTTGATATCAGCAAAATGGCTAGGTATCTTGGTGTGGTATAATGAAATGGTCGCATGGAAGCGAGCCAAAATCTTGACTTAGTTAAGTACTAAGTTATAATAGTACTTTATACAATTTAAGAATACAGCAACATTAGCAAATTCCATAATTTAGGTAATTGTTTTAAATTACTATTCATGTAATTTGTGTTAAAGGTGTTATATAATATATAGTTTATTGGAGTGGTTCAATTTTGTCTCATTCATGAAAAAAATCCTGTCTTCGAGAAGAAGTTTTGATGCTGTGTGGAATTGTGGATTTGCCCAGCATTCATTAATTAATTTATTTATTTATGTTTGGATTTAGGATTTTTGAAATACCTATTATTAATATGTCTAAAACCTTAGAGTACATTATTATTATTCTAAGACTAAAGCAGTCTTCTGAAACTTTCGTTTAGAACTTATAATAATATCATTGGATTCTTGACTACTTGGGCAAGCTGTTGTTTCTCTAGCTGTTGTAATTGGGGTTCTCTAACTTTAAACACATTTGATAGGTGACACAGATTTTAAATTACAGTCTCTAATATCAGTCTTAACAATGGGAACATCACTAGCACTCAATAACTAGGCATGCACGACCATTCCAGCAGGTGTACTCTTGCTATCTAAAATGACAATCATGACAAATAAAATGATTCAGCTCCTATCGGTGATTGCTCTGAACTAAGTCACCGAAAAAAACTGAACCATTAAGACACAAATTGTTCCAATTCTACTTGTACGTACATCTTTTTCATAGTAAACTTTCTGGTAACACCGTAATAAGTGACGTTAGATCATCGGAAAACGGTTGCGGCATCTAGAATTCGACAGATGAGTTATCACCAATGTCAATAACATGCTCAATTGCTCACAAGACCTCAGAATAATAATAAACACCAAAAAAAGAAGAATAAGTTTAAAATTAGAACCACTAAGCCTTACCTTAGAATTTCATACCGTCATTATAAATATACATTGTAAAATTGCAACCATAATGTACGTAGTATTTACTTGTTAAAATCAGACTGATAGAAAAATAATAGTTATTTAGCTTGTAAT
This sequence comes from Colostygia pectinataria, assembly GCA_951394395.1. NCBI lineage: Eukaryota > Metazoa > Arthropoda > Insecta > Lepidoptera > Geometridae > Colostygia > Colostygia pectinataria. The sequence continues at coordinate 10,921,135 of OX596353.1, read as the reverse complement.
AATGATTATATAAAATGTTTTTTAAATAATGTAATATTATAGATGTGTTTCTAAGAATAATTGTGCATAAAATGTAATATTTTAGGTGTGTGAGAGCGGAAGGGTACTGTATTTTTACTTAGTTAGCACAATATAAAAAAAATAGTTGTTAGCTAGTATAATAAATGTTTTCAATCAAAATTGCTACTTAAAATAAAAATAGTGTCTAAGATGCAACATGAGTTTGTATAATTATAAATAAGTAGTTGAAGGAAGACTTTCAAATTAATAAAGTTTGTTGTAGTAATAACAATTGTAGATAGATGAAGATAACGGAGTTTTTAGTAAAAAAAAATCTAATCGTATCGTTAAACCAAAGTTTTTATACGCTTATACCTACTTTCCAACGAAAAATAATTGATTGCTTTTTAACAAAAAAAAAATTACTTATCATAAATAATTTTAACATTATTAAATCAAAATAAAATTATAAAACGCACAAATGACTTTTTTTACATTTTATTTAGAACAAAATTGTTGGTTTAAATATTTTATGTATTAGTAATAATGATTTACTATCCAGTATAATATTGTTTAAATAATTTTTCACACTTTATTTTTGTACCCTACGTTTGAAATATTGATATTGTCAATTAATGTGTTATTATTTGAAATAATAGAGGCAGCCTAGTTCTCATATACGACTTAATAAAACAATATGCGTGATTTAATTTTGTATTTTCTCTTTCTTTCCTTCTTTCTTTGTGTTTTACTCTTAACAACCCTTATTTTTATATTATTAGAAAATTATCCTACACTACTACTACTTAACCTTAAAAATATAGAATACATGCAAAGTATTATAATATACATTATTTCTAATAAAATTAAATTATTAATCCCTTTTGGGATATTATACTATTTTTAGGACACCTTGTATGCATTGCATTATTTCTAAAAATATTTCACTTCTCATTAAGGTCTCGAAAAACCTTGATGAGTCAAAAAACGTGCACTTTACAACTAGTGGTGGTAGGACTTCAGCAAGAGTCCATGTTGGTGGGTACCTACAACCGCAAGTGCCAGATATTCTACCTTCAAGCAGTAGTGTGCAAGCATTACTGTGTTTAGGTTTGAAGGGCACTGTAGCAAGTAAAATTACTGGGCGAAAGAGACTTAACAGCGTCTTGGGGTGATGAGCGCAGTGCAGTGCCACGCAGAACTTAAAAACTTTAAGCTTTGGGTGGCACTGCATCTGTTATGGTCAGGCGTGGTGCTCAACATCAAGCGGGCGACATTGTCTTGTCACTTGCTGACATAAAAACAAAAAAAGTAGGAGACTAGTTGTAAAAGCAGAATCACACTTATTTTTTCATAACTATTCCCGAAATTATAATGAGAAAGCATTTTTTATAACTTTAAATACCAGATATCAAAAATGTGTTTTTTTCTTAAAGTTCATGAAAATCAGTTGCGAAAGTAATCCAAATAGTTGTCCTCCCCTGGACCCTAAAACTGAAAGAGAAAGGCGTCTGAACTTGTTTTGTTTATTATAGTAACAGTGACAGAGATATAGCCTTAAATGGTAATGCTGCTAGTTAAAAAAGCATGAAAGTTCTTGGCCGACTTCTGAAGCACTTGCAACAAAACAACGCTCGACGAAAGAGACTAACTACCCACAACACAGGTTATTCTAAGGTGGGGAGTTAGCGATCTTGCAAATATCATTGCCTGTTTTATAGTGATTTATTATTTAAGTTTGAATCATGCTACTACCTAATAATGCTAGCCCATAAGTTTCTGTTTTGAAATAAATAACTTTTTACTTACTTTTTATTTACTTTTTACGTAGGTTGTCAAATGTTAGTCAAAAGTTGTGTACCTACCTAACCAAAGTACAACCACTGTCTAAAATAATAAACTAAATATCTACATAGTTAGTTCGTATGACTCTATAACCTATCTACAAGAGTAGTAGTAGAGTTCTCTGTGATAGAGCTCGTCCGGGGAAGGACTACCACCATACCTATTTCTGCCGCCAAGCAGTAATGCTCGCATTGCTGTGTTCCGGTGTGAAGAGTATGGTTTCCGGTGAAATTACTGGCACATGAGGCTTTCTATCTTAGCCTCAAGGCGGCAACCCGCGAGTGATACCTCTCTATTGCAAGCGTCAATAGGCTACGGTAACCGCTTACCATCTTGTGGGCCGTACGCTTGGTTACCACTTCAGTTGTATAAAAAAAAAAAAACAACTTTGGTTACGAATTTAATCTACCTAATAATAAACATTTAAATTCATGACTCTAAGAACTTTGTGGAGCTACAGTTAGAGGGTGAAGACAAGATAAGGGTGATGATGATGATGAAATGAAAGCGTGTAGTCAGATGCATGTTCAAACGTTATATTTGGCACATGCTTACTGTTTCCATAGCATTGGTTCCTCCATTTCATAAACGAAATGTTGTAAGCCTATTACAGCTTATAAGTACTACGTAACCCAAAAACATGTTCACGAATTTACGATAGAGCGATTATGTAGGCAGCATCAAGCTGAGACTAGGTCATTTTGACCACACATCATAGAGCGTTTTTTGTTTCTTAGGTGCTTAGGTATTATGCAATATTAGTTGCTTATTTTATCTATATCTATGTCTATGTACCTAAGATTAAGTTTATGTATTAGTATTGTGTTTCGATCGTTCTGTGTTTGTGTGTGTCAAATAAATGTATTTCATTTCATTTCATTTTCATTTCATTTTAGGCACATAAGTTTCACACTATCTGATGTGAAAACTAGAAAAATAATCTAGAATCTTGCAAGACGCCTCAAAGATGTATACATCAAACTCTATACGTGTTATTCTCATTAAAGTACGCTGCGAAAATTCCTATCACGTTGTGCCCTTTGCCGCCACATTTTTCCGCAGCGGTTGCAAACGACGTTGCTCAATCAAAATACGGTTGCTATTCGCCCGTATTTTCGGCAAAGTTGTGTTTATGTGGCATATTTGAGCTGGCGAGGATGCCACGGGCTGCACAAAATTTCCATTTTCCGCGCGATTTACCACAAATTAATGCCCGAATCCGTCGGGCTTTCGCCAATTTATATCAGGATTTGCTTAGCAACTTTAGGGTTAAGTTTTTAAAAGTGATTGCGACTCGCTAATGAGGTGAAGCTTTGTCTTGTTACAGGGTGTTTTAATAAATAACGCCGATGTGATGTTTTCTTACAAGTCGACTTCTAAATAAACTAAAATGGCCATGCTGCTATTAGTGTTATTAAAATAGAAGATACTGCAAGCACTGCGCGGTCGGGGATTCAGGCAATTGTGAAGTTAGTCTTTTTTTTTTATACCACTAATGTGGCAACCAAGCGTACGGCCCACTTGATGGTAAGCGGCTACCGTAGCCTATGTACGCGTGCAGCATCATAGATATCACTTGCGTGTTACCACCCTGAAACGTTAGATGGAAAGTCTCATGTGCCTGTAATTTCACCGGAAACCACACCCTTTGAACCCGAACACAGCAATGCAAGCATTACTGCTTAGCGGCAGAAATAGGTATGGTGGTAGTCTTTCTAGGCTTCTACGGACGAGCTCTATCACAAAGAACTCTACTACTCCTAAATTTTTTTCTATGCGCAATAGAGCTTTTTCGAACTAATTGTCTTTACGCATCACAAACGGCTAATTTCATGATTACTTAGAGCTGCCGACCTAACTGTACATTTAAACCAAAATAATCATCAAATATATTGTACTTGTATTTTTTGTATTTGTAACGCAGTTACGTAACGTAATTAAAATAAAAATTAACTAGTTCATTACAATAAGCAGCACTCACTTTAATTTATTCAAACATCGGGATTAGGGAATTAAATCATCAAAAAACTTCGAGTAAATTTCCACCCATAAGGAAAGTTTGTTCTCAAAACATCAGCAAATTAATTATCCACTTTACATCGACAAAGGGAGTCAAGTTTCTCTCTGAACCGCTGTAATTAAACACAGCTCTTAAAATAACTAATTGACACGTGTGTTCATCATCATCATCCCCATTATGCCAGTATGCCATGACGACCTATTTTGAGCCTGCACTACTCTGGCGATTCACATCAAACCTAACTCAGACAAACCCTGTACAATAATCAGTTTAATGTTAAATAATTTGTGGTTATAAATAAAAAAAAAATAAAAAAAACATAATCAACAGTCATTTCATAATTCGTTCAGTTGTCCAAACTGAAGATATTTTATAACTTATACGACGGACACTGCGTCTCTAATTTTTCAGTGTAGAAGCTTCTAGAATCGATGAAGAAGTATTGTGTTGTGATTATGAACTGCTACTACCTAGTACCTGCAGAACTACAATAGAAAAAAACGGCTTTTCTTAAAAAGGTCCAGACGAAACTATCATGGTCATGATGTAGATTCAGACAAATCATTATCATCAAAACCAGCATCTGAACGAGATACTGACCCAGGGTTGCCAGAAATAATAAACTGGCGTATTTTCTAGTAAAGTGACGCCATCTCTTATCAATTAACTTAATCAGTTCCACAGATAATACAATATTGAGGAAGTTGTGTAAATTATAAAGTTTTCCACCGACCCTACCTTTCCGTGTCTCATTATTGGAACTAAATCTCACCAAACTAAAGAGCTTACTGGCGCGACCGAAGATATAGCTTTAATTTGGAATAAACTAGAAGTGATACTGAAAATTTCTACATACTGACCTTTTTTGTATTACTACATCGGCCCATCGATAGGTAAGCGGTTACTGTAGCATAAATGTATTATCAGAGTATCGTTCGCGCTTTTCCACATTGAGACGTAGATAAAAGTCTCACAGGCAACCGTACCCTTTGAACCTGAAAACAGCAATGCAAAATCAGATTTAAAATATCTATGGCAAAATTATACAAAACAGATTTCAATTTAATCCGTTCAGTCGTTTGGGCGTGATACTCCAACAAACATACAATTATTTAAACTTTTTACTTTATAATACCAAGATAAATAAAGCAATGCCTGTGAGTTCATTTGGATCAGAGACTGTGGCAATTTCTTTTTATCGTTTTCATCCTCCAAAAGGCGCTTCTTCATTAGAGTTTGCCACTGACTCGTTTAAACTTACTTATTAGATTTAGATCTTAAAGATTTTAGAAGTACTTATTAAGTTTTGAAAAGTAACATCTAATCTAACATATTTACCCATACTTCAGGAGTTAACAATCTAACCGCGTTAACGCGCGCAAGCTCAAAGTAAATCTCACTTGACTTATCCGACCCCTTCCTTCCGCCGACGTTAATAAACATTGATCTACTAGCTGCAATATAACCTTACGCAGCGTATCATCATGACAGACTGCAAAGTCAAAGTCAAAAATCTCTTTATTCAATCATATCTCAAGGACATGAAACTATTAAGTACTACATGTAAATTCTTTGCTCAAGTATAATTTAAAACGTCTAAAAGGTGAATTTACGATAGTTCCACGCGCCCCAGCCTAGAGAATCTGGCAACGAACTTGACTAAGTTCCTAGCTTTTTTTGATGATCTCTCTTCACCATAATTCTGCGTGAGGTTTTTACCAGGTGGTAGGACTCTTCAGTAAGAGTTCGTCTTACGGATACCACCGCAGTATCAGATATTCTGCCTCCAAGCAGCAATGTGCAAGCTTTTTATTTAGGTTGGGCACTGTAGCAAGTGAATTTACTGGACGAAAGAGACTTAACAACTGCGTATCGGGGTCGAGTGCAGTAAAGTGCCACAGAAAACGTTAAAATTATATTGTGGGTGGGTGACACTGTAGATAACATTATAATCAGGCGTTTTACTTAACATCAGGCAAACGACTTGATCATCTCGTCGTTTGCTGACATAAAAAAAAAGTTCCCAATGCTAGGACACTGGCCTACTCTCAAGTGAGAGTAGACTAGAGTAATAAGGTCATGATCCTCTACGTGGACCTCGAGGTAATTATTGTTCGAGGTAACGATCCTTCGACGGTACGTACCGTTGAGGTAGATACATCGGGGTAAGGAACATCGAGGTAACGTCATTAGAGCTAGCGTACGATACCCACCATGCGGGTAGTAGGTGGCGCATATCTTTTGAATTTTTAGGACCAGACCTATGCCCATCGGTGGGAATAATAGGTTTGACGTGCTTGTTGGTGTAGTGGGCAGTGCCCGCTTGAGACGCGAAAGGTTTCGTTCAATCCCCGCTGGTTCGATTCCCGCTGTGGCACAAATATTTGCATGATCTGCATTATTATGCGTGTGCTAATATTTATCATCATGACAGCCTTCTAATGTTCCCACAGCTGGTACACCGGCTTTCGGGCGAGAGTGATTGGGTCTTAATCAAGATAAAAAACAGACGAAAAATCTCTAATACTGTCTGTTTTTTATCTTGTAATGGATTTCCGCAAAGTAACGCCTGAATCTATTAATTATCTTGGGTCTTAATCCATCATGCGGACCTAATGCGAATTGGTGGATATTTCCAATATTTATTATTATTTATTTATAAAAATAACTTAAAATAAGCTATAGATGTGTATTTTCCAATCTTTATGTTACAATTTTGTAAGCTCCCGTTAAAGAAGCATAGCTTAAGTGGCCGTTGATCGCACGGGGAACATTTGGAGCAGATTAAGAATTAATTCGTCGCAAGCCACGATTGGATGCGCGATTAATTTTCTCCGCCGTGGTTTCGCCTGACTACGTGCAGGGATGTATTCAGAGCGGCCCTTTAAAACTTATTTCAGTTTTGACACAACGAAAATGCTTTAATAATTAATGTAATGTAATGAAAGAAAGAAAGAAAGAAAGAAAGAAAGAAAAAAAGAAAATAATTTTATATGTGACGAGCATATGGAAGTGTACACTTAAACGGAGTAGGTACAAATACAAACCTAATGATTGAATAACTAACTAATGAATGAATGAATGTAAATAAATCTCCCAAAGAGTGCAATGTCCATCGAGTAGGGAAGCGTCCTACACTTCGTGTCTCAGAAACTTCGTAATTTACCCTAATCACCTTTTTTGTAGGTGCTTAGCCAAAGTCCTGAATCCGCACCAGCAATAATAGATGAACCGGATTAGGGTTCAATTGAATTGAATCGATTTTAATTGAATTACCTGCGGAGCGGTTTCGTTACAAAAGAGGAGTTTCCTGACGAATTTCAGCGGTAGCACACTTTAGGCGTAGCTGATGGTAATCAGCTGTGTCAATGAAAAAGCCGCGGGTGAAACCACAGGGTACGACTAGTCTGTTACATATTTTTGTGAGTACATTCAGTTATGTAAGTGTGTTTGTGTGAGTCAGTAGTAAAATTGGAGATTACTAACGAACAAACAAGATAGGTTGTCGGTGAAGAAAAATAATGACTATCAGTCCAACTAGATGGACAGTGAAGTTCGTCGGTTAGGATTAAAAAAGTAGATTAATAACGAGCAAACTAGATAGGTTAAGAAAAATATACACTAACCGTCCAACCAACTTGGTAGACAGCGTGGTTGGTCAGTTGGTAATAGAGGGCTAATTTTAGTGACAGAGATAATAGACCGCCTGAAGGCATCCATCATGGCTTGCAATTTTTAAAAACCCGGGACTGACATCTTAACGTGCTTTACAAAGCATGGAAGCACATTGATGATTTGCCACTGGCGGTCACCCAACCAAATAGTGACCACGTGGCATAGGAGTGTGTATTATGAAATTTCGTTTTTTTGTTTTATACAAGCTGAAGTGGCAACCAAGCGTACGGCCCACAAGATGGTAAGCGGTTACCGCAGCCTATGGACGCTTGCAATACCAGAGGTATCACTCGCGGGTTGTCACCTTGAGGCATAGATCGAAAGTCTCATGTGCCAGTAATTTCACCGGAAACCATACCCTTCACACCGGAACACAGCAATACGAGCATTACTGCTTTGCGGCAGAAATAGGTATGGTGGTAGTCGTTCCCCGGACGTGTTCTATCACAAAGAACTCTACTACTCTTCGTTGATCTATTATGAATAACTAAGCCAGTGGTGCTTCTGAAATTGTTACAATGAGGCTCTATTGAGCTTGTAAAAAGGTACCTAACATAACAGCAAAAGAAGAAGCAGGCTCTACTAGTTTTGTAGATGGTTCTAGAATGTGTCAGCTGCTTCCACTGAAGCAACGGCTAATTCGAATAATCCTGGCAAGACCGGGCTAAGCACAGGTGAATTGTGTGAATTATAATTGAATTACAGAGAGATAAAGTGGAGCTTTAGGATTTGTAATACCCTAATTTGTTTCGCATTTTATTGGAAGCATGCAGTTGAATTGAAATTGTTGCCAAATTTGTTTTTATCTGTGTAAAACTTTTGAAAAAAAAACTACGATGGCATAGAAATCTCTTCAGAATGACTTTATTCTGGTGGGTACCACAGCATTCTGCTTCAAGCACAGGACAGATATTCCTGGTTTGGCTGTTTCTAATATATTTCAAGCTACGAAAAACCAGAATTTTATGTATATAGTTATGGTTTACATAGTACAAACTTTGCTTAGTTTGGGCTAGATAATATTGTTATGTAAAAATGTCCACCATTTATTTATTTAATAATATCCACTGCTACACTTTGCTACGACAGACATTAGACTCAGTGCTACGCTGTAGATAAAAATCCCTGCTACGCCGTAGTAAGTAGTGGGTAGTTACATTAACTTGATTTGATCTTAGATGTAGCTAGTATTTTCTAAATCTCGTAAAAAAGATCTCAAAGTTTCAAAAGACACCTCGTAAACGTACTAAAAAACAACAAACTTCCCGTGTTCTTCATCATGTTAAACATAATTTAGCAGACTTCAACAGTTAAACAAAATCCGGTTTCTTTTGACATTTTCCTTGTGTCAACATTGATTACTACCTCAATGTAAAATAAACTTTAACTTGTTGGTTTTAACTTGAAATCTGATTGTTACTCGAATTCTTTAAGATCGTGATACCACGCGATACTCATCGATTTTTCTCGGTCAAATAAACTAAGTTTCAGGAATTTAAGGCTTTTCGTCCCAGAATCATATATGTACATAAATCGTATACATACCCAGAATCGATTTAAAATAAAAGCATAAATAAGTATAATTTCCTCACGATAAGAGCTTTTATAGAATTACTAGTAGTATTACTTATTCTATGTGACTACGTTCGACTGTGGCTTCTATTATCTGAGCTTTGGGATCGATCAGCGTAGACAGAAATGGAGCTCTAGTTTGCATGGTTGCATTCACCTGCAGATTGCGGTATTCCCTACCAATTAGTTGGATCGCGTTTGTATTATAAATATTTTTTCCGGCTTAAAAAATTTTGATCATTTACTTTCAAAAATAAGATATCCAAGGGTTCGCTTGTTGTAAATATAAGATGTCACTTTACTGAAACAAATGAATTAGATATTATTAGATTTAGTACCACGCTTTTGTTTTTGCAGATTATTACTATATAACTATATACTATTATAACTGCTTGTTAGTGTGAAACACTTATGTATTATTTGACCGTACATTTAAATGTACGGTCAAATAATATGATAATATGATAATTAGAACTTTTTCACTACCCTACCCTCCACACAATGTCATCACTGTATCTACCATTGATTTAACGCGGTGACGTTCTGAATTAATAAGTTTGAAAAGGTGGTGGTATGTAGTGGCTTGTTGAATGAATTGTTTTACTAATCACTATGGCATTTTTTCTAAGTAGAAAAAATCTAGAAATGTGACCGCTTATGCTAAAAATGCTAAATATATTTGTAATCATAAAAGTTACCAAGAATATCCATTATTTTTCTTTAAAAATAATCCACCAACACGACCGTTTTGCTATAAAATATAATGCTAATTTCTTCCACAACCCTAAAGAGTCGTTATTCTAATACTAAATCGAGAGTTTTCGGTTATCAAATATTTTATTTTTTGTTTTTAATTAAAAACACCTGCAAGATTGCTTCACTTAAGTACAGTTTAATTTCTTTTTAACGAAATTAAACAAGAAACGCCTTTAACTGTTCAAAGTCTTATCGTGAGTTGGAGAAAATGAGAGTCCTAAAAACACACGGATACTAAATTTGTATCAACTAAATATAACTTGTAAGTTGCTTCAAATGATAATGTATCTAATTTATTGTGTAGTTGAAGTTCAATATCAACTTTAGCTCAACGATATTTTGTTCGAAATCAGAATAACAAGTATCATCATAGCGTACGATTCAATGATAAAAGTCTTCTGCAATCCTAAGATTGTTGTGATTTTTTGTTTGACACCATTTTGACGTGCGCAATGACAGAAGTAAGTGCCGGTGCTTTCGAACGGTGAAGAGAATCATCGGAGGAACATAACATCACTAGCATTCCCCAGAATAGCATAGCTTACTACAGAATGGAACTAAAACTTCGAAAGTCATTAAGTCATCCATCACAATAGTGCACTCCTTCATGCTCAAGATCAAATCTGTGTCCCAGTAGTGAAATGAAATGACTTGTCATGATGAACAGGATTGCTTATTGACTACTTAGAAACTCAGATAATACCCTGGCTCCGTGTAAAGAAGAATAAAATAGGTGTGTTCGTTTAACACTACGTAGTACTAATATCTGTTCTGAGACATAGCTTTAAAAACTCATGTCACCATTTCGTTTTTATCTGACGAAAAACGGAGTAGCTTCTCAAGTCAACGCGTGCATATTTATTTTTTTTAATGTTCCTTACACGGTTAAAATATCTTCCCGTAAATCCCAATTTCATTGAGAGCGAGAAAAAAAGGTTGTTTTACGTTACTAATGTTGGGCGCTTAATTCATTATCTTGTACCGAATCACCAATAAATTGCCGGGCACTCGTTAAGGGTCATTTTATAGAATTTATTTCCCGCTTAGGTTTTATTAGGGGTGAGTTGTGGGCACTGCCTAATGAATTGGAAGATTCTTTTTTATGGAAATCGCGTCACGTATTCCGACAGAAAACGTAATACTTTTTATACACTATATACTATATATATTACTTATATACTATTTTTATTTCTTAGTCCAAATGAACACTGGTTATTGTAAAATGTTTACGAATTATAGGATTCCTACACGTTTTTATCTAAACAGAGATCGGTTTAAATAAAACAGAGATCTATTATAGATAGTTACCTAACACTATACAGGTGGTCTTTTTTTTTATGTCAGTAAGTGACAAGATAATCAAGGCGGACCTTATGTTAAGCACCACGCCTGACTATTACAGATGCAGTGCCACCCATAGCTTAAAGTTTTCAAGTGTTTGCGTGGCACTGTACTGCGCTTATTACCGAGACATTGTTGTTAAGTCTCTTTCGCCCAGTAATTTCACTAAAAATAAAACAAATAAGGTAATAATAAAATAATAAGGTCTAAATATAGACATTAAAAAGAAAAATAATAAATTCTTCAGATACATTAGTAAGGCTAAATAAGGTAGATAATGATACACATCATACATTTTTTTACTTGTGATACATACAACATCCAGAACCCGGAAGATCATACAAACATTTGTTTCGGAGCGGGAATCGAACCCGCAACCTCTCGCAAAATCTCTCAATCTCTCGTAAATCTGCCTTGAGTCCGCGCGAGTAAGACCCAATTACTTGCTCGAGAGTGTATCTACATTAGAAGGCTGTCATGGTGATCATTTGTCGCTTTCAAGGGTCCTATGAGCTAGTTTTTTCCGTTACGACCCGCCCGCGTTTTACACGACAAATACTATATACCTTCCGGCGTCCCGCGGGTAAGCACGCTCTATCGGACTAAATTTTTTACTTTTTCTCTCTTGCCCGACTAATAGCATTACAAACTTGCTTTTAACCTGATTTATGCAGCGGGCTTCAAGCCTTTTTATCTTGTTTTATTTTTTAACGATAGCATAATACGGGAGAGATCAGAGCGATTGGTGTTTGCACTATCGATTTAGTACAAAGAAGCCAGTGGAATCGTTTGCTCTGTTTGTATGTAAATACTTACAGCTTTTAGCAATTCATTCTATTCAGCTAACGCCTTACCTCCTGTCGTCACCTCGCTTTGCCAGGTGTCCTGCTTAGTTCCGTTATACGGTTCCCAACATCTTTGACCTTTACTAATAATATTAATAATAAATATTCGAACTTACTTAATTTTTACCTGTTAGAGTACTGGTAGTCTAGTGGTATTGATCCTAAGGTCGTGGATTCAAACCCGGTCACCAACAGATGTTTCTATTCTAAAAATATATGTGAGCAATGCCAGAGTACTTACGAACGACTTCGTACTATGTAGTTCATGAAGACCGGGTCATAACCTTAAAAGTCAAACATAACTGCCAACTCAGACTAAAGGTAGTCTTCCGAAAATAGCGGCTTGCAAATTTATTACACCACGATGACAAACAAGCCTACTGTCATTCTTCTTCTTCTTCGTTTATGGCCTCTGTCACAATTTGCAAATGAAATTACTGGGTGAAAAAGACTTAACAACAATGTCTCGGGTGATAAGCGCAGTGCAGTGCCACGCAAACACTTAAAAACTTTAAGCTTTAGGTGGCACTGCATCTGTTATAGTCAGGCGTGGTGCCTAACATCAGGCGGGCGTCTTAATTGTCTTGTCACTTGCTGACACAAAAAAAAAACAGCAGTGTCAAGTAGATGAGTTTAATTGTCGCATGGCTACGGTCTTTCTGATGGTAAGTGATCGATCACTGTAACTGTGTATTTTATGCAAGATACTCACGCTATCCTGAGACGTATAGTTCTTACAGCAGATCTCGGCCGTCGTGAAATTAGCCGTTTCGATGCGCAATGGAGCTTTTTCAAACTAAATTGTCTCTGCGCATCACAAACGGCTTACTTCACGGAAGCCTAGATCCGCTGTGCGAACTATACTTAAATTGAAAGTCTTATGTGCCAGTGATTTCACCGGTTACCATGACATTCGAAACACCGCAAATACAAGTATTACTGCTTAGAGGCTCTACTACTCTTCTACTATTAAACCTAACGGTCCCGGCTTTTTCAATGTTGTTAGGCCATGACAGAGCCTTCGGGTGGCCTAGAAACTCTGTCACCAGAGTTGGCCACTGACTCATACGAACTTGTTATTAAATAGGGTATTAGGGAATATATGAAACCTATTCCGAGCAATGCGGCTTGCGATCATGAATTGCCATACATTTCACATCGACCTAGACATTGAATCGACGCACTCATCAGAAGTCTACCTTAAGATTTTACCGTCTGACCCTAACATTGTCCAGTAAAGACGGCATGATGGAAGGCCGGGATTATCCCTCAGACCGCAAATAAAACAAAATGGTTGAAATCAGGACGAAATGAATTCGTCGCTTGCAATTATCTGTTGACCCTGTTGGACAGAGGGTAATGGCTGATTGTCACACCGTTGTGTTACTGAACCCAGTTAGTATCGTGTCGGACGTGCTTCGTAGATTTTGTCATACTCTGACACCGGGTATTAGACGCATAATGATGTTTTTTTGTGATTAGAGTCCGAAACGAATCATTGTAGCCTTAGAATACAGGCTCATTAGATACCTAGATAGTGTGGGGGACAGAGCTACGTCAAGTACCTACTTTGGTCAAAATATAGCAACAATCCGGCCAAACAATGAGTAGAAATAGTTCGCACGGCGGATCTCGGCCGTAGTAAAGTTAGCCGTTTCGATGTTGAGGAATGGAGCTTATTCGAACTAAAGCGCTTTACGCATCACAAACGGCTAACTTCACGGAAGCCTAGATCCGTCGTGCGAACTATACTTATAATTTCATGTTACTTTGAAGAAATGGCTGATAGATAAAAGTTTCTATTCAATAAATATTTTTTTAAACTAGGGACATTGTACACCTAAAATTTTTTTTTTTTTTATATTATATATTGTTATTATTATTTTTATTTTTATTGTTATTATCATTTTTATTTTAATTGGCATTTTTTATTTTGTGTAATAATCTAAGGTAACATCATATTTTGGTAGAACATAAATGAACTAATTTAATTGGTATGTGTATATATGGTATGTGGTCGTGCAAATAAATATCATTTATCATTTAACATTTATCAACACTACAGTACCATAATTCGATGATTGACAACCTGTGTGGTTCGTATGTGTGGTGGCGTGATGTACAAGTACCTGGCTGATAGTGGTTGCTGATTCTGTTATCGCTATGGTACATATACCAAAGTACTCAGGGACCCGTGTGGGGTCAGGATAGTGTATGTAACAGTTGGATGTTTAAGTACCTGTTACAACACGGTGCAACAACTTCCCAGTTTACATTAAATGAGATCTGTGTTTTCGTAATGGAAACCTTGCGCGACGTAATTGATACCAAATGGAGGTCTACACAGGCGGCGTAATGTACTTACCCCAGTGTATTTTTTGCCTACCAATCTAATTTTGGAAAAACGGAACACGGTATTGTTTCAATGGTATGTGTTCCTATCACCACCTACTTCCCGGATATAAACTAAACAAGTTATACTCAGTTAAGTTTTGGAATTATTTAATTCAGAGATTTCGTTATGTAAAAAACATATTTTAATATAAAAAGATTATTATTAAATGAAGTACCTGCAAAAAAAATCTCTTTTATCAAGGTTTTCATTGATAATTCATCCACAGCCCGATTTCACCCACTGCTGGGTATAGGCCTCCTTTTGTATTTGCCACACCTCTCGGTCCTGTGCTAGTCTCATCCAGGTTCGGCCCGCGATTTTTGTTATATCGTCTGCCCATCGCGCTACTGGACGATCAACGTTCCTATAACCACTTCTCGGACGCCATTCAGTTAACGCCTTACTCCACCTGTCGTCACCTCGCCTTGCCAGGTGTCCTGCCCAATTCCATTTTAGTTCCGTTATACGGTTCCCAACGTCTTTGACCTTTGTTCGTCTTCGAATCTCGACGTTGGGAATACGGTCTATAAGCTTGATGCCGAGCATGGCATTGATAATTAATAATACTAAAATAACCACAAATTTAGCTTTCTATATTGAGTCAATAATACTGCGATGGGTTTTCCAGACATTTTCGTTGTCCAAGGAAATTTAAGTTCAATTACAAATCGATAAAATAACTTAAGCAAACCCAAGCCAGGTGCATAAAATACACTTTTAGTAAACTCTTATCACTAGTAACGGTACCTACGTAAACTTAATTCACCTGAGTTTATTCACCTGAGTTTATTCACCTAGGTGCATTGGATACATTTGGAAATTTACTGATATAGTCTGACACTATTACTAGTTACTACTTGGTGATATCCGATATTTAATTCCCGATTAACCGACAGATACACGTACAACTTCTACAACCTATAAAACTCCCACATTTCCGGCGAACGCAGATGAGAAGCTGTTAATAAAGTTCCACCCTTTACAAAAACATGTTTATTGTTGACACCGCCCCTGTTCCTTTGAGCGTTTTCACATTGACGGACGACACGGTGCAGAATACGGAAACGGAAAATTCTTACCGAATAATATAATGTAAGTTGCGTTGGATGTTAACCACTTTTAAGGGCCGAATACGCCAAATTTTTAACCTGTTTTTTTTTATCCTTTTGACTATTGAGAGAAAAGCACTGGTGGTAGTGGCTTAGTTGACCGCGCCTTTCGATCCTAAGGTCTTGGGTTCGAAGCCGGTCATGCACCAATGGAAGTAGTAGGCCAGTGTCCTAGCAGTGGGAACATTAGAAGGCTGACATGATGACAATTTTTAGATCATCAATGTCTCAGGATAGCAACGCACGTGTGATCTGGTATTGCAAGTATACGCTTACCATCTGGCCCCTATTCAATAAACATTACAAGTCCACAAATATGAACAAAAGTGTCAATTTTGTAGATTTGCGTTCGAATTTACGACAAATGCTTTATATAAAACCTATAAATACTGTATATCAAAATTCTACAAGTACATTTCTTACAATTGTAAAAATTAGTTCAATAGAGATGACATAATATGATATATTTAAAAACGCACGTAACATTTTAGATAATTGTATTTTACAATTTGTAAGGTTTATTAAATAGGGGCTAGGTGGGCAGTAATTATTATTTTGTAGGTTATATAAAAAAGTGCCGTCGCCGTACCACCGGCCAATGTGAAAAGGCTTATTTTCAGCGTTTTTCATCGCGGTGTGACGTCACGCGAGCACTTCATTACCGCGGCGTGCCCGCGCATAATGTTCAAGTGAATAATGCGCGCGAACTCAAACTGTTATGCCGCTAAAGCTTTGCAATGGCGGCGGTGCATTTTGTTATTTTTAGAGCATTTTACAGTGCATAATTATCTGTGAAATGCGACAGCTTGGGTTCTTTTTGTGTTGGTTGTGCTCAAACACACCTTAGAATCATTGTCGTTTCTTTATTCGTAGTTGTTGATTCATTTCTAAGCTCCTGCCGCGTTAAAATACATAAAACTAACCTTTGTCCTTTCTCATACTTTGAACTATCTCCGCGCCAAATACCAATCGTTTCGCCAAACAAATAGTTATTATGAGAATGAAATTCGAAGCATTTAGCTACCATAAAGTTTCCTAGAATTTATTTATCGTCACGTGCCGTTTTGGAAAATAACTGTTTTTTTTTTTAATTTATTTAATAGGAATTTATTATTGTTAATACGAATTAATGTAGTTCATGCATTGATTTAGCAACTGTACGACATTTTCCCCGAAACTTGGGAATTATGTTTGTGGACTGCGTGTACTGGTGTAGCGTTTTCATTTTTCGTAATAACAAAATATAAAAAATAAATTTGTAAAATCGCTATCGATAAACTCCATCTAATAGGTATATTTTCTCACAGAAGATAGTTACTAATAAATTGATGACATCCACTCCCTGTACTATTTATAAGCTGTATCTTGGCTGTGGCTTAAAACCATTGAAGAGACAATGCACTGTCGCCACACCTCAGTGATCTTTAATTACTTTGCGAGACGTCTAGAACACCTTTATGAGACAGACTAATCTAACTTAGATTCAAGATTTAACGTGTTTAGCTGTTTAGTTAAGTGGAAAACTCTATGTTAGTATAGGTAGGTAGGTACTTATCACAATGAACTCTACTGCTCTTAAAATTATATTATAATGTATTGGGGGAAGTAATAATCTCGCCGATTCTAAAAAAATATATAAACAATGTTTGAGTAAAAATATTATTTATTTATTATATTATAATTAGGGGAAATAATAATCTCTCCGATTCTAAAGAAATTAAATAAACTTTTAAGTAAAAATAAATAGATTCTTCTTATGATTTATTACACGTGAGAAAAATAACAAACGGCGCAAATGCATCGTCGTGATATATTGTTGATGTTTCCGGAGCGCTCAGAGGCTGTCCTCGATAGATAACTCTTATACAGCTTCTATTACAGCCTTGTAATGTTTCCTACTGCTGGGACACTGGCCTATAAAGTGATTGGGTCTTATTATACCACGCGGATTCTATCAGTTATCTAGTTGGTTCCCAAAGCTTTGCTTAGTTTGGGGCTAGATGGCGTTGTACAAAATGGCCGCCAATAAGTTTTATTTATTTATTAAAAACTGGTTATCGTTTTATTCAACTGAATTACATAAAGCTGTGGTCCATCAACGTTTTATCGGCTTTACAAGCGAACGCATTTCGGGGTCACCTCTATCGCGATCGTAACAAAAGACTATTTCAAAGCGAGGACTTCCGAGTAAACACAGCAACCAGCAATGTGGAATGGCTACCATGATAAAGTTTACTTACTTTCGACGAACTCGGTGGCGTAGTGGGTGAGTGCCGGAAGCAAGAGGTTACAAGTTCGATCCCCGCTATGTTTGCATGTCCGCACATACTTGTTCGGGTTATTGGTGTTTTTAAGTATTTTATTTACAAAAAAATTATACAAATATTAAATCAGTTAATGAATGGTTCCCATACAGACTTTGCTTATCTTGGGGCTAGATTATGGTGATAAAATATTTTTTCTTTATATACAGTGTAATAGTAATAATTTATTTTGCGCTATACAAAAAACATAAAAATTACAATACAAATAAAAACATAACTAATTTACTTTACTTAGTTCATTTATAACACAATAGAGGCGCTTTTAAAAATCTCAGGCAAAAGGATAGCAAAGATCCAATCCGGAATAATTATGCTAGCTGACGTAAATAAGTTTTGCATTGAACTTGTCAAATCGCATGTGATAGGGTAGCAGGGATAAAAAAGTATTAACAGTAGGTACTATTGACCAGGTATTATTAGTTTATAGAACAAATAAGACAGTTTTCGTATAACAGTTCTAGCATCGAACTACTGGGTCTCTATTGTGATCCAACTGCGTTTTGCTTGCGATTGGCACATCATAATTTAGTGAAATAGGTTTTTGATCAAAACTATCGGAACTAATACAGTTGAAACTAAGTAGTACCTTAACCGTTGTATTGTACATTAGTGAAAACGAGACCCTAAATTATGCGACTTTCTGTAAAACGTCTAATCTATCAAGAGCCTAGTAACTACTGCTCAGCGCCATAGCTTCAATTAAAGTAACAGTAATCTTCTGAAATGTAATTACGCCCGTTTGATTGAAATCTTTTATTTTACTGTGTACTATAAAGTTGCTGATTGGGGCTTGCGATTCATTTTCTTTTTATTATTCCTACAAAGTAAAACGGCGATGGAGCGTTTAAAAGAATACTGGAATCTGTAATAAATTGGCTTAGCTTTATGTATACAATACGGAAAACGCAATATCACATCAAAGAATATAAGCCCAACCCAAGTTCAAACAATAAACTTTACAATACTCAGAGAAGTAGGTATAAAAGCCCTCTTCGCTCAACTGTAAAATCAGCCAATAGAATCGCATTTTCATCACGTCATTTAGCAATAGTACCGTCTATACACGCTCGTTCTATCGCGATTTCTTTGGAGCTGGATTGATTACAAACTGTAGATTTACTTTTGTAACCAACTTGTTCAATTTGTTAGAACGGCATGGTTACAAAACTGAAATACAAGCATTATGCTCCGCGCGCTTTTTTAACTTTTTGTGCGATCTGTCACCCTAGGCGGACAGAGCAGGGTGACAGATGGAAAAATCCCTTTCAAGCACCATTTTTGTTATTTGCGTGATAGAGTGAGATTGTAATGGAGGATAATGAATACTCAACACGGAAATCCACATTCATCTAGCATTAAAATTAAATTAAAAACTCGTTAAATTTTTTATTTAAAATTTTGAAATATATGTATAGTGATAGTGATTCCGGCTTTCGATCCTAGATCGTGGGTTCAAAACCTTTAGACTTATATATTTGAAAAATATTTTTACTAAATGCCAGTGCTCCTGCCAGTGCCAGTGATACCGGCCTGTGAAAGAGCTTAAAATTAAAAAAAACATGTGCCATCCACCAATCTGCATTTTGTTGTGGACGCGCTGTCAAGAGTAAGCCGGTACCCAACAGTGGGAACATGAAACGGCAAACCCTAATGATAGAAATATTGAGTGAACCATAAAAAGTTTGTTTAAAAACACACAAAGACCAAGGCAAGTATTTTTAATTTTCTGTGCATTGCCACACTCTCCATCAAATTTTTAATCTGTCGTTCATAATCCGAGTCCGGGGTTATTCTCAACAATTTGAGCTGCAATGCACACACTAGAACTATCTTAATTGTTCATTGTCCCCTAATTTGTTCGCGTCGCCACAGCTCCCACGAGGCAAGGCACTGGTCATTAGAAATACAACAGTAGTTTTACGTTGCTATCAAGCTGAAACCAACTCTATGCTATGGGCAGTAAAAGCGAAGGAAGTGGTATTGCAATATTGTATCAGGATTAAAGGCAGTAGCAATGTCAAAGAAAGACGACAGCTTTGTTGCTGAAAAAAATAATTTTTCATTTTGTGTTACGTTTTTGAGGTTAAGTTTACAAACCAACCAACTTTACAAAGTAGGCACAAAAGTTCGACATCGCCTGATACTTTTCTCTAATCTGACAATGTGGATATTATGAAAGGTGTGATTTTACGCACAAAAATGATGTTTTCTATGTAAAGTGAGCCACATTACTAGAGTACATAAAAAAGTACTCGAAAGTTCAAAGTATTACATCAATCTGAATCTACAATAAGAACACAAGCAGAGCAAGGTAAACGAACAGAAGGCAGAAAAACTTTATAACTTAATTATTTTGTTTTGATAAAAAAATATGAGGCTTGACATCGGGGACTTTTGCAAACTTTGGTATCTTCGACGACGCAATTTATTTGCGTCGCCATCTTTAATATTAAAGAAAACTTAATTTTCTTGTTACGTCGACGTAGAGGAAGATGGCTCTAAAGAGCCCACGGCTTGGGTTTGACAGCCTTTAACCTTGTTAAATATTTTAACCAGGAAAATATGTTTTCAGGCGAGTAAATATTTCAAAGCTGGTGATTTTTCGACGACATTATGCTTAATTGTGTTAGGCATAGTGATTTGGGAGATAATTATAACCTTGTCTCATCTTGAATGCTCAATCATCTTGTAATGTTTTAATGCTGGGACATGGTCTACTCTCAATGGAGCAAGTGTAATTAGTTGGTGATTTAGACCTAGCTGACCCTATTTGGATGGCACATTTCACTTTATATTTTGTACTTGGACACACCTTTTTTATCACAATCACCATAGCCGTTTGAGAGCACTAGCACTGCGCACAAACATTTTTATTAAACGACCGATGTGGCGCAGCGGGCGCAGGTCCGCCTGCGACGCGGAGGTTGCGGGTTCGATTCCCGCCTCGGGACAAATGTTTGTACGATCTACAAATATTTGTTCCGGGTGTTCTGGGTATTTTCTATATATAATAAAAAATATCTATCTATGTATTGTATTGTATTAAGTATATATCAGTCATCTAGTACCCATAATACAGCTCTGTTTAACAGCAGCTTACCTTGGGGCTAGATGATGCTGTTTAGATTGTCCAGTATTATTTATTTATTTATTAAAAAACTCATTGTTTAACGACACTTGAGCATCGGAAGGTGGAATCACTACTACTAGACCACCAGGTCTCTGGTTGTTTTAAATGCGCATTATAGCCACATAAATTAATAAAGAATTACTCAACGCGGTCAATGTCGCGTGGGGTTCCACTAGTGTCCTATAAAAGAGCTATTAAAGCCAATTTTGCAAATCTTTACCATAACAATACATCAGACTTACACAGTGATGCTACAAACATCGTGTAATGGGTATTTGATGGTCCAACCGTGCCCTGTGCACCGTTGATAGAAGATTGATGCTTTCAAAAATTACACTAAAGGTCCAGCGGTAAGATTTTATGACAATAATAAATAGTTTATGGGTTTACTGGAGAAATTATGTAGGTGAATGTGTCACATTTACCGTTTTTTTGACCGTAAAACTCGTTTTTCCCGTAATAATGTGCTATATTATTCTAAAAGTGCGAAAAAAATATGTAATAAAATACATTTGTGAAATGAAATAAGTTTATGAAATGAATTACATTTGTGAAATAAATTTCATTTATGAAATGAAAATAAATTAAAATGACATAAAGTAACACATCCAACATCCCCTGCGTCGTCGTGGGTATAAAAACTACGAGGTACAACACTCAGTCGGACCCGAAACCAATATTTGCAGATCCTGCCAACATTTTTACCTGCAGCGAGAATCAAACCTACATCCTCTAGCTTTGTAAACGGGCCCTCGGCCACCGCGCCACGAGATCGTCAATCAGAAAGTATTAATTTATTTTTTAATCCATCTGACAACAAAACACCTACCAACAAAATATTTTACTCAAAACGAAAACATTCAGGTACAATTTAACTTTAATTGGAGCATCAATTTTCATTTATTATTATGAAAAGCAATCTGTTAGTAATAGGTGTTGTGTAATATTGGCAGGAATAAATAGTAATTTTCCCAGTAAAGAGGGATTCGTTTCATGCAAATATTTATAGCGTAATTGTGGAAAAAAGGCGCCTGTTCAAGGCGCGACCAAAAATATTATTTGTAGGCATACGCAATAAAATTTTGCCTTAATTTTTTGCCATATATTCTAAATAATGCACAAAGCTTAGGCTTTCTTTTAGAAAAAGGTTAGAGATGGGCTATTTTTTCTATTGACGTGCTTTTAAATAATACAGAACTTTTTTCCACATAAATGCTTGTTACTAGCTGACTTGTTGTTTTTATCAGATCAACGAAGATAATTATCCAAATTTTTTACGAAAAACGCGATAATTACTATGATTATTTTGTGACTTATAAGCAAATTCTTAATATTTTTATTTTTATTGTAATGCATTGCGTGTATATTTGTTTTAATCATTATTTTGTTAAAAATAATCTATGTTAACTAGATAAGTGGTTTATTGTGACCGTTTTATAAATATAAGAACTAAGATGACAAAATATGCCTGTGTATATCGCGCAATGAATAAATTACTTTACCCAAACATACGGTAATAAAACACTCCCATATTTTGGAACACCGTCAACACATTAATGCGATGAACGTGGCCATTACACGCCAATGTTTTGCGTATTCCAGATATTACCTATAAATTGTTAGAAACAACTTCATACGAGTTAATTAAAGTTCTTACGTTTTAGGGGTTGAATATTTGTAATTCTCTAGTTTCTTTTTTAGGTAAATTAATTCATAAAACAAGTAAGTTAATTCGTATGAATAAGTCAGTGGCCAACTCTAGTTATGCCCGGAAAGTCTGTCATTTTGGCCGCTTGTTATTTAATTGCATTTCCTTGTGATTGTCTTTGGCTATCTTGTCAAATCGACATGGGTCTTCCCATTTTAATTAGTTTTCTCGTGTTATTTTAAGTTTTATTGCGTAAATTTGGTGGCAGTTTATCCAATTTAACTTGTTTACTTAGCACAAGTGTTAGTAATTGAAATGGAGGGGTAATGTTGGTTGGTAATTTAGTCAAAGACTTTCCAGGAGAATTTTGAAAGAAAAGTCATCGTTTCTTTCCAAATTTCGTTTGTTTACGTTGCTAAGCGACAATCAAACTAATACACTTGACACTGGCAAAATTGTGGCAAACTAGCTACATAGGCCATATAACAAAAGAAGAAGAAGAAGCATTTCCTTGTTGCATTCTTATAATAAATAATAAATAAATAATGCTGGACAATCCACACAGCATCATCTAGCCCAAGGTAAGCTAGCTGCTGTTAAACAGAGCTGTATTATGGGTACTAGATGACTGATATATATTTAATACAATACAATACATAGATAGATATTTTTTTATTATACATAGAAACACCCAGAACACCCGGAACAAATATTTGCAGATCCTACAAACATTTGTCCCAAGGCAGGAATCGAACCCGCAACCTCCGCGTCGCAGGCGGACCTTCGCCCACCGCGCCACATTGGTCGTCAAACTTTTATTCATAAAACAAATTGGTAAGTAAGTAAGTAAGTTCGCATGAGTTATTGCCAACTCTGGTAACGGAGAAATAAGGCTGCGTTTCTTCTAGAGATGTATCGATGTGTCTTGACTTGAGGAATGTGTTTGTTAGGGACCAATAAGATCACTTCATTCAGATTTTTCTGAGAGATTCAGAACGAGGCTAGGTAAATGAAATGATTCAATTAGTTCCTAACAAACACGTCCCTTGCACTTCTTTGGTGGAAACGCAGCCAGAGGCAGGTGTCTCACCGCGGGCGAGGGGCGATGAGCGAGTTGTCGCCGGTAAACAAATACACGTAAACAAAACACAGTCGGCGAGTGATTTTGCTTCAATATTTTATCGCTTATCGCTCACTCGGCGACGGTCGGACACCTGCCTTAGCCTGCCCGAAGGCCTGTCATTTTAGCTGCTTGTCATTTTAGCATTTTACTGTCACTTCTTGTAATTCTTATGTCAATGAACAAAGAAAGATTATGATGGTGATGACAAAGAAAGACACATTAACAGACGTTTACAGAATGATTATGAATCAGTAGAGCCTTATTGGCCTAGGTATAGTTCTCACAGCGGATCTCGGCCGTCGTGAAGTTAGCCGTTTCGATGCGCAATGGAGCTTTTTCAAACTAAATTGTCTTTGCGCATCACAAACGGTTGACTTCACGGAAGCCTAGATCCGTTGTGCGAACTATACTGTTGCGTGAATACTTACGGAAGTATTCACGGAAAATAGATATTTTTTGCGTGAATACTTTCTAAAGTGTTCACGCAAAAAATGTCTATTTTGACAAAAATACCGATAAGCGTTAGAGGATAAAGGTGTTTGAATGGCTACTGTGAAGAGGAAAATGTAGTGAAGGACGGCAAATCCTTTTTTGCCCACGCTACAGTAGTTAATATCTTAAAAGTATTTACATCTGGTAGCGACAGGGTTCGACTGGGTTATTTATAACAAATACTTACGTCTAATACTCGTCACAGAACAATATTAGTACTAAGTAATTTAGTTGATCATTTGAGAGACTCTGAGGTAGCCTCATCTATTCTGCTTGTTTTTTTTTTTATACAACTGAAGTGGCAACCAAGCGTACGGCCCACAAGATGGTAAGCGGTTACCGCAGCCTATGGACGCTTGCAATACTAGAGGTATCACTCGCGGATTGCCACTTGAGGCTAAGATCGAAAGCCTCATGTGCCAGTAATTTCACCGGAAACCATACCCTTCACACCGGAACACAGCAATGCGAGCATTACTGCTTGGCGGCAGAAATAGGTATGGTGGTAGTCCTTCCCCGGACGAGCTCTATCACAGAGAACTCTACTACTCTTTAGGCTTGTCATAGGATATTATGCTTTATTTTTATTATTTCCTTTTATATTTATTAATAAATTTATTTTTGTGTATTATGTCTGTTTATTTTTAATTTTTCCGCACACAATTGTAAATTGTTTTTGGAATAAATAAATGAAATGAAATTAATGATTGATTTGCCTTTTATTTGCTTTACGTTAATTAAGTTTTAAAAGAGCACTGGTGGTCCAGCGAGCACTAGTGGTCTAGTGGTAGTGACCCCGCCCTCCGATTCTAAGGTCATGGGTTCAAACCCGGTTGTGTACCAATGAATTCGTCTATACAAAAAATTATGTGCGCAATTCCAGTGCTTCGTATAAGAGTGGAAACCGGCATGTCCAAGTCCAAGAACAAAAAAAAACGAAAAACATGGTGCCACCACCACCACCATCCGCCATCCACCAATCCGCACTGGGTATGCATGGTGGATTAAGACCCAATCACTCTTGCTCGAGAGTAGGCAGGTGTCCCAGCAGTGGGAACATTAATAGGCTGTCATGAAGTTATAAAAGGCAAATAATATAGTAAAATTAAATCTTTTTTATAATACTTATACTTATACTTATAATAAATACTTATAAAAATGATCGTTCAGCAAAACGATTCCGTATTGGTCTACTTTTTTTCAAGCTCGCTCTGTGGTCATGCAACTGCGTTATTTTTCATCCGATCGCATCCGAATGAAATTGATCCGATAACTTGCGGCACGACCCAGCAAATTAAACTGACACGCGCAGAAATTCGAGGTTTTCGTATAATTTTAATCATTCGCAGGTTTAATGCATGTGGTCGCATACACAATGGTGGATTATAATTAAGTATTGGTCGTTGACATGACATTGCACGATTATTATGCATGGCTTATCTAATAATAAATGTGATGAATTGTTTAACATAGAAAATAGGTGTTACCTTTAAATAGTGTTATGTAAGTAGTAGACTTTTTTTTTTAAATCTTGTTATTTTAGTCTATGTTAGCACGAAATTAACACACTATTAGTTCTACCTACGCTGGGAGGTAATTTTATTAAAATTAGGCCCACCTCTTAAACAATAAGTATAAATATATATATATATATATATGTGCAATAAAGAATTAGCATTAATAATAAATTATGCATTCGTTTCGAAATAGTTTATTATAATGGGTTTAAATTAAAACGCAAAATAGTCTTTGAGAGCTTGGAAATGAGTCTTACCTAAATTTTCAAACAACTTTTAGTCAACTTTGAGATCGGGGGTAAATAGGTTAATATTAGTTTTGCTTACTTTAAGATTGTGCCTGACATAATTAAGCTTAAGGGCAACTTTAACATGATTTTATTTAGCATAAATAATTATAAATTGAAAGAAGTACTTACACCGGAGTGACGTCAATTCTCTTAGATGGCAGAAGTGATGATACATAATTTATGTGCAGAATATAAAGTTGAGAAATGTCAGGAAAACGTTCAACTCTCTATTATTCTTATTGATTATTATTATTTTTATTCTTCTCGGTTCGCGCTGTAGACGCGCCGGTGTGCACGTCAAGATTCGCTACCGCTCCGCTTTCGCTCCGCGTTCGCGTCGCCGCGTTGGTTTGAACGATCCCTAAATGTGCTTCTTCATACTGAGAGAGTTTCATCATTATCATTTTAAGTTGACTAAATGTCATGCATAAAAAGCAAAATGCCTAAGAAGACACCGAGCATTCTAAAGTTCACACTTTTGGGACACTGGGCTACTTTAGAGCGAGAGTGACTAGATCATAATCCACCATGCGGTGGTTTACTTATCTGTAAAATAAAGCGCCATTATTTATAAATTGTAATCTAAGTGTCCAAAGTTATATGTTAAAGCTTGCATTTTGGCGTTGCTGTTTTAAACTTCCAAGGGTTCACCTATCTGTCAAGTTTAATTCAAAAACCGACAATGTCAAATCTATCTTTAAATCTATAGGCGCTCAGTTGAAATTGCAACTGGCGGTCACTTATCCAAATGACTACGCGGTACAGTACTTAACTTCGTTGATCTATTATGATAAATCTATTCTTTCTTATTTTTCATTTATAGAATTCCATAGGAGAGTATAGGGTCTTGTCAGTGGAATTGTTGAGCTAAGGTCTGCCCCAAAATCTTATATTCATCCCGGTTCTTGGTAGTAATAAATGGAAATAAAGCAAACGACCATCGATATAAAGCAGAATTCTTTTGTTAGCTGTCGAGGCACGTCATTGATGTTTTTTTAATGACAAAAGAATGAGATTAGAGTTGTCGAAACTTGAACGTGTTTCGCTGTACGCGGCGGTTAGCAACTACACTGCTGGGGTCGTAAAGCTGCTTGTAGACAACGGAATTTTCTTGTAACGATGATAATCTGCTGAGAACCAATTTCCTTAAAAAGTAAATTATGAGTAATTTTCTACTCTTTAGATCAAAATCTTTCTTTGCCCTACATTATCTTCACCCAAATCTTTAGTATACCACAGCGACATTTTTAATTTTAACTTTCCACTGGTCTCTGAAGGGACGAATGGGAAAAAACTTTCCACTGGTCCCCACTGGAGACGATACATAGGATGTGTAGGAATAACTCGTTTTATCAATGTTTAAATACTTTGTCTCATGTTTACGTTGCCTTTTCGTCTTTATATCTTTACGACAATACAAAAAAAAAAAAAAAGTAAAGTAAATGTTTATTTTGACAAAATAAGACACATTATACAGGTTGCATAGTAATATAGGTAGATACATAGGTAAAATCAGTTAGCAGGCAGTATTTGTAGTTTAGAGGTAAAAGATTATGTGTATTATAATTCGTCAAAAAAGGTCCGTGCTCAGCATAATGCTGCAGTAAACTGCAGCGCTGGTTTTCAGCATGAACCGGTGTTGACTGACGCACGAACATGGCTCAAAAACGTAATATTATAATATATATATAAACAAAAAAGTTTTCAAGTACTAAACTCTCAATGTCTTTGATAAAAGTTAATACACCTTAGTCGGTATGCACTGTTAGTTGCCGCGGTGGTATTTTCAAAAGACCAATTGTAAGTTGCACGGCGTCTTGTTAGCGAGATTCTTGTCCGCACTTTTGGGAACTCGTGCATTTTTCCTTGTTGTTGGAAAGTGCAGAAACGCCCCGGCACTAACTTTGTTGGCAGTCTCAGCAAAAGTGCCGGCCGAACTGTTCTGGAAATTGGAGTTTTTGGTAAGGAAATTGTTACGGCTGTTTTTTTAAACTCTATTAAATAATGTTGCTGCGGTAATAATATATGGTTGCGTGTGTTGACAAGTCATTTCATTACTCACTGAGTAACAATCAACGCGCAGCCAAAACGGTAACTCCAAGAGTCCTGAAATTAATAGGTTGTGTTCCTTTTAATATGTAAGGGTGCACTAAAAGTTCCTGAAATTTGACTCTTAAAGAACGCACCGAGAAAAAGCCTTAGTTTACACTAAAAAAAAGTCAGCCTGGTTTTACACTCGGTTTACTTTTTATAACTATTAGTAATTTAACATTCTTCAATTACCTACGTACATTTTATAGCACCTAATAAAACTTCATAACTAAATTTGTTGACAAGCTGTTATCTACGTTGTAAAACGAATTTTTAATGTTTCCTTGATTATTTTATGAACTCTCTCGGATTAGGGTCATCTAACACTTTGTGATGGAACTTTGGCTTTTATTTTGTGATAAAGCCGTCAAGTGCCTCTTAAGGCGTATAATTTTGCCCCGAGTTGAAGATTAGAAACAAACTTGTAACATAGAGTTAGGTTATTTGAATGGTTTATCGCTTGAAAATTGGGAAATGTTTAATTGTCTTAGAAATTTTGACTGCGGCTTAATCGAGGCCTGCGAGACCTTAGTCGCCAATGTAGTTTATTTGCATCATGCATGACGAAACTTTACTCATTTTTATTTAGCCTAATATTTTCGAAGGATCACCAAAACTTGAAACAGTTAGTTGCATGGGCGTTCAATAATTTGCTGTATATATTAATATTATCAAGAGGAAAGATTTATGTCTGTAACAATAAACTCAAAAACAACTGATCCGATTTCAAAAGTTGTTTTACCATTAGAATGTTACATTATACGTGCAAAGCCTGGATAAACCGCTAGTAGTAAATAAAATTGCAAAAAAAATTAGTTTTCTATGTGACTGGAGAGACCATACGCTGCCATCCTGTTTGCCAGGTGTGGCGTTGGCTTTAAATGTGTGCGTACGATGCATTATCGAGTTGCTTTCGGGCCGAGAGAGCTAGACGGTCGCGAGCACGTGTTCAAAACAACAATTGTTTATAATGAAGCCTGTAGGATACCGAGCAGAACCTCACACCAGGCAATCATGCATACCTATCAAAGTTAGTGCTGGAAGAGATATTGATAAAGCCTAATCGTCACAAGGGCCTTAGGATTCAATTTAACAATAATATTGTTCCGAACTACCCCAAACGCACAATTTACACACAGAACTTTCGAAGAGCTATCCAATCCAAGTAAGAGAATCAAGGCAGTAGCCCGAAACTCAGCTCATCGGACCGTAAGCGTATATTTCGGACAGTTAATAACCCGACAGACTCTTGCTTGTGGCGCTTTCACACAAAGCAGGTTGTTATCGAGTGAACCTAAAAATGTATCTCTTAAAAAACATCATCATATCAGCCGATAGACGTCCACTGCTGGACATAGGCCTCCCCCAAACAGCGCCATGACGACCGATTTTGAGCCTTCACCATTCACCGGCATCCTGCGATCGCTTTATCATCATGTTTATCTGAGTTGGGCACTGACTCATACGAACTAATTATTTATCTTACATACAGGCTTATGATCTTGGTAAAGTGGGTAGGTACTAGGTACTAGAGATTTTAGAGGACAAAATGATTGAACAAAAGCAACGATAGACCTAAGGAAAAGCAAAATTTTCCTATGACAAGTACTTGTTTATTACTTAAAAAAAGATTTTATCACTATTATAAATTATCTTTTGAAAACGCAATAAAACATTTGTATTTGATGTCTATCTGGCTAGACAAACGACTTCTGTATCTCGTCACCTGAGGTTATAATATTATTTTAAATAAACCGTCTTCTGTGTAAATAAAGTCTTGGGTTGGTCCCAGTCCGTAAACCGTTTCTTTATCAAGGCCCCAAAGGCAAACTTTACGCATAATTACGGAACCTCATTTAAATATTTTCCTACTTCAAACTTTAGGACTGATATAATAGTCCGTATAATAAGGAGAGGTGAAGGTAGGATTGTGACTGATGGATTTTCAAATGAAGGAAGTTCACGTGTTATTATGGTTTTTTGAGGTATTCCTAGAACTGCACAGTTTTTTGTAGAGCACACTTTTTAGTGCACACTTTTTATTACCATAACTGCACACAATTAGTTTTTTTTTATTAATTAGAACCATTTAGATTAGATATCTAAAGAAATAAATACTACTGCCAGCTATCAGAAATGCTAGCATAAAATGCTAGTGCATGCTAGTACTGTTTTCAAATATTTATTTATTTACATATTGGCTGACCCGCGTGGTATCACTCGCGTTATTTATCTCGCAATTTTTTATATTTTCTCGCCGTTTAAACTTTCTCTGGACTCCTACAAACATTTAGAGACCAAAATTAGCCAAATCGGTCCAGCCGTTATCGAGCTTTGTTATCGAGACTAACGCACATCAATTTATTTTTAATATATAAGACTAGCTGACCCGTCGCGGTTTCACTCGCGTATTTTTTTTTTGCAATTTTTCCATAATTTCTCATTGTTTAAACCTTTCCTGGGCTCATACAAATGTTTCAAGAGCACAATCAGTCAAATCGGTCCAGCTGTTATCGAGTTTTAGCGAGACTAACGCACAGTAATTCATTTTTATTTATAAGAAGAAGTTAAGAGAACAAGATTATAATTTTATTTGCCGGTTGTTAAGCGTTACGCCTGACCATAACTTTAGTATTGCCACCTAAAGCTGTAAGCTATAAATTTCTGCAAGGCACTGCTTTGCTGGTAACACAGCATGCGAGAGTAAGTTTACTACTGACACAAGTGTAAACCTTTTAAGCCCGGTAATTTCACTTCCTAGAGTCGATCAAACCTAAACACAGTAATGCTTTTAATATTGTTTGGAGACAGAATATCTGACGCTGCGATACTGCTCACCAAGGCAAACTGTTATACCGCCTGGCTGAAGAGTTATACCGCCATAAAGGGTACCAGGGTATTTAACGCCATAATTGGATGGCTCAAATCTAAAAGTCACTAAGTCCACTTTTTGTGGTTTTCATGTTATCTGTTCAAAATAATCGAAGTATATTTTTTTCTCTATTGATAGCGTTTCTCTAAAATGTGTCTAAGTGAATTTTTCTCAATGCCTAAAACACATTAATTTCAGTTACAAAAGTAACTTAGTCCAGGAACATGTATTACACTAAAGATGTAAATATAACTCATAACCCGAGCTTTCATGAGAGTGTGCGCTAAGTCCATTTACAAATATATTACTCGTAGTTTGAGACATTATACAACAACTCATTCAGGATTAACCGATTGCCAAAACAAAAGCTACCTCAACCACTCATCTCCATTAAAAATACGTTTCTTCTCGTATATTCTCAAAGACTGCTTACTCATGCAAGAGAACGCTCCTTACCTACTGAATCGCTTAACTTAACTTAACTTAATTCTTATCACGTACAAAGGAACTTAATAGGTAATATTTGGCTCTATTTAGGTTAAGAATTCCTCAAACAAACGTTACCTGTACGTGACAATATCAAATCTTGTGTAAACATAGCTAAGAGTCTTCACCATGAAAAAGGATTCAAGGAATATGCAAACCATATTTCTTTTTACATTAGATGCTAGATTGATAAAATTTCAAATAAATTAAAATTTCAATATACAGCAATCCGCCATAAAAGGTTAAACACCAATCAGACCATCTTCGTTCTTTGATTGGTGCCATAAAACAAAATTACAGAATTTTCAACCACGGTTGTGTTTTTTAAATCGCGTTTTTTTAAACCATTAACTTCTGGAATATTATGTTCTTTTTTGCCTATTATTTGCATTTGCATTTTGTCGATACTTCTGAACACAATAGAACAGTTTTTCAAAATTAGTCATCATTCCTTGTTAAATCGATGATTTCAGAACAAATGTTCAGAGGATTTTGCTACGAAATTAATTTAGACAAAGCAATTCTTGTATGCAATTATTGAAACGTGTAAATGAGTTTTTAGGTTAGCTTAGCTTGCTGACTTGCATTTCATGTCATCTAAATATCTAATTGCACTCTCATTTGTAGAATAAACCAAATGCATTTTCGGAACTTTTCCGTTGCGCGAACTCAACTCGGTAACGAGTTGTCGAAACTGCTTCTAATGGGCAGTAGTTACCAACTCCCAATTTGTTTTATTTTGTGCATTACTGTTTAAGCACTGCATAGTTCTACATTTGGGGTAAATCCTTTGTAAACTCTTGGAATCTTTCGCCTTATCTAATCCCTAGTTTTAGGTTATGTTTTTAATAATAATAATATAATTTTTATATTCTTTTAACACAAGTTACAATGTTTAAAACAACATGGAAGTTAGTAGATAAAATAGTACATAGGCTAAAGACAGGTCATGTTTAGGTACTTTAGCTATCCTGTTTTGTGTCTAGGTGTAGCTAGCTATCATGATAAACCATTCAAGCCCTTGCCGCACATGCTTCCACTCGCATTGGCTAGCAAATCTTAAATTACATATAACCTATATGTATATAACTAAATTAAATTAAAAAAAAAAAGTTTATTGGTACTAAAACAGTGGTCTGATAGGGTACATGTAGGTAGGTGGATGTTATTGCCGGTTGACTTATATCTAATACATGAATACAGTACCCAGATGAGCTCTGTCCCCCCCACTAGGTCTCTATTGAGCCTGTTCAGTGGGGTCACAGTGAGTAAGTAATAACAAGTAATTGATTAATAGCAGAATATAACGCGTTCATGATTGAGGTAAGCACTGGTCTAATGGTAGTGACCTCGCCTTCCGATTTTAGGATCGTGGATTTGAACCTGGTCGTGTATTAATGGATTTTTCTATGAAAAAATGTATGTGCGCAATGTCAGTGCTCGCCAACGGTGAAGGAAAACATCATGTGGAAACCGACATGTCCAAGAACTAAAAATTCAACAAGACCTGTGCCATCCACCAATCAGCATTGGGTCTGCGTGGTGGATTAAGACCCAATCATTCTCGCTCGTGAGTAGGCAGTGTCCCAGCAGTGGAAACATTAGAAGGCTTCCTCAAAAGTTTATTCGTTCCTAACTACAATGAAAACGAAATCCGTGTTTTATTTTCTAGAACGCAATGAAACCACAAAGCGTTTGCCAGTTAGACAATCCTTTGCTCAATCAACTGGAAAATAGCACGATAAGTACTTTTAAAACTATTATAGAGCAACAAAACTTAAATAAATGAGACGTGAGATTTTCTGACCTTCTTTTATACAAGTTTAAGTGGCAACCAAGCGTACGGCCCATCAGATGGTATAAGCGGTTACTGCAGCCTATGTACGCTTGCAATACCAGAGGTATCTCTCACGTGCCACCCTAAGACGTAGATCGAAAGTCTTATGTACCTGCGTAATTTCACCGGAAACCATACTCTTCCACCAGTATCACCGGACCAAAACACAGCAGTGCAAGCATTACTGCTTGGCGGCAGAAATAGGTATGGTGGTAGTACTTCCCCGGATGAGCTCTATCACAAAGAACTCTACTACTCTGGCCTGAAATAAAGTTTAATGTAGCCTTTTTACTAGTTTTTATCATAAGTAAAAACCTTTGCAACCAATTCAGTTTCACCACCGCAGTGTCAGATATTCTACCTCCAAGCAGTAGTGTGTAAGCATTACTGTGTTTAGGTTTGAAGGGCACTGTAGCAAGTGAAATTACTGGGCGAAAGAGACATAACGACAATGTCTCGGGGTGATAAGCGTAGTGCAGTGCCACGCAAACACTTAAAAACATTAAGCTTTGGTTGGCACTGCATCTGTAATAATCAGGCGTGTTGCTTAAGATCAGGCGGGCGCCTTGATTGTCTTGGCACTTGCTGATATAAAAAAAAGTTAGCAAGACGTTTGTAAAGCAAATTGTCTTACTAACAATTTTTTTTTTTCCAAAAAATGACGAGATGATTAACCTGACCAGCTGCATTGTTACCTAAAAAACTTATCAAAAGTACTGCGTGGCACTGTGGAACCCTGAGACGTAGTTATTTGCTAGTTTTATTGTATTGTATTGTTTAGAGGCAGAATATGGCACTTCAGTGGCACCAAAACGAGCTCTTGCTGAAGAGTCCTACCACCAGGTAAAAAAGTGTGCAAGGACTCTTACTTATAATAATAATGCTGGACAATCCACACAGCATCATCTAGCCCCAAGGTAAGCTGCTGTTAAACAGAGCTGTATTAGAGCTAGAAGACTGATATATACTTAATACAATACAATACACAGATTTTTTTTTGTTTTTTTTTTATTATATTTTACGGGTGTTCTGGGTATTTTCTAAAATACCCAGAACACCCGGAACAAATATTTGTAGATCGTACAAACATTTGTCCCGAGGCGGGAATCGAACCCGCAACCTCTGCGTCGCAGGCGGACCTGCGCCCGCTTCGCCACATCGATCGTCTTACTTACATGACTAATTAAAACGAGTGACTCATATTAATAAACAGTTCAGACGCGGCCTAGCGCTGTAATGAAGTTGTAGGAATTTATTTGTTCGCACAAATAGGTTGGTCACGTGAGCGCTACGCCGAGTGTGCAAGAAGAGATTAATGTGTGAATAGTGACACTCGCCCTCTTTACGTGACCAAAATCAACTATTTCACAAAGATTTCTGAGAAGCGGTCGTGTTATGTTGGAACCTCATTAGCGGGAATCGGTACTGGCAAGAGGGATTATCAAAAAAAAGCTAGGAACCCAGCCGAGTTTGTTGCCAGATTCTTTCTGAGGGCGTGGAACTGGCGAAAACTCACCTAACTTGATGATCCTTGAGGATTTTTGACTTTGTCTTTGGCCATCAAGCGATAAGTATTGCATTAATAAAATTAGTGCTTCAATTATCAACGTGCAAGACAAGAACATAAAATCCAATTATTAAAATAAGCAAGTTTTTTTTTTTTAAACAACCGAAGTGGCAACCAAGCTTACGGCCCACAAGATGGTAAGCGGTTACCGCAGTCTATGGACGCTTGCAATACCAGAGGTATCAGTCGCGGGTTGCCACCTTGAGGCTAAGATCGAAAGCCTCATGTGCCAGTAATTTCACCGAAAACCATACCATTCACACCGGAACACAGCAATGCGAGCATTACTACTTGACAGCGATCTCTATCATAGAGAACTCTACTACTGATACTCTACTCTATTATAATGTATTCAAATTTTTTACCGAATGAAAGCAATGACAGAAGAAAGTATTGCATTTATAAAAATTGTGCTTAGATTTAGCGCACAAGACAAGAAAAAATCAAATCCGATTGCTTAAAACGGCACGACAAAAATTCGTTCCAATTATTTACCGAATGAAAGCAATCACAGAAGTTATCAGTCATTTACAACATCAAAGTTATAAATTTAACCACTAGAGGACTTCATTAACTTGATCGCAGACAAAAGCATTTAATAAACAAGAAATAATATTTAAACATGTCTGTAACAATGGGTATAATCCTATCAAGCCTTACAGTAGTCCACTGCAAGAGCAATGGTAACTATGTTTATCTGTAAGTATATTATGATTTATAGTTCTCACAACGGATCTCGGCCGTCGTGAAATTAGCCGTTTCGATGCGCAATGGAGCTTTTTCAAACTAAATTGTCTTTGCGCATCACAAACGGCTAACTTCACGGAAGCCTAGATCTCGCACAGATCTCGGCCGTCGTGAAATTAGCCGTTTCGATGCGTAATGGAACTTTTTCAAACTAAATTGTCTTTGCGCATCACAAACGGCTAACTTCACGGAAGCCTTGATCTCGCACAGATCTCGGCCGTCGTGAAATTAGCCGTTTCGATGCGTATTATTATTATTATTTTTTTATACTACTAAAGTGGTAACCAAGCGTACGGCCCACTTGATGGTCAGCAGTTACCGTAGCCTATGTACGCATGCAACATCATAGATATCACTTGCGTGTTACCAACCTGAGACGTTAGATGGTTAGTCTCATGTGCCTGTAATTTCACCGGAAACCATACCCTTCGAACCGGAACACAGCAATGCGAGCATTACTGGTTGGCGGCAGAAATAGGTATGGTGGTAGTCCTTCCCCGGACGAGATCTATCACAAAGAACTCTACTACTCCTCTAATGAAGCTTTTTCAAACTAAATTGTCTTTGCGCATCACAAAAGGCTAACTTCACGGAAGCCAAGATCCGCAGTGCGAACTATACAATGTTTAACCTAACACAAATAATAGTTTTATTAAAAAACTTATATAAGCGCTGCAAAGTTATATTTTATATTAGCTGATGTGTTATACTAAACTGTGTTTAGATCATAATACTTTGTTTTTTTAATGACAAATAAAGATTTTTTTAAAACAAAAACTGCAAGAGCAAAAGCGAATAACCGAAATGTGCAAACACTTAACTAGTAATAAACACATAACTGTAAAGACTGAGTATAGAAAACGAATTCAGTGACACTTTTTCTTGATAACAAAAAGAAATAAATAAATAATGCTGGACAATCCACACAGCATCATCTAGCCCCAAGGTAAGCTGCTGTTAAACAGAGCTGTATGGGTACTGATATATACTACATAGATAGATATTTTTTATTATATATAGAAAATACCCAGAACACCTGGAACAAATATTTGTAGATCGTACAAACATTTGACCCGAAGCGGGAATCGAACCCGCAACCTCCGCGTCGCAGGCGGACCTGCACCCACTGCGCCACATCGGTCGTCAAATGTTCTTAACGCGCCATAAATGAGTAAAACAACCATTGAAAATTTGCTTACACTCTAACAGATAAGTCTACACCGTAAGCTAAGTTACTGTCGAAAAAAAATACGCTAGTGTGAACGCGCACATATTTGTCGATATAAAAGTTTTAAAACTACGGTTTTTTTTTTTCCTAAAGTGGCCTTATAACGTACGGCTCACCTGATCGTAAGCGGTTACCGCAGCTTATGGACGCTTGCAATTCCAGAGGTATCACTCGCGTGTTGAGACCCTGAGACGTAGATGGTAAGTTTCATGTGCCTGTAATTACAGCGGAAGCCATACCCTTTGAACCAGAACACAGCAATGCAGCATCGCTGCTTGGCGGCAGAAATAATTATGGTTGTAGCACTTACCCAGACGAGCTCTATCACAAAGAACTCTTTTCACTCCTCACAAAATAAAATGTGCTCTGTTTCTTTTATAGCTTGCAGTGAAACACAGTCAAATGTTCAGGCGAAAACATTTTCAATGGCGTTAATTGAATTATTTCTCTCTTGTACGCTTTAGTTAAAGGATGTAAGGATTTCTCCTGTTTTAATAAGGGATTATGATTGAGCAACGGATTTGTGTGTTTATTTATGATAGAACAAGGATATTATCTTGTAAAACGTTGGGTATTTTTTAAGCACGCCCCAGCTAAGAAAATAGATATGAATAAATCAAAATAAATACTGTTGGACAAACAAATAGGTCGACGAAAAAGTAGCTTTTCTTTTACCCTTGTAGGTTTTTATTTAAAATGTACAATTTATGTATCAATAAACAGAAATTTACCCGGTTTCGAAGTAGGAATAGAAACACAATATTGCATTATTAGTTCGTAAGAAGTAAGAACAAAAATACATAATTTTATTATTAGTTCGTAACCCGGTTATGAAGTAAGATTTACAAAGTAAGTTAGTTATGATATACAAATTTTTATTCTTACTTTGTAACTGGGTTACGAACTAATAATAAAAATTCCTTCTACGTAGCTGGTTACAAAACTTGGTTACGTACGCGCACTAAAGGGTTTTTGTTGCATTATTCTGTCAATTTGAAATGAGTTTATTCCAGTACAAGGCAGTTTTTTTTTTATCACTAAAGTGGCAACGCAAAAGCAAGGGTACGGTCCCACTTGATGGTCAGCGGTTACCGTAGCCTATGTACGCATGCAACATCATAGATATCACTTGCGTGTTACCACCCTGAGACGTTAGATGGAAAGTCATTATATTATTATATAAGTATCTAAGTAACTTTAAAATTTTGTAGAGTTAGTAACATTACTTTACGCATGCCGTGTTCTCTTCAAGAAGGCCTTACACTTGTAATATATTTTTTTTTTTTTTTTTTTTTTATACCACTGAAGTGGCAACCAAGCGTACGGGCCACAAGATAGTAAGCGGTTACCGCAGCCTATGGACGCTTGCAATACCAGAGGTATCACTCGCGGTATATTAACATTATGTCAAAAACCTTTAATGTAAGTTTATGGTGTAACGTCCAGTTTAGAGAACCATTAATAAAAAAATAAAAAAAAGTCTTATGTGCATGTAATTTCACCGGAAACCATACCCTTCAAACCGGAACACAGCAATGCGAGCACTACTGCTCGGCGGTAGAAATAGGTATGGTGGTAGTCGTTCCCCGGACGAGCTCTATCACAAAGAACTCTACTACTGTTTTGCAGTTTTATTTCATTTTAGTTATTCTTGCGAGACGGTTCTTTCACCTAAAGACCCTAAAGTGTTTAAAATAAACGTTTTTTTATTTAATACTATGGCATACAATTTTAATTGACGTCTTAGTATATAACAGAGTTGTTATGCTGAGTAAATAGCTTGTATGTTAGCCGGATGTAGGTTATTTTTGTAATATTATCCTAATTAAATGAATGAATGAATAAATTAAAATTCTGTATTGTACAGTACACCTTACAAACTATAAAACAATTAAAATAAAATAACGGAGAAAAATCACATTGTACAATGGGCGGTCTTATCGATCTCTTCCAGACAACCTTTTTTTTGACCTAATTGGTTATAAGACTAAGTAATAAATAAATAAATCCCTATAATATTAACCTGCTAATATGCTGAATCCAAAAGTTTGGATATTCGTATAATTTTGTTTCAGTCATGCTGTAACGGCTGACCCAATTTGAATGAAACTAGAAATAGTAATCGTTCTGGATCTGGCTTAGCATATTCGATATTTTTTTTAAACTAAGCGAGTGAATCCGCAGTTTTTGCGATTTTAGAATAATATATTTCATAAAGAGTAAAAAAGAGTAAAACGAGCAAATCTACAGTCTGTGCGCAACGATATGTGTTTTAATTGAGGTATTAGCACGTGGGCCACGTGCGCAGCGATTGTAATGAAAAAGCGACCTCCTGTAACACTACACACTAAGCCGGGCCGGCATTAATCGGCACTGCCAGACGGTAAATTCAAATGTATATAGATGAATGCTCGGAAAAAGGCTGCTTAGCTTGCTGCACCTGTATAGGTGCAGCAAGCTAAAGTGTGTGTGTAAGTGCTAAAGTGTGTGTGTAAGTGGCTTTTTGCGAGCGTACCCGACTGTATAGTCGGGTACGCTCAGCCAGGCGGCATTTCGGCAATGCCAGGCGGAAGCTTAGCCACGCGGCATTTAATCGGCACTGCTGGGTGAGAAAACCGAGTAGGTATGATGAATGTCGGGAAAAAAGGCCGCTCGACGGCTTATCGACTCATAATACGAGTGCAGTCGGGTACGGTTAGCCGGGCGGTATTAATCGGCACTGCCGGGTGGCAATAAATAAATTACTAAGTAAATTGTTAGATAGTGAGAGACTCGTGTCGCAGCTCATTGCTGCTACTACTACTCGTAGGCTACACTGAAAACCAGCGCTACAGACATTATGTCTGCAGCACATGCTGAGTGGCTGGCTTTTTTTCGTCACAATAGTTAAGTTTTAATTTGTATTGTTAATTTTATTTTTATGTTAATTGTGTGGCGTTAAATAAATATTTTTCTATTCTATTCTATTCTAATATTTAATACAATGTGGATGAACGTTTAGGAAAAAAGTCTCTCGGTAGTTGCCAGTGCCGATTAGATTATCAGCACTAACCGAAATATATTGTATAGTCATTGATTTGGGCCGGCCTTGCAAATGAAAAAAAAAGGAAAATCTTTATTAACAGAAACACATACACAAAGCATTATCTTATGGTCCTCACACTAGGCTGAGCATCGTGCCTACTGCCAAACTCACTGTGCCGACCCGCTTGGTAAATTTTAGTAAACCAATTTCCTAGAAATGTAAAATATTTCAAGATCACGAAAATAAGTTAACACTGCTAGTTGTTTTTACAACAAAGCACCTTTTCTTCGCATCTTTGCGCTTCTGTAGATTTTTCATATTTTTCCTTAGTTTTCTTTGCCATAATTTCTTACGTTATATTGCAAATAACTCCTTCGTTTTGTAGCTTTAAATTTCTTCATAAAGATCTTGTTAAATTTTCAAATGGTAATAAACATTACTACGTTCGTTCTCGTCCTATACCTACGTTTAATTAACTGTAATGTCGGTACGGTGTATTTAAATTATAACAACTAGATAAGGTTATAAGTACCTTAGAATCTTTAGGGTTCGTTCGTTCGTTACTTCGTTTTTTAGGGTAAGATACTCCGTTTCAAAATTTATTCATTTTATTTACTTAGAGCAAGTCTGTTGCTTTTTGCGCAGATCATCGATATTGGTGTGAGTTTAATGCACGTTATAACGCGACTAAATACAACTTGATTTTTTTCATGAAGCTAAGTATTTTATAAATAAAAGTTGGCGTGCAGACCTTTATTTCGGATAACGGATCAATCATATTTTGCTGACTTGCTATCGATTCGGACAAAATGTATTGGGACACAGTGTTCCAACTAACACTTTTGATTTTAACTTGCAAACTTTAATAGCATTTTCCAGAGTTCATAGTTTTTGACCATGTTATTTAAGTACACTAAATAAATAAATTTTAAATTTCAAATTTCAAACTAGGTACTTAAAATCATAAAATAATGGTTTTCATTTTTATGTGCTAACTGTATAAATCTTTAAGATTTGTTTTTGGTTCCAAAGCCTTTTAAATTTAAAATTGTATCTAAAGTTATGAGCTCAGAAACCGTTCTGCATCATACATTATTACGCAAATCTAAAAACTATCTTGGCGCAGTGTATATTTCAGCACAGTGAGCACTATGCATAGACTATTTAAGAACGGGACGCAATGTAGAAAAGCATATTTTTAAAATTGTCAACCTGTTTTAAGTTTGACTTACGTAAATCATCTGTAATAGATGTAAAGGCCAGTGATGATAAATTATCAGTAAGTCAAGTAAGTCATCGAGTCATCGAGAGCAACTCGATGACGCGTCGTACGCATACATTTAATCGGCAAACGCCACTTCGTGCTTTTACATTTATTGAACAGAAAATGTTAGAATATAGACTAACAACAAGTAGTAACAAATAATATTGAAGTAAGTATATGAATGGCTATAATTACCACAGTATTTACGAAACAACCGTCAAACGATGTGGTGCTTTTATAAACAAGAGCTTTTAAAGAGCTTTTAAAAAATAACTTTTATTATAAAAACTTATTTAGCTTTTGTTTCTGATTGTAAAGTATTTAATTTTAAAATCACCAATCTCTCTAGTGATTTGTTGAAGATAAGAAATGAATCTAGTGTCCAGAAGCTAAAGACTCTTGAAACATTATATTTCAGAGTAGAGTCGTGAGCGCTATCCAATGAATACCTGATCACTGGCGGAGGGCACTGAGGAATGTATTGGATTTCTCCCGCGTGTGCACGACTTTGTGTTTTTGAAGTGACCTTAAGAAATAGGACCTACACTTTTGTAGGCTAATAGTGGCGATGCTTTTCCAGATAAAAATCACAAGATTGAAAAGCACAATTGAAAAAAAAAGTTTATTGAAAATTACAAAACTCTAAACATTGAAAGAAAAACAATCACACGCCCGCGACTTCATTCGCGTGGAACTCGAGAACCGTAAATTTCTTTGGAATAAAAAAATAGTATTATGGCCTATTCCCGGTCACTATTATTTAGCTATGTTTTAAATTTCAGTCAAATCGGTTCAGTGGTCGTCGAGTTATAGAAGAACAAACATCCAAACATACAATATTAGTAATTAGTGTTATGCGAAAGTTAAAAAAAATAATTATGTTTGTTCTTTCTTTTCTTTATTATCTCTTCTTTTTTTCTTTTCTTTCTTTTCTTTCTTTTCTTTATTTTCTTTTCTTTCTTTCTTTTCTTTCTTTTCTTTCTTTTCTTTCTTTTCTTTCTTCTCTTTCTTTTCTTTCTTTTCTTTCTTTTCTTTCTTTTCTTTCTTTTCTTTCTTTTCTTTCTTTTCTTTCTTTTCTTTCTTTTCTTTCTTTTCTTTCTTTTCTTTCTTTTCTTTCTTTTCTTTCTTTTCTTTCTTTTCTTTCTTTTCTTTCTTTTCTTTCTTTTCTTTCTTTTCTTTCTTTTCTTTCTTTTCTTTCTTTTCTTTCTTTTCTTTCTTTTCTTTCTTTTCTTTCTTTTCTTTCTTTTCTTTCTTTTCTTTCTTTTCTTTCCTTTCTTTCTTATCCCGAAAAAAAGTAGGGTCCCCGAGATCCACGTAAACGAAGTCGCTGGCAACAGCTAGCATTTTTATATTTATTCCTTCTGAGCACTGGTGGTTTAGTGGTAGTGTGTCCTAGTAGTAGTAGTAGGTACTCGCAGGTTGAACTTAGTTTTTCTATGTGTGCAATGTCTGTATTTTCTAGTGGTGAAGGAAAACGTCGAGAAACTGACATGTAAGGCAGACATTTACTAGCTAAAAGTTCAAAAGATAGTTTCATTTTCCTACTTGTATTGGGTTTGTAATGTATTACCAGTCACTCTCATTCGAGAGTAGGCAAGTCTCCCAACAGTGGGAACATTAGTAGGATGTTTTTATTTAAAGTGATGCCATCAGCAGAGAATGAACAGTAATGCAGAAATGTAAATATAGTTTTAAAATCTCTCAATGAATAATTCAGGTGAGCAACGCCCCGCTCTCGCTTCGATATTAAATCTTTGACATCGATGTGCTGAAAACAACGAACTTATTCAGAAAAACGTTAGCAAAACCATTTTGAACTGAGGCGCGCACAAATAAACTACTGTAATGATTAGTAACAAATTACTATAACATACATATTAATACTTATAAATTCTCACAATTCATTAAAGTAAAAACAACAAGCACAAAGTTGGTTACACTCGTAGCCAGTACCCACGCTGGATATGGACCAACCATCGAGTCCAAATGCGGAAAAAGGAGTCCCCACACAAAAAATAAAAAAAAAACAAGCACAAAGTACAAGTACTAGCTATAAGTAGTATAGTATAGTATAGTGAGTAGTTATCTGATAACTACTTACTAAACTACACTACAAAGCTTGTACCTGAAATATCAGATAAATGTGTATTAGATAATAATGACATAGAACCTATGTCAGGTAAACTATTCTAAATTATGTGTGAAAGTTGCATTAATAAAATTATTTCTTGTTTCAAAGCCGTTCCTCAGCATCTCTACGATGCAGACACCTTTTCTTTGCTGAGCCATCGAGCCATCAACGTCAAGAGAGCTTTACAAGCGAACTGGGACTCTCTTATTTACTCACCGTAACCGCAATATTATCTTGCTTACCTTTTCCGATACAACCCCAAAAAAATAGTTTCTATCTTGCTTAAAGTTATGTGTAAATAACAGCAAAGACTTTTTTTTCAGAACCAATAAGCTTCTTAGAAAAGCCGCAATATTTGTAGCGGTGAAAAAGATTTTCAATATACCTTAAAGTCACTGCCGACGACGACTTTTAAACTCGCCGAGACATTATGTTTATGCATAATAACATTGTTATTTTAGAGACTCTATTTTTTCTTTTAGAAGGATGACGAATGATAGAAAGAGAAAGAGAACGAAGAAGAGAAAGAAGACTAGCAGAGGTTTATGGAAATATTATGATCATAAAATCAAATGCGCTGATAATGAAATTAATACAAAATCACAATATTTGCGAATTGCGCTAGTGCGTCTTAAAGTGTGTCCAAATCATACGACACGTGTAATAACCGCTTAGCCATCGTATTATGACGGACGCTACATCTCAGTAAATCGAAGGTTAACAAATACATCGATATTTACGTTTCATCATGTTCTGGATTTAGAGATAGGTTTTTGATTATATTTCGATCATGGATTGTTAAGCTAAGTAAAACCCACCAATATTCTGCCAAACTCGGTTGTGTCAAATCAGGTTCCCTAGTAATCTGCAATACTAGAGTGAGACTTCGTATAAAATTTCGTAAGCAATTTGTTGCCTGTCTCATTTTCATCCTTTCCGGCTTTTTGGTTTGTTCTATTATAGTAACTTGATAACTAAGTTGTTTATATAGGGTCTTTGATTATGATTGCGCGATATTCAAGGCATATGTTCCTCACACAAAAAAAATATACCTATTTGCACAGTTCAATTAGTATGCAAGAATTACTCAATACTCAATTCTATTTTTGCTTTCATATGGTTGGTTCATTTACAGTTGTTATATAATAGGTGGTAGTTTCACATATGAACCCTGTAAAAAGGTATGACAACATGGAGATAGGCCGAAGTTTAAATAAGTACCCTAGGAAGTAAGTTGATAAATTAAGTAGATAAATAAAAAAGGTTGTTAGCATTAATTCTAATACAACTACAATTTAGGTATTATTAGTATTATTATTATTTTTAAATTGT
The DNA here is from genome assembly GCA_951394395.1 of Colostygia pectinataria. Lineage (NCBI taxonomy): Eukaryota > Metazoa > Arthropoda > Insecta > Lepidoptera > Geometridae > Colostygia > Colostygia pectinataria. Next base: position 10,876,473 of record OX596353.1, on the reverse strand, counting down.
TTTTTTTTTTTTTTTTTTATTATAATATATATTTTAAAAGTAGGTACCTAGCAATAATTTGTGTCGAATTGCTTTGTCAAATTGATTTCGGAGCAAAATGTGAAACATTTGTCCTGAAATCGATTAACAAGGCAATTCTTGCATGCAATTATTGAACTTTGTAAATGAGCCTTAATAGAACAAAATGACATGCGTAAAACCCGTATTAATTGTATAAATTTTTGTTTGATGGGTGGCCAATGGCATTTTCGTGTGAGCACTTCCGTGTTGCGAAGATTGATTTTGATTTTATGTGTTTGACAACCTCGGTGGTGGGGTGGAGGTGGGTTCGATCCCCGCTGCGTGACAAAATGCGTTGGCATCATCTGCAAACTCTTTTTGCTGGTGTTTTTTTGTACGTATTTGCTTATTTTCGGGATGTCAATGATCGGGATATATATTTATGTTTTTATTTCAAATTGGTTCAGTAGTTGTCAAGTTAAAGAGAAACAAACATGCAAACTTTCGCATTTATAATATTAGAGTGACAGTGATTTGTGTTTCATCAAAAAATATGTCGTACAACGTAGCAAAGCTGCCTGCAAATGCTTGTCTAAAATGTATTATTAACCTAACCACTGTTTCAATAGGGATGTGAATAGACCACAAATGTAAGTAACACAAACTAATAATGCACGTTTAAACCTATTTGTAACCCAACGGAACGACACATGTAGCTACAAAGGCGGTTTAGAGAAAAATAGGATCAAACCTGGGATCTGCAACTTTAATAAAATAAATAAATAAATATAGTAATATTATAAAGTCTTCCAAGTTTTTCATGTAGTCTTATCGTTCGTTTTTTCCATCCAGTTTAGTCCTGAAATGCTTTTATTTGACACACAACAAGTACATAGAACAGACCGAAAAAAAAATTTTTAGGGAACAACAAAAAACAGGTCGGTAGAGGTAACCAAATACAACAATAAAAAGATAAAACTCTAAGTAGACATAGATCCACCACATCCTGCGACTTTTTTATTTCGTTTGCTCGAGTTTGCTAAGCGGGATCAAAAATGGTCAAAATTAGTGGTCAACTTTACAACTTTTACTTTTTTCTCGCATACTTTTCCCGTTGTCTCTATAGAGTTGAATTTCGGTTAATCCTTTTTTAAGTGCACTTCTACTCATTATGGAAAGGAATACACATTACTTGGCGGCCAAACAGGTTTATTTTGACCACATATAACATAATAATGTTGACGAATCTCGCTGCTTTTTTCATGAATAAAGCTTTATTATTTAAACGGTAACAAATTAATAATTAACGTGGCTCCGTGTCGGTCCCGTCCATTTAGCATATAAAAAACTCTTATTAAAATCACATTCAGTAGCCATATTCGATATAGTCAAGGGTAATCGGTTACCATTTTCCGAATTGTCGGTTTGTTTATCCAACGTTTGAACATCAGTGTTAATTCGAATTGAATAGTTAATTTTAACGGCCTTTATCGTAGTTTAGTGGTCAGATAAGTATGAACCTCAGCTTTTAATATCATAATGTTATTGTGATACAAAATTTAATTTTGTAACAGTAATTTTAATTGTAATATTGTGTACGTGTTCGTCTTGACAGTTACCACCAGTGCCAGATATTCTGCAAGTAATTGTGTGCAAGCATTACTGTGCTTAGGTTTGAAGGGTAGCAGTGAACTTACTGCACTTTTTTTTTGTTTTTATCTTTCTGTGTAACAAATGAAGACTGGGAAAAAGAGACTTATGAATGTGACGAGTGAATGCAATGCCACGCAAAACTATAAAACTAAAAATTTTGGGTGACAATGTTATGGTTAGGCGTTGACCGTCTCGTCATTCAAATAACCAAAAAAAACTTTGCTAAGTACTTTTAGATATAATGTAGTAAAATACTGTAGGTATATCTAGTAATTATCAAATAAATCATAATTTTTGCTACAAAACATAAATTATCTTCATAATGCTTTAAAACTCTCCCAGTAAAAGTTCAGCGATGTTTAAAGGGTTCATTGAGCTTCCGAGTTCGGTTTGCGGTTTGTGGTAACCCTAACTTCGTGTTTTACCATTTCATAATGAAATATTCCTTGTTTTACATACGATAAGCCTTAAATCCTGCTCACTTGATCATTATTATAACCTCTATCATTTTAAAACGCCATCTCTTTTCATTTACGTTGAAATGACAAGGAGGGCCACTTTATTTAAATTAAATTAATTTTAAACACTATCATGACGTGAACAATGCTGTGAGCAAAAGCTAGCATAAAAACAATATAAAAAGCACAAAAATATTGGAAAATAAAATGATACGGTAAATTCAATTTCGTACAAAGAGCAGTAGTTTACCTTGAATCGTAAAAATGAAAGAAGACAAAATTATTTTTACAAAACATTCGCTATTAACAACCTACGTAAACACTAATTCCTACTTCCTATATTACGTATAATACACTGTTTTGATGTTTAAATAGTTTGTAAGGAGCTACATACAGAATACACGTAAGACAAGACGCATCGCAGACAAGGTGCAGACGGGGACGGATGTGACTTCTTGATAGAAAAATGGACGGCAGCACCGCGGCCGGCATTGCAATGCTGCACTGTGTTTTTTTTTTTTGTTTATTGTTTTACTGACTCATACTTACTTACTGTGGTTTTAGGCACTCATGGCTCCGTCCACAGCCCCGACCGTGCTCATGTCTCGTCCTTTCTATATGTTTTGCAATAGGACGCAGACGAGTAAGAGTCTTGTCCGTGCCTCGTCTTTCTATAGCACCGCGTCTGTGTCGCGTCCTCATCTTGTGTCTTTTATGTGGTGCAAGCTCCCGATCTTTAAATAAATCAACTGGTTTATAACTTATTTTGTATAAATACAAAATGTACGATAATTTATGCAATACTGTCTCTACTAGTGTTAATAACTGACTTTAAAGTAGGTAGGTACTTTTAAAACAAATATACCATTTAACATTATCGGGAAGCAAGTAGCATGATCGAATTTTTGACACTTTCAGTATGGGGATAATGTCCAGCATCTGTCATTTTGTAGTATTAACTGATTTGTGACTCAATTTTCATTTACAAAACAAATAATTTCCTGTCATTCTTTTCGTCAAAATGCCGACCTCCCATTTTAGTTGTTTTACTCGTGTTATTAATTTTAAAGTTTATTGTGTTTTGGTGGCAGTTCACCCAATATAACTCGTTTTCTTAGCACAAGTATAGGTAATTGAAATGGGAGGGTAATATTGGCTTGTAATTTAGTCGAAGACTCCTAAAAAAATATTAGGAAGTGCCACCATTTTCTTCAGAATTGTGTTTATCCTCGTTGCCTTACTACGCGACGATCGTTTGATATTGGCAAAATTATCTAAAATAACTGACGTCACTAAACAAAAACAAAAACCTTTTTCCTATATATTCGTTTTAATTTATTTTATGGTAGGTAATTACTTTTTTTTTACTTGTACTGCTTTTTCTAGTAAGTAAGATAATTCAGTATTTAGTTTTAAATATTCAATCCAATGTCTACGGTATGGCAACACAACAGCTGCAATCCAACGGATGACGAGAAATTAATAAAATATTTTAGAAATAGCTGAGAATTCGTGATGAATGGAATGATACTCCTCTCGCCTCACAGGTATGGTGTTATGTGGCTATGAAACTTGCAAATGAATACCTACTGAGATATTTTAATTAGGAAAAGAATAAATAGCTCCGATGATGGTAATAAGCTTACTTTCTAGTCCTAAAGTCATGGGTTCAATAAAAAGTTAAAGTCCCGCAAAAATTCAATAAGTACTTGTTAGTAACGCCATACGTTTAATATGGTGTCACCCACACATTAGCCCGCTAAAACCAATGCAAGTGAGTTCATGAGTCATCCAATAGATTACTGTGTTCGTTTCTATAATAAAATTATAAAATATATTTTATTTGTCAACCGATGTGGCGCGGCGGGTGAAGGTCCGCCTGTGACTCGGAGATTGCTTGTTCAATTTCCGCCTCGAGACAATGTTTGTACGATCTGCAAATATTTGTTCCGGGTGTTCTGGGTACTTTTTATGTATAATAAAAAAAAAATATGTATAATATTGTATCATATTAGTCATCTAGTACCCATAACACAAGCTCTGCTTAGCTTGGGGCTAAAAGCTTCTGTGTGGATTGTCCAGCATTATTTCTTTCTTTATTTATTTAAAATGATCATTATTTTGTACAAATATACATAAAAGTTGATTACAAAACCAACTTTATTACTCTGTACAGTGGCCGTTCTGTCCGCTCCTATATTATTTGTTTAGCCACCAGAAAAAATTAAATCTCAATACAGTCATTCTTTGAGCCGTCGTCGTTTAAGGCGGCTGTACATTCTCACCGATGCAGGCCGAGACAGGGCGAGTGCAAGAGTGTACATGGTAGTGCTCGCCCTGTCTTGGTGTTCCTTGCAAGCTCTCCGTTTCGGGTCGGGCCTCTCGGGCGAGACATAGCGAGCACTCTCGTGCGGGAGTGTACAGCTACCATTAGAATAAACGCTATTGAAAAACTTTCCGCTGGTCGTGTGGAGTCAAAATGTGGGATTATTCCCATATGTCACCTAGTTTTGTCCCCTTTTTATAATTAGATGACAGGTCGCATTTTTTTTTAAAAAAGTTCAATCTGTCACCCTATCAGTAACAAGAAAATATAAGCTTCTGTCGCCCCGTCACTAACTGAGAGACGAACAGACATTTTAGTCCTCCAAAGAAAAAAAAAATAACCCTGTTCTTAAAGCTGTTTTGAAATTATAGGTAAAATTAGGTACCATTTACATTTAAAACTGAGTGAGCGGGAACAATCCGTTTTGTGGCCCTACGCTGACAGCAAGTCAGGCACGCTGGAGATATCTCAGAGACTTCCGCGTAGCGCCCACATTGTGTTAGCGTCGTATTTCATAGCCAGCAATGGAACACAGTGTTGTGTACTGATAATTAAGTTGCAGCACTATTGTTCTAAATGTATCTGCTAAGGGTGGATTTGACCAAGTTCAGGAAAAACTATTCTGACGATTTTCGGTTTAAATTCTAGACTATTTATAAATTTTGTATATTTAAGATAATTTCGTAATGTTTGCTCTTATATTAAAAGCGTTAAGAGTTTCGTCAAAATATATTTGAACCTTTCTGTGTATCAAAAACACCACCATGACAACCACATCTTAGTTTAAAGCCTTGAGTGCCCGCTCAAACCGAGCGTCCAACGGGGGGTTAATTAAGTAACATGATAACAAATGCAAAATCGAAGACATAGGTAAACACGTCAGCCTGAACTAGGTCATCCTGTATTTCAGGCGAGAGAGCAAATAACTTGATACCAGCGTAAGAGAAGCTTGCACGTATTTAATAACAAACGTTGGTCATCACACGCCCAGAGAGACGCAGAATACTTTACCGAGAGTTGCAAGTCAGCAAACATATCGAATCTCTTCGCCGTACACAGTGATGCACTTCCAACATCGTATATCATGTCAAAGCTGTGACTAGAAATCAGCGACTATCAGTTATTCTGTGGTTCCACCGCGCACCTTTCAACGCTAAAGTGCATCCGGCGACGGAATTTTTGCAAGAAATCCTCGCTTCGTGTGGATCTTTTGTGTCCTTTTGCATGTCGTCTGTAGAGAACTGCAAACGCAGTTGCCGAATAGCCTTTTTGAACCGCTTTTGAAGAGTGGTGTAGCTTGTTACATCGTAAAATGTTTATGCAGTCAGTAAACCTTGCCATAGCTAGACTAATATTATAAGTTTGAAAGTGGCTAAACTTTCTGTTACTTTGGTGCGCTTCATCTGAGTGCGCTACGAGGAATGCCTCACGTTTCCCGGCTAAACTGCTGAACTGGTTTAGACGAAATTTACCACGGAGATACGTGTACAACATGTTAATGCACCTAGTATTTTATAAATCAACTCACATTAGTCATAGGTCTTTTCCAACATGCTCCATTAAGCCCAGTGCGGCTGGTCTATTAGGATTCCACAAAGGCTAGCTGCCGAGAATGATATGGTTGTCTGACTTCCTTACACCTTAGCACTTAGATGTCTGAAAGCAGCTTTCTTTTTGTAAGTAAAGTATGTTCGTATGAGTTGCCATTACTGGTGAAGGAGATAGTGAAAAAAGGTTAAATACATCGTTTTATTCATAGTTTATAACGAAATCGCTTCCCGTCTTTACAGTCTTCTTTTCTGTTCTGTCTGTATGTATGCTCAGATTTTTCAAACTACGCATCGCAGCGGTTTTTAAGCGGCTTCCAAAAATGAAGGCCAATAAAAGGCCTGCTAGCTGGATGAAAAAATATATAAAATTAGATTATTAGTTAGAGTGATTCAAGAAAGTTTATAGGTATAGCTAAATTAATCATGCAAAGCTGGGGCAGATCGTTAGTATTTCATAATAAACACAGCGACATTTAGATAATTACTAAGGGCAGGTAATAAGGTACCTAATTTAAATTCAGGATTTACTACCTCATCTAGAACGTATCTTATTTTCTGCTTTAGCAGCCTTTAGTAAAGTCAACGAGCGTACAAAATACTAAAAGTCTAATGTTCGATTCTACCAAACTCGAATAGGCTCTATTCTCCGAGTAAATCGTTGATATTCGCGAGTAAACTGACAGTTTACTTGTATTTGACATTTCTTATTCTGGAGAAATATTATTCCAGACGGTGGTCGAATCCATCCTAAGTTAACGTACCGTTTTTATAAAATAAATGATATTTAACTTGGTTATTATTCAAATTTGATATGAACTTTGTAAAGCGTAATATTACGGTTTCTTATCTTTATATTCGGTCGACTAACTTATTAATTGGCCGACGAGAATTAGAGAAACTCTCACCTCGGGTATTCATTGTACGAAATCCTTCATTTTAAAAAGGACATAGGAATAACATTATGGTTTTATCAAAATTGCTGTATTCGTTTTTGTTCAGTTTACAATATAGCTGTAAAAAAATAATATAGAAACAATATACTTTTTAGAACGTAATAATGTATGGCGGATGACCGCGAAATGTGGAAGGATACGGGGGAGACCTTGGCCTAGTAGTGGGACAATATAAGTTTTAAAAAAATGTGAGAGTACAGGAGGTAGTCTAGTAGTAGTAATCGTGCGTACCGATTCTAAGGTCCTGGGTTCGATTTCACTTTTCAAAAATATTTAGCGAGCCTTTTATCTCATTAAAGCCCATATTATAGAAACATACTTGAGTGTGAATCGCGGCTCAATAACGATGCTTGAGTCACGATTCACACTCAAATATGGTTCTTGAATAGGGGCCTAGGAGAGATATTTTTTTTAGTAAAAATTACAAAAACTAATGACGTGCTAACCACCAATCTGCATTGGTCTGAACGGTGTTCCAATGTAGTGCGAACTTAGTAAAGTTGGTCATGATGTCGACGACTTTATATTGTAGATGATTTTTGTCCCTGAATAAATAAAATAAATAAACCATTTTCAATTAAACTTAGAGCCCTAAAGACCTGTCCTGGAGAGGTCTGATATCAAATTTTATCCATTCAGCTCAATGAGTAAGCAACGACTATTTACATATAAAAAAACTAAAATAAAATAAGAAAAATGTATTTATTTGTTAAAAAAAAAACAATATGGAACTCAGAAACCAAAGACGATTAGAGTCATTCTTCTTTCAAACTTAGTATCTGGTAAATCTGCCTAGTTTAAGTAAGATCAAAGATAATTATGTTTCTAAGGACTCGCGTATCTCATTTTACTCATAGTTCACTACTATTTTGAAAACGGCTCCCTAGTTACAGCAAGCAACAATCCTATTTCACAACCTCAAATAAACAATTCACCACGACCAAAAAACTAACCTATTTATTGAATTCCCTAAAAGCCTGAATAATGTAACACTTACTTTTACTAGCAACTTTTGGTCTGCGTATAAGTAAAATAGTGTTAGGAAAATTCCAACGTTTCTTTCTTCGACATTCAGACCCGTTTGAGTTCTGTAAAACTTTCTAAGTTCCATTTCTTTGATCAATGGTGAACGAGGTAAACATTTCTCAAAATAGTTAACTACTGTTTCTTCAAGGGAATAAATTCGGAATACACGCCTGTAATGCTTGCATGCAAAATGAAAATAGCATGTATTAGTTTCTCTCTGTGGTCGGTACTTCATGACTGAAGGTCATGATCACAATGACGACTTTGTTGTGCTAGACTGAACGGCTTGTTTCCAGCGAGTCCGGTTGGCGGCCATTTGCACCACCACGTCATAAAACTTGGTTTTGTTCTCTGCAAGCTAATCAGTCCACCTAGTTGGGGATCTATTGCGGGACTGCTTTCCCTCTACACTCTCATGTATTAGTTTGCATGTATACTTTTTCGTGTATAATGTTTGGTTCATAATATTAGCTTTTTCGATTTTTATTTTGCTTTTGTTAAAATTTAATTTTTACACTCACTGTATAACTATTAGGCAAATACATATACATTATATACATATACATTAGTATAGAACAATAAGGTTTCTCAGTAAGTGATTCATGTAAATCTTTTGAGAAATAAATATTCTTAAACCGTAAACCGTATACACAAGGGTAGTGAACAAAGAAAGACAAAGTGCAATGGCAATGGCAAACCAAAAAAGGCACAGTAGTACAAGCATGTCTATTTTCACCCTAAAGCGTTGAGCGGCTGTTTTCAATTTTAAACATTAGTTAATCCATGGTTATGCTTACGAATGGTTGAGTGCCTGAGTCAAACAGTCAGTGAGTCAGGACACTTCTTTGATGTTATTAGATTTCACCGAAAAGGGTAATATACTAGTTTCTATTCTCAAAGGAACCTTGAGTGGTACTACAGGGAAATCACTAATAAACATGTGCCTCAAGCTATAAATTCAGGCCTTGGATATAATATCACACAATACTATTCTTGTAAAAATACACAACAAATATTTTTTTTTACATTTTTAAACAGCGCCTACTAGCCTTAAGCAAAGCAAAACAAATAAATAAAATAAAATCAGTTTGTTTCGAGTAACTTTAAGTAACATTATTAGATATTTGTAAAAATAGTAAAGTAGAAATTAATAAAAGAAGTAGGTTTTAAAACTAAAACATTTTTAAAAATAACCTTGCACACAATATAAAATTAAAATCAAAATTACAATAATTACAGGAAAGCTGGCAAGAACCCGAGAAGTTAAAGCTTTGCGCGAGACCAAATATATGTTTACAAAATATTGATGATGATTCGTTACAAATATTAATCATTAACAAAAGTTATTTCGAAGGGATTGTGGCGTAGCTAATTACGGTTTAACTTGTAGTTTGAGTTTCCGGTATTTGTATTCTGAGTTTCCGTATTTTGGAGAACGTCAACATCTGTACTATGTTGCTCCGTCATAAGCCCTTCTTGGTACGTCATAAGGCCTTTGAATAACCTTATTTGGACCGTCAGAGCAGGTAGAATGAAAGTACAGTAGCTCGGTATCAAATGACCGTGCAATAAGTAAGCGGGTTTTTTTATTATTTATTGTCAGAAAAAAAAGTAGCTCGTAGCATGTTAAGACTGAACATTAGCTAAGCGAGGATGTGTACCGAAGGATATGTTTGTTGGAACCAATAGAATCACTTCATTGAAGCTGTCAGAGCGAGACTAGGTAAATGAAGTGATTCTATTGGTTCCTAACAAACACATCCCTCGCTACACATCCTCGCATAACTCTGGTGGATACGCAGCCTTAACAGTTGCAGTACCACCCAAACTTTTAAGTTTTAAGTAGGTACATAAAAACTGACTAGCATGTAAATTTGTATGATTTTATAGGCCGCCTGAAAGCCTTCGTCGTTTTGTTTAACGTGCCGTCCGAAGCTCGGAAGCGTTAAAGTTAAAATGCCACTGGCGGTTTATCCAAATGATGACATCTCGGAACTTTGCAACGAACCATTGAATAATAACTCTATATAATATTATTATATAAAATAAGGCAAATTAAACAACTACCTACCTTCTCGCTACCTAGCGATAAGACCGCCCATTGTACGTATACATTTTGTTTTATCTTGTAGTCTTTAGTTTTAGTTATTAAGTTTGGTGTAAGTACAATAAAGAATTTTCATTCATTCATTCATTCATACCTACCGCGTATTTCGTTTCGTTAATATATATTTAAAGTAGAGTGGTTTGCTTTACGATGCTATAAAAAACTCCGAAACTCAAGTACCACAATATTTATTCCATCATAATCATAATACACCTAAACTATGAGTCCCCAGGTCGTAGTAAACTCACCAAATCTAATTCCGACTCGTAAATTAATTCCTTTTATTACGGGTCTGGGTATACTAAAAAGTTAGGGGCCCTATCCGACAGGCTGAGAAGAATCTGAATTAGGGCTTAATGGTAGATTACATCTGAATATAAAGAAACGTCTCGGCTTTTTTTAAAAAGAGATGATTTTAAAACTACTGAGGATTTTTTATGTTTTGTTCAGTCATCAGAAATTTTATTCTTTTTAGCTCAAACTAATGTTGAAGAAAAATTACAAAGTCAAAGTCAAACGAGCTTTCCATACTGATTTGATAAAAACCCCGTAAAAGAGATTTTGGGTATATGAGGAATACTTTGTATTTTTATTTGTTACGAATAAACTAACAACGAATGGTCCTATTTCAAAAATGTTATCCCTGAGTAACATAGGTTATATTTATGTGCACCCGTGCGAAGCCTGGACGAGCCGCTAGTATTCAATCACATGGATCACTATGAAACGTCTTACAAGCTAGATAAACAACCTGGCAACAACAATGGTTGGGTTCTTCTGACTTTTTAGGCATGAACCTTATAAATGCCGAGAGTAAAAGATAGAAATTTAAAGCATACACCTGGTGGTAGGACTCTTCAGCAAGAGTCCGCCTTGGTGGGTACCACCGGAGTGCCAGATGTTCTGCCTACATCTAGTTGTGTCCAAGCGTTACTGTGTTCTGGTTTAAAAAGCACTGTATCAAGTAAAATTACAGGGCGAATGACTTAAGTTTATCAAGCGCAGTGCATGCCATGCACAACTTTGTTAAAGCTACGGATAACACTGTACATAAGATCAAGCGTGGCGTCTAACACTAAACAAACGACAATGCTGATTGCGCAAATGAAACTCCTCATACATCTCCTAATCCAAATATCTTAAAATAAAACCATCAGCATCTATCAGATCTCACTAAGTCCCACAAACCAGGCTGTTATAATATCAATAAAATTAACTGCACAAATGAAGCCAACAGTCAAGTGTGAGAGGTCACACATAAAGTTCCGTTGTTTATCACCGTCCCTAAAGAGCTGTGATTGCCGCGGTACATGCTTCATTGACCTAACAAGTCTATCTACTATACCGCCAGTCAAGTCTCACCCTTGCTACATACGTAATAAAGTTTATAGGAAGTGGATGGGCCAGTTTGTATGGCAAAGCGACAGTTCAGTATTCCAGGCACGGTTCGAGCGACACGTGAAATAATGGCCGCAATTCGGTTGATACTACTAACTATGAATAGTTTTCGAAATCTTGAAATATTATAATGCTATTTGATTTGCGAAGAAAACTTTCTTCAGTAAGAACCCGACTTGTAAAGTAAAGTAAAGTAAAAAATATATTTATTCTATAATATCACAAGGATCATTTTGAAACGTCATAAAGCTAGGTGAATTTGCGCCCCAGCCTAGAATAATCTGGCAACAAACTCGGCTGGGTTCCTAGCTTTTTTTTGATGATCCTACCTGATACTTTGGTGGGTACCATCACAGTGCTAGATAGTAGATATATTGCCTCCAAGCAGCAGTGTGCAAGTTTGTGTTGAGGTTTGAATGGCTTTGTAGCAAATGAAATAACTGGGTTACTGACACTTAAAATTCTTAAAAACTATGTCTTGGAGTAACAAGCAAAGAGCTCGTAAACCAATACTGAAGCTTGAAGCATTGGGTGACACTTTGGTTACCTGGTGGTAAGACTCTTCAGCAAGAGCCTGTCTTGGTAGTGTGCGAGCATTACTTTGTTTAGGTTTGAAGGGCACTGTAGCAAGTGAAATTACTGGGCGAAAGAGACTTAACAACAATGTCTCGGGGTGATAAGCGCAGTGCAGTGCCACGCAAACATTTAAAAACTTTAAGCAAAGCTTGTGGCACTGCATCTATAATAGTCAGGCGAGGTGCTTAACATCAGGCGGGCGCCTTGATTGTCTTGTCACTTGCTGACATAAAGAAAACACTTCATCTGTTATGCCTAACATCAGGCAAACGACGAAACCGTCCCATTGACTAACTAAAACATAACTAAAAGATCTGAAAGAATGCTAGTATATCTACTCGTATATACCTGGGAATTACAATTGTGAGCTTATTTATTTAGGCAGTTGTTCGTAAAGTGCAAATAGAACGATAAAAATTATGTGCCTCATAAATAAACCGTGAAAAGTGCGAGGGCCAATCTCCGCCCGGAGGCTCATTGCGAATTCATTATCCTTTACTCAGGAGCCAGGCCTTTAACCCTTCAAACACCTTTTCAATAACCTATAAAGGCTTGCCAAAATCCAGATAAAGCGGAAATAAAACAATAATGATTTTAAAAAATACCCTATCTGCGAGTACTATATTATTCACTAATAAAACTATCATGAACTGTTACATTAAATTTAAAAATAGTGCATATCGTAATATAAAGTACATATCGCAACGCGGAAGAGGAAGCGCGCCGTGTCACTCCACCCTGATGAAGACTCTCGGAATTGAGTCGAAACAGTGTTAGTACCTCTTCACCGATACACCGGTATGGTATAAATAAATAGGTAATGTTTTAATAATAATATATCGTAATGTAGAATTGAGAATGTTGCAATGTTGTATATTTTAAAGTAAAAGTTGAGAAATAAATACAAGATGTAAGGTAGGCAAAACTGCAATTTTTCTGTCAATATAATAATCATCATCATCATCATGACAGCCTTCTAATGTTCCCACTGCTGGGACACTGGCCTACTCTTGGGCGCGAGTGATTGAGTCTTAATCCACCACGAGGACCCAATATAATACAATATTAATAACTAACATTGGCCTTCTATAATTTGGCTGCCATTGTAAATACTTGTACGAGTACCTGATCCCATTTTTTCTCTTATTCACTCATTTTTCAAGTTGCGATTTGCGCCATCTATTGATATTACACGTAACTAAAGCTAAAGATGGTGATTTTCAGCTCTGAATAAAGAATCTTCAAATCCTTACCTAGTTAGTTTATTTCTAGATTTGTAGATGGAAGAAGAATTAAATCAGAAAGTAGAGTCAATACCCACATATTAAGTAATGATAGACCATTTTCTTAGAAGCTTTTCAAAACAATCTCAGAAAACGAAATAAACGTTTACTATGTAAGATGCTTCCGAGTTAATAGAATCGGATCGAAAAAGGTAAAAAGCCGCTCTGCATTTTTTTGTAGGTACTAGGAAGATTATGTTTGTATAAGTACTTTTTAACCGCCGAAAAACGGAGTAAGTCCTTAGGTCACGTATAAATATTTAGGTACTTAATATATATTTTTGTATGATAATATTGATAGAATAATCAATATTCTTAGGTACGTAATTTTACTCAAAGACGGTAAAACTTATTACAAAGTTTAAAGTTTGTGAGGAAGAAACGCGATCGAAGTCGCGTGTTTTCCTAGTCGCAAATAAACCAACATTCTCTACAACATTTTAGAGACACACCAGCAGAATTATCCTAGTAAGTAGGTATAGGTACCTACTTATACGGTAGGTACAAAAAAGTTCTGTCAAATTTGTGTCAAAACATTCGAGAACATATTATTTTTCTCTATAGAGCTGTAGATTTTAGGCTACATTTACCGAGAATCCAAAAGTTACTGAACTTAAGAGAGTGGTCCTGCACACTATAGCCTTCTTCCTGTTAACCTCGTTGAATGCAAGGCGAGCGAAGCTGGGCGCTTATAAGACTAGTATTATTGGTTAGTATTCCTATACGCGCTGATGGAATTGCAACAATCAATTGTTTTTTATACATGGTTTAATTAAAAATAACTTTAAATTTAGACTATTTCAACCACATTTCAAGTGCTAACTTCAATGCGAAAAAGTTTGAAATCCTATTCTGATTAAAATGTGAATAAATGTAAATACTTGGAAAATTGAGTATGTTAACGTGGTTGTACAATCGTGAGCATATATTTTTAAAACGTTTGGTACTAATAATTAGTGTCTTAGCAAAGTTTCTGATTTCAAAATGCTCCTCCTAACAATAGCAATCAGTTGCGCGATAATCTATTACATCATTTTGAGATGGAAATATCGAAAGGTGTACAAATTATCATCACAATTAAACAATAATTTAATGTGTTTACCTCTGGTTGGACATGCGTACTTACTGAGAGGAGATGATGAAGGTAAGCTCAGTTTAAACTTTTTTTAGAAACGGTGACAAATTATGAAAAAATTGCGAAAAAAAAACCGCGAATGAAACCGCGCCGGGTGTGAGTGTTTTATAAATTATCTTTATTTTATTTTTGTTATCTTCGTTATGTTCACATTTTCTACTAAATATATTTTTTTAGATCGAATGAAAATGTTTCAACGAATCGGGCGCATCTCCTTCAAATCCGGTGGTCTCACAAGTTTATGGCTAGGCTTCCGATTTTTTATTCGTAAGTACCATTTTTATAACTACCTCTAAAAATCACAATGTAAAGTTCTAGTACTTATAGTATTTTAATAACATAGTATAGTTCTCTCGGCGGATCTAGGCTTCCGTGAAGGTAACCATTTGTGATGCGCAAAGACAATTTAGTTAGAAAAAGATCCTTTGCGCATCGAAACGGCTAACTTCACGAAAGCCTAGATCCGCTGAGAGAACTATAATTGGAACACATTGTACAATGTTTTCTTTCACTGTTTGAGAACAATGGAACCGCGCTAATAATTAACAAGTCGAAGCAGGCCATCAGCACTATTCGATTATTAGACACATTATTTATTTATATATTTAATTCTTTATTGCACAATAAACAAAATTGTACAAAAGGAGGACTTAATGCTATGCAGCATTTTCTACCAGTCATCCATATCTGGTGAAAAAGTAGAGGTTGGCGTGCTTAAAACTAAGCTACATAAAAACTAACATGGAAAACTAAAAATACACAAATACCTAAAAAAATAACTTAGAATTATATAACAATAACAAAGTAGCTAACTTATCAATCTAAATATTAATCTAAAATGAACCTACGTAAACCTATAAAACTATTTTATATATAATATATTACATATAATTATAATACCTACTATACCTACATACATAGAAAATAATATAAACATATATTTTATATACATATATATTATATATCTAAAATACTATAGTATTTAATTGTAGTTGGGAAGAGAGGCAAATAAAAGTTAGTTTGAAAGGTTTAAATAGTAATCATGAACAAGATGTTTAAAGGTGAGTTTAGTTGAAGATTATGATCTTTCTTATTCAAAAGCTGTCTTTTAAGTTAATGAACAAAGACGATTATAGATCTATAAGACACTTTACTTGGATACTTTAGAAGGTATGAAAAACAATTACGAATAAGGACTTTAAACATTTTCTAAGTCTATGATTTTTTAATTGACCTTAACAGAAGTGGCTGACCCTATTTCCTTGGATTTCATCATGAAGACCTGCCTGGACAAAGATGACATTATGTTTATAGCGCATGACCTGTTTGGTAACGGCAGCATTTTTGCACCCGGTGAGTAAAAGAACACGTTTTTTGTTACGTCAGTCACGATTTGCAACAAAGATAACCAATAATTGACCAGATAAACATTATCGATTTACTCGAGATTTTTAACACAAAATGATAAGGAAATGTTTTTTTTTTTTTATACAACTAAAGTGGCAACCAAGCGTACGGCCCACAAGATGGTAAGCGGTTACCGCAGCCTATGGACGCTTGCAATACCAGAGCTATCACTCGCGGGTTGCCACCTTGAGGCTAAGATCGAAAGCCTCATGTGCCAGTAATTTCACCGGAAACCATACCCTTCACACCGGAACACAGCAATGCGAGCATTACTGCTTGGCGGCAGAAATAGGTAATATTTTATAAGATTATGGAAGCTGTCGTGCGTATTCTGGATTAAATCAAATAAACATATAACACAACATCACTAAAACATGCCTAAAGAATTTTCCAACTATCGGTTACTTGTATTGATATAAAAATTGCAAAACTACAATATTATGAAAATTCACCTTTTTTAGAGAATAAAATATATGGATACCTTTTGTGGAAGGGCAACGAATGGGTTATGGCGGCTATTTTTTTATTAATTAAAACCAACAGCTTATTACAGTAAATTAAATCTCCATTAGCAATAGTGAGCCAATTAGAAGTAACCTAATAATATTTTTGTAACTGACTTCAAAAAAGGAGGAGGTTATCAATTCGGCTGTAGGTTTTGAAATAAATTTTATCGAAATTGGTTAAGCGCTTATTGAAAAAATCATAAAAAACGTTTCAATAACTAAATCCTCCCGTATCTCCACAATCCATCGAAACAACATATTACCTATATACCTACATTATAATTAATAGTCTTGAAGTCGGTTTTTTCTAATTTTAATTGATCATATAATTTCAGTTTTTTTTTTTCCTTTTTTTCTTTTTATTAATCACATATTTTGTTTACAGTCCCAATCTGGCGCCCACGCAGAAAAGTCATTGCCCCTATCTTCAGCGTGAAGAACTTAAATCAGTTCGTTGAGGTTTTCTTCAAACAATCATTAGTGATGGTTGATCAGCTAAAGGCAGTGGCTGATAAAGGCACATTCTCTCTGTGGAAGTATCTCACTACATATACAATGGATGCTGTGTGTGGTTAGTTGCAAACTTTTTTTTTATACCACTAAAGTGGCAACCAAGCGTACGGCCCACTTGATGGTAAGCGATTACCGTAGCCTATGTAAGCTTGCAAAATCATAGATATCACTTGCGTGTTACCACCCTGAGATGTTAGTTGGAAAGTCTCATGTGCCTGTAATTCATACGGAAACCATACCTCGAACCGGAACACAGCAATGCGAGCATTACTGCTTGGCGGCAGAAATAGGTATGGGTATGGTAGTAGTCCTTCCCCGGACAAGCTCTATCACAAAGAACTCGTCTACGCTTTCTTAGGTCAAGCGCAAAACATTAAAACCATAAATTTAAACCCCGATTGCTACACACAGACAGACACACATCGGTCAAACATATAACACCCCGTTTTGTGTCAGGGGTGAAAAAATACTGTTTTCTGATACTAGCTTACCAGAAAACCGCATTTGGTTATGTTAGCGTAGTGAGTCGTCCGACGTTTTTTAGTCGGACAACCTTACACACCCCTGTTCGCACCCTCTGCAAAAGGATGTCTGTTTGCAGATTACTCCTCATTAATAAAAAAAAAGGTATTAGAAATATAACAAAATTTAATTTTTATATTATCTTATATAAGGTCATTCATTATCAACCTGACAAACTTAAGGGCCTACCCCTTCCACACATAAAAAAAAATACTTGTACTTTTTTTTTCTACACGTTTTTTTTATATTAAAAAAAAAAACGTAATTCTGCTTAATAATTAGTTATCCTTGTTAGAAATCGAAAAGATACCGCTCGGCAGGTGTCAGTGACCCGCGCGTCCTTGACCCGCTACAGGGCGCGCACACTCGAATATTTCATTATTACGTCGCTTAACTCGATTCCCAACAATGATAAATAATAATTGAGCGGAAAAACGTAATCGATTTTTTTTGTTTACTTGGGAATTAAGACAAAATTAAAAAAAATTATAGGTACATATATTTTTTTTTTTATTTGTGGAACCTATACCTTAAGTTTGTCAGGTTGTTAATGAATGACCCTGTATACTCGTAACTCACATCTTTATAACTGCATTGATCTCCTGACAATTTGATGATTAGTTTACAAAAAGCAAACTTAACTGCAAATACAAAATACAAAAACACCATAATAACCTCAAGGATTCTCAAGAAATATCTACGGAATAAAAAGTGGCCAAGATAAGGAAGTGCGCAAAAGTAATTTATATTTTGTTAAAATTACTGATATACTATACGACCTCGTCGGAGGCGCGATGTGCGAGTGGATTCAAAATGCAAGTTCGATTTTGAATCTATATAGTTTTATTTTTGTCAATCCCAGCCTATTTTCTACTCTTCTAAATACACATTTAAAAAAAGGAATAGGTACAAATAAGCTGATGGAAAAAAACTCCATGAAGACAACCAAAGACGTCACGAAATAGACATTTTCGTTTAGCAAGCGGACTTCATAGTATTTTCTGATGAGATTTATGTACCTACCAGATACATTTTTACAAACGCGATATGCACTGTGCATCAGTGCATATCGCGACGCGGAGGAAGACGCTCGCCGTGTCACTCAACCCTGATGAAGACTCTCGAAATTGAGTCGAAACAGTGTCGGTACCTCTTCACCGATATACCGGTACGTGAAAACACCCGTTTGTAAAAATGTATGATATAGTTCACGATAGTTTTATGAGTAAAACCTACCAGATATTCAGCAAGAGAGCGGGCAGCCAAGCAAGCAAAATCATTGCATCACAACAGCAAGTTTAAACACCGGAAGATATAACTTAAAAACAATAAATAAACAAACACAATCATGATGGACATTTCACACAACGCCGTATAGTCTCAAACTTAGCAAAGATTAACTTTTACTAAAAACGGAATATTTACTATGATTTGAGAGTTTTATTAATTCTCGGTATTTTTATAATATGTAATATAAGTTTTGCTAATTTTCACTAAAAACGGGATATTTATATTACGACTTATTAGTTTCATATAAATAATAAGTCGTTGCTTACTTTATAAATTCCTTGGTATCATGTGTAGCATTTTTGGAGGAGATGCATGGAGCATTTTTTAAACTACGGGTGGTACGAGACGTCGGGATGAACCAGAATAACATGAATTCTCTTTGTGCATCACAAACGGCTAAGCAATTACTTAGGCTTGTACACAAAACTGTCGAACACGAATCAGTTCAATTCCAATTTAAAAATCTTTTATTTAACAATCTTACACTAAGTCAAATTATAATATAATCTATGACATCGGTAATGGCAGTTTGATACGATTGTTTTGCTTTTCAGCATAGGCCTCCCCCAGACGTTTCCAGAGTATGCGATCATGAGCTATTCTCCTCCATAGCGGTCCTGCTGTCGTCTTAAAATCTTCTTCCCATCTTCAAAATGGTCTTCCTCTTGCTCTTTTCCCCTCTCTAGGGTACCATTCGGTTACTTCCTTTGCCCACTTTGCTTTGACAATATAACATGATATTTATAACCATGATGTTACAGAGTCAACACTAGGCGTTATGGTAGATTCCCAGCGGGACCCGAGCCACCCGTTCCTGGATGCCTTCGAGCAGCACTGCCAGATGTCTTCGAAGCGGATCTGCATGCCACCGCTCGCGCAACAGATCTACAAGTACCTGCCGATATACGACTTGTACATGAAGCATATTCATTGTATGTGGGAATTCGTGGATAAGGTAATATTCAGAGTTTCATAAACAAGAACAAACGGGAACAAACCTTTAAATGATAATTTTGTTGCTTGTCTGTCTGTCAGTAAAAACTGTTTCTTAGGAACTGCTAAAAATAAATATGGGGACGAACGGAAACTTTTTCCCTTTGGTCCCCAGTAGGGGTAAGACGTGGAGGTGACCAGGAATAACCCAATATATAAACTTGTTTTTTTATCTAACGTCGCTAAACGAAAGTTAAGAATTCTAATTAATCATAATAACCTATGTTTTTTACAGATTGTAAAAAACAAACGCAAGGAAATTAGAGATCAAAACACCAAAAACAATAGTAAGTAAAAGTGTAATAATCTTTTGTATGTGTTTGTATAGGAAACTAATTATTCTCATCTGTCACGTAGCCAGTCGTCCACCTAGGGTGACACAAAAAGGTTTATCTATCACCCTATTGCAAAATATCCTTTCTTAAGTTAAAAATCTGTCATTCTATCAGTGACGAGACGACGGATAAAATTTTCCAAAAATATAGCGGCACAGATAGATTTTGAAACACGCTGTAGCAAAAGCTTTAAATTAAAATTTGTTTTTTCAGACAAAGGCGAGAAGATGACCACTTTTCTAGAACACTACATCGAATCTTCCGGAGGTTCCTCAGGGTTTACGAATGTGGAGCTGAGAGAGGAAACTTTGGTGCTGTTGCTGGCTGGCACTGATACGTCTGCTGTGGGATCAGCCTTCACTTGTCTCATGCTGGCCAGGCACCTTGATGTACAAGACAAAGTTTTTGCAGAGTGAGTTTTTTTGCTAATTTAATCATGACATCCTCCTAATGTTATCAATGCTGAGACACTGACACAAAAAAAAATATTGGTATAAAAGTGATCATTTCCATAACCACGAATTTGGATTGGGAGATGACAAATTGGTAATATTTTTTGGTGCCGGAAGTGCCAGTTTCCCTACGATATTTTATTTCACCGTTTGAGCGAAATTTACTAGCAGTAACTTCTCTTCTTGAGAGGTCTTCTACTTAATTGACCAATTATATATTATCAAGTGGAATATATATATATATATATATATATATATTTTTTCAACCTATCTTGTCCCACTGCTGAGCAAAGGTCTCCCCCAAAGTCTTCCATTCATCCCGGTCCTTGGCAGTTTCCCACCAATCTTTTGCATAAGAATCCAGGTCATCTCGCCAACGCCTTCTCGGCCGGAATATATATATTCAATTATATATCATTTACATTTTGCATGGGCTGCAAGAAGTCGGTGGTTCAAGTAGCCATCGTTTGGAAAAGGTTTATGTCTAGCAGTAGACGTCTACACTGTTATGATGTTAATAAATTATGCAATGGTGGTTACAAAAAGTATTTGAAGTAATTATTAATACCATAGTATGACTATAGTAATGACTTCAGTGATGGAACACCAACTGTTATATTTTGTATGCTTTCAGAGTTCAAGAAGTATTAGGTGACTCAAATAGACCAGTAACACCAGAGGACTTACCTCGACTCAAGTACTTAGAAGCTGTCATCAAAGAGTCTCTGAGGCTATACCCACCAGTTCCTGTTGTCTTAAGAAAAACCAAAAAAGATATTATTCTACGTGAGTTAATTACTTTATAGGGAACTAGCAGTCCGTCCCAGCTTCACACGGGTACAATAAAACCGCACCCGTGCGAAGCCAGGGCGGGTCGCTAGTAATAAATATAGCCTATGTTACTCAGGGATAATGTAGCTTTCTAACGGTGAAAGAATTTTTGAAATCGGAACAGTCGTTTTTGAGTTTATTTATAACACGCAAAAATACAAAAATACAAATTACCTCTCTTTTTAATGTTAGTATAGAAGTATAGATAGAGTGTTTTATGCCTATAAACATACGGCGTTCTTGTGAGCTTGCACGTGGAAAAGACATCATCAAAGAAATACAAATCGAATGTTAGCATTATCTGCAAATATTGGTTTTAGGTCTAGGTTTTGTGGTTGGTATATACTCATAGTTTCTGACAGCCAATTAGGCTCTTTTGGGGTTAGGAGAACTATGTACTCGTGTGTGGTTGTAGCATGTTGTAGATTTCAATGATTATTTCACATGCATATTTTTAATCTGTTTACCATTCAGGCCATTCACCCGACTTGGTATTTAAAAGCATGTTGAGTAAATAAAACTGTTTTTACAGCAAATGGACTAGAATTACCAAAAAACACATCGCTCGCAATCAATATCTGGGCAGTGCACCGAAACCCTGAGTACTGGGGCGCAGATGCCGAAGAGTTTAGACCAGAACGGTTCCTAGAACAGGAGCTGAAGCATCCAGCAGCATTCGTGCCGTTCAGCTACGGACATAGGTCATGTCTAGGTAAGCTTTATTTTTAACGAGCTGACCCGCGAAGCTTCATTTGCGTTTTTGAAGTTTTTTTGCTAACCCACAGGAACAGTAAATTTTTAAGGGATATATAGTAGCCCATGTGTTATTCCAGGACTTAAGTCATCCACATTCCAAACCACTTTACACACATCCACTCCCCAGACTTCGCATTTATAATATTAGTAGGACTAGTTTGTGCACATCAATGTGGTGGTTTTTAGGTACTGGTGGTAAAGTGTAGACTCTACTTCCGTAAAAATCCTTCTCGGAGCTTTGAAAGGGTTATAGCTGGTATTGCTTTTATTACTAAAGTAGGAGTACCTTAGGACCTTTTGCACGGAATAATACGGGTTTGTCTACGTATAAAATATACGCAAAAGTTTGGATCGATGAATGAATGTTTGTTATTCAATAACGCCAGAAAGGCTGTATTTATTTAACGCCACACAATAAACATAAAAAGAACAATACAAATTAAAACTAAACTATTGTGACGAGAAAAAGGCAGCCACTCAGCATGTGCTGCAGACATAATGTGTCTGTAGCGCTGATAAAGAAAGAAAGATTTTTTTTTTTTTTTTATACAACTGAAGTGGCAACCAAGCGTACGGCCCACAAGATGGTAAGCGGTTACCGCAGCCTATGGACGCTTGCAATACCAGAGGTATCACTTGCGGGTTGCCACCTTGAGGCTAAGATCGAAAGCCTCATGTGCCAGTAATTTCACCGGAAACCATACCCTTCGAACCGGAACACAGCAATGCGAGCATTACTGCTTGGCGGCAGAAATAGGTATGGTGGTAGTCCTTCCCCGGACGAGCTCTATCACAGAGAACTCTACTACTCTAGATTTATTGAACCCATGCACTTTAAAGAAAAAAACAAACAAAATAAAAAGTTAACTAAGAACAATCATGTAGGCATAAGATTATACTATGAAAGTAAGTTATCTAAAGTAAGTTTTCTATGATAGGACTAATCTAGATACTTAATACTAGTTATAATACCTGATAGTTCGCAGACAACAATATGAATAAGTGAGTGATTTACTGTTCCTGTAGGGTAGCATAAAACTACAGAACCGGGGTTTATATTATTTAACTAATTTATATATTCATAAGAGCAAAAAACCCAGCCGAGTTTGTTGCCAGATTCTTCTAGGCTGAACCGCGTCCAGTAAATTCACTTAGCTTTAAAACGTTTCAAAATGATCATTTTAATATGATTGAATAAAGATATTTTTAACTTTATTGTAATCTACTATCTACGACTCAATGACTTCTTACACTAAATAAATCTTTCAGGTTATAAATACGCAATGATGTCAATGCAGACCTCAGTGGCGATGTTAGTGAGACACTTTCGTTTAATCACGGCTGATGGAGACTTGGTTCAAGCTCCTCTTCGTGTCAAGTTCGATATCATGCTGAAACATGTCAACAACTTCGAGTTACAGTTGGAGGCTAGATGTTGATATAATGAAGTAACTTCACCATCGTTCAAGTAGTCTAGAATCCATATATTCTATTGTGAAATTGTGTAAACTCCACAAAAAGAAATGACAAGCCATTGTTTTGGCTCTGGGTATCAAAAATAGATTATCGTTAAAAAGTTGATAAAAAATTCATTATAATTCATTTATGGCATAACTTTTCGATAAAAATCCGTTTTATATAAAAATTAACAACTTTTGGATATAATCTGTTTCATTTCATTTATTGATAATATAGCTATTCGTGTTTGTTTTCATACAAACAAGATGTTGTTATGTAAAATAAAACTTTAAACACATTGATGTGCGTCTAAATAAATTGTTATTTTAATACCCTGTTATTGTGTTGTGATACCCTGTACTAATTAACATGTCACTATGTTTATTACACCAGTAATAATGATTGATCTATGGTAGTCTTAGTATTAAGTACCTAAACAAAAACCAAAGGAACCAATTCTACTAATACAATGACAGAAAAAAATTACTTAAATTATTTTTGTTTTTTTTTTTTCTAAATTATTCATACAATAGTAACAATTATTATTATTTTTCCCATCTGTCACCCAGCTCTGTCAGGGTGACAAATCGAACTTTTTGTCTGATCTGTCACCTTGACAGATCAATCTGTTTGTTAGTGAGAAGATAGGAAACAATTTTTTAATTAATATTATTACCAGTAGTCTATATTCTCTCCGTCACTAACAGGGTGAAAGATGACCTTTATCATTTTAAAGTTAGAATAAGTAGAGGTTATAATTTTGCCAAATCAAATAACTAACAATTTTGGCGATCAAACACTTTGACGACCAATTTGGCGCGGCGGGTGAAGGTCCGCCTGCAACGCAGGAGCTTGCGGGTTCGATTCCCGCCTTGTGACAAATGTTTGTAAGATCTGCAAATATTTGTTCCGGGTGTTCTGGGTGTTTTCTATGTATTGTATGAAGTATATTTGTCATCTAGTACCCATAACACAAGCTCTGCTTAACTTGGGGCTAGATGATGCTGTGTGGATTGACCAGCATTACTTCTCTATGCGAGTTTTGCGAGTGCACAACAGTATATGATAACTATAAAAATGATGTGTCTACCACCCTTACTCTAAAAAACTCTTGTTAATTTATATATTCATAAGAGCAAAAAACCCAGCCAAGTTTGTTGCCAGATTCTTCTAGGCTGAAGCGCGTCCAGTAAATTCACTTAGCTTTAAAACGTTTCAAAATGATCATTGTAATATGATTGAATAAAGATATTTTTAACTTTACTTTTAACTTCTAACTACTGTAATCTACTATCTACGACTCAATGATTTCTTACACTAAATAAATCTTTCAGGTTATAAATACGCAATGATGTCAATGCAGACCTCAGTGGCGATGTTAGTGAGACACTTTCGTTTAATCACGGCTGATGGAGACTTGGTTCAAGCTCCTCTTCGTGTCAAGTTCGATATCATGCTGAAACATGTCGACAACTTCGAGTTACAGTTGGAGGCTAGATGTTGATATAATGAAGTAACTTCACCATCGTTCAAGTAGTCTAGAATCCATATATTCTATTGTGAAATTGTGTAAACTCCACAAAAAGAAATGACAAGCCATTGTTTTGGCTCTGGGTATCAAAAATAGATTGTCGTTAAAAAGTTGATAAAAAATTCATTATAATTCATTTATTGCATAACTTTTCGATAAAAATCCGTTTTATATAAAAATTAACAACTCTTGGATAGAATCCGTTTCATTTCATTTATTGATAATATGGCTATTCGTGTTTGTTTTCATACAAACAAGATGTTGTTATGTAAAATAAAACTTTAAACACATTGATGTGCGTCTAAATAAATTGTTATTTTAATACCCTGTTATTGTGTTGTGATACCCTGTACTAATTAACATGCCACTATGTTTATTACACCAGTAATAATGATTGATCTATGGTAGTCTTGGTAGTAAGTACCTAAACAAAAACCAAAGGAACCAATTCTACTAATACAATGACAGAAAAAAATTACTTAAATTATTTTTGTTTTTTTTTTCTAAATTACTCATACAATAATAACAATTATTATTATTTTTCCCATCTGTCACCCAGCTCTGTCTGGGTGACAAATCGAACTTTTTGTCTGATCTGTCACCTTGACTCTGTTTGTTAGTGAGAAGATAGAAAACAATTTTTTAATTAATATTATTACCAGTAGTCTATATTTTCTGCGTCACTAACAGGGTGAAAGATGATTTTTATCGTTTTCAAGTTAGAATAAGTAGAGGTTATAATTTTGCCAAATCAAATAACTAACAATTTTGGCGATCAAACACTTTGACGACCAATTTGGCGCGGCGGGTGAAGGTCCGCCTGCAACGCAGGAGCTTGCGGGTTCGATTCCCGCCTTGTGACAAATGTTTGTAAGATCTGCAAATATTTGTTCCGGGTGTTCTGGGTGTTTTCTATGTATTGTATGAAGTATATTTGTCATCTAGTACCCATAACACAAGCTCTGCTTAACTTGGGGCTAGATGATGCTGTGTGGATTGACCAGCATTACTTCTCTATGCGAGTTTTGCGAGTGCACAACAGTATATGATAACTATAAAAATGATGTGCGCAGAATTTACTCGACCGATGTTCGCTTAGAATGTTAGCGCAGTCTTATAAGGACCTAAAAGGACTAGTCTGTCTGTAGAAGGTAGCAGAGTTACTAGCAAACCACAGTCCATCGTGAGTCTCATTTAGCAACTAGCAAAAAATGTTTTAAAAATAATATTAAAGTTTTGCCTTTTTTTTTTAAGTAACTGTTTGCTTATAGGCCGTTATTCTCGAGGAATTAAAGTTTAGATTACAATGTTATTGTATATTGTAATTAGCAGCGTTATAATTTATAGCGTAGTGATGAGATGGAAAAATAGAAAAGTGTATAGATTGTCAGCACAACTGAAGAACAAAATATTGTGTTTACCCCTGATTGGACACGCGTACTTAATTACGAGCAGCGAAAGTAAGGACAAAATCAGTTTAAACTTATTATTTTTATTAGCTACAAAGTTTTTGCTTCATATTTTTTATGTCAACCATGACGAGACAGTCATTTTGCCTGATGTTAAGCGCCATGTCTGACTTTAAGTTGCATGTCTATTTTAAAGTTGCACTGCACTCAAAAGCATTCTAAGTCAGTCGGTCACTGGCGCAGCAAACTGCATACACTTGTATTTAATTTTTCAGATAGAATGAAAGCTCTTCAACGCCTAGGGCGGAAATCTTTCAAATCAGATGGTTTGACAAGTATTTGGTTGGGTCCTCGTTTTTTTGTGCGTACGTAAAACCTATCATGCCAAGCAAAGCATGTTTTAATCACATCGCATAAACTGGGGGATAACGCTAAAATACAAATCACATCAAAAGTTATCGTTGCATTTTAATTTTTATCTTTGCATTAAAAGTTTCAAATAATAATAGTAATACCACATTATTACAGTAGTTTCCCATTAATTCACACAATGCTCGAATCCTGAGCTGGAATGCCACTGGATTAATAAACTGGCATTGGAATGTACCCATTCCAGTGAGCAATCAGGTCCAGTGACCAATTCAAAAGCTTTTGAAAGACTGATATTTTTATAATATAAATAAATAAATAAATAATACATAAATAATGCTGGATAATCCACACACAGCTGTGTTTATGGGTACTAGATGACTGATATATACTTAATACAATACAGTACATTGATAGATAATTTTTATATAGAAAATACCCAGAACATCCGGGACAAATATTTGTAGATCGTACAAACATTTGACTCGAGGCGGGAATCGAACCCGCAACCTCCGCGTCGCAGGCGGACCTGCGGCCGCTGCGTCACATCATCGGTCGTCTAATGATACAGTCCAGCAAAGAACTGGATTGATTCGCTAGATTACCTACTAGACTGTAATAATGTGGCATAGTGTTGATGTTATTGTATCTGTAGCATTACTCGCCAGGTTTGAAGTCAATGTTTTCAATAAAACTGTAATTACAGATATTGCTGATTCAAAAACACTGGAAGTGGTTATGAAGACATGTCTTGAAAAAGATGAGAAAACGATCACTGTGTTACGTGATTTGTTCGGAAACGGGAGTGTTTATGCACCAGGTATAGTAGTAGTAGAGTTCTCTGTGATAGAGCTCGTCCGGGGAAGGACTACCACCATACCTATTTCTGCCGCCAAGCAGTAATGCTCGCATTGCTGTGTTCCGGTTCGAAGGGTATGGTTTCCGGTGAAATTACTGGCACATGAGGCTTTCGATCTTAGCCTCAAGGTGGCAACCCGCAAGTGATACCTCTGGTATTGCAAGCGTCCATAGGCTGCGGTAACCGCTTACCATCTTGTGGGCCGTACGCTTGGTTGCCACTTCAGTTGTATAAAAAAAAAAAAAAAAAAAAAAGGTATGAACATTAAAAATATACATTATATTTTTATCATAATATACTATACCAGACCTATATTTGTGGCGTCAGAAATAGGTTTGGTGGTCGTAATTCCCATTATGAGCTCTACCACCCTTACTCTAAAAAAACTCTTGTAAATTGTAATTCCATCCATATCTAATTAGTTCCAATCTGGCGTCTCCGACGGAAAGCCATTGCTCCAAACTTCAGTACGAAAAAGCTGAATCAATTTGTAGAGGTGTTCTCAGAGCAGAGCTTTGTGATGGTTGACCAGTTGAAAGCAGTGGTCGGTAAAGGCACATTCCCATTGTGGAAGTATCTCACCACATATACAATGGATTCTGTTTGCGGTACGTTTTTCTTGAATTTGTTTGCATTTCCGCAAAATCAATACAATTTTAACTTTGGGTACGTTCGTACTAGTATCTGTTCTGTGCTCTGGGGTATAAATGCTAACAACTCTGTAATACAACTTACTATTCTCTAGACTGTTTATTATTGTTCAATGTTATTATTTTGTTAAACAAAAAACAAATAATTTGACACTTAAATGTAAAGACTAATGAGTTTACGTCATTGTCTGCAAAAAAACGCAAAATGTTTAGATTTTACTGTTTTGTTTGCTATTTTGAATTTTCTTTGGAGTTCTCTCTCTCTTGCAATACTACACATTATTGTTATGTACAAATAATGTTTATACTGTTATGTATGAGACTGCACGTTACACATAAAAAAATATCACAAGGAGGTCGAACCAAAAAAAGCTTAGATAATAATCATTGCACTTTTTGACATTACAGAGTCTACACTGGGTACTAAGGTGGGAGCTCAGCTTCAACCAAACCAGCCGTTTATTGAAGCCTTTGATCAGTACATCAAGAAGTCTACTTCACTGATGTGTATACCACCAATCGCGCAACGAATCTACAAGTATTTGCCTGCGTATACTGAGTATATGAAAAACATCTATTACATGAGGGATTTTGTTGATAAGGTTTATTTATTTTTAAACAAGCGACGGGGCAGTAACTAGTATTTTATTTTGATTGATACTTTTTAAAACAAAAGCGACAGAGCGAAGATATTTTTTCTCTGGTCGCACACACACATAATATAAAATAAATGTAGTACTACTTAGAGTGGACTTCTGATATAACTATTCCGCGGAATAAGAAATGTCAAACACGAGTAAACTGTCAATTTACTCACGAATAACTACGATTTATTCAGAGAATAGTGCCTATTCGAGTTTGGTTGAATCCAACCTTCTCTAATAATTCATTGTGGAATTCGGTTTCAATGGTTTCCCCTGCGTTTTAACTACTAAATAAATATTGGTGGCCATTTTACAACTCGCCATCCAACCCCAAACTAATCAAAGCTTGTTGCAATGAGAACCGGATAACTGATATTATACTTGTTTATATTATAGTAATAATTTCAGATTATTATGGACAAGCGAAAGGAAATCAAAAACAAAATTGATAAATCCATTGGTGGAAACAGTAGTAAGTTTAATAATTGTACATTCAAAAATCATTTCATTTTATCATTATACTAGAGACCTAACTTATTACTAGCAATAATTATGCTATCTGTGGTACAGGTTAAGTGTTTAGTTATTCTTTTAATTATTGTTACTTTCGCGGATAATTGTAAACAAAAAGTCAATAGGTCACGTCACCTTTGGGTAGATTCTACACCGTCCAAGGATTTTTTTTTTTTTTTTTATACAACTGAAGTGGAAACCAAGCGTACGGCCCACAAGATAGTAAGCGGTTACCGTAGCCTATGGACGTTTGCAATACCAGAGGTATCACTCGCGGGTTGCCACCTTGAGGCTAAGATCGAAAGCCTCATGTGCCAGTAATTTCACCGGAAACCATACCCTTCACACCGGAACACAGCAATGCGAGCATTACTGCTTGGCGGCAGAAATAGGTATGGTGGTAGTCCTTCCCCGGACGAGCTCTATCACAGAGAACTCTACTACTCTTAAACCATCTAACTTTGACAGCTGATGACCTTAGTGGTCCTTAGTAGTAGACCTCTAGTCAGTCAGTTCGTATGATTCAGTGTTTTTTTTTTTACCAACTCTAGTGACGGAGTTTATAAGCCACCTGAAGGCCTCTATGAGCGTACTGATGCCCACTTAATGGTAAGCGGTTACCATACCGTGGATATGTACCTACGCTTGCAACATCAAAGATATCACTTGCGCGTTACCACCTTGAGACGTAGATCGAAAGTCTCATGTGCCTG
The DNA here is from genome assembly GCA_951394395.1 of Colostygia pectinataria. NCBI lineage: Eukaryota > Metazoa > Arthropoda > Insecta > Lepidoptera > Geometridae > Colostygia > Colostygia pectinataria. The sequence continues at coordinate 10,846,257 of OX596353.1, read as the reverse complement.
TTATTACACCAGAAACCATACCCTTTGAACCGGAACACAGCAATGCGAGCATTACTGCTTGGTGGCAGAAATAGGTATAGTAGTAGTTCTTCCCCAGGTGAGCTCTATCACAAAAAACTTTTCTTTATTATATTTTTTGACATCTTTTTTAGACAGTGACAAGAAGAGAAATACGTTCCTGGAACTGTTTATCGAGTCTTCCGGAGGTGCCTCAGGGCTTACGAATGTGGAGCTGAGAGAGGAAACCTTGGTGCTGTTAATAGCCGGCACTGACACGTCTGCTGTAGGATCAGCCTTCACTTGTCTCATGCTGGCCAGACATCCTGAAGTGCAAGACCAAATTTTTGCAGAGTATAAAAGAGTTTATTGTTTTGATTAGACGTGAATCCCTCAGTCGATGGAAGCTGTTGCAGAAAGTTAGCAGATGAAGGTTCAAGATAGGTCATCATAGCATTTTTAAGAATGACCTATGTGTGATGTAGCGTTGGTACATTTATAGAAAAATCACTTAATGCAACAATTTTACATATTTTGGCTTAAATTCTTTTCATCATCATCATCATAATATCAGCCATTAGACGTCCACTGCTGGGCGCATAGGCCTTCCCATAGTGACCCCTCCTCAAAGAACGCTATTATCACCGATCTTGAGCTTCACCATCTACTGACTCCCTGTAATCGCTTTGATATCATCAGCCAATCAAGTGGGGCACTAAAATAAAAATCTTCTACAACTTTTTTTTATTTTTGCAGAATGCAAAACGTATTTGGTGACTCAAACAGGTCAGTTACCGCAGAAGACTTGCCTCGACTCAAGTACCTAAAAGCTGTAATCAAGGAGACTCTTAGATTATATCCACCAGTTCCTATCATCTTGAGAAATACCAAAAATGATATCATTACGTTACGTAAGTAAAATTTTGTTTTAGAACGGAATTTTTTGGAACTTTAGTTGTTGAAAATAGTTAGTTCAAATTCTTTTCTTTTATGGACTCTGTGGCTTATTTGCCACAATTTTGCCAATGTCAAGTGTATTAGTTTGATTGTCGCTTAGCAACGTAAACAAACGAAATTTGGAAATAAATGATGACTTTTCTTTTAAAATTCCCTTGGAAAGTCTTTGACTAAATTACCAACCAACCTTACCCCTCCATTTATACACTTGTGCTAAGTAAACAAGTTAAATTGGATAAACTGCCACTAAATTTACGCAATTAAACTTAAAATAACACGAGAAAAATAATTAAAATGGGAGGACCCATGTCGTTTTAACGAGACAATCTTAGTTCAAATTAGTAGGTAGTTCTGTATTTGACAAACGTTGTCGCATCAAAACGTCTAATAAGTGACAAAAGCAAATCGTAAATAGCTGTTCATTTATTTAAAAAAAAATCCTATATTCTGCTATCAACTTCTATTTGTTACAGCAAATGGAATAGAACTGCCAAAACACACTTCAATCTTTATTAACGTATGGGCGGTACATCGTAACCCTGAGTACTGGGGTGCAGATTCCGAGGAGTTCCGACCAGAACGGTTCCTAGAAGGAGAGTTGAAGCATCCGGCAATGTTCATACCATTCAGCTATGGACCTAGGTCTTGTTTAGGTAGTGTTTTTATGTCAGCAAGTGACAAGACGGTTAAGTCTCTCACCTAATGTTAAGCACCACGCTTAACCATTGCAGTTGCAATGCCACCCAAAGATTTCTGTTATAAAGTTCTGCGTGGCAGTGCATTGCACTCATTACCCTGAGACGTTGTTGTTAAGTATATTTCACCCAGTAATTTCACTTGCTACAGTGCCCTTCAAACTTAAGCACATTATTGCTTGCAAACTACGATACAGGTTCATTACCTATTTATTATGTAAATTCAAAAAAATAGCACACCAATTGAATTAATGGGACTGCAATTAGCATTCTAATTTATAAGACCATTTTATACCAGGCGTTCCTCGTAGCGTTTTATACACCCTTATTCTGCGAGTAAATCTGCAAGTAACCTCGAATGCATGATAATCACATCACACTAATCACACTATTACTATTAAATGATCACACTATTTCAGCGAAATCGGTTCCGTGGTTGTCGAGTTATAACTAGATACTCGACAACCACTGAATAAACCAATTAACGAACTTTTCATCCCGGAAAAAGTACGTTCCCGAGTTCCACCTCAAAAGATATCCTAATAATAATAATAATAAATAAGATATCCTAATCCATATAAAGGCATCAGCTAGTTATAAAATTATGAATATTCCAGGTTATAAGTACGCAATGATGTCAATGCAGACCTCAGTGGCGATGTTGGTGCGACACTTTCGAATGAGTACCAAAGCAAGCCAGTTGGAAGCACCTATTCGCGTCAAGTTCGACATTATGATGAAACATGTCGACAACTTCGAGTTGCAGTTGGAGGCTAGAAGTTAAAAATTTTGCGCGACTGACAATCTGACAAACAACGCACAGGCAAAACATATTATTTTGAGAGCAAAACGGTCTAAAGCAGGCTACATCTTTTGGTTTTAACAAATCAGGTGAATTGTACAGTTAAAACGTATGTGTGCAGGCAAAACTGAGAACTGAACAGTTGACAATCTAATCAAAATATCATTAGATTTGCCACTGACTCATACGAACTTACTTTATTATATAAAACAGTTTGTTTCAAGATCATAGCATCGCGACGCATTAGATTTTATATTAATTTATATAAACAATAATAATTTACTAGTAACCTGTAATTTTTTTTACAACATTATCTTCCTATTGCGTTTTACGTGTGCGAAATTAACTTCTAAGAGATGAATATCGAGAATCACTTTTGAAATGCACCGCACTCCAATGTTCAGGATCTCTGACTTACTTACTGTTTGGGCTCTGCGTTGATTGTCAGTCGGTCAGTCAGTCTGTCAGCCAGTCAGAAGTTTATATAGGTTTAGACTTTATGTATGATTATAGATTTAATCGTATATAGTTTAGTGGTTATGACTATCCCAAAATGATCAAATTTTTTTTGAAAGCAATTGATGCTCCAAGATTTTTATTGCTTTGATGATTAGTGCAGGAGATTGGTTTTTATATCACAATTTTGTGAAAATAAGCCGTATTTTTAATATTATTGTTTTGTCGGGTAGAGATTTTCAAACGATTCCAAATATATATTATATAATAGTTTAGCTTTATATAGTATAATATATTAAAAAACATGTGCAACGTACAAACTTCCATTGCATCCTGTCTTTTATGAACGTTGGCACAAAATTATGGCAGTCAAAGTTAAATATTTTAAGACACGAAAATTATACGAAATGCAAATATGAATATTCAGCTTTTTTATAAAGTACAACAAAGTTGGGTTCATACATTCAATTCAATTGGAGCATCACTCCAAGATTTTTATTGCTTTGATGATTAGTGCAGGAGATTGGTTTTTATACTTATCACAATTTGGTGAAAATAAGCCGTATTTTTAGTAGTATTGTTTTGTCGGGTAGAGATTTTCAAACGATTTCAAATATATATTATGCAAGTATTTAAATAAATAAATAAATATATAAATAAATAATTAATTTCTAATGAATAAAAAAAATATATTCATTCACTTTAGTTCATCTAAAGTGAATGACTGCTGTTTTATTGCGTTTGTTAGCGTAATTATGTGCTTACTTGATTGGACGGCTTCATGAATAGACCATAATAAAAATGTTCTTGGGAAGTTATAAGTATACTACCTATAGCATATAATTACGCTAAAAAACGCAAATTTGATACAGTTGGTAACACTCTCTGCACCGTTGCAATAAGGTTAGAATTCGCACGTGCAAACGTAAGACCAGACAAATGATTCCGGACATCGGGAGTAGTTCCCGACTAGACAAGTTGCTGGCTGATTATGCGCAGGGGTGGTAAACATTGGCTTCTTTAAGTTATTTTACATCTCTGATGGCTGTTCTTAAAGTGCTCTCAAACCACTGTTGAGTGCAAAAAGCATTGGAAGCCGGCATGACCTGAAATTAATAAACAAAAAAAATTTGCAACGTACAAACTTGCATTGCATCCTGTCTTTTATGAACGTTGCCACAAAATGATGGCAGTCAGAGTTAAATATTATAAGAAACGAAAATTATACGAAATGCAAATAATAATATTCAGCGTTTTTACAACAAAGTTGGGTTCATCAATTCAATATTATCAATTAGCTAGAGCTAGTGGCCGACTTTGGCGCCGGTAGTGCTTTTTTATCGATTATACAAAATACCTACGGTAGGTATGTCATCAAGACTCACTTTCACTACACAATATTTAGTATCCTTAACTTTCGCTGAAGTTAACTTAGACAAGTTTGAAAATATTTTTTGTAGTTTCGATAGAGAGTCGATTAGTGATTAGCGTTGTTGTATATATTAATATAACATGTGCTCTTATATCAGTAATAATTTTTATATATAATTTTATAGGCCACCTAGTTATTCTTAGACTAAAAGTTGCTTGCTCCTGCAGTTCAGGGGAGGTCAATCAACCCTGGCTTCCCAGTCTGACTGGCTGCACAGTCTTACGTACACAGGGCGCCGGACAACAGCAAAAAGGTAGGATTTTTCTAATATTTACACAAGATAATATTTAAACAATGAGTAGGTAAAGGCGGCGATACATGTTTGTTGCTTACCCAACTAAAGCATGTCATTAAACTGCACGAAAATAATTTATTAACGTGGATACACATCTTAATAGTTAAAGTTAGGTAAAGACGGCGAAACATGCCCGTAGCACCTTAAAAAAATTTATAAAAACCTAGAATTTTCTATTTTCGACAAAATTTTTGTCGACTGTATATATATTGCCAAATGAGGGATAAAATTATATAATCAATATAGTTTACCCAATTATATAGTATTTCATTAAATGCACGGCAATAATTATTGGCATGCAATTGTCATGTAACGTGTGTGCACAATCTAGTGGCAAAGCATACCTACTACATGCGTATCATTATGCGAGCTATCATGTGTATCGCTGCCTTTGAGTATTGATTATATTTTTTTTTCAACAATACGAAAATAGACATGCCTGTTGATAGGAAGCACATTTTCACAATAACATGCTTGTAGCTTGCAGATACCAGCTACTGAATTTTGTATTCCATCAAAACCATCATGCCATTTAACAGTGATCCTTGTGATATTATTAAATAAAAAATAATAATATATATTTCAATAAACATAATAATAATTATTATGACATGACGACATCGAGTGATTTCAGTATTTAACTAAACTGAAATGAAAATGGCATTCTAAAAATTAACAAGCTGCAAGCATGTCTATTTTCGCTATAATAGAAACCGTGACAAAATACTAGCCATATTTAGAAAAAAACTGTATCTTTTTAGTGTTAACATAATGACAGGGTTAACATAATGAATACAGCTTGGCCTAGTAAAAGTGAACACACAGTGGACTATAATAGACGCCACTTGCGCTCGCTTATGCTCGATGGTTCAATGGTGACTGGTCAAAACCATAATGCAGAACCGAGTGTGTGTCGGTAAAACACAATCAAATCACATGCCGAACCGATTATACACAAAAATATGTTGTTACTAAACGGATAAGACTTGAACTGCTGTGTCGGTGTGTTAGTTATTTTCAGCAAACAAAATTATCTGCTTCTTTTTTAATCATGCATACAAGTGAACGTTGACTCATAAAGCGTTGAACTTACCACAAAGCTTTCTAGGTCACTGGCTCAATCTCGGTTAGTTCTTCTCTCTGATTATAGTCTTGTAGTTGTAGATAATGATTGTAATTTCATATCATCATTATAATTATTCACGTACCTTGCTAACGGTTTTTTTGGGTACTTATTAATAAATTATAGAGATAGCTACATAAACGACGTTTTTTACAAATACCAACGATGTTTATTCTATTTGCTCTGATACAAATTTTAATTTTGAAGCCGATTTACCCCTTTTTTTTGGAAGTAAACTTGATTTATTTTAAAAAAGTTGTGACAAATTACACTTATCAGTTGAGCCATCTACCTAAATAAGACTAAACGACCAACGTTGATGGCATTGCACAATGGCATTGCTTGCCAACTGTCGAACCAAATAAGAAGCAATTTGTAATAATGATAATTTGAGAGTTATAAGATTGTTTATAAAACATACATTCTTTCAACAGATGCACTGCTTCATTTGCGTCACGTATATGATAATCCTCACGAGCGCAAATCCGTGGATAGCTCGAAACATAGCCCCAAAACAAGAGCAGAGGTCCCTATTTCGTGATGTCATAGAATCTCTGAGAATACGCTCTCGACCCGAAGAAATAAACCATAGCGATGATAACAACCTTTCGCAAAGTTATGAACGTTACGGATATGAAAGTGAACCACTTCAGCTTCCAAGCGACGCAGATTTTATCCCTCGAAGAAACGACAGAATAGAAATGCCAAGACTAAAATACAGATTCCCTAAAAACTTAGAAGTCACCAACGGTGAAAAATATGAAATTGGTAAAGAAATTTTAGATAAAAACAGTGATAAAAAAGATGAAATAGGTTTACCGAAGGAGGTAGTCGTTTTTATTGATACTCATAAATCATCCAAACCGACACAGAAACCAAAACATCGACCAATGTTTAACAACAAAAACAAACCGATCAAGAACAAAGAAAACGATGACGAACCTCAAGTCGTATCGACCGAAGACTACATGCAGATGAGTAATACCATGGCAGGTCAGAGTCAGATTGGGAATCGCGAAACGCAAACAGTGATCAAACCAACCGTAATAGTCAACCTCCGTGGCACGGTCAGTCATACAGATAGTGATATAAGACTCGAAAGAAGAGGTAATAATATAACAGAAAGTCTACCACGAAATGTTTTCAATATTAACCAAGAAATAAACCTTGAAAGAGCATCAGATAAGAAAGAGCCTAATAGAGTAAAGCAAGAAATTAAAGTGTCAAAGGAAAGGTCAAAAGTAGAAGAAGATATGATGATGTGTGAAACAGCATCTTACAAGTCTGAGAATAAAATACAAGGGGGTCGAAAATTTGATAATGTTTTGCAGATACTATTTTCAATTTAGAAACAGTTAATAAATAAATTACTTATTAATTACTATCGTGTGTTTTTTTAGTATGATGATAAAAATCATGTTAAAGCTATTGACCTTATTTATATCATGACGGTTTTTTTTTGTCGAACCTTGATAATTTTGTGAAGTAGATCTTTGTATATTGCAAATCAGTGTTTATTATCTCTCTGAACAATAAATCGATACTACTTCTGTGGTGTATTTTACTTGCAGTTTTTAGTCATTTGATTATTTTAAGTAGATAAAAAGTCACTATTTTACAGTTTATTAGAGTTCCCTACTTTCTTTACCTCAGTCACAGTTCAGAAATAATATTTCTCGTTTACCAGTAACCGTTAAATGGTTTTGCCAAATCACTAATTTGGACCTTAATAATACGGTCACTAGGATGGTGCGACACCGCTGTAATGTCCCAGAAGAGCCCACGCAATGCCTAAATCTGTACATTCTACAGTAAAATTTAGCTTATTAGTTTCATCGTTCATGTTTCGTTCACATTTCATCTGATCAAAATAAATCTTTTCTAAAATAATATAATCATTTAAATTCTGTTGCTTTTTTTGTTGGCAAGTGACAAAATTCACAGACACAGATTTACACCTATACATATTCTTGTGGGATAGTTCTCACAACGGATCTCGGCCGTCGTGAAATTAGCCGTTTCGATGCGCAATGGAGCTTTTTCAAACTAAATTGTCTTTGCGCATGACAAACGGCTAACTTCACGGAAGCCTAGATCTGCTGTGCGAACTATACCATTACTACTTTTAAAGTTGGTATCCATTTCACAGGAATCTTGGGGTCAAAACTATGTATAAAATTGAATAACAATAAGAACATATTTATTGTGTGTGTTTTGTAGTACTTCCTATGCAGTAGTAAGTGCATCACGAGCATAGCCGCGGACCGCGGCTTTAACATAATAATGGATTCTACAAGGTTCTACATTAGAACCACTGTTTTTTTACTTGCGTTGTAAGGTACCAAAAGTTAAGGTATAAACTTATGTTCACAATAGATCAAGCTATCAGCAAAATTAAATGCCATCACTTCGAGCGTTGATCTGTTCCGACGTTAGACAATCTCTTTTCAAGGTCACTCATCAACAAAGACTGTATAAAATGAGTTTTTGATCCTGATTGGTTATATGCATTACTAGCAAACCGCCCGGCTTCGTGGGGTGCTATAACTAGTGCAAGTATTTGTTCCGGGTGTTCTGGGTATTTTTTTGTATAATAAAAAATATATATCTATGTATATTGTATTGTATTCATTTAATCAGTAATTTAGTACCCTACCCATAACACAAGCTCTGCTTAGCTTGGGGCTAGATGATACTGCGTGGATTGTCCAGCATTATTTATTTATTCTGGCTTAGTCCGAAAACCAGGGTAAGAGACGTTCCGACCAAAAAATGTCACCAGCCCTGTCTTGTGCAGGGCTGCATCATGCCACTAGGCCAGTTTCATCGGGGACGAGTGCTTCTGAAAAACTTCCCTGACCCCGATGGGGTGATCGAGAAAAAACTTCCCGCTGGTCCCCAGTGGGGCCGAGACATGGGGTTCATCGGTAATAACCCATTTAGACCGCATCACACAGAGCGTATTTTGTATAGTAGGTACCTACCTAATATAATTAATATTATATTAGGCTATGTTAGTTGCTAAGTGTATATAGGTATATTTCAGTTTATGTTCTATCGTTATGTTTAGATCGTTCTGTAGTTTGTGTGTGTCAAATATATGTATTTCATTTCATTTCATTTTTGGCAAACTATAAAGAGGTACCAGTTTTGTTTATCAAACAAAACGGTACACGATAATAAAACTAAATGAGAAAAGCAGCTAGCGCGTTGATGTCTTTTTTAGGGGTCAACCAATTTATTAGAGGACTAACATAGCTTTGATATTGTGTTCAATTCAAACAATACAATTAAATTAAACAAAACTAAACCATAGTTACCTATATTAATTTAAAAATACTAATAATTTAAAATACAACTAAGTAATTTAAAATATTATGTTAAATATTTTAATGTGTGGCTATTTTTTATTCGTAGTCAAAGTGAACGAAAATACATTTATATTTAACTATTTTGGCAAATTGTATACTAGCGTTTTTGTCTGTCTTTTTTTTTTACAGGTTAACCAACTAACCACGGGATTAACATTGATTAGTTAATGGTATATAGGACATTTTATAAATTCTAAAATAAATTAAAACATTTGAGTGTTTTTTTTTAATTACCTTGATTTAACCATATTACCTACTTACTTAATTTGGTTTAATTACTAATAAATACATTTTTAGTAAATTATTTGAAATGGTTATAATGTATAACCACGAATTAATAAACCATTCCATGCCCATTTTTTTTAACCATTGATAATTTGTTAACCATTTGAAAAGATTTTGAAAATATTTAAAAATTAAATTCGCCGTTAATTTTTAAAATTAGTTGCGTGGACTATTTGGGAATGGTAGGTTAGTACTCAGTTATTCTAACAGTTATTTTGCCTAAAAACTTGATTGACGCACAGATGGGCGGAAGAATCAAATACCTATTATAACTCATTGTAGGTTATACCACAGACCATAGTACTAGGTACTGATTAAGTAATTGCTCGGGTATTCTTAAATGATAAATGATATTTATTTGCATCTTGACCAAGTTCTTGGCAGTTAATGCACGGAAAAATAATCTTCCAAATAGCTATAACGACTGCGATAGTCCACTCAAAATAAATATATAAAAAAACACAGCTTTTAGTATTTCTCAGCATTTGTCAGCCATATCACCACGAAATCATGACGAATGCTTAGTAAATTATCAATAATATATATTATAAAGAAAATTTTCAAAGTTTCAATAATTTTTCGCTCGCTCAACGTTTGACATAACCCAATTTTTCCATAACCCGAGTATTGTGGTTGTCGAGCAACCATCGATGAGAAATATAATCGCGCTGGTCTGTGGCTATACTTAAATGCTCATTAATTATAGCTATTAGCCTTTAGCTATCAAATTGTTCGTGATAACCAAAAAAATACAAGTTCAATATTCTCTTCTATGAATATTCTAATGATTACTAATTGGGTTCATTACTGGTTTGCTATAGGTTCTTTGTGTTTATGTTATGTGTAGAAATGGCTGACACACCTATCATAATTTTCACTAAAAACGGGATATTTACCATGATTTGTGAGTTTTATTGATTCCCGATATTTCGGCGCAGTTACGTGCACCATAACCATGATAGTTTTAAAAACTACATTACCTATCTTTCAGAATATCACAATAATTGCTACATACATAATGTTGTCCCGTTCAAAAATGTTAGTAACATTTCTTACAGTATTTCCTTTATCCTATGTTTGAAATGCTGTATATATTATGTATTATAAAGTTGTCGCGGTCAATGAATCAATTCGCACTTGTCTGGTTTGTAAGCTTTTTTTGTCAGCTGCTTTATTATAATAACGGTGGACTCTATCAGTTTGAGTTCCAGGGTATCATAATAATGCTATAAATAAATAGGTACACATAACGGTCACGTATATAATTTACTATAAGAATAACGAATTAGAAACCATTTGAGTATTATAAAATAAAAGGAGGTGCAACACGTTATTTTCATTTGTGTTAAATTTAATAAGTATATCTGGAACCAATATTTGTTGAGCGTACAAATATTTATCTCATCGCGGTAATCTCACGCACAACCCGCGGATCGACCGCGCCAGATGTCTCTATAACTCTTAAAATACAGTTCCTGGTACTTAGCCTATATAGGTAAAAATAATACACAACAACTGGGAGTGATCATAAAAACTTGGGTAAGTAATTATTTCCTAGAAATATTTAAAACACTAGTTGCATTTTTGGATTCATCTTAAATTTTCCTACTGACGACGACTCGATGATAAAAAGTCTTTGCTCGATAGAGATACTATAATAGGAATACTTACCAAAAAAATTACGACCTCAGTGACCCGATTAAGAACCGACAGGTAGTGGGTTCAATCCTCGCTGAGAAACAAATGTTTGCGTGATCTGCAAACATTTGTTCCTGGTCTGAATGCTACGGTTCTATGTATATTATTTATTATATCTACAAAAAAAGATAGTGTATTCTATCTGTGATCTGGTTCTCAGAGTAAAAGCTTAGTTTAAGGCAGTGGCGTTGTGTAAAAATGTCCACGTACTCCATAAGTATTCCACTAAATACTAGATACTACCTACATTATGTATCTTCGCTACCCACAGGTTAACTGGTAGATAATGCTGTCTAGCATTAAGTTGGCTTTTGTAAGTATACTTAAGTTGTGCAGTATTTTTTATCTATCTATTCTATACGATGAGGCTTGAATACATACTAACCGAAGTTCATCGTGCTTTGTATGTACTTTTTCTGAGTGCTGACGTATTATAAACAAATAATTTGTCTTGATATTTAGGCCACTTTAAAGTCCATGGTCAAGTTCAAGAGTACGGGTGATTGTTGGCAACCAATTTATTTTAACGAGCTTCAGTGATCGAGTGTTGGAGTTTGTCGATATAGTTGTGAGTAGGTATCGATAAATACAAAATTTAATTTGGTTCTGTCAGATATATGTATTTGTTACAGTTGTGTTTTTGTAAGCTAAAGCTAGTTTTCTTTTACCTTACAAGAGTAGAATGGGCCCAGTGGTATTTATATCTATTTTGTAACCTAGATCCCTCTTTGTCCTTTTGTTATATATTCTAAAGCTTATATATATTTTTTTTGTTTTATTATTATTTGTAAGTAGGTGGTACCTACCTACTTAGGTATTACAAAATTGTTGTTCATGCCTTAATTATTTTGTGTTTAATTTTCTTTTATGTATTGCTTATTCTTTTGTTTGTTTTTTGGGAGTCAATAAATGTATTTTCTTTCTTTCTTTCTAAAGGTCGTGGACCTCGTTTCTTTCGTTTTGGCGCTTTTTTTTTGTTATATCCGTAAAAGTTCAATTTGTCAGTAATATTCTGTATTATGTTAACTAAGTTATAATAATAAAACTCTTTAAACTTACGAAAGTTTTTTACATTATTTGATAAACTTTCTAGCCAACTGTTTAAAGTGATACTACCAGTTTTACGCCACATTTATCAAAACCTGACACTTAAAAAATGGATATAATATCGAAACTGGTTTAGAATAGTAATTTAAACATTGCTATTACCCTGTGAACTAATTAATTATTTATAAGTTTACAACTTTAAGGTTATTTTTAAATGTAGATTCAAAATTTTATACTTTTGTGTTCTCTCAATAAAATTTAATTTGAAACGATCCAAAAGAAAAACATGAAACGGAAAAAAAATATGAAAATATATTGTTAATAAGTACCTACTAATTAATTGCTTGGCAAATTGAAATTTTGACTTTCTTAATTTGGTCTCTTACAAATCACTATGAAAGCTCGACCTACTCACAGACCAATCCAGTATTCAAATTTCCAAATTTATTATGTTAATTTAAAAAAATGGATACTATAAGTACTCAATTTTGAATTATTAAGACGCGGTCACAGAACAACAGATAAAAGAAAGTAAGTCCGTACCAGTTTCTGCATAGAACTTATAAACAATATTTTGCTTTCTTAACACAAAATTCCAAATTATACTATCTACCTTTTTTCATCAGTTTTTTTTAAAAGATTAAAATAGGTATTAGTTAAGTATATCAATGTTAGTGTCTTAAAAGATTTTTTTGTCATTTTTTTACTTTATAAATGATTACCTATACTAGTAATTATAATAATAATAGTAATAAGTAAACTCAGACAGAGCGTTTTTTTTTTGTGTTCGAGAAAGCTTACTGTGGTAAAGGTGCATTAAAAACTAAACAGATTCTACATTCCCGAGTGAAATTCGTGTTGCATATGATGTTTTGTTAACCGTACATTTTTGGAACAAAAGCCAAACGATACCGCTCTGGTTTGCGATATTTCGTTTGGATCTGCACGAAGCTTAATGCCGCAAAGTCGTTAAGCAAAAAGCTACAGAGATGTCCAAGCACTCTATTCGACAGTGGGACGTGGGCTCCACCGCACGTGTGTGACTTCTATCGATACTTTTCCCCCTGAAGAAAGAGATTAATCGATAACTCAGGACTATACAGGAAATATGGCGCAGCATTATTTTGTTGGATTTTTGGTAAGTTAAATGTGTTATTATAATTATTTTCAAAAACATTTCTGTGGTTTTTATAAAAAATAATCTGTGTGGTTTTTATAAAAAATAACATTTTAAATTAAAAAAGAGGAATCAATAACGAATTTAAAAATACAATTTTACTAAGAATCTACTTTTAAAGTAAAATATAACAAAAAGAAAATATCTCAAGAAGCGACACGATAAGTGTGTTGACATTTCACAAAAACTCATCTCTGAGATCTGGAAATGCATAGATTTTATAATTTTTATTTGATGCAAATAATCATATTTATATTTGTTTACCTTTCAAAGGAAATTTAACTTAAATCAGTGAATCTAAAGCGCATATTACAAAAGCAAGCTTATTTCCTATACAAATTATAACAAGCCAAACAAAACATTGATCTGTTATGCAAATATTAGACAGTTTTAATGATTTACGGGTCTTGTCATTGACATTAGGCCTTAGGTCATTCATCTCAGTTAACTTATTTTAAGGTGAGCCTGACATCTGCCAATCTAAGTACATACTAGAGTACGTGTGCGCAATGCTCTAAGCACAATAAAAAGAATAAGAATATTTTTATTGTAAAACAGTTATAAATATAAGATGGTAAAATTAAAAATACAAAAATAGTCCAACAGTTTGCCCTTTTCGGACGTACAATATGCATAAAGTTTGTTTACACACAATAATACAATGTAGGTACCTAGTAGCACAGACAAAAATGGTACACTTAGTACTTATATTATTATAAAAATTAAATTTAAACATTAATTAAAGATCATAATGTAAGGCAAAACCCAGTTTGAGTATCAAATTATGTTTAATGATTTATCATATTTCTAAAGAGCACAGGACTAGGCTGATTTGACACATCTTTGCTCACGATAACCATTCATTCATTCATATAAATATTTCATTCATTCATTCAATTAACCCACTAATAGTGAGGCCAGTCAGCTAAACTTCTACCAATTACTTATATCTGTAAATATAAATAAACTCTATTAAAATTAAATATTGTGCTCTTGCTAATACAATCATATAAAAAGAGACTTATTTATCTTAGTCTTAGTTAGACTTAGTCATCCATAAATTAAAGTTTTAAAATAGTCTCTTTCACCCAGTAGTTCCACTTGCTATCAGTTCCCTTCTAAGCTAAACACAAGCACATTACTGGTTAGATGCAGAATCTGACACTGCGGTTGTACGCACCAAGACAAACTCTTGCTGAAGAGTCCTACCAACAAGTAAATTAATTAGTTTAGACGACCGATGTGGCGCAACGGGCGCAGGTCCGCCTGCGACGCAGAGGTTGTGGGTTAGATTCCCGCCTCGGGACGATAAACGTTTGTACGATCTACAAATATTTGTTCCGGGTGTTCTGGGTTTTTCTATACATAATAAAAAATATCTATCTATGTATTGTATTGTATTAAGTATATATCAGTCATCTAGTACCCATAATACAGCTCTATTTAACAGCAGCTTACCTTGGGGTTAGATGATGCTGTGTGGATTGTCCAGCATTATTTATTTATTTATTTATATATTGTTGGTTGAAAGTTGGACTCAACTTAGAACTCTGGGCCAATGTTAGTATGTTATTATGTCAACTTTGCTTATCGCTTCGTGGTTAGGTAAAAATTGCCTCGGTCAGCGGTTTGAGTAAGCGGTACTAGCATCTCGGTAACTTTCCAACTTGTTTTCTAATGTTTTCCAAAACATTGTCACTATAATTTATTCAATACAATAAACCGGTCAGACTAAACAAAGGATTACTTTATAGAAATGTATAGAAAGCTGACAGTTATATATAAACAATGTTACCAAATGTTAACAAATGTTGAAACACAAAAACATTAAACTTTTGATTCAATATAGTAGGATTACTACTATCTTCTTTATATATAAAAATTAATTGCTGTGCGTTAGTCTCGCTAAAACTCGAGAACGGCAGCACCGATTTGGCTAATTTTGATCTTGAAATGTTTGTAAAAGTTCAGGGAAGGTTTAAACGGTGAGAAAATATACAGGATGTAAAAGTTTGCTCAAAAAATAAATAACGCGAGTGAAACCGCGCCGGTTCTACTAGTCACAGATAAAAAAAGGCTACTGTTAAGGATTTTTTTTATATTTATGCAGAAAGTGAGAATAATACAGAATATTAGCACAAGCTTAACTTTCTCAACAGGTGAAATTTGAGAAGAAGGCTTTTCAAATATTTATCTTTAGTAGACACACGAGTTGGGAGCCTGTATTTCATCACATCATAATATCATAAAAGTCGTCCACTGCAGGACATAGATCTCTCCTTAAGACGACCTATTTTCAATAACTACCATAATATAAATAGTTAATATTAATAAAATTTTAAGTTAGTTATATTCCCTCCTGATAAGAAGGTCTAAGTTGCTAAATGTCCAACAGCGCAAAAGTCTAATAAGCAGTAAGCCTAATTACCAAAATGTCCATGTAGCAAAACGTCCAACTATCAGATGGTCTGTATAGCAAAACAACTAAATAATCGTCATTTTTAAAATGTGTACACTCATGTTAGAATACACATTACTCCCTTCCTCATTCATAAAATAAAGTGTAATTTTAGCAGTTTGATAAGTATTGTCTTTCCTTGTCACTCTTTATATCAAAGAACAAAGGCGAACACGTTATTGACACAGGTTTATAGTACAATTATGAATACGGCCCTAAGTATTTGTACTTTCTACTATGAGTATGTCTAAACGTAGAATTCATCGTGATTCTAGACTGTGATTCGTCATTTGCAAGTCATTTGACCAACTGAAAGTATTTGGGTGATTGTGAATAATAAAAGAAAAAATGAACATTACTTCTAACTGTAGGTTACGTTCAAAGCGTGCGGTAAAAAGATAGTAATAAATTGAGGCCAAGTCCTTTTTAAACTTATAGCGACAACAACAAGTAGGTTTGTGCTATAAGAACCATCATAAAATACTTTCATAGACCAAGTGACTAGCCTACTTTCACAAGGCAACGTATTTAGACGTTATGATAATCTCTGTGTAGATTAAGGCAAAACGCAAAACAATAAATGTAATCTATGTTAACATAAAGAGGATTAGCATTCAACTTGAAGACAGAGGCCGTATTCAGAATAATGCTTTTGACAATCGTAAACGTATCGTCCAGCTATCAATATGTATGGGATTTTTAAAAGTGCCTCTTGTTAATTGAACTCTAAAGCAATTTTCTGAATAAGACTTCAGGGTGAAAACTAATGTTTTTTTTTTATTAAGTTAAAACTACTAGTCTTTTTTAAAGATATATTATAAAGATATATAGCCCAAAATAGAAGAGAGTTTGTCCAAATCAGTCCACACAATAATGGCAACTTTCATCACTTTATAAGATATACATTGGCGACCTACAAATTTTTTCTCGACCAAACAAAATAAACTCTAACAGATGGTCAGTTTGTCAAGACAAGTGCATATTCAACATAGCCTAGTTTTTCAACAAAGGATGGTCATTGGCCACTCTCATCACATTTCTCTCTCAATTTTTATTATAATATTTCATTTTGTGTTGAGTTAACGTTACTTACTGAACTGGAAATCGAAGTATAGGAGGTCCCTCACTTGATAGACCGATGACATTAAAGCTGTTGCAGAAACTCGGTGGAGGTGAATACTCAAGATTGGTCGTCATTTTACTCTTTGGCACCTATGTCCAGAGTTACTACTTTACTTTACTACTACTAAGTTGACGTCTACCATTGATAATAAGTTAAACGTAATATCATTGCTGATAGTAAAAGATTGCCAGGTATGTTAAGAATGCGCAACAAATTTCAAAATTCATTGCCAATGCCAATGTCGTAAAACAGGCTCCTCAACAGCATAATAAACATTTTAAAATACATAAAACAAGCTTGTTTTCTTGTTAAGAATAACCAGATACTATATATTTATTCTGTAGAATGTTTAACTGCAATCTTGTAGGAAACCAATTTTAAATTGAAAAATTTGTGCTTCGGTAAAGGTTAACTGCCTTATTCATAATCATAATATAAACGTCTGTTAGTTATTGTTTTTAAATATGTCAATATTTTTGTTCATTGCGAAGCGGTTGGCAAATATTGTAATTCCTTGTCATTCTTATGTCAAATCATATTTTATAATAAGAATGATCTACTTGATACACTGGCGAAATTGTGGCAAATATGCCACAGAGTCCATAAACAAAGAAAAAGAAGGGGTTCTTCTAGTTTTCCTAATACGAATGCAATGATACCGTCAATATGTACAAAATACTACAAAAAAACTACTTTATTAATATCAATAATGAAAACTATTTCTCTATATTTTCAGATGCTGCTCTTATGCTGTCTTCTAGAGGCTCTACCACGCCCAACAGTTACACAAAACAATGAGTATGTATTATTTTTGATAATAACAATTTTAAATTATAGAAAACACCTTATTTTATATATATTTTATATATGAAATGGATATCACTGCTTGAGTCTTGAAATATCTACTTTCTATTTAGTTAATCTTATAAATTTGTCATACTTGAAAGGCATAGCGATATCTATTTCAATATTGTAAATTATTTCACATTTCTTAACTCGGTATAAAAAAATTACAATATACGTTTAATTATTTATTTAGAAATTCAAATTCTACCGGCAATGCAATAAAATTAAACGGTTTACACGTATAAATATAGCACAAAAGCACAACTAACAAACTTAGTTCAAAACATAGTGAAGCTTTGGGAGAATCGCACCGCTGCTGGTTCAGGTTTGACATACTTTTAATTTTACACTAGCTTTAAAACTGCTTTTTAGTGATAATATACCTAGTACCTAATATGCTTTGGGCAAGGTTTTATTTCTATTTAATAAAAAATCCCAGACCTAACTTTCGTATTATTATGGACTTTTCATTTTCAGGGAAACAACTCCGCTATCAATACAGCTTACTGAAACAGAAGGCGGTATGAACAACAAAGATGAAAGATCACTGATGTACGAAGAAGGCCCACGAGGAAACACGAAAGAAATAGTTGATAGGATCAAAGTCATAAATGATGCCATTCTTATGAAAAAACCTGTAAAGAGACCTCAAATGAATTGGAACACCCAGCCGCAAACTGGAGGTGGCTATACCATGGACCAAGACGTCTTGAAAAAACTGCAGCAGATCATAGCTTCAGGAAAACTTCACTCAAATCCCCATAACCTCCATAGTTTAGAGCAAAATATGGTATCAGAGAATATTGATCTCAGAAATTCTAGACAAATGGCTATAATGCAAGATAATCAGGGTTTACCGATAATGCCAATTCCATACATAACCAATATGCCGGTTTTAGTCATGCCACAAAACATGAATGGGTACAACAACATTTTAAGCCCACAGCAGTCTAATCCTTTGACAAGACAAGGGCCTGAACAGTCGTCATCAGTATTTGGAGGCCTTGGAAACTTTCAGTGGCCTTTTGCCTCTTTTTTTCCTATCTTAATAAGGGACCCATTTCTAAGTATAATCAATAATGGTGGTTGGAGCAACTTTTTTCAGTCTGGGCAGGAAGCTGATATATGCAGAAAAGTAAAATCAGCTAAGACGGAAAAGGACATAATTCAACATCACGTGTTAGAACAAAACGAAGTCGACTACAACTTATTCCAAGAACAAGTCAAAAGTGCCAGTAGGCGACAGGGCCGAGCTATCAAAAAACGAACTGTGTCACATGACTCTAAATTACAACAAGTTGACGTCAAAATTAAAGCAAAAAGAATACATGCAACCAAAGCCACAACTACCCAAAAACCAGTAAAACATGACAAAAAGACTGTGGATTCTGATAATGGAGATCTGCGTTTCCCGTTCGGTGAATTTTCCTTTTTTGGAAACAAGAAACCTGTGGCTCCAAGTCCTGGGTTCTTTATAAATAGGATGAAAGTGCGGAGAGGTGGTGTCGCTATTGCTGGGCCGGGAGGAGTAGCTACTGCTGGGAGAGGTGGAACTGCTATCGTTGGACCTGGAGGACTAGCATACACGCAACCCGGAGGTTTGGCGATTGCTGGCCCACACGCACGGGTCATAGCTCTTTCACACGATGCAGACTTGCATTCAGTCATATCACAGCTACAAAAACAAAACGGTTTTGTACCACGTTCATTACAAGCTATACCTGAAGGAAAAGTTGTTGCTACCGGTCCTGTTATTTACTACCATCCTAACCCCTGACACTCTCTCTAACCCTTTTTATAATAATTTTCTTTCTTTGTGTTAACTTCATTCTTTCTTGTTAGATTCGACGGAAGACCCGAAGCAGGAAGATTCACAAGAAGACCAGAAGATTACCACTACAATGGAGTGAGATTTGGAAAAGGTGTTTCGATGGTGGAAATGCCAGATTTCATGATATTTCTCAGGCCTAAAGCTCATGCAGAGGCTTCGAAAGGGATAGCAATAGCCAACCCTATATCCAATGTTGTGATAGCTCGCAACACGACTGGATCCATAGTTCATAGTCCGCAGGCAACTGCTATAGCCGGACCTGGGGGCATAGCACATGCTTTATCAGAACTGAACTTTTATGAATACGTTACAGAATAGATTTAACCTTAATATTATATTTTTTTACTTATCCGTTGTAAGTTTAAGCTGTGATGACGAAAACTAATTTTGACCTCACTTTTAAAATTGTTTTTCGTTTTATTACTTATTTATAATTGTAAATCGATTGTACATAGAAAATTGTAATATAAGAATAAATGTCATTGTTAATTACGTTTTTTTTTTATTTGAGCAAAGTTCTCTTAAATACCAAGCACCTTGAAACACCTACATTCCAACAACTGATACACATAATGACTACCTCATCGATATTAATGGTAACAAGTTTTTCGATACAGTGGCACAGGCATTGTATAACTCATTAGCATTTGAATAATGGGTATTGACTACCCACTCACATATATTTTACTTACTGAGTTATGAATAAATATTATGTAGGTCTATCTAAAACTCATAGGGCCATAATTATACTCGTACTTTAAATGTCTGTTAATTAATGTGTCTTTCAAACAAGTTTAAAGTACGTTTATGAATAAGACCCTAAGCTATTCAGAAATAATAAGAAAATGTGATGAAGTTTCATTGCACATTTAAATGATTTTCATAGGGCTACAGTGCAATACCTACCATTTTACGGCGGCGCAAAAGGACAGTACCTTGAAATAAAGAAAGACACCGCCGGATCAGTGGTCAGTGAAAAGATTGTGTCAGAAGATAATTTAAGCAGTGATAACATTGTCAAAAACAGTGACGAAAACCTCCTGTCTAAAGTCCTAGCAGCTAACTTACAAATGCTACGTACTATATCTAGTAACATTCTTAAATTGCATTCACTTGGAAGGAAAACCGGTCGACTGGGAGCTAATGAGAAAAACAGATTTAAAAACCAGCTGGTGGCTTTGGGAGAGGCGGCTTCAAATACTATCAAACTGGTAGATGAGATAGGAGAGAATGTCGATACACTGTTTGTTAAAAATGCCACGCAGCTCAGACGATCTGGAGAAGCCTATGAGGGAGACGATGACGTAAGTAACATAATTTTAATCTATAATAATGTCTTTGCTTCTGCCGAAACAGGTTAAACAAATATGTGTATGCAGTAGTAGTAGAGTTATTAGAGCTGTCCAAAATGGATGGATTAAATTGGTGATCCTGGCTATCCCCAGAAGTTTCATAGATGCATGACGGCCGCAAAATAAAGCGATGCCCTCAATATTGTAAGTGAATTTATTTTTTGCATAAAATGATGCTAGATGTCTGTTTTCAATAATCGACTATTACATTAAAAAATGATCGCTTTTACCAATGAATAGGGAGTCGGGTTATGCTAAAATGTCATGCAAACCAACAATTCACAAGTTTGATTCAAAATCAGATCAAAACAGAGTACTTTTGATGAAATTGTTTTTTTTTACAACTGAAGTGGCAACCAAGCGTACGGCCCACAAGATAGTAAGCTGTTACCGTAGCCTATGGATGCTTGCAATACCAGAGGTATCACTCGCGGGTTGCCACCTTGAGGCTAAGATCGAAAGCCTCATGTGCCAATAATTTCACCGGAAACCATACCCTTCACACCGGAACACAACAATGCGAGCATTACTGCTTGCTGGCAGAAATAGGTATTGTGGTAATCCTTCCCCGGATGAGCTTTATCACAAAGAACTCTACTACTCTCAATTCTCTTTTTGGTTATTATAATTATTGTAGTACGAAAAATAAGCTTATACTGAACAAATGTTTTATAAAACTTTCAGGTTGGCGAAGAAGGTGTGGGCATTGAAGCAGACGATGCCGATTTATCTTCGGGCTTTGATTACGAAGGTCTGACTCTAGAGGGTGGCAATATCGCGGAATCAAAACCCATTGGTAAGGTTTATACATAGATATTAATATCGGAATTACCACAAATAATAAATTCGTAAACAATTTTTAGGTTCAATTAATATTTAATAATAATATAACTGTAAAATGAACGTAAATTTGATAGAGAATCAAGTCTCTTTTTAATAAAATAAATAGCAATAATTAAATGAAAAAGTTTCCGTACCTTTTGAAAATCTCATAGCAATACTAGTTTAGACAACTTGAAATCTCCATACGTGTGTCAAACCTTCGCGAGACTTTTTGCAAGCATATGTTTTTCCGAACCTGTAGAAGAGTAGGGGCCCATTTACACGGTTCAGCAATTGCATGCATGAATTGCTTTGTTATATCGATTCTAAAAAAATGTTTGACATTTTGATCCAATATTATTTTGACAAAGCAATTCTTGCGTACAATTATTAAACCGTGTATAGTTCGCACAGCGGATCTAGGCTTCCGTGAAGCTAGCTGTTTGTGATGCGCAAAGACAATTTAGTTTGAAAAAGCTCCATTGCGCATCGAAACGGCTAATTTCACGACGGCTGAGATCCGCTGTGAGAACTCATTTATAGTTAGGCCGTAGGCCTACTCTAACGAACAAAAACTATATTATTAAGGTAGTTGTTTTTTTGGTAGACTATGGTACTAATAATAATATTGTCTCTATTTTCTTCTCTTGGGATCTCTAGTAAAGGTAGAGTTAAGGACTACACAAGAAGTTAACGCTGGTTGTTTATTTTTAAAACTATCAAGGTTATAAACATAATTTTCACTAAAAACGGGATATTTACCATGATTTGTAAAATGCGCGCTGAATATCGGGAATTAATAAAACTCACAAATCATGGTAAATATCCCGTTTTTATTGAAAATTATAGTTGTTTATTGTTTTTATTTTTATAATAATATTTGTTTAATTTGTTTGGTAATAAAATATGTCAAAGACTTTTCATTTGCAAAAACAAGAAGACCATGGTCATGTAGGTAGCCCATATTTTTGAGTGTAAATAACTGAGTACTTGTTTTTTTCTTTGCATAATATATTGATGAAATGTTGGTGCCTTAAATTCCAGGTTTAGCAGTAGTCGAGAGTGGTGTAGCAGCATCCAGGCCAATAGCAACAGCTGTGGCTCTACACGGAGCTGCAATAGCCAGGCCTATTGCGACAGCCATCGCTGGAGTAGACCCACATCACCTGGGCATCGACTTTCAAATCAACCATTACAAAAACTAGAGAGTTTTTTAATATAGCTTTAAAACTTGCTGATATAAAGTAGTATCCAGCCAATACTAATCATAAAATAGAAGTAAATTAGGAATGTCCTTATTTTTAAAAGTAAGCCACTGCAGAACTTTTTCAAACTATGAATAATATCAAAACATAATATCAAGACATTGTGTGGCAAATTTTAGTCTGAAAAGGTTCTATAAGGGGCTGTAAATAATGCGTGGTATTCAATACAGCTATCATAAAACTCTTAACAACTAATAAAATGAGAATTGAAGGTGTTAAAAAAATCAAAAACAGCTTAATATTATTTAAAAATAAAACCAACGCAAAAACGTAATGACACATTGTAATAAAGTAAAAGTTTGTAAAAAAAATTGTGATAGTGTCTTGAAAAGACGAAAAAATTATATTTATTTTAATTTATAAGTAAAAATTTACAACAAAGTAGATAGTGTTGTTATATTTATTTGATTCACTCCACCACAATCAAAATTTTAAATAAAATATGGAAAACCAAATGAGTGCAAGGTAATGGAAGTGATAAATTATTTTCCTCTTGGGATGTTCGTAATGTAAAAATGTTAAGTTTACAAATACTTTTCTGCTGTAAATTTAATTTTGTCTACTGTGTATTTTTTGTGATAGAGCTCGTCCGGGAAAGTATTACTATATTTATTAGAAAGTATTACTACACTATATTATTAAAGTACAAATTATTATTATTATTATTATTACACATATTTCTACCGCCAAGCTGTAATGTTTGCTGATTACTGTATGTAAATTACAGGCACACGAGACTTTCAATCTATGTCTCAGGGTGGCAACCCATGAGTGATACCTCTGGAATTGCAAGCGCCCATAGGCTCCGGTAACCGCTTACCATCTTGTGGGCCGTACGCTTGGTTGCCACTTTAGTTGCATAAAAAAAAAAAAATTATTTTGACCAGGGCGATCAAAAACCGGCCCTAAATGCGCCAACTTTGTGAATAGACTCGACTAAGCAGGAAGTACACATTTTGACACGATTATTATCTCACAAAATTGTACAATTGCCTTTTTCATAGCATATTTGCTATGCAAGAACGTCGACGCCTGATGATATCAGGGCACTTACACGGCGATGATACAACGTGATCTGAAACTAATTAAAAAATGGTACAGTTATTTGCTTTTTAACCGACTTCAAAAAAAAGAGGTTATTCGACGGTATGTTATTTGTATGTTTGATACGCAATTTATCCGCCAATTATGAATTGAATGAATGAATGAATGAATAATTGAAGTTGGTTCAGTGGTTACTTTACGAATAAATCATATAAAAACGTGTCAATGACTACCTACATCGTCGCGTATCACCACAATTAGCCGGAATTAGTTGTTGTTTTTGACTTAAAATTAAATTTGTAGCCAAATATGAATTTGTAGTTTTTTACTCAAAACGTAAACAAAATAAATCCCATTGATGTTAAATAATATTTAAATTTATATACATTTCTACACAACAGCGCCACCCAGAACCAAACCATGGAACAGATATTGGTACCAAATTAAGCAAAGCTTGTACCTACCATGGGAAACAGATTTGTATAATACACACAGGTAGGTAGGTATAATATTTTTTTCACTTAGATAGCCTATATATTATTATGTACCTAACATAGAAACACCCAGTCTTTTTGGGATTACCAAATTTCTCTTGTAGTTGTATCAACCGCAATTTAGTCATCGTATTATGTGTATTCAACTATAATATTTAGTGCATTTCATCATTCCAGGAAAATAAAATTGCTTAGGTATTGTTAAAATATTTGCCTGCGGGTTTATTTGCGTTGTTCTGAATAAAAGTCACCGAACAATGAAGTTTCTAAGCACTGTCCCGTGGGGTTATTTGGATGGGTGACCGCCATTATCTATTTCAACTGACCACTTTCGTGCTTTGGAGAGCACGTTACGAGCTGTCGTTTTTGGCTATTCAAAGTTAGGCCATGATGAGTTATTCAGGTTATATTGACTACGTCACCAGGGTTGGTCACTGACTTATAATAACAAATTACTTACTTCACTTTACTTACTTACTTGTTTCTAATAAATGCGTAGCACTACACACTTCTTGTGGGTGTTTGTGTTTACCTCACTTACTATACCACGTGTAGAATAATCATTTTAATACACACTTCTACGCAAAAGTTTTCTTATTCTGTGGCAAAAGTGAATCATTTGAAACACTTTTCACTCATTGATTTATGGCTTACATACTTAGGCCCGTTTTCCATGAACAAAGCTGACAACCTCGGCGGTGCTTGTGACGGTGCGGTGGGCGAGTGCCGCTCGATAAACGAGAGGTTGCGGGTTCGATTCCCGTTGCGGCAAAAATGTTCACATAATCTGGTTTATTATTTGTTTCTGGTCTGAATATTTCTGTTTGTATTTTTGGTGTTCACAATTTTTTTTATATCAATGTCATTCAAAATAAAAATTGTATTCAATTATGATTACCACAATACAAGCTTTACTTAATTTAAGCTAAATGGCACTTTTCAAAGTTTCTACCAATATCTATCAGTTTTATATTATTTAAATTGAAGGACGTATGACAATGGTAGGTAAGGTGTATTATAATGATATATCGTAACAGCAATTATGTACCTACAATACTTATTTCCGGAAAGAAATTACTAATTATGCAAAACAACTTGGACAAAAGCCAAGTAAATAAACAATGAGAAAACCTTTGAATCGGAATATTCTGCAGATGTGTTTCCGAGATGATCTGCCATCAATTATGTGGTTTGTTTATGGGTTTTTGATGATAATACTGATGAAGGTTTTTATAATTACTACATCAAAACATAAAAGCATAATTCAACGAAAATCTAAATAAATCCTTGTCACCAGTTGGCCACTGACTCATACCAACTAATAATTTAACAATGGCGGACTTTTCATACAATTTAGCCCCAAACGAATCTAAATTTGTATTACGGAAGCCAGATAACTGATAGTAATACGGCCTTTTTTTAAATACATAAGATATAATATATAAAAACATCCAGACCTGAAAGAAATATTTGCAGATCACGCAAGCACCTGGTGGTACTCTTCAGCAAGAGTCCGACTTGGACCTTCAAGCAGTAGTGTGCAAACGTAACTTTGTTTAGGTTTGAAGGGCACTGTAGCAAGTGAAATTACAGGGCAAAAGAGGTTTAACAACAACGTCTCGGGGTGATGAACGCAGTGCAGTGCCACGCTGAACATACAAGCTTCAAGCTTTGGGTGGCACTGCTTCTGTTATGGTGAGGCGTGGTGCTTAACATCAGGCGGGCGTCAACACTTGCTGACAAAAAAAAACATTTGAGCTATCCAAAATGAAGTGCCAGCTTAACAGGAAAAGAGCCTAAACGGTCGCGTCATGACGCGGCCCTTAGGCCCTTTTCCTGTCCGACGCGTCGGTCGCCAGCGGGTTCCGCGCCACCCTGTCATCTCCAAGCAGTTGATATAAGGATGTTCACGCGGCGCTCGTCGCATTTCCTCAACGGATACTAGTGCGTGCGTCCAGTGTGCCGATGGCTGCTTTTATTGTGAGTTTTTATTTTTATGACTTAGGCTGGATTCGACCAGCTTCTGGAATAACTATTCTGCGGAATTAGAAATGTCAAATACAAGAGAACTGTCAGTTTACTCTCGAATACCCACGATTTATTCGAAGAATAGTGAATCCAATCTAAAATATTTTTACTCAAATACAATGTAGGTAAATAATGTACGAGTAGTAAGTATATTTTTGACCGATTCATTTTCACCGATAATTTTATCAAAATTGGTTCAACACTTTTTGAAAAATCATAAATAACGTATCAATAACCTACAGGTTATTGATACGTTATTTAATAAAAATGTTTAATACTTCCATGGTGTTTTGAGATACGAGATACATCTCGTATCTCAAAACACCATGGAAGTATTAAACATTATTTAAGTCTATTTTTATTGTTTGAATTCGGTTTTTTTTAATTGTTAAGTACACCTGTTCTGTGGGTACACTTAAGTCACAAAACATATATTAGTACTTCCTATGGTACAAAGTTATGATAACATAGCAACTTATTAAATATTATAAATAAAACAAAAATATTGTCAACATTTTTACACGGCGCCATATAGTTCCAAACTAAGCAAGGCTAAATAAAAGTACTGTGGAAACCAGATAACTGATTTTAATACCATTATATAATATAATATAATATAATATAATATAATATAATACATAGAAACACCCTGACCCTGAACAATAAATAAATAATGCTGGATAATCCACATACCATCATATAGCCCCTAGCCAAGCAGAGCTTGTATTATTGATGACTAATTATAATTATACTTAATACAATACAATACATAGATAGAATTTTTTATTATACATAGAAAATACCCAGAACACCTGGAACAAACATTTACAGATCGTACAAACATTTGTCCCGAGGCAGGAATCGAACCCGCAACCTCCGCGTCGAAGGCGGATCTTTTCCCGTTGCGCCACATCAGTCTTCAAATATTTGCAGATCACGCAAACATTTGTCCCGCAGCGGGGATTAAACTTGCAACCTCTAGCTTTTCCGGGCACACGCCCACCGCGCCGACACCGAGGTCGCCCGATTTGAACGATTCTGATTGTCACAAGATGCAATGAACAATATAACTACATATTAAAAAAAAACTATTTTTTTCGCTAAAGTTCTGCTTGGCACTGCACTGCGTTCGCTACTCCGCAAATTTTCCTGAAGAGTCCTACAATCAGGTTTATTTAATTCCATATTATTTGACTCTACAAAGTCAGGTTTATTCAACTCAATATTTTGTTAAATATTTGACTCTAAAAAGTCAGATTTATTCAATTCAATAATTTGTTAAATGTTTGATTCTACAAAGTCAGGTATATTCAATTCAATATTTTGTTAAATGTTTGATTCTACAAAGTCAGGTATATTCAATTCAATATTTTGTTAAATGTTTGATTCTACAAAGTCAGGTATATTCAATTCAATATTTTGTTAAATGTTTGACTCTAAAAAGTCAAATTTATTCAATTCAATATTTTGTTAAATGTTTGTCTCTACAAAGTCTGAATCTGTTTTTTGTTACTGTTTCTACATAGTAACTGAGTTAAATCAATGACCTAGGCTAGACATAGGGAGCTTTATGCATTGGAATTATCGTGTGAAAAATAAACTTCGAGATTTTGCCAATACTTTTTTGAACTTGGTTATTTGGTAACTTAACATTGGTTTAGATGTTTAGCGATATATGGCTATACCTAACCATAACAGTTTGAATTAAAACCTTAAGTTTTTCCTGCGTGGAACTGCACTGCACTCGATACCTTGCAACGTTAATATCTCACGTTAATGTCCTCTTTCGCCCAATAAACCACGTTTAAAGTTCTGTTGAATTCCAATTTAGTTCGATTCCTACCAAGATTGTCAATTTTAAGGTATAATCAAAAAGCTACTATCAACTGAGGGGAAAATTAAACAAAACACTCGATCGATCGCTGGCTTTTGCTGAAACAAAACCGCAACAACCGCTGGATCATTGTTTCGAGAAACATCCAAAACATATGAAAAGCAGCAGAAAAATAGTACCATGTACGATCCGTTTGCAATTCTTGTTAGTATGCCATTCTGTGTGCCACGATAGTTTTTAAAAGTGATAAACATAAATCCTTCGAAAGTAGATGGTGGAATACTGCGAAGGATAGAAATGGTTGGAAAGATTTGGGGGAGACCTTTGCCCAGCAGTTGAAAGATACCAGCTAGATTAGGTATGTTACCGTTTACGGAGGTAGCTCGAACCTCACCGTTCTGCAATAAGAAACCAGGTCAGCAACCCAGCGATCCGCGTCCACTACCCGACAATTACCTCAAAACTACACTTTATGCGTGTCGCAAACTGATACTTAGCGACATGTCGCGCAAACGTGTGACAGATTCATTGTTTTGTAATAGCATTTTGTAGGACGTTGCCTTATCCAAAGGTCGTTGGTTTAAATTCACTGTGGGATAACTTCGTGGAGCCTATTCACCTAGCTATAAGATGTTTCAAAATGATCTTTGTGATATGATTGAATAAATATAGTTTTACTTTACTTTACTATACTTACCTATCTTGGGAATGTTAAAGAGCCTTTTAGAAAAACAAACTGAAGTCATACTAATATGTAACTATATACTATATCTATACTAATTTATACTAATATTATAAAGAGAGAAGATTTGTATTTTTGTTTGTTACGAATTAACTCAAAAACTAGTGGTCCGATTTCAATAATTCTTTCACCATTAGAATGCAACGTTATCTCTGAGTAACATAGGCTATGTTTATTACTAGCTACCCGCCCCGGCTTTGCACGGGTGGGGTTTCTATGCACCCGCGCGAAGCTGGGATGGACTCCTAGTACTATTTATATACTCCTTTTCTGTGCTGAAGTGTAAGCTTTTATAGCATTGGGCAACACTGCAACAGTGCAACTGCATAAGAACACTCAGGGGCTTAACATCAGAGTCAAAAGAGTTTTCATACTAATAATATTATAGAGGAAAACTTTGTTTGTTTGTTTGCATTCAACAGGCTCCGAAACTACTAAACCGATTTAAAAATAATATCACCGTTGGGAAGCTACACTATCTCCAGGTGACATAGGCTATATTTATTATTAGCGACCCACCCCGGTTTCGCATGGGTGCTTAAGTTTTGGTTGCAAAGTCAGAGCAGGTCACAAGCAACGGACTTGTTTACCGTGGTACCTGGTACCATTCAAATATATTTGACAAGACTGAAAAATCACCACAGTGCCAAAGTACAAAGTACAAATGAAAGGTACATTCTCTTGCCGATACAATACGTGCTTTAAACAAAGTACACAGCAATCTCTAAATCGTATTTTGCTAAGTCTGCTGAATCCAATTTGGTTATATGCACAATCAGAAAACGTGTCGAAATATTTTTAACATGCTATTTTTTTTGGCATCATCAAACTTATCTTGGGAAGAGTCATGTCTTAACCTAACTACTGTATATATTACATTTTTTGGTTGCAAATAAACAAATTATCTTATCTATCTTATCTTAAACAAATCTTACTAATAAATCGTTAGATTATTATTATTCCCATTTAAATATTAAAAATCCAAAAGGTTGGATATTGTATGTTTGTGGTTCAACCGATTGGATAATCTTATAGTTAATAATCTAGACCCGAAATAAAAGTGAATTATTTTTTTATCTAGATCGGATAAATACAGGCTAGTAGTCATTAATTAAAAAAAACATTGGTGAACATCTTACATCCACCATCAAGCTTCAAACTTAGCAAATCTTGTATTATGGAAACAGCATAAGAATATCATATTTCTATGCAATGCATATGCATGGCATGCCGTATAAGTCGGCGAAATGTGTGATACCAATAATGTCTTGATTCCAACAACCTTTACTACCATATTTGTAGCAAATAAATTTCATTTCATTTCATTTCATTTTCATTTCTTTTTATTATTAAACCTTTGCCAAGCAGAGAGACGAAACAGATTAAAAAAAATATTAGAAATAAAAAATTGCCATAATATAAAAATTTAGATACAGACCAAACGTGTACCTATGTTTAATACACTAGCTTTTGCCCTGGAGTGGAATCGAACCCACAATCTACAGCACAGAAGACAGCAACTGAATTTATAAGGCTAGTCAAATTATTCTTAAACTAACCCACGCGGTTCACTCCCATTATTTTTCTATATTTTCACCGTTTAAATCTTCCCTGGACTCACACAAGTATTTTAGCCAAATTGGTTCTGCCTTTCCCAAGTTTTAGCAAGAAATTAACAGCAATTTATTTTTATATAAAAGAATGTTTAAATTTTGCTAAATATATGGTGGTAAATAATGTAAGGTCTACTTTAGATGTCGTGTACCAGTTATGTTTCGTAAAGATGAAACTGGTTTTACTTCCAGGAAAATAATGTAGATAGAGTAGGTACGTATAATATTTATTAAATTCTCAGTAATTTTGGTCGTTGTGGTTTATTTTATTTATGTTACCTGTGTTACTTAGTTCGCGTAAAATGTTTTATGTGTACGTGTACACGCAGGTAATAATTCAATGATTTAACTAATTTCATCATCATAATCTTAAGTTTTTTTTTTTTTTTTTATACAACTTAAAGTGGCAACCAAGCGTACGGCCCACAAGATGGTAAGCGGTTACCGCAGCCTATGGACGCTTGTAATACCAGAGGTATCACTCGCGGGTCGCCACCTTGAGGCATAGATCGAAAGCCTCATGTGCTAGTAATTTCACCGGAAACCATACCCTTCACACCGGAACACAGCAATGCGAGCATTACTGCTTGGCGGCAGAAATAGGTATGGTGGTAGTCCTTCCCCGGACGAGCTCTATCAGAAAGAACTCTACTACTCTTAATGTTTTTTTATCTACTTCCCAACAATTAATCAATAATCAATAATCAATAATAATCAATAATCATTTATTTGGTACACAATTAGTAGGTACACGTCAACAATTGATTTACTAAGTTTTTAGCCTAGGTTACCAATTACAAATTAGATAGGTACCCTTGTTTGTTTCTTTTTTTTTTACAATAGGTAAAAAATATATCTACAAATAGGTAGGTAGGTAAATAAAATCAATACAAGATTGAATAAACAATGTTAGCAAATAATTAAATAAGTATTAACAATAGTAATAATAATTGAAAAAATTTCATCTTATAAGATAAGTCAGTCTATAAATTCATAAAATACATTTAGTTTATTCGGTCATTTAGTGGAACTAAATCTAATCTAATCACCTTTTTGGTCTAGAAACTCCTCATAACTGTAGAAGGTGTTACAAATGAGCCAATGTTTTAATTTGTTTTTAAAACTATTTAAGCTGGTCGCATCAGTGACACTACTAGGAAGTTTATTATATACTGTCGACCCCATTATGTGAGTCAGCTTACTTGACTTAGCTAGTGTGTGAGACACGGTGGCAAGTCTACCAGCTCGTCGGGTGTTATGCGGGTGTTTATCGCTGTTCTTGATAAACAGACCCAGGTTAGTTCGCACATACACAGCAACCTGGAATATGACTATGGAAGGGAGTGTCAGTATTCCCAGCTCCTGGAAATACGGTCTCGCGGATATATCTTTCGGTACTTTGACCATCGCTCTCACGGCTCGTTTCTGCATTCGGAAGGCGCGTTGCCAATCGGCTGCGCGCCCCCACAGCTCTGCACCGTATTGGAGAAGCGAATGGACTGTGGCAAAGTAGCATGATCGCACCACGTGACCAGGCAAGATCCTTGACAGTCAGCCGAGCGCGTAGCACGCTCCACCTAGCTTTCCACATATTTTATCAATATGGGATTCCCAGGTGAGTTTCCTATCGAGCTCGAACCCTAGAAACGTGGTGCTCTCCACTTGCTCCACCTTTGTCCCACCCGCAAGTACCGTTATGCTTCTAGAAGGACGTCCTGAAAGACAAATATGCATAAAATGCGTCTTTGTTAAGTTGAGGACCAACCCATTGTCTTTGAACCAGCTGGCAAGTTGTTCAGCAGTCTGGTTCAGCTTGAGCTCCAGGCTGTCCAATGCAGCAGCGGACACTACTGCGGCCACATCATCAGCGTACATAAACACCTCCGCGGTATTTACAGCTTCTGGAAGGTCGTTAAGTAAAAGCGAAAATAAAATATTAGAGACTGCGGAGCCCTGCGCGACTCCCATCGTCGTGCCTAGTGATTGTGACCTCGTGCCACCGCCTCCCCCTACGACCACCTGGTACCTCGATCTCATCAAGTTTGTAAGCAGATCTAGTGCAGCGTTCTGAATGCCATAGTACTTCATCTTTAGCGCAAGCACTGTGTGGTCGGCCACATCAAACGCTTTTGAGAGGTCACAGCAAATTATGGCAACTTGCTGTTTCCTCTCTCTAGCGTCAAGTACTCTGCGCAGCACCTCACGAGCTAACGTCGTCATCGACCGTCCCTCACGGTAAGCGTACTGCCTATCTGATAGTGCTTGTGTGGCTGCCAAGTATGCAGAGAGTCGTGAGCTTATTCCATTTTCAAACACTTTCGCTATCGCAGGAATTATAGATACTGGCCTGTATGAGTCTATGTCCGTTCTTTTCCCCTTCCCTTTGAATATAGGTGATACCTTACTGAGCTTGAGACAACTCGGAAAGGTACCACTTCGCAAGCATGAGTTAAAAAGATCTGCTAGGATAGGGGCGACTGGACCCGCAGCCGTAGCGAGAAGCTTCATTGAGATGCCGTAGGCATCTTTAGAAGGCTTCGGTGGTATCCGCTTCGTGATAATCCCATACACTTCATCTGCCGAGAATCGGGAGAACCGCAAAGATCGATCCGCCGATAGCCGCGAGGATTCTATAGTTACCAATACATTGGACATATTAGCCTTGGGTGCACCACAGGCCAGGGCAGCTCCAACAAACCTAGAGTTCATTGCATCCACAGCGTCTTTTTTTGACCGAAAGGGCTCGCCATTTGAGTCTAAAATAGCATCAGTAAAATCTAGCTTGCAGGTATTGTGTTTTCCTCTCTCAGAGTTAACAACACACCACATAGATTTGCATTTATTTTTACTATTTAAGATAATGTCAGAGTAGTATTCATTTTTCCTACAATTAATCAATTCATCATACTTCCTATTCAAGTCACATAATAATAATTGTATTGATTCGCATTCATTACTAATCCTAAAATAAATGTCCATCATGTCAAATAATAATATTCTAAAGTTCTCAATTTCATCAGTAATCCACGACACTGTGGTTCTATTATTAACTTTCTTCAATGGGAAGCAAATGTCGAATTTATTACAAATAATGTTGATAATAACCATAGCGTATGTATCTATTGATTGGTTACGATGCCTAATATCACCCCAGTAAACGCTAAGTAACGAGGTTGTAAAGTTATTCCGATTTATCATTGAGAAGTTTCTGACAAGAGATATTTTCTTATTAGTCACCGGCTTATCGCAATAAATTTTTGCCCGAACCGCCAGGTGGTCACTAATGTTAGTTCTAACGGGAACAGAAATTACACTATTAGCGGGGAGATTCGTGTATAGGTGATCTATACACTTCGAGCTATGTGTCGTTATTCTAGTCGGAAAGTCTACCATATTAGTCATATTGTGGGACGACAGTATATCTGAGAGTCTCTTCGTATCACAATGCAATTGGTCTAAAGAATTAATATTAAAATCACCCACCACTACACAGTTAAGCCCCGTTTCACTGACCATTTGTAACAAGCCTTCCAAGTGAGGAAAAAAATCGATCGAGCTTACTAGAGGCGTTCTGTACACACATACTATTGTTAAATCGTAGTCGACTAAATCAATAGCCGAAATCTCGCAAAATCTTTCAGCCGATACACAATACACTACAGTATACAGTCAATTACACAATACTGCCTATACTATATTTCGTTCTAGTCAAATAATATAGATCAAGCAGATGCCTCTAGATTTGTTTCCATTCTTAAAATACATCGGCAAAGCTTTCTGGACCGAATCCTTAGAAACTTATTTTTGTGAGTTAAAAACTCGCGACATATTTTAGGACATTACGATTTGTATACATTTTATATTGCTGCTGACTGTACACGAGAACCGTATATTTTTCTGGGATAAAAAGTAGCTTATGTGCTATTCCAGAAGGGCGATTCTCATGCCATAGATAAATGGTCACATGTGATATAATCAAAACTGTCAAAAATGTATAGAAATTTGGTCAGTTTTGACGATATATATCACATGTAACCATATATCTATGCACGAAAATCGTCCATAAGTGCTGTCGTTTCGGCTGATAAAAAGAAACATTCCCGAAATGCTAGCAACTTATTGAATGGCAATGCAAAGCCAGCTCAAAGCTCAGCTTTTTTTTATCAAATAACAAGAAGGTCAAGTCGTTCGCCTGATGTTAAGCACCACATCTGACTATAACCACTAACAGCTTCACTCAAATAACAGAGTTACCCAAAAATTTTTGAGTTTTAGAGTTCTGCCTGGCACTGCATTACGCTTTTCACCTTGAAACGTACTTATTAAAACTCTTTCGCCCAATGCGTTACGAACCTAAACACAGCTTGCACTCTACTGGGGGGCAATTCTCGGTTCTTTCAATAAAATATCACATTCAATATTAATAATATACCTTAAATTAAATTTATTTATATTTTGACAGTTTTTACGATGTTACAGTTTATCGCAAGTGTTATATTATTTCTTTGTAACATTTATAAAATTGTAGAAACCTTCAAAACATCCGTAAATTCAATTTTTAATAAATAATATCGAATGTGATATTTTATCGAAGGAACCGAGAATCGGGGCCCTGCTTATCATTTTAGCCCTGCATTGTGGAGGCAGTATATCTAACATTCTGCACTGCGGTACCTAATAAAAAGAACTCATGCTGAAGAGTTTACCTCCAGCTTTACCTACAGAACAGAAAAATCAAGCTCTCTATCTATTGGTAGGTACCTACCAATAGTGATTTGAACTCCATAATAATTAGTATCCAATTTCCTTCATTCATAACGTTCCATGACGCATCTTTACGTTTACGACCCATCAACTGGGTTAAGGTTCAACGGCAGTAAAATACAAAACGAGGTTTTCCATACTAACTATTACTTAATCAACAGCTTGTTATAGTAACAAATTAACAACTGCTTATTCAGTAGTTACTGCTACTTATTCTGTGGTGCTTCCTTCCGTCACGCAGGATTTGTGGTCAATTGGGCTTGAGTTTTCTTCTCGAGAGAATACTTTGATGATAGCAACGAATGTAGGTTTTAGCTTCCTGTGTTTACGTATCTGGGGGTCATTCAAACGATGAGATACAAAAGTAACTCTATCTCATGCGCTGATTAAATTTCTACCCATAAAACATAGAATAATAAAATAAAATAATGATGCTGGACAATCCACACACCATCATCTAGCCCCAAGGTAAGCTGCTGTTAAACAGAGCTGTATTATTGGTACTAGATGACTGATATATATTTAATACAATACAATACATGGATAGATATATTTTATTATATATAGAAAATACCCAGAACACCCGGAACCTCTGCGTCGCAGGCGGATCTGCGCCCGCTGTGCCTCATCAAAAGAATAGGACATAGGCTACACTTCGTCTCGAAAAAAATACGATTCCCGAGTTTCATGCGAAGAAAGTCAAAGCAACTAGCTAATTAGGTGTGTACAATATCTACTATAATAAGTGTAAAATAAAAATAAAAATACGCTAATAAAATCCTTTCTTTTCTAATACTACTAATGTTGTTTTTGAACCACTGCCAGTGCCTGGAAAATAACTGCATAAGTACGTAAGCAGCTACTATAATATCTTACAGTTCACAAAGAATACGGGACTTATTAACAGGATTTATTCGTAGTCTATGACAGATGCGTATCTATTGCCTTATATAGGTATTCGATATTGAATTTATTTGCAAACATGAATACTAACTACGACTCATCGGCGACTGGCTAAGGTAAGAGTAGACAGACTGTTTGAGCAGTCAGTAGCTGCTGTTCCTTTGATTGACCATAGCTATAGATAAAATAGCAACGTTGGTAAAGACAATGCCGAATTCTTTAGGGAAGGTGGCGTCTTTTTTTTATATAATTTTTTTTCGCTTTTTTTTTATACTACTAAAGTTGTAACCAAGCGTACGGCCCACTTGATCGTCAGCGGTTACCGTAGCCTATGTACACATGCAACATCATAGATATCACTTGCGTCTTACCACCCTGAGACCATAGATGGTAAGTCTCATGTGTCTGTAATTTCACCGGAAACCATACCCTTCGAACCGGAACACAGCAATGTCATTATGCTATCACATTCATACAAAATACGTCAGTTTTTGATTGAAACCAAGTGAAATCGATTGCAACCGAATAACGCAATCGGGGAACTGGTAATAATAGTGTTGCGAACAAAACTTATTTGGCTCCATCTTATATCTCATTTTGGACTGAGTTTAGAGACATGCATGCCAAATACATTTCGTTTGTTACACTATTCTGTACTAGAAAAACAAGGTTTGG
The DNA here is from genome assembly GCA_951394395.1 of Colostygia pectinataria. NCBI lineage: Eukaryota > Metazoa > Arthropoda > Insecta > Lepidoptera > Geometridae > Colostygia > Colostygia pectinataria. The sequence goes on along the minus strand of OX596353.1, from coordinate 10,809,128 downwards.
TTGACGGACGCGAGGAAAAAAAATTACGCCAATTTCAGCCATTGTCTTTATAAATCAATTGCGAAAAAATGAAAAAAAAATGAAAATGAAAAACTTTGCAATTATGTCTAACATGGCATCTTAAATTTTCTAGTTTATAACTGTTGGTACTTACCTATGTATTGGCGAAGCGTATTATTGTAACTTTTTTTTCTTTGAACAATAAATTATTATTTAATAATTATTAATTAGTTAAACAATAAGTAGCAGACAGTTTGCAGATTGAGCTGTTAGTAGATACTCAGCCTTATATTTTTAATTAAAATGAGGTAAACATGAGTTAGTCATCTAGGAAATAAAGAAGGAATGAATGAATCTTCAGAAGATGTCAATTATCAGTAATTATATAAGATGGTTTATAAGTTAAACACTGAACAGATATTAGTACTACGTATACAATTAGTCATACTAAAAAGGACTAATATTCAATACCATACGTGAACCACAGTACGTTCAAGAAATTCTCAGATAATTATTGTCTTACAATAAAACTTTGCAATAAAACATATTATGATCAATGCAACAGGTAACCTTAAACTTGGAGTTCCAACTTACGTAGGTATGATAATTATCATTACAATTCGAGGTAAAAATTCATGATAAAATTAATATAATTATCATGGGGTACGTAAACTAGCCGTATTTTAAACCGCGAAAAAATAAGAAGTTGTAATCAATAGAATATATATTATTAAAATCTGTTAAAGCGTTGTTTTAATTTCTCAATTTGCATGAATGGTCCCTGACCTCCGCGACTGAAGACAAACGCGACTAGAATTACCACTGACACAGACTACAAATCACCCACATGACCGCGAGCTGAATTCAGCGTCCTAGGTACAGTTAGAAAGTAGCCCTTTTAAATAATTATCCCATTCAAATATTAAAATAAATTAACAAGCTTTGTGTTCCGAAATTCAACTACCTAGCTTGTTTAGTTTAAGGTTGTGACAGACGGACGGAATGTGTCCATAAATTTTCTTCTTCGCAAAACTATTGTAATTAAATAATGCTGGACAACCCACACAGCATCATCTAGCCCCAAGTTAAGCAGAGCTAGTGTAATTGGAACACTAAACAGAAAAAGTGCATATAAAAGTGAGTAGAGAAGATAGATTATAGTAGAAGATAATTATAGATTCCACAGCTCTATAATTTTTCGTTTTCACGTCAATGATAAAAGATGTGAACAAGGTTTACCGTTACCCTAACGATTGTTAAATACTTATCAATAATTCAATCTAAGAGTAAATGGAGTATCGACTCATTGTGATGCAAACCGTGCATCTTATCACCTTCACTGGGGTCCATGGGAGGACGCGTGACATGTTACGACATACTGTCATTGTTCGTTTTGTCTCTTGATGTGTCACTTCACTCCACTTCTTAATTTTATGGCTTATTTTTTACAAATTTATTATTTTGTTTATAACTTTATCAAATTATTAGTGCCATTAGAACTGAGCAATACATTCTTTTTTAATGGGGTTATAGACAACCACAAATGCAATTGTTATAATATTTAGAGTATCCTAAACCACTGGGTGTATTTTGATAAGACTTCACAATATAATAGTAAGTACTTGTAGGCATAGAACAAAGGAAAAGTACTTTCTTACTTTGAATAATAACAGTTCACAGAGACGTACTTGTCGAATAGTCACAGAGTCCTATACTTATCGTACTATTCTATTCTCTCTACTTCCTATCCTATGCAAAAAGCTGTGTGTGTTTGTTACCACGTGACTGTAATGAAATTTAAAATGTAGATAAATAAATAAATATTTTTTTTATTTCAGAAAGGTCTTATGGGACAATAGGCCATTTCATGTAATTTAAGATAGTAATGGCTAAAGTAATGTGTAAAATTTTTTTTAAGACCTTTAATTTCAGTCTTAGTTTCGACTCCTCGTTCTAACTAAGATTAAACTTGTTTATAGATACGAGGGACCTCTACTCCGGCTAGTACATAGGTTTAAGTTTTCGTACATAATTACTTAGTTCGTGTGTTGATGGTAGCGATTTTACAATACTATTTATTTATTTGACATGAATAGTCTGATTGGCCACAATAAGAACATTAGTACAACAAGCTAAAATACGAAAATAAAAAAAAGACAAAATAAGAGTTAAGTAAGCATAAACATTAAGAACATATAACAAAATAATAAACGTATATTAAAGATGTGTTAAGTTCTAGAATAACACATAGGCTACTTTTTATCCCGGAAAATTTGACTGTTCCTGTGGAATAGCATAAAAACTGCAAAACATTGGGTGAAATCGCGCGCGGGTCAGCTCGTATTGAATATATGTCTATCAGTGGGTTGTTCGGGCGGCCTAGAAACTCTGTCACCAGAGTTGGCCACTTACTCATACGAACTTACTTAGTGGGTATATTATGATGATGTTCGTTCCAGGTGTTATTTGCTGGTTTGTGCGTGGCGAGCGCGGCGCCGCCAGCGCCTCCGCGACTCTACCAGCAACATGCGTCCGCGCAGCTGCAGCAGATCAACTCATTGGACTACTACCTCGACAATCCCGAACTGCACGCGTATTACAACCAGCAACAGCAACATCAAAAACAAGGTATTTTTCTACTTATATTCATAATAATATTAATAATAAATGATAATTTTAAATATAATTTTGGGTATTTTGCTTAAAAAATCAAACTCGAACTCGAACTTTGAGTCAACATCAGGAAAAAATCTAATAATTATCATTAAAACTATTTTTAAAATTTGTTTTAGGTACTTTGTTTTTTAAATAATAACAGTGCAGGTAGAAAGAGGTGCGATTTGCATTAGTGTAAAAATTTGAAGTCATATCACCCAAGAGAACATAAACCTAAAAACTCAACCAATTTCTCAGAAATTAGTATTTACAATTAGTGATTAACGTCATCATTATCGTGTGAATCATTCGGTGTTTATAGGGAATCTAGCAGCGAGCTCCAATCAGCCAGCTCGTTTGGAAACCCTCGAGCCAGACAGTGAAGTGGAACTCATCCCGGGTGCACAATCACCCCAGCAGCCTCCGCAGCAGGTACTTGAACGAGCGAGTGAACGAGCGTAGCGTCTCAGTTTCGAGAATAGGCAAATAATGCTTTTATCCTGGGGGGTAACCAAGAGCTTCTATAGCTATACTATTAAAATAACATTACACTGTTTTTTTTTATGCCGAAATGTCAGTTTAACATTGTTTCAATATTGTTTTTGAGCTTGAGGTTACCCACCTCAGTCAGTCTGGTCTGTTTTCATTTTTCACATTACAGGTCGCATTTTGAACCGATCTGATTGAAACTTGGAGGTTTTATGACAGTTTTTAGTCGTTGGGTATTTTTATTGGAGGAAAAAGGGGCAAGTTATTTAGGTTAGTCAATTGAAACTTGTTTAGGTACGTTAGTCCCCACAGTAAGATTTTCTGTAGGTATCAGAATAATATTTGAGTTCATAACACCCAGACCAGGACCCAATGTTAGGAGATTATGCAAACATTTGAGATGTAAACGTGTGACACAATTCCATAGTAAAATCACACATCTCACTTCACTCTCACGATTGCCCTTCTTCTAATAAAATCTATTATTCTATGTCAATGCAAATTCTAAAACAAAAGTACCATACTAATTGCTGTATTATTGCAAGTCGTACGCAGCATGATTTTTAGACCTGCAAAAGCTAGAAGTAAAATATGTATATGTATATGTATGCTGTTGCCCTCGACTTCGTTTGCGTGTAACTCAGGAACGGTATTTTTTACTTTTTCCTATGTCCTATTCCCAGTCATTATCTCTGTTTTATTGGTTCAGTGGATGTCGAGTTAAAGAGGTAAAAATAACAAACAAACAAACATCAAAACAATCAAATAAACATTTAAACTTTCGCACTTATTATATTAGTGTGAAATAAATGTACTTTCTACTTACAAATTTGTTCTTCATTTCTTTCTATTGCTCATTAAGAACTGCAAGGGGCATATTTCGTGAACTTGTTTTTTGGCGAATGTAAAACATAAACACGCATTTTTTCAGACTCCAGTAGCGCCCAATTTGCCCGGCCTAGCCCCTGGACAGAGGGTATTCATCGTTCACATGCCAGTTCCCGGTTACAGGTAAGTCCTCACCAACACCGTTGCAGCCATAGTATAAATGGATCATTATCTACAATTTTACTACCGGAAAATGATCAACATTACGCTATCTGGAAATGTATTAACAGATTGCGAGCACAAGTGGATAGATGCAAATACAAATAATACAAATAAGTAGAAAATGCTAGTCCAGTACCAATCTCGTGTACAGTGTGACTGCGCTCTCCTGAACCATGCCTCACTTATTGAATTACCCCACTTGCCCTTTTACTTGCACTAGAGCCAACCTAAACATCGTTTCAGATGCCGCATTAGCAGTTGTCATTTACTGGTCTAATCGGCTGTGATCCCAGCTCCATATAAAAAGAACCTTAACCCAAAAGAAGAAAGTTATCAACTATAACTATATATTTGACGACCGATGTGGCGCAGCGGGCACAGGTCTGCCTGCGACGCAGAGGTTGCGGGTTCGATTACCGCTTCGGAACAAATGTTTGTACTATCTACGTATATTTGTTCCGGGTGTTCTGGGTATTTTCTACATATTATAATAAAAAAAATATTTATCTATGTATTGTATTGTATTAAATATATATCAGTCATAATACAGCTCTGTTTAACAGCAGCTTACCTTGGGGCTAGATGATGCTGTGTGGATTGTCCAGCATTATTTATATTTATTTATTTATTTATAACTTTGGAGTTTATTAAATTATGATTCACTTTTCCACTTCCAGACCAGGAACAATAGGAGGATATCAACCAGTGTACATAGTGGCAGCGGCCCCTCAAGGGAATTCCGGATTCCCTGGAAATGGTAGGAGCACTTTACTACTTTAGGCTATCACGGAGGCTTCCAGGCGGCCTATTAACTCTGACACTAGACTTGGCCACTGACTCATACAAACTATGTCTGCCCGAAGGCCTCCGTCATGGCCTAACAACTTTAAAAATCCGGAACCGACTGCTTAACGTGTACTTCGAAACACGAAAGCGCTTAGCTGAAACTGCCACTAGTGGTCACCATTTGGATGCGTAGTCGCAGAAAAGTGATTTTTGATAATCTGTTATGAACAACTTAGTCAGCTTCGTCACAAGCGCGTCAGTAAAATCTCTTGTTTGTTTTAGGCTATCAAAATCCCGGCTACCAAAACACAGTATACCTTGACCCGTCATCAGGTCAGGTGGTGTCTCCGATAGGATACCCTCGGGGTGTGGTGCAACAAGGCGTCAACCCTGGCTTGCTGCTCGGAGGCCCGCTGCTGAACCGGCCTTTTGACTTGGTATACCAGGACCCTAACCTGGCTTATCAGTATGTTTACTTATTTATGCATTGTGCTACTAGTTTATTATTATGGGGCCTGCGGATAATAACGTAACGAAATCACGAAATCATTCGTAAATAGAGTAAAATTCTTCGGTATATGTTTTAACAAATTCTTTTTTGACCTGACAATCTTATGGACAATTCATTTTATGCATCTCTTAACTCTGTGTTTGAAAGCCTTTTTTTCCAACCATCAGAATTTTGAGCACTATAGGTCTTATTGACATAATTGTACCTAAACCAGCGACAATTTGTTAGACAAGTGTTATTTTTGTTCTGCAAAATAGAACTATTGTATTAATAATATGAAATGATTTACCATACCTGGGATTTATTACTTTAATGGCCAATTTGTAGAATAACTCCAACTAATGATGTGTTTTCTACAGAGCTGGCCCCGCCTTAGGACCTGATGGAAACCGTGGTGCAGTACGCCTCTCCCAGTTAGTTGGTCTTCAGGGACAGGGCAGTAGACCGGCTAACAACGGTAAACTTTTTTATGTCAGCAAATAATAAACAAATAATGCTGGACAATCGACACAGCATCATCTAGCCCCAAGCTAAGCAGAGCTTGTGTTATGGGTACTAGATGACTGATGTACTTAATACAATACATAGATAAATATTATTTATTAGACATAGAAAATACCCAGAACACTCGGAACAAATATTTGCAAATTGTACAAACATTTGTTCTAAGGCGGAAATTAAACCCGCAACCTCCTGCGTCACAGGCGGACCTTCGCCCGCCGCGCCACATGACGAGACGGTCAAGTCATTCGCCTAATATACATAATAAAATAACAGCTGTAGTGTCACCCAAAATAATTAAGTTTTAAAGCTCTACGTGGCACTGTTTACGGTAAAGGCAAATTAATATTAATTTATTTCAGTCACCGTTTGGCGAGATAGTTATTTGGCTCATTTTATTTGATACTTACCAAAAGATCTTCAATTAGAGATCAACTCTTTAATCGTGAAATAGTCCCATAACATTCGAAAACTTCTGAGTTTTTATAGTAATCCATACCAACCTAACTTAACACAACCATGCAGTACGTAAGTAAAATCATTCTTAATTTTACAAGATTTTTATGCAATGCTATACAAAAGACTTCAACGCGCACTACACAGTTTTTCATTTAGGAAAATTCTCATCATTATTATTACAGAAGCTTCGCCAGTAGAGCCAGTTCAGAAAAGCCAGGCCATCGTGGAATCCAAGGAAGCCAGTGAAGAGCCGAGACGAAGACCTACTTCAGCGCATGCGCAGACGAGAACCAAAGCTTAGATTACATCCGGAGTACAAACAAAAAAAACTTTTGATTACTAAGTGTACATGAGAATTTATCAAATTTTATGATCAGTTATCAAATAATGGTTAATGGTTTAGCTTATCGCCTGAATACTGACACGTTATTTACATATTTGTGAGTGTAATAACTAAGACGTCATTAATTTTCAAAATCGTATGAAAAAAAGTCAAATACTGAAACGCTACTTTACTAATTATTAGTAAAGTAGCGTTTCAGTATTCGGGCCTATATCGCGACTTATTAGTCGCGATAAAGGCCCGAATTTTTTTAAAGGGAATTTGGTATTCCAAATTCCCATAGAAAACGGTAGTTTTATCGAGAAGTATCTAATGTTAAAATATTTTATCGACATTTACCGATAAACCATGCTCCTATCAAAAAAATTAAAAGTAGAACTTATTATGAACTATCTGTTTTACTATTTTTGGTCATGTTTAAAATATTTAATTTCTGTTTCCATTTAGTTATCAAAAAATGTATGTTGTTGCTCTATGGTTAGATTTCATAATATAACATTGACCATCCAAATACATTTTTGGTGAATTATTGACTTTTCACGTACATTTTCGTAAGTAATAATAAAATTAAACTTTGAGTAAACGCCATCAAAGATGAGTTAAAATTTTCTTCATGCTAAAACCAATTGCTAAAGTAAGTGGCAGTTTATTCGTGATATTATTGTAGTTAGTTGATTGTAGAGATATTGAAATAAAAACTGTTATTAGTAATTTTGGTTTTATTTGAGTCGGTTCTATGTTCATAAAACGGTTAGTATTATTATAAGATTCTTTGACAGCAGCAGTGATCACGCTAAAGCACACTTAAGTGCACTGGTGTTCTAAAACCACTGGTGGTCTAGTGGTAGTAGCCCCGCTTTCCGATCTATAAATCACGGGTTCGAACCCAGTCATGCACCTGTACATTTTTCTATTCCAAAAATGCATCGTAATGCTAAAGCTCTCAAACAATAGGTATAGGAAAACATCGTGAGGAAACTGCCGTGTCCAAGAACTGCAAATTCAAAAAACATTGCCATCAACCAATTTGCACTGGGTTAGCGTGATGCGCCAGTATGGCCGAAATACGCCTGTACAATAGTAGGCTAATGTCCGCAGTGGGAACATCAAAAGGCTATCATGTTAGATGTATGAGCTGATGTATGTCGGTTTGCTACTATACTGATAAAGTGACCTTTTTTTACTTAAAGTATTTTTTTACTTTAGATTAGGACAATTCAATTTTTGTGTTGTTCACCTTAGAACATAGGAATCGGTTTTTATTCCTTTCGTACGAAGCGGGAAGATGAAGTTGAAACAATAATTCAACGCGGTACATAATTTTATTATTTTATTTTATTATTTTAATTGAAACTATGTCAATGTCGTTGGATGTTCCACTAGTCATTCCGTAATAATATATATACTTGAAACTTATCTTTTGCCGTAGGAATAACGAGGTAGCTTTTGTAACAAGCTCAGTAACAAGTATCTTTATTGAGATGCCAAGTTGACGTGAGTAGAGCAAAACTTACACAAAACAGCTTTCCTTGCAGATATGGAGTGATATAACAAACTGGCACGGCGCTTTCCTTTCTGTACCTTGTGAGACAGTCTTTAACTTGAAAATAATCACAGATAATGAAAACATTTTTCCAACCAACCTGCAAATTTCTACTTTTCTGCGAAGCTCTTATCTGCTCCCACTGAGGTCGACAACTAAATTGTACTTATAGCAATGTATTTCTAAAACCTACTGTTTGTTCTCTGAGAAATTTATACCTTAGATGTTGGTCAAGCTAGTCCGAGGTACCTATTACCTATACTCGTAATACTTCGTTCGTATTTGTTTATGTGTCAAGTAAATGTATTTCATTTCATTTCGTGGTTGTGTGCTAGTTGTGTCAAAGGTGGGTTCCAAAGCAGTTACGCGTGAACATCTTTCCAACAACCATCCTTTAATCGATGATTATGGCTTAAATCTCTGTATTATACCAAACCATAGAAACTTACCACAGAACAACACCCGTATCTTTCAGTAAAGACAGTTATATCCAACGAGAAGTAATAAACAACATAACCACACTCATTTAATAGTTCGTTTACCGCTACCGTTACCACTTACGCTATACTTTACCACCCGGAATGGGCCACGATTGTAACGGATCCTATCCTGTGCCTTCCAACTACAAAACTCACATCTCCAAGACCACAAAAACTTCTCCTGAAACCTTTATTTGTTAATCCATAGGGTTGACAGTTGAGAAACTGATAGGTCAGATTAAAGTGGAGGGCTAAGAATGATTTCTAGTGCTTATGTGATGTGGCAGGAAAATTGGCGTGTAATTATGGCTGGATCGCTGGAGAGATTGGTGATAAATACAACGTAATTGCCAGGGATATAACATAAATAGTACTTTATCTAGGTTAGTTACTAAGCCCACCTGCAAAAACCAAAGTTCTAGCGTTGGAGCCTACGGGTTTCTTGCTATGCATTTACACTTTGTAATTATTTGTGACCATAATTTGTAATATACCAATCTGCATTGGGTCCTTGTGGTGGATTAGAACCCACTCACTATCGCCCAGCAGTAGCAACATTAGAATGCTGTCATGATGATGATGATGAATGAATTTGCCAGTGACACATGCTGTTGCTGAGATGTTTATTAAGTTCTAAAACACATAGAAATTTTGCTATTAAAGGCGTTGTCTGTCTGCGTTTTAGTAGACGAAGTAAAAAAAACTTAATTCCCATATTATCAATAAATAAAGATCCTACAAACAGTGATTTGTTTATTTCTACTGACCTGCATTATTATGGCCTTGATGCTACATCGTTATTTGTACATCAATCATGCTTGATTGATGTCTGTTAACTCAAAGTTTCATGCACATATACAGTTGCAAAAATTACTTCAACTTTCAGGCTAAATTGAACTCTAGACAACTGACTTAAAGAAAACCTTTTATGCATCAAGTTGCACGATGCATCTCAGTCTTTTTATTAGCACTGTAATAGCCACGCATGTCCATTAAATCTTGGACGTAGATTACTCAAGGGGTGATTGACGATGAGGGTCAAACAAAGCTGGATGTTGGAGATGACTTACCCAAATTAAGATGGCATCGCTTTCCAAACGAAAGGTGTCGTGCAATTATCCCGCGGAGTGGCAATTACGATCTTTTTACCCGGGGTCCGTTAGTTCAGCTTAGATGTAGGGGCAAAAACGACGGGGCTCAGTGCTGGCTCTCTCGCGACACCACGCGGACGCGGACCCTAATCATGGCTCGAATTTTACTCGCGTTGGTCACTATAGCTTGTATGCAACAAGCAGCGGCCCGGCCGGTCAAGAAAACCCTCAACTTCAATATGTTTCTACTCCGGCCTAAGCAGGAGAGCACAGACCGGGTGCTGCTCACGACGGATGGTATTTCAAGATTCGGTCCACTCCTGGAGTACCTGGTCCAGCGCTTCCAGGGTCTCATGTCTGTGAGGATTCCACCCGACCAAGTCAACGGGTACTCAAACCCTGAGACGGCGACGGTTCCGATAGCTGATGCTGCAGAGAATGAAGTGGATGCGGTCCCTCAGTCGCGGATGCCTGGGGTCGTGGTAAGACCCTCAAACACCAAACCCGGGACCTTTGAAGTTGAAATCAACGTGCTCGTTGATGACGGCCAACCGGAAGATAACAAAAACTTATAAACTGATAAAAGTGATTCTTAAAGTTGCATTTAATAATTTGTAGTTGTAGTTCAGTGTTAACTTATTTATTTAATCTTGCCATAATGTAAAATAAATATTTAAAATTTGTTTGGTTATCTATTTACTATTTTTTTTTATAATAATTATTGAAAGCATTATTATTGTATTTATGTAACTTTCTGTCAAACACCTGCGAATAGGTTAATTTTAATTTGCTGGCACTTCACTTGGCATATTTGCTCAAATGTTTGCGTTATCTCATCAATACAATCTTATCTTTGTTTATTACTTTCACAGAGCTGACTTTGTATTGACGAAATAACGCAAATATTTGAGCAAATATGCCAAGTGAGGAGCAAGCATCATGCTTGATCCTCACTTGGCTTATTTGGTATCCCGCGAACGGCACACACGGTTTCTTTCTGCACACATTTTATTTCTATTCATTTAGAAGACAATCCTGGTAGCATAATGGTGGTTATAGCCTGGGTTTTTGTTATAACTTAGTACTGTGTAAAGAATCTAGGACACTGAACCGAACACTAGAGTTTCATCAAAAACTATAAATACATCAATATAATATATCGTACCACAACACCCAGACCCGAAACAAATATTTGTAGATCATGCAACAATTGTCCCGTAGCGGAATCGAAACCGCTACGTGTCGTTACTCAACTGAGGACTCGCCCACCGCGCCACTGAAGTCGGTATTTCATATGCGTCTAGGATATGCGTTTTTCATCATTCATCAGAACTTTTTTCGCTGCACATGAATACTTAAAAAGGTTATGATAAATTACACGTTATTACTTGAGTTAGATACCTAAAGATGTAAAAGTGAAACCTATTAAACTTCAGATAAATAAATGGCGTGATGTTAGCATAATTACTTCAACTGGTTGATAATTATTTAGATATTATCTCCAAAATGTCTATATTAGTTAAAGGTTTTACAAAAATCAGTGAAAGTAAAATCTTGTTTTACAAACACATCCTTGGAGACCGGTTGGTTGAATTTTACGTAATAATGATGTTATAATTCGTTCGACTTTTTATTTGTAGATTGTATAATAATTAAAATAAATTTTATTCATGTTACATTCATTTAAAATGTGACACTAATTTGTAGGAGTGAGGCTACTTAGCTTTTAGTAGATTCATCATGACAGCCAGAAGGCTGTCCAAACTGTGAGAACATTAGAAAATGTTCCCACTGTTCGGACAACCTTCTTTTCAGTTTGGACACTGTCCTACTCTCGGGCGAGAGTGATTGGGTTTTAATCCACCATGACCCAATGCAGATTGGTGGATGGCACATGTCTTTCGATTTTTTAGTTCTTGAACATGTCGGTTTTCTCACAATGTTTTCCTTCACCGTATAAGAACACAACCATTGCGCACATACATTTTTCAAACACAAAAATATTTTGGTTCACGGCCGGGTTTAGAATTGGAAGGCGGGGTCAGTTGTGCACGCAATGTGAGATAGAATATTAGCGCATCACATTTTGACAGAATCATAGAATTGCTAAAATTACAGTTCATTTTATGAATATGGACATACGTTTTTTGTAAATACGAATCTTTAACCTGCAGATCAAATGACAAAGATTCCAGATCCCGTTACAAACAGCAAAAACGGCAACAAGCATAGATGTTTACAAACAAGCACAGAGCCAGTTTGTCTTGTAGTTTTTGTACAGTTGCCCGATTAGATTGTACAACATCATTATTTTCACATTTTACAAGAGAAATTTGCAATAAGAACCTTTCATGATTTCCAAAGTATACAATCTTGAGTGCACCGGTGAAGTGGTGGTGGAACCCTGCCTTCTGATCCTAAGGTCGTGCACCAAAGAATTTTTCTGACCGAAAAAATTATGTGCGCAATTATTCCAGTGCTCTCATATGCGGTGCAGGAACATATCGTGAGGAAACCGGCATGTCCAAGAACTAAAAATTCGAAAGACATTGCCATCTTGTAATAATATTCACCAATTCGCATTGTGTCAACGTGGTGAATTAAACCCCAACCACACACAAGTTTCGTAATCACCACATGCATAGTTTGTGTACGTAAACGGTGCCGTTCTATGCCGGCGATATATTCGTGGGGTACCGGCAAACTTGCGACTGGGGTGGGGTGAGTAAAACCGGTGGGAGGTAGGGACTGGCCATTCTGTACGTAGTACTAATATCTGTTCTGTGCCCCAATCACTCTCGCCCGAGAGTAGGCCAGGGTCCCAACAGTTGGAACAATAAATGGCTGTCATGATGATGATGATGATGACAATCTTTATTACATAGTATAAAACAAGTCGCAGTCGCTTCTATCAACAAATAGAGTAATATGAGCCCGGATGGGTCGCTAGTTTATACTAGTTTAATTTAATACTATTTTATAAGTAGTTCTATCACATACTTTCAATTCTAATGTAGCCGTGACCTATTTAGAAAATTAGTCTGTAACCGAGTAAATTAGTAAACTAGTCGTAAATATAAAACTCTAAAGAGTTAGGTTTAAGTTATTGACCCTAATCACCGCATAGATAAGGCATTCACAATGTTTATAAAAGGTGTTTTAATTAACTTGAGGCATGTAATGTAACACTAGTGGTTAAGTGGTAAACACCGTTTAAAACCTGCTTTCTATACAAAAATTGTATTTGCACAACACCAGTGCTAAAAAATCATGATCCTGTGAGAAATTAAAAACTAAACAATCTCGCTTGAGAGTAGGTTTGAGAGGTAGAGGTCTTTGTGATAGAGCTCTGAAAAACTAACAGTTGAAACTTTAAAATGTTGATGATGATGATGCAACCACTTTTATAGGTTACAAGGTGAAAGTTTTTACGTGGGATATAATAAAGTTCGCAGAAGTCAAAGATTCCTGCCATAGAATGTATCTCTAATATACATTACTTTGTCCACATGATGAATCATCTTGTCAACAAGATTAACCCACGAACCCTATTAATTGACGTTTTGCATACAAAAGCGAAAACCGAAAAGAAAGTGCAAGGTGAACTCCTGGCAGTGGGTCACTGTGCTGACACCAAGTCGGAATATTAATGTCATGTGATGAGGCTTATTTCCTGGCACAGACTTACGAGTGCCAGTGCTAGGTTCACACCCTGTACACTTTTTGTCATTGAGTTGTTATGATGTGTCGATTAAATTTTATTGTCTCAGATCGTGCGTGAAACAGTGTAAAAATTAAATGAGACAAGTGTTACACATCAAAGTGAATTATCTTTTGACAAAATAAGACGGCTCAATTTCATCAATTTAAATGTGCTCAACAAAATAATAGAGTTTATTTTTGGCGAACCATGAAAAAGTGACTCGAATAGTTAAAAAAGTGAACCCAACGAAGTTACAGTAAATATAAATATTAAGGTGCACTACCAAAATGATCACGAAAAGGTTTCTACTCTTGTTCTTACAAATAAAATGTATATTGGCAGCTCCCTTGCAAATGCTACAACCGTTGCAAGGAATCATGCAACAGCAAATGGTGCAACCATTCCGAGGTACAACACTGCAGCAATACCCGTTGTTACAACAACTTCAAATGATGGCACAGAAACAAATGTCGCTGCATGGTGAAATGCAGCAAATGTCGTTGCCAGAGCCAATACAACAGCAATTTCCGTTGCTGCCAGCATTGCAAGGAACGTTTCAGCAACAAAGGTTAGGTTTGCAAGAGCAAATGTTTGCTCTACAGCAATTTCAGGCGTTGCAAAAGATGAATTTAGTTCCGTCTTCTGTGTCAGCTTTGTAAGTTTTCTTCTTTACCAATCTTATAAGATGAATATGATCTAGTCAACTTTTAAATAATCCATTCAAAAATGAATATTAATTTCAGGAACGCACTGCCCATCCTAGTAATTTATCCAAATGATGAACAAGATGAACTTCGTACTGATTCACACACAAACACTCTAAAATACCAAAAACCTGAAGACGTCGGAGATGATGACTCTGAAATCATAGATGCAGAACCAACTGAAGAGACAAATGTTAAAACAAGTTCTATGAGAGCATTCTTAATAATGCCTAATACTAGATCCTTTATTGGAGATTTTATATCAAGCATACCATTTCTTCCGATAGAAATCAACGTTCCAGATTCTATTGGTTGGATATATAATGGAATTGCAGGTATTATAGCTGGTATTACACAAAGTCTGCCGTTTAGACCACAGCCGCCAAACGTTGAGACTCAGATAGGAGAAAATACTAATAATAATATTAGGGCAATTTGGAACAAAGTAAAGATGAAGCAGCAGATGCCAATCGTAGTCATTCCTCTAGGACAAACATAACACGCATTGAAATGAAATGATTGAGAGTTACTTGTTTTAATAAATTACGTACAATAACGTTACAATTTAATATTATTTGTAATATTACGATGTTATGTGTTAATAAATGAATCAAAAACATTTATATTAAATACAATAATCTTTATTAAAAACAATACAATCACTGGCTTTTTCAATTCTTTTGAGAAAATAGTAACAGTTATTTTTGATTTGATATAGCAAGACCGGGCTCAAGAGTTTAACCAATTTTAATAGATAAATCAATAAAAAAACTGTAAGTAAGTTGCTAAAATAAAACTTTTTTTGAAAGTTACACTATCAAACTCCGTCCGTGCATTTTTTTTAACGTAACATGTTTAAAAGATGATGCAAAAAACCTCTTCCTTCATTTTATGACGGTCAACAAGTAATAAATCAATTATTAAAATAATATACAACTTAGGTCCTACTCATTAAACATGCTACATTAAAAACACATAACCATTAACCTAACCTACTTTGTTGCCTACTCAAAATGGCAACGATAATGTAGGTACGTTGCTAATAGTCTATTTCTAATACAATGCATGTATTGTACATAATGTAATGACATATAAGTGATAGCATTAGATTATAGATCCAGTCAATCATTTATGAATTGACTGGATCTATAATCTATGATGACCATATTCGACTTACACCTACTGAAGCCATAGCAGGAGAAATCTCTTTTAGAACAATTTTAATACCCTGGTTTTAGTCTATGTTTGGAAAGTTGGAAACATTAATTATTTTGCAATTATTGCATTGCATTGGAACAATTACAATAGAGCTAACTCCAACTTTTATACATCATTGATAAGGTGTTCTCCAAAATAATAATCAAAGTTTTATGTACAAATCTATATTATCAAAAAATATCACTTGTATTAAAACAAGAGTTACTGTGTGCGTCCGTATTGTGAGACAGTGTCATGGTCTACGGGGTAGCCAGGGTTGGCACCCTGACCAACGTCCTTCTTGGGCACGATGATGGGGACGTCGTAATTGAAGCTATAGAAGAAGCCACGCGGGGGACCCTGCAAATAGAAATAGCTAAAGCAGACGGCCTTTACGAATCTCACCTAACATACATTTTTATAAACGGGTGTTTTCACGTACCGGTATATCGGTGAAGAGGTACCGACACTGTTTCGACTCAATTTCGAGAGTCTTCATCAGGGTTGAGTGACACGGCGAGCGTCTTCCTCCGCGTCGCAATATGCACTGTGTGGTGTCGGTACCTCTTCACCGATATACCGGTACGTGAAAACACCCTTTTGTAAAAATGTATGATATAGTTCACGATAGTTTTATGAGTAAAACTCACCTAACATGTTTGAGAACCAATATAAATTTACTAATTACGAAAGTAAAACACTGGTGGTCTAGTGTTAGAGCCGGTCTCCGCTTTCCGATCTTAAGGTCATGGGTTTCAAAGTAATGCACCAAGAGGTTTTTCTACTTGGAACATGTACCTATGTATACAGTGCCAGTACTCTTAAAAAAGAACTGGCGTAAATTGATCCTTGTGATTTTATTGAAAAATACTACTTTGAAATTGAATTTGAATTTTAAACGGCAAAGGAAAACATTGTGTAGCCAGTAAATTAAGAACGAAATATTCAAAAGAAATACAATTTTCCACATGGTAGATAATAAAACCCAATCACTCTCGCTCAAAAGTAGGCCTTTCACAGTGGGAACATTAGAAGGTGGTCATGATGACTCGAAGATATTAAAAACTCACAGTTGGCTCCTCAGTGGTAGTAGTAGTAGAGTACCCTTGGTTTGGGTATTGCTCGTACGCTTTGCCTTCTCTAGCCTGGCCTGGTGCGGCGATTATGGAGCCTTGCTGCTCAGAAGCCTGGGGCTGGTAGTCATAACTCTTTTGTGCTTGTTGGTAGCTGTTTTGAGAAGGCTGGGCTTGGTAGCCTCCTTGTTGGTAGCTTCCTTGTTGCTGGTAGTTCTGTTGTTGGTAGTTTCCTTGAGGTGGTTGGGGCTGGTAGGCTCCAAGAGAAGGTTGGATTTGGCCAGCTGCCTGAGCAGCGGCAGCGCTATAAAAATAACATAATCATAAGATGCTAAATCAATAAAATCGGCTTGCACTACAGCAAGCTAGCTTTTTAAACATCATAGACCTTTTTGGAGACAACCAAAAAAAACCTTAATCTAAAACAAAGACTAATAATAATCCAGTAGAAAAAAGGTATTTTAGGAGAGTAGGAATAGTGTTTCTTCTTACCCGGGATGCAGGTTAGCGTAGGCAGCTTCGTTCCATGCCTTCTCGTGCGCGATACGAGCGGCCTTCACCTCAGGTGCCTCTTCGACTTGCTTGGGCACGTATTTGGGGATGTTGTCTTCTTGATGGAATCCTTGGCTATCAGCCCAGTAGCGGACCTGAAAATGATAACATAGCAAATTGGTTTGGTTCATCGTAAGAGTTTAATACATAATAGGAAACATTTTGTAAAAATTACCACATTTTATATTCAATGACTGCACATTTTTTAAATTTCTATCGTTATGGTTGGTCTTCAGAATATTCTCTGTTTAAGTTTTAGCACCAATGGTTTTCACAGCCTAAAATAACTATAAATTATTTGTTGCTTATTACCTTGATATCATTACCGCTGTAGCCTGGAGACTTGTAAGTGTAGGATCCGGTAACGTCTCCAGACCTCTGGCGATTTTCCACCTTGGAAGACTCAGGGGCTCTGTAACCGTAGCCGTAAGCTCCTAGGCCGTCTTGACCGTGATATTGGGATGCATCGTATACCTGGAATATTATAAGAAAATATTTAGTATTATATCCTCAGAGCAAATATACACTTAGGGTGAGTTGCACCATTTAACGTTAACGTCAAATTGTTCGACGACGATAGAACAATTTGACGTTAACGTTAGACCATTATACTTGCAGGATATCCCTAACCTGCTATTTAGTTTTAGCTTTACATTTACCTCTTCTACGTAATCGTCGGTGTTCTCTATTTCTTTCCCATTCTTCCAGTAGTGCCCGAGGGTGGGACCTGCTTCAGCGGAGCGAAATCTAGGGTCATTGTACTTGATCTGAAAAATAAACACAACATGAATGGGTTAACTTCGAAGAAAAATCTATTGGTAGTGACAAGCTAAACTAGAAGGTTATGTAACTTTGCAATGTAGGTTTGGTTTTACAGCCTAATTCTACAAATTTTATGGGCTTTTGTTGTAGTGTAGGTAGGTATTACTGCTTTAAAATGCTGCATAATGAAATACGTATATCATTCAATGATTACGTTATGCCTGGCCATGAACCTAAACTAAGCATAATAGATTTTAACCTGGGAAAGGATCTTGAGAGAGTTTGCCACTCTTGTATACAGAAAACAATGCTTTAATCAACGTAAAATAAACAAAAAATTAAAGTGCGTGGCTATCTTAGTTTATGAACTTGGCAATAACAGAGGTTTCACTTGCACTTTGCCACCCTGAGACGTAGATCAAAAGCCGCATGTGCCCGTAAATTTACTGGTAATCAAACTGTTTGAACCGCTTTGCTTGGTGTCAAAAATAAGCAATTTCCCAGACGAGATTATCACAAAGACCCCTGCAACTAGGTACTAGAATACTGTTATTTTTTTCTACTCTACAATGCACAGGTATTTCAAGCGTACCAGCGGCAAAACGTTGGTTCTTGCAGCCAGCTCAGGGTTGCCGAAGGGCGGGCTGTTGATGTACTTGGCTGCTACTTCTGGGTCCAGATCAATCTGGAAGATGTTGGCGGCCGCACCAAGTGCCAGCTGTAACAAGAAAATGTTGTTTTAACCATTATACATTACAACTACCTGGTAGTGTAAGTATATCATCATGACGATCATTGTAATGCTCCCACAGCTGGGACACTAGCATCTCTCAATCTCCAAGGCTCTCAATCGAGAGTGATTGTATCGTCACTCGCCACGCTGACCTAAAGCAGAATGGTGGATGGCACATTTCTTTCGAATTATTAGATAAGGGTGTGTCGGTTTCCTCACGATGTTTTTTCTTCATCGTTTGAGGAAAAAAACAAAAGTGTTTACCCTAAAAATAAAATTAGGCATGGTACAAAAACTAAATTGTCAGTTATTCAGAATTTCCATGAGGTTAAATAAAAAAAACGTGAAAACGTTAATTATAAACGTTATATTTAAAAAAAAAACGTTTATAATTTAACAATTAAAACATAACAAAATAAACTGTATAAAAACCACCTGAGACGGTTTAATGTTGCGCATTTGCTTAATTAAGTGACCAAATCGGTTTTTTGCCTTTTTTATAAACAGGTAATAGATCTAAAGCAAGATAATAACTAACTGGTCAAAGTTGGCTCATCACCGAAAAGATTAAAGCTTAAATTGCTAAAATGTACCTTACAGGTAAGTTAAGGTTAATTTTAAGTAGGTATTAGGGATGAGACATGCCTATTTATACTACTATTTATAACTTGAATTTATTCCATATACGCACCTATTTTGCATTATCAAAATGATCTTGAAGGCATGGATACACGCATCTATGTTTCGAAAAACAACAAAACTAAACATGCAGCTATTATACTCATTCTGACTATTGGTTTTCATCGTTATTATATATAATGTTCGTGTTTTTTGCCATTTTTTTTTACGGATGGCCATGTTTTCTCTAATAAAGATTTAGATTCAGATGATTCAACTCACCAGAGTTGGCCACTGACTCATGCAAACTTACTTACTCACGAATCAAGAATCGTAAAAAAATACGATAGGATAGATAGACGTACGCAAAAATTACTTTTTTTATTCGTTTTTTGTTGACGAGTAAAACAATGATTTCAGAAGTTTAGGAATAAATGGAAATAACAAGTCAAATGGTAAATGTATCTGTACGTACTAATAATGTAGATATGCCACACCACCACTAAATAGGCTTGCTGGTATTCTGCCAAAACCATTATTAGTATGTAGTTACTTACTACATACTTAATGTACCATGTGTGGATACTATCAGCCAAGGGCAACCTTTATCGTAAACAATATTCTAGTCTAGAATTATGACGCCATTTCGCTAATATTGATTTGTCTCGGCCCAACTCACGGACAAACCAACGCTTTACTGCGTATAATAAGTACCTATTACTTGCGGTCGAATGCATTAATTATGTTAATTATAATATTCTTGTCCTTATGTGGTGAAGAGAGTCTCACAAATATTTTATGAATCCACCGTTAAAAAGTATCTAAGTAACTTACTTTTTTTTTACATTTCCACGTATTTACAGCATCTTGCTAATGATTTAGGATTAGAGTTTTTTATTAAAAAAAAAAAACTAAATTTGATAAAGCAACAAGAACAGAAATTATAAATTATTATATGCGTGACATAGCACTATGTACTTATTTCAATTCACATCTCCTTAAATAATTTGTAAGTAGGGAGGTGACTGGTTAGTATGTTTTGATAAATTTATGTATGACGTCGGTATTTCTATTTTTTAAATGATGATGATGACATTATCACATGAAATAGGTAATTAAGTATACAATACAATTGATAATTACATATTTTATTACAATGTTATGTACTTATATTAAGTAGATTAGGTACTTACCTTATTTACTACTGAACGAGTAGGTACTCTTACCTACTTGTAGATAGACTCACAGTAGCATCAACTCAAACCATAGTGGTTTTTAGGTGTTATTATTCTAACTTTAAATAGTATTAATAATTTGTCAAATTGGTAATAAATAAAAAAAAATAAAAAATTGAAAAAACTATTTGCGACGTCGTTGCTTGCAACAGCACCATGAGAAGCGCATGTGGCGTTCGCGATGTCATTATTATTTCTATGCTGACCGCCAGTGGCAATTTCATCATCCGCTTTATAAGTATGATTAATACTTTTAATTGATACTTTTTAAAACTAAGAACTAATTTATGTTTTTGTGAACACCGTGTATACAATTATAAAGTCTTAGATTTTTATTTGTTAATAAATTGAAACCATTTAAAAAATTATCATAATCGCATAAAGCAGGCATTGACAAAGAAAAAGGATAAATAAAAATATTATACAAATTCAGACGGTAGGTAGGTACGTTAATCATCACGTCACGAACTTATTTTTGCGTACGTCACCGTTATTTTAGAAACTGATATCACCTGTATTCTAAAAACGTATATATATATTATTATTTTTTTGCAACCAAAAACTTACGTATAATAATCAACATATTATATTTATTTACAAAGATACAAAAGATCTGTAATAAAAATGTTTGAGCGTAGGATATAGCTAAAAATAACTATGAGGGCTTGTAGGTGTTTTTTTTAACAGACTTCTTTGAATTTTTGTCACAGTTTAGTTATTAAGAAATCAACACAGCATTTAGCTAAATGTTCTCACATAAAAAAAAAACTATCAGCAGCAAGAGTCAACTCATGACTTATTATGACTCAACTGGTGGAGTTTCCGCGTACCAAGCGCGGAAGGGTTTAGGTCCCGCTGAGTAATTGTTTTTGTATATTAGAGCAACGATAAACTTTAGTATTCCCTTAGATAACATTTAAGAAAAATCACTGCCAAGCCAATCAAATATTAGCAAATCAGCAAAACAGTGTTTTTATCTTGTTACGGAACGCGCCGCCCCGTCTCTATGTGCCATGGTGATACGCATTCCAATAATTTCAACTTTAATTCAACAAAAAGTAGGTACCCATCATATCCGTTTCAATAATAACGCCTTCGCTATTGAATTGTTTTTTTGCAAATATTATATATAATAGTTAATTTACCTAATAGCTGTTGACTGTTGAACCTTGACGTAGTAATTTGCAAAATGAAGTAAGTAAATAAGGAAGTGTGTTGTATACTTAATTATTGGTTGGAGTGATGAGGCACTATTGATCAGAAATTTATAACTGATATCCAGTTTTTTGGATAATATATTGGTTAATTTTGGAGATGAATAAGCAACCGAGCCGAAAAGTAGTCTGAGAAAATAATCGGCAAAATAACGCCAGTTTAAAAAATACCGCAGATTAAGTTTACTCTACAGATTCACAACTCTACCATAAATTGTTCCGGGTTTGAGTGCTGGGGTTTCATATAGTAGATATCTATTAGATAACTACTCTAATACCTTATAACTACTATAACACCAGGTTATCTTATAGTTCGTTCGTTCGTATGAGTCAGTGGCCAACTCTGGTGACAGAGTTCCTAGGCCGCCCGAAGGCCTCTATATCTTATAGTGCTGGGTTAGTAGTATAAAATAACTTTATGCACCCAACTCACATGTTGAGATTTTTGTCATTTGTCCATCATACAATTTATATTATGATTTAGTGTTTTCAGTGGTAATAATGGTAATAATATTAAAATCTCTTTAAAAAAGCATTCATACTATGTCCAATCAAGTAAAGACATGGTTTGAATGCTTTTAAAGAGCTTTAAAACTTAATTTAATTTAATTCCTTTCAAAACCATTAAACTTTAAGTGGCAGTAAGGATTTACTTGAAATTCTTTGACTTTCGTCATGACGAGTGCCGGAACCAGTTACATTAAACACAATAAAATTGTAAGTATAGGTACTCGCTTAGTAATTGTTTTTTATTCTGTGGTTCAGCCGTGAACTTGACCGAAGTAAGAGGAGTCAAGTGAGACTAGTAACGAATACGCAGCAATGCAAGTGTTTAGTGATTGAACACATTTAAATAGTGTTACGTAATCCAAGATGTTGGATCTATATCACCTATACTAATATTATAAAGAGAGAAGATTTGTATTTTTGTTTGTTACGAATAAACTCAAAAACTACGGGCCCGATTTCAAAAATTCTTTCACCATTAGAATGCTACATTATCTCTGAGCGGAATTTAATAATGAGACAAAAACAAAAACATTTTTGTTCAATACTTAAAAATCTTCAAAAAACAAACTTGATATGTTTGCAGAAAGTCAAATGTTTAGTTATAATATATTCTAAATTAAAGGGTCGTAATTTAAAAACTCTGTCTTATCTTGTACACATTTTACGTGGGTTCTGCGCTGTCGATATAAATCTAGGTTTTTGGGTAAATTATTACACCCTTTTCGTTTTAAAAATAAAGCAAAAGCTTTTCGAGAAGACATAAATTGTGGTTTGTATTCGAAATTCTCGTAACAATGATAACTTCAGTGAGAGGTATATTATAAAGATCTGGGGGTTTTCTCAGATTCCTAATTCATGGTGACTAAGTTGCTAAATATAAAAATAAAGTGTAAACGCACTTTTACTACAAAGATAAGGCATGTTAGTCATATAAGAACACACCGACGAAGATCATCCGTATAATAAGGAATAAATAGGTAAATAAATAAATAAATAAATAAATAAATGGATAAATAAATAAACAAATAAGTTAGTAAAGAAATACAAGTAATAAATTATTATAGGTAAGTAAATTAAGGAACAACTATAAATAAGTATAAGGAAATGCAGAAGTCTAGTCGCCGTGGTCGAAATCGGCCTGGATGACATCATCATCATCATAAAAATAACAGGTACCTTGACGACCTCGGAGAAGTGGTGGACAAGTGCCGGGTTTACATGCAAGAGGCTGCGGATACGATACCCGGTGTGAGACAAATGATTACATGATCTGCAAATATTTATTCCTAGTCTGGGTGCTTTGTTAGCACAGTAGACCCTTTTTTTCAACCATGCACCAAGTTGGCAAACAAGCATGCAGCCCACCTGATCTTAAGCTGTTACCATAGCCTATGAACGCTTGCAATACCAGAGGTATCACTCGCGCTTTGCCGACCCTTTAAAATGATAAAACGCCCTTTTTTAAAAACCTCATGCTGTAGTCTCCAGAGAAAACCGCATCAGAAACTTACTCGTATAGTTTCTAATAGCCACAGGGAATCATTAATATGGAATCAATCTTTGTTTTAATATAACTTACTAAAGAAACAGTGAATAATTATGGTTCTTAACACGTGTGGGTCCGTTTCAGGATGCCATTAAAAGCTTTGCATTATATGATAAAGGATTACAAAGTCCATTAGCCGCTCAAGGCCTGTCCTGTCCTGAGGTCGACAGGAAGAGGAGACAATAAATCGAGGTACTCATGAAGATTAATCAGAATGTCGATAAAGATTAAGAGAAATAATTTGAAGTCGTATGAAATGCTTTAGCAAATAAAAGCATAAGTCAAACTTTCGTACGCGCGAAATCAATTGGTAAACTCTCACATACATTTTAACTCTTGAGAAGGGTATTTCTAAATTGAAGACTTCTTTAGCCTAGCTTCCCTAATACACATAGTAACAAACATCCTAACACTTAAATTTTTTGTGTACCTTTAAGGCACTTTAGCAATACTTTATTTTAAATGAAATTAAATTATTGAAAATACCTAAGACGAACATCTTATTTTACCTGAACACATCAGATTGACATGAAATATTTATCTTACTGAACATCATTTACAAAGAAAACTAGAAAAAAAAATCTGAATATTTACTTGCGAATTTGATGGTTTCCCGATATTTCGGCGCAGTTCACCAGATCACGAATGAACAAATGATAATTATCTTCTTTTTATTGAACCTTATATAATAGCCACGATAGTTAAACATTACACTAGAGTAGAGTCTTGGCTGTAAAATGATTCAGTGTATAACACGTCGTGTTTGTTAGCACCTCGCCTGTCACCTTCAGTGCGACACTCAACTTACAAACCTGAACCTGATCCGTGGAATACCTAATAGTAACTATACAAGCCTGAACACAATAAACTTGTTAGAAATACGTAGGAAAAACGGCTATAATATAAATTGTATACGAAACAGGCTTGACTACGAGTTACGACCTATTAAATTTAAAATTACTCAGATGTGTTTAGAGGGGTAGTCACAGACACGTTTTAAAAAAAATAATGAGTAAGTGAATAGTGTCGGCTCTACTTGCCGAACCTCTACCTAATCAGTTCGGCAAGTAGAGCTTTTGCGTAAGCAGGTAGGTACTTGTTTACTTTTGATAGCCAAAAATTCGAAAGAATTTGAATTGATTTGAATTTGAGCTGGCTGAAAAATGAAAAAGTTGAAATAGGAGATTATATTAGGTACCTAACCTACCTGCTTATAATAGAAAGAGGTTCCAATAAAAAAAAACAAAAAATCTTATAACTTACTAATGGATCTTCAGAATAATAATAAACCTCTTATTAAACACACTGGATCTTCTTGTAGTGTCTGACAACTGAGTCAAACATTCAAAACTGTCTATGCAAAACTGTTTTAAAAATGTCTAAATTCACAGCAAAATTATTGTAAAATTCTACGAATACCGAATACCTAACTTAATTCAGTCAAGTGAGTTTTTTTATAATATCTCTAATGTAGATGCTTCAGTGAGAGTGCTTACCCGTTCGACCCAAGAATTTTCTACCCAATGGGTATTTTACTCCGTTCGGCCCAAAACATTTGATTCAAGGTATCCTTTCTACCCACACCTACTTATTCCTAATTTCTATTGTTTAAATTCAAACAAATGACACAGTGAAACACTAAGTAGAAGAGTAAACGGTGCAAATAAAGCATTTGAATAATAATAGCTACAATACAACGCGTAAGTTTTGAATCTTTGAATAATCATAAAAAAAAAAAGGGCGTTATAAAATTTTTAAAGGGTCGTCGGCAACGCGCGAGTGATACCTCTAGTATTGCAAGCGTTCATAGGCTACGGTAACTACTTAACATCAGGTGGGCCGTATGCTTGTTTGCCACCTTTGTGGTATTAAAAAAATATATATATATATTTACAAAGACTCATAATCAAAAATCAAAATACTCGTGTAGTAGTATATTACGTAGATAAAGTAAAGTAACAGAAACGAAAGAACAAGAAAACTTGATTTTGTCGCTGATTTAAAAGAGGTTTCTGGCTAAGTTGTTCCTAACAGATCAATGACGACCGATGTGGCGCAACGGGCGCAGGTCCGCCTGCGACGCAGAGGTTGCGGGTTCGATTCCCGCCTCGGAACAAATGTTTGTACGATCTACAAATATTTGTTCCGGGTGTTCTGGGTATTTTCTATATATAATAAAAAATATCTATCTATGTATTGTATTGGATTAAATATATATCAGTCATCCTAGTACCCATAATACAGCTCTGTTTAACAGTAGCTTACCTTGGGGCTAGGTGATGCTGTGTGGATCGTCCAGCATTATTTATTTATTTTATTTATTTATTAAAAAAAAAAAAAACAATGTAGTTAAGCACTGTTCCGCGTAGTCACTATTTGGATGGGTGACCGTTATTCTAAGCTGATAGTCTTGTTGATTTAGCAATGTGCTTTTGACTTTAGTGACAATATTTTTAGGCACACAAATTTTTTCAGCGATAGCTATTCATAATCATTGTTTATTATTAATTAGCTGCGGACCTCGGTATTACCCGCGGTTAAAAGTGTTTTTCGAGATTTAGTAGCCTATGTTATAATCAAGTTATTTTTATGTCGTATTTCATTCAAATCCGTCTAGCCATTTGAACGTTTGAAAAATAACAAACAAACACGCACTATCTTTCGCTTTTTTTATATAGTGTCATGTATTTCAATTGCATTATTGTTATTAATTCAGTCTAATAATAAATAATACTACTTTTATTTACCTACTTAAATAAGTACCATACTTTTTTACTGTTTACAAACTTTAACTCCAACTTCAATTTTTAAGTTTAACAGATGTAATTAAAATAATGTAATTCCAACTTTTAATAAATTTAGAACAGAATTTTTTTATGTAATTATTATATTAAGTATAGACACGTAAGTAGGTTGGTAGGTACCGTAATAAATGCATTTATTTGTAATAGAAATTGTAGACAGTGAGTTTATAAAACTCTACAAACTGTTTGGTTATATAATTGAAAATATTTTTTAATGACGCAATCAAAATATTTACTTGCTGGTAAAATTTTATTCCTTTAATTATCGAGGGGCAAGTATTGTTTAATTTCCTATATTTTACTTACTAATATATATCCACAAAAATCCTGTAAACAATTTCTTATCTGTAAAAACCCGTGTCTTATCAGTTACAACTTACCACACTCATAAAGGTCACAAATATTTTCATCTTAAAACAGGCGGCACTATTCTCACGGTTGTCAAAACTAACTTTGCATCTCCGTGCATCTCCTATATACCTTCTCAGACTCCGGTGACGTCACTGCCCCCCTTACCCCTTGCCTTAACCCCGGGAAACCAGTTCTACTCATCTTCACGACATTTGACCTTCGTTCGACGTACATTGACGCGTTTAGAACAAACTTTAGTTAGCCTGGTAAACGTCAGTGGATGATGAATGTACTAGGTGACTATGTTTCGGATATTGAGGCAGCCCTGTAAAGCAAGATAGGCGATAGATATCTATTAGAATGATACTATACTTCAAAACATGAGCAGTCAAATCTTTTTAACTTTACATTCATAATTAAACGCTCAACTCGGTAACGGCTGAACGGATTTAGATGAAAATTTGAATAGGTGTAAAGTAAGGACCTGGACTAACAGAATTAATTTCTCCTGCCTAGCAGCACGCGAGCAAAGCCCCGAGCGGTAGCTAGTTTAAAACAAACAGGTAATTATCGCGTATGCTATGCCTGTCTGCGTCATGGAAGACCCAGAACAAATTCAATGCTAGAATAAATTTATTATTTCAACGTTTCAAAATTGGTAATGCTACGCCGTATCTTGGCTTACCATCTTTATTAAATCTGATCGTCACGCTTAGAGGAACCTTTGACTAATTTATGTAAGTACTTCATGACATTTAGAAGGCTGTCATGAAGTAGCTTATAGTTAACATTACAAAATGTTCCTACTGCTAGGATACTAAACTACCCTCGAGCGAGACCCAATGCGGATTGGCGGATGGCACATGTCTTTCGAATTTTCCTGATAGACCTAGTTCCCTAACGATGATTTCCTTCACTATTTGAGAGCAATTGGTATCGCGCACATATTTTTTTCGAGTTGAGAAAACCCGTTGGTACACGACCGGTTTCAAAAGCACGATCTTAGGATCGAAAGGCGGGAACAATACCACTGAACTACAGAACTACAGGCGTAGTACTAATAGTTTTATGCCACCGGTGCTCAGTATTAGTAGGTACATGGTTTTAGAGTTATTTTAGCAGCGCAAATTGACTATAGCTTTATAGCTGCTCATCTCTGCAAATGGTTTACAGGTTTTACCATAGACTCTGTATTGTGCTATGTTTGACTATTAATTTGTCTCATCTAAGTCTGATACGGTTGTTACTGTTTGTATATTTACTTATCTGTGCCTTTTTTGCTGTTACCTGTTTATGAATAACGTCCCTGACTTTTTGTAAAAATGACAGGAAATTACGGTTTTTATTTTACCCATTAAACTAAACAAACCATTTTGATAATATCAACTAGATTATAGATGAGATTAATTAGGTATTAGTAGTAGGTACATTACCGACCTATGTGGCGCACGGGCGGAGCTGGAGGTCCGCCTGCGACGCAAAGATTGCGGGTTCGATTCCCGCCTCTGGACAAATGTTTCTACGATCTACAAATATTTTTACATACATTTACATATTTTTTGTTTATTAAAAAATATCTAACTATGTATTGTATTGTTTTAGTATATTATCAGTCATTTCGACTTAGTCAAATAATAAAAAGTTTTGTCTATCAATAGTTTTACAAGAGGAAGATTATAATAATATACTTAATGTAATATAACCTACCTATTATGTCTCCTTGGAGTAGCCTTGTTAGTACGCATACGCACTGAGCAGTCCAGTCCAGTCCAGTAGGTTGGTCTTATTATTTTAGGCAAATACAAAAAAAAACTGAAAGATACTGTGTTTTGGCTAAAGTTAAAATCCCTTTCAAAATGCAGTTTATTGTACCTACATGCCTAAACTAAATACACATCTAATAATACTTAAGTTTACCTTATTATTTTTAAAATTCAGCATAAATTTATAAAGCTGCAGTTATTTATAAATTAATTGATAAAATATTACGCTTCCCCATCTTCACGCATTCAGTCTGACAATGTAATAGTGCATCATTAAATTACCTTAAATAAAAGCTTATAGGTAAGTTGTTTAAATATAAATGTCGGCAGTCTACTCTCGGCGAGACATCCGGAGACTGGAGACAGACAGAGACTAACCGACTTTAAATAAAGTTTTTAAACAAACTGTCCCAAAAACCTTAGATATTATAAAATAACCTATTATTTAGATGATATAAAAGCTTGGGACGAATGTGCTCCAACTCTACTCGGTATCCATAACAATAGCAAGGCTCATGCCAAAAAAAGCGATAGAAACCCATACATGGCATGGGTGCGTTGGAACTGGCATAAATTTTCCTAGCTTGCAAGTCGTTTCAAATTGCATCGCTTGATTCAAATGAATAAGGCACTTTTGATTTGATTTGATTTGATTAAACTGTCTATTGATATTTTAAACTTAGTTCTTGGACATAGGTACCGGTTTCCTCACGATATTTTCCTTCACTTTGACTGCACTGGTATTGCTATAACAAACTTTTTGTCCGATCTGGCACCCTAGGCTGCTAGGCTGGGTGAGAGATGTAAATAATTCATTTTTTTAATAGAAAACCCTTAGTGCACGACCGTTTTGAATCCACGAACTGAAGATTAGAAGACTACTAAAATTACCACTAGACCACTTAGATTCTTATTGTTTTTGATATGATCAGCTAAAATAACTACATAAATAAGTTTATAGTGTGTTCTTATCATAAAGCTCTCGGCGTGAATGCACTACCTGCTTAAAATATTTCTTATTTTTAATGGGTTTCCCGTGAGTTATGGTAACAACAAAATGGCAGAATGGACAAGGAAGATGCGAATATCAGGTGTCTAGTCAGAGGTTCTCAAACTTGGCATGCATCCGGGAGAGACAGATGCAGTTATAACTGCAGAAATAGATGGATTAAATAAAACCGACTAATATTGTAAGCAAACAGTATAAATTAATGCAAGGCAATGATATATCTTACAATGATTATTTTATTCATGAAAATATGAAACAGACTAATCATTTTGCATATTCTGTCAATTACCTGTGCCTTTTTTACTTGAGTGTTATTTATAGGATACCTAGATAAATAGTTGGTGTAACAAGAGAATAAGTTTTGTCGTTTGATGATAATTCCACCAGCCATCAATCTGCAAAAACTAAATCTGTAACATTTTTGCAGATAGTTTAAATGAAAATTAGCTGTTAAATCGTGTAGAAATCGCAGACAAATAATGGGAGATTCGCGAAATAACTTTAAAATATTTTGACCTTTGATTAACACATTTAACACCAATTTAATCGCTTTCAACTGTTTCTTTGTACCAAGCATAGGATGTCGCTCGTTTATCAACTTCTTTAAAACTAACTTCTATAAGAAGTATCTATAGTTCTCATGACGGATCTCGGCTGTCGTGAAGTTAGCCGTTTCTATGCGCAATGGAGCTTTTTCAAACTAAATTGTCTTTGCGCATCACAAACGGCTAACTTCACGGAAGCCTAGATCCGCTGTGCGAACTATACCTAGGTTCAAATTCTCATCTTAAACGGAAGTTCATCGTAATAGTATAGGTATAAGTATAGTCATTAGGTACATAAACACTGACGAATAATAATTAGGATTTCAAAATTAAAATCAGTTGTGCAGTAGATTTGGAACCATTGGCTAGGAATGCTATTTTAACAGCAATATTTCTTTTGGGATCTTAACAACATGATTATGGACAACGTTAAAAAATCCTATGAAACTTTCGAGATCCTAGTTATAATGACACCACGCGATAAAGACAATAAAAAACCCGAGCCGTTCATTA
Organism: Colostygia pectinataria; assembly: GCA_951394395.1. Classification (NCBI taxonomy): domain Eukaryota; kingdom Metazoa; phylum Arthropoda; class Insecta; order Lepidoptera; family Geometridae; genus Colostygia; species Colostygia pectinataria. Next base: position 10,778,389 of record OX596353.1, on the reverse strand, counting down.
TTAATGTTGTGGTAGAGCCGTAGCCGAGACAAATCGAATTTATACCTTGTTTTAATGTAAGTCATAAAGTTATCAATACCTACATACTATATCAGTACCTATATACTTTTTTTTTTTCAACTGAAGTGGCAATCAAGCGTACGGCCCACAAGATGGTAAGCGGTTACCGCAGCCTATGGACGCTTGCAATACCAGGTACCACTAGCGGGTTGCCACCTTGAGACTAAGATCGAAAGCCTCATGTGCCAGTAATTTCACCGGAACACAGCAATGCGAGCATTACTGCTTGGCGGCAGAAATAGGTATGGTGGTAGTCCTTTCCCGGACGAGCTCTATCACAGAGAACTCTACTACTCTTAAATCTTGTTATAATAGGCACCTGCTTATATAGATTAAGGTCAATGATCGTAGAATAAGAGATGAAGATCTCATAAGGTTAACTTAGCTGCAATTAGATACTAAGAATAGAAAATACAGATAGCTTGCGCTTAGTCCTAGCATTTTGATGCTAGGACCAAGCGCTTTTCGATGCAGAATCGGAGTTGGAATCTGTGTGCTTGCAATTTTGACAATGTCTCTATTCATTGAATCAGCGAGAAGATAATAGCCATAGAAGTCAATAAATTAAAGTTTTTTAACAGTAGGAGTATAACCGAAGTAGAGGTCTAATCTAATCACGATGACAAAAGTTTACAGAACTGAGTCAACCAACCACCTAATAGAGTTAATCATATCTAATGGGTGTACCTACCATAATGTAGGATAATTACTCGTATAGGTCCCCATCACAAATGTGAAGTCACAAATGGCAAAAGTTACCAAGGACAGCTTTTATTTTTTTCTCTTGTATCGGATGTGTCCTGCTGTTACCTCAGTCTTGATAACTTACCTTAGGTTTATTTTTTTAAAGCTTCGATAAAATATTATATACCTGAGTAATAAAACGATTGAACTTAATATCCCAGATTTGTAAACCTTTCTTTAGATATGCAACTATTTATTATACTCAAGTACTTGTTTATAATCTGGATTCTGGACACTAAAATAGCGGAACTCTACCAACAAAATGCAAATAGTTTCCATGAACTTAGGATTATCCTATTTGCAATTCTTATTCCATCTATCAGCTTAGATCAATTTGCGTTATGCCTTTAAGCCTCATGGTAGATGTATTTTAGAAGTTCAAGGTTAATGTGGATAAGAGAGCAGTCCGACTTGATTAAGCAGGTATTATTCTTCTACGGAAATGGTAGAACCAGACTCCAATCTCTTCAATGAACGAAATTGGAATCAATAGAGAATAGAAAAACCATTTATTTGATACAAGTTAGAGAAAGATTTAAAAAAAACTTATAACAAACACTACATATACATATAAAGGTAGAATTAGGTTGATTTAATTTCTTTAAATCCTTTACGATTTTCGTCACGGCACTCTTTCAGTCAGTATAGTGAACGTCATGGCTAATATGATGATGAGGATTTTCTTATCCTTGCACATTCTATTTTTATTTCTCTATGAATAACACAGGGCTCTGTTACCTTTTCGACCTAAAATGTCTAATTATAATAGATCATAACGTAGGCCTTCATGCGGCCTAGTAACTCCTTCACTAGAGCTGGCCACTGACTCTCATACGAGCTTAGGTGCTAAATACCTACCTACCTACGAGTATGTAGCTACAAAACGCTTCACAAACTGAGTCCAACAAACGCCGCAGTCATAAGCTTTAGATACTTCTTGCGCATGATTTTAAATTTATAAATACCTACTTGCTTAATTTTTTATAGACTAGTCTAATCATTAATTTTGGTATACATGTTTTTTTAGTTTTTTTTTTTTTTTTTTTATGTTCCGTAGGCAGATCATCTAAAATCAATGTAGTTATTTATAAGATGGTGAAATAAAATGAAATCATCACTTATTTTTATCAGGTTATGGGTAGAATGACTAAGTAGATACTTAATACCTTCTACATAATGAGGTTGGTATTTATTTTAGCGATTCTCACAATTTGACTACCTATGGATACCTACTTATTACAAGTAGGTACCTATCTGTAACGAACAGGTTGTGTAGTTCGGGGAATCAAACCGCAGACACTTGCTTTAGATGCCGCATCATGCATGACATGACGAGGCATAAAAGTTTGTAGTTTTTTTTTATTTATTTCTGATCTTAATTATTTAAAGTTCTTATTAAGTAAATCATAATTATGTATACCAGCATTCCAATATAGATCGCGCTCTGCAGTAATAAACACTATCATCATCGTCTTGTCACGCACAATCATATCGCAAAAATCATAAAGGTTATAAATTCAACCAAATTGAATCACTTTAAATGGAGCAGAAAGTAAGGTTATGTTGTCATTGAATGATTCACTTTTTTGTTAAATGGATCAATTTGGTTCATCATCATCATCATCAACCTATTGCAGTCCACTGCTGGACGTAGGTCTCTCCCAATGCGCGCCACTGAGCCCGATCTTCGGCTTTCCTCAACCACTTTCTGCCAGCTACATTCCGCAAGTCATCGCTCCATCTAGCCGGAGGGCGTCCTACACTACGCTTGCCTAAGCGCGGTCTCCACTCTAGAACACGTTTGCCCCAGCGGCCATCGGTTCTCCGGCATATATGACCAGCCCACTGCCACTTCAGCTTGCTTATCCTTTGAGCTATGTCGACCACCTTGGTTCTCTGTCGGATGATCTCATTTCTGATTCTATCGTTCAGAGAGACACCGAGCATAGCTCTCTCCATAGCTCGCTGAGTGACTTTCAACTTGGTTGATTCATCCAAATTGAAAGGCATATGTGAACCGGTACAAGGTGTAGTGTTATATCTAGTTCTCTCGGCGGATCTAGGCTTCCGTGAAGTTAGCCGTTTGTGATGCGCAAAGACAATTTATTTAGAAAAAGCTCCATTGCCGACCTAAACAGTGTTTTATATAATTATTATATATTCCATAGCTTGGGTGATTTTTACAAATTAGCCGAGCTGTTGAGTGGTAGGTATAGTTCTCACAACGGATCTCGGCCGTCGTGAAATTAGCCGTTTCGATGCGCAATGGAGCTTTTTCAAACTAAATTGTCTTTGAGCATTACAAACAGCTAACTTCACGGAAGCCTAGATCCGCTGTGCGTTCTCACAACGGATCTCGGCCGTCGTGAAATTAGCCGTTTCGATGCGCAATGGAGCTTTTTCAAACTAAATTGTCTTTGCGCATTACAAACAGCTAACTTCACGGAAGCCTAGATCCGCTGTGCGAACTATACACGTCTCTCATCAATCATTTAATTTTAATGGCAATATTTAATTATAAGTATTACAAATCAATTACTTATTTAATTTAATTTATACATAACTATTAATACTTGTACAAATTTACTTGATTATTTTATTATGTAGTACTTAGGTTGGTATGTATGTAGGCAACAGTGGCTCAGACGGTCACAGTGACTCATTCACGTTACTACCCGAAATAAGCACTCGATATTACTCTCGTTTTCACACAATACAAGCGTGTGAACCCCAAACACGTTCTAACCAATCGGTCGGCAGGTCAAGCGCCGTACGGCGGTGTTACAGTGTTTTTTTTGTTTCCGTGCCCACAAAATTACTTTTTGAGGTGAGTTTCTTTTGTTTTCATACATCAGGTTGTAATAATTTGTATTGCCTTTTATATTTGCCAATTAGTTGGTACTTTAGTGTTCTCATTTATGCAGTTGTTTAACGTAATTATTATTTGACTAGAATGCTGCGATCAAATATTTTCAAAATCGCGTAGTCGTACACAGAGTGTAAATAAATAATATACTTTTTCGATTGATTTCATTTTTCTTACCATTTCTATGATCTTATTATTTCATGTTCTAACTAGAGTTGACAAGACTGAACCATTGCACAATTATTTAAATTTTTATTTTTGTAAAATTGTGAGAAAAAACGCGTCGTTAATGCATCTCTTAGTTTAAAAAATATAGTTAGTGTAATAGAGTCACTGTATACTACAGGGGTTGAGTCACTGTATACACCTAGGTGTACACAGTGGCTCATTTCTCTAAGTTTCGTTTTTGCCCTCTCATTTTATTTTAGTAATATTTAGCGTAATTAAAATAATGCAGTATTAAACTAGAATACCTAACTAACAATCTATGCATGTTTCAGATAAGTCCAATAATAATTTTCAGAATATTTAGCCATTTGAAAAAATCCGAGCCACTGTTGCCGCCTTGACCCTACTATACCTTATAAATTATGTGTAGTAGATACCTACTTACCTAATTCGCTTGACTTATAAAATTAGTTTTATCAATAAATTTATTGTATTGTATTGTAGGTAGGTAAGTACCTACTTAGACCTATTTTAAATGTACCTACCTAATTACCCAGATTTTTATGACCCTTCGCTAGGATGCCTAGGTATCTGGCTCGGATTTTTAACAGATCAACGAAGTTAAACACTGTTCTGCGTAGGTACTCACCATTTGGATGGGTGACCGCAAGTGGCAATTTCAACTGAGCGCTGTTAGGCCATGACAGAGGCCTTCGGGCGGCCTAAAAACTGTCACTATAGTTGGCTACTGACTCATACGAACTTAAATACTTAGGTACTCATTATATTCTACATTAAATGAGTGCAAGCTCCATAATGAAGCGAAGACGAATGATAAAAACATCCTCAACTCTAAAAGTTACATGGCTTTTAGCAGACACTTTAGAGATTATTTAATTTCTAGTCAGACCACTTTTATATAGAAAACGTAATGGGATCGTATTTTTTGTAAATTGATTGATGGGAACACGCCCAAAACTTTTAGGCTTAGCCAATGGATTCCTCAGGCGATAAGTCAGGTACCAGGTAACTTAAGGCTTGGGAATGATTCTTACGTCATGGGATGAACGGCATATTAGTGAGAAGCGAACTGACTTGTGTGTGAGTTTCTCATCTAAGTAATTAATAACAGAATCAAAACCTTACACGTATCTTCCAACAGAGTGTAATTAAGGTGGTAATTTCCAACCAACGGCGGATTTCATGATATTCTTTTCAAAATAACTCCGAAATGAAAAATTTTAAATCCGTGCGGATTTAAATTCTGAAAAAATATATGTCATTTAGCTTTTTATGGCTAAGATTTTTATCCGACAACCAATAAAACAACGTGCTCAATGCGGACTTTACTCCACGATAGAATAAAGTAGGTAACCTACTGGTGGTCTAGTGGTAGGTAGTGACCCCGCCTTTTGATCATAGTAAGATCGTAAGTTCAGGCAGGATTTCTCTATTCGAAAATGTATATGCGCAATGCCTGCTATCATACGGTGAAGGAAAAGATCCTGAGGAAACCGGCAAGTCCAAGAACTAAAAATTCAAAGATCAAGTAACAATAATAAAATATAAGTACTTACCTAGGTAACCCCAAGACAAGATGGGTGGTGGTCAGTCAGTGCGTGCAACGCACTTCCAGCGGCCCCCCGCGGCAGAGGCAGACCCCATGGAGGAGCTCCCGGAAGATCACCACATCAGCATATCCAACAAAATGGTTCCTATTCCGTAATTTTATTATGTAGCTGTAGGGCAACCCTGCTCACGTGGCGTAAATTCACCTAGCTTTAGGACGTTTCAAAATGATCCTTGTGATATGATTGAATAATGACCCATTGCGTGATAACTGTTTGCATGATCTACACTTAGAATGGATCTACGACTCAATATGGATTCGTGGATGGCATGAAGTTCTAGTTCTTGTTCTTGGTCATGCCGGTTTTCTAACGATATTTTCATGTAGGGGTACCTACATTGATATATTTTCATGTAGGGGTACCTACATGAAAATATCAATCAAAGAAAAAATATTATTTCGAATCGTAAAATCTATAGGCACAACGGGTTTCGAGCCCAATAGGATTGGAAGGCAGGGTAGGGTCACTACCACTAGTGTTCTTATGCAAGCTTAAAAAACTGAAACTGTTTCACGAACAGGTAGAAAGGCTAGTGGAAGACGCTACAATAGCCGACGGCGCGGCAGCGGGCAACGCCGCGACGCCGCGCGGCGACTACAAAGACAAAATCTACATGGAGCGACTCAAGTGTATGGACGAAAACCACTCTGAGAGAACTGGGTAAGGCTTGAATCTGTCTCTGAAGACCAAACAAATACTGCTGCTCTGCTTACTTTGAGACTAATGATGCTGTGTGAAAACGTCCAGCTTTATTATTTACTAGGTTCTGTGCCGTTAGTAGATACGATAATAAGTGCTGTCTCTCTTGATCATAAGATCTTCGTGCATTGAAAGTATTGGTTAATTTTACACACCCTTTAGCTTCACTGAATAAAGCTTAGTACTGTTTGTTCAGTCTCACAGTAGAAGACCTGAATGCCCTGGCGACGCGAATAAACCTGCGCACAGCAAACATGGTGAGCGTCGAGCCAGTGTGCGCGGAGAGCAAGCAGCGAGTTATTGAGTGCTACAACACCTTCCAACTGCCGGAGGAGAACATCAAGTGCTGGGATACTGTCGGTGAGTGTGCTACTGCCTGCTGGAGGGGGTGGTGAGTGGGTGAGTGTGTCTACTGCCTACTAGAGGGGGGTGGTGATGGGGTGAGTATGTCTAGTGTCTACTGGAGGGGGTGGTGAGGGGGGTCAGAGCCAGTTTGCGCGAAGAGCAAGCAGCGAGTTATCGAGTGCTACAACACCTTCCAACTGCCGGAGGAGAACATCAAGTGCTGGGATACTGTCGGTGAGTATGCCTACTGCCTACTGGAGGGGTTTGTGAGTAAGTGAGTGTGTCTACTGCCTGCTGGAGGGGGTGGTGAGTGGGTGAGTGTGTCTACTGCCTACTAGTGGGGGATGGTGATAGGGTGAGTATGTCTAGTGTCTACTGGAGGGGGTGGTGAGGGAAGAGAGCCAGTGTCCGCGGAGAGCAAGCAGCGCGTTATCGAGTGATACAACACCTTCCAACTGCCGGAGGAGAACAACAAGTGCTGGGATACTGTCGGTGAGTGTGCTACTGCCTGCTGGAGGGGGGGGGGGGGGGGGGGGGGGTGAGGGGGTGAGGGGGTGAGTGTGCTTACTGCCTACTAGAGGGGATATTTTCAGTGAGTGTGTACTGGCTGAATTCTGAAATGATTAGCAGATGATCCGTCAGGCGAGCGAAAACCCAACCTAAAACGTTGTCCTAAGTTCTATTTTTATTCAATATCGCGTCTTGTTGATGATACATGGTTGTACATTACCATTACGCTCGCTCAGTATAAAGTAAGTAGTCTTCATGGCTATAATAGGGTGACGAGCACAGTCCAGTGCTACGCAGAACTTTGGGTGACCCTGCAACTTGTTGGTCAAGCGTTGCGCTTAACATTAGGCGAATGACTATATCGAACATCGTGTGTCAGTAATAAATAATTGTGTTCTGTACATTAAAGGTGCCTTCACACAGTGCGTGCACGACACGGCGACGAGGCGGCTGCGCGCGCGCACGCAGCGGGACGCGCGCGACCACGCGCGGCGCACGCGGCACATGGCGCTGGCTAGAGAGCACGAGCTGCGAGACTTGGCAGTGCCGAGAGATGACACTAGCATCCCGGTTTAAAGCCCGGTCCGCACTATTCCAGTAATGTTCCAGTCCAGCGATCGGATCCAGCGCTGGAATGCCACTGGAATCATGTATACCATGTACTTCATGTAATTCAACAGCTGTTGAATGACTATAATCTATTTGATACAATCTAGTGTACAATCAATCAATTGTTTTACTTGATTACTGGACTGGAATGATGTGAACTGGGCATAACACATCTGACATATAAACGAAATACCGCATCGTTCTGTTTTTGTTTTGTACCGTACCTGTTTGTGGATTTTTGAAATAACTAACCATTTCGTAATTTCAACATAAATTCAATTAAATCATGTGATTTGTAGCCATAAAATATAAGTTAATGTGATGATTAAAACATCGAAAGTGATTTGTCGATTATATTAATTTCACTTATTACATACCTAGTTAAAAGACACTTTTTTCCTAACATCATCTATTTTTTTAATTTGCACTGGTATTCTTGGCACGCCGATATCTAAGCTATCGTCTTTGCTGTAAGGTTCAGTTTTGCTTTGCGGTGTGGTTTGTTTCGCATTGGCAGTGGCTAGAACCGCCAGCTTTCTGCGAAGGTCTCTTACTTGGGCCGCGCTGGCCAGTTGGGCCGCGCCTTGGGATAGTACTTCCGCTCTTAGCCGTTCACATTCAGATCTGAAACATAGAATGATATTGTTAGGATCACGTTCTGAGGGCGAATCAAGAAAAATCGGTCATTTATTTTCGGCGATGATTCAAGAGTCTATTTAAAGATAAGATAAATGTTTATTTCGTAATGGTCATAATTTCAAGGTGTCTTTTTTACTTGAGTAAGAATCTAATTGCTGGGTAACTAAAATTTTCGAGCCGAATATTGACTATGACAGAAAAGGACAGTTAAACTTCCTAACCGGCAATTAGCATTTTAAACTTACATGAAAATCGTGAAAAAGGCACTGAAGCTAAGGATAAAATCTACGCACCAAGGCTTAGATTCGCGACTATTCCCGAAAATTTAATCGGTACTTTCAGAATTTCAGACCATGCTAAATAAGCAATAATAAATTCGTGCCACAATCGCTAAAAAGTAACGCAGTTTTGACACGCCTCTATTGGTTCTCTGCTGTTCTACTTCGGTTAATGATCTTTAGGTCATGGTTGGTATGATAATGTATGTATTCTTACTTTAAATGGTCCAGCACTCCTGGCAGCCATCCATTAGCAGGTGGCTCGCTTAGCTTCCCGAACCACCTAGCCAGCTCACGTCTCTGTCTCTCGCTTAGCTCTTCTAGTTGCGTGATTCGCTTCTCATAGCCCTCTGAAATTTTAAATTACAACAGATTTTTTTTTCATGCAAACTTCACAACACTGCATCCTCTGGAAGTCTAGAAGTTATAACGGAACACACCCTGAATTTCAAGTTCAGGTCTAAGACTTGAGATGATCAAGTCAGTCAATATACAACAATTAAGTTGGGAACAGATTTGTCTGTACCGAATGAAAACAGATGGTGCCACTGGAAAAAAAAGGATTCCACTTCAAATAGTATAATACAAAGCCCCACTGTCTGTCGTCTGTATGTAGATACGCTTAGATCTTGTTAACTATGCAACTGATTTTAAATTCAAAGGAAGTTTTATACAATAGTTTAAGCACCCATGCGAAGCTGGTGAGGATTGCTAGTTATTTATAATCCTTATATCAGACTTATATCAAGATTATATAGTATAAAAGAGACTTTTGGCGATCTTTGGAGGAGGCTTATACCGCCAGAGGCGGTCCATATTAACTTTACTTAAAATTATAAAATCGTAAATGTATTTTAGTGTGGAAATATAGTTTTTATTTTTATTTATTTTTTATTATAATTATATCAGACTTACCAATAAGTTCTCTGTCATAATGTACTGTTTCGCCAGCTTGCTGTTCCCAAATAGTCTGCTTCTCGTGAAGCAAAGCATCCAGCTCTGCTTGTTTGTTAGCCAGCTCTCGCCTTAACTGTAACAGAACAATACTGTTCCTTTTATTTATTTATTTATTATGTCCAATAAAATACCATGTTTAGGTTTATTGAGTTTCGTAGCAGAATTGGTGGACTGGTGGTTTAGTGGTAGTGACCCCGCCTTCTGATCCTAAGGTCGTGGATTCTAACCCAGTAAACCCATAAATTTTTCTTATTTATAAAGTTGAAAAAGTCGATGCCAGTGCTCTCTTATGGTAAGAGAAGACATTGTGAGGAAACCGGCATGTACAAGAACTAAAAATTCGAAAGACATGGTGCATTAGGTCCACATGGTGGATTAAGACCCAATCACTCTCACATGAGAGTAGGCCGGTGTCCGAGCAGTTGTGTTGAAATTCATACTTACCTACAGCATAAAATGGTATACCAATAAGAACAAATTGATATAACAGTTTGAGAATGATAGTAAAATTATTGAAAAATAAAAATAACCTTACTCTAGAGTTTGTTTGCTTCATTTGAATGAGATTTTTGGCCATTTCTTGCCTTTTATCTTCCACTTCAGCAAATATAGAGTTACCCTTGGCAGCTGTAAGCAGAAAAGGTACCTACTCATTAATAAAAAAAAACAAATAAAATTTCCATCAGTAATCACCAAACTACTGGGAATTAGCCCTCCAATTTGACGTATGCTAGCCTCCTCGGACCTATGCATCTAAAGTTTAGCTGGCAAATTTTTTAGTATCAAAAGAACTAGGTATCTAACAGAGAATATTGTTTTGAATAAGAAAGTAGAAGATAGTAAATAGAAGTAGATACCATGAGGCTGCAAATCTGAAGAGTCCACTTTAGTGAACTGGTGCAGCATAGCCTTGGCCTCGGCTAAGTCAGCCAGCGCTACTGCTTCCCTGTCAACCACCGTTCTAAGCTCCTCTCGGCGCAACTCAGCCGCTGCACGCATTTCGCCCATTTCTACAGCTAATTCTTCAGTTTTCATCTGCCATGAGGCCGTTTCCACCTTAGCCTGCTCAAGCGCTGTTTTCGCTGCCTCTGCTTCGGACATCGCTGAAGTCACAGCGGCCCTAGCATCGTCCAACTCAGTGTTATCACGAACGGGACTTTCGCGAGTTTTGATCGCCTGCTCCTCTTTCAAATTTCGTATTTGAAGCTCGAACTTCTTTATCTCAACCGCGTGACGCTCAACAGCTTGCATACTTTTTTCTCTGAGCTGCGATATCTCTTCTTGTAAGGATGTTAAACGACTGTTGAACTCATTTTTCCTCCTTTCGTCGTCTACTTGCAAACTCTCTAATTCAGCACTCAAATGACCCTGTACATCCAGTGCAGTTTGGTAACTTCTTCTGGTGTCATGAAGCTCCTGCTTTGTGGTTTCATAGCTGTGAGATAGGTTCTCATACTGCTTTTTTAGAAGATAAAAGCGCTCACTCAGTTCTCCGTTAGTAAGCTCTTCAGCTTCGGTGCAATTAGTTTTGTTGCTTATTGTTGAGTAATCCATTTCACTTGTAGTTTACAGCTATGAGTAATACGTGTAATACGAAAAAAATACTATACAAATTAAGATCAAATTAATAATTTGAAAAAGAAGGAAGGAAACCAACACAGCAAACGCTCGTTATTTCAAATCAACAAACGTAAAAAAAAAAACCTAAACAAAACAAAACCTAGGTTACTGACACTGACAGTGACTGACTGACATTGACATGACACTGATAGCTTTTTTGGAAACTATTTTGGGATCACTAACTTATGACCGCCAAGGATTTTAATGATTTAATGATTTAATGATTTATTTTGCTTTTTACGTACTAAACTCCTTGGCACAGTCGTTTTTTTATTTTTTAGTAGCTCGTGGCCTCAATTTCAATTTCAATTCAATTTCAATTTATTTATTAACCATAAGTACAACATTACAGAAGGCATCCTCCTCAGACAAATAATTTGTCTGCTGAGCTTGTGCCGTGACTCATCATCAAGAAACATATATTTTTTTTTATTTGTCTGAGTCCGTTGCTCAGAAGTACTAAATCTATTCTGTGTCATTGCTCTTCTTCTTCTCTTAGTTTGTAGCGTCTGTGAACTTTTGCTCTGTCACTACGCGACAAATATTTGACATTAGACATTGACAACTAAGTGGACGTGACAGACGGACAGAAAATTATAGTTTTATTTGTTTTTGCTGAGAAAAGGCGGTATGGTCTCAGAACTCTAGCCTGCCCATTGGGCGAAAAAAATAATAATATTTGTTTTTGCTACTTTCTGTAGTTATTTTAAGTTTTGCAGCTAGAAAAAAACAAACAAAAGTTTATTTTTTGTATGATATCTAGACCTTATCATACATCATGTCTTCTCCACCTCCAACAAAACCTCCTCGGGGGGTCAAACAAGGAAAAGAAACAGTAAGTTCTTGACCCATAGTACTCACATTTTTAAAGTTTTATCCTACACCCACTTTCCACCCATTATCAAGACCAGCCTTCTGATATTCCTATTGCAGTGCTGAGACACTGACCTACTCTCAAGCGAGAGTGACCCATAAAAAATAACAGGTTTGAAAGTGTTAATATTAATAATTCATGAAGTTAAAAGTTTTTGTTGTACTTATATTGCTTTTTATTATTAATAAGAGTGTACCAAATTTTTTTTTTTTATACTACTAAAGTGGTAACCAAGCGTACGGCCCACTTGATGGTCAGCGGTTACCGTAGCCTATGTACGCATGCAACATCATAGATATCACTTGCGTGTTACTACCCTAAGACCTTAGATGGTAAGTCTCATGTGCCTGTAATTTCACCGGAAACCATACTCTTCGAACCGGAACACAGCAATGCGAGCATTACTGATTGGCGGCAGAAATAGGTATGGTGGTAGTCCTTCCCTGGACAAGCTCTATCACAAAGAACTCTACTACTCTTAATAAATATTTCATTTCATTTCATTTTATTTCATACTAACTTTAAATATCTAAATGTAAGTTATTAATTATAATTTTATCTCAGTAATGTTAGTTAATTCATGTTGGTCATTTTAATAACTTGTTTTTACTTGCAATAAGATATTTGAATTAACAGAGTGGCCTGCTGATGTCGGTGATCCGTACTCTCTCTGCCAGCGAGACAAATGAGCAGCGTGAGAAAGAGAGAGCTAAATTAGAGAAGGAATACAAGAAGAGTGATGCAAGACTTGATGAACTGGTTGCAGAACATGCCACCGAGATAATGGAAGTTATGCAGGTTGAGGAAGTGCAATCTTACAGCTTTTCTTTTTTAAATGACTCATAAGTTTTTTTAGGTGCTGCAATTTTGCGTCACAGCTTTTGTTTTTTTTAATCACTATCATAGTATTTTATAAGGATGTTTATGTAATTCTCAGAGCTAGCTTCTATAACTTTTTTAAACTTCTATGGTACTTCAGTTGAAGTACCATAGACTATAATTAAAAATTAAAACAATTTTCAATCTGCTTAGGCACTGACAAAACCACCCAAGATTAATAAAAAATACCTAATCTGTGTATCCCAGTAGACTATTGGTTTATAGACACTGTTATGAAAAGCATCATCATTGCAGCCTTCTAATGTTCCCACTGCTGGGACACTGGCCTACTCTCCAGCGTGAGTGATTGGGTCTTAATCCACCAGACCCGGACCAATGCAGTCTGCAGACCCAATGCAGATTGTTGGATGGCACATGTCTTTCGAATTTTTAGTTCTTGGACATGACGGTTTCCTCACGATGTTTTCCTTCACCGAATGAGAGCACTGGCATTGCGCACATTAATTTTTCGTAGCGAAAATCCATTGGTGCACGACCGGATTTGAACCCACAAAGGATCGGAAGGCGGGGTCACTACCACTAGACCACCAGTGCTCTTTTGTGTCTCAGTGCTATGAAAAGCATAAAGCATTGCAATCAGCAAAATTAAAGATACAATAAAACCTAAAAAACCTAATAACATTTTATACTTTCAATTATTGTAAGACAAAAAATCTCTAGTACTGTGTCCTCATTAGTTAAAAAGTTTAGCGGAATAGTACTAGAGGTATTTTGTTTGTTTTATATCTTATAGTGGATTTTCGCAAAGTAACGCCTGAATCTATCAATTAACTCGTAAATATACTTTTTTAAACTCCTTACAGAAATTTAGTGCAGTTAGTCAAGCCCTGACATCCTGGGGTCAGCATTGTGATGCAGCCACAGCCCGTCTGGCAGCTTGCAGAGGGCTACTGAGGTTACGACGAGATGATCTTAAGAGGCTATGGATGACTGCTCGCACACACCACTATGCTCTACAAATGTTAACAGACATGTCAGTAACACATCAGTTAAGGCTTCTCATCTATAACCAAATAAATAAATTACTACAGATCTTAAGTATAGAACCTTTACATCCAAAAAGATAATGATTTAATTAAAATGTTCAGAAGAGAGCCCCTAGAATACCAAAAATTAAATAAAAATAATAAAAAGAATTTTAATAATCATAATATGAAATTACCACTTGTTTTTGTCATTGAATGCTTCAAAACGTCAGAATTCATGACAAAACAAGTGCTGAATAGCATTTTTTTAATCTAAAATTTCTAACTAATAGCTTCAATTCAGTAAACAAAAAAGTATTATCATTGGCTATAGTTCGCACAGCGGATCTAGGCTTCCGTGAAGTTAGCCGTTTGTGATGCGCAAAGACAATTTAGTTTGAAAAAGCTCCATTGCGCATCGAAACGGCTAATTTCACGACGGCCGAGATCCGTTGTGAGAACTATACATAGTAGTCTTAAATTTTTTGAAATATTTCAGAGAGAGGGTAGTCGTCTCTGAGCGTAGTGCCCGCGAGTACGTGACAGCAGGACGCGTGTTAGCGTGCGCGCACACGCTGACGGAGGCTCTTGACATTGCCAACGCAACTCTACACCATGTTGATGCGCTTAACACGACCCGGCAACACTTGGAGGTAACATGGTCGTTTGGGCGTAATATCTCCACAAACATACAAACTTTCTCCTTAAAGTAAGTTCGTATGCGTCAGTGGCCAACTCTGATGACAGAGTTTCTAGGCCGCGCGAAGGCCTCTGTCGTGCCTTCTTTCTGACAATGGCGGTCACCCATCCAAATAATGACTTCACGGAACAGTGCTTAACTTTGTTGATCTGTTAAGAACAGCTTAACCAGCTACGTCACGAACGCTTCTTAATAATATTAGTATGTTCCATCCGGGTCACGCACTATGTATATTTAATGTTTCATCCAAATCGGTTCAGCAGTACAGTGTGATTGGACCATAAATATACATATATCTAAACTATTTTATTTCATAAGGTTTTAGTGTCATACTATTCACATTTCAGGTAAAGAAACGTGAACTAGTGGATGTGATCCTAGCCCGAATCAGCGAGGCGGTGTACAAAGGGGACCGGGCGCCGCTTACCCGCGTTCTCTCAGCTAGAAGACGCACCGCACTTTTACTTGCAGGTATACAATAGCAGATGATGGCCACTAAATACTAAGGCCTTAAGATTATTAAATGGACGAAAAAACTCTAGTACTTTTCTGATAAACTTTCTTACTAATGAAAACAACAAACTCTGTGTGAGCTAGATGTTTGCCTGTAAAGCGTTATCTGCAAAGAACTTCAAAAATGTGGGTTTACCGGAATAGTACTAGAGATTTTCGCCTATTGACCGCTAATGTGTCTTTCAAATATGTAATCGTTTTTGTTCATTGACATAATAATGACAAATAAAGACAACAAACCGCTAAAATGATGAGCTAATTATTTTGTTTGCAGAGCTGACAAAAAGCGAAGAGGTGACAGATGCTTATCTGCAAGATATAACTCCTGAGTTCGAAGCGTCTCTCACGGAGGAAGATAAGACCTTCGAGACAACTGTCATGATATCTCTCGAGGCTCTTGGTGTTTTGGAACAACTGAAGGAAGCTACTGAAGTAAGTGCAGGATAATGAAACCGTTTTTAAACAAATCAGTTTTTTTTTTAATCTATGTGCACTGCTAAGCAAAGAACCATTTCTTTGCTTAGCCAAAGTTTCATTGTTTTCTTTGGATGTGTTCCACCACTCCATTTCACGAGAATTCAGATAGTCATGCCAAGGAGAGACGGTGGTTTACATCATTCTCGGGTGGGAATCGAACCCACAACCTACAGCCACAGAGCAGATTTGGCCTATTATGTACAGAGGCCACTCACCCCCTTTCACCAGTATGACTTACTTCACCCCGATTGTGAGTACGTGGGCACTTTCGTAGGCGCTGAAAATAAGGGTACCTACGTACGCGTTTATTTTGTATTTGCTCTTTCCACGAATAGCGATCTTGCAATATTTGGTGTCAACTGTACAGGTTGCTTGGGTACCAAATAAAACACTTGTATTTGTATGACAATCCAACAACTTCGTCCCACGTGGCCGCCTGGTTTAAAGTGACAGCGTGTTTTGTTTAATCAATACACTACACCAACTATGACACGACACTCGGCATCGTTTACATAAATTGTGCATTTGGTAATTGCGACGAGCTTGCTTCATACGACGACCTTGGTGGTGCGGTTGGCGAGTGCCCCGTAGAAAAACGAGAAGTTGCGGGTTCGATCCCCGCTGTGGAACAAATAGAGCTCAGAAGGCAGATCCGCTACCAACTGAGCTGTGAGCCAATCAGTGTAAATGTGGTAATATAACCATTTCAGAAATTCAAGGTGCAAATCCAGCACGAATTGCTTGAAGTCATCGACTCTGTATCGCGCCGCATCATAGAAGAAGGCGACGACATAGAAATAGACCCCGAGTCAGACGAGGAAAGCGAGATACAAATTACCGAAGGTGTGACAGAGGCGGGACGACCGCTTGCGAGACTTGTCGCTATACTCGCAGAGGAGTTTAGAGCGTGCGCTACTAGAAATAAAAGGTTCGTTTTCGTGCGACGAGGAGAGAGTTATACAAGTTACTGTGCGTGTGCCAGAGATGGGGCGGCCGCTCGCGCAACTTGTCGCTTTACTCGCTGAAAAGTTTAGCGATAAAAAGTTTGTCTTTCATGTAACGAGGACACCTGAGCAAAGTTTAGGTATGAGTTATACCATATCAAGGCAACCAGGTAACTAATAATAAATTTATTTATTTGGGTTTTTCGCCATCATACTATCTATCATATCTCGTGACGGAGTTCATAGACCGGCCGAAGGTCTCCGTCGTGACCTAACAACTTTGAAAAAGCCGGAACCGATTGCTTAACGTGTCCTCCGGAGCACAGCAGTGCTCAGTTAAAATTGCCACTGGAGGTCATTAATTCAAATGGTGACTACGCGGAACCGTACTTAAACTGTAAAAAAGTACTAAAAATATTTATAAGGTTTTTTTATAGACTGCTACAGTTATGGCGGGCGGCGTTACAAAAGCATCGCTTGTCCGACTCGTGCTTGCACACCGAGCAACATTACTGGAGCGCAGTGCAACAAGTGGTAGGTAAACATTTTTTAAACTATCTTGCCAAATTTCATTCGGATCCGTTCAGCTGTTCTGGCGTGATTGAATACCAAACATCCATGCATCCAAACTTTCGAAGCGTCTCTGTTTTAAGTGTGGCAAAATTTGCTTACGTCTGTCAGTTTGTTAGTACTTCTCTATTGGTCGTATTTTACAACCGATCTGACGAGTAGAGTTCTTTGTGATAGAGCTCGTCCGGGGAAAGACTACCACCATACCTATTTCTGCCGCCAAGCAACAATGCTCGCATTGCTGTGTTCCGGTTTGAAGGGTATGGTTTCCGGTGAAATTACAGGCACATGTGACTTTCCATCTAACGTCTCTAACGGTGGTAACACGCAAGCGATATCTATTATGTTGCATGCGTATATAGGCTACGGTAACCGCTGACCATCAAGTGAGCCGTACGCTTGGTTGCCACATTAGTGGTGCTTTATAAATGCTGGCTTTACGAATAAGTACAATTTTTATTTGTCGTCAGAGATTTGTGATTGGAAGGGTTCTTCTTCTCGAAATTGGCAAAAAAGGCCTAATAGATGTCTTCGCCTTGTGAGATCTGATTTCGATGGTTCTATTTTTATTTGAGACTAGCAGTCCGTCCCAGCTTCGCGCGGGTGCAATCGAACCGCACCCGTGCGATGGGGGCGGGGCGCTGGTAATAAATATAGCCTATGTTACTCAGGGATAATGTAGCTTACTGATGGTGAAAGAATTTTTGAAATCGGACCAATAGTTTGTTTTTCGTAACAAGATCAAAAATACAAATCTTCTCTCTTTTTATAATATTATTATAGATGTAGTAACTTTAAGTAGCTGATCAGCTCCTCAAAACTGCATAAATTGCTCATTGTTACAAGTTGCTTGCGAGGTCTTTCTCTTCGGATGACTACTAGTTTATTTTATAGTTAGTTCATATGAGTCAGTGGCCAACTCTAGTGACAGAGTGTGTGCCGCCCGAAGGCTTACTGTCATGGCCATTTAATACACATCTTTCTACTAAAGATGTGTATGTATGTTTAAGCTGCAACTCCTGCTGACGGAGTACCTGGAGATAGAGAGCGTGACGCTGGCGGCGGCGCGCGCGCCCGGCGTCGCGCCCTACCCGGACCAGCTGCGCGTCGCCGACTACTTCGGCAAGAAGCGTCTGCAGCGCCGCCGGACCGAGCTCTTCAAACTAACCGGTATATAGGGTATTTAATTCATCATGACAGCTTTCTAATGTTGGGTCATTGGCCTATTCTCGGATCTCGACCCAAAGCGGATTAGTGAATGGCACATGTCTTTCGAATTTTTAGTTCTTGCACATGCGTGTTTCCTCACGATGTTTTCCTTCACCGTATGAGAGCACTGCATTGCGCACATAATTTTTTCGAACAGAAAAATCCATTGTTGCGCAACTAATATGTTCCAGCCACAAAAAGATACCACGAATATTTTTTTTTACATTTTGTCTGAAAAATCTCGAATAAATCGATTACGTTTTTCTGGTCAAATATTATTTTTTTATGATAGTGTTTTTTTTGTGTAGAACATATTACTTAAATATTGCGCATTAATAATAAAATACCCTGTATATGCCTTGCGATTATAAATTTTACATCCAAATACCCAAACGCTATTTAAACAATTCCGAGACAAAAAATCTCTAGTACTATTCCGCTAAATTTTATAACTATAATGAGGACACACAGTTCACACCAGTAAAATTACTCTTAAAATAAATAATATTGGCACGTGTTTCATCCCTCCACGGAACAGCCATTTTCGAAAAAAAGTTCGAAAGTTTAGCGGAATAGTACTACAGATTTTTCGTCTATTTAATATCTTAATGGATTTTCACAAAGTAACGCCTGAATCAAAGAAACGTCAATAACTTCAGCAATTAGCTTAAGCTAAGTAGCGTTTCAATATGGCGAAAATCGCTCTTCGCTGTCTGTCCCTCTGTATGTACAACAAAGCTTACATACAGGCGGAGAGACTTTAAGGGTCACACTTTAGTGGTGTAAAAAATATTAAATAAGCAGCTAAAATTACAGGGTTGTAGCTTAAACCTGTATTAAGTATGTCTATACTAATACAGGTTTAAGCTACAACCTATAATATACTTAAAGTAATAATATTGTAGAGAGAAAAGATTCGTGTTTTTTAATTTTTGTTTGTTACGAATAAACTCAAAAACATTTTCAAAAATTCATAGGCTATATTTATTACTAGCGACTCGCCCCGGTTTCGCACGGATGCTAAAGTTTTCATTGCACTCGTGCAAAGTTGGGGCAGATCGGCTAGTGTTGTATAAAATTAATAAAATGGTTGTTTAAACTGTAGGTCCGCCTACAAGCCGCAGCAGCGTGGCCGCGAGGCGACACAAGCACCCGCTAGTGTGCCGCGCGGACCCGGCGCATCTGCATGCGGTGTTGCCAGCGCTGCATGCCTTATGCGCCGATATCGAGCCGCTCACTGGGTGAGTACTAAAATATATGAATAACGAGCTGACCTGCGCTGCTTCACCCCGGTTTATTCAGTTTTTAGGCTATCCCACAGGAACGATAAATTTTTACGTGGTAAAAGTTTTGTAAAAAGAAATATTTCTTATTCCAGGACTTAAAGGCTATAATTATGCATTCTAATTGTCATCACAATCGGTTAAGTCGTCACGGAGATAGTGATAACAAACATTCACACATACAACCTCACTGACTTTCCCATTTATAATATTAAGGTGGATTCGACTAACATCTGGAATAACTATTCTGCGGTATAGGTCTACTTACTTAATTTTTTTTTTATATTTAGCGGTGGAGAATGCTCTTTGCGCGCGTTTATCACAGACTACGTGCGAACGGGCGAGAGCGAGCGTCTATCTCTCTCTGCCCGCACGGCCATCGACGAGACGCTGCGCGCGCACAACGCGTGGCGGGAGCGCGGTCCGCCGCCACAGACTATGCTCAACGAGTAAGTACTACTTGTTATTCCGCTAAATTTTCTAATTAATAATTACTTACATACAAGTTCACACCAGTTACCCTGAAAATAAATAATATCCCTGTATTTCATCCCTCCACGGGACATCCTCAGGACACATTGACTTGTTCTCCGGCAGACGTGTTGCTTGTGTTGCTTCGTCCAGCGCTTGAGGCACAGACAAAAAATATCTAGTACTATTCCGCTAAACTTGGTAAGCGGAATAGTTCTAGGGATTTTCTCATATCTTTTAATAGATTTCTGCAAATCAACGCCTGAATTAATCACCTATTCTGGGGACGATTCAAGCTCACGTGTTACCTTTTACAACCCTGCACGTCTCCCCTGAGTGGCTCGACGACAAAAAACGAGCTCATATACAGACGAAATAGGATTTTAATATTTTCTTGTAAAGCCTAGTCATACAGTTGCCACTATAATTTTTTTTTTATGTCATAAGGTGACAAACAAGCAGACGAGCCGCCTGATGGAAAGCGGTCATCGTCGCCTATAGACATCTACAACATTATTTAAGATGATAAAGAAGCGTTGCCTACCTGTAAAATTGATTGTTGTAGTGGTCGTCACCTTGTGATATTCTCTGCGTGCGGCGTGGCGTGGGCGGCGGTGGAGCGTGCGGCGAGTGGCGCGCGGCGCTGCGGCGCGTGCGGCGGCGCGTGGGCACTGCGAGGCGCCACGCACGCCGTCGCCGCGCTCGCCGCCGCCGCACGCGCCGCGCACACCAAGCTCGCGCACGCGCCTACCGGTAACATCTGTCTCCCCCCCCCCGCAGCCGTGCCATTTTTATGTAGCGACAAGACGGATAAGTCGCTTGCCTAATGTTAAGCGCCACGCCTGATTGCGAAGCTCCATTATTTTAAATAAATAAATATAAATAATGCTGGACAATCCACACAGCGTCACCTAGCCCCAAACTTAGGGGTATTAGGGGTACTAGACGACTGAATATTTAATACAATTACATAGATAGATACTTTTTTTATTATACATAAAAAAACAGAACAAGGCGGGAATCGAACCCGCAACCTCCTGCGTCGCAGGCGGACTTTCACCCGCTGCGCCACATCGGTCGTCGATTATCTTTATATTAACATTTTTTTTATAAATATGGTTGCCTAAACATGTTGCCGACTTGCTATATGTTTCAGAATTGCCTCTCGGCGAACACATCAGTTTAACAGATAATTATGTTTTGTTTTTAAACAGTTTTGCAGATTAACAAAAAAATATTGCACTCCATGAGCACAACAACCACTGTAACATTTTTACGCAGACTGACGTGTGGACTGGGAGCATAGCTGTAAACGTTGTTGCCAGTTATTCGATGTTGAGAAACAATGGTGTTGAGCAACAGTTGTGCAATGAGTGCAAGAGTAGTAGAGTTCTCTGTGATAGAGCTCGTCCGGGGAAGGACTACCACCATACCTATTTCTGCCGCCAAGCAGTAATGCTCGCATTGCTGTGTTCCGGTGTGAAGGGTATGGTTTCCGGTGAAATTACTGGCACATGAGGCTTTCGATCTTAGCCTCAAGGTGGCAACCTGCGAGTGATACCTCTGGTATTGCAAGCGTCCATAGGCTGCGGTAACCGCTTACCATCTTGTGGGCCGTACGCTTGATGCCACTTCAGTTGTATAAAAAAAAAATGAATATGGGGCTTAACTCGGGCTTGTGTAGGTTGTTTATTGTAGTATTTGTCGTCAGCTCGCGCGCTGCGCTGGCTGGCGGACGACGACATAGTGCGGTTCCTGCAAGCGCTGCCCAACTGGCGCGCGGCAACGCAGCGTGACGCACACAACATACCCAAAGACGTTAGTAATACTTATTGTATTATACTACTAGCAGTCCGTCCCAGCTTCGCGCGGGTGCATTGGAACCGCACCCGTGCTAAGCCGGGGCGGGGTCGCTATTAATAAATTTAGCCTATGTTACATCTGACAGTAGTTTTTGAGTTTATTTGTAACAAGCAAAAATACAAAAATACAAATTTATACTTTTTATAATATTAGTATTAGTATAGATAAATTATTATAAAGAGTAGCAGAGTTTTTTGTGATAGAACACGTCCGGGGAAGTACTACCACCATACTTATTTCTGCCTTAAAGCAGTAATGCTTGCATTGCTGTGTTCCGGTGTGAAGGGTATCGTTTCCGGTGAAATTACTGGCACATGAGGCTTTCGATCTATACCTCAAGGTAGCAACCCGCGAGTGATACCTCTGGTATTGCAAGCGTCCATAGGCTGCGGTAACCGCTTACCATCTTGTGGGCCGTACGCTTGGTTGCCACTTAAGTTGTATAAAAAAAAAAAAAACTATACTTCTGGTGGACTCTTAATAAAATGTATGAAACAAATGCGTCGCAATCACCACATGCATGGTGCGACTCGCGAAACATACCCAAAGACGTGAGCACAATCCGGACCATTGAGCACCACATCAAACATATCGATACGTAAACGGTGCCGTTGTATGTGTGGATGGTTCAAGGTTGGCACCATAGCACTTAGTACTACCACAGATAACCTAATACTAGTGTACCTACACACAGAATGGCCACTCCCTACCACCCACTGGTTTTACTTACCACACCCCGGTCGCGAGTTCGCCGGCACCTTTCTCCGGCACTGAAGCTAAGGGCTAGAGGCACGCGTTTATTTTGGTTTTCTGTAGGCGCAGTGCACTCTTTGCACATGCGCGAGCGAAAGCGTGCTATCTCGCACTTGCGATAATCGAGACCAACCATGACACACACTCACACATAGAACAGCACCGTTTACGTGCACAAACTATGCATGTTGTGATTACGACGCGTTTGTTTCATACATTTTATTTAGTGTTCAGGGTGTGACCATAGTTATCGCAAGAGCGGGAAAAAAACTAAAGTTTTTTGTGATTCTATTGATTTTTTTTAATAAAATCCCAACAGACACTTGGTTTATTTAGTTTGTTCTAATATAGTTAATGTTGTTAGGAGCTGAAGCAAGCTTACGAGCGTGAGGCCGAGATCCTGGGTTCGAGTCTCGGCGACGGCGCGGTCGCTCGCAAGGAAATCATCTCCGATGTCAACACATTGCTGGATGTTGCAGTGCTTTGTGAGACAATGGTAATATTGGTTATTTTTGTTTTTATTTTAACCATCACACTAAGGGAATACTAAAGATTATAATATTCCAAAAATATGTTTTGCCTCAAGCAGGATTTGAACTCACAACCTTTCGGTTAGTAGGCGGGTGCTCTACCAATTAAGCAATTGAGTCATATTATCCTTGCTCGAAATAATCCTTGGGATGTCTTCGGCTCGAAGAGTCGATAGCTCAATATAAATATTAACTTAGGACATATTAAAAACAGTCACATAATCCTGATGCCACTAGGAAACGCGTCCAAGACGTGTGTGTGTAAAGTTTTTGCAACAAGGTTCAAAATTCTGCAAATTTGTTTGATCAACCAACCAGAAAACCAAGGTGCTCGGATTGGTGTTCAACCTTTTATGACGGCTTGCTGTATTTTGTAGTTTTATTTCATTAAAAATATCATCCATCTCGCATGTAATGTTAAAAAAGAATATGGTTTTTATATTCCTTGGATATTTTTTTATATGGTAGAGACGTATCTTTAGTGATTCTTGTTTACTGTCATCATACCTATTCACTGATTCATAATCGCCGAGCCGAAACCGCTAAATATAAACCTGATGTCAGCCAGCAACGAAAACGCTTTCGAAATGTAATTTCTGATTTGTGTTCAGGACTGGCTCGCCATTAACGTAAGGAGCATTCCGTCTAAAGTGAGCGGGTCCGGCCCGGGCGGCGGCGTGAAGGTCACTGACAAGTTTATAGCGGACATCAACAGCGCCGCCATGATATTCGATGAGATATCTCACAAGTGCCTTCTGCTGTTGCATTTAGAGGTCAGTTTGCTTTATTTGATTCAAGTATAGTTCTAGCGGCGGATCTTGGACAACGTGTAGTTAGCCGTTTGTAATGCGTCAAGACAATTTAGTTGGAAAAAGTACCATTGCGCATTAAAACGGCTTCAAAAAAAATTCATGTCGGCCGAGATTTGTCGCTAGAACTATACAACAGCCACGCCATGATATTCGAGATATCCCACAAGTGTCTTCTAATGTATTTAGTCAGTTTCCATTCATAAAAAATAGCTATTTCCGGACATTTTTACACAGTGCTATGCAAAGTTAGCCTAATTGACACAATTGAACCTTGCGTACAGCGCCTAGTTTAAGGCCCATACCCCACCTAAAGTGGCGCCGCCACCTTATTTATCTTATTATTCCGTTTATCAAAGGAATTTTCAAAAATCCATCGAACAGTTTGTGATACCTATGATAAGATTTTTTTTAATGCCTCTGTAATAGTTTTATTCTATTTATAGTTTTTAAAACTATCATGGTTATTAACATAGATTTCACTTAAAACGGGATATTTACCATGATTTGTGAGTTTTATTGATTCCCGATATTTCGGCGCAGTTACATGCACCATGATCACGGGAGAACTGAAGTCTTTGCGGGTAGCTCTTATAACTATTGACAGACAAATCTGTCCACCCTTTCTTAGTCTTTTATTGCGACCGATACTACCATCGGTTTCATTCCCACACACAACTCGATTTCGACACACGACACTAACAGTATCAGGGCGCACAGGCGGTACCACCGGTTTTTGTCTCCTACACATTCTCACCACAATAAAACTCACAAATCATGGTAAATATCCCGTTTTAAGTGAAATCTATATTTATTCTATTTAGTTTAGGAAGAGATACGAAAATAGATTTTGGTGGCCACCAAGGGCAACTTCGTATCTCTGCCTAAACTAAATAGAATAAAACTATTACAGAGGCATTAAAAAAAAGCTTATGATAGGTATCACAAACTGGTCGATGGTTTTTTGAAAATTCCTTTGTTAAACAGAATAATAACATAAAGTAGGTGGTGGCGCTAGTTTAGGTGCTGTATGCGCCTTAAGAGCTGTTTCCCGTAGTACAAGCTTTGCTTAGTTTTTCGGGCCTAGATGACGCTGTGTGAAAGGTTCATCAATATTTAAAAAACTATGGCCTAAGAACGCTAATTAAAAAAAAAATACAAAAACATTTAAAAAAAAATCTATTGTTTTTGTCATTTGTATTTTCTTTCTTTCTCACTAACTAACCAAACTTCTTACTTACTAATAAAACAGTAAACATGTTATCTCTTCAACAGATGCGCATCGAATGCTTCCACTACCTAGGGCAAGAAGACATCGCTATATCCGAGGAGGAGGAGGAGGGCGCGGGGGGCGGGGCGGGCAAGCTTGCGCATGCGCTTTTAGCTTTCCACGAGCAAGCCTCTAACGTGTTGGCCCCGAAGCGACTAGCCGTAAGTGTATTTTTTTTTTTAATTTGAGAAAACTGGCATTGCGCTCTTATACATGACGCAATGCAATGCAATGCAATCAAGCGGAAGGTTGTGGGTTCGAGTCCCGCTTGAGTCGATTTTTTTTTTGGGTACGCTCCTAAAAACCGTCATTTCGGTTGCTTCCTAAGTAATGTCTTTCCTTTTGATTATGTCAATGAACAAAGACGATAATAGATTTGAAAGACTATTCTATAAAATTTGCGAAAACCTGTTGCTACCTACTAAGGAAACTGTAGGTAGCATAAGGTGTTATCTAAGGATTTATAGCTGTTGTTTTTCCATGAAATTAAATATTAATAAAAAAAACATTTAAAAACCACATAATATGGGCCTTTAACTTTTAACTCCTGCAGTACATAATGGAGGGTATAGGCGAGATGATGTCCGCCGCGGTGATATGGCGCTGGCGCGGCGGCGGCGCGGCGGGTGCGGGCGGCGCGGCCTGGCTCGCGGCGCTGCGCCACGCCGCCGCCGCGCTGCATGTGCCGCACGACTCGCTGCACCGCGCCACGCAGTACCTCGACCTGCTCACTCGCTCGCACCAGGTAAACATGACATATAACTGACTTTCTGATTCGCTCGCACTATGTCAAAAAAACATACTGCTTCCTTCTCTAAAGATTATTATTATTATTATGAGCCTGTAGTGTCCCACTGCAGGGCAAAGGCCTCCCTTCCTTCTCTCCAATCATCACGGTTTTGATGTTTGTTATGTTCTCTAAAGATTAATGCCTTTATTCTTAAAAGAAACGGTCATTTAAAAAGCAGCTTGCTAATTAATGATTGTCTTTTCTTGTCATTCTTAAGTCAATGAACAAAGTTTTACTTAGTTACTTTACTTAATTTTACTCTAACTTAACTACTAATGACACAATGACAGATTTGAATTACATAATTATTAGTTAACAGAGCTTTTTATATGATTATTAAATTATTAATAATAAGGTTTTTATTAGTAAGGTTTATTATAATCTATTTTCGGTTATTTAATTAACCATTTATTTACAGGAAATAATCCAGTCAGTCCGGGAGAAAGGAGCACAGTTCTCGGAGCTGGAATACCTGAACGCGTTTAAAGTGATTGGCGCAAAACGCAATATGTCCGACAACGATATGAAGCAAGCATTGAAACAGCTTTCTGCTGCGTTAGGCCATGTTGGCGTTACTGTGTAGATAATAATAATGCTGGACAATCCACACAGCATCATCTAGCCCCAAGCCACAGAACAGATATTAGTACTATGTACAGAATGGCCACTCCCTACCTCCCACCGGTTTTACTTACCTCACCCGGTCGCAAGTTTGCTGGCACCTTTTTGCCGGCACTGAAGCTAAGGGCTAAGGCACGCGTTTATTTTAATTTTGTGTAGGTCCAAGCGTGTGCATGCCAGAGCGAGTGAAAGTGTGCTTCAAATTACTATAAATAAATATTTTATTGTATTAATAATTCATAATTATTAACTTATTATCATACTCAGTAATAATAAATAATTTAAACTTGTTAGCTGATAAGTAGTATATGTTTTCTTATTTCTTCATCTTATTGGAGGATTCCCGGTATTTCAGTTAAAATAAAAAATAAATTTAAAAAAGTTTTGTGTGTTGTACTATTACCACACACAAAACTTTTTTAAATTTAATTTTTCAAGATTTCCAATAAATAAATAAATAAAATTATCATTTTTTACGTTTTTTTTTTAAATATTAAAAATAAAATCGTTTAGAAAAAAAAATCGTTTATGTGTGGAACCTACCCCTTAAGTTTGTCAAGTTGATAATGATTGACCTTTTTTAAACAAACAAACCAACCAATCAAAAGTGACCCGTGCGTCAATGAACCACGGGTCAATAACCCGAGCGTCCTAGACCTGCGCGTGTCCTTGACCCGCTACGGGGCGCGCACACTCGAATATTTCATTATTACGTCGTATAACTCGATTCCCAACAATGATAAATAATAATTGAGCGGAAAAACGTAATCGTTTTTTTTTTGTTTACTTGGGATTTTTAAGACAAAAATATACATAAAAAAAAATTATAGGTACATATATTTTTTTTTTATGTGTGGAACCTACCCCTTATGTTTGAACTTAAGGGATAGGTTCCACACCTTATGTTTGAACTTAAGGGATAGGTTCCACACATAAAAAAAAAATACTTGTACATTTTTTTCTAAACTTTTTTTTTATATTTAAAAAAAAATTACGTAATTCTGCTTAATAATTAGTTATCCTTGTTAGAAATCGAAAAGGCAGCGCTCGGCACGTGTCAGTGACCCGCGCGTCAATGAACCGCTGGTCAATAACCAGCGCGTCCTTGACCTGCGCGTGTCCTTGACCCGCTACGTACCCGTCCTTGTCCAATACTAATACTACAGTAGTAGTTGTACAACAATTTCATGCTTCGTACTACGTACTACCCTTACCTAAGGGTCATCATCATCATCATAGGTCTTTTCCATCTATAAAATATGATTTATGCAGCGTTTATTTTAAGAGGTCCGGCACTTACGCAAATGGCTTAAAAGAGGTAGTACGCTAAAATATTACGTCACGCGTAGAAATGACCAAAATAATGTAACATTACCTGGCAATCCAACTTAATTAAAAAAAAGTTTAATAGGTTGTTAAGGTTTGCTCCTTTTTTTGTCTAAATAAATTTGTCATTTGTCAATGTCATTGTCAACTACAATAAAAGTTTAGCTATCTTGAATTTGGCTAACTGCTTATGTAGCAAAGGCCATATAAAAGGCCTATTTAAGAAGTAATAAAAAAAGAAGAGAAAATATTGGGTAAGCTAGTGTTGGTTTTAATGATTTTATGTACGTTTTAGATCAATTTATAAAGTGCACTACAGTTTTCTTAGAATTACTACTATTTTATGATTTTTGCACTACAGTTTTCATCGTACTTAAATCTAACCCTGCTCAGGACTCTAGCCTGCCCATCAAGCGAAAAAAAAAACTTTGTTTATTTATTTTAGAATTCGAAAAATACGTGTTTGTAGCTGTAGCTGTAATTTAGTCAAGGCAGGCATTAAACAATACGGTTTACTCATACATTCTTGATTCTGTGATCATGGCGGACTCAGATCTGGCTGAACTGAGAAAGCAATGCATTACGAGCTTGTATCTTTGCACTGAGAACGTCTCCAAGTATCTGGACGCTGAGAAGGAAGAAGAGTTCAACAAGCTGAAGGGTTATGTAAATGAATACTGCTTACTAGAAGCTCAGCAAGATGTTGCTATTCAAGCTTTGGAGAGAACTAAGGTATGTTACAAAACAACAAAACAAAGATTTATAAATAGGTAGTCAAAGTTGCCTTACAGACTTAAGCTTAATATTTGCTTACCGGGCTTCTCCCTCCCTCCTCCCTTTCTCTCCATTCCACAAAAAAGGCAAAATTGCTTGCTATAAAAGGTCTTCCCATTCTGCTTTTGAACATTACAGAGAGAAACAGACCAGTCCAATGTGGAAACTTTAGAAGACAGGTTCAATGCACACATAGAAACAATGGCTGGAAGGCGTCTAAATGTAGACAACCACCCTTACATGACTGAGCTAAACATACGAGTTGAGAGAGGCTTGCAGAGAGCAAGGCGTAAGTAATTGAGTATATTATCTTGCCAAACAAATTGCTGGTGTACTAGCACTTTTGACTTTCATCATCACCATGACAGCTTTCTATCTGATGTTCCCATTGCTGGGACACTGACCTACTCGAGCGAGAGTGATTGGGTCCTTAACCACCACACATACCCAATGCGGATTGTTGGATGGCACATGTCTTTTGAATTCCTAATTCTTAGACATGCCGGTTTGCTCACAATGTTTTCCTTCACTGTATGAGAGCACTGGCATTGTACACATAAATTTTTCATATTGAAAAATCCATTTGTGCATGACCGGATTCAAACCCACAACCTTAGAATCAGAAGGCGGGGTCACTAACACTAGACCACCAGTGCTTTTAGCTTTAGTTGGATATTAATATTACTGGTGGACATTTCATAAAGTGCCAGCTAGCCCCAAACTCAATAAAGCTATGTGAACAAGTTAACTGATAGAATTATAATACATTTAAAAGTTATATTATAACAACTGCAGATAGAATTGACGACTAATGTGGCGCGGTGGGCGAAGGTCCGCCTGCGACGCAGAGGTTGCGGGGTCGATTTCCGCCTTGGGACAAATGTTTGAAAAGTTTTTTATTTAAATCGTATTATACACAGAGATGTGTACATTTTGAGAAGCAACTATTTATGTTATATAATAGTCACATTAATAGAGCAACCTGACTTAAGAATAAAGTATGAAATCGCTAACAATTTTTTGCACATTTTATTGATTTTATCAAAGTAACACATTCAAATAGTACTGAAACTGGACAAATAATTAAGAACGATTTATTTAACTGCTCGGGAATTGTTTTGTATGACACTCAGATTTAAAAAATCACAATATTATGTAGCACAGGAAACATATAAAGAAATATGTAACTAAAATTAATAGTTAATAGCATATCCACGGCTTTTAATTACAGCTTTACACCGGCGAGGCATTGACTCTATTAATTTTTGACATTTCGCAAGAGAAATAGAGTTCCATTCTTCTAAAAAAACGTCATACAGCTCTCTTAAATTTCCACACTTTGTATTTGAAACCTTTTTCTTTACTTCTAACCACAGATTCTCTATTGGGTTTAGATCTGGACTGTTAGCAGGCCAGTCTAAGATAGAAACTAATTGCGCTGTAAGAAATTCCTTTACGGTGCGTGCAGTGTGCTTTGGATCATTGTCATGCTGGAATGTCCAAATGACCGGTAGAACGTCTTCAGCGTATGGTAACATTGTTTCTTCCAGTATATTTTTGTATTGGAACTGATCCATGTTACCTTCTATCAACTTTACAGGTCCTACACCATGTCCAGAAAAGCAACCCCAAATTTTCACATTTCCACCACCGTGCTTTAATGTAACTTTCGTGTACTTTGGGTCGAATGCTGTATTCGGGGGACGTCGTACATATCGTTTTCCATCAGAACATACTCTGTTTATTTTCGTCTCGTCAGAAAAAAGTACATTTTTCCACTGTTGCACAGTCCAGTTTTCATACTTTCTCGCAAATGCAAGCCGGGCTTGCCTGTGGCAAAGTTTTAACATTGGTACCTTTCTTGCTATCCTACCGTGCAATTTTTCTTCTACCAAACGTCTTCGAATAGTGCGTGCTGAGATTGCTGAAAAGTTGTTTTCACCAAAATATTCTTTTCTAAGCTCATTGGACCCTTTAAAAGGATTTTGTTTTGCCATACGAACGATGTTTCGGTCATCTCGAGGAGTTGTTTTTCTCTGTTTAGGTACACGTGGAACATTCGAAGTAGTTTGATACGTAGCAAAATGCTTTACAGCGTGAAAAACCATCGTTTTTGAACATTGCAGATGGTCGGCTATCTTTTTATAAGACCAATTCTTCCGGCGAAGTTTTATTATTACTTCCCTTGTAGATTTATCACAACTTTTATTTTTTCCCATTGTTTTTTCTAAAGAAGCAATCACCTTTAATCTTTTACAGCACGTAATTGCGCCAAAATTATACAAACAGTAACAAATCGACTGAGTGTTCTCTATTTAAATTTGAATAAAGGTATAAACTACTTAGCGTTCTTAATTACGTGACCAGCCAGTAATAAGGAATACTTTGTTTAAAAGTAGTGTAAAAAGTTTGCCTATTGATTTTTAGCCAATCATGTGTATCAATGAATACAGTGGTAATATGGAAATGTTTTACGATACCGAGAGAAATAAAAACAAATGCATACAATTAGTTTTGCATCTTAGTTGGGAAAAATCTTTCCTTTATATCAGCATTCTTAATTATATGGCCACCACTGTATATCAGTCATCTAGTACCCATAATACAGCTCTGTTTAACAGCAGCTTACCTTGGGGCTAGATGATGCTGTGTTAATTGTCCAGCATTATTTATTAATAAACATGTGTTCATCACACAAATTTCATTTCAGAGATTCAATGAAAATAGTTGCTAGCATTTTTAAAATTTGTTGCAGTAAATTTGGATGAGTCTGACTTGGCGATAACTGAATCACAGGACCAATATGTAAGTTGTCAAAAATAAGATTTAGGAAAAAAATATTATTTTAAAATGAAATAAAAATAATTATGTAAGTGAATGAAATTATCTTTTTTCCAGATTGATCCTATAACTAAGAGACCAATAGTAGACCCAGTCAAGAACACATTATGTGGTCATATCTATGAGAAAGAATCTATCATGAACCTACTCAAAATGAAGCAAAGAACAAAATGCCCAGGTACCTAATTAATTTTCATTTTAATCTCTTAAAAATAATTTAATTCTCTTGATAAAAATAACTTGCAGGACTGAGTAACAAGACACCATATTATATTATATCTTAGAATAAGCTAAGTCAAAGTGGCAGTGGGCAGGCTAAATAGCTTGCAATAACTACTGGTTAATAAAAGTTTATGTATGGTGAATGCTGATTTGGAAAACAAAGTTTAGAATGGCATTCCACTCGATGGGCCCTTGATATTAAATCAGCTGCAGGAAGTTAGTAGGGTGACACTCTATTGGGGAGCCTATGTCCAGCAGTGGACATAGATGTCCAACATAGAGGCTGAAATGATGATAATCAAAAAAGTAACTATTGGGATATAATTTCAGTGGTTGGCTGCAGAAAACGGGATCCAATTAGGCCACAAGACCTTGTATCAGATGAAGAGTTGAAGTTCCGTATGACCATCACTCAACATTCCACCATGATTGGAGAAAGGTCCATCACCAATCTTGATAACTCTATGGAATAAACTAAGTTTTAAGAACCATCATTCTGAACAAGAATTTAAAATAATTTTGATAGATCCTTAAGGACCAGAGCCTTTTGCAGATTTTACTGTTTTTGATAAACAATTTACAATTGTATGGAGAGGCGAGTGTACTGTAGGCTTCTAAGTAACAATAAATAATACTTTTCTATTGAATTGTATTATTTCGCAAATAAAACAACATAGTGATTTTAGAATAATATAATTCAGCAGGATTCTATACATTTAAAATTGTATTAGATTGATCAATAATTTCACTTCAGTTCCATTGAACAAGACGTGAATTGCCCATTCCACCCCACCAAGGTGAAATGCTAAAGATGTGTAACCATGCAAAAAGTTTCCCATAACTACCTACCTATTTGCTCATAATAGTACCAATTTTAGTCTGGTAGTGATTTATTACACTTAAATTTTTTTTAAATATTGGACAATTTAATCACGAAAATTACTATGGAAATGTGAATAAACTGAAGTTTTGATCTGTACGTAAAAAAAATTTTTGAAGTGAAAATATTGTCAAGATAATTATTGGTCCATAAACTATATCAAAGTACTAAAGTGAATAACGCTAGTAAAATACGAAGCACTTCAAATATAACAATAGAAATATACACAAATTGCAATCTTTCTAGTGTCAAAAATCGTGAAAACAATACAAATTTCGACCAAATTATTTGTTATGTTGCAAGACTTGATAGCACCTTTGCATTAATTGGTTATTGTTTTTTAAATACTATAAATTTCTGTAAATACTTCACCAATAACTTACTATTTTATTAAATAATATATTTTGATGCATACAAAATTATTACGTTTCTTCACAGCTTAAACCGTAGGTAATTTTTGAAGTTGAGGTACCAAAAGGTTTCTCCAAACCCTCTATAGAGGGCGCATTGGGTTTTAAGTTTGTAAGAAAGTGACATAAGGCGGACGAAGTCGCGGGTACATACATTATACCTTTATGCAAGAACTATAAATTTAAATAATGTAAGTAGGTACATGTTTTTGGCCGAAATTTATACTTTTCTTGGATGCAGGTACGCTAGCTAATACTAAAAGCCCAATTGCTATAATATCTTAAAAATAACTAACTTTTACAAAAATCTTACTAAATCTAGTAAGTAGGTATACCCTAAAAAATGCTCACTTTAGATGTTTGTACATAATTATTACTATTGTTTGTTTTATCAGATTGTTAGGTATTCATCGTTTAATAGGTATTTGTAAAGTTAAAAAGAAAAATCAATTGATTCCGATTTCGAAACCTTAATACTTAAATGCAATATACTTGCCTTTAACATAATTCATCACAATTTGAGGTAAATAACTCTTTGGTTTCTCTATTTCGATCTTGGTTTATTTCGAAATCACATCTCAAAAGGTTTGGGGCCCCTCTTATCAATGGAAGTTTGAAGTAAATTTCCATACTTAACCACAAATTGTAATGAATTATTGTACATATACCCGAATTTTAAATAAAACAATATACCTAAATAATCATAAAAAATAATTACGTGATCAGAATGAATCTTAAAAATGCTCGAGAACAAACAGTCTTCTTACTAGCGAGGGCAAAACTTTTACTTTAAATACATAAGTATATTTAAACTAAGTATTTAATAAGTGCACTATCGGATTCAAAACTTACATTATAGTGTGACAGGAATATTATTTAATTCAAATTTGATTTGATTAATTAAACAAAGAAATAATATAAAATGGAATTTGTATCAGTAACTGTTGTATAAATAGTCACAGGTTAATATTAGCGGCACTGAAGAATACTCTAAATACTGTTTATAAACAAATTATTATCTGCCTAGGTCTTAGGCAGTACTGCAAACCTTTGAACCTAGGTTACGTCTTGTTGGCAAGCTGTAAACATAGTCCATGTTCTAGTTAGTATGGCAAGTCTGTAATCTTAAGTTTCTCTTTTCATGAGCACTAAAAATTAGGTATTGCATTATCATAATATCTAACAAGTGCATTTCACTAATATTTTAAAGGGGAAAGTCTGGATATTTTTATTGTATGTAGTATCAATGGATCTGTATGAAACTATATCTCGGAGAAATGTTCGGTTCCCGTGGAATAAAAAACTGTTTAACTGCGGGTCACACTGCGGGGCGCATCTCGTCAAATAAATTCTGCTATACAAACTTATGTTACAGTTACAAGTTACATTTTCTATTTCTTTGACTAATTCAACAATTCTTACGTAATAAACAGGCTTACAACGTTAGCGAATTAAAAAATATACACAATTTTGTATATTATAATTCACAGTATCTGTGATAACTAACTAATTGTACTCTGAGTATTACAATATTGCTATTATTTTTGTAAGTGTCATATCACCATACGAATACAACCATTTTTAGGACCAGGATACATTTTTAGAACCAGGATAATACAATGACAGCAAATCTACAGTTGCTCTTGTTTTGACACTTTCAATAAAGCGAAAGTGTCAAAACCATGGAACTATTATGCACTACCGTATAACGTCAAACAAGAGCTTTCTTCTTCGTTTAAGGCTTCTGTGGTTTATTTACTGTACATATTAGTTCCATGGGTTTGTTACATACAACTGTAATTTCGCTTTCATTGTGGCATTGCCTCCCTGATTTTTCATAGAATAGAGTTGTTGATTCATTTCAAAATAAGTCCCTTTTGAAACAAGTTTTGCAGTTAAGTCAGATGGGGTATATCAATGTTTCAAAATCAAAACGCTTTATACCTCACCTGATTAAACTTACAAAGTTTCATTCCAGTTCCAGTTGGACTTATAATTTACAAATGAGAATACTGTTGTAATTTATACATGAATATAAATGAAACCACGATTTTTCGAAACGTCCAAAAACGGGCAAAAACGAGAGGTTCGAGGGACTCATAAACATTTAATGATTAATTAATTTTCATTAATCAACTTGTTCCCATCAGTAACTCTGGGAAACTATACTAGCCTGAAAAAAAATCGACCCACCTCAACTTTTTAGGCAGGCCGTTTTTCAACCAAAAATTAAGCTGGGTCGCCAACCCTAAACATTGAGGTCGATTTTTTTGCAGGCCAGTTTAAAAAGCGACATAGTAGGTAGATAAAATAGTAAGAAGTATTTATAATTTACAAAACTTTGAAATATCAAGACTTTGGAATGTAAAATATTAAGACAATCAAAAAAACTACTTACTTACCTAAAACTTTTGGGAAATATTATAGATAAAATCTAAATAGAGGATTAAAGAGTAAACCTATGACTAGACAAGACATATAGAAAAGCTATAAGTCAGGAGAAATCATTAGCACATCGACTTTAGCTTAGCAGAACTAACGCGATCGTGAAGGCGACATAGCCGAAAGTGAACTTTAGAAACATACAGATATAATATAACTCAAAATTAATATGCCAGTTGCTCAAACGGTGAAGGAAAACATCGTAAGGAAACCAGTTAGTATTCTATCAGAGGCAATCAGCTTGCATCCCTTGACCCTTCACATAGATTACTAACTACTGCGCCAAATGTGGGCACGCTAATAAAGATAATAATAGTCAATTAAGTAAGTTTGTATGAGTAAGTGGCCAACTCTAGTGACGGAGTTAAAAGGCCGCCCGAAGGCCTCCGTTATGACCTAATAAAAAAATTAAATTAAAACACTGGGTCCAATTTTCACCCAGCCTTCGATTCATATAAGTTTGCGTCCTAGCAACTTTCGTCAAGAATTAATTATTGAGTAATAGCGAAAGTTACCAGACAGCTTAACTTTAGTTTTAGTTATATCGAAAATTCAATTGTTAAAATGATAGTAATTGCACATTAGGCCAATAAGACCCACTAATCGCGTTTTAGTCACCATTTTCCAAGGAAATAGAGTTGAGAATCCCCACAATACACGCTTTATGGTCACTGCTCAAATCGTTTCTCGATTCCGAGAATTTCTTCAAAGAATCGTGAACCTTAGCCTCCTTGTAATCTGACACAATTTCGTTGTTCTTCGAAGTTATATCTAAAAACGCTATCAGATTCTCTGCTACTTGAATGGGCATCTTAGCGCAGTTTGTATCGACTAGGACCGTTATGTGCTTACCGATTTCAGACTTTATTAGTTGCGCGCTAAAGCTCTTTTCAAAATCGTATTCAGGCAGCTCTGTGTCGGGCGAGAGTTTCTTGAGTGATTCTATAGCGAGTAGAGTGAGAGCGAGGATGGCTTCGTTCTGCATGAGCGAGTGAGACACCAGCAGCATGTTGACTAGACTTGCAACGCAACCATCAACCTGAAATCATATGGCTTATTAAAAATGATTTTTTATACTTACCAATAAAGTGGCAACCTTAAGCGTACGGCCCATTAGATGGTAAGCGGTTACCGTAGCCTATATACGCATGCAACATCATAGATATCACTTGCGTGTTACCACCCTGAGACGTTAGATGAAAAGTCTCATGTGCCAGTAATTTCACCAGAAACCATACCCTTCGAACCGGAACACAGCAATGCGAGCAATACTACTTGGCGGCAGAAATAGGTATGGTGGTAGTCCTTCCCCGGACGAGCATCACAAAGAACTCTACTACTCAATAAAGAATTAGTTATTAATTACCCACCCATAAAATTAATAGGTAATCATCTTGATAAAGGGTTCTTGAGATCCAAATCAAAACGTGCGCAAAACTACTATTTTTATATTTTTTTTCGAATGGTATTTTCGTTTTTATGAAACCAAAGAAACAATCTAATACTTTCTAAACATTTGACTCGTGGTCGTGGGGTAGATTCGTAGTTCGACATCGGTTTTTGTTACTAAATGCGTTATGCCGACGCTTTAAATTAGCACCTCGTGATAGTGGATCTGAGAACCAGCTAAAAGAGTCAGCGTCCCGCGAACTGCTCGGACTCTCCAGAGCGAGAAAGAGCTGCGAACTGCTCGGACATGAAGTCCAGAGTTAAAAAGAGACGACATACTTGAACCAGCTTCACCCGCTCGCTGGGCTGCGTGAGCTGCTTGACCGTCCAGGCGAGCAGGCGCGGCGCCTCGCCCCCCGCGCCCGCGCCGGCGCCCGCGCGCGCCCACTCGCACACCGCGCCCAGCGCCGCCGCGTCCTTGGACAACTGCTTCGCTATGCACTCTGCAAATGAAATTATGGTAACAATTTTACACCTTATTAACATAGGTCAGTATACCAAAATCAAACGTCCATCATTGATTGGTTGTAACTAGCTGATGCCCGCGACTTAGTTCGCGTGGAACTCGGGAACCGTGTTTTTTCCGGGACAAAAAGTAACCTATGTCCTATTTATTTATTTATTTATATGTTCAAGGAAAACCAACAGCACATAAAAATTTAACAAAAAACATCATAAACAATAGGTGGCCAATTAGAGGTCTCCACTGATAGACAATAACTTAAGTTTTAAGCAAAAACAAAGTGCAAACAAGCACATAAAACAATAATTGGATACTTATCTTACAAAGTTAAAATAGGATAGGTTACAAATAAATAAATAAATAATAAATAAATAAATAATGCTGGACAATCCACACAGCATCATCTAGCCCAAGGTAAGCTGCTGTTAATCAGAGCTGTATTATGGGTACTAGATGACTGATATATATTTAATACAATACAATACATAGATAAATATTTTTTATTATATATAGAAAATACCCAGAACACCCGGAACAAATATTTGTAGATCATACAAACATTTGTCCAGAGGCGGGAATCGAACCCGCAACCTCTGCGTCGCAGGCGGACTTGCGCCCGCTGCGCCACATCGGTCGTCAATAAAAATTTATAAGATAGATATCTGAAAATACAAAAAAAAAAAAAAAAAACTAAGTAATTAAACATCTGAGAAGAAAACGGTACTAAGAAGGCTCCTCAGTCTAGCATGACTGCACTCAAATATGTCAATATCAATATCATGCACTTTAATAAACTTGTTGTATAAATTACACACTCTCCACAAATATGAATTTCCGCGATAGTTTGATGAAATAAAGTCTATTACCGGTCATTATCTAACTATGTTATAAATTTCAGCCAAATCGGTTCAGTGGTTGTCGAGTTATAGAGGAACCAACATCCAAACATCTAAACATCCAAACTTTCGCATTTATAATATTAGTGTGATGACTAGCCGATCGCAATGAAATGTGCAATGAAAACTAAAGCAACCGTTCGAAGCCGGGGCAGGTCGCTAGTAATAAATATAGCCTATGTTACTCAGGGATAATGTTGCATTCACGACGGCCGAAATCCACCGACAGTACTACCCACCTTGTCCATCTAGCAGCATTCTGACAGCCGCCAGCAGTTTGTAAGCGACATGATGGTCCGTCTGCTTCGGCAGGGCACTAAGCAGTAGGGCTCCAGCGCGTCCGTTCTCGGCGGCAGTGCGCTTGTTCGCGGCGGGCACTGCGAGGTTGCGGAGCGCAGACAGTGCCGCGTGCTGTATTCGAGTGAGGGTGCTGGTGGGGGCTTCGTCATCTGTTTCTAGGTTCTGGTGGTTTTCGAATATATCTGCGAACATCAAATTTTAATTCGATATATTTCTTTCTTGATCGAAAATCTTTACTAATATTAAGGCGCATACAGCACCTAAACTAGCGCCACCACCTACTTTATGTTATTATTCTGTTTAACAAAGGAATTTTCAAAAATCCATCGACCAGTTTGTGATACCTATCATAAGCTTGTTGAAGTTGCCCTTGGTGGCCACCAAAATCTACTAAATAGAATAAAACTATTACAGAGGCATTAAAAAAAAGCTTATGATAGGTATCACAAACTGTTCGATGGATTTTTGAAAATTCCTTTGATAAACGGAATAATAAGATAAATAAGGTGGCAGCGCCACTTTAGGTGGGGTATGGGCCTTAAATAGGGAAAAAAAATAGAAGAAAGATTTGTATTTTTGTTTGTTACGAATAAACTCAAAAACTACTGGTCCGATTCAAAAATTGTTTCAACATTAGAATGCTACATTATCCCTGAGTAATTTAGGTTTTATTAAATATTAGTGACCTGCCCAGCTTCGCACGGGTGCGGTTTCATTGCACCCGCGCGGATGCTAATACACACGATATAGAATTACATGCAGGCAACGAGATCAATGACCCTTGCGTGCTTGTGTTCTAATTTATGGTCATCCAAAATAAGGTTTTAAAGCAACTAATATCTGTTCTGTGTTTAAAGTTCGACAGGCACTTCGCTCGTCAACCCACAACATCGTTGTTGTCTCATTCGCTCAGAAATTTCACTTGCCACAGGGTCCTTCGAGCCTATAGTCTGGTTTTTAATTCAAGTCGGAAAAGGTAAACAATGGTGATACCATAGAAAAAAAAAACTTTCTTTTTTATAGGGAAATGCTATTACACATTTGGTTCATTTTCATTCGTTTACCGAATGTGCTTGTCGGAAGGTTTCTGTTGTGTTTTCTCGTCCCGTTCACGTTTTTTTCAGTTTGTTCGTTGCTAAGGTTATTTCTTGAGTTTTGTTGTGCTGTTACTGTAGTCTTGTTGTTTTTGTTTTGTTATTGTTGCTGTTGGAGAATTGGAATGGAATAATAAAAGCTATTTATTCTACTCGGATTCAATCTGTTGTTTCTGTTGATTTCTGTTGGTAGGTAGTAGGTTTGATTCTGATTAGTACCACCAGCGAAACCGCACAGATACAAGTATTATCGATCCAAACGTTTTGCTTTTCTGAGATTGTGTATCTCAAAAAAATTGACATTTGACAATGACATTTGTTTGTTTACCTTTTCCGACTTGAATTAAAAACCAGACTCTAATGATCCTTGCAAACTTGTCAGAATATTTGGCACTGCTACCGAGACCCACTGAGACAGACTCTGGGTAAAAATAAGTCCGTAACATCAAAAGTTATCACCCTTACCGCGTCGTCGCTATTTGGATGGGTGACCGCCATGCGCCAGTGCCAATTTCAACTCAGCGCCCCCGTGATTCGGAGGGTTAAGCAGTCGGTCCCGGCTTTTTCAAAGTTGTTAGGCCTTATATACATAGCCATATTTTTTTATGTCAGCAAGTGACATGTCGATCAAGGCGCTTGCCTGGTGTTAAGCACCACGCCTAACCATAACAGATGCAGTGCCACCCAAAGCTTAGTGTTAAAGTTCTGCATGTCAGTAATTTCTCTTGCTACAGTAATTTAACCTATCAAAAGTTATGATACTCACCTAGTATCTTATCATAAATGCCATCTTGCATCATCTGTATGCAGTAATCGTCTTGTCTCGCGAAGTTTCCGATCGCCAATACGGCAGTTGTCAATAGATTGTAGTCTGTGGAGTCCAGCCATTTCACAACTGTCTGGTACACTTCGCCGGAGCCCTTGTTATACAGAATGTGCATTGCTTCATCTGTGGATGGTATAAAAATATGATTAAAAATCGTTCTCGCGAACGATTTATTCGGAGAATAGTGCATTCGAGTTTGGTCGAATCCACTTTTAGTTAATTATTATTTTTATATTAAATATTATCTTTTTTTCTTCTTATTATCTGTCTGTATAATGAGTTTCAAATGTGTCTGTATTGTGTGCTAATGTGGTAAATAAATAAGATAAATGTTTATTTCAAAATGGGCATCATAGTACATGAATAAAACATATTAACAATGGTAGGTAAGGTGCATATAAGTTATTATTATACAATAGAAGTAATGTATTACTGTGTGTAAGAAATGACCCGCTACCGGAGGATACGTTGAGCTCCTCGTTCTAACGAAGTATAAACTTGTATGTAGATGATCGCTGTTTCAGCTGGTTTTGGGTAATATTACCTTTACAAACACAATCTAAGGAAAGCTTACTCATTTATGACAGTAGGTAAATAGATGAATGTCTATTTCTATGTCTATTTACTAGATCTTGCCTTTGACTTTGTTCTGCTGAGACTTTGTTTGCGTGGAACTCAGGAACCATACTTTTTTTGAGATAAAAAGTAGTTTGTTCTATTCCCTGTCATTATGTTTTAAATTCAAGCCAAATCTGTTCAATGGTGTCGACAAAGATTTCTAAGGGTGTCGAGTTTTAAAGATAGGTAGGTACAAACAAACAAAAAAAATCTCTATAATATTAGTACCTACAGATAGACTAGTGGAATGCCTATCACTATCGCCTGAGAGTAGGCCAGTGTCCTAGCAGTGGGAATA
The DNA here is from genome assembly GCA_951394395.1 of Colostygia pectinataria. Classification (NCBI taxonomy): domain Eukaryota; kingdom Metazoa; phylum Arthropoda; class Insecta; order Lepidoptera; family Geometridae; genus Colostygia; species Colostygia pectinataria. The sequence continues at coordinate 10,736,882 of OX596353.1, read as the reverse complement.
TAAAAAGGCTGTCATCTAGAAATGAGGATGTAGATCTTCCAGCTAACTAGGAGTTGAATTTCGGAGATTCCTTTCTCAGTGCACCTCTAGATATAAAAAGGAACACACTTTTTACATTTCATTACTTACTTACCCTAAACCGACATGCACGTATGAAGTATGTGATAATAGTAGCAAAAAAGGTATCTTATGATTGAAGAAAATCGGTGATCTATACCTGTCCCTATGGGATACAGGCGTGTGATTTTATGTAAGACTGGTTGACCCGGCGCGGTTTCACTCGCGTTTTTTTTTTCGCTATTTTTTTATAATTTCTTACAGTTTAAACCTTCTCTGGACTCTTATGAACATTTCAAGGCCAAATTAGGCAAATCGGTTTAGCCGTTGTCGACTTTTAGCGAGACTAACGCACAGAAATTCATTTTATATACAAGAAGATATATACAATATGAAGATGTATGTCCACTGAGTCAGTCAGTACTTAACTTGGCCTATTAACACCATCAGAGCTGAACACTTACTCACACTAACTTACTTTTACAGTATTTTTTACTTCTTACCTCCAGTCAGCACAATAATCAGCAGCTCGCAAGTCTGTTTAACAATACTTTCCACTTCAGAGTCACCGGCACTTAACTGACCAGCCTCATGCCTTGTCATCAGCTGTTGGAGTCGGATGCAGAGCAGTTCTCCACCACCTTCTTTGGCTATGAGGGTTTTTACTGAATCTAAAAATTAAAGGAAATGATAGAATACTATAAACAAAAAAATATATAGTTTAGTAATATTTATTCTGCAATGGCTATTGAACCCTAGCAATCTATCCTTTAGAATAAATCAATCTGGCTATAGAGGTACTTTTTTTTTTAATTTTGAGATAGTCATAATTCTACTATAAATTTAATATTAATATACATTGTATGAGATTTATACCTCACACATTATACGTATTTTATTTTATTCTTTGTCTAAGCAAATAAATTTTGAAAAAGTCTTAGAACATCTAAATTACCATGTTCAGCTTGTGCATTAAAATGCTCCAAACAAAGCTCTGATAACTCCAAGTTAATAGTATCTCGCAGCACACTCAACACATCTTTATTGATCTCGTCACTCATGTATATCTCCTGCACATTGTCATTCACAACACTCAACAGCTGTAGTGTAGTTGAAACTGTTTCATCTTCCATATCATGTTTCAGAAGCTCCAAAGATAATATTCTATGTAAAGATTCTATGACATTATCTTGCACAATAGCCTCACAAAATTCCTGCCCACCTATACCAAAGTTCAGCAAGGTTTTACAAATTAGAATTTTAATTGCATGTTGAGATTTATCCATACAGTTATCTAACAACTTTTTGAGTATTTTTACTCCACTGCAATCGAGGATTATGTTTCTAGAAGTATCGCAGTCACAGCACAAATTGCCTAAGGCTCTACAACATTGTTTTATAAGCTCATGTTTGTCAGCAGTGTATTCTTTATCTAATATCTTTAGAATGGGTTCTATTATATCTTTACGGGCGTATGTTTCTCGTTTCTCTTCAGATTTTACAAGCTCTGACACCGCTTTGATAGCCAGCAGTGTTATTTCTTGGTCGCTGTTATTCAATAAGGATTGAATACACGACGAAACCTCGTACTCGTAATCTTTGCCACTTTTTATGATGTCGTTAAGTTTTTCTTTCAAATCGCTCACATTGCTTATATTCTGTATCACTAGGGTTTCTAGAGAGGTAGACTTCTTTGCTGATGAACCTGGAAGTATAGATAAGTTAGAGATAGCTCAATTTATTTCAGGAAACAGGAGTCAGTATTTCGTAGTTACCTACCTTCCATTGTTTACAGTAAACTGTCGGTGGTACGATTTAATACCGTGTGACTGCCTACGCCTACGGTTTCAATAGAAATTACAGTATCTCGTTACTAATAAACATACGCTAAGTTGAAGCTATGTGTGTTTATATTCAGAATAATAATTCAGCTCCCGTCTCCGAACGATCGATAGATTTTATTCTTCTTTTTTCTTCTTGATTTTTTTTAAATGGCAGTCTGTCTTTAATCAAACAATAGAGCCAGTGTCAAGTAATGTCAACTTAGTACAAAAATAAATCTTCTTCTTCTTCTTCGATTATGGACTCTGTGGCTTATTTGCCACAATTTTGCCAGTGTCAAGTGTAAACCACAACCTTGAAATTATTATGGCATTTTCTTTCATTCAGACCATTTGCCAATGTCAACTAATGAAGTTCCCTCGCGCAAGTAACGTCTCGTGGACAGATTGTCTTTGGCTATCTTGTCAAAACGACATGGGTCTTCCCATTTTAATTATTTTTCTCGTGTTATTTTAAGTTTTATTACGTAAATTTGGTGGCAGTTTATCCAATTTAACTTGTTTACTTAGCACAAGTGTAAGTAATTGAAATGGAGGGGTAATGTTGGTTGGTAATTTAGTCAAAGACTTTCTAAGAGAATTTTGAAAGAAAAGTCATCGTTTCTTTCCAAATTTCGTTTGTTTACGTTGCTAAGCGACAATCAAACTAATACACTTGACACTGGCAACATTGTGGCAAACTAGCCACAGAGGCCATAAAAGAAAAGAAGAAGAAGTCTCGTGGACAGACTAGAACGTAATGCGTAGAAAACCTCCATAAAAAAATATTATTGTCTTTCTATATAAGTCTTTTTTTTATTTTAAATTCCTTGCCACCAGTGTATAAAAAAATCTTTGGCTGGCAGGTGCTGGCTTTAAAACAATGTGCTGGCACTGATGTAGAACTGCGCTGGCTGGCGCGGCGTAGTTGCGTGCGTGCCCGTGTTAGTTAGTTAGCATAGTTGCACCAGAGTTCATCATGCATGAGCATGACACTTAGCCATAAATGTTCCCACAGCTGCAGCTCAATTTTTCTAATAGAAAAATGAATTGGTGCACGATCGGATTCAAACCCAAGACCTTGGATTTGAAGGCGGGGTCACTACCACTAGACCACCAGTGCTTTAGGTACCAACTAGGTACCTACCTTCCTCCACCTTACCACAACCTTACTTGCTATTATAAGTTACTATAGAGGTTACCTCTCTCAGGTATGCACGAGCATAAAATTACTTTTCATCACCTTGAAATTACTACCACCCTATGGTGAAACGTAGGCGTAGTTATTGTTATAAAAAACACATAAAGCCGCAGCGTATCGGCCATTATAACCGCCACAGAAGACCAATAACTCACAATGGATTCATGTTTTTGCAATAAATAACCAGACTGGGTTTTCGTATCTTGCTAACTATGAAGCATGTTGGCCATGAAATTATTTTTAGAAATTATTTTGCTGTGTTTTTTCGCATGTTTGGCTAACTCGAATTTTCATTATGAGAAGAAGCATATGTTTGGCTTAGGTAAGCGCATGTAAGTATCTATAGTTCTCACAGCGGATCTCGGCCGTCGTGAAATTAGCCGTTTCGATGCGCAATGGAGCTTTTTCAAACTAAATTGTCTTTGCGCATTACAAAGAGCTAACTTCACGGAAGCCTAGATCCGCTGTGCGAACTATATGCCTACCTAACTATCTGCCTACACTACATACCTATTTAAAGGTTTTTTCATTATTATTGCATAATAATTAAGAAGTATTAATGCACAATAATTAAGCACTTTAAGCAGTAATAATGAAAAATCTATTAGGTAATATTCCGCATAAAAAAAGCGTGTACTTACCTTTTTTTTTTTTCTTTATTTCGTCAATTATTAGTTATCCTTGTTGGAAATCGAAAGGGCAGCGCGCGGCGCGTGTCACTAACCCGCGCGTCAATGACCTGCGAGTGTGAATGACCCCCCCCCCGTAACCGCGGAGCGCGCTCGAATAATATACTATTACGCCGGCTGTCTCGATTTCCAACAATGATAAAAAATAATTGACCAGATAAACTTAATAAAACTCAACATTTTTGACACAAATTTGTTAAAAAAAATAAAGCTACGTAAGTTCATGTATTTTTTTTGTGTGTGGAACCTAATCCTATAATATTGCACTAGTAAAGAAATACACTTTTTATTATGAGTCACGCCGTCACGCGTCTTATCATGCAACACACCAACCAGTATAATGAACCTTTTTTCAGCCCGAATTTCCATCTCCTGAACCGGAAGTCTTCCGAATACCCTCAGCCACTGCCGTTACTATCAAAAGAGCCGTCTATTTCAATGTTACGCCAGCCGTACCCCAGTCTGTATCAAGGAACTAAAACAGAGGATGATGTGAGGGTGTTCAGAAAGGAATTCAGCTATCCTCCAACGCCAGTGGGACATCGAGTGGTTTGCGAGGACCTGTTGGATTGTACTGTAAGCAAACTTTCAATCCCAAGGTTTCGATTCTAAGGTCGTGGACAAGCGTACCACCTAATGCAAGTGCTCTCAAGCGGTAAAGGTAAACACCTTCAGGAAACCGGCTTGTTTACAAACAAAAATTCAAACTACATTTGTGTCACTTACCAATAATCCATCAGGGTTATGTTATAAGTTCATAATATAACATATGGCAGCAGCAGGGAGTATCAGAAGGCTGTCATGATGTTTAATTAAATACTTCCAGATAACGTTCATGTCAATCGAAACAGAGAAAAGTATCCCCATTATCCTACGCGGTGGGGCTGGCTATCGGCATTTCACAGTGGTGGTGAGAGCCAAGCCCTGGGAGCCGCTAGAGGGCAGCATCCGAGCCTACTGCCGCAGGGTCAAAGAGGAAAAATGACCTGCAAATGCCATCGTGAAAATAAATATTTGAAAGCATTAATTTAATCTTATTTGGTACCTAATAAATCACACTGTTTTGAATTTTACGATAGTTCATGCATGATTTTCTAGAGCGTTTGCTGGCCCAAGGCAAAAAAACCTGGTTCGAATCAAGCCCGTTTGTGAAAAGGCACTAAGTTTGTGTAGAAGTACCTAAGTACCTACTATAAATAGTACCGAAGACAGCGACAATATCGGTTTTAAATTAACATTATCGAGTCCTATTTAGACGATATAAATCAGAATACAATCGGCTCCACCCACACGCGACTCGATTGTCGAAGTGGGACGTATCGTAAACAATTAAACGCGTCGGTTCCCTCAGGATTGAAGCGGTTCTGTCCAACTTACTGCTTTGCCTCAATGTCTATAAACATGGTGATGCACATTCTTGAAGGACCCAGTTTTGTAAATATGTTTTTAGCCTTGGTTTATTTTATTAGTCATCTTAGATCAGCGTGCTTTCCCACTTTTTGTGTCTCTCAGTCTGAGTAAGTAAGTAACTAAGTGTACTTAAATAAAAAAATAAAAAACTATAGTACCTATCCTTTATTATTATTATTGATAGACGGCTGCGCACACATCCTCGCACATCTATGGTAGAAACGCAGCCTAACACCCTTATTCATGAAATTTTAGCGGCTCGCTAAGTATTGTCTTTCCTTGTCATTTTTATGTCAATGAGCAAAGTCGATGACAACGTTTATGGTATGATTATGAATAAGGCCATGAGTGGTGATACGCCACAGAATAGTATCTACTTTTTTTTATACCACGAAAATGGCAACCTAGCGTACGGCTCACTTGATGGTAAGCGCGGTTACCGTAGCCTATGTACGCTTATATATCAAAGATATACTAGTATATGTGACTTGCGTGTTGCCACCCCTTGAAAGTCTCATGTGCCTGTAATTTCACCGGAAACCATACCCTTCGGACCGGAACACAGCAATGCAAGCATTACTGTTTGGCGGCAGAAACAGGTAGGTATGGTAGTCCTTCCCTGGACGAGTTCTATCACAAATAACCCTACTACTCTTACCTGGTTATGTGTAGCTTCTTGCTACGCTAGCTATGGCAATCCAAATTCTATGGTGTGATAATAAGATTTACCTAGTAGAATGTAGTTCATTGAATTGCTGGATATTAGTTATAGCTTGTTATTATTCTAATAATATATATATAATTAGAATAATAACATATATAATCATAATCAAAATCTTATATACTTATATCAGTCATCTAGTACCCATAATACAGCTCTGTTTAACAGCAGCTTACCTTGGGCTAGATGATGATGTGTGGATTGTCCAGCATTATTTATTTATTTATTTATTCTAAGAGTTATAGTAGCAACAATTAGGCACTCTGTAATATGCACATGATTGCAGATACTTTTTATCAACACTAATGGGTATAAAATTGGCCATTATCTTGTCACATGGAACTGTAATGTTGTCCGCAAGATTTACATCAGCCTGTATTATTGTTGAGCACATAGTAATTACTGGCTACTCTGCAACAAAGCAACACTGCTATGAACAAGAGACTCGCTCAATAAGTAATGTCAATTGTGTTTCTTGCGATACCCTCCAGTGTTTGTTTTATCACAGGTTTTTATATATTATTTTGTTATTGATAACGCTTGTCAAAATTGTTTTGCAAATTGATAGATTGTGCATTTTGTGGTCAGTTGAAAGTTGAACGGTGTGGTATGTCGATGTACTGTGGGATATCTGATTTTTTCCGGAGGAGAAGACCGAGTATAGAAAGGGTGAGTAGGTAAAAGCAAAAGGTAAAAGCAAAAGGTAAAAGCATTTTTTGTATCCCAGACTAGTGGAACGCCCCGCGAATTTGTACGCTTTGAGTATTTTGTCGTTGAGTTTGTTCAAACTTCAACTTGTCCTTTACGCTAAGAGTTAAATTTCAGAAAATCTTTTCTTAGTGCACCCTTAAACTAGAATAGCAATGTACCCTTAGATTATTCTACGAATGTTTTCTCAAAATTTTATATAATATAGAAAAGATTCCGGCTAGGTACTTAGGTACTGTACCTAGTTATTGTGTACAACAAATGCTCTAATGTACTAAGTTTTTTTTTTAAATACGTTTAAGAGTAGCAGAGTTCTTTGTGATAGATCACGTCCGGGGAAGTACTACCACCATACCTATTTCTGCCGCAAAGCAGTTAATGCTCGCATTGCTGTGTTTCGGTGTGAAGGGTATGATTTCCGGTGAAATTACTGGCACATGAGGCTTTCGATCTATGCCTCAAGGTGGCAACCCGCGAGTGATACCTCTGGTATTGCAAGCGTCCATAGGCTGCGGTAACCACTTACCATCTTGTGGGCCGTACGCTTGGTTGCCACTTCGGTTATATAAAAAAAAATATCTCACAACGGATCTCGGCCGTCGTGAAATTAGCCGTTTCGATGCGCAATGGAGCTTTTTCAAACTAAATTGTCTTCGCGCATCACAAACGGCTAACTTCACGGAAGCCTAGATCCGCTGTGCGAACTATATACTAAATATATGTAAGTATCTGCATAAAAAAAAAGATCATTGCTAAAATACCGATCCCCCATTTAGAAACAAAAAAATTAAGATCGTGTAAGAACAAAACTTTGTCAGCAAACTAATTTATAGAGTTGGAGCTCACAAGTCGTAGGTGCAGGGGAAGATAATAAAAGCGTGTAAAGAGTATGTAAACTTCTCGTAAGTACCTGATTTGTGATAAGTATTAAATATTTTTTCCATTAGCTATTGATCCTTTCCTATCCCTTTGTCATCATCATAGTACCTACATTTATTAAAAACAGCCGCCCGCCGTGTTGCCTTCATTTTAATAGTTATTCATACCTCTGGAAAAATCAGGATTTTCAGAATAAAAGGAACTTAAACTAATTATCGTGTAATAAATAAAATGATTTGTAATATTTTTTGAAAAACCAATAACATTAGAACTTTTTTATATAGTAATAGCAGTTTATGCAGCCAAAATCATTAAAGATCTTGTTTTTATTATATACAGTTGTTGCTTTCATTTCTTACTATTGATTATTATGTAGGTTGTAGGAAACACTGTAATGTTATGATGCAGTAATTCACGCCCCCATCTCCAGCACTATCCTACGCAGCGTCTGATCCAATTTTAAATGTCAGATAGATAATTGTGCAACGTTTTGGCGACTGATCAACGAAGCCGCTTGGTAGACCTGTCTCCCGAGTTCAAACCTAAAATACTTTAGTAGTTCTCTCTTACTTCTGCTTGTAACAACTGACGCGCGCGGCCGAAAACCGAAATAAGCAAGTGCCAATTTTCTTTAAAAAAAAATTATCGTCCTGCTTTCGCGCCAATAATAAACCCGTATTTTTAGTGACATTTATTTTGGATTCATGTAGTCTTCTTTGTGTTTTAAATCTATAGTTTAGTGGTTAAATGGATCCCACACCAAAATTGGACAGGCGAAGGTGACTAAGTTAATTTCGTAGCACAGAAAATATTTTTGTTTGAGCGTTAGAATTTATTTGCAATCAGGCATCAATCATAAAATGATAATAATATAACAACACATGAGCTTAATTTACAAATTAATGGAATCTTAAGTTGCACCCTTTTGTTACGCTTAAAAATTGTAGCACGCACAATAAATACTAGTATAATCACCTACCTAATATAAAAACAATGAACCTATCATCAATTTAAATAAATTAGCATCACCTACTTAGTACTTACTTAAATGCAAGCATTGCTTAATATTTTAAGTACTATACATTTCGTCTATTTTACTAAAACCTTTAAACAGTGAGCACAGGGAGTAAATTTATATGTAACTAGTAGACCCGGCGCGTTTCACTCGCTTCCGTTTAAACCTTCCCTGAACTTCCACAAACATTTCAAGACCAAAATTAGCCAAATCGATCCAGCCGTTCCCGAGTTTTAGCAAGACTAACGCACAGCAATTCATTTTTAAATATAAGAAGATGAGTGTTTTGTGTATCTCATTGGCTAATAAATAAATAAATAAATAAATATAATTTACTTCTACTGGTCACACCACTCTACAAGCTGTTATATTTAATCTATTTAAATATATCTAATAAACATTGCATTGAGGAGCCTGTTTGACGTAAAGGCGGAAACGAACCAATCATTTGTTGATTCTTATAATATTTCTCGGTCGTAAGGTTACTTATAGTTCTCACAACGGATCTCGGCCGTCGTGAAATTAGCCGTTTCGATGCGCAATGGAGCTTTTTCAAACTAAATTGTCTTTGCGCATCACAAACGGCTAACTTCACGGAAGCCTAGATCCGCTGTGCGAACTATACACAATACGGTATTTGTTCGCGCCTACCGTTCTCTTGACCATACAAATAAATAGCCCATCATGCTTTCCTGAAAAAAAAACACTTACTAGGTACTTACACATTTTGTCATAGGTAATGTTTTACATTTCATTACCAAACCTAGACATTTTCAAATAATATTATAGCTTACTCACTCACTATTTCCATAATAAAATCAGCGTCAGTGTCAACTAATATGTGTTCGTAGCGCTTCTACGAGCCGTAGGTACCTACTACGCGGTATCTTGTCGGTAATGGGAGCTTTAATTTGATTACACTGTCTAATAGAATTAGCAACAAAGCAATCTTGTACATTCTGAAGTGAACACGTATTGTTTTAGAACATTTTACTATCGTAGAAAAATCAGTGCTACTAAGTTGAATAATAGTGACTGCAGTTTATCCATTGTTTTAATAATGATAAGATCCGTGTCATTGAAATTTAACAAGTAAATATTTTAATTACATTAGTTAGTGATAATCAGTGTCATTTTGCAATGACATCATTTGAGTTGACTGTGACTTTATCTAGAACTCATATAAACGGCAGCAGGCTGGTTTTCCACCTAGACTTTTAGCCACAACCTAAATCTTGTTGCAAACGTTCTATCAGTGTAACTTGTCACTAGTTGCTATATAGTTAAAATATCTTAATAGTAAGAGCACTATAACAGATTTGTTAAATCACAAAATCACGTAACGTTATAATCGCGCGGTTTGATTGAATGATTTTGCATATATCGCCGTTTAGCTTGTCGCTTTGGAGAATTAATACTCGTAATCGCTATCATAGAACCACATTTAGCATAGCCTTCCTAAACGTGTGTCGCTCAAAAGTATCTTTAATTAAATAATAAGCAAGGTTTCAGCCAGTAATAAATAAAAAATAAACATAGATACTATAGTTCACGAAGCTTAAAAGATAATCTCACGAATGTGCGCAGCTAAAGACTAATGTAAAACAATTGTATTGTAAAGCTTGGCTAAAAAGTATAATGTTCCGCCCGACGCTGTTCCGCAAACTGAGCCTGGACTCGTCTGAAGCGAGCTATGGAATTGACAGGAGCCGCCGCGCTTCGCTGTCAGCCGAGCAGCGGCGCAAGCTGTCTTTGCTCCGCACCGCCAGCATCCCGACCCCGTTGACACCGGTGAGCCACATTTACCATTTGGTACCCTGCCCAACCAACTGCTGCACACAGGTATTACATGTGTTGGGCCGTGAGCTGCATGCTATGTGCGTGCTTTGAGGGACGGTGATATCTCAGTTTATGCTAGCGATTTCTTTTTCGTCCTAACTATTTTAGCGATGGGTCGGATAAAAAGAAAGATACTCAGCGATTCAACGCTTTATTTTAGACCCCATGATGGTGAAGGTTTAGTTATATTAACTTAAACGCAACCTTGCACATCATGTCAAACAGACAGACAGACATAAAAATGATCTTATAAACAGTGCCTACCAACACATAATCTTCATTTTACTTTGGTCAATTAATGGATCTTTTGGAATTTGGAAATTAGAAACCAGTATTTTAAATCAATCTTCCATCTTGATAACCTGCGTAAACTATCATTATTTTTCGATGCCATAGCAATAAATTATATAAAAGAAGGTAAATACAGAACACCTAATTGCTAATAGTAAAATGTGGTTCCATTCATAAACTGAGATGAAACAAAGACATTACCGCTATAACGCACGCATATTGTATGAGGCTCAGTCTGGTTTCGTGTTGCTTCCGAGTAAATAACACTAACAGCGTGTTAAATCGGCAAATCGTTATGTTTTTGTTTGTAAATAAAACCCATATAAATATGTATCAAGGCAATCATCCACTGAAGCGGAACGGAGCCGAGTCAACGAATAGAAACGTGTCAAAGTTATACGCTAACCTGGTGTTAGCAGGATTCTATTGGTGGACTCTTGGTGGTTTTGCTCCGCTTTGGTGGATGATTACCAGATGGTAAAATTAATAAAAAAATACTATCAACGTTTTTAGGATTGTCTGTTTAAATCTTTATAAGTTTAGCATTTATTTATATACATTTAGGACAAGCCCCTAAGGGCTTTTTAAATGTTAAAAACAGCTGCATATTTTTTGTTATAATTAATAAATGAAAAAATAAAAAACTGATCAGAAATCCATATCACATCCATACAACATAGTTCACTCATTAATTTTATAATGAGTGACATATTTTGATTGAAACTGTCATATAAAATGGGTAAGAGGTTGTTGTAAATCAGAGCTAAATTCCGAAACGTCTCATGCGCAATGTTAACAATAGTAATGGGCTGATGATCAATACCAGCTGTCAAACCAGAATCGATGTTTTGTTTAGCCCAATTAATACGCAGACTAAACAGTTTATTGATGCTTTAAGCAGTGCTATTCATATGAGTGTTTTGCAGGTGCAGAATGATGTGGCAGCTTGCCATCAAACCCTTTCGTTTTGAGCGTTTAATTCGCAGTTAATAGTTAATAGGTTAGTTAGGTTAGTTATACGTTATAGGTACTCATTTAATTACTTAACTGCTATAAAAAAGTATTTGCTTACTTAGTATTGCAGTAAAACTGTTTTTGTAGGTACATACAATGCATAGGTTATAGAATTATTGGCATAGGTATTACAAAAAAAAAATATTGATAAAATACAATTGACTTAATTAATATAAGACGTAGCTGTGGTAAGTAATAACTAAAAGAAAAATTTATCAAATTTCTGTAACAATAACAATAATACCTATAGAAAAATTATATGTTTGTTTGCTATCTACATAATTTTTCTTCTGGCAGCAGGTAATTATAGCCTATCTACCTGCCTATACTATAAATAATCTTTTATTATAATACTGTTACATTTTACTATTATTAATTTAATTCATTCTGGCTCGTGAATAGGCCATTGTCGCGGCAGTGGGAACATTAGAAGGCTGTTATGATGATTGTAATAAACTTATGTACTTAGCTACCTATTAAAGATTGCCACCCTTTACAAATAAATCTGTTTACCCACTAAAATACGAGTACATTAGGTAGTGGGCACAAAATGCGTTAGGTATGCCTAGAACAAACGCAAGGAGAATGGGCCTGAAAAGAATCAGAGCTATAAAATAAAACAATAATGGTTTTTTAGTACCTAAATGAATTTATATCGTTGCTCGTTTGAGTTTATCGCTAGTACTGGCTTCACAGCAAATTCGCTCAAGCGTCATTTGCGTGGCCCAACACAAAACAAATAATTTCATGATTTTTTACGAGCTGCCATCTGAAATGTTTGGAGTAATCATACATTAAAACCAAAATTACTATTTTACAGCCATCAATCTTATTCCTTGCGTACCTATGACGCTATTACTATAAATTTTTAGTTCTATGCCAAAGTAATAAAAGCTAGTTTATTTGCTCTATTTATGATGGCAACATTTTGTAACGTAATTTACGGTGGTTTAAAACTGAATTTGTAGAACAATGAGAGCGATGTCGCGACACATTTAGCGTGGCGGGTGTGCGTCGTTCGACCAGTCAGGGTCTAAAATGACGTTGGATACGACCTTTTCCGTAAATGTTTGGTTTATTATCGCGCAATTGTGAAAATAAACGCAGTAATTTCTGAGCTTTTACAGCTTGTGCGCAGACGCGTCATACCTACCTAATTATTTTAGACTTGTAGTTTATGATGCAGAATGTTATGACATGATTTATGAGCGCGTTTATGTCTTTTTAAGGTGATTAGTGTCACGTCAAAGGTAAAACCAATAAAAGCGCACTAAGTGCACTCTATAGCGCATGCGCCAGACTAATCAATATTGTTATATTCAACCAAATTAACAAGGATTAGGTACTATCAACCTATTGTACAGTCAGTATCAGTAGAATTGATGGACTAAGAGAAACGGCACTTCTGCGTAAACGTTTAGAAGAATACAGATTTATTTATTTACATACTTATATTTATTTAAATAAAAATATACTAGAGTAATAATTTAGCCTACTATACATTTTGTAAAAAAATACCATTATGTAGTGTATGGTCTCATACCCGTTTTATTTATAAACGTTTTCAAATGAGGAAGACAACTTCTCATCACCAACATAAACAAAACAAAATTACCGACATAAAACTGTTTAAACATAGGTACTCCTACGCACTAACGAGTATGTTACCGTTGACTGACGTCGTCAAACGAACTGTGACAGTTTTTTATTTTAAACAGTCAAAATAATTATTATATTCTTTTAAAAACTCGCGTCGGTCGCCTCGTTGTGTGCGCTGAAGAAAATACTGTGTGTTAACACACACAGTATTTTCTTATACACATAAAATTATTGAACATATCTAAATTTAATTAGTTAATAAATAAATACCTACATACATCTATGTATCTTGTTGGTAGGTACTATGTATTTTTCTAATAAGAAAAATAAATACACAGTAATAAGGTACCTACTAGACATGTGCGCCGATCCCATTTAACCGGCGGCGGCGTCCGACGTCAAAATCGTCGGCGGCGGCGGCGTAATCGGCGTAATCGGCGTGGGTAGTAAAAATTTTAAAAAAATCGAATCAACTTTTCTATAATTAAAAATAACGTAATGTGGCGCACTTTTTTTAAATTCAAGACAAAATTGAGGTGATACGACAGAATCAAGTACAAATAGCATATTTTTTTCATAAATTGCATGTAATATTGTCGTAAAAAAACTACTTTTTACTTAAAAATAACCATCCGATGACATCCTACGACCGCTACAATGTGTACAAATATAATAGTGTGACAGCTCGTAGTCTTCTCTCGAGAAAAAATATTCCCAGTAGTTCGAATTGTCGAATTGGCGATTTGAGTTGTTTGAGCAAGACTTCTAGTTCAAAAAAGGTGGGGGAGGCGTTCTTTATCCATCATCGCTTCAAGGCTGGAAAGGAGCTGTTAACAGTGGAATCTGTCACAGATGCTTCCAGTATGAAGAACAGTAGAACATTTCTTCACTGCACAGCCATAAATTAAGCCAGAGCCCAATCAGGTCTGCAAGAGCTATAGGGTCTTTCTTTCCAAAATCCACAACACTATCTAAGAGTCTGGAATAGTGCTGCTATAATATTCAACCGAAAGTTTTTATATTAAGCAGTTAAGCTGGCTGAGGTCAGGTTATCAGGGGGACAATGCACATTACTCGAACTCTTCGTTCCTCAGAAAACCTCCTGCTCAAAACTCCACTGCATAGAACTAGTTTCTATGCAGACTCCTTTTCTGTCCAAGCTGTCCGCTTATGAAACGCTTTGCCAGTGTCCATTAAAAAATCCCCTTTACTAGCCGTTTTTAAAACTAGAATTAAAGATTTTTATCTCGCTGAATTACTGTCGTCATGAATCGTATGTTACAGTTAATTCTTTTGTATATTTTTATATATTCATAGTATTTATATTATATATTTATAGTATTTATATTATATATTTACATCTATTTATGTATGGTTTTATGTATGTATATCGTTTACCTATAATATTTATGTAGATATGATATTTGTTATGATGCACCCCGACCAATCTTCCATATAAAAATAGACTCCACTCCATCCAAAGGTTGTCTGGCAGAGATCGCTTAACTAGCGATAAGACCGCCCATTGTACGTATACATTTTGTTTTATCTTGTAGTCTTTAGTTTTAGTTATTAAGTTTGGTGTAAGTACAATAAAGAGTTTTCATTCATTCATTCATTGATTACATCCCAACGTAGAACGTCAGTGCAGATCTTTTTTCCTTCCCTAAGCAGAATATTTTGAAATGCGCGTGTTTGATAAACTCACCTACCTAACGCTTACCTAGGATGATGTAGTACACACAAATACGTTTATCAGTACATTTTTAACATTATTACACTACTATAAACATGAACAAAAGAACTGCGTTTCATATAATAAGTATACGAGTGAAACGGCCGTGCATCTAGACGTAATATAGGCCACGACGATTTAACGCCGATCAAAAGATCGGCGGCGGCTGCGTAGCCAAAATCATCGGTGGCGTGCGCCACGCCGATCGGCGCACAGCCCTAGTACCTACACTAAAATTATCGATTCGCATTATGTTTGATGATTTTACAATGTAAGTTTTTTTAACTATCAGAAAATTATAATTTTATGTAATTTTTGCATTGAACCCGATTGGGCCGTTAAAATTTATTACCATGCGTTTAATGTGTTATAGTACTTAAATAAATATATTTTTTTATGTTGTCTACAGAAGACGGGTCGTCTAAAATAAACTTCAGTTTACTAAATATATCCATCAAGTAGCTTTAGTCAGATAAAATTTTACTGTCGTTTGAAACCTAAAAATAACTTTGATTTGTTTTTTGAAGGCATTGTGAATGTCAATAATCAACAAATTAACATAACCAGTCATTCAATTTTTTTTCAGACTTTGTTTTTGACATAAGTTAATAGTCAAACTTGTCGAAATTTTTGTTTTGACGTAACTTCATAGTAAGTATACGGGTAATTCTAGCATACTTATATCCTGTTCTGTTCTGTGATTCTAGTCTACAGTGAACTTTGCCTTGCCTTGCCACATCAAAACAAAAGCGAAGGGTCTCAAGAAGAGAAAATTGAGATATTTAAAAAAATATATTCACCATAATATAATAGACCTACGCGATATAGGTAATCAACTCGTTTTTTATAAATGCCTATTCCTTATCTCAGATTTTGACTAACTGTGTGGTGACACTACAATCCATGCTGGAAATATACCAGCATGCACAATAGCAATTACGTTCAATTACCTACGTTAGAAATATGTCTCCCGGCTATAAATAGAATGAAGTGGACAGCCGGCCGAGCCCCCCAATCATGTAGAGGCGCAATTTGCTTGTCAAAGAATAAAATGAAGATGATATTTTTCAGCCTGCTATATAAGTCTTTGATAGTCTGGTATATTTTTCACGAGTTAATAATAAAAATAATTTTATTTGCCCAAGTAGGTAGGTACATATAGTAAGCTAAACAAATGAACTAAGATGTCCATAACAAAGTTTTAATTTACCTAGATATTAAAAGCTGTGTACCTACATAAAAATATGATATTTTTGTCGTACCTATCAACGCGTGTCCGCTAAAAATAATTATATAAAATTACAATAGTGTTATTTAATGTTTTAATGAGCTGTTACAAAATTATCCCATTAAATAAAAAAAATTTGGTGTATGTTTGTCGCTATGAAAAAAAAACATACCTACTATGGCGCGGGCGGTGATAATTAGGTTTGAGCCTAAATTCTGTATTTATATTCTAATGTCTTATTCGGTGTTCGGTATTCGGCGGTAGCTGGACTACGCGTTTTGTAAAACTTTTAAAGCATTAAATAAAGCTTTATAGACTGTCCATTTTCTTGTAAAGTCTTTATCTATGTTCCCATCTAGATGGTCCGATTGTGCGCTAAATAGGAAACATCTTGACATCGCATTCATGCACTCACAATTATTATCTATCAGAGCTCGCCCACGCGAATCAAAACGCCTCTAATCTTTTACTGGCCTGTTTAGATTTCTACTTGCCAAGTCTTCAATCGTCGTCTATGTCAGGTCATCGAGAGTGATAAAACCATTGTGGAAAAACAAATCTTGTTGCATGTTCGTTTTAATGATCAGACAAGACAAACAGCATAAACCAAAACGATAAAAAAAGAAAAAGATCATTGTAATCCTACTCGGTAGAGTTCGAGAGAGTAGAGAGTTGTGTAGACCACACATCCTCTCAAATCTAGGAACCTAATATCCCTGACCTGAGGTAGACCAGGTATATGTATGTACTTATAAATAGATCGAAGCCCTAAACAAAAATTAATGTAAATTATTTCAATAAATTCGATTATTAAATAAAGTAGATAAGTTCGTAATAATTGCTTGTCAGCTGAAAGGAGCCAGTGCGAACGTAGATATAAATAAGCACCAAGCTATGTACAATGCTCTTGTTTACGCTGCAGTTTTTTGTTGTTTGAACATGAGTCAACGATTATTGCTACAAGAAATACGCGCAAAAGCGCGAAAAAAGCGCAATAGCGGCGCCAAGCGATCTTTACCGGAACTACTCGTCCCGAATTTCAGCAAGAAGTCATGCAGCATGACGGTAGTAGCCGGCCAGGACCGTGGTTTCAGCTGCGTCGCTGGCTGTTTACAGATGGTTTCCGTCCAGATAATAAGATGGCGCTTAGCGCAGTATCATCTTTCATGATGAATGGGTAAAGTTTGCGAACGAATCTTTATTAAATCTGAGTTTTGAATGGAGTTAAATAAGACACCCCATGGATCACACTTTTGACAATACTTTACAGACTTACTAGACTACTTTAGGATCAGTATTTCCATTGATTTTTTAAATTTAGGTATTTAGGTATGTACCTATCCAGTACCTAAGCTATTTACTGTGAAGTTGTTACCCTGATGTTAAACGCTACGCCAGATTATAACAGTTGCAGCAGAGAGACCCAAAACTTTATATTCTAAAATTATTAGTGGATCAGCACTGCGCTCGTCACAACGATACATTTTTTTAAAGAAGTAGTAACTTTTTTATACTTTTTCGTAGAGAAACCGTTGTTACTACCACGGTGCTCATGCTAGCATGAATCCAAGTTTCGATTATCTCTTATTTTTTATCAGTTGACTGTGTTGCTTAGAGCTTGGCCAAAATACTATACATATTTTTTCACTTGACATTTAGATTGATATGTATTTAATTTTGTTAGACTTAAGATAGTGTAAAATTTAATTATTATTTTTAATGTTTAATGTTTTAATTTTGTTTTTAATTTATTTGATTTTTGTTTTTATGTTATTAGTATTAGTATTGTAATTAATTTTAATAATTAGTGTAATTGGTTGTGCACCGTTCTAGTTAGTTAAATAAATAAATAAATAAATAAATAAATAAAGTTTAAAAAAACTTTCGAACCATTCAAGAAACGGGGTGAGTTACTATCCATTTACAAATGTAAGCACAGTCAACTAATCTAATTTTTAATCCAATAAAGAACCTATTCAAACCAAATCTTACAAAAAGGTATATTCTTCTTTCCTATACCTAATACAAATATCAATTGCTGTTCGTTAGTCTTGCTAAAATTCAAGGACGGTCGGACCAATTTCGCCAATTTTAGTTTTGAAATATGTGAGGAAATAGTGAAGATTTAAACAATGAGAAAATATGGAAAAATTGCGCGCGAGTTAAACCACGCGGGTCAGCTAGTTTGCAATAAGTTGAACCTTTTTAAACCATATTTATCATTAATTACTGTCATTAACAATTCATTCTCAAAGGAAATGGTTTTATAAAGGTTCTGTTTTGACCTATACTAGAGTGGTTGACTGTACTTGCTGTCCCAACTCCCAAGGCACCTTAGGAAGTGGCAATTAGTGACGACGACCCAATTAGTTGCAATTGAGTTCACCGCTTATTGCTACGATATTGTCCGAGTAGTCCATAGATAAACTTTGTGACTTACTGGTAGTCTCAAAAGATATAAATAATACCACACAATACTATATCTAAGCACTTTGTAAGTAAATTTCCAAATTAGTAAGAATAAGCAACCAATAGGTATACATTTATAAGTACTATCTGCGCCTCAGTTTATCCAACGGGAACAGATATTTTTTCCAGGATTAAAAGTAGCTTATAGTTAGCTTATTTAATCTATGCCTGTGCCGAATCTCATACAGATCCGTAGAGTCGTTCTTGCGCGTTATTCCCACAAACATACAAACATTCATACTTTCCCCTATAAAATATTAATAGGATGATTGATTATACACACTACGCCGACAAACCGATGACAAGGAAATCGGTAGATGATAAAGGCTGAAGATTGGCCCAGAGTGCTGCTGGACATAAAAGTCGACGTCTATTGGCTGATATTATCATGATGATTTGACACCGTTAACCAAGCTACCACCGCAATTGCCCCTATGTTTCACAAATAAACTGAAAAATACTAATATGAGAAAAACCAATGGCCAAAATAAACAGTTTTATTTATATGCCATATCTACGATAATGCTTCATACGTGATAGACTATTGAATTATCTACTTAGCAACGGGCTAAAATATATAGATCTACATTCTATAGTATGAAAATATTTTTTGCCGGTGAATGCACATTAAACGATAAAGCCGTTATTTGAAATTTAACACTGAATGAACGAATTGTTTAGAGCAATCCACTCCTTTACTACGGATACTAGTATTAGATATGTTATCTATGCTAGGGATCAAATTAGTATCTATAATGGTTTTTAATCTTCAAATCCGGATATAAATTCAAAGCTATTAGAGGTTTGATTATAAATCAGGATTGAATAAAGGCGAATATTTTGTGGGAAATGGATAGATACATTAATAAACCTTAAGGTACTAATTCTTTGTTATTCAACTCTATAGAGATTATCCGACCGAAAATCCACCCCAATGTGCGTCGTTCCTCGCCTATACGGCTTCCCTTGGCCTCAGAGATTCCCTCACAGCATTCCCGCTTTTCCAGACAGGTGGTCGCGTCAGTACTTCTCATACATTTTACTAAAGTCCAATCAGTAGGTACCAGGTAGTGGTGTGCAATGGCCGAAACCGACGAAAAAGGTGTGCAGGTGAGTGGTATTTTTATCGGTGAGTTTATTGATGGAATGTTACGTTTCAATGTACAGGAGTGTGCGCGGTGTTTTATGGTTTTAACTATTTAGTTTATTTCCCAAATACCACTCTTGATATTATAGATATTTTTAGTATAGCAATATGTGTAATGAGAGAAACAAAATTAGGATAAAGCTCAAAATGTGTTATTAGTTTTTACAAATTGTGTAAAAAAGTTTATTTATAACGAAAAAAAAACAAATTCATTATATTCTACCTTAGAAAAACAGGTTCATTCAGACTAGTTCCTCTAACTTTTGAAAAAAAATGTAAAAAAGAATCATTAGAACAAAAAGAAAAGGCAATGATTTTGCTAAACCCAGTATCAAATTTTATTTCTGAAGCCTATTATGGCATGGGCGTGTTATGCTAATACAAAACATATAAATAGAGCTTCAAATGAAGGCAATTGAACCCTCTTCTCTGAGGTAAACTCTTTTACTGTTGACATGGTGACCTTTCCGCCCTGCATGTCACGCATTCCAATATATTTCATTCCAAGGCTATTTATATAAAAAAATACTTTATTGTACGAAACCTATATGCCAACCAAATAACTCTGACATCTCTCTGCATTATCCCTTTTCTCTTCAAAATGTAAATGAATGGAAACTCATAACACATACTTAAATTTTAGGGTAGTTACCTTAGTGTAGGGTACCTACGTCTTCGAAGTTTTCTAAAAATAAATCAAATGTTATTTTTATAAACTATATTTAGTTGTAAACAAACGTAGTAAAACTTCGAATGAGTTTTACAGCTCAATTTGCAACGGGTTTTAAAAAAAATATAATGTCGATAAAAATCCTAAATATACCTATATCGAGTTTTATGGATGAATAAGCTTATGGCCGTGGCTTTGCTTGTGTATCGAAATAAAAATATCTAAATTTTTAGATTCAAATATAATAAAATAAAGAACGATTTACCTGCAGAAGTTATCTGATGAAAAGACATAGATATATTTATATATAATATAAAAATCAAAATCAAGATAAAAAAATATTTATTTCAATAGAATCACAAGGATCAGTTTGAAATGTCTTACAAGCTAGGAAAATTTACACCAGTTCCAACGCGCCCATGCCGTAAAAGAACTGGCAACAACACCGGCTGGGTTTCTATCGCTTTTTTGGCATGACCCTTGCTATTGCTATGGATGCCGAGTAGAGTTGGAGCACATTAGTCCTAAGCTTTTTTATCATCTAGGTAATCGGTTATTTTATAGTAAGCTTTTTGAGACAGTTTTGTTTGAATTAAGTTTTTAAATT
This sequence comes from Colostygia pectinataria, assembly GCA_951394395.1. NCBI lineage: Eukaryota > Metazoa > Arthropoda > Insecta > Lepidoptera > Geometridae > Colostygia > Colostygia pectinataria. The sequence continues at coordinate 10,715,783 of OX596353.1, read as the reverse complement.
TGCCAATTGATAAATTTTGTATGTCGCTTTGCTAAAGAAGCGTACACATTGCCCTTTAAAAGATTTACTGACCTTACTGAGCCTAACTGTGGGAACAGCGAGTTTATTTCTATTTCTTGTATTAACATTATGATTATCACAATTTTTCTTAAACGGATTAATATTTTTACGAACATACATAAGATTTTTATAAATATATTGACAGGGTACCTACTGTCATAATATTGATTTCTTTGAACTTATCTCTAAGTGATTCTCTGGGACCCATGTTATAAATTTCGCGAACAGCATTAGGTACTTTTAGAATATTCAGTATTTACCGATCTTAGCCATAATGTGAGTAACTTTATTCTAGATCTAAAACATATTGCGCAAAATGAAGATGAATGAATGACTGCATAGATAATTGCAAAATGTCCCTTGTATGGCAAAGGTGGGTGGCTACTGATTGTCCACTTAGAATAGATGTAACTAGTACCGGCTTACTAATTTAGGCCATTATTTATAATAGAATAACTACCCAGGTTCAGGTTTGTTTGTTAAGCAGTCAAATAAAAAAAAAGTGCGTGTAAAATAAAATTTATCAAGCGCCGAAGATTTCATAACCAATGTTACCCTTTTATAAGTAATAATATGTATATACAATTTTTTTTAACAATATTTACGACTTTTAAACTTCGTAATTATGGGCGTGTGTGGGAGCTGTATTTTTTTACACAGTTTGGCTTTTGATTACAAGAAAACAATCAAATTAGAGTTGAAATAAAAAAAAAAAATTTGTGCTCAACAAAACCTTTTCTGATAGGTACCTACTCTTTTTGACCTTGTAGCTTTACTTTTTTGTTCAATCCCCTTGTAAACTCCATAACTAATTATAATGTTTTGATAAAATAATAATTAAGATTTTTCAAATCGTTAAACCTAAACCAATTACCTACCTTAGCCTGTTAAAAAACAAAAAAGACGAGTTTGTCACACCTACGGTGACGAAACCAGTGTCAAAAAACGTTTTATAGTTTTTTACACGTTTTTCACACGACTGAATCCTAAAATTAGGGGTAATGTAGTTATCCAGTCTGTCTGCTCCGTTGTTTAGAAAAGGTGAAATAACAGCACAGACTGCTTAACGTTAGACCGTCTGAAATAGATGTAAAATAAATAGCGATTAGCAAGTTTTATATTTACTAATATTATTATTATTATAAACCCGTATAACATTCTTACTGTTAATAGTTAATCTGTTGTGGTCTATAAGCAAACATAATTTTTAATCACTGTTTGTATATTATACTTTATTTATTAACTTATGATAACTTAACTTATGAACCATAGAACCAACTATGGAAAGCGTAATATTATGTATGAAGGAGCACAATTTTATAACAACCTACCAGGCAATATTAAAACTTGTAAATCAATGTTTAGTTTTAAAAAAAAACTAAAAGAATAAATTTATGATAAAATATTTTAAGAAGCATCTAGACCTCTGGAACCGGAAAAAAAAACTAAAATAACTTAACTTTAATTAGTTATAAAATTTATTTTAAGCTCATTTAAGTGAACTCTGTTCTTTTGAGTATAATTAATAAATTCTTTGAACTGATTCTTATAATAAAAGCTTGTGGTATTCCACTACAGGTTAAAGACATTCCTTTCTTCTCTCCAATTTATTTATTTAATCGTATGACTTAATCAGTAGGCGTATCAAAAACAATAATTACTAAAACTAAAAAAAAAAACAGCAAAATTGCATTGAGCTGCAATGGACCAATCTTCAGGTAGGCATCGCATCGATATCTCTCTACACTTTCGCCGTGTTATGTAAATGTAACCAAATGTACGTATAATTGATTTATAATGCATTATTACAATGTGACCTTGAGTATGTTGTTGTTTATATACATTTGACAACATTGCCAAACACGAATAGTCGACGCCATATCGACCTACTCCGAAAATAAATCGCAGTCGGCATTAGAAACGTTTGTTTCTGCTGAGCGAATAAAATCAAACTAAATTAGCTCTTACAGTAGTTAATAACTTGGAGTTGATGCATATAATTTCTGGGTTGAACGGGGAAGCACTAATATTTTGATATTTCATGTTTACTGACCTGCTATCGAAGTAATTACATATGAAAAAACACAGTTTTCTTTTCTCTACCAACAATATTTAAATAACTTCAATAAGAACTGTATTTTTTACATTTCCATAGAGAAAACCGATGTAAGTATACTATTACCTATTCATAATGTTATTATTAATATTAACAGGCATTATAAACAACACACCACACACAGACACATACATTATTATTCAACTAGTGAAACATGCCGCGTCTTTGTCCGCGCATTTTAAATTTTCATTCATTTGATTCTGCCGTTACGGCTTACGGAGTTGAGTGGGAAACAAGCAAACAATGTGTGGTGTGATGTGATGTCGATGCATTCCTTTTTATTGAAATCCGCGGGATAATTTTGAACACCCTAGCGTCTAGCATGACCACACTAAACAACGTCCCTTCTGGGAAAAATACACAAAAATGTTAGAAAACTGTAATTTTTCACTACATATTCGTAAATAAAACCGGAGAAAACCGACGTTGACTTTACGTAGTAGCCGTACTAGTTGATTATACGTTGTGGGGCTGCCTGAAAAAGGAAGTTTATAAACAAAAAATAAACGAAGCGGATAAGTGGATCACGTAAACTAATTATCGGGGAAGATTCTCCGGCCTAAGGGATCATGACCGCGGTCACGTGTTACGGATGGTTTGGACACAGAATTGTATACTCTGTGTGTTTACTTTACATCAATCTTAATTAGCCCCCCTTGTGCTCGAATAGCGATATAACTACGCCATACGGTAATAGCTTTGTTGACTTGGTATCACTAACAAAAATAGATTAATTTTCTTACGGTACTTTTACAGGACAAAAGACGCATTCGCGCGCGATGGGCTATACAACTATAATACAATCCGATTTTATTCAGCAAGCTATGCCAGTAAGCCAATACTAGTTTTTGATTGAAACATAGTGAATTTAATTGCGACTGAATTACACAAATAGCCCTGCTTGTGGTACTGAAGAAACGTTAATAAAAGGTTTTGTTTCTTTTTGTTCTTTATTGATTTTTTGTATACAAAATCTTGTTTTTTTTCTCTTAAGATGAAATGGATCAATAACTTAAATTCAGCTTGAGATCAAAAGCCTGGTGCCTGTATGATAGGATATTAATACAAAGTAATTATACGTACGGAAAAAGAGTGATTTGAGAAAGTAAGACATTATATACTCCTCTCAGCATTCAGCACTGTTAATATAAACATCGCTTGCTACTTTGAACAAATTATATTTTGAGATCAGCAGAAAATATTCAGTTGAATACTTATGAATAAAAAGTTTGTACCTACAGTTTAAAAATATTCTGAATGATGATGTCGATGACCGGAAAAGAGTCATCTTACTAACAAACGAATTCATTTACTTGCGTAAATAAGGTCTTAAATAAAACTCTAGAGTTAGCTAGCCGGTTAGTTAGTTATCTAATTTAATAGTACCTACCTACTCGAACGAAATAGTTAGAACTGTGTCAACTCTGTTAAAAGATAATTCCGCTACTCTGATTTTGAGAGCGGATGTGATTTGTGCGCTATGTGATTTGGCAGATTAGATACCATTTAGCATTTAGACAAAACCGTCTCAATTAGGTCATTGGCCTCCAAAAATATTATATCATCATTAATTGGTCAATCAATGAGGTAATCATTCTGTGCTATGAATATAGAAAGATCTATTTACATATTTTTTCAATAATAAATAAAACGGTAAAATTTTATTTAAAAGAAAGATTTATGTTTACGCTAAAAAACTATTGGTAAGCAACCGTGTCGTTTGGTCCCGACGATACATGTTTTTTACATTTATCTACATTTCGGATTCCACGCCCTTTTCGAATTTCGATGCTTTTAACGGTACCAGTACCTATTGAAAGAAAAATGCGTGATTTTTTTGGGATGTGCGAGCGTCCCATCACCTAATACCTAATCTAATGCGTTGACTTTTGGTTTCACCCGTCATTTATCCTAATATGACGGGTGAAACTGATGTAGGATGTAGGTATCCGTGTAAATGTAGTCTGACCCATGTCCACTTTTGAAGCACTTGAATCGTTTCCTGGTAAAATGTGGAGCTCTACTACGAGCATCTATTATTGAAGCACTCCAATTGACTGATGTTCGATAATTTAAGTAGATTGTAGGATGCTGGATCATATCAGCTGACTGAATGAGTTGGGTGGTTTTGTACGGATTACAGTTATTTTAACCTCTTATGAAATTAAACCGAGAGAGCAGTGGCGGTATAGTGCCTCGATCGTAAGGTCGTGGGTTCTAAACCAGACATAGACTATGTGTTGTCAAACGGTGAAGGAAAACTTCTGAAGAAACCGGTATGTCCAAGAACTAATAACTCGGAATATCCATCTAGGTCTGGTACCTTACTTACTAGTCCGCATTATAGAGGTTAGAGTAAACCAAAAGAAGTAGCCCAACGGTGGGAGCATTTCAATGATAAATTGAAGTCAGACGACGACAATAAAAACTGACGAGTATAATTTGAACTTAGAATAAAATTCTAAGAATTTGACCTTATTTGCGACTTGTGAGTTGTGTGACGTGATAATGCTCGCGTAAAGGCACAGACTGTGCATAAGGGCAGCCTTACTAAAAAAGACTAAAGACAAGTGGTTTCCGTTTCGCGTTTTGTCAATTGTCTGTTTGTTGGCTTCCTAAGACATTTAGATAGCGATCTTCCATTAGCTAAAATTGAAATGAAAAAGAAAATAACCAGTTATATTTTTGATAGTAAAATTGGTAAATTATAATTGGATTCTCGTATTACATTGTAGTGACGGGACATTAATAATAAAGAAGTTAACGCTGATATTTATGTAAGTAGTGAGGAGCCGAATGGTGTTTAATCCGATTCACCTTGACCCTAACTTACCACTCTATTTTTATTCCTACCAAAATAGTTAGGTTACATATAAGTAGGTAGGTATCTACATTTTTAGGTTGGTGATCCTACAGCCTTAACTTGATAAATTGAGTTGGAGAATTAGTTGTAAGTCTTCTTGAATTTTGTTACTAAAAATAGAAATCTAATTACGATGCTTGAGCTCTTTCTGGAGTGATTACTTTGTGTGTGTGTGTGCGCTATTTTTGAGAATTGCACAGTCATTATTATAGATAGTTTATTTCGCACCACACGACAAACATAAAGAACTTTGAAAAAATACAAAAATACGTGAGGTAATGCAACCACTCAGCGTTTGCTACGGATAACTGTAGCGCTGGTTTTCAGTGAAGTCAGTATACTGACTCAGAAAGTCCTTGTTACTCAGGCATAGAATAACTTATAGAGCAAGACTTTTTTCACTGCTTTTCAAAAGTAAAGTGTGTAAAGTTCATACTCAAACAAAGTTAAAAAAAGAGGCTTTTGTTGAAGTCTTATCCTAGCTTTGGTAATACAGTAAAGTGAGTGAGTTTTATTTGTCGAAATCTATCACCTTTCAACTAATGCGCACTTGGCTTAGGCCTGACCGGATGTCCGACTCTTTGCTTTTGAAAATCTAAACTAAGTAAATAACATTATAATAATACATAGGTGTACCTTCTTACTTAATTTATTGGCAACAAAGGGTTATCAGTCTATACACTAAACAGAGAGACAAATTACACGAAGAACCGGTAAACTGACGTCAATTCACGAAAACAACATTCGTCGAGTCAACAACAGTCGTATAAAGTTAGCGTTTGCTAGAATAGATCTGAATAACTTTCACAGCTGATGTGATGACGGAATGAAAACTAAATACATAGTTGAGTTTAGTTTAGTTACAATGGCTTTTGAGGGTGAAGCTTCTTATAAATCGCGCTGGAAGCGTCTTTATTAGTTTGGTAATAATATGATAAAAGAGATAGGTACTCAGGTACCTACAATATATTTAAGTAGGTATAAAAATAAATTATGTTTTAACAATTTTTTTTTTCAATAATGCTGTTTTATTACTCTATCGGATAATATTTTAATTTATTCGCTGAAGAGTCCCATTACATGTAGTAGTTAGGTACATAACCTTTTTCTGACATCCTATATATCTAAATTGTATTTAAACGAGCTATCTACAAGATATGGATTCAAATTGGTTTATGTACGGCTTATTTAACTTCTTACCTATATTACCTATACAATAAGAAAACTGAATCCTAGAATAAATAAATCTAAGCTAACGTACCCTACTTGAGTGGACATAGAGAATGTGACTTCATACTTTTCGTTATGGTTTTATTTTATTTAAGAGTCCGTTCCAAGATCCAGCGCTGTCAAGTTTAGGTATTTACGGGCGCGCGACGCGAGGCTCTACGTGTGCGCGGCTCACCGTTGTGTGCGTTAGTAACTTACACAACTAAGTAAAGGACAAATACATTTGATCCTTTGTCATGTCGACTGGGTGATTATGTTTAAAAATAGGTGTCTACTGCATACTCCTACCTACATATGTTCCTACCTAACTCTACTTGTTGAACAGATAATGACGTGAATAAAAATAGGTAGGTAGGTATACATATTAAATATATATGTAAGTACCTACCTACTTACTTTTTTTTATTAAAACCTAGGTACCTACTCTAGCTAGGTTAGGTACCTACTTACCTATTATTATGACTGGGGACCACACGCTCTTTTCAACGTTATACCTACCTACTCTCAGTTTTGTCCTCAAACAGGAACCATTACATGGTAGGTAGGTAGGTAGGTAATACCCTGTAGTACTTATTTCTGCTGCCAAGCAGTAATGCTCGCGTCTGTGCTCTAGTTCGATGCTCTATTTCGATGGGTATGGTTTCCGGTGAAATTACAAGTACATGATACCTACCTACTTTTGATTGTATTAGCGCGTGTAGCGCGGCTACCATACAGGCAGGGCTGGGGTTGGAGAGTACTAATACCTGTTCGGTGGTTAGAGGTACAAATAAGGGTGACTTGATGAAAGTGCCCGCGCGGCACTTTGCGGCTAATTTGAAATCACACTAACAGTAAGTACCTAGGTAGTTACCTAAAACTATTTATATCGACGAGATGAGACGAGATAAAATAGTTTGAAGCGTATACAACTGCCTGCCAGGGCGGCAGCATAGTAAATAAGTGCGGTTGAAAAGCGCGAGTGCTATAGCCGCCGTACTATGCGAGCGGAGCAATATAAACTTTCGGGGAACTGTGATAGAGCTTGGAATCGCTGGTAGTCCAATTCTTGAGAGAGTGCAATTCTAGTCATGGTCATGAAATATTTGAGTTAGTGTTTTTCATTACCTACCTACCTATTTTATGATGCGCTCGTACTGATTATTATCTAAGTACCTACTAATGTTTTACAATACACATGCCATAATTTATGATTTGGAAGAACACATAAACCAGGTAGGTACGCGAACGGATGCTAGTAATAATTTAATTAATCTGGTATGATGATGTATGATATCTAATTATTTAAAACGTGTAACATAATGTACCTATAATCCCGAAAGGGGGGTATTCCACCCATGCACGTGAACACTTTGACGGTGCAAAAGTTGAATTAGTATATCGTATTTAAAAAGTCCAATTAGTAAGTAAGTATTCATTTCATTTACCTACGCATACAGTACGCATTTCATGAATGAAAAACTTTAAAATTTCAAAAGTCATAGTGCATAAAAGAGTATTAGAGTTCTTTGTGATAGAGCTCGTCCGGGGAAGGACTACCACCATACCTATTTCTGAAGCCAAGCAGTAATGCTCGCATTGCTGTGTTCCGGTGTGAAGGGTATGGTTTCCGGTGAAATTACTGGCACATGAGGCGTTCGATCTTAGCTTCAAGGTGGCAACCCGCGAGTGATACTTCTGGTATCACAAGCGTCCATAGGCTGCGGTAACCGCTTACCATCTTGTGGGCCGTACGCATGGTTGCCACTTAAGTTGTATAAAAAAAAAGTAATTGAAATAACATTGGGGGTATTTTTTTTTTTTTATCGAGAATAGACCTTTGTTTGACCACGATCTCGCCTGGTGGAAAGCGATGATGTGGCCGACGGTGGAGCACGAAGGTCTATGAGACACCTATTCACTCTAGCCTTGAAGAGGCCCGGATTGTAATTGTCAGGAAAAACAGAAAACGGCAGAGTATTCCACACCTTGGCAGTTCGCATAATAAATGTTGAGCTGTAACGCTTGGTGCGAATGGGTGGTATGCTGACAAGGTACGGGTGGTACTGCGCCGTACGTCTGCTACTCCTTTGATGAAAAGGAGATGGTGGGATAAGATCATGCAGTTCCTGGGCACATTCACCGAAATGCAATCTGTAGAAGATAGATAGGCACGCAACTTTGCGGCGGTGCTCGAGACTCTGGAACTTAGTCTCCGCAACTTGTTGCTCACCCACAAGTCTCAAAGCCCTTCGCTCAATCGAGTCTAAGGCAGCTGGTGTTGAGCTGAACCATCCCATAGGTGGCAGCAATACTCCATACCTGACCGGACTTGTGCTTTGTATAGAGTGAAAAGCTGTCCAGATCAAAAGCTGTCAGAGTATTCCACAGATCTTGCCAAATTTTGGCAAGACCTGTGAATACCCCCTTTTCGGGCATAGAGGGACATTAGGTTACACCATGTACTTATACAGGGTGTAAAAAGACTTCTACCGTGATTAATCAGGTGTGAAAGATGATTCTGAAAATATTTAGCGGAAAAAAACGCAAAAAATAATGTTGTCTTGTTTACGTCCTTTTCGTTTTTTTCTAGTTTCATACACATAGTACAACAAAATAAGATCACAACTTTATAATTATCTCTAGTCGTTTTTTTACACGCTGTGTATTTTGTATCTTGAGTATTTTCTTTTTCTAATAAGTAGGTAACCTCATAATAATTATGAATTTTTTTCTTGCAAAAATAAATAAACAAGAACAGTTTGACTGTACTTTCATAAGGTTATTTTACACTAAAACAAAAAATCAAATAACCCCTCATCTGTGTCGCAGACTATTTATATAAACAGAGTATTTATTAAACGTATTTATTAAAACGCAATATTATGTTGGTTTCTTGAAGAAACCTAAACTTTGGAAAATATTATCGAGGACACGAAAAAAACCTTTGCTTAGTGGATTTTAATATACTGATTACAGATAACTATCAACTTGTATTATGCAATTTATTATTACTTCATCCGAAATAACTGTGTCATAATCATCCGTGTCATCGATCATTTCATCATCTTTCTCCTGAACTAATCCAATATTGTTATGGTGAATAAATCCACTGTCGTTCTCATAAACCATTTCATCATTGTTCTCATGAATAATCAATCTATCGACGTTTTCATTTGTCAATCTGCGCACATTTTCTGTGGCTATAGAGTTCACAGTATCAGGGGCCAAGAGTCTGTAATACAAGTAGCATTTTATAAAGGAACATTCGTTTTATAATTTTACCTATAATTCTACAGAAATGTTACAAAATCTGAAATTCCAAAAATTTGGAAGTGATCGGAAGTCACTACAGCTTTTAGATGCATTGGGCACTCACTAGACCAAGGAGGAATGGGGAAGCTCATGATGATCTATATTTTTTTAGTGAAATTGATGAAAACTTTATTGAACTACAAAGGTTTCACCAAAGTGCTACTACTTCTACAGCGAACTATTATCGAAAAGTACATAACAAATAAATTGTAAATAAAAAAAAACCTTTGCTTTTTTGTCTCTCTTGCTCGTTTCAATATGTTTTTCAAACCTTTTTTTTCTTTAAACGCAACCGAATTTTTGTTTTTTTTGTTTTTTTCGACATTGTTATCTGAAAGTTACAAACATAAATATGTTAATTTTTACGTAATTACATAATTTCACAAAGAAAATGAATATTATTTTCATCTATATCCATTATATTATTACATTTTCATTCATATCTATTATACCAACTGCTTTGTACTTTATTGAAAGAAGTACTTATGTATATTAATATTTTATGCTAAAGGTATGTTACTACTTGATGCACTACTATGCTATACTTTTTTTGCTTTACTATCTACAGGGTAAAATCTAAACGACAACATTTTTCCATATCTATAGCCGTTTTTTTTTTTTTTATACAACTGAAGTGGCGACCAAGCGTACGGCCCACAAGATGGTAAGCGGTTACCGCAGCCTATGGACGCTTGCAATACCAGAGAGGTATCACTCGCGGGTTGCCACCTTGAGGCTAAGAAAGCCTCATGTGCCAGTAATTTCACTGGAAACCATACCCTTCACACCGGAACACAGCAATGCAAGCATTACTGCTTGGCGGCAGAAATAGGTATGGTGGTAGTCCTTCCCCAGACGAGCTCTATCACAGAGAACTCTACTACTCTTAAACCGTTTAGATTTTACTCACAAAGGGCGTTCGAGAGTAGGTATTCACTTCATTCGTGGCGTATCATAATGTCCCTGTAAACTCGAAAAAAGGCTATTCCACAGGTCTTGGTGAACAATGTTTTTTCAACGACTTTTGACGACGACGATTTTTCATTCATAAATTAATAATAAATAAATTATCTGTGTAAACTCCAAGTTAATTAATAATGTTACTTTAATTTTTGTAAGGTAATGAATGAATTACGAATTTATGATGTACCTATTCAACTTTTGCACACGTCAAAGTATACACGAGGACGACGTGTATTATACATGCTTCGGCGGGATATCCCCCTTTCGGGTTTATGGGGGACATTTTGTTACCTACACGTCTATGATACTAGATCATACCGTACCATACCGTCGTGCTTATGTTTTTTTTTAACTAACTAAGTAAGTGTTCTCATTCATTCTACCATACCATACACCATCATAAAACAAAACATACCATACCATAACCTATGTATTATTCCAAGACATAAACTATGTGTATTTCAAGTATCAGCCAAATCCGTTCAGCCGTTACGGAGTAAGCGCAGACAAACATACACTCTCACTAACTCACAAACTTTCGTATTTTACCTTATAGGATTTTGTTTTCTATTAGATTCAAAAGAAATTGAGGCTATCTACTTATACAACTGCTTCATCTATCCTGTCAATAATGTTATTAGTACCTAGGTAAGTACATTGGGAGGGTGATACTTACATAAGTTGTTACTTTGGTAGGTAAGTCTAATAATAATTAAATAGGTAGGTAGGTACCTACTAGTAAGTATATAATAATAAATAAATACCTACCTACATGATTTACGGGAAAGGGACCCCAGCTAGTGAAAAAAAAACGGGTTTGACCCGAGTTTGTCATTCCGTGGTCGTTTCTATGTTTACATTTTTTTACATAGAATTTGGCCGGAGCACTGATGTTCTAGTGGTAGTGAGTGACCCTGTCCTGTGATCAAGGCGCAGGCCAGATAGAAGAAGCGCGGGCGCGCGGGGGCGCGCCCCGCCATCGGCCAGCGCACATCATTCTTCTATCTGTTTTGCACCACGTCCCTCTCCCTCTCCTATATTTTGTATGAAGTGGTGCGGCGCGGCGCGGTGCGCCCGCCCGATGTGCGCCGGCCGCTTTTTTCTGGCTTGCGCCAGAGTTGCGCTGCGCTTCGAACCGACCGACGACCATAAGGTCGTGGGTTCGAAGACGGTTGGTCGCACACCAATATTCGTAATAATAATGTGCGCAATGCCATCAGATCAGAGAGGCGATTCAAAGTTTTGATTTTATCAAGAGTTAGCGAGCTCGGTAAGTGCAAATAATAACATACCATAACCTCTGACAATAGAGTCCAAATTTGAAAGACAACCTAAGTCCAGCGGTGCTGGAATGACATTGAATTTAATTGTCTATCTATACCTACTTACCATAAAAAGTTAAAAACTTAGAATCGCTTCTCAATGATCTATCTCACACGGTGAAGAAAAACATCGTGAGGAAACCAGTAGGTACGTACCTATGTCTAAAAACTAACATTCGAATAACGTGTTATTCATCATACCTATCGGTATTTGTATAGTTACGGTAGGTTCATTATTTTGCATACCTACCTACAAATACACCTACCTGATAAAGTTGGTACCAGCTCTCCTAACTAGATTCTAGTTGGTAAATCGATAAATGCAATTGTATCGCAAATAGAAAAGTAGGTACCTACTTATTTCATTTCAAGTTCCTAGTTCCTAGGTATCTATTTGCAGAACACGCAAACATAATAACCACTGCAAGAATCGAACCCGCACTTCATGCGTCTCAACTGGACACTCGCCAGCCACGTCTGCCCTTTGTAAACTTACGTAAAACAATTTACCTAGTACCTGATCTAGGTCACAGAGCCTAGGTACTTTGACGATCTTGGTGGCGTGGCTGGCAAGTATCCAGCTGAGCAGCTGAGCTGAGCTGGGACGCAAGAAGTGCGGGTTCGAATTCTGCAGTGGTAAAAATATTTACGTGTCCTGCAAACACCTAGGAACTTACTAGGAACTTGAAATAAAATAAATACTTTTACTTGACACGTAATTGCTTTTTCTGTCTTTGTCTTGTATTACCATGGTAGGTTGGTACTAGAGTTTCTGATACCCACGATTTAGCTACTACGTAGGTACGTAGGTAGGTATCTAGGTAGAAATTTTACCTACTACTTAGTGCTAGATTATGTACCTACCACGAAGAAGGTAATTTTAATAATGTCATAAAAGTTTACTACTAATAATACTTACTAGTATACTATGTATTACTACTTACATTCTAAGCTACTTACTCGTATCACTAGTTCTCTAGAACCAGTGTGGTTTACTACTTACATTATTATATCATAGGTACTTACTTAGAGATTTAACTATCACGGATCAAAACCACACGATCGCTTTATAATTTGTATAAGCTCCCTATGATTATACGTAAGAGCTCGCGCGACAAACAGCGATACGTCCTCCCTCCACGAGCGCTTAGCGCGTAGTGAGAGCAGCCGCGTTTTGCATCAAGCTATAAAGTGGATTCGGAGGATTCTTTAAAAATTCGTATAAAAATAAATTAAAACTTTTAGACCATTTTTTTAATTTTATTTTGTAAATAAATATCAAAACTTTAATGTAGTAGGTATATTTTTATTATAAACTTTCTAATTTCGAAGAAACAACGAGCGTAAAATTGGGAAAAGTACGCGTTTTTAGACCTTTTTTTTTCAAAAATATTGAACTAACGTGATGTTTTTTACCTACTTACTTAAATTTTAAAACTATGATTATTTGAATTACATTTTTGGAAATATGTTAGACCTTGTTGTTTCATAGAAATCATGATCGAAAGTTGACTGAAAATGCTCATTTTACGAAAATGTGCGTTACTAATTATTTTTTTAATCAGTTGTGTCTTGTGTTTATTAATATTTGTCCTACTTACTTAAATTTTAAGCGATGAAGCTTTTATATGTTTTTATTTTCGTTAAAATATCTCCAACACACGAGCCACAATCGTGTTCGATCTTCACGGGCTTTCATGGATAGGATTCTTAACTCTTTTGACTTTGACTTTAAGGAACGAATAAAATGGAGTTAGTAAAAATAGGATAAATTAATGACCTGTGATGTTGACTTTGTTCGTGACATTTTGAGCCCCACAATAATAAATAAATAAATAAATAATGCTGTACAATCCACACAGCATCATCTAGCCCCAAGGCACAGAATCACAGAATATATATTAGTACTACTCCAAGGTAAACAGAGCTGTATATTATGGGTACTAGATGACTGATATATACCTACTTACATAGATAGATATATTTTTTTATTATACAGAGTGATTTTTTTAAATGGGACAGTATGGGGAAATCCGAATCTAAAGGAGATAGAGGAAAAGTGTCTAAGGAGACATTAGGTGTTTTTTTATGTAAACAAATTTGGCTCGTTCAAATTTGTGGTCAAGCGTGAGTTGTTCTTAAAAAATGATAAAGTTGGTCAATTTTTTTTTTGACGCGGATCGACTCTGTTTCATGTAAGGATTATTTCATTGTTTGGAAAGAAAAAAATCTGAACAGCAGAAGTTGGTCAAATTTACTGAAAACTAATCTTCATACAGTTGCAGTATTCGCCTTTTAATATTGTTACAAGTGCCTAGGCGTGTAAAAAAATATTTAAAATTATTCCATTTTTAAATTTTGATAATCGATAAGAGCTCCAGATGATTCAAGAGAAGAACATTTTTTTTAATCTTCGTAAACATCATGGCAACCGATAGTCTTGAAATTATAAAAAAAAGAATTCAAATTTGGAACGTAAGTTATTTCTGCAGCTGTGATTTTGTTTCCAATCAGTTCATGCTTGTAATTTTATTCATCATGGCGTTAACTAATTCACATAAAGTTGATTTGATTGAGGCGTATTTTCTTAATTATCGCAGTAGAGATAATGCACTTAAGTGGTATCAAGAACGCTATCCTGACCGTGTAGTACCGAATCGCAAGATATTTGATAGTTTAATAAAGAACCTAAGACAGGAAGGCTGTTTCAAGCCTAAGCGTAAAAGGCCGACAATAGTCAATAGTGAGTTTATAACTATTGCCGTATTGGGATATTTTGAAGCATACCCAAAAGCTTCGTTACGGGAAGCAGCTGAAACTATCGGTATTCATAAATCAACTGTAAGGAAGATATTGAAGGCTCATAAATACAAGTGTTACATAGAAGGTCGACTTGTACAAGCGTTACTACCTGGAGATAAAGACCGCAGGTTACATTTCTGTAATTGGTATGTGGCTCAGACTATTAGAAATAGATGTTTTCCTAATTTTATTATTTGGACTGATGAATGCAACTTTTCGAACAATGGCATGTACAACAGGAGAAATAACCATTACTGGTCAAAAATAAATCCGCTAAGAACTACAGAAACCCACAACCAAATCCGATTTTCTTTTAATTGTTGGTGTGCGATATTACATAACAGAATTTTTGCTATCAAAATTTACCAAGGAACGCTAAATAGTGAAAAATATCAGGAAATATTGAACATGGCTGCAGATTTAGTGGATGAGACTATTAGCTTAAGGAACTTTGGTAAGATAATCTACCAACAAGATGGTGCACCAGCCCACAACAGTAGGGCAAGTAAACTATGTTTGGACGAGCAGTTTCCAAACCGTTGGATGGGTACATATGGGCCGATAAAGTGGCCCCCACGATCGCCCGACTTAACGCCATTAGATTTTTTCTTATGGGGTTACCTTAAGGGTCGAATTTATGTATCCCGATACAACTCCGTACAAGAATTAAAAGATGCTGTTTACAACACTTTAAACACAATTCACCATAAGTCTCTGTTAAATGCAACTAGAAGTGTCTTGAAGCGTGCTCGTACCTGCATAAGACAAGACGGCGGCCACATCGAACATTTACTCAAGTAATAAACCAACTGTATGAAGATTAGTTTTCATTAAATTTGACCAACTTCTGCTGTTCAGATTTTTTTCTTTCCAAACAATGAAATAATCCTTGCATGAAACAGAGTCGATCCGCGTCAAAAAAAAAATTGACCAACTTTATCATTTTTTAAGAACAACTCACGCTTGACCACAAATTTGAACGAGCCAAATTTGTTTACATAAAAAAACACCTAATGTCTCCTTAGACACTTTTCCTCTATCTCCTTTAGATTCGGATTTCCCCATACTGTCCCATTTAAAAAAATCACTCTGTATATAGAAAATACCCAGAACACCCGGAACAAATATTTGTGGATCGTACAAATATTTGACCCGAGGCGGGAATCGAACCCGCAACCTCCGCGTCGCAGGCGGACCTGCGCCCGCCGCGCCACATCGGTCGTCCCAGCAATAATGTTTGATATTATATAGATACTTACCTATATTATGCTGTAACTTACTACTTTGATGTTGTCTAATCCCTAAGCTCCTGAAAATACCAGTTGATTGTAAACATAGAGAGTAGAGACGACTTCGTAAAGTTTACTGAACGTGGCATTGCATAAATTAACTGTTGGTAGGTACAAGTATCTAGTTAACGGAACATTATAGTTAGATAAATTTTAGACAAACTCGGTGGCGCGGTGGGCGAGTGAGAAGCGAGAGGTTCCGGGTTCGATTCCCACTGCTTTATATACCTACGTAAAGTAAAGTAGTTCGTAAAAAAGTGAAGTAAAAGTTAGTCCTTTTTTTGTAATCCGATAAAGTGCCGCGTTAGTGTGCTGTCAATGCTGTCATACTAAAATTAGTGGGCGTTGGCACTAAACAAATAATTTTGGCAAGCCAAACCGTTTGCATGATCGACGTTTGTCTGCAGATGTAGTCGATAGATGTTCGTCTATATTCGTCCCGTTGAGTTGTAAACAGAATTATTGTTCGCGTTGTTTACCAAACGGCTGCGGTACCTAACGATGGTGTTTTGAGGTCGAGCTTTTATTGAATGCATTCTTCACATTTAGGTGCAGAGCATAAAGAAACTAAGGTTATGGTAGTTGTTTTGCCACTGAAGTAAAGCGTCCTTGGTTAATGCATGGAAGAAATCGCTGAGCTCTAGATAGGTTATGATTGCCAATAGCAGAAAGCCTATTTTCCAAAAACTTTGTCACCAGAGTTGACCACCGACTCATACGAGCTTGCTTACTTTTTTTAACATAATTTTTTGAAATTTATTTATAAAATAAGGAATAATAATTACCTACTTACATTAAGGTAACACATAAAAAACCACACACATGTTTAAGCTACTAATTAGGCCCCTCCTGCTCCGTTAAGATGGTCGTCGACGCTCTAGGCAGAGCCTCTATCTATCACTTATAGAAAACCTAGGTAAACCTAGGCTAACCGGTTTTCTATTCTAGATGATTCATCTTCATCATCATTCATCTAGATAATATTATAGATACTATAAAATATATATATATATTAATATTTCGATTCTAAAATCTAAACTATCAAAACCTTGTTGCTTATATATAAAAAAAAACAAGTCATTAAAAACATGCAGAACGTAATAACAAAAAAGCATTTTTAATTTTTATTTCGTTTCCTGTGTAATATTTTCATAATGACTTCTATTTCACTTTTCCTGATAAATAATACATTATTAGGTACTGAATATAAAAGACTGAACGTAAATAAACGCTGCCCAGAACCTCCTTGGTATTTGATGTTATTTGTATTTTCAAAAGGAGTTTCCGTTGAACGTGATACCTTCACATTTGCAAAGGATATGATTTGTTTTATCATTCGACTCTCTGTGACCTTTACTTGTAGCAAAATCAATTTTATTACATTAAAAACGTATAATAATCATTATCAGGCCTTAGAATCTGGCCTTATTGAATTCATAAAAACTTTAGTAACCTTCTTGGTAGATAAACGTTTAAAATTGGACTGAGGTTTGAACACTCTCTCGCTTTTTCCATTCGAAATTCGAAATTTCTTTGAATACTTCTACTTTTTTTAGCGTGGTTGTTAGCTTGTTGTAAAATGCGTTTTCTATTGTTGCAGAAATATGTCGTCAGCACCGACAGGAGTGGAGATATTCATGTTCACGTACAAGTGAGTCATACAACTTAGTATAAGTTGTTAATTATTATACGGGACACAACTAGGTAGAAGGAACATTTTATATCCGATGATTAGATTCGATTAGATTAGATCACTAGATTAACTACAAGGGTATTAAGTTGAACCACAGTAAAGAGGGGACTCCTCTAATACAGGTCTTACGACTTAAAAGAGGAGATCCCAAACCACCTAAATGAAAAACTTGTAAAATTTCAATAAATATTTTGTATTTTTGTATTTTGTATTTTGTATTTTTGATGATTAGCGACGTTGTGACTCGCATTAAGAAATCGGTAGCGGAAGGCTCAAGCAGTACCGGCCGAGGCAGTAATTTTTTATGTTTTGACGACCTCGCTTACGCAGTGCCCAGTTGAAAAACCCTACCTACTTTTTTTTTTTATTAACTTGGAGTAATCTGCAAATAGACATCCTTTCGCATGAGGGTGCGAACAGGGGTGTGTAAGGTTGTCGACTAAAAAACGACCTCAACTAGGTACCTACTACTTACTTTGTTCTGTTTGAAAATCATTTTTTTTTATACAACTGAAGTGGCAACCAAGCGTACGGCCCACAAGATGGTAAGCGGTTACCGCAGCCTATGGACGTTTGCAATACCAGAGATATCACTCGCGGGTTGCCACCTTGAGGCTAAGATAGAAAGCCTCATGTGCCAGTAATTTCACCGAAAACCATACCCTTCGCACCGGAACACAGCAATGCGAGCATTACTGCTTTGCGGCAGAAATAGGTATGGTGGTAGTCCTTCCCCGGACGAGCTCTATCACAGAGAACTCTACTACTCTTTCACTATTCATCATGACAGCTATATTGACTTCCTTGATGACAGTTTGAAAATCAATTACCTAATAATACTATTGCTTGGTTGATGGAAAAGTCTAAATACCGTTCGTCGTACCACAACTCTTCAGAGGAAGTTTTAAGTTTTTTTTTTTTTCTAGACGCTCACTCAATGGGCTTTTTAAGCTGATGATGACGAATAAGTAATACAAAATAGACATAATACAATAACAAACGTTAAGCTATTTCGAATTACGAAACCAATGCCCTAAATCCTTGAGTTTTGACGTCTTCAGGCATAACGATAAACGAGGGCAAGCGCCTGACATTTCAATCTGTCAAGCCAATTTGGCGGCAAAATGGCAATTTAACCAGCGATGGGGAACTAAGGTACCGAGTCGTTTCGTTACTGAAAATTAACTGTCGTGATAATAAGTGGGACAGATTACCTATTCCAGGTAAAGCACTTTCTGGAAGGTTAGGTAACTTTATTACGTTTAATAACGCTTCCATGATAAAACTTAGTAGGTAATGAAAAGTTATCGTAGCTTCATAAACTGAGTGTAATAGCCATTATAAGTAGGTAAGAACCTACAAGGTTAATTAAGAGTGTTTGTACATAATCCAGTCTCGTGATCTTGTTTACACGCTGCCATGGAACACAGGGAATAGTGCCTAAATACGGTCAGGTAAGTATCACTTAGTAACAAAGGTTTTACGGGCATTTTAGACCCCAAATCTTCACCATTGCTGTTTAAAATTCAACGACAAGTTCGTTCGTTTGAACTTGGCTTCGTTTCTTTGTCGTTTCACTACAGTTTCCTGAAACACTTAAGTGGCTTTTGTTCTCAACAACGGACTACAGCTGTCTATCCAGCGAACATTCTTGTTCTTCTACGCTTTATGTTTCACATAATGATGTTCAAATAAAGACGAAAAACATTCGCAGGAAGTCTTTAGAAATGAGAGAGTTTAGAGGATACATATTTAACCAACATGCGGACTACAACATTGGACTACTAAACGGAGGATGTTCGGCTCTCTATGTTAGATAATAAGATAAGACATCTGCCTTGTTTATCAAATGTCTGCATCGAACCTAGGTCATCATCATTTGCTTGCTCTTTTTCTCACGTTATGTGAGGTCAGCACAGCACGGCTAGTTGGCTAGTTATGTCACAAAATACTAGTCCGTTTGCATTTTGAGGTCACTGGGAAAACAATCAACAAAGTTATGCATTTTCGTTTTTTCGTAGTATTTTGTAACTTCACATTCAGCCTGAGAGCTGTAAAATATCAAGCAAGACATTTGCAAGTAAAAATTAATTATCTTTTTTAAGAATTTTTTTGAATCGTTCTACCTTACCTACATTTAAGAATGTTTATCAAGAGTCTAGCTTATAAAATAATCTTCTCGTTGCATTCGCATTAGGCGACCGTACTTTGGTTGTGCTTTGGTAGTAGAAATCGGTAGAAGCTTTTGTGATATCGCAAGTTGATCTCAGAGCAAATCTATTGATTCTTTACAAACAAGGCTTTTCCTTTGCAAGACTCAAGACTCATATTATTGGAATAGGGTTTATGGTTGCTGTACCTACATTATAGTATTGTAAATAAATCGTGTTTTATGTTTCCAATCTACTGATAATACGAAATTTGTTTTGAGGTTTCATTTTCGTGTAATTTTTTCGAGAATTTGTTTACATTGTACTATTCATTATCTATTCTGTGACCCATCTTAGGTACCTTCTACCAGTCTTTTTCAGACTTTTATTAAATCGAAATGAATGTTTTGTAACCAGAACTTTCGTGTTTCCAGGGAGACCTGAGCCAACAGGATAAAAGATGCGTCTTCATAACAGTTCACGATCTAGGGACCAATCGTGAGTACTTCGAAGTAATCAGCATGAATAAATTCATAAATCATAAACGGGAGACGTGTGAGTGCGTTGCTTAGGTTCTACTTTGAGAATTATCATACAGAATCAAGGACCTACGAGGTCATATTTGCGTTAGTTAGTTGCACTAAAGTGGCAACCAAGCGTACGGCCCACTTGATGGTCAGCGGTTACCGTAGCCTATGTACGCATGCAAAATCATAGATATCACCCTGAGACGTTAGATGGAAAGTCTCGTGTGCCTGTAATTTCACCGGAAACCTTCGAACCGGAACTCAGCAATGCGAGCATTACTGCTTGGCGGCAGAAATAGGTATGGTGGTAGTCCGTCCCCGGACGAGCTCTCTCAAAAAGAACTTTACTACTCTTCCGGGTCTGTCCTGGTTTTATCTTGTTCGTTTCTTGACATGGTACATATACCAGGTGGTAGGAATCTTTAGCGAGGGTATGTCTTGATAGGTACCATAAAACTTAAAGCTTTGGGGACCATGAAACTAGTTAGTCAGCGATTTATTACCGTGATTCCAGACTCATCGCTGATAGACTTCGTGAACTGCCCGGCCATGTCGGAGATAAAGGAGCGCTCCTGCTTCATTCACGTGGATGTGCCTGGACATGAGGAGAACTCACCAGATTTGCCAGACTCGTAAGTATCAATAACTATACAGCTCGAATCTACTAAGCGAGGTCAGCCAAATTGTACAGCTCCTTGTTATAAGAGCTTGTCCCGGAAACTACCATGATACTTATGTGTATTGCCACAGATACCAGTTTCCCTCGCTGCAGACCCTAGGAGAAGACCTCATCACAGTGCTGGACTTCTTGCACGTTCGCTACGCAGTCGGTCTAGGTGAAGGCGCTGGTGCCAATGTCCTAGCTCGCTGCGGCTTGGCCCATCCCCGCCGTCTACTCGGCCTGATTCTCTTCAACTGCACTGCTTCCACTTCCTCCGTTGCGGATGCCTTCCGCACTCGCTTCTCAAGGTGGAAGGGAGCGGATATCTCCCAATCAGAAGAGGACTTCCTCATCTATCACAAGTTCGGACATGTGAGTTCTCTGCCAGAACAGCTTGATTACAAGTACCAGGTATTTTCTTGTTTTTGTTTGTTGCTAATATACTAATGTGGGATGCATATAAAAGGTAAAAACCATTTAAAAATGACAAATTGGTTGAACTCATCTACCGAATTTAAGTTAGTAAAAAAGTCAAGGTTTTATGAATTTAAGCTTTTTCTTAACCAAAATATTAATGTTCCTGCTAGCCTTTTGGATCCCAGTGTTGAGCACCAAACACTAGGATCCAGAAGGATCCAGAAGGATCCCAGGGTGGTCCCAGTTGTTCCAATACTGAGATCCTTCTGGATCCCAGTGTTGGACTCCAGAATCGTCCTGGGCAGTTGTTCGCTAAAATATATTGTGTTTATAAGGTTTTTTCTGCTAATAAAAGCGTTTTACTCTTATTTATACTAACAAACTAACATTCTTAGTTTTAATCTTTTTGCTTTTAGTGCTTTTTTATGTTGTTTATCGATTTGAGTACCTAAGTATGTGAATACCCTGTGTGAATTATCTAATACAAGCACGATTAATGATCATGATAACATCTGTGTGTGATATTGTTTTACATTCTATCTCTTCCTCTTCAACATCTCTCTCTCTCTCTCTCATTCTCTCTTTCCTCTTTATGATGTCGGTATTTTATCTACAATAAAAGTTTAGATGGTTTATGTGTTTGGTTGTAATGTTTCAGCAAATATCATCTGACTCTTGCGAGTTGTCAGAGCGAGAACGCATGCTGAAAGAGTTCCGCTCTCGTCTGCGCGGGAACCTCAACACGCACAATATCAAGCAGTATGTCAGGGCTTTCATCAAGTGAGTGTTCGATAATGTTACTTGTGCTTTTTTGGTCACTAAACGTTATTCGTTAGGTAAGGTATCATCATGAAAGCCTTCTTATGTTCCCACTGCTGGGACTCTGGGCTACTCTAGAGCGAGAGTGACTGGGTTTTAATCCACCTTGTGGAACCAATTCGGATTGGTGGAAGGCACATGTCTTTCGAATTTTTAGTTCTTGGTCATGCCGGTTTCCTCACGATGTTTTCCTTCACCGTTTTTTTTCCAATGCTTTATTCGGTAAGTAAACGTAGTGCTTACTTATTTATGAGGTAAGGTACAGTTCGTTCGTTCGTTCGTGTGAATCAGTGATCTTGAAATAGGTCTTGGAATCGTTGGAGAAAAAATCAGTGTGACAAAAGGATTTAGTGAATACGCTGTTAGCTTAGTCCTCTAGTGAAAAACATAAATAACCAAGCTTGGTTTTTGTTTTTTAATTTGTTATAAAGGTTGAGTAGTCATCATCATCATCACTATCATATGCCTACTAATAGACGTCCACGGCTGGACATATGCAGGAGGACATAGGTTGAGTTGTTTCTATTGATTATAGATGTTACCAGCATCAAGTGGGCCGTGATAGTCCAGAACTTAAGTGTTTTTTTTTATAAAATTAATTTAATATTTCAGCCGCAAAGACCTAATACTCCGCGGCTGCCAGCCAGACATTCTGCTTATCACGGGCATGCTGAGCCCCTACTCCTCCGTCGTCGAGAAGATGTACAAGGAGTTAGACAAGGACAAGGTCACCATACTGAAGATAGAAAGAGTCGGAGATGTTTTGGCTGAAGCGGTGAGTTTTCAAAACATACCTACATGATATCATGTATGAAACCAATATCTGACAACTTCCGTAACGCGGCGCCGCGCCGGCGACACGCAACGGGACAAAAGAAATTTCCATTTGTAGATCATTCATTACATTACAATTCCGATTCAATCCCAATTTCAATCCAATTCTAATTTACTGCTGTCAAATTTTTGTACTCTTGAAAACAAAGTTGAATTTGACGCTAGGTTTGCACTCAAAAGTACCTACGAAATGTCATAATTCCAATAACGATCGGTCATTGAAATTGCGTTCAAGAGTAAGACCACTAGACAGAGTGATGTGGTACAATATTATTCGTAACTTCGTAGTTTAGTTTCCTATAGGTACCCGCAACACAAGACAAGTAAATACATAATCCTAACGTAGAGTTTACTATTCAGTTGCATCAAGAGAATGCCACATCAAAAACTAATTGTCTCAACCGCATCTTCCTTACGTAATAATCAGACGAATTTATGTATGCATTACTCGTTGCTGTACTCGGTAGGTAAGGTACGATAATGTCCAGTTTGTGCAGTAAAATGCACAGAATGGGGCGCCCCACCGCAGTCTAAGTATGTCTAAGGTCGAATGCAACAGCGTCCGCTCTTGCGCATTCACAAACGTAAAGCAAGTTGCGTTCATTGACTTTCTTTCGCTGTTCGAGAGCACGCACAAACGTCTGTATTAAAAATTTTTGTTAACGTTGTGATGTAATGTTATAGCAAAGTGCATTTTTTTGATCGCAAAGATTAAATCAAGATGTCGGTTATACTGCTAGTTATAGAAATAATCATCATTGGTGGAATGATAGTGGGGCTATACCAGAAAAATACAAACTTAGTATGCAAATCCAAGAAGAGGTTCGATGGGAAAACAGTTATAGTGACCGGAGGCACAACCGGCATGGGACTAGAAATTGCCGCAGATTTTGCTCATCGAGGCGCAAAGGTCATAGTTGCGTGCCCTTTTGAAGACGAAGGTCAGAACGGAAGAAAACTCATAACCAAAAGCTCAGGAAACGATAAAGTGATCTTCAAGCTCTTAGATCTAGCTTCGTTGAAGTCCATACGCAAATTCGTTGCAGATATTTTAGCTACAGAAGACAGACTGGATATTCTGATAAATAACGCAGGTGTTTTTATGTCAGGACAGACATCAGATGGAATGGACTTCATTATGCAAGTGAACTATTTCGGCACGTTTCTGTTGACGATGCTACTTCTACCGCTTCTGAGAAAAACGGGCGATCCGACGGAACCGAGTAGGATAGTAAATACATCGTCTATTATGCACAAGATCGGAAGTATTGACCTCGGGAACTTGGGCAAAGCTGGTCACAACAGCAAATGGCAGATGTATGGTAACAGCAAGTTGTGCCTGATATTGTTTGCAAGGGAACTCACGAAGAAGTTGAAAAGCTCCGAATCGAATGTGATAATAAATGTTGTTGATCCAGGAGCTGTCGGGACGAGGATCTTTTCTAGTGCTGGACATTCCTTCGGCAGCTTTGTTTCATTTATATTTATGATTCTGTTCAAGCATCCTTGGGAAGGTGCTCAAACAGCTCTCTACGCTGCAACGAGTAAAAGAGTGGCCAAAATAAGTGGTGAATATTTCAAGAATTGTGAGCTCTCGCGAGCTTCTAGTAAAGCTTACGATGAGGAAACTGCTGCAAAAGTATGGAAGGAATCTGTCAACCTTGTGGGCCTGACCGAGTCTGAACTTCAAAACTGTTTTCATACTGTATTATAGGTAAACAGTTGCTAAAGTTCATTGTTTTAATTTAATAGGCCATAAGAAACTATGTAAAATACATTTTAATTACCTACCTACTTAAATTATAAAGAATAATATATACAAGCCTTGTGTTATTATTTATTAAAATATTGTGTTAGTACTTACTGTCGGTTCTTAAATTTTCATTAAATTGCCGGATGCGTTGGTTTACAGTAGGTATAGGCTAACCTAACTGTTAAATGATGTATCAATAATGAATGGTTATGTAATCCCACAGAACAGATATTAGTAATAAATACATAAATGCAGTGTTTTACATTTTGTGAGCTTCCGTCAGTCAGCCTTATATATGTACCCATGTAATGATTTTCTTCGAACCAAGTTCCCCACAGCTGAGACACAGATCGAATACGGACTGGGAGATAGAACTTGTTTTTCGAACTCGGTTTCTTAACGTGTTTCCTACATCGACAAATAACTCTGGCAAATCTGGCAATGGGTAAACTTTTTGAATAGAAAAATCCACGACCAAGTTCGAACCCACGATCTGAGGATCGGAAAGCACATGTTCTACCACTTTACTAACTACTACCATTAGTGCACATACATGCGTTGATTCATGATCAGCCTTCTTAATCAGTCTACTCTCGAGTGAAATCATTGATTGGGTTTTAATGTCAGATCATTTATTTGGAATTATTTTTATTACAGCCAGCAAAAGTGGCACAATCTCTGCTGCTGTTCTGCCAAGGGCAGGGTCTGCTGACCTCTTTACCGCCTCCGGGCGTGGAGCGGCGCATGTCCCGCGCGATGTCCATGGAAGAGTACGACAAGCCTAACATTCGTCGCCTCTCGCTCACTCCCAGCGTTGCAGACTCTCCCCCGCTGAGGAAACTCTAGGTCACGCTTACCGACTCCTTGTGCGAAGAGGAGACGGTGTAATTGAGGACGGATTTTTTCCTAGCGCAGCTAGCAACTCCTAATTCTCTGGAATATTTTGTAAAACTAGGTTCACATACGACATTATTGACGTATCGTATCGCCGCCGTGACGTATCACTGATGTATCATAATCGCTAGGTGTGGACGGTGACGTATTAAGAACTATCATTATTGTTTCTTAGCACCCGTCCACATTACGATGCGTCATTGATACTATAGATAGTTAAGTACGTAAAGTTCATACTTGGACCTTGTTAAAATAACTTTTTATCTTTGTAATCGTTGTTAAAATTATCTGGAGAATATTAGGTAGCATTTGCATAACAAAGTTTATAATGTATCTACGCAAAACTGCGTTTGTTAGATTTGAGATTTGATGTTAAAATCGTTTCCTTCTTTAGCGTTTAGGTGTGAGGCGTACCTATAGCTTTGTAAAAGGTGAATGACATAGTTATTTTTGCAATAAGGAAAGACAACTAGTGTGAAAAGTAACGCGTTGTCCTAAGCGACGCGACGTAACGTGTCACAAAATGTAACGTCACGTTAGTCGCTCGCGTATGACAACGCGTAACTACGAATGAGTGTCCGAGCACTTTATGTTCATTCATTGCGAGATAAAATCTTGCAAAGTATGGTCTTTGTAGGACTCTTCAGGAATTTGTAGGTGTTGATACGTAATTATTGATTGGATGTTATTATCTTTCTAGAAGAAAAATATTATTAGCATAAAAATATAAAGTATTGATAGCAGAAGATCAAAACTGTATTTTAATTAGGTAAGTTTTAAATATTTACCAATTGTGTGTAACCTTATATGTACAGATTACATTAGAACTAAGTATAATATTGTTTACTCTACATATTTTGTTATTTTGTTGATGATTATATTTTTGGTTAAAGTTTTATGTATTTCAATAAATAAATAACACTGCTATGTGTTTATTTTTAAGGTAATAAAAACCGTTTATTATGAAACGAAGTTTTACTAATGTTTGCATGTTTATGGGTAAATAGACGGCCTGTATTTTGAAATGAGTCATTACGCAAGGCAACTGCGAAATGCAATTGCGGTGTCTCGGGCTAGCAAAAAACTTAACAGACTCGAGGTGCCGATTATTAAAAAAAAATCAGGTGGTACATGGGATTATTCTGAGGTCCCAAGATAAGAAGCGTAAAGTTGTCTCTAGAAGAAAGAGGGCATGATATTTCTAGCAGTGGGTGAAATTGGGCTGTGGATGATGGTCAGCTAAGCAGATTGAGGCCTCATTAGCGCGTTGCGACGACGCACGATACCACACCGCAAGGCGAATAACGGCGCCCCTCTAGGAATGGAACACTGTCCGGTCCGACGTCCGTCGCAACGAAGCACCGACAGTGCATCCTATCACCTTTCCTAGCCTAGTCTCTCATCAGTTGAAACTTCGCGTCGACGAGACGCAGCGCATAATGTGGTACGTCACTCGACGCAGCGTTGACGCCGAGTTCTGTTGCAATGCAACGCAACGCGCTAATGAGACCTTTATAGTACACCTGACTCTGTATCAGGGCATAAAGAAATATGCAGCAAAGATTCATCGCGCAAGTGCAGATTAAAAATTAATAATGTATAGAAATTTTGACAGTTTTGACGATATATTATACCACATGTAACCATTTATATACCATATGTATATGCACGATAATCGCCCTCCTGTTAGCACGCAGCCAGCAAGAGTATCTTCTCGCTCAAACAAATGACGATAAGAGAGCAATACCAACACTGACTGGTGCGAACGATGATAAATTAATAAATAATGCTGGACAATCCACACAGCATCATCAAGCCCCAAAATAAGCTGCTGTTAAACAGAGCTGTGTTATGGTACTAGATTACTGATATATACTTAATACAATACAATACATCGATAGATATTTTTATTATATATAGAAAATACCCAGAACACCCGGTACAAATATTTGTGGATCGTACCTACAAACATTTGAGGCGGGAATCGAACCCGCAACCTCCGCGTCGCAGGCGGACCTGCGCCCGCTGCGCCACATCGGTCGTCAAAATAAATCGATAAAAAATATAAGGTCGATAAAATCAGTGTTCCTAAAAAATCGCAATAATAGGTGCTTACTACCTCATTTTTTAATGGCAGATAAATGACCTTACCTCGGAAAGTATTCGGTACTCATCCCAGATGAGCCTTACTGTACTCTAAAAGGTATTTTTAATACGTATCCAATTTTTTTTTAGCAGCTGTCAAACTTTAAATAATATCTACTTATTATAATATGCATTTGCCTTTTGTTTTCTCATATCTTTTAAATAAAAATGCAACATGTGAAACAAGATAAGACATTTTATTGCACAAAACATAAGACAACGGTATAATGAAGACTTTTTCAAAGTTTTACAACACAAGACGGCCACAAAACTAGACAATTACACTTACAAGCGCCACTCTCTGCGCACTACGTACGTATAAACTTATATAAACGTTCCAAAATCTGTAAATATCTGTAAAAAAATAAGCAACTGCTTCTTCGTCCAAGATTTGCATAAAAATTTAGTAAAAAAAAATATCTAAAGAAAAATATAATTCGCAAGATTGTTGGACGAAGAATCAAACGGCTTTTAGTATTAAAAGAGGGAATACATACAAAACATGATGATAACTTTAAAGAACGTAGCAAAATGCTCTTCTAATCTGCAATTTAACTGTTTCTTTAGTTGAGCCAACTCGAACATCACACGACCTCAGCGGACATTTTCGAACCTTTAATTAAATTTCGCATGTTCTGCCATATTCAATATTATTAACGTGCGGCCGCGATTTAGGGGCATCCGCTTCGGCGAAGATGCACAGCCGCTAATTACTACAACAATACACGAACTCTCATTTAGGTTGGGAACAGATTCTCATCCAAGTTGGTAACAGATTCTCATCCAAGTTGGGAACAGATTCATATCCAAGTTGGGAACAGATTCTCATCCAAGTTGGGAACAGATTCTCATCCAAGTTGGGAACAGATTCTCATCCAAGTTGGGAACAGATTCTCATCCAAGTTGGGAACAGATTCTCATCCAAGTTGGGAACAGATTCTCATCCAAGTTGGGAACAGATTCTCATCCAAGTTGGGAACAGATTCTCATCAAGTTGGGAATAGATTCTCATTAAAGTTTGATGAGAATTATTCATGCTAAATGGCAATGTTTTGTATTGTGTTTTCGAGCTGTGCAAAAATCTCGCAGTTTCCCATTTAGCGGGAATTTGTGGCACTGGCTCGACTCAATCGAGGTTCAGGCATCAGGACTGCAGTCTTAAAATTTATGAAAAGTGTCATTTTTGGAGCTTATGTTCGAAATGCGTAAAGAGGGCACTTCATCACAAAACGTCACCAACTGCACTAGTGTCTTTGCAAACGTCACAATTGTCGGTAACGCCGATGTGTGACAGCAGTCACATCTCGTCCTCACCGGGCTGCATGTCTGCGGTCTCGATGGCGACTTCATCGTAGTCCCTCTCGAGCGCTGCGAGGTCCTCCCTCGCTTCCGAGAACTCTCCCTCTTCCATACCTTCGCCTACATACCTGAAAATGACGGGGTATGATAAGAAACCGTAAAGTGCACTGTGTAGGTATTAACAGGTTAGCTGTCCCGAAGCAAGTTTCGATCTTCTTTGTACACGTCCTCGTAGTAAATAATGACAGCTAACGCTCATGAAGTTTCGTATTAAGTTACGTCATTCTCTTCAAGTATTTTATGATACTTTATGTGTCCTAGTGATTGAAATTAATTATATCGATAATTGCTAATGTTAGATGAGTATGATAAGAAATTAATTATTTACGTTTAATGATAAAATGTACGTTTATGTTCGTAACACTTTAGACATCTGAAAAATATCTTTTTGAAAACAATCTTCTGTTATTGAATTGCACCATTCAAATAATAATAATTTTGTGTTTGAATAAGGTTAATGTTAATTTTTAAGTGAAATTTATTTTTTGTTTAAGTTCAATAATAAATTGATTGGTAGAATTTGGTTGTAGTATAATTTACTAATGCTACAAATAATATAATTATTAAAAAAAATTATCGATAGATCGATTGCATTATCTACATCATTGGCCATGAGGCACATATGCCTCATGGACGTACCAGTGCAATCACCCATGAGGCACATGTGCCTCATCGGACAGCTAACCTGTTAATGTGAGGTTGCAGAGTAGAGGTTTGCCCCTTATTCATAAAAACAAACTGTCATAGGAAAGACAGGTACTTATCGAACCGCTAGATAAGTACCTGTCTTTCCTTGTCATTCTTGACAATTAACAAAAACGATGAGACATAAAAGACACATTAGCAAACAGAAGTTAAAGGCACGTATAAGAATATGTCATGGTAAGTTAAATAAAAAAGATAAGTAATTCGGTCAGTGATCAATAGGGGGCGCCTGAAAACCCCTGTCATTGACTGACGTTATGTAATGAAATGAACTAATTGCAGCTCTCAGCGCTTAAGCCCGCTATCATACAATACTGGCAAAAAAAGCGCTCCAATTACAAGCTCATAATAGGGCGCAAAAGTGCGCAAAAGTATGGCTTACCAGTGCACGAACGCTCGCTTGGAGTACATGAGGTCGAACTTGTGGTCGAGCTTGCCCCACGCCTCGGCGATAGCGGTTGTGTTGCTGAGCATGGACGCGGCGCGCTTCACCTGCGCCAGGTCTCCACCTGTCACCACGGATGGTGGCTGGTAGTTTATGCCCACCTGCAGATCGAGCAAAATTACTTAAATGTCAGAAGGGCTAGATAGTATTATATTCAATAATTAACAAAGAATATACGACATGTTTATGCGTTGATTTAAAAATCGTTTTTCCATTACCGTTTCACGTCGGTTAAAAATTTAACACAGTAAAAAATAAAAAATAAAATGGCCACCGAATGACATCCACTCCATAATAAACACCAAACTTTACATAATTTTGACCTCACAATGTCATGGGTATCAGAAAACTAAGAGCATCAATCAACCAGACCCTAAATTCCAAAACTTGCTGATCATACAAACATTTGACTTTAAACCCATTTCCTACGTCTTTGATTTATCATGATCATCTTTGATCCACACAAAATGTTGCCTGGAAAAACCTGCCCAAGACAGTTTCTAAGTTGCCACTCGCATTTTGCTTTGTGCCAGCAGGACGCATAAGTATCATAAGTGCAGCAATAAATGTATCGAGTATGGAGTACTTGTGATTAAACTGCTAGAGAGAGTTGTGCTGTAAATTCCGTTTGCATAATTTCCAACAAAATACCCGTATCAGTGTGCTCACCTTGAAGCCAGTAGGACACCAGTCCACGAACCGGATCCCCGCTCTTCCCTTCATGGCCGCGATAGCTGCGTTCACATCCTTCGGCACAACATCCCCTCGATACAGGAGGCAGCACGCCATATACTTGCCGTCCCGTGGGTCGCATTTCACCATCTGGTTCTGTGGCTCGAAGAGTTCTGCTGTGATCTCCGAGACTGACATGCCTTCGTGATAGGCCTGAAATGAGAAACGACCAGTGCGATACAGTTTTTCAGAAACATTGTGATTGTTTCTAGGGAATTGCGTTCTAGAACATAAGACTTATTCAGGTGTGTTATTCCATGCCGAACTATTTATTTGCCAACCAACATACTCATTTCTGCTGCAAAGCAAGCATGTATGCGTTGCTATTGCTATGTTCTGGCTTAAAGGGTGTTGCTGCCGATTAATGACAGATACGCGAGACTTGTCATAATTTTATTATTTTATACTAGCTGTCGCCCGCTGTGGAACATCGTCGTCGTCGCATGTAACTTTTTTTCGGGATAAAAAAGTAGCCTATTGTCCTATTTCTGGTCATTAGTTATATATCTATGTTGTATGTGTTATTTAGCTATGTTTTAAATTTCAAATCGGTGGTTGTCGAGTTATAGAGGAACAAACATTCAAGCTTTCGCATATATAATATTAGTTTGATGTGATTAGTGTGATAGTGTGATAATATGACTTGTGTGATTCAAAGCGGTAATGCGTGATTGATACCTAGGTATAGCAAGCTTGCCACAAAAGTGGCGTACCTATGACCTGTACGGTCTAAATTCACTCTTAAAAAAATTTCATTTGATAATGGTTAGTAGTCTCTGGAGTGTTAGGTTACGGCACAGATAACATAATACGTTACGGTAACGAACAGGCGTTCCGTATATTTGTAGTTTTGTGTAATTTACTGGCAAACCCTGGACAGAGTAAAAAAAACAAATAGGTACCTTATCTGCCGAGACGACGGGCGCATATGCAGCTAGTGGGAAGTGTATCCTGGGATAGGGGACCAGGTTCGTCTGAAACTCTGTAAGGTCCACGTTCAGTGCGCCGTCGAACCTTAGTGATGCTGTTATTGATGACACCACCTATGACAAAGAACACTAAGATCTTGAAAGACATCTAAGTCATCATCATCATCATATCAGCCGATAGACGTCCACTGCTAGACATAAGCCTCCCCCAAAAAGCGCCATGACGACCGATTTTGAGCCTTCACCATCCACCGACTTCCTGCGACCGCTTTAATGTCATCTAGTAGACATCTAGGTATGAAGCTTAAATGATCCAGAAAAACTTAGGTTTCACTGAAGTCGTTTACTAAATACCAGTGCAGTAATGCAACCCATTTCATTTCGACGACTCTGGTAGCCTGGTGTGACAGCGTCCGGTTGTGGCAAGACAAGTGCGGATTCAATCCTCTAGTGTTGTGGTATCAGGGCACTCGTTCAAGGTAGCCATGATATTATAAAAAAATATTCGATCGAGGGATCACGATCTTTGTTTGTGAACAACTGAGATGTTTCACACATTATTAGAATTTTTTTTCATGAAAAATTGTTCATTTTCACAGGACGAATCACCTACTTTTGGACCAACAACAACATACACGTTTTATAACACCTTGTCTATAAATTCAGATACTGTTTCCTGTTGGATGTTTTATTTACATATAGAAGAAACTACCCAGAAATGTCGCTTGCCGAAGACAATAAAGAAAGTTCACGCACCTGTGAAATAAGCCTGTTCAGATTAGCGTACGACGGCCTCTCGATGGACAGTCTCCGCCGGCAGATGTCGTAGATGGCCTCGTTGTCCACCATAAAGGCGCAGTCCGAGTGCGAGATGGTAGCGTGCGTCGTCAGAACAGCGTTGTACGGCTCCACCACAGCCGTCGAGACCTTATCGTACATAATAACCTGACTTATAAACGCGCCGCGGTCACGAAAACGCAGGCAAAGTGGTATAAAATATAGGTAAACCAATAGCCAAGTACCTACCTAAATTTAAAGATCCTGAAAACTGGTCCAGATGTGGATAAAATATGTAAAGACTACTACTTCATTTAATTGGATTGGAATTTAATAAAGGATGTCTAATTTACTGTAATACGAATAAAGCTGTTGGTTTTTGTTTGGAGATGTAGTGATGATCATGTGCCTGAAATTTCCCCGGAAACCATACCCTTCGAACTGAAACATAGCAATGCGAGCAATACTGATTGACGACAGAAATAGGTATGGTGGTAGTCCTTCCCCGGACGAGCTCTATCACAAAATACTTTACAACTCTTTGTACTCTTGATTATGACATGCTTGCTGTAGAGGGTTTAAATCAAATTGAACGTCACGAGGGTTGGCAAGGTAGTAATAAAACAATGATATAAAATAAATTCAATGGTATGTATTACTCAAACAAGAAGCCCCTATGTACATAATTGCATTTGAAGCCTTCATGTCTCAAAACGCAACGATAGCGCGATCTAACTTCCGTACCGATTTATTAGCGCCATCTAGTTCTGTTCTAAGACACTAAACTCCTAATTAATTATAATGAGTGCTCTCAACATTCTGCCCACCAAGGGCAATATGGACAAGATTTTTGCCCTTACAGTTTTGTTTATAATATAAAGAACATTATTAACGGTAACTTAAATACTAACGATACAAACTGAAATACCTAGTAAAACTATAAACTTAAGAGATCTAAACTTTGCAAAAAAAATAACTAAGGCTTTTAATCTTGATTATAAATCGGTAGCACTACTCAGTTGATTTTAATCAAAAAACCCAAAAAAAATTACATCGATATAACCTAACCTAGCCAACAAATATATATTACTATGAAACAAACCTTTCTATATCATAATATAATTTAACTTTGTCTAATCGCAGACCGGAAGCACTACTAACTTTGAAGTTGGCCGTTTTATCAAAGAGGTTTTGGTTCGGAGGGTGACTACTCTCGTGACGTTATGCGCGTCGGGATGTTTAGTGACAATTTTACCTAACAACCATCTACTTGGGGGTAAATCATCCTCTTTAATCAAAACGACATCCCCTTCTTTAGGTTCCGGGATTTGGTCTCTCCATTTGTATCTTTGCTGCAGCTTGTGTATATAATCACCAGACCAACTGCGCCAAAAATCTTGCAGCATACGTTGTGTAAGCTGCCACCGTCTCAAGGTCGTTAAGTTTGATGGTTCGAAACTACGATCCGGTGCCGTAACAAGTGGCTCTCCAACCAGGAAATGGCCCGGGGTTAAAATCGCTCCAACATCTCCTTCACCTTCAATTCTAGACAAAGGCCTTGAATTAAGGCAAGACTCTACTTGTGCCAACACAGTCGACAATTCTTCATAAGTAAAAGTGGTATTACCTATAACTCTCCTAAGGTGGAATTTTGTTGACTTTATAGCAGCCTCCCATAAACCACCAAAATTCGGCGCACGAGGCGGTATAAAATGCCATTCACTACCATTAGTGGCCAGACTCTCCGAAATTTCTCTGCCCACCGTGGACGCATCAAACAGGATTCGTAACTCTCGTGCAGCACCAACAAAATTGGTACCATTGTCACTGTACAAATCGGTGCAATGGCTTCGCCTTGCTACAAATCTTTTAAACGCCGCTAAAAAACCCTGAGTAGTTAGATCACTAACGGCTTCGATATGGACTGCGCGAGTCACCATACATATGAATAGGCATATGTAGCCTTTGTACGAGTGGTGCCCTCTGCCTTAAGTAGTTCTGATATCTATTGGGCCTGCGTATAGTTCTCACAGCGGATCTCGGCCGTCGTGAAATTAGCCGTTTCGATGCGCAATGGAGCTTTTTCAAACTAAATTGTCTTTGCGCATCACAAACGGCTAACTTCACGGAAGCCTAGATCCGCTGTGCGAACTATAATCAACCCCACTTTTTTTAAATGCACGACAGGGTGTTACTCGAGCGGCCGGTAGTTGGCCCATCAGTTGGGTTTTGACCACTGCGGCGTTTTTAACACAGATTGTGCATTTTCGAACGTGATTCTTTACCAACGATTTGGCTGATTTTGATTTTGGATTTGAAAAATATGAAATGAAATGCTTTTATTTGACACACACAAACAAGTACATAGAACAGACCGGAAAGTCGGAAGAGCAGTTTTTTTCTAAGGAACAATGAAAATACAGGTAGATACAGGTAAATAATACTGCTAAGCAACGAAACTCACTTGTGGTGCAGGATAGATGGCGAATTCCAATTTGCTCTTCTTGCCGAATTCATCGGAAAGCTTCTCCATCAGCAGCGACGTGAAGCCAGAGCCAGTGCCGCCGCCGAACGAATGGAATACGAAGAAACCCTAAAGTAAAATGTTCTATTTATGACACTAGCTAAAAATGCGTGTGGTTTAGTGGTAAGCACCCTTGCATTTCGATCCAATCGTCTATTCAGTCGTGGGTTTGAAACCAGTCAGTATCAAAAGATTTTTTCTTCGAAAAACGTATGTGCACAAATACCATGTGCTTTCAAATGGTAAAGAAACTGACAAAAATATTTTTCATTTTGAAAAACTTATTGTGTGCAAATACTAGTGCATTCAAACGGTAAGGAAACAGAAAACCAGCATGTTTAAGATCTTGAAATTATGATTGTCATGTAGGTACCAATCCGCATTTGGTCCGCGTAGTGGATAAGGGGGGGGGGCATTCAAACGGTAAGGAAACAGAAAACCAGCATGTTTAAGATCTTGAAATTATGATTGTCATGTACCAATCCGCATTTGGTCCGCGTAGTGGATAAGGGACGCTAAGTGACTCAGCGCTTGCTTAGCCTGAGAAATTGTCCCTGTCACAGACAACTTAGACAACGGAACAGCTAAGTCAAAAACACCTGTCATGATTATGTGTAAGTCAGAGCGCGCGCATGCCATCGCGAGCTAAAGTGTGCTATCTCGCTCTTGCTATAATTGGGTAGAGACAACCATGACACTCAACATACAACAACACCGTTTACGCACACAAACTATGTGTGTGGTGATTGCGACGTGTTTGCTTCATACATTTTCTTGAGTGTCCGGGGTACACTGAACATAAGACCTATTCACTCGCCTAAGAGTAAGCCGATACCCCAGCAATAGGGAAGTTCCAGCCATGATACTTACTTGCAGTCCCGTGCATTGGTCAGACAGCTTGCGCACTCGCTCCATCACAGGTCCCAGCACCTCGCGGCCGGTCGAGTAATGCCCGCGCGCGTAGTTGTTCGCCGCGTCTTCCTTGCCCGTGATCAGTTGCTCAGGGTGGTAGAGCTGTCGGTATTCTCCGGAACGAACTTCGTCTGTACCAAATTAAGCTTGAATAAAGGAACAAACAATAATAAAGGAAATAAATAAAAGAACTAAAAAGTGATAATTGCATGCGTATTTAATTATGCTGATTATGCTGATTATGGCTGCACTGAAACTGTATCACTGTTACCTGTTACTTACCCATAGTACGCAATAAATATATTTGATTTGATTTGAAGTAACTGTCATTTTACCAGCTCGCTAAGTATAGTCTTTCCTCTGTGGTCTTTCCTTGTCATTCTTATTTCAATGAACAAAGACGACAGTTTCAAAAGACACATTGGCTTAGCTAAACTTACTTTATTCTAATCATCTGGAAATCTCATTGCTTAATAATCATTAAAATTTTTGTTGAAACCAGAACTACAGGGAAAGACTAAAGAAACAGGACAGGCTTAGTCAGCTCTGGCTGTAAATATAAAAAATCTCACCAATAACAGTGGCTTCAAGGTCCACCATCACAACTCTGGGCACCATCTTGCCCCGGTCCGCTTCGGAGAAGAAGGTATTGAAGCAGGAGTCAGACTGGGTCGGCGCTGACGGCAAGGTCCCATCAGGACGGATGCCGTGCTCGAGGCAGTACAGCTGCCAGCAAGCCGCGCCCATCTGCACTCCCGCCTGCCCCACGTGGATGGATATGCACTCCCTCTGCTCGCGTTCAAACAGGCCGCACGTTATTTTTGCAAGAAATGGTTAGAGATGACTGCTACGGATGACAGATTGGTTGACATGACTTGACCATTGAAAGAAAACTATTTTTTTGATGATTTGAGAAAATGTACTTTGTACGTATATGTACGCTTGTACGCTGATCTTGTGTCGTTTTGGGCTACGTACGAATAATTTAACACTTGACAAAGGTAAAAATATAAAACTATTTGTGGTTTGCAAAATACCTACCTATAGAAATGGCTACGATACCGCTACATATATTTATGGCTACATACTTACAAATAGTACTTTCGACAAATAAGCACAAAACCCACAAAATACTACAAAACACTTACCATAATGTAAACTGGTAATTTTGGTGATGTATGTAAAAATAAATAAAAATATAAAACTAAAACAGATTTGCTACAAAAATTTAGACTCGACGGTAAATTTAGAAAAAAAAAGTGCGAATCAAGCCCGTCCGACAGGCATCCCGATCTATTCTAAAATTTATTCTGTTTTCAAAATTCTACATGTCTTTTTGAAACCCATTTGACTGCCAGTGTGCAGACAAAAAGTGTTAATTTAAAACTTTTAAAAAGGTTTATACCTCTTAGTTTAGTTAAAATTCAAAAAGTGCTTGTATGCCTAATATTCTATTCCAGGGTCGTATTTAAGATAAACCATTCCGATACAGATTCGTATAGTACAGTAGGTAAGTCAGTAAGTATATCTGAATTAAAGTTACGAGAAAAATCAACCTTAGAATGACTTTAGAAAAAAAATTACAAACCTTTCGAGGGTGGCAAGTGGACAAGTTATGGGGGAGGACCCCATAGTTGGAACTATTACGGCACAATGGTAGATCGATGGGGCAATGGGCCCCAGTGCTGGGCGTTCAGTTGATAGCACCCTCCTTGTATGTGCGCAGTCGGTGTAAGTTAATTTGCATATATTTTGACGCTCGTTAGAGTCGTTAGTTTAGAAATACTTTATTTGATAAAAATAAGCTGCAATTTCAGATGCTGCTTGAAATCAGTTGAGCAACCATGTAACATAAATACCGAAGTTACGATTCGAAATTTCGTACTATTCGTACAGATTCGTATCATGAATCACAATAATTTCTCATTCGGTCCCAAAGACAGCACGTGACACTCTTTTTGCCCACACTAGGTTAGTGAAATGGATTAGTTCGAGCATCACCATCATCACCCAAATTTATATATAACGTAGTATACAAAGTAGTACATAAATTCTTTGTCTACACTTGCCCTAGGCATAAATGTGAAAAATGTAAGCAACAAATAGATTCATCAAGGTTGGTTGGTTGAAAAGAAGAAGAGCAACTTTTAAAATCAACAAAATAAAAAAGCGGTTTTCTTTAAAACCACTGTGACTAAACTAGACATGATAAATCAAATCGGGTCCTTCACACCTAATTCGCGGTCCTCTTTAATCTTTGTAAACATGCATTCAAATGCAAAGTTCTAGCCCTTTGAGTACATAAATGTAGCTAATTGTTTTGAATATTTAATTGTGTGTCATTGTGTGGAGGCAAATAGCTACGGCCATGCTACGGCATCAATCGATTTGCTACGGTTTTACTACATTGGTTCTGGCGATGATTTGTGTATAGAGAAATTTTGTAACATAAATAGCGGAGATAGAGCAGTAGTTCTTAGTCCAGAAACCTACTCGGTACTAATCAAACAATTTCACAGCAATGCGAGTATAATCTATACGCTTGCGTCTAAATTATATTCGCATTGCTGTGTTTAAAGGGTATTTTATGGTTTCATGTAAAAGAGAGGCAGAGATAGGTATATGACTTCTGACGATTCGATCCTCCACCTGTTCACAGATAACATAATACTAGACCTGGTGGTGTACCGTACTCATAGTTGTCACTATTGTACATTAGAAGTTGATCAAAGGTAAGTTTAAAATTTTGTATGCAGTAAGTTTGTAATTTTGTATTTGAGAAAAATATAAGTATTCTAGAGATCAGAATTGTGTAAGTAGGCAACTCTCTAGAGTTCATAAGTAGAAACTTATTTTTGAAAAATCCAGCTGCTATTTGTTTCTAATTTATGATAATAACTCAATATTATCAGGCATACTTACTAAACCTCGACAAATAGGTAACTTTCATTCGGCTGAGTAGGGTAGATCCTATGACACGATACCGCCTGATCCGAGATACATCCTAGAGATAACACTAATGTACCCTACATCTCGAAGGGGAGTAGTGTGGATTTAAAAATTACTTACTAGCTTTTTGCACGTGGCTCTTCTCTTATACATTACCTCATAATTATTACAAAACGGCTAATGCGTCGACCAATGATAGCGTCTAGTAACTCGCCTAATGTTAACCTGACTTGGCCTGGCGACGCCTGACCATAACATAATAATAATTCTTGAAACGTTGTATAAAATAGCTGTAAATATTGAGATATATATAAATAAATAAAACTCCAGCCAAAATCAAATCAGAAGAAAACCCTAGCTAAATTCTTTGAAGCTAGGACTAAAAACTGATTATAGGTACTGCACTACAGTCTTTACCTATATTTTCAATAGGTAGGTACACTTTTTCTTCCTATAAGCTTACTTATTTCGGCCGACTATTAGAGTTCAGTCAAAAAATGGCTATTTAAACAACACAAAAGAAAAAGGAATCATTCAGACCAGTGACAACCAACAATTAACAATAGCCCGAGGTGTGGGCAAAATAAAAAATCCCATTTCGCGCACGGAGGCGGAATAATAACCGCTTTTTACCGGTATAATCCGGATCAGATAACCTTCGGGACCCTATGCCGGGTCTGTTTCACTCCAAATCAGTTTTCAATCTAAAATCGGCTCTGTAGAGCTTACCTTAGATACAAATGTGCCATGCAGGCAATCTCAAGTTAAGTAGATCCACAAAACTACCACCACTTAGGTACTATTACACTTAGGTTCCTTGACGGTATTAGATTTAATAGAAAATGACCTCCCAAACTTGACAAAGGTTCTGTGCCAATATGGTATCTCTTTTACAAACGCTATTGATCTCCGCAATGTGCAAATGACGCAAATGTGGTAGAGAAAAAGCTGTTCGTCTAGCCTAGCGTCTACTCAGTTATGTCAAATACGCACAAGATTATTGTAGGTACACTTCTATAATTTTGTCCTTATAAATTAAAACGGATTTTTATAAAAATACTCGTGCAAATCAGACCTTACCATATCATCATCGAAAAAATATTCTGCATATTGGC
Source organism: Colostygia pectinataria (assembly GCA_951394395.1). Lineage (NCBI taxonomy): Eukaryota > Metazoa > Arthropoda > Insecta > Lepidoptera > Geometridae > Colostygia > Colostygia pectinataria. Next base: position 10,675,504 of record OX596353.1, on the reverse strand, counting down.
ACTTATTATTTTATCTGTTTCTCGGGACCCTATGCGCACTAAATGCGATGCGCGTTTGATATTCATGATCATTCCCGGAGGATTGCCGGGGATTTCGAGGATCAAAGAACTACCTAATATTAAGTATTTGGTTACCTACATTTGGCATTTATTCTGTATTAAATAAATAGTCCTTTTTAGTAAATTCATGTTTCCGCCCACCAGCAAGGGTTCTGAAACTTTTACTTGTAACTATAGTCAGTGAGTTATCTGTCGTGGCCGTAACTTTGAAAAAGCCGGGACCGACTGTTTAACGTGCCCTCCGAAGCACGGAAGCGCTCAGTTGAAATTGCCACTGGCGGTCACCCATCCAAATAGTGACTACGCGGAACAGTGCTTAACTTCGTTGATCTGTTAAGAACAACTTACTAAGGCAGCTACGTCACGTCAAATATGACAAAAACCCGGGGTGGAAAAAATCATGATTACTTAACTTACTTACCTACTGTGTATAATTAGGTAAGTACTTATTTTTATCTCTGTGGAACAAAACAAACATAAAAAATGAAACAATAACTAATTTAATTAAAATTTACAAATAGCTGATGAACTAGTATTCTAGAATAGCACATCAGTCGACTTTTATCAAGGCAAGTCGCAAGATGATGATGATTTGACCATGATGACCATGATTTGCAACCCAGGAGAAATATTCTTCAATTTTCAAAATCGATCCACCCACAACTATCGTAGGAATAATAAAAGCAAACAGTAGCGCTAACCGGCGGTTACATAAAGGCCAGTAATTAAATCTTGAGAGAAATGAGGGTACAGGACGTGGTAGGCACCTCGTTATTGTGAGGATTACAAAATTTACTGTAGGGTTCCGTATTATTATTTATTTATAATGTAAAATAATTATTAATTTATAATCTCGAATTATATTAATTTACAAACTTAAGTAAAATTTGGATAAAGCAGTTACTAATACTTATCACAATTAGTGAAAAAAGTTTTATAAAAAAATATATGTAGGTATAAATATTAAACCGGGTATCTATGGCTAAATTAAGTTATAGCTACCCAATTAGTAATTGTGGTTTTATACAAAAACATAGCACACCGTGAGCTGTATTGAATTAAATCATTTAGTAAAAATGTGATGAATGAGTGTTTGTAGCAAAAAAAATTATATAAATTGGGAAATCAAATCAGGGAACCACACATGCAAAAAAAAAGTTAAGTGGGTAATTTAATAAATCTTTTTGGTCCAACTAGTTCGGCAGTTTAGTTAAACTACGTGTAACCCGATCAATAACCTAATAACATATTAATAACCTAATACAGGATTGTACTTTTTATAAGTATTTAATTATTTTTTTCAATAATCACTTTACGTACTTAATTTAGAAGACAAAGCAAGATTGCATACAAAAATATTTTTTGCTCAAAGCTTACAGCTGCCGTTTTTCGTCGTATCCCAAAGAACCCCCAATATATAAGGGAGGGTGCCTAACAATGCGCCGAGCTACAGCCAGGTGCCTGTACTCTGCGCTTGCGCACAAAAGATTTAGTTGACTTTATTTTATTTGTGATTCTACTCCGCGCGAGTTTATGGACTTAATAGGAAAATAAATAATGGGTAAGTATTTATGAAACTAGCGCATAAATAAATCGATATTTGGCCGTGACATGTTTTGTATTACATCATCCAAAAATTTTGCTTTCGAACGGGCATGATTCGAACCTTACGACTTAGCTTTACTTCAATTTATTTTCTGTTAGTCCGAATCAAATCTTTGACCTAAAAGTTTTTTTTTATAGGAACGCCCATGAATCAAAATAATTCATGTGAATTATTTTATTAACAACTAAATATTTTGAACTCATAATTTGAAATTATCTTGATGCTGCTCATATTCTTTTAATAGAGTATCGTGCAACCATGCTCGATGGTCATACTCATCATAACCATAATACCTACCTATTTCTAAAAATAAATGTAAATGCAATAATTTTATATTTTTTAGTGATCACAAAAAACAAAATCCCTTCTACCCCACTTAAAGCCAACACCGTTTCCCTCAAACCATGTTTTGGAAATCCATTTTTTGATAAAATTCGTATGAATGGAATGCTTTGTACCGGTGCATCGGCGCATTTCGACAGATGGGCTACCCCACGATAAGGGTAAACGGTTTGACACCATGCCAATCGGTCAAACTAGTAAATAGTGATTTTGGTAAGCCAGAAATTACTGGCATCTAAAATATGATATATTTTAGATGCCAGTAATTTTATTATTATATGAATAAAATATGACTAATAAAAAAATATACTCACTTTCTTTCCAACGCTTGACGATGCTACACGTCTGGCGGAGAAGCAAGTCATATTTCTTGTGGATGACGTTTCGTGAAGAGGCAAAGATTTCTTCTGAAATAATGAAGTTTAGCGGAAATTTTCTAGAGAATTGTTTTTCATATGACTATCTTGTAGTGGATTTCTACCCTTTTTACTCTCACTTTTTAGTCAAAACTTATTTAAAAAAACTACTGTGCTGCCTCGTGTTAGATTTTTGAACAAGGATGCGATGCTCCTAGAATAGTAGCTATCCGATAAACCTCGACATAAGGCAGTTGTCTCACCGCGGGCGACAGGCGATGGGCGATAAACTATTCGAAGCAAAATCACTCGCCAATTATCTTTTGTTTGTTTACTGGCGACTCGCTCATCGCCAGTCGCCCGCGGTGAGACACCTGCCTAAGGTACGACTTCTGTCATTTTGTTCGTTTTTTCGCGCCCACAAGCTCAATATTTTGTAGAGACCTCGGTTATTTTGGTGGCATGTTCTACCAAGACGTGACGGACGAAGACACACAAAGCAAACAGACATGATCTTGGTTTATTGCTGTGACTGTTCCATTCTTAATGCACTTTCAATAATTTATTATTGAATAAGCACATTTTTAATTAACCTATTGCCTCTATTTATTTATTGTAATGGGATTACTAAATGCGTTTGAAAGCCGTGAAACTAGCATGTTATTAGTAAATTTGTCACGCGTGGGAGAGATGGAGTTTTAGGTTCATTACTCAAACATATTTTAAAGTACCGAGTAAATACTATATAATAAACATATAATAATAATTCATAAGACTAACTGTAATTTTAGTGACTCGCTAATTATTGTATTTTTTCATCTATTAAGCCATAAGGACGCAAAGCTGTGTACTTGACCACATGCCTGCCGATGTGGTATTTATTAACCACTAATTTGTTGTCACTAATCTTGGTATCATATCATAATATCCGTAAGTGCATGCACGCACAAGGCACACTTTTACGCCCCGCGGCACGTGCAATACACACTTTGACACTTGCAAACACGTGCTAAGCATGCTGCTATTTACACGGTATTTAAACGCGATATGTAATTCTAATTATATTCAAACTATTCTATTATATTAGAATACCGACTTATAAACCTGATTTTATATAGTGAAGTCAGGTAAAGGTAGGTTTTTCACTTCGAAATAATGGGAGTACTTAATTAATACAAAAACAATATCTTATTATTTGTGTAAATTATCAAGTACTTAGCAATATAATAGTATTATTTTTAGGATTTTTTTAATATGTATGTCAAAGCATATCCCTCTAAAAGGTTTTTACATGTTTTCTGCATTCGGGCACTATCAAAAAAAATAATGATAACCGTGTGAATATTTTTCTAGTTTAATATTCGAGTGGTACAAAGTGTCAAATAAGCTGGCTGAATGTTTATAATCTGGTGCTTAAATAGACACTCGAAGTTTTCAAAAAAATTGCGACTGTTGTCTGACCTTTTTGCCATCAAAGTGACACGCTCGGGTACAAGTGGGATCATTATGATAATGTACACAATGATCAAAAAGCATTTAGCATTATAGGGTTAATTTTTAGATCACACGGGTGAGTGTGAGAAATTTATATAAGTGAGTATCATTGAAAATTCAGTAAATATTTATTAGTCGCTTCGTTTATTTTTTAGTGTTATCGACTCTAGATCAAAATTTTAAATGTTTTGATAATGTAGAATAAATTCACACCTGTTGGTAAGCGCAGATGTAGTCTAGTTTTGTTACGTTAACACAGAGGATTCTAATAAGAGAAGAGACCTAAGTTGTACCAAAAAGGAAACAGACTCGCAAAGAGAGTCCATAATCACAGACCAGTTCATACACTGGTCTGTGTCCATAATACATATAATATACCCTTTCACAGCAGGTTCACGGTCGGGATCGAACCTAGGCGGCCTCAGAAACTACTTCCGGATGGTATCCGGGCATAAAGACATCGTTAGATCGGTGATGGCTGTACAAGGCATGATGTACATGTTCAAACCGGACCTTGAAAAGTTAATGAAGGTTTGTAATTAGATCTTTATTAGCGCTCAGTCGCATATGTACTTAACGCAAAATGCACCCCATGCGCAAAACTTCTATTCTCGGTATGCACTATCAGGGGTTAATACCCCTGTAAACAAAGCATATTTTAAAAATTAACAATAGACTTACCTGAGCCTTGCCTTGCTGATCAATAGTATCGACTACTTTGACGCAATACCTAAATTAGGTAGGACTATCGCTCTATCGACTTTTTTTAAAATCAAGTTACCTACCTATCCATAGCGAAACTATAGCTATCGCAAATTCGCAAGTTTGCAATAACTTAGATACTAATTTTCACTATTATCGAGATATTTAATTTACTATGATAAAACTTTCGGTTATGTTATAATAATATGTTGTAGAGTAGAGTTTCTAAATTACTTTAATTACGTACGATGAAGCCTTATTTTAAGACGTTGATTAAATAGGGGAAAAAATAACCACTCAGACAGCGACAGCATCCCACTCTCCCCCGTGAAGGGAAGTGAACGATCATCGAAGGCTAGAAACTAACTGTCTCTGCCAATCTCACGCTCAGGATACCGCGCCACGTCTCATCATCGTGGTTTGAGCGGGCCTCTCACATTGTGGAGGATGAAGGAAGAGCTTACTATAGAAATGATCCTATGAAGTAAAGTCTTGTCATGATCTAAATAGCGAAGCGAAATCACTTAGAACCGCGAGTTTTCGTCAGCGCGATCTAGAATGCGACACATTTTAGCAGCTCCACCTAGTTGTGTAGTCGTAAACTACGTATACTTGACGTCACGCCGTGACGTATACTTGATGTCACGCTGACGTCACCCTACTGTCTATTATTATGACACAGAGACGTGTTCTTCTGTGTTTTTGTTGGAATAAACGTTTGAACGCATATTGTCAAACTCGTATATTGTCAAGGACGCCAAACAATACACCTTTTCTAGTATAGTTCTCACAACGGATCTCGGCCGTCTTGAAATTAGCCGTTTCGATGCGCAATGGAGCTTTTTTAAACTAATCTCGGCCGTCGTGAAATTAGCCGTTTCGATGCGCAATGGAGCTTTTTCAAACTAAATTGCTAACACAAACGGCTAACTTCACGGAAGCCTAGATCCGCTGTGCGAACTATAAGCAAAATCTTCTTCTTCTTCTTCTTCTTCTTCGTTTATGGACTCTGTGCAATTTTTCTAAATAATAAGTAATTCCGGCACACAAATATATTTCAAATAAGTACCTACATAAAATTCGTGAAACTTAATTTAAAAATAATTTTAGATACCTACTATTAATTCGTAAAAATTAATTTAAAAATAATTCTGGTTTTATTAGGCTTGCAAAGAGATAGATGAAGAGTTATTTTGATTTATTTGTGTGTAAAAATGAATGATGTCATAATTTTGTGCACACGACTGGCACGTGTCTTAGGTAGTACCCCACGCGCGTGGACATGTGTCTTCAACCAAAACGATCCTTTAATAGGTACATCGTTTAACGATAGCCATTTCTTGGTTTGTAAAAACATTGAAGTTTGTTCAGAGCTATAGAAAACTTGCCGTGACCCGTGACTACGTATAAACCTTCTTCTTGAATTACTCTATTGGTGAAAACCGCATCAAAATCCATTGCATAGTTTTAAGATCTACACGTACATACCATACAGAGGAACAGACGGCGGGAAGCGGCTTTGTTTTATAATACTACTTGTAGACCCAGCGCGGTTTTACTCTCGTTATTTTTTTTCGCAATTTTTCCATAATTTCTCACTGCTTAAAACCTTCCCTCGACTCGTACAAACATTTCAAGACCAAAATCAGTCAAATCGGTCCAGCCGTTGTCGAGTTTTAGCGAGCCTAACGCACTGCGATTCATTTTCAGTTTTTTTATACAGGTGAGTTTTTTTCAGGGCCGCTAAGGAAAAATCTGAAACCGTGAGAGTTATCGAAAATACATGTTAGTTAAAAAAGTAAATATTTATTTACACTTTCTGTAAAAAAGTGAGTTTGGGAGTTTTTTTTTTGCATATTTGGTTTTTTTGTTTGATAACAAATAAATAAATGTATGACTATGCACCTAAAGTTGGAACACCTACAAAATTGTGAAAAACTTGACTTTTCAGTAACTTCACGCTTTCAGATTTTCACTCAGCGGCCCTGAAAAAAAAACTCACCCTGTATTTTTCATATGTAAACTAATTTTATTCATCTTTAATCTTTAATACTTAATGTAAATCAAGATTTAAATACATGATTTTTTCTTAATTGAACCATTTTAATAACGTTGTAGAACCACAGATGCACACTCGACTTCAATAACGTAACCACTATTATCTTTACAAACAAACATACAAAGATTCGGCTATTTTTCAATCAACTTCAAGTGGAGAGCCAAGCCCGAGTGTGCCAAATGTTATTGTAACAGGACAACCATGCAAAAATCATAACTCTTATTGCCGTAGATACAAAGTTGGGTTTCGGCTACTGATTTTTTTCTTCTCGGGGTAGAAAAAATCTAAATGAATAGATATATAATATATATATATTCATTATAATAGATAGATAATTGAATTTTTACTTTGAATCGAGAATGGTTGATGTAATTAAGATACCTACATATCTAATTATTTTATAAACAGATGCCTACACTATGTATTTGACAGGTAGGTATCTACAAAATATTTGCACTCTGCTAAAAATGACATTACATTTTGGCACCCCATTTTCCAATAACCAGTTTTAATAGAGCCCTATTCGTGGTATAAACTACGATGATTTCTTATTACTTACACTGTAGAGAAAGGTCTTCATAATGTAAACTATCATAATTTCAATTGATTTGGATATTACGTTCTATTATAAGGTGGCAAGGGTTATTTTACAACATACTGCAAAAGTAAAATATTGTCAGCTGGATAGCTAATTTGTGGCTATGCCAATTCAAAAAGAGTCCTTGCAATAATTCATCTATTGGTATTATGTGGAAAATGACAGAGGATCGATTCTATTAGCTTAAGTATTCATGATGTGTATCAATAGGGAACTATAATATTTGGCCACAGGCTACTGTTTGCTCGTAGCTTTTGATATTTTTTTTTGTGATATTAATTTATATCCTGTTCTTAGTCTGCAGGGATTGCTATCGTCGCGTTAGGCTGTCTCTTACAAACGTAAAATACGCAGTGTAGGTGCGAAAGAGATAGCTTGGCGCAGCAACAGGCGAACGACAGCAACAGATATACAATCATAATAACCCTAAGGCTAGCATGAGCAGCGTAGACAACAGTTTTCTCAAGTTTCCCCTCTGAAGTATAGACATATTAAAGGTTGCTCCATTTTTATAAGAACAACTGAAAAGGTAGTAAGAAACCTGTACTAATAAAATTAAAAAAAACTAACTATAGAGATGAAAATATAACTCGACCCTTTATTTTTGAAAGCAAATAAAACAAAAATTTAAAACGAAATAATAATGTTTGAATTGGGCCCGACAACTCAATCTCTTTAAAAAAGTATGTACACAAAGCAGTATTAGCTTAGTAGTAAGTAAACACACTGCCCCCGGCTATGTTCGTTGATGAATTTTAAACAGGCCAGTGCAAACAGACAAACAGACAAGGCAATTAGCCCGCGGCCACCATTGGACATATGATACTATACGGTATATGGTTTCAATTTGATTAGGTTAAGAGAATTCATAAGGTTTTTTATCATTCAAGTCACAGCATCTTATATACTGTCTGTCTGTCGAACTGTCCCGCGCGTTTTTACCCGCGGGTAGTTAAAGTTGTCTATGGTTTTATTCCAGAACTTAAACCATCTTCATTCCGAATTTCATTACAATCGGTAAAGTCGTTACGAAATACGTGATAACTGGTAACACACATTCGCACACACCCACACAGACTTTTGCATTTATAATATTAGTTAGGATAACCATGCTGCTACGGCGTAGCAGTTTTCTTTACAAAAGACTTCAACGCGCTCTTTTCTACGAAGTGTACCTGCATATTTTACAAATTAAAGTAGTACTATTTAAAAAAATACACACACGCACACGCACACCCACACTCACTACACACACCCATACACACACACACACGCTGTGGATTTCCCACTGTGATAACCAGACTCTTACGAGACTGGGAGGAACAAGGAAATCCACATGCACACACGCTATAACAAACACACCCACACACACAAACATACTCACACACAGTATTTTATTTTATTAGTATGGCGTTGCATGCAATTGTTCAATATTACAATATTATGTATTCATTATCCATTATATTTATATTTTACACACACTGTAATTCGGTAAACAAAGTAAAGATTCTAAAATATAATTCCGACCCCAGGTTTGACCACTTGTATGGGCATGTACTTGTACCTACTGTGTCATCAGGCTAGTGCATTTTTCCCAAAGACATGTTTTTTCCCCTCAGTTGGGGAGTTCTTGATTAAACTATTGTCAAGTTAAGTTAAAACCAGTCATATCCTGACCGAGAGAATTGAATTTACCGAGTTTTTTTTACTAACTGAATTTTTGTTTCAATCTTTCTAAATGATTTTTTTCCAATTCACCTGCATTTGCCATCAGATCCAAATTACGACTCATTTACTTTCATTTGTCGAAGTTATCTCTTGAAGCGCAATGACATTTTCCCGCTTCTTGTAAATTATTATTACCGACACCGCTGGCTGGTAGAATCGAGGGGGAATCACAAAATTCCCCAAAATCTACAGGATTACAGTCGGTGCATGGAATTACTGCAGATTGTGGGGAGATACCGCTAACTACGACATTTATGGATTTGGCTATTAATTTGAGTGATTTGATTACATTTCGATATTCGATTTTGTAATGCAGTATAAAATCGATGTAACTACGCATGTAATAAATACTAACAGTATTCTGAGCTTTATCAGCGTTTTATCGATGGCATTAAAAAAGTTGCTAGGAAAAACATACGTTCACAGATTTATCACTAGCCTAAGAAATTTTTGATCTTTTTAATCAACTTTAACTCAAAAGACTTTTAGACTTTTTTTAACAACCTGGATCACTAGATTTATTCTGTGCTGGTGCGGTGAGCCCATCAGTTAAAAACTAAGGCTGCGGGTTCGATTCTCGTTGCGGCAGTAATATTTTTCCAGGTGTTGTGTTACCATATTAGGTCGTAGGTTCTGATACCATCCACGACCACGACACAAGTTATCCTAGTATAGGGTCAGAAATATATATGTGGCTATCTTTATATATCTATATATCTGTCCTTATTTATAATTCTACTTTAAAACTCTGTTAGATAATATGTCTTTAAAATCTGCTATCTTTGTTCAACATAATGAATGACAAGGAAAAACAAAACTTAGCGACCTGCTAAAATTACAGTTTCTTTTATGAACAAAGGGCTAAGAGTATACTGTCAAGACAAATAATCTATAGTGTTTCTTCTTTTTGTTTATGGCTTTTTCTGTGGTTGTTTGTTGCAGGGATTGCACAAGTGAAAACCAGTTTTTAATGTCACGGTGTGTGTCACGCCGACCCCGCAGTAATCCATTTGTCTCGTTGACATTGTCGGCATTCATGCTTATTACGAGTCACACTTGGCCATTGCGCGTAGTTGCGGCGCGCTACACAGGGACTCTAAAATTTAATTATGATGTTTGTTTCAAGCTTTATACGTTTTAAAGTAATGCTATGTGTTGATTTTTACTTTGTTTTTACTTGGTTATTTTTGTTTTTATAGTGTTAACCATCACACAAGGGGAATATTATTATAATATTTGTTTTTACTGTTGCAAATCTTTGTATTACACTCGCCTTCAATGTTTAGAACATACATTTTCATGGTAGTCTTCTGTCATCGTTTACTGTGAATAAAAGAACCCTTAATCAATTAAAACAGAATTCTCCACTGTGTTTCCTAAAAGTAATTTCCTGCAACAATCAGGCGTCAATAAAGCGTGACCAGACGCAGATTTGTTTCAACAATTACAATAATTCCACCCACTGCGACAGTTGGCGATGCCAGGTGCCAGCGGCTTCCTGTGAACCGTTGTTTTTATTTAGCTATGGTGGTATGGTATGTTGTAAAGTAAGATTGCATGAGTAATACATTAACAAGAAGTAAACCAAGGTAACTTAAAAGATTCGGTTTGGGATGTTCGTTTTTATAAATTTAAAAATAATTACTGGCCACTTTATTCATTATCAATAGTTTAATAGTATAAATTCAATAAAATATATATTATATATTATACTAATATCAGATCAATAGTTGCTTATGAATAATATTTAACTGATGATTAATGAAGACATGTCATTTTAATTTTATTTTATGTTGCACAATTTAATGATATATGAAATAGACTCAGTTGTCTGAATAAATAAATAAATTATTATTATAATAGGTGATCTTCAAAACGTAACAATTAAGCCTTGGCGTGGAGATGGCCGGGCAATTTGGTACGCACAAAAGGTGAACCCAAAAAAAAACCCTTATGGAAGGGGCTAATTACCAAAAAGAAAAGAAGAAGGTCACAGGAGAAAAAACAAGACAAGATGGTCGAGATACAAGCAAAAAAAGAAACTAAGAAAAAAATAGAGGTTTAGGTACCTATTCAATTCCTATTCAGGCCAACTTTGGTGACGGAGTTAATTTGTTATTATTATTATTATTAAAAAATCTGCAGATTTAATATGAGTGTGAGACAGTATAAAACCTTTTTAGATCAATAATTGCATGCAAGGTAAGTAAGTATGTTCGTATGAGTCAGTAGCCAACTCTGGTAACAGAATTATTAGGCCGCCCGAAGGCCTCCATCATGCCCTAAAAATTTTGAAAAGGCCGGGACCGACTGCTTAACGTGCCCTCCGAAGCACGGGAACGCTCATTTGAAATTGCCACTGGCGGTCACCCATCCAAATGGTGACTACGCGGAACAGTGCAAGTGCAAGATACTGCATTGTTATATCGGTTTTCGGATTCGTGGTAAGTTTATAAGACATTCAGTTATCCAGAGTTCCAAGCAAGACGGGTCAAGCTGCGTTCAAATCAATAGAGAATTTTTGACACCCAAATAATTGGGGCAAAAATAGACATCTATAACAATTGCCGTAACGAATTTCCAAAGCAAACATTTAGTTTTCGACGTTTTCGTAACTCGATATAAACGGGTGCCCCTATTACAACCCTTAGTTCTGAATTGAATTTCAGCTTTTAGTATGTAGCAATAAAGTTGAAAATTGTGTGCTGATAGGGTTTGACTGGTAATGTTTCAAAAGGTCTGAACAATTGTACTAGTCGGCTTGGGGTGCGCATAAGCATTCACAACTTTTCGCTCTTTAGCCGGTATTGTTCCCGTTTGATTTATATTCATGGCCCTTATTATTATTATTAACTACTAGTAAATCATGCGTACAATCCTCTTTCTCAATTTTAATTGGCGTTTTATATTATTAGTTTTCTACACAGGTACCTAATGCTCTCGATGAAATTAAATTAAAAGCATTCTATAAAAATATATATTTAAAATTTTACATACCTAGTGACTAGTTAATACACTATATTAAAAAAAATCATAAAACATTATCTTATTGTCTTTGGTTTTATACAATACAAATAATTTTATATTATTTTTGTTTAAAAGTACATATTTGTACAGATGACTAGAAAAATACATTTTAACTTATATTTGAGCGTTCACTACTGTGGATCTGTTAAAAAAATTTTTATAGTTCCTTTGGTTCTCATAATAATAGTTATTTGGAAAATAATGACTAGTGTCACAGTTATTGTAATACTGCATCTCGTTATATCCGTACTCAGTACTAGTAAACTTTCCTTGGTTACTGTATAACTCGGCTTTCGAAAATCTTTTAGGCTTCTGCGCGTTTTCAAAAGCATTTTTGAATATTTCATAGTTTTTCTGATTGAAATATCCTTCTGTAGGCACTTTCTGTTCTAGCATCGCGTTCCCGAAATTGCTAGCATCGAAAGGTGGCTGATAGAAGTGATTTTGTTGGTTCATATCATCAGAGAAACTAGACGGGTGCGTAAAGAATCCAGTGCCTGTTGTTGAGGCGATGCAGTTACCACCCTTGTTGTTCACAGATACAGTCACGTTACCAACGTTTATAAGCACTCCTTCCGCTGTCTGCATAAAATTCGTACCATTCGGGAAAGGTTTACTGAACCCTTCGAAACTACGATAACTACCATCCTCGTTGTGTTCAGTCTTATTCGGTAAAAATATATCTCTAAAAGCGTCTTTGGGTACTTTGTCTCCAAAGTTAGCGTAGTTTTGTATCTTCTCGTAGTTTGAAGTAAATCCTTCTGTTGGTAATTCTCCAGGGTTGATATTGTCTAAAGATTCCAGAGTTTGACTTAGAGCGTAAATGTAGTTGTGAGCAAATCTGAGAGTTTCGATTTTAGTGAGCTTTGTGTCCTCAGGAAACGTCGGCAGCACACATCTCAATCTATCTAAAGCTTCGTTCAGCATGTGCATTCTATTTCTTTCTCTGTCGTTTGCTTTCATCCTCCGATTTCTTTTTATCCTCATTATCTGCGAGGGACTTTTGCATCTTGTGACTCTATTCTTACCGTTCGCGTACTTCTTTTTAGGTTTGTTTGGGTCCCTGTTCTTCTTGTCTTTGATAGGTGTTGAGGTCTTACTAGTTAGTAGTAGATTTTCTCCAAAAGTCTTGATATCTTCTACTGGGTTTTGGAATGTGGTGAATTCGTCACTGAAGAGTTTTCTTTTAACGTTTTCTTTTTTAGGTGTGAGATAAACTCCCTGATCTGAAGTATCGTGTTTGAGAGGCGTGGTTACTGGCGTGGCCAAGTCAGCGTAGGATCTGTCGATACCGGAGTCGTTACTGCAGATGCTTTCGTTGAAATCGCAGTAGTCGTCGAAGTCTGTGGCAAACATTATGAACCTGTAACCAAAATGTTTTTTTTTTTATATGTATATAAACAATTTTTTCTGGGCCTACAGTGGAGTGAGACACAGAGATAATGGTGATGATGAAGTAATAAACGAAACTGTATTTGTTTAGAGAATATTAAAACCTTCTTAATCTGTAAAGTGTTAGTTTTAATGTTTGATCCAAAACTAATATTGTTATAACTTGTTTATGTGCATGTGCTGTGAATTGAGTAAGTAGAGTTCTCTGTGATAGAGCTCGTCTGGGGAAGGACTACCACCATACCTATTTCTGCCGCCAAGCAGTAATGCTCGCATTGCTGTGTTCCGGTGTGAAGGGTATGGTTTCCGGTGAAATTACTGGCACATGAGGCTTTCGATCTTAGCCTCAAGGTGGCAACCCGCGAGTGATACCTCTGGTATTGCAAGCGTCCATAGGCTGCGGTAACCGCTTACCATCTTGTGGGCCGTACGCTTGGTTGCCACTTCAGTTGTATAAAAAAAAAAAAAAAAAAAATTGAATTGAGAGAGCAAAATATTTTATATAAACCAAGAATCGATATCAAACTAAATATAAATTAAAACCTGCCTGTTAAAGTGTTATCAGTACAAAAAAACTTAAAACATAACATAACAAGTAACACTATTTATTTAGCAACCATTTCCGAAAGGCAGGTGATCTCACCCCGGTCGCTCGCGTGACCAATGTGTTACGGAAAGTCAGTTGAGCTCTATCACTTCCGACTTCCGGTGACAGATTTTCTATTGTTTAGGGTGAATTTATAGTCTAAGGTCCGTATTCAAGAACGAAACTCAAGTTCGAAACGATACTCAAGCTAGATATAAGATTAATGTTATACATAATAGACAAATATTGCATGCCATAACATAGCAAAATACATTGTTTCCAAATTTAGGCGAACAAAAAAAAACTTTGTAACTACATGTACTTCTCGCAATAAATTTTTACTTACTTACTTAGATTTTTAGAACACATTAATCAAATCGATGTTTGAGATCTAACAATCAAATTACCCGGTGTAAATGTAATAATTTGATCTAGTATAATTTAACCTCATGTCTTGACTCAAGTTTTTTAACCCTGTGTATTCTGTTCAATCAAGACGTATCATTAATTGTTATTGAAAAAAAATACCCCGTTATTCTACAATTAGTGATTAGTAAATGAATATTAAAACAAGATAAAAATGTTAGGATCTTAAAATTAGGTAAAATATGTTTTAATATTAAGGTGAATCACACATTAAAGAAATACACATCACTGCGTTTTAAATTTTGATTATTTTCACGTGCATTGTATGAAATAACTTTAGATTGCATAAAAAGGGCATGGTGAGTAATTGGAAAAAAATTGTAATAAGTCCAGAGGTGTTCTTCGGACATACATTTCATGAAAATGGCAGGCCAACTGAGCTGGGCTACGAATTAATATATTTTTTAATGAATTAAGTTCAAGCAATGCATAGTTGTTCCAAATTCCGTGGGTGGTTGATATAGGTGACCACCTGTGCTCGTGGCACGCGTTACGCACGCGACTTGTGTTGTAGGGTGGTCGCCACCCACGCGGAACCGTCCACTGAAGTTAATTGTCGATTCATTTGATTTCGTTCAAATATTTTCAATTACTAGCGAATTATTATGTGGCTCGATTGTAATAAAAGAAACTAAACCGTTAGTAGGTACCTACTGCTATTTAAAACTTGGTCAGAATAGATTAAAAATAAGGAAAAACACTTGCCCGTTTTTAGTAAGCTAATATAAGTTACAATCGATTATTACGTATTTTGTATTGGTGCCAACTAAAACTATATATGCACCTACATTAAAAAGGATTTGTATGTCGTAAAAGACTCATTATATCAAGTGCTATGCAAAAGCAAACGTAAAGGAGAAACAAAAACTCTAGTACGTAACCTCGTAAAAACTGCTTGTAAGTTTTACTGTTGCGTAAAGTAACTCGTAAATGTACTAAACTGCCGCACCGGTGCATAAACTAAATATACGTATCCTTTTCTCTTGAGTCACTCTATATATTAATGAAAACCGCATCAAAATCCGTTGCGTAGTATAAAAGATTTAAGCGTTCAAACACACATACATAGGGACAGATACATTAAATTTTACTACTTACGCTATCTAAATAACTGTTCGTTCAATATGCTCACAACACAGACTTATAAACACTGTAGTTCATATTACTTTAAAAAAATCTATAAAAAAAATATATTCTAGTGACTAGCGTGTTCTACGTTCGAGCTGTTGGACCCTACTATGCTATATCGATGCACAAGCCCCTTGACTATGGTGTTTATATGGGATGGCCGGTGTAGGCCACGCCTACTATTAGGTTCTTCTAGTACGATACAAGTGTATAGTTTAGAGTTGCAAGGGGATACTTTTTATAGGCAAAATCTTGATTTTGATTTGATTTCTAAAACCAAAGATTTCTATATGTCCAGATGGATAATTGATCTCAGCTATACGAACTCGAAACATTCTACTTTTAAGAAGAAAGTTATTTCGGCTGCGTTAGTGTCACTTCTACCACTGCGTGCTAGAAACTCTGTCACCAGAGTTGGCCACTGACTCATACGAACGAACGAACTGCGTGCTAAACGTCGCACGAAAAAATATTTAATATGCCGGTTTCTGCTGTCCAACTTTGTCGAAACAACCCAGGAAATCCTAAAAATCTCATACCATCGGTAAGTTTTAAATTTAATTGTTGTATTTTTGAGAAAAATCCAATAATAGTTTTGATATTTTGATGGCTTGTAAAATTGAACAGTGTTGCAAGATGAATAAGTAGGATTTATGGGAAGCTTACATTTACTATTTACTTACGAACTCATAATATATTTTGTTAATACATTAATTTTTGTTAAGTACAACTGCACCTGCCTAGTTACTTACCTACAAAATAGCATTTTCATAATATTTTCTTAATTTAGATTTCCTGCGAACCACATATCAGACGTTGGACAGACATATTAAAGAAAACACGTGCAGATGTCACATGGAGAGCTTACTTTTTTTTTATACTACTGAAGTGGCAACCATGCGTACGGCCCACAAGATGGTAAGCGGTTACCGCAGCCTATGGACGCTTGCAATACCAGAGGTATCACTCGCGGGTTGCCACCATGAGGCTAAGGTCGGAAAGCCTCATGTGGCAGTAGTTTCCCCGGAAACCATACCCTTCACACCGGAACTGCTTGGCGGCAGAAATAAGTATGGTGGTAGTCTTTCCCCGGACGAGCTCTATCACAGAGAACTCTACTACTCTTAAATTTATTAAATACTATTGGTCTTATTTCTCATTACAGTCTATCAATGCTGCCAATCATTATAATATTATGGTGATTGGCTTAGACATAGGCCTCCGCCAAATAGCGCCATGACGATCGATTTTGAGCCTTCACCATCCATCGAGTGGGGTTCGGCCTACACTCCGTTTCTAGTTCGTAGTTACCATTCGAAAACTTTTATTCCTCAGCGGTTGGGTTTTTCTACGGATTTCCTCGTTACGGATTCAACTGAAAATATGCCGTACCTAACTTCCCAAGCACTGCCCATCTGAGTTGGATTCGTCGGCTAACTAAGACTAGTTTTTTTGTAGTCCACAATCCACATACGCTAGACCTAGCGGCCGATTACTATTGTTTACTTAGGTACCTGCTTTGTACATTTATTGTAATTAAAGAAATTAAACTATCTAACTGAAAAGTACATTTAGAGTTTTATTTCATTAGTAACAGTGTTAGAATAAAAAATTGAATCCAGGTACCGCAGTTACATTATTTTTATCACATAAGTAGGTACATAATATAGGTACTTACTCGTTATTTAAACTAAAAAAGTAGGGTAACATTCAGGCTGGATGGTATCCCTAAATACACAAACATTGAACGCAGTTTGGCCCGTTTTTTGCGTGATGTGCATTTGACAATGCTCAGTCTTGACAGGTACCTATATAGTCAAAGTCTAAAACAATAGATACTCTATGAAATGTCGTACTTATTTGGTTATTGGAATAAAGAATGAAAGTAGTGCTTCAAAATCAAAAGTATAGGTACCTACCTATTGGCTTAATAAGATGTTTTTTTTAATGTTATCTTCTTATGAGACAAAAGTTACTCGAAATAAACAGATTTTATTTTAATATTTACTAGCAGACCCGCGTGTTTCCACTCGCGTTATCATTCCATATATTTTCACTTTGATTTATAAAACAAACAATCTTTATTTACCTGCTTTACTAAAATGAGCTTGCGCTTCTCCGTAGAGCCTCTACGTCAAGACTGTAAGATGTAAATTAATTTCGTAGAAGCTCTGCGCGACTTTTCTAAATTATATCTTGCATATTTTGCAGCGGCAACACCAACACTTAATTAGGTACTACTAATGTTTGTGTTAATTACGTCGCTTATTTTTTTCTTATCTTATCTTACTTAGGGTAACTCTAATTAAAATTATTCGAAGAATCTTACTATCGTATAATAGCGTAGGTTACCTACTTATTTTGTAAATAAATTATTAGAATAAGGATTTTTTTTCAAAAATTAGTAGTGAGAAATCCGTGGTCTCTGCCTCAACGGGATACAGGGGGTCTATTCTTAAAAATGTCAGAGGATTCTCGAATATAAACTGAACTATGAAAACTGTGACAATTATATCGCTTTTGTCCGCAAGAGTAGATATCAGGTGTGATTTTACGTACCGTGTGTATGTACACGTATGTTTTTATAGTAGAAAAAAAATTAAGCATCTCTGCATTATGATAACATGTGACCCTGCACTGCAAAGGGCACGGTATAATTTATTTAATAGTTTAATAGCGCGTGCAATCTGTACCATTTTTTATGTCAACCCCTTTGACAGTATCGACTTGCCATAAATTACATCAATATTTGATCAGACACGCCGATGGGGCATGTTATTTTGGATTTTAGCTAACTGCCACTATAGAAACTTTTTGTTGAAATACTTACAACAATAAAAAGTTTGCGTATTTCGGTTTCAACCAGTGCTAGATATTCTGCATCCTGGCTAAGTAAAGTGTAAGCATTGCTATGTTTAGGTTTGAAGGGCACGTAGGTAGAAAGAGAAATAGGAACTAGGCGAATCTTTGTTGTGTACTGTTAGCGTTGCCTAAAAAGTACATTTTATATTTAATAATATAAGTAAATAAACTGTCTGGATGAAAATCGCAGTGCACCACGCTAAACTTTGGGGTGACAAGGTGAACGAGTGATGTTTGTCAGGTGTAACCTGCTAAACACAAGCTGAACTACTTGAGCGGCACTAGATAATATATTTCTCGCTAAAAAAAAAGCTGAAAATATAAGTTAAGAATTGAAAACAGATTTCGTTTTTAAAAGCAGTCTATGTTTTTGCTGTTTGCAATTGAATTATGCAAACTGGTCTAAGGAGGTCATGTTCTAGATAGGTACCCACTTGCAGATATCATGTTATTATTAATGTAGGTACAAACTGCCTAATCTGTGTTGTATTGTAATAATTAAAAAAGATACTAATATTCCTTTATTTACAAAGCTGTACAAAGCCAATCGCACAGTAGGACAAATCACGATATTACAGTCACAACTTGTATCAGTTTTCTGATATTTTTATTGCAAAAAATAATAAAATTGCTATCTACCTGTCTCACCTGCTAAGTAGGAATAATTTCCCACGCTGCTACTGATAGACATCTGTGTAAAATGTGTAATTCACGTATATTTGACGATTCTTCGATACGACAGTCTATTCATTGTTGACCTAAATATTGTTTTAGTTCAAATAAATTATTAATAAAGCTGTCAAATTTGACGACTCATGTCAACATCATGTCAAGATAGCGCCAATGCATTTGATAAGTAACGAGTGCAGCAGTTGATACAACAGGTAGAGCATTATCTGAGAGACAATACGCAGCTTTTGGGAGAGCATTATATTGTAACGTAAGTACATGACGTGATTTTTTATAATTCGTTTTATAATTCGTTAAGTAAGTATATAAATAATTATAAACGATAAATTTATGCTTATTTGCATAACTAACGGAAACGATTATTTAACTCATTATATAATAGAACACATCCATAGAGTTATCATCGGAAGTCATGGAACTAATATGTTCTACGTTTGTTACTAAGCACTATCCTACCAACGGCATTGCTTTTCGTAACATTTTGACCCGACATTTTTAAAAAACACTCGTCCAACCCAACCCTTTTAAGGCAACCGTTTAGTTTTCTATAAAGACTTGCGCCGTCATTATTTACAACCCCATCTCGATAAGCCCTTAACAACAAAGCATTTTAACATTTTAAAACTGCGACCCACAATAGATGATGCATTGAACTTTTTTAACCAGCCGGGATTACAGAAACTTCAATAAATGTTTTAATATTTAAGAGATTAATGCCATGTTAGTTGGTCTGAGTGTACGTAAATATTTTGTAGAGTTTACTATGTTTTTATTTGTGGAAAAGATTTTAGCATATTAATGCTGAAGAGTCATTGTTGAACACTTTCTAGTTCAAGTTGCGAGATAAAGTCAAAAGTGAAGGTTTTTCACAATATATAATTACCGATAATCTCTTTCTTTTAGGAACGATACTAATGTAGGTACTTAGAGGATAAAACCCAAGGAATTTTTAAACTAATGTACCTATAGTATAAAAATTCCTTGGTAAAACCATCATGGAATAAATAAAACATCTTTGATAAAAAAACTGCCTTTAGATTCAAGAATATAATACATAAGCTAAGGAGATTTTTGCTAGCAAAACGTCGTTTATTGCCTAAAAAACAAAACCTAAGTAATTTATTCGGCTTTGAACGCAAATGTTATTCGGTTGTTTCGGTTAAATTGGCTCTTTCCACACTAAATGAATTTTAACAGTAAGTAAAAAACACTGTTGTGAAGGTAATCTAACAGCGCAAACTACTAAGTATTTATGTTATATATTATTATAAAATCTCAATCAGAATAGATTACGTTAAGCCCAAAACAAGCAAATAATTATAGCAGCAAGCAGTCCGCAGAATTATGCTTGGTGGCGAGCGGGTTTGGACCCGAGGGGCTGGGTTAACTAGTGATGTAAGTTTCTCATTTATGTTCGATTTATCGAGAAATAATAATATAATAAAAACCAGCAGTTTAAGTACCAAGTACTTGTGGTACTTATTGTTAGATATTATTCCCGGTTCAAACTCAAGTGCTATAGGTAGGTACTTATTATCTTGATTGGCTGTCGCAATTATGACACGATTTGTTGTCCGAACGTCTGACACACTCAAACTCAGAGAGTTGTAGGTAACATATCCACAGATTTCCATTAGATACAATGCACAGGTACAGCTAAGAATTCGTATGAACCTGTAAAGGTTGAAACTGTGGGACTGGGAACTTTTAGGATCGGGATGGATTTGTTGAATTGGAGATCTGTGATGGAAATCTGTGGAAATGAGAATAAACCCCAAACAACACTTTAGAACCGTCTTACAACCGCGGATACCCAAATATTATATTACTTTTCGCCTTGGCGACTGCACCCACGTTTGTGTTTCTCAACTCGCACCATTCGGTACCAGCTACAGAACGACTCGTTTGTTAAGTTTTCAGCACCGATTATTAAATTTCACTGATAAATCCATACTTTTTACCGACATTTGAAACTCACGATATCGATATTGAACCATCACTAAAGCCACAGCAAACCCTTCAACAGCCGAAATACATTTTAATGCATTCATGGTCTCTCGACCGTGCTGACTGCAAAGTAACTAATGTTATAAAGTTGCCCCTTTAGCCCCAGTGCCAGTAAGTAGTTTTTATTATTACCTACTAGAAAAATTTAATGATGATAATTTAGTAGAAGCTCAACTTTATCTAAATTTTTATCATAGAGAGATCTCTAATAATCGCTATCGCCAGGTAGTGGGTATACCTACCTATAAGAGTGACTTTTTTTATGTCATCAAATGACAACGCCTGACTATAACAGTTGAAGTGCAACCTAATATATCATAATATGTGATTGCAACTGGAGGTAGCATAATTATTTGAATTCAAGACATGCGCCTCTCTGGTCAGAATCGCTAGGAAGGTATAATCACTCTAGCCAGATTGATATATTTGCTAATAGTGTAAAAAACCTAAAATAGGTAGGTACTATGTGACAAATTGTATGTCTTGCCTGCTAATTTTTAACTTTTATTTTTATTATTAGTACTTACTTACCTACATAATACCTGGTTTTCTTCTCATGAGGTGCTTAGTTAAGGCCTAGTTGATGTATACCGTTTATATGCTATATGCAGTTTTGCAGAGAATAGCTATTCTCTGCAAAACTGCACTCTGAATTACAGAAAATTGTATGAGACAGCAAAATGCAGACTTACAGAGTGGTAATATAAAATAGGTTTCCTCCACCAGTTGAATAGAAAAAGTTACAGGAGCCGACGCGAATGTGCGGTTACAGGGCGGCGCGCATAGAGAGAGCTACATCAATCTACGCGCTTGCCGCACAGTATGTCATGCGTGACGTCACGACCATGCGTGCGTTTGGGCATATGCGGAAACCTACACGTGCAAACTCTTCAAAATAAAATAAAAATATCTAAAACAAATAAAAGTACCTAACTAATAATAAAAATAGCACAATATTTGCACAATTGCTCGGAATCAGGCTATCAGCGGTAATGGACCTTTTAAAATAATTCCTGTCCGTAATAAAATTGATAATCGAGCTAATCCATATTTACACTGAAGGTGAGTGAAGTGGGTGACCTGATAAGCTAGTAGATAGAATAAAATTATGCATTTCTATTGGCTATTTTTGGAGCTCGAAACTTGGCGTAAAGTTGTCGCGATTTTTGCTAAATGTTTTTATAAAATGGTTACAAGTAAATGCTCAATAGTTAGTAAAAAATAATAATTACAGTGTAAAATAATGGCGTTGCACGCCTACAGCCTACTAGTGTACCTATAGTATATTCATAACATAAAGTGACCAACAATAATTTAGTTTTGAGAAATCAAGCTCTATCAGAAAACAAACACCACCTTATACATGGTTATTAGCACATATTTTAATGTTAAATAATAATAAGTATGGTAATCTGCATACCTCTTATCAAAATATTTTTAATTACGTTCCCGAATAACTGCGTGCTTGTTAAAAAAATGTACAACTTCATTACATTAGTCAGTATTGAATTTATCGTAGATCACGTAGGTATACCGCGACGACGACGCGAAAACCAATGACACAATAATACTTACCAAGTTAACTACAACTACATAAAATGAAAACAACAACTGCATTATTTAATCCAACAACTGCACTATTTAATACAACAACCGCACCGACGCCGACGATTACAACAAATGCGTCGAATCCAACCACAGTAGACGAGAACATGAATCTACAGTTAATCATTGTTATGTTATGTTATTTAATATATATAATATCTTCATTTCTGACCTTAGGTACGTTTCTATACAGTGTTATAACGTGGATAGTGATACCCAATTGGCGTACCTTTAAAAACTACGGTTACTTGTGTGTTTTGTTTTGCTACAATATAGAAAATTTATTGCCTAGCGAAGAACAATCAATATTACTCGTAAATATTGTGGATTATTATTTTTCAAATGCTTATTTCTGTTGGTTATTCATCGCCTCTGTAAATATATACAAGGATATTGTTGTAGTTTTCAAAAGTGAAGTTACAAGAAAAATTTTAAAATGCAACGTTTTCGCGTGGGGTGGCCCCATGCTGCTTGGGTTAGTGCAAATTTTAAAATTCAATTTGGTTTTCTTAAAGCTACGATTCTGGTTAGCTTTATTATTGTTGTTTATAAGTTTTTGTTTGTACGTGAGAGTCTTGTTCAGTTTGTATAAAGCTTCAGCTGCAACAAAAGTGTGCCAAAAAGTCCAGGTGGCAACGTTTACATGCGTCATGAGTGGGACACCTGTGTTACTGGCGGCAATAGCCTCTTTACCGAAAATTAAAAAAGATTTATATTTGATCATTATTGCTACGGTACCAAGGATACAAATGTTGATAATGTGTTGTTTCTTTTTGATGTTTAAGTCCAGTTGGAATGCTTGGCGTGGACGGAGAGCCAGAATATTCATTGGCACATCGGCTAGGGTTCCGCGCGTCCAGTGAAAAATGTATAAGAATAAGAATATGAATAAGAATATTTTTATTGTAAAACTGTTATAAATGTAAAATGGTAAAATTAAAAATACAAAAACAGTCCAACAGTTTGCCCTTTTCGGACGTACAATATGCATAAAAATTGTTTACACACAATAATACAATGTAGGTACCTAGTAGCACAGACAAAAATGGTACACTTAGTACTTATATTATTATAAAAATTAAAATTAAATTTAAACACATTCATCAAAAAATTCTAACAAACTATAAAACACTTTTGAAATAAGCCACTTTTTTAATTTATTGCCAAATGCATTTCCGTTAAGTATTTTGAGCTCTAAAGGTAAATGGTTATATATGTTTCTTTGAGTGTAAATTAAACCAAATTTATGACAATAATATTGCCTTGTTTTTATTACAAGCTTTTATTTAACTTACAATGTATAATTTGTAGTACTGTTAGTTTGCTAATCGTAAAGGCGGTTTCCCCACGGCAACAACAAACAGGATGCTCGTGTGAATGCTAATATAATAGCATATTAGATACCTACACAATACAATATAACCTACTATAGAAATGGACAAGGTCCGCCCTATAACTACTTAGGTATCTACAGACATGTCTGAGTGTGAAACAGACATGTCTTAGAACAAACATTCGAACGAAAGACGATTCGTCAACTCACACCAGTTGGGACAAGATTCATGGTGTGAGTTGAAGAACGACTAAGTGTCGATTCTGTTGTAGAAACTTTTTTTTTAATTATACTTACTAACTAAAACTGTTGCCGTCCTTTTCTAATGAATTAAAATACAAAGGACCGCGATAATTTTAGTTAGCGAAGTTTAGAAAATGCTACAACAGAATCGATACCATCTCTTATTTTACCCACCAATCCGCATGGGTCCGAGTGGTGGATTATGACCCAAACAAACTCTCACAAGACCTCAACATAGTAGAAACATTAAAATTAGAAGACCTTCTGTCTGTCTCTAAGTCATGCATGCACATGCATGCATGACTTAGAGTAAGAGACTGCCGCCAGTCATAGGTATGTACCTTGTAAAATTAATTTCATACATAAAATAGGTATTCTAGGTAGAGTAGGGACCTAACCTACTACATACTACCCTACATATTAGTAATAATGTACTTACATACTACATTTTAATCAGTAGGTATCTTGTACCTAGTTCAGTAAAATTAAATCTACCTACCTGTCCTGAAGGTTTTATACGTATAGGTACCAACCTAGCCTAATTAGGTAGTATGTAGAATGTAGGTAGGTAGGTGGTCTAAAATATATTTAGGTAGGTATTTAGTTAAACAGGTAGATTTTATATTTTTTATTTACGACCCATTGTTTAAAGCTAGGTACAAATTAATGAACTGAAATCTCTATTTTTTTAAATCCACAGCTCCTTGTAATAACAATTGTAAATATTGTAATGCACTAATTTAGCGTGTATTGCCATCTATTGGCAATTGTATTAACTTCAATCAAAAGTTCTTGATAACTCGACGATAGGTGGCACTAAAATGACCTATGGTTGGTTATATATTTTTTATTTACGACCCATTGTCTAGAGCTATAATAGGTACAAAATAATGAACGCAATTATGTAATTCTTCATCTTTTTTTTAAATCACAGAGTTAATATTGTAATGCACAATTTAGCGTGCATTGTCATATAATGGCAATTGTCTAAACTTACTTACTTACAAGTTCTCGATTCTCGATAACTCGACGATAGGTGGCACTAAAATGGCTGAAAATTGATTGATTCTCTCAGTTCCATGATAGATTCCATGAAATGAAATGAAATGAAATGAAATGAAATTAAATATTTCATTTGAATAGTGCATACCGTACCTACCTAAGCAAGGAATAGGTTCCACACCAATAATACCACACACAAAAAAAAACTTTTTTTTTTACTAGTTAGGGTACCTACTTGTCCTAAATCGTGGAAATCGATCTAGGTTGGATTCGACTAAACTCGAACAGACGCTATTCTCCGAGTAAATCGTAGTTATTCGCGAGTAACCTGACAGTTTCCTTGTATTTGACATTTCTTATTACGCCGAATAGTTATTCCAAAACTTGGTCGAATCCACCCTAAGTTTATTTGATAAATTATTAGTTATCATTGTTGGAAATCAAAACGGCAGCGCACTCGTATCAATGAACAGCACGCGTGTCATTGAACCACGCGTCAATAACCTGCGCAGCAATGACTTGCGCGTGTCAATGAAGACCATGTCTAATAAGGGGTTTTTGCAACCAATGTCAAGCAGGAGCAACCAATGTGCCATATTACTTTTAAGACCTTTTGTAACACTTATTTGTGCAAATAAATATCTTGAATCTTGAATCTTGAATGTTGAATTCCCTACACATTCATCATAGCTCGCCAAACGTAGTGCTTACATTCTCTTGGGCTCGCCACTTGAGCTTGAGCCACCGCCATTTAAATAGACAGTTTTTTTTTATATAATTTGAGACGAAAACACTCATTAGGATGATAGACAAAGAAATAGAATAGAAAAATATTTATTTTGTGATGCACATAAATAAACGTAATATTGTACGTAAATAATCAGGCTGCGCCTGCGGCTGTGTTGTGTTTATTTACGATGTTCACAACAATTTTTAGGCATCCCAAAAGACCTATGCACCCGCCACAAACAAGACAAGATTAAAGTCTAGTCAAAGTCAACTTCAAGTCTGACTGAAGTCTGAACCCGGATAAATTATAGCACAGACAAAGAATAAAGTTCATTGTTTTTTTTTCGATTTATTTTATCACGGCAGAAGGAATTGCGAAAAAAAAAATCTCGCCGTAAACCGGAAAGTGAGTGATACGATCGGATTCAGATTGTACTTTGGTTTTTTTTGTTTACTCTAGCGTTTTTTAGAATGTTATTTTAATTTCAAATTAACATGTATTCAGTTCAAGTTGTTTCAAAATGAACCTACAATTAGACTATTCAAGTGAAACCCATATTTATTTTATAACCTAAAATTAGTCATCGAAGAGTTTAAAACTAGAGCAAACAGTGTCTGGCTGAAATTTCAGTTGCCTTCCTCCAACTCACAAGTCACTATCACATGCAACAATTTCCTTTTATCATTGTCGGTGATAGACTTATGAATTAATTGAAAACACTGGTGAGTAAAGTTTAAAATTAGCTTAGACTTCCCTAAATTTTAGCTGTGAAGTCTAACCATTATCCTAGCTATTCTAAGTAGTCAAAAGCCTTGGCTAATGTGATTCTGTTTTAAAGACAGTCGCAGTATGTTTACTATTTTATACAAGGTATATGATTCTGAAACTTCTGTTTCTCTGATTTTAAATTCCAAATCATACATGATACAAAATTTACATGAACTTGATAAAAAGTTGAAATAACAAGCATCATACAGCACCATACCTACTTTTTCACTGCTAATATTAATCAATTAAGTGTATTATGCCTACTTGTCATTGTAACTGCAAGCACAGCTATTTATAAAAATGCTAAACTTGGTAAATAAATTACCATAAAGAGTTCAGTGTAGTTGTAACGTAACTGCTCAATCAGACTCATGCATCAATTTATAAAATTTAGTTTGCTGACTTTGCTATGCATAGACAGCTTTTCAAAGTTGTTAGGCCATGACAGAGGCCTTCGGGCGGCCTAAAAACGCTGTCACCAAAGTTGGCCACTGACTCACACAAACTAACTAACTATTATTGAACTGCTTATGTATAACTGCCTATAATGTATAGATCACCTGTTGAACTAAATAACCAAGGTGCTTAGTTTAGTTTTAAAACCTGAAAAGAGCTCTGGGGTGGTCTAGGAGTCATCTGACCTCAAATCAAGTAGAACTTGTAGGAAGCAGGTAATTGATAGAATACACATAATATAATATTTTTTTGTAAATAAGTGCATATGATACATAGAAACACCCTGACATAAAATATTTGCAGACGCAAATATTTGTCTTGCAGCTAGGTAGAACCTGCAACCCCTGCTACTCAACCAAGTACTCATGCACCACAACACCAAGGTCATCAATATAAATGATTAGCATTTTCCGGTTTTACAGAAATTTATCAAGAAAGCAGCTATTGGCTGGTTCAAAGTCCACACCAGCGTTTTCCTGTGATATAGAGCTAACTTTGTGGTGAGTCTTATTATTATAGTAGCAGATCTTACTTTACTTACTTTGCGGACCTGCCCCAGCATGGAACGGGTGCTACCTTCCTCTTGAATTACTATTGATAAAAACCGCATTAAAATTAATTGCATAGTTCAAAAGATCTTAGCGTACATACATTCATAGGAACAGACAGAGCAACTTTATTTTATACTATCAGAAACCATGAGTACTTAGGTATAGTTCGCACAGCGGATCTAGGCTTCCGTGAAGTTAGCCGTTTGTGATGCGCAAAGACAATTTATGAAAAAGCTCCATTGCGCATCGAAACGGCTAATTTCACTACGGCCGAGATCCAGCGGATCTAGGCTTCCGTGAAGTTAGCCGTTTGTGATGCGCAAAGACAATTTAGTTTGAAAAAGCTCCATTGCGCATCGAAACGGCTAATTTCACTACGGCCGAGATCCGTTGTGAGACTATGGTACTATGGTACTACAACCAACACCTTTACCTAAAGCAAAAATTTGCAGACCATGCAAACAACAATAAAACCAAGAGAACTTGGTTCCTATGGCCACAGAGCCACATATCAGCGGGTTGGCTACTGACTCATACAAACTTACTTACCACAGATAATGTAATACTAAATAATGAAGTCTTAGAGTTCTTTATAATAGAGCTTGTCTGGAGAAGGACTACCACTACACCTTTTTCTGCCGCCAAGCAGTAATGCTCGCTTTGCTGTGTTCCAGTTCGAAGGGTATGGTTCCGGTGAAATTACAGGCACATGAGACTTTAGATCTACGTGTCAGGTAGCAACGCGCAAGTGATATCTCTGATGTTGCAAGCGTAAATAGGCTATGGTGACTGCTTACCATCAAGTGCGCTGTACGCATGGTTGCCACTTTATGGATAATAAATATTATGACTACTTATCTATAAACTGACTATTGGGCTTTGTCACAGAAGTCATTTTTAGTTAATTCAAATTTAAAACCTCAGAAAAGAAATTATAACTAACTATTTAAACATAACTTTGTAGTATCACATTTACCTGTTTAACGTCGCGACCTTTGATTATTTATAAGTACATTAAATAATTATTTTAAGAGTTAATGCCACATATTGTGTCATTTTATGAGTTTATGTTATTATTATGACTTATGACTGTGTCATACTTATTTGATTCTTAGCTGATGATAAGTGCGATAAGTGTCTTGATAAGATAGTGATTTTCCTTATTTCTTTTTAACAAACTTCAAAAAAAAAATTTGTTACGAGATTATTCCGCTTGCAATTATTATTATTAATTGATTTAGATGATTTTTTTTTGTTTGGTTGGTCATGCTTTAGATGGGGTTCACATAAATTTTATCGTCACTTTTTGAAAAAATACAAAAATAACGAAAAACATCAGATTATGTTTTTGTTGGTGGTTCTCTTCAGCAAAAGTTTTGATGAGAACTTTTAACCTCTGAGCTTATACATTTGCACATGTCCTGAAACCTACCTGGTGGTAGGACTCTTCAGCAAGAGTCCGTCTTGGTGGGTACCACCGCAGTGTCAGATATTCTACCTCCAAGCAGTAGAGTGTAAGCATTACTGTGTTTAGGTTTGAAGGGCACTGTAGCAAGTGAAATTACTGGGCGAAAGAGACCTAACAACAATGTCTCGGGGTGATAAGCGCAGTGCAGTGCAACCAACCAAACAAAAAAAAAACATCAAAATCAATTAATAATAATAATAGCAAGCGGAATAATCTCGTAACTAGATAAAAAAAAATATACGATATAACGAGATAAAAAAAATATACCTACAGGCTTGTAGGGTGGTCCAAACATAGACGTCAATAAGTAAAAAATAGATTCCTCAGATCCAGGGGTACCTATCCGAAAATACCCCATGTTCATGTTATTTACTTATATCATCATAACTTGAAAAATTCCAAAAAAAAACCGGGAAACATCGATTTTTGTATGTGAAAAATATTGTGATTTTTTAAATATTTTTTGAAAATGTTTGATCAGAACGTTTGAAACTGTTTGAAAAATCGAGCGCAAAGTTAATTTATAAATGTTTATTGAAATTATAAACACCTCAGTCTCACATAATCCTGTCTTTACACGACGACGATTCATTATCTCGTGCGCACTTCACAGGCCACACTCGGACACTACTCTAGTACCAGAGATTAAAATAATAGTACATCAACAACTACTCTTAAAGCAAAGGCCACTTCAAGTGGGTCGTAATTGATTTTAAGTACCTATGTATGTTGCAAGTAATTTGCAAGGTGCCTAACCGTCCTTTATGAAGTGAAGCATTTAAACATTAAATAGACATTACAAATTCATGTTTACTTTCAGTGGCTGTCGCTCAAAAAATATACCTATACTATATTATTTTATTGTTATATACTAATTATCACATTATACTAATTAGTTATAACATACCCGTACGAAAAAAAGTCTTATGGAACTGCAACCTATAGCCAAAATTGATAAATTGTGCATTTTTTAGCACTTTTCTACCATATTTAAAATAAGTTTGATATCGGATGTCTTAGAGTCTAGAACCTAGACCGTGGGGAAATATGAACCCGTGAAGAATAAAAAAAAACAATAATCGGTCAAGTGCAAGTTGGACCTAGCATATTTAATTGGGTCCCGCAGTAATTTATTTTCATGCGGCTATGATCTAATTGATGATCTCAAAGCCAATAAATAAACTTGATGTATTGGCTTTGAGGTATAATAAAGTCGCTTCCAGCAGTCTCTCATTTATGTGTACGATTTTAATGCGGTTTTCAACAATAAATCAGAGTGATTCAAAAGAAAGGTTTATTGTATATTACGCGAACGATGTCGCCGGTGACGGCTGATAAAATAGTATAAGATAGCGCAATCACATTAAAATTGACACGTCTGCGGATTTCGTATTTATTTATACAGTACGTTAATATAAAAATTAATATAATCGACTACTAATTGATTCTTAACTGCAAGTTGACATTCTTAACAATGCGGATGTAGAAGGAAATTGATTTAACAAACTAATGTCAAATAATATCCTTCCGGCGATTTGTACTAACCTTGTATAACTAATGCACACACCAACTGGTTTTTACTTTTTAGCGTAATTTATATCTAGCTCATATTTTTTAATATAATCCTGGATAATACATATTGGATGTTTGGATTCACTATTTTACCAACATAATAATATCATAATATTATACCTGTAGTGGAAGGATAAATATATTAAAATGGTAGCATAAATTAAAAACAAAATCGGTGCTAGACGTTGTTTGACATGAATTTTGGTCGGAATTAAAATCCAGCAATGCAGTACCTACTACCTACGTTATTCTAGTAAGGTCCAGGTGCTAATGGTGTTTGTCAATCTCGAAGATTTCGATGACGCTCGCGCGTGACGCAGGCCGGTGATGGCTCGTGGTTGCCGTCTGCGGCGCCGCTCGTCAGTCACACCAGCACTATCGGCCGGACACCTACACCGCTCCGTGTTCTGTGGTAACGCGCACGGTGCGCGCGAAAGTCGACCCGCTTCATTTCTTTTATATTCACGCGGTGTCCTGTGCCGGTCGCATTCCTTAATCATAAACGGCCAGTCCTTTACCTGATTGCGACAGCGCTGCAAGTAAGTAATTTTAATGATAATTGGATAATTAAATATGCAATAGATTCATCCTAGATGTTAATATCAAAAGTAAACATTATTTTGTTTGTACACTTTGTTACACGTCCGTCTAAAAGTTTCCGTAACTTTGAATAAACATTATTTTTAGTACCTTTAAGATGTAGATAATCAAACTAGACAAGTAATACAAATATAAGTTCATAATAAATAATAATTCAAAGTTATTATTACTAAGAAACAATAGCATACTCGTATTATATTTACTAAGAAATGGCGGAAGATATTATATATATGCCTTTATCACTAAAGTGAATTCGAATGAAAAACGTAATTAATTAATTAATTAATTAATGAAAACTACGTCAAAATCATCGGAGATAAATAATCAAAACAATGCTTGTTTTTATTTATATTTCATGCAATCGAATAAAAATATATTTTGTTTATATTTTTAAAATGTATCGTATATCTTCAGAAAACTTAATAATGAGACTACGTTGTTCATTCTAATATTTTAAGTTGTTGTAGAAGTAACCTCTTGTACCTAAATCATATTATCAACAAAGGCTTTTAAATATTACTCGAAAGTTAAATTAAATAATAATAGGGGTAAGGGCTTAAAACATGCTTACTTACGGGGCCATACATTCTGACACGGTATTTTATAATTGTGTATAATTGTATTAATTATTCGTATCATTATAGATTTAGGGTTTTAAGTTATGTTTACTTATTTGTTTTAATATTCATTCTTAAATAATCAATTTAATATTAGCTACAATAAGTATGCGCATAATTTGTTATATTATTATTGCGGCAAGGGTTTCGGCACGTAAGACTAGTTTTTGAACTGATTGTGTTACAAAATTCGTCAATCGAACGTGCTAACAAACTGATATAATAATTGTAAGCATAACTTTATGTATTCATTAACAAAGGTCAGCATTTCTTTTTATTGTTCATGTAGTGTACGTAGTCACAGAATAATTAAAAGTAGGTACAGTCAACAAAAATACCACTTTTAACTCAAAGTTCATATAAGTTTAAACAAAATAAAGGACAAGTGCGAGGGAGTCTCTCACCTAAAGGTTCCGTTATTCGTATTGTAAAACATAAAACTGAGCTAGAGATCTTCTTTACCGCAAAAACGAATCCGTATATTATTTCGAAATCTTTAAAGCTCTTTTTGATTTTTAACTGGCCACTTTTTATTGTAATCTTCTCTACCCTATTTTAAGTGAAAAATTGTTGAATTTTTTTATTTTAAATCATTTTTAGTTTTGCCCTATCCTCTACTTACCTAAAAAAATATTTATAATTAAAACAAAAATTAAAAATGAATTGCCATAATCATTTTCTTTTTAATGCATTGAGTTAGAAGCTTTTTTATGGTACTAAAAGCTGACAGACCTTCATGTATAGCGTCAAACCTTCTCGCTAAATGTTTCTATAAGGGCTCCGTTTTTTTCTGTAGAAGTACGGAACCCAAAAACTATGTAAGCAAATATAAGTGTATGCCATACATAAGAAGCAGCAGCTTATCAGCCTTGAATTTCCAGAAAAGTCAGTATTCATGACCACTCTCGCCTTCAAAAATAAGGAAGCTTCAGAAGTTCAATTAATGAGTTGATCGCTGATTATGGTAATATGAATACAGTTTTGGACATTTTGCGTGAATCCTCCTAAAGCAAGGTTCCTATGTCGCGAAAAGTAGGTGATTAGTATAATTTCAAGGTTTACTATGAAAGGCAATGGCGGCCTTGTAATAACTCGGAAGACTTTCTACCTTTAGTGATCGTAGTGAAGGCCGTGATCTTGTTGCTGACATAACATCATTATTATAGCACTGGTGACCACCTCTGTTGGCGATTTTAGCCTATTCAAAGGCCTCAGTCACGCACGGGTGATGACCGGGCAAACCGCGTAACATGCCTCTCAAAGCACGGAAGGACTCCGATACAAAGGTCACACATTTAAATAGTAACCGCACTAAATGTTGCTAGCTTAGTTAGTTTGTTAGAAGTGGTTAGAAAATATATTTTTTAACCTGGTGGTAGGACTCTTCAGCAAGAGTCCGTCTTGGTGGGTACCACCACAGTGTCAGATATTCTACCTCCAAGCAGTAGTGTGCAAGCATTACTGTGTTTATATTCGAAGGGCACTGTAGCAAGTGAAAGTACCTACTGGGCGAAAGAGACTTGATAAGCGCAGTGCAGTGCCACGCAAACACTTAAAAACTTTAAGCTTTAATTATATATAATAAACCAATTTATTTACTATTCACGTTACCATTAAAATCATAGAAACCATTAAATGCTTAAACTGAATAAATTACCTACCAGAAAATACATAATTATAGGTAGGTACCTACCTGGATGTGTAAGAATTAACCAATTATGTTATTTGTTTGACAATCAAGTACAGAGATGCATTAAATAAAATAAAATAAACCTTTATTTCTACCTTATGATTGAAGATAAAGTTTCTTAAATATAACACATTATATTGGTGTCGATTCTGTTGTAACATTTTCTAAACTTAACTAACTAAAATTGTTGCCATCCTTTTTTAATGAATTAAAATACAAAGGACCGCGATAATTTTTGTTAGCTAAGTTTAGGAAATGCTACAACAGAATCGACACTTGTATAAGTATATTACTAAATACCTACTTAATATTATATTTTTTGTATCGCCATCAGTAGTAGTGGCCTCTTTGGCGTAGGACTCCCCTATATTCTTCCACACTTCTCTGTTATCCAGTTTGGTCCCGCTTTCTGTATGAAAATGTCTTCCCATTGCTTTCCCGGTCGACCTCTACCTCTTGTTTCATTTCCTTGGTATCCATTCCGTTATTCTTTTAGCCCATTGACTGTTTACCATTCTGCACATGTTAGTTTTGTTGTTTTTCTTATTATTGTATTCTTGATCTTGTTGTTTTGTCTTATTCCTAACATGCTTCTTCTCATAAGATGCATTAGAAAGGATTTATTTTGAGAGATTGCATGCTCATCTAAACGAGAGGGAAAGACACAAAAATTGGCAAATACCTATATGCAACGTACGACAAAAACTTCTCCTGCCATTAGATTAGGGTTAGAAATAATCTTTGCACATACTTGCGCGTTCTTATAAGACGCATACAATATTTTTCGGGTATTTATCGTTGCATTTTTGATTGTTCGATAACATCTCAATCATGTAGGTATATGTTTAAATAGTAATATTTAATAATATTTCCGGGAATACTCGATAAACATTAGCAAACTTCTGAAGAATTTGTAAGAACCATATGAACTGATAGATACCCTTAAAATATATCAACAAACAATTATTTATAAAATATTATGTTGTGACCAAGAATTTAACCTAAAGATTTTTAGTTGCGTGACTAGGTACGCCGTAATTATAAAAGAATTCCGTAGTAACTTATAATAGGTACTATGTAGTTAATATGAGCCAATTTGTATTTTGATGGGAATATCATAGGGTTCTATAGATTCCAAAAAGCTATATTAGCAATAACCGACAACTAGGAGTGGTATTTAAAGTGTCAAGTGTTTGATACGTATGTATAGGTCTCACAACGGATCTCGGCCGTAGTGAAATTAGCCGTTTCGATGCGCAATGGAGCTTTTTCAAACTAAATTGTCTTTGCGCATCACAAACGGCTAACTTCACGGAAGCCTAGATCCGCTGTGCGAACTATAACTAAATACC
This sequence comes from Colostygia pectinataria, assembly GCA_951394395.1. Classification (NCBI taxonomy): domain Eukaryota; kingdom Metazoa; phylum Arthropoda; class Insecta; order Lepidoptera; family Geometridae; genus Colostygia; species Colostygia pectinataria. The sequence continues at coordinate 10,640,454 of OX596353.1, read as the reverse complement.
TAGACGAGTCTGTTGCCAGATTCATCTAGGCTGGGGCACGTGGAACGATAATTAAAACATTTCATTTCAAGTGGTCCTTGTGATTTTATTAAATAGTTGTGCTCCGTCCCGGCTTCGCACGGGTGGACATAAATATAGCCTACTCAGGGATAATGTAGCATTCTAATGGTAAAAGAGTTTTGGAAATGGGACCAGTAGTTTTTGAGTTTATATGTTACAAGTAAACTAATAAAAATTTAAACATGCAAATTTTTCCTCTTCATATAGATATAATATAGAAAACTATTTTGATTTGTTAAATTATGTTGTTTTTAAAACTATTTTTTGGCAAAGTTATGAAGGATGTCGCACCGACAACGGTGTGCTTGACTGAAAAAATCTTCTCTAAGAAAGGATCACTTAAAACCAAGTGTCTTGTGACGGAACTATGGAACCCCAAAATTGTTATTTTCGCCCAACCCTTTACTTAGAATAATATGTCAGAAATTACATACCTAAAATAAACTATACATTACCGATTTTGCAATTATTTTATGTAACGAGGACGCTTGGCCGTGAGCCCGTGAGTCGTGACACCACCGAACGCGAACGAAACATTATTTTTTTACCGATTTAAAAAAATTAAGAGAGTTCTATTACAAAAATAATCAGCCTATTTGTTTATTGATGTCTGAGATCAATGGATTTTTCTTATGTTGTTAGGAGGACGGTTCATTTACTTTATTTACGAGTTATTAGTACTTTTCGGATAAATCCAAAATACAGAGCAACCTAAGTAAGAATTAAATCATACCGAATTTGACCGTTTTTAGCCGTCTCGTATAATCGTGTGGCACAAGATAACTTTCTTGCAATGCTGCAGATTATGTTACAACATGCGCTCCATGAATGCTTTTGCCTTGCTTTTGGGTCTGGCCGTATTCGCAATATCTTGATTTTGCAAACGCAAAAAGTTCCACTTGCTAAACATCTCTATAGGTAGTAATTTTAATAAGTGTATTGTATCTATACTTGTAAAGTTGTGAACTTGTGAGTCATCATTACAGATCGGAACTAGAGTAGCCTAGCGAGCCTTAAGGCTAATAAGACATTAATCTTGAACGATTTGTTATTCACAATTAAAGTCTCATGTCTTGTGTTATCATATCAATTTTCGCGGACAGACAAGCAGGCAGGCAAAGAGACAGACTGACAGTCAAAACACACGGACTGACAACAATTAAATATATGATTAATCCGTTATTTTAATAATGCTGGACAATCCACACAGCATTATCTATAGCATTACCCAAGCTGAGCAGAACTTGTGTTTATGAGTACTAGATGACTGATATACTTTTTATTGTTCATAGAAAATACCCAGAACACCCGGAACAAATAATTTTGCTGATCTTACTAACATTTGTCCCAAGGCGGGAATCAAACCCGCAATCTTCTGCGTCGCAGGTGGACCTTCACCCGCCGCACCATGCCACATAGGTCGTCTGATTCTATGAGGGTTCCGTTTTTTTCTGGTGAAACACGGAACTCTAAAAATATTCATCGTTTCACCAGAGAACTTGCTGACCCTTATTAACCCCGCCAGTGTGACGATGTGGGTATTTGTTACGAAAAAAGTATGTTAATATATTTTATAAGCATTACCAAAACAACAGGTAACCGACCGTATTCTTTAATTACATTAATTAACTTAGGTCAATTACGCGCCTGATGTTTTTGTATTGAATTATGCTACAGAATTGATTAATGTTTATTTACCCTAAATAGAAATGGACAAGTGGGAGTGAGTAAAACACGCGGCCAGGTGCGAGGGCACTGTAATAATTAATTTAAAAAAAAACTAATTTTAAGAATAGTAAGTTTCTTGTGATAGAGCTCGTCCGGGGAAGGACTACCACCATACCTATTTCTGCCGCCAAGCAGTAATGCTCGCATTGCTATGTTCCGGTTCGAAGGGTATGGTTTCCGGTGAAATTACAGGCACATAGAGACTTTCCATCTAACGCCTCAGGGTGGTAACACGCAAGTGATATCTATGATGTTGCATGCGTACATAGGGCTACGGTAACCGCTGACCATCAAGTGGGCCGTACGCTTGGTTGCCACTCTAGTGGTATAAAAAAAAAACTACTTCTGACTTCTTTCTATGTACATCGCCGTATTCGCCGTACACTCGAGGGGCCAAATTATTGTCGGGAACCGTGTTTCAGTAAATAAATACAACTAAGTCAATCGATCGGGACAATCGTTCACTTACCAATTAACTATAATATTTCAAAAAAAATGCAAATAAGCGCGTTCTAATATACTAGTGGCGACATCTAGTTACAAATTGCTAGTGACATAAGAAGCACAACAATAACTAAAGAAAAGTTTGGCAGATTGTGGTGATACGCGGTGATGCAGTTATTGACACGTTTTTATGATTTATTAAAAAAGTAATGAACCAATTGCGATAAAATTTAAATGGGATATCGAAATTAAAATAAAATATCATTTTAAATTGTAGGGAACTGGATAACTAATTACCTACACATTTTTATCTATTACAAAGAAACATCAACAACAAATATTTGCAGGTAATGCTAACATTAGCAATACCAACTGCATCCAAACGACTGACACTGCACCTAACAAAAATAGAACTCATGACCAACCATTGTAAAGCTTCTGTGCTTCTGGTAGGAGTTACACTCGTAGCCAGTTACAACCCACGCATAATGGACCAAATATCGAGTCCAAATGCGGGAAAGGGAGTTCCCAAAAAAAAAGTCATGCTAACATTTGTCCTACAGCGGGGATAAATAGATTATTTTTATATTATTATAAGTACAATGAAAAATAAAATGTAAACAAACGTAAAAAATAGCAGACTGATACGGTGTTTTAGTAGGTTGCTTTGAGTCGAGAATGGTTGCTCCATCTTCTGTTATATAATCAGGCGATGATACCCGCTGGTGATCGCTGCATATCGATGATTTTCGCAATATCGCCACGCGTTTTCCCTCACTTTTTGTTATACCTAGTCTGCGTTTCGACCAGAGATGTGCGAGGATGTGTAGCGAGGGATGTGTTTATACAATAGAATTACTTCAATAAAGTAGGGCAGGCTAGGTAAATGAAGTGATTCTATTGGTTCCTAACAAACATCCCTCGCTACACATCCTCGCACATCTCTGGTGGAAACGCAGCCTTAATGTTAAGGGACAGAAAACGCTAAAGACTGCTAAAGGTCTTACCTTTTTTTTTTTAAATCCTGGTATCGTATTTATTTGTTATTGGATTAACTACACTGAGATAAGGTTTTAGTTCATAATGGCCTAAACACGAATTAATTTTATAAAACTTGTTTAAACTCATCTAAAAACGCAACTTTTCTCCCAATAATATCTTACATATCAAGGTTTTACGATATTCTACATAGAATACATAATTATTAATTACAATATATTTCATGGAGCCAGTTTTTATGAAAAGCTATTTATATAAATAAATATCTTTTTATATAAAATAATTACCAGTTTTCATCTTCGTGTCAAATCAAGACGTGGAGCGCTCTGGACGTAGCAGGCTAAGTTGTTCTGAACAGATCAACAAAGTTAAGCTGTTCCACGTAGTCACCAGTCGGATTGGTGACCGCCATCGCGCCAGTGGCAATTTCAACAGAGCGCTCCCGTGCTTCGGAGGGCACGTTAAATTACTTTGGGCGGCCTAAAAACTCTGTCACCAGAGTTGGCAACTGGCTCATCATACGAATACCTAGTTATTCAAAAGTGCATATTTTAGTAAGTAGGTACTATATTATCTTACTGCCAAGGTATCGATAAGATTGATGTTTAATAGCCTTACGTTACGTGTTATTATTTGATTACAATAAATCACTATTTATTCAAGTAAAATTATTATAGAACTTGCATGAAGTGTTTGCGTATTTATAAGTAACTCGTTCTATGCATTATGTATGTCCGTAGGAATGTGAGCTGGGTTTGATCGCACCATAGATCGTACGACGGTACGCAAAACTATGACAGAAACCGCGTACCCAGACGAAACTAGAATGATAGGATCAACTACCTAGCGGCTACCGCATACGCTAATAAAATAATATTCATTGTCTTGATTATATCTAGTTTTTTTTAGTCAGACATTGGAAATGCGATTATTTCTAGTTAAAATTAATACTCATTATGCATACTATGTACCTTAACCTGTGTCTCAGTCCTCAGACACAGAACAGTTAATGTCTCACATATTATATACGAAAAAGCATGTCATAAAATAATAATCATACCTTCTGAAAATCAAACATAATGAAAAAACCCTTTTTACAAATCGTTGGTTTTTAATAGGTGGTCTTTTTGCTTTAGAAGCTACTTCTTTTCAGACAACCTTTGAATTCCTGGCTGTATAGTTTTTTTTGTTGCTCAATCCTACACTTTTTCAAATATTATTAGGTATTAATTTTTTTATAAGTAGGTAGTATTATTGCACCTGTACCCACAAATGTAAAAATGTGACTTTTCCAAGTGTACAAAATGTATCAAGATGGAATAAATTTGAATTGAATTTTTTGAATTGAAAATCACGTCGTAACAGCTGAGCCAATTTAAATGAAATTTAGATACATAAAAAAATACCACGCGAGCTAATCCGCGGGCAGAAACTAGTAGGTGATACAAGTTTAAGGTTACTTTGTGTTATGAAAGGAACGACGGTACAAATTAATTATTTTAATAATAAGTATGTACTTCAAATGTATTGTGGCCATTAACATAAGACTGTAAATAAACTAAGGTTATGCCCGCCAAAAAAAGATTAGCATTTTAGTTAAATATTAGTTAGTTAATTAGGTATACATAAATAATTACAATTTTGTTATAAGTACTTGTGTAGGTACAAGGCTCAAATATATTTTCATGTATATTACTTAAATAATAATATAGTTAATTAGTTACATACAGGTTAAGTTAATAAAAACGTGTTGAATAAGTTCGATGCTAATTTAATTATGCGTAATTCATGGAACCGTCTCCCTATAGACTATATTTTATAGAAGGGAGGTTATTGACTCTATATTTATATATTTATTTAAAGACTACAGTAGTTATAGCGATTAGAGTAAAGATAACAAGCTGTAGGTCTAGCAACCTTTGCTTGAACTTGATCGGTATAAGTACCTATCTTTTAATATAATTTCGTAAGTATGCAATTATGTTTCCTTTTATTAAATAATAGAGGCCACTGATTTATACGAACTTACTTATTTACATATATTTATTCCAAGTGTCATATACGTTTTCACCCGTTACGAAATTGAGTGGAAACAAACAAACACACGGGCTTTTGCATTTATTACAACATTATTTTAGAAATAGTTTTCGTTATGTTGCTACTCACAATCAGTGTTAGAACTCAAGTGGCTTCTTGAGTTTGGTTATTGACGCACAAAGCAACAACTCTTCAAGCACCTGTTCTTAGACGCAAATGATTATTTGAATGCGTACTTTGTACAGCAGACATGCTTAGTGTAAAGCTACTTAAGTTCATCATCATTTCAGCCAATAGACGTCCACTGCCTCCTCCAAAGAGCTTCATGACGAACAACAATCGACACGATAACCGTTGCAGATTATCGAAGTTTAACTTATGTCGGTGTCTGAGTTCAGAGGATTCTTGGACTAAGCTAAACCACGAAAACTGTCATTATTATATCGTTTTTGTCATCAGGAGTAGAACCCTGTTGCTCATCAACAGGTGCCTGAAACTGAGTGTACTGCGGCAGTGGGTCAGTAGTTCCGCAGGGCGAGAGTCTGGCGCAACACCTTTACGCAAAGACTGCGAACCACGGATCGCCTCAGTGAAAGTCACTCATATCATAGAACATTCGAGCGAGACTAATTCCAATGCATCCTTTTTGCTCCCGTTCATTCTTTTTAAAATAATATATGATACTAGTAGAACGCCATATCTTCCTGCAGCGTCCTCTAGGACGAGTTGAATTGAGACGAATTGAAACGTATTTGTGTTCCATTTTTAAATCATTCCATACTAAAAACTATCCTAGGTACAGTCAGCAACAATAAGATGTATACACACCGTAATTTTTTAAAATATGTCGTGCTACTAGGTTCCATAAAAATGTAAACGGCTAAGGGAGGAAGCTCTTAGCTATTTACATTTTTATGGAACCTTGTGGCCCGACATATTTTAAAAAATTACGATGTGTATACATCTTATTGCTGCTGACTGTACAAGTTAAAATGATCTTAGTTCAGCAATAAATATACCTACCTTTACTTATTTACCTAATCCTAGCAGATTAATTCGCAATTATGTCTCTTATTATTTTAATTTACTTGGTTCTGTGTATTTGATAATCTTAAAAGTTATTTTGAGCCTTACAAATCACTGGTGCGGAAACCTAATGTACATTACCTAAATTTTTTTAATTTTTGTTTCGGAACATTACAGAAAAATAAGTTCTTCAGACCCTTATTTAATAAACTGGTTTTCTTTTATTTACATCTAAATATAAAACTTGTCAAAATAAACCGACATAATACTCTATAATATATCTATATATATCTCTATATATTTCCTACATTATTTTTGGCATAACAGATACCTCAACTCGCAATATCTGTGAGCCTAACTATTTCATGTTTTATTTTATTTTGAAAGCCTAGGTCTATATTGACTAATGTGGCGCGGTGGGCGAAGGTCCGCCTGCGACGCAGAGGTTGCGGGTTCGGTTCCCGCCTTGGGACAAATGTTTGTAGGATCTGCAAATATTTGTTCTGGGTGTTTACTATGTATAATAAAAAATATCTATCTATGTATTGTATTGTATTAAATATATATCAGTCATCTAGTACCCATAATACAGCTCTGTTTTAACAGCAGCTTACCTTGGGCTAGATGATTCTGTGTGGATTGTCCAGCATTATTTACTTATTTATATTAATTCCACATTAGTACATTATCTTGTTATTGTTTTCTTTAATTTGATCATGTTATTTTATTATTGGATTTCTAATTTATAGTTTTTTTACATTTTATTTTTACCTGCAGTATTCTACTGCTTTTGATGAATTACTTATTATTTTTTGTTTTGTATGACTCTAAATACATGTGTACCTACATGGTCTATGGATGAATCAATAATTTAAAAATTAAGATATTGCACAAAACCTGAATTACATGTTAAATCTCCGTTGTAGTCTGATGAGATAAATAATAAGTACCTATTCTTTATTTTTATTAATTTGTTGATAACCTGTTGTTCCGCGGGCAAAAAGTTTAAGAAGTAAAAAATTATTCGGTGTTTTTCCACCTGTTGTATTTCTGTTAACAAATGTTTTAAGCTAGTAGAATGCCGCGTTGTGTGTGTGAAGTATTTTTTTACAAATGTTTACCCGCCGAAAAAAAGAGATTTCACATTTCTTTCAACTTGGTTCTTAGACTATGACCAAAAAATAATATATAATAATAATCATAGGTTCGTTTCTTTTATCTCAGAGACGCAATCTGCAAAAAGCAGAATAATACAATGACAAAGTAACAAAATGTAAATGCAACTCATCGATTTAAATGTCAATTAAATTCAATAAACTCCCGTCCAGTGGTGGTATCCATTCTGTTGTAACATTTTTAAAACTAAACTAACTAAAATTGTTGCAATCCTTTACTAATGAAATAAAATACAAAGGACCGCTATAATTTGAGTTAGCTAAGTTTAGAAAATGCAACGGAATCGACACCAGTACCTAATTATGCGGATATTATGTTTCTATCGCGCACTGAAAACTGAACGGTAATTCCGTTCAAGTGTGAGTGTAAGCAATTTCACCGTAAAGAGGAGGTCAAGGCCGCCCAGAAAAGGTTGTGCAACAGATGTCCAAACATCAAGAACGCCGCGTGCGTGTCGCGTCATCTTATTCTCCCCGCTTATTTGCCGGTCTACTGAAGATATATTGCAATTTCCTAAATGTTGCATAGGCTTTTCTCCCTAAACTACAGTCGGGAGAAAGTATATACAAAAAAATATTCTCTAAAAATTTAAACAAGGACTTTTTTTACTTTCATTGTGAAAAAAACCCTGACACAGCCCAGTAGCGCGTCGCACCGGCTTGCAATCATCAGAGACCAATGAACCGTCCCAATTTATTCATTCTACTGGGGTCCTGCGCGATGGTCGTCGCTCAACCTTGCCATAACCGCTCCAATACATCACACGCCACGATAATTACTATACAATGTCATTGACGTCTCGACGAACGCCTCATTTCCCTTGATTGTTTCCTTTAATAGGAACCGCGGCATTGGCGAACTTGACCAGCCTATGCTATACTAATCGGTTTCCCGTACTCACAACAATCAACATAATAGCTAAAAGATAGAAGGTGTTCGTTCTGGGAACGTGACAATAGATAAAGTAAATAACGACGTGAATTTCCGACGTATACGTGCCAATAATTAGCCCGTTCGCAAGCTTGTATGAACATGCATTATTCAATTGATTGAATAAGTCTAGGTATTACATACGAATAGTTATTCTGATATCGAATCTTTAGAAGATCCGACATAAGTGTCATGCAGCTAAATGCTTTGGTTGGTTTAGAATGGTTTAGCTAGACAGATAGACAAACACGACATGCACACTGCTAACTGGCCGACAGAAACCATAGACTGGAACTGATCTATTTCTGTGACCGGAACGGATAGTAGAGGAGATAAGAGGTCTTTGCCCAGCTGTCCAACAGGTTCATTATAACATGCATAGCACTTAAATAACATTTATAACACACAACAATAAGTCACCTATTATAGTTGTTCGATTGACCCCACATTAGAATACCCTTTGTCATGGGAAACAAAAACTACGAGTACTACTGGATCCAGATACACCTGGATCCGGAAGAAATATTTGCAAATCAAGCCAACTTTGGTCCCACAGCGGGAATCGAACTCGCAACCTCTCGATTCTCAACCGGACATTCGCCTACCGCGGCACCGAGGTCGTCGACATTAGATTAGAATTTAGAAAAACGTAACGGATCAGAGATAGGATATCCTCCTTGGACTCATAGTGTGCATCATAGATAGAGTGCAAACCGGTTCTTCTGTTTCGCCAACATTGTCGTGTTTACTTAGATCAGTGTGTCGTTCGGTTTGCGGCATTGGCGCAAATAGGCTAACTGGCTGGATCGTTCCCTTTCTCTCAAAGTCGCCGCGATTTACGTTGCAGTATGATGTAAGTGAAGGAAGCACAGTACATCATTGCTCATGCAAAATACCCAGCAGATTACGCCAAGGGCGAATATACTATGATTTGTAATGTTATTATCACTTACCTGTTAGTTTGTTTGTACTTAACGTTTTGGGGTTTATGATAATATATGCTTCAGTGTTTATCGATTGAGTATCAGAGGTTTTTTTTTGACACTATTTATTATTAAGTTTTTTTCTGTGACCAATGTTAACAATGCCAGGGATAGTTTCGGCACTGATAATCCAATAAAAAATAGCTCATTGATGATCGGCGTCGCGTGCGTATAATAATTGACCCTGCATACCATAGACGTGTGAAAAAGGTTTTAAATTACGTCGATTGCCTCCGGCTATCACATTATCACATAGTGTTTTGTATGCTTATGTGCACTCATGTTTTGTAATAGTATAAGTAACCGTACGTATCCAAATACAGATGTGTATGTGATGTCGATTGACAAGAACAAGAGTATCTGATTTGTAAGTGATTTTGAATACTACATCAAGAGCTATCAACATTATATTATTTGGTAATTTTGATGTATGCTGATTTAACTTTACGTGGTTCTGCACCGCTGGCGATGCTAAATGAAATTACATTAATAATGAATGCTTTCTAGCTAACTTTAGAATTGTTACCTAGATGCTTTCTAGAACTTTACTCTGCATTACTATTGTGATGCCTCTGATAGGAATGGAATTAAATCTTCATTAACATTCTTAATATCAAAAAGAATACGAAAGACTGAGATGTCTTACTTGTGTTTATATATACACAATCTGTTTAAATACTTTTCATTCACATAGAACATAGCACAATACTGGTGCATAGCGTAATCGAATAAGGTTATATTTTAGAGCTAGCTGCTATTTTTTTTGGGAAAATGACATTAATTTGCAACATTATTTGTGCGTGCAGCGTCTCTTTATTTTCAGGACGCTTACACACATATACAGCTTTACAAGCTTCAATACCGAGCGGATCTTCGAATAAAACTACCTGTCTATAGGCGTTTTTTTTCTCATACTGTTAGGCTGCGTTCCACCAGAGGTGCGAGGATGTGTTTTTTAGGAACCAATATCATTTACCAAGCCTCGCTCTGACAGCTTTAATGAAGTAATTCTATTGGTTCCTAAAACACTTTCCTCGCTACACATCCTTGCACATCTCGGGTGGAAACGCAGCTTTATGCTGTTTTGTTCTGAAATTGGGTTAGTGACCCATATCATGCGCAGTAGAGTAGGGCAACAATTTGTGCTCGCGTTCGTACCAACATATTCATATAAACTGATTGAAACAGTAATTTTTCTGTAGTTCTTGTTAAACCGAGTTCATAATTACATTTTTATGTCACTTGAGCTGTAAACAGACTTGGCTTTTAGCCTCCAATTATGGCATGACTTGCATAGGAATTAATGGAGGAAATACACAATCATGCACTATCTAGGTGTTGTCGTTATTTCAATAAGATAACGTGATCCATAATTTTTGATAGAATGCGTCTGCCAAAGGGAACACAGATATTGGCGAACGTCTTATGATAACTCACCTATGTTCAAAAAACCGAGAACTGTAAACTGGTTACAAAGTAACTATTGGTATTTAGTATAAATTATAACCTTCCCTGGTTTCAAAGATCATCGGCCGCCGAGATCTTTCTCTATCCTATCAGGTTATTTAACATTTCAATGATGAATAATTATTACAATCGATTACATCCTAATGAATAATTATTACAATCGATTACATTGTAACCGTAGGATTCTAAGTAATAGTTATGCGTTATGAGGTTTTCAACTTGACCGTGACGAGGGTGAAATCTAAATTCTTGACGTAACCTTCACAAATATTGATTCATTGGTAACCTCAAATATTAGGTCACAAACCTTACCCATCTAAAATACAAAATCGTTGCGTTACTGACTCACTAATATCTAATAAAAAACAGCCCACACGGTAAATTCTAAAGACCTTAAATTATCGTATATTTTAATGAGTAACAATAAGAATGGAGTTCCTTCAATTCAACTCCTAGAATACAAATCTCGCTTGCTATAATTTTAATACGATCTCAAATATTTAAATGGCAGTAATTTTTTTTGTTCACATTATTCGGGAGTTTAAATATATTCTAATAAAAAGGTTGTTATAACAGCTTCTTGTTTTTGTTTCAGATTTAATTAGTCGGTAGAGAAACCTATCCAAAGATGGCAAGCATATACGATTGGTACCGGGACCTGATGGACGTCAGGGGAGGTATGTTTCAAAACGCTTAATTAATATTGGTGTGAACCTTCCAAAACTATTGGCGGCAGGATTTTCAACATTAAAAACTTCTTGGGAACCTGCCAAGGACTGGGATGAACGGAAGACGGTAAGGGAGACTTTTGCTCAGCAGGACATGATAGGTTGACATATTTGTTAAGTTTGTGGAGTTACCTAAATCGTAAAGTGTAACTGTCGAAGACGGCTTCGGCACAGAACTTATAAAATTGGCAAAACCAGAGGAGTATTACTCACTGCTGGGTAATACCAGACTGAGATGATTAATTATTTCCTACAACAATGAAACTCGTACATCATCATCATCAATATTATCATATTAGACAATAGCCGTTTATTGCTGGACATAAGCCTCTCCCATAAAGTTCCAGAACGGCCGATTTCGAGCCTTCACCATCCAACGATTTCATGCGAGCTATATACTACTATGTCAGTCCATCGTGTAAGAGGTCGTCCTTCACTTAGTTTTCTAATTCGTGGTCACCATTCAAGAACCTTACCCAGCGGTTATCGGTTCTGCAAGCTTATTATATGATAACTATCCCGTTTTTAGTCATACAATAATACAATATTCACGGGATTTCAAAACTTTTACATAAACCGTCATAGTAGTAACTTTTATAAATTTACTATAAAGGTGGGTTTTTTGGTATTTAGACCCGCGTAGATTGGCTAGCTTGTGGCGTTGCAAAAGACTGACGTCACCTACCGACGCGTTTGCTCAACGTGTTATGCAACTTGGTGTGAGCAGCCATACCACAGAAGAAATTACAGCTATAACCCACAGAAGCCTCACTCTTAAGTTGTTAATCGGATAATTTCGAATTTGCGGCATATTATGCGAGCGATTTTGAAACATTTCTCATAGCAGGGCAACTCAGCCCATTTGAAAAAAAAAAACGTGTGGAATTTCGATTCAATTTGCCTAAACTCGAGAAGTTTCACTGATTTGTGACATATTTTGAATCGCAATTCATCAAAATTAAAGTTAAAGTTATAATAAAAGCGATTTGAGTGACAGGTGCCTAATGGCGGTATAACACCTCTGTGTCGGTCTTATGTCTGCTTACGAAGCGATGCCGCCGGCTGCACAGCCTCCTAACCCAAGCACAAAAAATGCGGTCAAGTGCAAGTCGATTTGCATCGATTGTCCTAAAAAAACAACTATCGAATGACAACCCATAAATGCAACAGTTGAAACATGACAAGCTATCAAAAACATAAGTTAAAGGTGTACAACAATAAGGAAAATGAAAATTGCTCCGTTATTTGCGTTTTATGAGCGAAGTGCAAGTTTACTGACCAAACAGTTTGTTTATTTTTAATTATCATATTTCTGTGAAAATGAAGTAGCATTCTGAATTAATATTTCTTTAGTAATTGTACGTACACAGATAAAAACTGACCTGCTTTATAAAAAAGGCACGCTTAACCTTAAAAACAATGTATTTTATTATACTGATGATAATTATCTAGTCATCTATACTAATATTATAAAGAGAGAAGATATATTTTTTTGTATATTTGTTTGTTACGAATAAACTCAAAAACCGCCTGATACCCGCCTGAACCGTCTGATTTCAATAATTTTGTCACTATTAGAATGCTACATTATCCCTTGTAACATAGGCTATTTTTATTACTAGCGACTCGCCCCGGCTTAAGTTTTCATAGCACCCGTGTGAAGCTGGGGCATATCGGCTAGTTATAAAATATTCATGTCTCATAAAAAACAAAAATACACATTACGGTCACATTGGGGTAAATGAATCTATTGGTCAATAAGGTCATGCTCCACCGTCTATTCTACCACAGGTTGCCTAAGGATAGCCAGAGGCACGTCCAAATAAAGTTATTAAAAATTTTGCACGTTAGTTGGTATTTTATACGAGGTAGGTTGCATTTTCATCGCCGCTTGAAGGAAAAACTAATAAATAGCAATTTTGTTATTTCATTTTAGGACAAGTCGATTCCTTCACGATGTTTTGGCACCGTTTGCGAGAACTGCTTGAAACTACTGTACTATATCATAAAAGATGCCAATCAGGTAAACGTAATATTTCCTGATTTGCAGGAACCGGTAGTTGTTTTATATTGCATTTATCTACTAAAGACATGTGTCATCTGATAATACGTACCGACCTATCTATCTATATCGATTACAATAATTACGTGAATACCTATTCATAACGGCATCCAATTATAGAACACTAACTTCTATAGATCTTTCAATGTTGATTAAATTGTTGCGAATCGATAAGTACCAGACATACCACGAACCAATTATTTATTTCTCTGTCTATATCAGAACATATCCACCAATCCGCATTGGGTCCGCGTGGTGGGTTAAGACCCAATCACTCTCGCTTGAGAGTAGGCCAGTGTCCCAACAGTGGGAACATTAGAAGGCTGTCAGGATGATGATCAGAACATAAGCAAATAATTGAAAGGTACTAGCGAATTCACACATAATAATTTATCAAGCTCACAACCGATTAGTTCTCAGAATGAGAAGGTCACGCCCACGCAAAGTGATCCTTGTGATTGTATTAAATGATGCTCTATTGACTTTGACGCTGCAAGGCCCTGTGCCCTATACCCTCTTTCGCTGGTGCCCAAAGGTACTTTTAATATTTCGGGGAAAATATCTGATGCATGATGAGCAGATATCGTAAAAATATATATCGTGGACCGAATCGGATCTAATCTTGAAAGCGACAAACGATAATCGTGACAAATATAGAGAGTTCCACTTTATGTTGGTGAACTAAGTTGAGTGCATTCAATGACAAACTGAACCCTTTTCTTATTCTGTGGGTGAACCACGACAACTATCACGATATATTGCTTACTAGACCAGTCGCCCTCGACCGTCTACGCCCATAGTTGCTGGGATTTTCCCATCAGATTTTTCTACGAAGCAGAGACAACTGGCGATATTCCAACGACATTCCTTTCAGACTAAATTACTCCGCTTTGTTTTACAATCGGTACTCATTTTAATTATGCCCTTTACACACTCGTTTTATCGCGAGAAACAACAAACGTACGTGAAAGAGCGTGCGTGTTCGTACAGTTCTGACTTTCTTGTGCGCAATCCTTCACATGGTTTGGTGACCCTTCCGATCTTGTAGTCGTATGTTCAAAACCCGCCGTGGACTATTGGATTTTTGTGTGCAATGCCAGTGCTCTCAAACGATGAAGGAAAACAGAGAAAACCGGCATGTCAAAGAACTAAAAGTTCCTCCGATAAATTGTGTTTGCGTGCGAGATTACATTTTTTTTATACAACTGAAGTGGCAACCAAGCGTACGGCCCACAAGATGCTAAGCGGTTACCGCAGCCTATGGACTCTTGAAATACCAGAGGTATCACTCGCAGGTTGCCACCTTGAGGCTAAGATCGAAAGCCTCATGTGCCAGTAATTTCACCGAAAACCATACCCTTCACACCGGAACACAGCAATGCGAGCATTACTGCTTGGCGGCAGAAATAGGTATGGTGGTAGTCCTTCCCCGGACGAGCTCAAAACAATCCAATCATCGCTCGAGAGTAGGCCAGTTTTTCATCAACAGTCACTACAGAAGACTAATACGCTTATAAAACGCTTTAAGCGGGCGTATGAAGGCTGCTATTACCTACCAATATGCTTTTCGTTTCTAGATCCCCGCGTGAAGGACTGGGCGATGATGTCGTCACCTCTTCCAACACTTGTCGCCTGCATCTGCTACGCGTACTGTTCCAAAGTCGTCGGTCCAAGGATGATGGAGAACCGGAAACCTTTCGAGTTTAGAAACGTCCTGGTGGTGTACAACCTCGCACAGACCATATTCAGCGCTTGGATATTCTACGAGGTACGTATATCCATAGAGACTAAATAATATACCATCTATAAAATTTTTAGTATCTTTAAAATTTCCATTAACGAGGAAAATTTGACATTCTCAATGTTAATAACATAGGATTCTTATCCTGGTAGCGTCGATCAAAGCCGAAAGCAGAAGCTATAGTATGTCATAAAAGCCTATTTGCTTTAAACATGCGTACTTAAATAACTGAACTCGAAAATCTTGTTTCGAAATAGCCC
Source organism: Colostygia pectinataria (assembly GCA_951394395.1). Classification (NCBI taxonomy): domain Eukaryota; kingdom Metazoa; phylum Arthropoda; class Insecta; order Lepidoptera; family Geometridae; genus Colostygia; species Colostygia pectinataria. Next base: position 10,624,813 of record OX596353.1, on the reverse strand, counting down.
AGGAAGTGCCTAAATAATGGTTATGCTCAAATCTTTGTTTACGCAAACGTTTTATTTCAATGATCTGATTATGCTAACCATTTAGAACCGGCACTATGATCTATGCCGTTTTAAATTCATATTTTGCCATTATATTTAGCTACTTTTAAAATAGTACGAGTTGTAGAACGGGATTAATATAATTTTTGTGTTTCTCTTACTCACACCGAATGGTGTAGAACGACTCGCGCCGCTCCGCGCCGGTGATGTTGCTAAAATAAAAACACGATGATGAAATGTAACGAAAAAACCACAAATTGTCCACAAATAAAGGCGATTCTGTGACCTATTTGCTATGATTTCTCAATTATGTATTATTATTAGGAAAAAGTCAAAAGGTTATTATTAAAGATTGAAGAATTTGTAATATGCATTTAAAAACGGGTGTTTTCACGTATTGATAAAGTGGCACCGATTTAGTTTTCTAAAAAGTTCGTAAATTAATAATGAAATGAAAAATGAAATAAAATACATTTATTTGACACACACAAACACAGAACGATCGAAACACAATACTTATACATACATAAAAAAAACTAATAACATAATTATATAACTCACGATGCCGATGCATAGTTTTATTAATAAAAAGTTATTTGTATTCATGATTAATTATAATAAGTAAGAACTAACTAAATTAACGAATTTCAAATTGCAGATTTAAAAAATAATAATTAGTAAGTACATATTTTGATTTTTGCATAATAAAGTATCCAGTAAAAACCCTAAGAAAAACGATGTACGTATGAACAGTCTTACAACAATGTGACAAGTAGGTAGGTATTAGCAATTATTGTCAATGACCTACGGACGTTTCGCATAATTTTATTAAGGTGGGCGTTATAATTACTATGATGAAAAAGCCACTAATTATGCAATTAAAGTTACTAACTCAATAAAAAAATATTGCAATGAATTTAATAATTTCGTTTGATAAAATAAATTAAAAAAAACTTAAAGAAGGCACATAACACTTTTGATATACTTACGTCACGCACGCTCATTCTACACATTTGGAATTTAAAACCTAAGTTAATTTAAGTCTCTTATGTAAATTTCTTAAAAGATGTAATAAATATTCTCTAAACCGATATACTTACACCTCGGACTGACAGTAATCAAAAAAAAATCAAAAATCTTTATTTAGTAAAAAGGGTCTTAGACAACATTATTTTATAGGATATTAACAAATATTGTGTTTCTTGTAAGTAAAAAATGCTGTGTGGAAAGACCTTTGTGCCAGTGTTGCATTGAGTTCCTCGCTCTAACTAGGTAGAGACCTGTATGTAGACAGACTAGGTACAGTACTACCAGTAGGTTAACCCCTTCCATTATTGAATATATTTATACTCTGTATCAATAGTTGTATGATAAAAATATTCTGCTAAGTATGGATCAGTAGAGCTATCTATACATCGTTTAAAACGGTATTTAGATGGCCCAATTGTTTTATATGTATTTTGTATATGCCTAACGTAATTATATTTTTTTTTAATATTTTGGTTCCTAAAAAAACATTGGGGCGAAATAGGTTGACAAGAAACAGTAAATTATCCGTTTTCATAATTATCACTCAGTATTAATATTTTTGTTTTTACATTCCACAGTATCTGATGAGCGGTTGGTGGGGCCACTACAACTTCAGCTGTCAACTGGTTGATTACTCCCGAAGCCCGGTCGCGATGAGGGTAAATAACTCTATATAATGATATTAATTAATCAACGAAGTGTAGTTAAAATCGTGAGATGAATATAAAGCTATAACCAGACGAAAGCAAACTCAATTACAGTATTTCCAACATTAATAAGCTATTATTAAACACAAATCGACTTAAAAACACAAACAAAATCCCGACTAAAAACTCGAAAGTTTACATCGTAAAGCATGCGGAAGTTAACGTGCTCTAAAATAGATTTCCACAGAAGCCGGCTCTTGTTTTATCGAACGCATTCAATCGGAAATCACAGTCCTTTTAGACTTTTTAATCTTACGCGCCGGCGACGAACACAATACGTATCACGTAAACGATTAGATAAGCGATTTCTTATAAGAACAGTAACATAAATTAAATAATAAAGCCTACAATCGAGTATAGAAGCGCAACTCTTGCTCATTTCTTACGCTCGCTGCGTACACCAATAGGCAATACCAAAAAAGCTCTTGTGGTCTAGTACTAGTGACCCAGCGCCTTCGAATCCTTAGATCGTGGGTTTTAAGTCGGTTGCGTGCCAATAAATAATCTGTACAAAAATGTATATGCGAAATGTCAGTGTTTTTAAACGGTGAAGGATAACATTTCGAATAAAATGTCATGCTAAAATGGCTATTCATTCAAATGACGTGTGCTAACTTCAAATCTACATTAAGGATAAGACCCAATCAGTCTCTCGAATGTAGGCAGTGTCCCAACAGTGGGAACATTAAACATTAGCCTCGTTACGTCGTCCAGCAAAGCAAACCAACTATAAATCATGTTATTTTTAGCGCCATAAAGATGCGCTCCGTAGTCTCAATTACTGTGGGCGCAATTGGGCAAGGGCAAGGTTGCTTATTTTGTCGGCAAACGGAATTTGCAAAAGAGTTGCGTTTCTACACGCGTATTACTATCTTATTATCTTTGCAAAGTGACTGTTTACTCAGGGCCATACGCCTCAACCGCGTAAATCACAGTTTGCTATTGCTCGAAGCCAATTCACAAAATATTAGTATACAACAACTTCCTGTATTATCAATTTGCTAATATACCTATCCGCTTTATCAAACCAGCTTAAATAATAATGTTTGCGAATGTATTAGCATGTATTATGTGAACTATAATATTGTAACTAATATTATACTTCGATAAAATCGTTGCATTACTGACTGACTGACAATCGACTAGGCACAAATAACGATTTGAAGACCAAAATGTGGTCTTGCAAGCTCTCTTAAATCGTTTCGTTTGTTGTTTCTTTTAGTATGTTTTAATTTTTTTCTGTTTGGCCTAAACATGCAATTAAACGGCCAACAAAAAATTATCATTGAAATCTCGAAATTTGCATAAACTATTCGAAACACTCGTAAAACAAATGTATTAAATAAAACCATGTGAAAAATTCACACTACATACATTTTATGAGAATAAATTATCCAAGATCCTAAACATACAATTCACTTATTTTAAAAATCGTTAACGAATTATTAAAATAAGTAAATTGTAAAATTCTAGTTATACATGATATTGTGTTTGTTATATCTACACACTAGCGGACCCGCTGTGGCTTTGCACGGGTGTTATAAACCTTCCTCTTGAATTACTCTGTGTATTGATAAAAACCGCATTAAAATCCGTTGCGTAGTTTAAAAGATCTAAGCGTACATACATACAAAGGGACAAACGGCGAAAAGCGACTTTATTTTATACTATATAAAGAAATACGTATTTGCGAACGATTTTGCAGGCTTTTCCTAAGCCTGCAAAATCGTTCGCTTTTTTGAAATAACTTGCTTATTAGCACCACAACACATCGCCGTCTTTTTAAATTTGTCAATGTATTAAAAAGTATTTATTCATCTCATCATCATAGTAATCACCTATTAAGGGTCCATGACCATGAGTCTTAGTATAATCGTTAGCTAGTCCGGTTAAAATACATTCTACCACAAACCACGCTTTGTCATTGGCTGTTATTTGTCATCGCTAGCGATTGGATAAGAAAGTAGCTCATTGTGCCTTAATTTCATTGTTTGGTGTATACGTCCCTTTGTTTACGTCATTTTTCTCAATCCTGAGCTTATCTGTGCTTTTATTTAAAATGAATCAAAAGCAATTTCAAAGTTATTGAGATTTACATTTTATTTTCTATTAGTAATATAGACCTGCGTTGTATTTTTGACTATATTTAGTATTAAATGTGTGTTTGAAGGACCTCCTTGTAAGAATTTATCTAGGGTGAAGGTTATTTTTAAATGTAAATATGTGTTCTACATTATCCGTATGTTTAGTATATTTACGGCAGAAGTGACTGGCACACAAATTTAATCAAACATTAGCATTATAAAGTCGTCAACCTTAAAACCTACATTAATCTATTATCAATGCCAAGATTATATCATATTTAAAGCAAATAAACTGCAATCTATATAGGATTATTGAATATTAATCATAATGGTAATTAATACGGTAGTATTTGACAGAATTTACCCTTGATAGTGACCGATCGAGTATTTATCAAATAATGAGTCATATCAGTTTGTAATTTATCTAAATGTGTCACAATTTGACGTGTGTAATGTGGAACCTATCCCTTAAGTTTGTCAGGTTGATAATGAATGACCCTGTATACAAAAAAACGCGCTGAAATATATGATCAATTAAATTAATATGCGGTAAGCCGTATTCAACTGATAAATTATTGTTAGTATAATAATAGGTCCATAATTTTTATCTCGAACATAGTTCATAGACCTATTATCTGCGCTTACTTCTTACACGCGAGTACTACCATACTTCATACCTACAGCACGTAAAACTGTCGGCTATGACATTAGGCCATGATGAGGCTAAGCAAGCGTCCACTTCATATAGACCCCTGTCTGAAGGCTTCCCTCTTACAACAGAGCGCTACCATGCTTCGGGTACGGGCCATGGGATGCATTGTAAGAAAATTCCCATAGCCTCCACGGATTTCCGTCACAGAGAACGAAAAGTTAAAAGTAGTGACCTAATCTCGGCTCCGAATTCCATCTCGGCTCCGAATTCGGTCCGAAATAATCTTGATCCGGTTACGTTTCGGTGACGGTTCGGTGACAGAGGCAGTTTAACGCTCTCAGCGTCATATCACCAGTTATAGACCAACAGCATAGAACTATAGTTAAAACATAGTACTTAAATATAGTTCTGTTAATACGAACAAATATAATTCATCCTGTCGAGACCGTCTCTGTTGTCCGTTTGTTTTGTCGTCTTGTCAGGCCATCCCTTAACCCGTAAGGTACGCACTTTAGGTGTGAAAGAGACGGCCTGACGTAGCTACAAGTGGCCGACTGTGACAGACTTATATAATAGTCGGTAGTGGGTTTGGGTGTTGTGGTACCATAGTACACTACATACTACATAGACTCATGGAATCTTAGTGTGTAGTGAAAATCAGAAGCCGTATCTGAAAATTTAATCTGTCAATTTGTATGAGATTTTGTAGTTTATTTAACGCACTAAAGACGCTTTTTGAAATCCCATACAAATTAACAGCAGGACGATACGTTAACTTTAACGATTGTCACAAGCATTATTCCGGATACGGCCTATGTATGCGGGGTGTGTGACAACTGGAACACACTAGGCCTGCATGGCCGCAGTGTTACATTAGCCGCACCAATATAATAAAAAAAATGCAGGGTGTGGTATGTTATTATGTTCATAAGGTGTATTATCTGTGGTGAAAACATCTAGTCTCTGTGGTAACAGATTATGTTTGTGCTCAGATGGCGAACACATGCTGGTGGTACTACTTCAGCAAGTTCACGGAGTTCATGGACACTCTGTTCTTTGTGCTGCGTAAGAAGAACGAGCACGTGTCCACTCTGCACGTGATCCACCACGGGATTATGCCGATGTCCGTCTGGTTCGGCCTCAAGTTTGCACCCGGTTGGTACATTTAGTGCTAAACTCATTTGTTTTAGGAAAGGCACGTGTCCACTCTGCACGTGATCCACGACGGGATTATGCCGATATCTGTCTGAAATTCGGCCGGTACGTACATTTAGTACTAAACTAATTTGTTTTGTTGCTTGTCTACTTACGGTTAGTTATTGAAAGTGGACAAGTGCTTGAGCTATATTTTGAGCGTAATTCAACATCATGATTGTGACACAATGTTCTCTAAAACCAAAACTCAAACCTTCCAGTAATAGAATTTGTGGAAGTCAGGCTTAGCCAAAGTAAATTATCTATTGCCGATAACCCCTACTAGCGCCATCTCTTGACTTTGTATAAATTATCTATCTATCTCGAGAGATGGCGTTAGGATGTACCTTTGACTTTTGTAATACATATCACAAGTTAGTTATTTTAATTAATAGTTCAGCCTTCTGCAATGCAAATATGGACTCATATACCTACGTTTGTTCTCTTATATGTATATAATTATCAAGTGCACTACATAACTATTTAGTTTTTTTAGAAGCATTATTTTACTTTTAAGCTAAAAGGAAACCTAAACATTGTAAATTAGGTACTCGTACAAAATATAATGATAATGATAACCTTTTTATAAAGATTTTTATCGAATCTACAGTTAATTTTGAGTTCTGAAGTGCATTAACCCCTATGAGGATAAATTATAAAATCATTTTATTTTGATCATAAGTTAAGTATATCTGGAAAATAACTGACGCCCGAATACTCAAACGCTTTTGAAATACTTACGATCGTCTTAACTGTTGTTAGTTTTCAAAATCGTATGGAGAAACGTCAAAAATAACATAATAACTTAAGGGTTAATTTGAGCAGTGTTTCAGTATTTAGGTGATTTAAAGTGATCCTTATGAGTTTATTCAATAAAACTAATTTGAATTTAACACAAAAATCGTTATCCGTCACAGCAATACCGAACTAGAAGATATGAAAACATACTTTCACATTATTGATATTAGTAGGATAATTTATACCAGCCTTTAAAAGTATCAGGTCAGCCAGACCCTGGAGGCACATGTCACGACACGCCACACGCTACACGTGTCGGTCCTGTTCACATTACATTTCCATGATTACCTGATTGCCTACCTTATAAATATTGATACAGTAAAATCACCTCGAAATAATTAGGGAGGCTGGACGAAAATGGATCATAGCAAGAGTTCTATATTTTATTCTCAAAAATTTAGCATCCTTATTTAGGAAGTTTTAAGATTATGTGTCGTTTAAAGTAAGTTCTGACGGATTTCAAGTAAATATTTACATTTCAAATGTCAATTTGTGACTATTTTAATGTAAATATAATATCTTTCAAAACTGGCGCAGTTGCCCAATGTCCTTTGGCTTCGATGGTATATCTTTCCATAAAAAAAATATAGGTAGTAGGTACATAATTTTATTCAAAATACTTTGTCGCTATCGTATTTTAAATTTATACAAATAATTAAAAGCATAAAAATAGCCACATCGATGGACTTGTACGTAACCTTTATTTTTAGCATTTTTTTTTGTTTAGTGAAATAACCAGAAGGCGAATCACGAAATACTCGTTTCACAATCGCAAACGTAAAGGTATCCTATAGGGCCTGCTGTCATTTTGTATAAGATTTTTTACAGCACCTCTGCGTAAAATTAACTACGAGTACTAAAATCTCATACAAATCAACAGCTGGACGATACCTACGATACGATACGCTTACGACTACGATTGTCAAACTAGTTCTTCGTGATTCGGGTCCTCTGACCAAAGTCCGTGCGTTAATCTATTTATACTCATGAAAATAGCGTTTCTTTTGCTTACGTTTGAACACTTCAATATTTTTAAAATATTGTTTGTCAGAAAATAATTTGCTAATACATCAAAATATATGAAAAAATTATAGAATAGAATAGAATAGAAAAATATTTATTTTGCGCCACACAATAAACATGACAATAACAATACAAATTAAAACTAAACTATTGTGACGAAAAAAGGCAGCCACTCAGCATGTGCTACAGACTTATTGTGTCTGTAGCGCTGGTTTATGTTTTGTGAATGGCAATAATTGATTATTATGATTAAATGGCTTTCGGTTTACAAGATCGCAATTAAATAAACTACCGAATGTACCTAATTATAAAATTGCATACTTATTATTGTAGCACTTACTAATGCGATTTATGAAGATCTATATACAGATAAAATTGGTTATATAGAAGCCCGATCACTTATAGTATAGTGGTCTTAAATGATGTTACCACCTGCTATTTTAAAGGGCTTTGGGCATTTTTCATACAGGAGTAGCATTTCCTTGTAACTTTTAAGACAAGTAGAGTATTTTCATATACTTACTCCCTACCTTAAGATATGTTATTATGAAGAAACATAGTACCTTAGCCAGTATGATTAAACTAAAAAAATAAAAAGTATGTAAACCATGCAATTATTATATGATTTATTATTGTAGTAATTTAGGTTTTTTTATTAGAATGGGAACCATCTCATGAATTCAAAGACAATGTTGTAATAAAACTGAGGCATAACATTTCTATGACAAGTGCTCATTACTCGTGTGTTTCTCGTAACTAAGTTGTAACGAGAGCCATATTTATTTTTTATGAGTTTTAATGTAAAAAACAGAAATATCGTGTTAAAATTGTAAGAGTTCAGTGTCAAAAAAAAGAACAGATTTTATCTACTTTACACATTTATTGAAGGCTATAAATACTTATTTACACTTTGCAAGTAAAAGGTATTACAAAAATGTGGTTGTAAACCAGCTTTATAAACGTGTTTTTAATATTTTTGACTTTGTTACAAAAATACTGAATGTGTGTATATTGCGAAGTCAACCACCTACGCAATTTATTTCAGTACTCGTGTTACCTCATTATCGCTTCCTATTGGCCTGTTAACAAATATAGCGTGACCGATACCTCATCTTATTGGTCATAGAATAACTGCGATACTGTTTTATTCTATGTGATCAAACTATTAACATTTTTTGTCATACTTGGTTCAAGAACTAGCAATGTTGGTAAAAAATTGTTTTGTTTATTTAAGTAACTATGTTTAATTTGAACTTAATTCGCGACATGATAATAAAATCTGCTTAGTTTTGCTCGTGATGCTTTGTTTACACATTACAAAGTCCGTGTCCTTAGATGTTAGTATATCCGCCATATTTCCTCGGTTGTACTGAAGTAGACAAATATTCAATATAATATCCCATTAACATGTTGTATGTACCTACTGTTGATACTGGGCTTAGTACTGAGGTACTGATCACGTGCCTTGGAATATGAAGGTTTTGCGGAATATTCTAATACACAAGAAGCTGTAGTCTGTAGTTTTTTAATGGTGATAACCAGGTCTCTCATCCGCCTTCCACGACCTCTGTGGGAAGAGATGGAGTAATAATTGATTTAAAAAACATTAATTTTTAACCGGTTAACTTTTTAACCGACGAAACACGGAGGAGATTCTAAAGTCGCGCGTATATTTGTTTCTTTTTTGTATATTGCATAACTTTTTACTGTGTAGTCCGATTACAAAGATTCTTTTTTTTATTACTTTACTCATAATTATTATTTATCAAGAAATAATCTAAGGAAATTCAGCTTTAGAGCGTACAGCCAGCGTATTCTTCTTAAAAAAAATCCACGTTATCGATGTCGCGGACGCTTCACTAGTTTCACACATATAAAAAGTCAATGACCACTTAATCGTAGCACCCCAACCCAAACTAAATTTTCCATTGAATCATTAAAGGGTATAAAAAGTAAATGACGATTCCGACTAAGATATTCCGTATTTACTTAGAAAACAGGTTACTGTACTGGCAGTTACTGACTGTTACGGCGCAGATATTCTTACCGTCAAAAATGTTCCATCTGTAACTCTACCCATTGTTGGTGGAGATTGGGATGTTAAGACTATTGTCAATCAAGTTTTAATAGCTGAACAGATTTAAATGTAATTTGGATATAAACAGAGAATACTTTTTATTCTGTGGTAACACATAAGTAAAGCCGCGAGCGGTGGTTAGTTATTTATTTGGAATCAGTTGCCCGATTCAAAATATTAATTAAGTCACCTAATCCCGCGAAATTAGTTGATTAAAGAACCCTATATTTAATGGAGATAAAAAATGAGTTTAAAGTCTTGGTTACAAGTAAGTACCTACCGGCGCGGTGGCGACCTGCTTTATGTGTTAATGTGTCCTATTTAAGGATTATTGACCCCGGCGAACGAGTTTATTTAGCGAGTTTTTAAGGTATAATTCAAAATGCTTCCTTCTGACGAAGTTATGCATTAGAAATGATGTGCATAAATTTATAACAGGATAAAATTGCAAATTTTTTAACGAGTCATAAAACAAATGTTCAAATGTTTGGTGATAGAACTTTACAGTAAGAGTCTGTCTTGGTGAGTCTAGATACCATCACAAAAGTAAGTAAGTAAGTTCGTATGAGTCAGTGGCCAACTCTGGTGACAGAGATTCTAGGCCGCCTGAAGGTATCTGTCATGGCCTAACAACTTTGGAAAAGCCGGGACCGACTGCTTAACGTGCCCTCTGAAGCGCGGGAGCGCTCTGTTCAAATTGCCACTGGCGATCACCCATCCAAATGATGACTATGCGGAACAGTGCTTAACTTCGTTGATCTGTTAAGAACAACTTAACCAGCTGATACCACCACAGTATTAGATATTTTGCCTCCAAGCAGTAGTGTGCTGTTAGTTAACTTTAATAAATAAAATTACGTTAGTCCGTCACCAAATTTTAGTTTTAGTATTTACTCATATGATACAAAAAATGTTATAATTTCCCTTCGGTATATTATTAGTGTAAGATAAAGATCCTAATTGTGGTAGAAAATTGCAGTTAAGGTCACAATCCTGCAATTTACAAAAATAAATTAGGGTAAGGGATTTTAAATCATACCACTGTAATAATAAAAGTTATTTTTCTCTCGCAGGTGGTCACAGCACATTCTTTGCTCTGCTCAACACGTTCGTTCACATCGTAATGTATTTCTACTATATGGTTTCGGCGATGGGACCGCGTTACCAGAAGTACATTTGGTGGAAGAAGTACCTCACAGCTTTCCAGATGGTAAGATTTATTACTCTTCTTATTATAGAAAGTACTTATAGTAAAATATATGAATGGTACCATCCATACCAACCATCAGTAAAATTAAATGGCTGTTCTTAGAACTTATTAAAAAGAGCTTCATAAGCTCTGAATGTCCGTATAATAAACAAAAACAAGTGCTAATATTTTAAAATGATTGGCTTCATCATCTAGTAATAAAGTGTTAGATTCTAGCTGCTAGAATAATCCGTATGAGAAAAGAAAAGCCAACCCTGATCCTGGCGCCGTAGGTACCGCTGAAAAGATGTTGGTGGAAGCTTACAATGTTCAGCCAATCACAGATGTTCTTTTACCAATTATTGTCATCAGTTGGCCAATCAGAAGCCGATATGATTGCACGGCTTGTGACCCTGGCGCCAACTAAGGGAATCTAGAAAATAGTATTCTGCAAATGACTGTCAACAATATTTAACAATAACAAAAACCTAATTTACATACTCAGCCAAGCTTAGCGTGCGATGACGTAGGACTTTGAACAAAACAAAGTTTAAAACAACAATTTTATACAAAAATGGTGTACAAAAATTCCAACTCTAAAATTAGTTCTTGCATCTGACGTCTTTGGTAAACCCAGGCCCGTTTTTTGCCATTTATTTATAAACACAGAAAATAATCCGAGATTATAATAACTTAATATCTAGACATTATAAATATAACGGATAGTAGGTTACGCTATTAAAGTTTAAATGAAAACTGAGCCTAGTCTTGCTTGCATTAGGTTTAATATGGCTCGAACGCGTTCACTCCTTCTAACCATTGCCTTTCAGTAGCGAACGATATTTTGTCAAATTAAATATGAACTTGCAATCAACGGCGCGGTTTCAAATGTAAAAAAAACACGTAATGATGTAGCCATCATTACGATATCAACCGCAAAGTACGCTGTTTTTGTAGTAGTATTTTTCTCAGTTCACCAAGCTAAACTGGAAAAATACTACTGGAATATTGTAAAGTTTTAGTCTAGTCCAGTTACTAATATAGTGATATAATATATTTTTTTTAGTCAGCTGACTGAAATGTTTATTAAATTTAATTAATTAGAACGGTCGAGTTACAGCCACTTACACTAATTAATAAATAATGAAATGATGTAAGCCGGGCGTAAATTGCGTCATTAGGCAAAGACGGGTTCAAGTTAAGCTCCAAATCTTTTTTATGTTTCATTAATTGGGATTGCCTTAGATCGATCACGGAAATTATTTAGTTCTAAAGGCAGGAAATGGAAATAACTACTATTTGAATAATATCTGCTCGTGTTTCCAAGGTGTTACTTAGATATCATTATAACCTCTATTTACTTCACACGCACTAATTATTAGAACCATGCCGGGCCTTGAAACCTAAATGATATATTCTAGGAGCCTTATTCATAAAAAAACTGTCATTTTCGAGGCTTTGTCAGTTAGCACGATGATAAATGAAGTTCGAAAGTAAACCAGTTAGGTCTGTGATGTTTTACGACTAAACTAATAAACCTGAATGGAGTTTGATGAAATTTGACATGGAGATAGTTAAAAATCTGGGGAAGGCTACTTTTTATATATGTAAGCGAAACCACGGGCAGGTAATTATGAATTAAGGACATTCACTTTCAATAGCAATCACATAATAACACTGCAGCTGTTATAAAACTAGTAAAATACTACGCTTTATAACAGAAAAATTCCATTTGCGTCGCATCGAGTAATATTGTACATTGAATAGGAATTATATATAATTACTCTCGTACCGGTTCTCTCGAATAACAGAAATTACGAGTATTACCTATTTAAGTAGAACTTAATTGTATGGTAGGTAGGAAATAAGTTAATTAGGTAAGGAAATAGGTGCAATATATGCGTTGAATGCGGTTAGTTGTACTATCCCTATATGGACCAACATTTGAACCTTTGTGTCGTAGTGTCCTTCACCATAAGTTATTGTGTTAATTCGGCCAATAGAAAGACTTTAACGACCACAAAGTTATCTCGATGAATTCCAGTTAGTATACCTACAATTTCAATTAGGAATAATATCGGATTTGAGTTGCACTAAATCGTTGTTACTTGGTTACATATCAAAACCATGATTAACAATCATTCAATCGTCATTTATTCTTTGTATTTCTGTTGGAACAGGTTCAGTTCGTGCTGATCTTCACGCATCAGCTCCAAGTTCTGTTCCGGCCGTCGTGCCAGTATCCACGAGTGTTCGTCTACTGGATCGCGATGCACGGCTTCCTCTTCCTATTCCTCTTCACTGACTTCTACAAGGCGCGCTACAACAAGGCCGAGAGGAAAGCGAAGAAGAACAACGGGTTCTGTATGGTAAGTTGAATATTAAATGCGGGTGCGTTTCTGAAACCCATTGGCATGTTTGTAAACTCGTAATGACCTTCTGGTGTAGAATACGCACTTTTTGTGAAATGCAATAACAAAGCTTAGCAAAGCTCGGTGGATGGTGAAGGTTCAGAATCTGTCGTCATGGTGCTCGGTCATTGGGAGAGGTCTATGTCTAGATGTGGACGTCTATCGGCTGATATAATGATGATTGAAGCTAAGAAAACGTACTAGTTTCTGTGGTTACTTTCTTCTATATCTCTACGTTGGTGTCACCTTGCAAACAATGAATCAACACTTTAACTAACGCTAACAATAGTGGAATCTTAATTAATGTTATTGATTTGCAAAAAAAAATGAGGAAAATAACAATTAATTCAATCAACGTAATTTATCAAACCACAATCAATTAATCGCATTAACATACTCTTTTGATTGAATAAAATCGTTTTTTAATTTATTTGTTTATGCTGTGTGTTATTTTAAAATATTTTAATCATCATCATCATCATCATCATCCACAGCCTGACTTCACCCACTGCTGGGTATAGGCCTCCTTTGGTTTGTGCCATCTACCACGATCCTGTGCTAATCTAATCCACTTACGGCCTGCGACTTTCACTATGTCGTTTACCCATCTCGCCAACGGACGACCGACGTTTATGTAGCCACTTCTCGGCCACCACTCAGTTGTCGCCTTACTCCACCTGTCATCACCACGTCTTGCCATGTGTCCTCCCCAGCTCCATTTGAGTTCCATTATTCGATTCCCGACGTCTTTGACCTTGGTACGACTTCGGATTTCTGTGTTTGGAACTCGGTCAATAAGTTTGATGCCAAGCATGGCTCGCTCCATGGCTCTCTGTGCAACTCTCATTCTATACACAGCCTCATGTGTGAGCGTCCATGTTTTAGCACCGTAAGTCATGGTGGGCAGTACACATTGGTTATATAAACGGGTCTTCAGACACTGTGGAGTATCAACTGATTTCAAGATGTCATCCAACTTGCCAAACGCAGCCCACCCCAATTGTATCCGCCTTGAGATCTCCAATATTTTAATCAATATCTTAAAACTCATTTAAGCTTTTTTTACTAGGAACAAAATGCATAAACAGAAAATGATTCAAAAGTTAACTTTGAATCATTTTGTGTTCATCATATCTCATAAAACATTTGACTGTTCTGACTCAGCGATTTCATAATGATCAATGTCAGGTTAAGTTTTAACCCACAACAAGGAACAAAATGCATAAACAGAAAATGATTCAAAAGTTAACTATGAATCATTTTGTGTTCATCATATCTCATAAAACATTTGACTGTTCTGACTCTGCGATTTCATAATGATCAATGTCAGCTTAAGTTTTAACCCTTATCCCAGTCACTTCCCTTATACCATCTTCAATTAATAATATCATTTATCGCGAACCCGAGCTTAATGGCAATGACCTGACTCACACAACATGTTTAGACTAAGGTAAGGTTCAGTAACACATTAACAGGTCAGTAAACGGTTATTAATCCTAACCAATATTTCTGACAGATGTCATTAGCTGTCATAAATAATAGCTAAATTTAACAGCCGTTTATTTATGGAGGACATTGGCCTTAGAATGGATCGGAATTGAGGCTAAGATTATGGCGGGCTTCGAAATATTGATGCAATCCCGTTTGCATACATTGTATGAACTATAATTTTAGCGGGCCATATTTCAAAATATATATGGAAATTGCCTAATGAACGAAACGTAACGTAAACGTGTTTTGGAGCTTTGTAAAATGCAGATGATGTTATAACAACAAATAAACATTTACAATGCGGAATATGGGCTTAATACTCTCATCAATCAAATTGGTCTTTTTTTTTAAGGTGAACCCATAATTTTAATGGTTCTTGGTTAATGTTATCATGCCTATTTCAATTGCTACAGTGATGTAAAACCTAAACACAGTAATGCTCACTTCTGCTTGGAAGTAGAATATCTGGCATTACTGTTGGTGGGTAACCAAGATAGACTTGTTGAAGAGACCTATCACCAGATAAAATCCGCGTTTTGGGTAGTCACCATTTAGTTGGGTGACCGCCAGTGGCAAATTCAACTGAGCGCTCCCGTGCTTCGGAGGGCACGTTGAGCAGTCGGTCCCGGCTTTTTCACGTTGTTAGACCATGACAGCGACCTTCGGGCGGTCTCAAAGCTCTGTCACCAGAGTTGGCCACTGACTCATACGAACTTACTACTTTTTTTTGCCATGTAAAATTTCGATTATTGACTTGTTCAGGAGAAAATACATTGGTGATGGTTATCAAACACTAATTTAGTTATTTATGAGGAAATAAGTTGTATGTTGGTGATAATGATACAAAAAGTATTTAATCCCCGTGTGGCCAGTGATAGTATAAAAACAAAAAGTAATTACATGACCGAGACTTTTTACTCACAATAAATTGAGTTGTAATAAACACGTGTCGCCGGTCATTCTCACAATTTTATCTACGTGAATAAAAATAACAATACAATTATATAATTAATTTCCTTGTGATAATGCATTAATTATTTTTCTTTTATTGTATTCTAAGTGCAATATAAAATGGTAAGCTAAGCTAAAAAGTATTTATTAAATATATACAGTAGAATTTATAACCTCCTTGGTTAAAACCTCAACGCTCTCTGCGACTCAATTATTATTATTATTATGAGCCTGTAGTGTCCCACTGCAGGGCAAAGGCCTGCGACTCAAACTCGACAAAATCGAGGGGCGTTCCATTCTCAAACTCAGCGGCAAAATACTCAAGAGACAAGATGATAAATGTGTTTACTGCTAACACACTTATTTTATTTTTATAAACGAGTACCTGTTTTTTGTCTGGAAACTTTTTATGTTATGTTCTAAAAATAATATCAAAACATTGACAAAAACTGATATTGTAATGATTGTTCGGTTAACATGCTCTTGAGGATATTATTGTAAATTACGCCATTATGTGTTCGCACTGTAGTTACCGATAATGAAGATATTATTGTTTTTGTCGTAGGTACATAAAGAAAGCAATAAATCGTTTATATTTATACCTACAGTAATGTTTTCAGTAGTATTCATGTAGTTAATTATTGAAAGCAACAAAGGTGCCTTTTCTTTGTGGTCCCATGGGAACGAAGACCTAAGTGCCTATTCAACCATAATCATACGATAAACCTCTGTTAGCTAATGTGTCATTTAAATCTGACATCGTTTTTATTCATTAAAATTATGACAAGAAAAGACAAATTTTTACGAGCCGTTAAAATTACAGTTTTATGAATAAGGGGGTATAAAAAGAACAGTGTCTTTTCAAGAAAATGCAGCAGCGGCTTGTGTATAAAAAAAAACATCTATCGATTCACACTGAGTTCTACGACCCAAGGGTCACTTGTCAAAAAAATCTCGCACTTTTCCCAGCAGGAAAACTTATCATTTATTTTTGTACACAGGCGGTGATGGATGAGTCCACGAGTTCACTGAACGGCAAGAACGGGTACAAGCAGGAGGGGTCTGACGTGCCCAGCTCGTACGCCTCGTCCGGGGCGGACGCGTTTGTGCGCCGGCGGCCGGTCTCATAGTGCGCACACCCCGCGCCCCCGCGCCCCCGCGCCCCCGCGCCTCCGTGCCCCCGCGCCTCCGCGCCCCCGCGCCCCCGCCCTGTGCCGCCGGCCTTTACTAATCTATTTTATATACTTCGGTAGAACCGCATCGTGATAAGTTTGGTAGAGCGTCATCATAGTCATCGTGAATGCGTTCGGGAAGTGTTCATCGCAATCAGTTGGGTATAGCGTCAGAAAGTGAATAATCTTTTTGGTATAACGTCAAAAAGTGAATAATCAGTTAGGTATAACGCCAGAAAGTGGTCACACTTTCTGATTTGATAATCAGTTTTGTATAACGTCAGAAAGTGTGGTCATCTTGGTCAGAAAGTGAATAATAAGTATGGTAGCGTCAAAAAGTAAATAATCAGTTCAGAAAGTGAATAATCTGTTTGGTATAACGTCAGAAAGTGTATTAATCAGTTTTGTATAGCTTCAGTCTTATTAGAAAGTGCAGTATCATTGCAGTGATAACGCTAAACTAAGACTGCTTTCAGAGTTTTGATTGTCACACTCGTCGACGTAGCGTCGAATAAGGTTATGAATAAGGCCATACAATTTTATATCGTCTCTAGATCTCGCTGTTTCAAAAAGCTACATGTGACCGTGACTTTAAATAATTAAAAAAGCTTATTGATAGGCCAACAGATCGCCCACACTACCTAGTAACTGACTTTCCTTAGTTATAGCACCAAGAAACTTGTCTACGGAACAGTAGACAATAACAACCAGCTATGTATATGGTATGTCGTTTTTGTCTAATCTACCATAGACAAATCGTCTGCGCTCATGCTATGAGAGCTGGTTTGTCTCTTTCCAACATTGCTTCCTTTTCAACCCATTTTGTTTAAAACTAGAAAAAATAAACTAAGTTGTTGATCATCAAAGTTTTTGTAATGGTTTGAATTGTCGCACTTTCGCGTTGTTGATAAAATATGGCGCTATGCACAACTCTGAATATAAGCGAGCATGTTGTATTGTATATCTGCCTGCTGATTGCGTAATTTGGTTGCAATCGATTTCACTTGGTTTCAATGAAAAACTGACGTATTTGTACTGACGTAACTGACAGCTTATAGACAGTTCGCTGATTGAAATCGGATTGAAACCGAGTTACGCAATCGGGGGGCTGATGTGCTTGAAGCAGATATTTTTGAACTGTACATTAATACTCTCGAATAATGTCCAGATTGACGGTTCTTCCGTGTGCGAGTGCGTCGTAACATAACATAGCACACCCAACAGCCACATAAAGTACTAAAAAGCCCTGCTGGCGAATCTCGGCCATCGCGAAGTTAGCCGTTTCCAATCAAATCAAAAATGCTTTATTCAATAAAATCACAAGGATCACTTTGAAACGTCTTACAAGCTAGGAAAATTTACGCCAGTTCCAACGCGCCCATGCCGTAAAATAACTGGCAACAACACCGGCTGGGTTCCTATCGCTTTTTGGCATAAACCTTGCTATTGTTATGGATGCCGATGAAGAGTTTGAGCACATTAGTCCCAAGCTTTTTTATCATCTAAGACTTAGATTCTAAGTAATCGGTTATTTTATAGTAAGCTTTTTGAGAAGCAATGAAGCGTTTGCGAACTAAATCGTTTTTCCGCATTACTAACGGCTAACCACACAATGGCCGCAATTTGCCGGCTGTACTATACACGTCTAAGAAATACGAAAAAATTGTATCGGCTCTCTCCGATGTTTGTGTAATGTGCAATTGAATAAATAATTTTGAATTATTATTATGATGTATTTAAATATTATTATAAAGTTTGTTATGCACAAAATCGCACTATCTCGGATCTTATCGCCTTGTATTTTTTTAAAGTATCTTATAAGACTATAAGCATTGTTAATGAAATCTATGTAATTTTTAATCGTGTTATGGCGATTTATATTTTAAAGTTGAAAATGTAAAGATATACAGAGATTATTGAATTTAAATCAGTACATACCCAATGCATTGTTACAACGCGTGTGGGTTATGATACGTACGCAACGCATTATGACGTCATTTGTATGAAAAACATGCGACGCTTGTGAGTACGTAAGACAATAGTGTGCATTTAAGGGCCAATTTCATGATTTCGTCTAAGTCAAGAAGGCTAACCTACAAAGTTTAAAATCAACTAGAGGATTGCTATGCGAACGCATAGAAAACAAACACACAAACATTATTTTTATAATAGAAGATGGGTGTCAAGATGCGTAGTATACGTTGCGTACATGGTACATACTATTATGTGACCCTACCCTTATAATTGTATGTTAAAATGATATGGGCCTTTTGTATTGTGTAAATATTCTTTTAGAGTACCTTAGTTACGAAATTATGTTATTAGGTGTTGTGAGGTGAATGGATATTTGTAAATAGAATTTTATTGTAAAAGTTGCTAGACAAGGCGCGTCTCTCACAAAATACAACATAACAACATTGAACAGAACATAAATTTCAACGTATATTTTCCATGCCCTTCATTCAAGATACGCCTAGGGGGCGAATCACTTAAAAAACAATGGTTAAAGTAATAGGTTATTGATTATCCATAAATCAAAGCTGGACAAAACGATTGTTAAACTATTTTTACCAGAGTGCTTGACACGAAAAAAACGTTTGACAATCGTAAACGTATCGTCCAACTGTCAATTTGTATGGAATTTTGGTAGTTCATTTAACGCACCAAAAAGGCGCTGTTAAAAACCCTATACAAATTGGCAGCTAGACGATACGTTTACATTTACGTAATTTGCTCTCTGGGCGCAAACTCGTTTGAGCCGACTCGTTTAGTTCATTTACGCACCATAAAGGCGCTGTAAAAATCCCATACAAATTGACAGCTAGATGGACGATACGTTACCGATTTTCAGACGAATTTTCCGTGCTTCTGTTAACCCTCTGATGAAAGCATGTTATGTTAGTATTTAGTGATAGGAGACGCCCCTCAAATGTTACCAGAGTTTTTCAGATCCAGTGTTGCCTCTTTCTGATCGTGTGCGTCGCACAGGGTTGCTAGTTTTTCTACTATTTTATTCCGTCACAAGCATTTTGTACGAACTTTTTCAGTATTTATATTCACGCGAACAACTGAGAAGAAATATTTTAGTAATTAATTACGAAGTATTTATACTTATGTACCTATCTGTAGTTTTAAGTTAATAACATTCATTATCTCAATATATTGTAGATGTATGTTGATTACGACTGTTAAAAAGAAACAATATATCTGATATCTTAATTTTCTAAATTATTTTTGCATTGATTGATATTACTGTGGACCTGTAGGGCTAGCACTTAGTAATTGCGTTATCGCATCGAGAGGCATTTACCCTAATGTGTAAATGTTTCATAATGTTTGCCCCAGCACCTGACTTTTCATACAGCCGTGGTTGATTCATAATGAAATTATTCGATAAATCAAAATTTGATATACCCCCTCATCTGATGCATTTCATTATAAGCAGACTGTTATTTCAATAAAATGAATTGACATCACGATTTTTAAAAACAGTTAAATTATGTTAGGTTTGGGGCATTCTTAAACCATGAGTACTAACAGCACAGCCAGCGCGCTATAAAAGAAAATATTGATAAGTGAATCTTAATAGGCATTTGCATTTTTTGCAATCTTGATAGTTATACTATTTACTATAATTAAGTGGGTATGACTGTGTCGGTCATGTTAAGATGCCATAATGGCAGCTCGTGTCACTAAGATGGGCGAGCTTACTAAGTAAGGTCTATAGTAAAAATGTCATTTGACATGCTCATCCGGAAAAACTATTTCTGCAGAGCAATGACCGGTCAGATGGGTATGGTTGCCGATGAAATTACGTGTAATGTATTTGATATTTGCAAGCTTCCTCTACTACGGTGTATGGTTGCCACTTTAGTTGTAAAAAACACACCCGCCTTTGCGCCACGTCTGTCCGTCGGCGTCGCCTTAATATATCGCTTTAGACCTTACGCCTCGATCCGATAACGCAAGAAACTGGTGCTAAGGATTGCCGATTGAGATAATGATTGTGCACAATCTGGTACCTCGCGGCCGACTTGATATGTGATTTATTTATTTGTATCATGTACTGTGCTTTGAATGTTGTGTTATGTGAACCGCAGCTTGGTGCGGCCTCTTTCCAACTTATTTATACACTTACAGGTCTGCTCAAGTAAATGCTACGATTTCACTCTTTTGCAACTATTACCTATTTATTATTTTAATAAAGGATTTTACAAATTGCTTGAATTTTATTGACACTTGTCACTTTATGTAATTTTTTTGGGTGAGTTTTAGATACCCAACAGTTACGCACCTCCACTCCAGAGGGTTGTATGAAACAAACCAAAAAGTATGCACGATTTTACTTTAAATATTTGTGTTTTACAATCATGCGATAGCGGCTGAACCGATTCGGATGAAACTTGAAATAGTAATAGCACAGAACAGATATTAGTACCTTACTAAGATAATACGTAGTTGTAAGTTAGAACCTGAAATAGGATTGGGTAATAGGGTTTATCTTCCACGCGGCAAAACCGCAAGCAGAATCAAGCAATTTATGCCATAACCATAATGCTGTGTAGTCAGTGAGTAAGGAATTATCCTTACTCATTAGCATTAGCTAGCGCGCTTTTTGCATCATAAAGTATTTTCGTATGAGTCAGTGTCCAACGTTGAAAATGGAGATTGGGTCTATATATAAGTGCATGTACCATGTCGAAAGATAAGTAAATGAAAAATGGTCCACGTGCTAGATTATGATGACCCGATCATTTTCGCTCGAAGTAGGCTGGTGTCCCAGCAAAGGGAATATCTAAACGACGGGGCATTATAGTACCTAGTTATAATTTTACAACGGAAAGATCTAGGTAGGTAGGTACTCGTTATGACCATTATGACGTTCAATTCATCGTAAGTACCTATGTGCTTAAAGTATTATCACCAAAAGCGTCGAGTCACCCCCTTTTGTAAGTGAAGATATTACTGCCTGACGTCAAATCCAACCAGGATATTTTGTCTACGAATTTACAAAGCAAACAAGATCAGCCTCTGGTACTAATTTATAGGTAGGTACCTACCTAGTAGGTACCTAGGTATATAATTATAGCACATCTAGCGCTCACTCTGGTAAACCCTAACGCCAAATAATGAACAAAGATGGGAGATTTTAACGCCATGTTTAGCTAACATGATTCTAAATAAAGACTTAAACATTCACAATCTCCTGTAATTTCATTAATGAGGTTATCCCAAGAGAGGAAATATGTTTCTTAGTTTTCTAGACGTAATGTTTAGGGCAATCGTCTATGTTAACGTTAACGATTGCAGCTGTCAATTTAAAGAGATTTCTTACAGCGCCTCACCAATGCGTGAAATGACTCGCGCATACAAATAATTGACCGATTATCAAAAGCATTATTCCGAATACGACGTCAGTAGAGTGCGGTGCCTGTGCGCTATTACTTAGGTGAACTATACCTAAGTAATAGCGCAAAAGAGCTTTTTCTAACTAAACTGTCTGCGCATCACAAACGGTTAACTTCACGGATGCCTAGATCCGCCGAGAGAACTATACCTACCTGATTTTTAACCCAAAGATTATGGTAGAAAATAAGCAACAGTAATTTTATTAATATGAGGTAGGTATTGCGTATTTTTTTTGTGTACCTACTATACCTACCTACACAATGCCATAAAAATATCCTGACGCAGCCAACGACAGTTGGTAAACGGAAGGTACATTTATGGGTTTCTCAACAAGTAATTTTGTTTGGCACTAGGCCTAGGTACCTACTAGTTTACTAGGCTCTAATCTACGAACTCCGCGAGATGATTGTAGGCTATTAAGTCGTTGGTATATGGACCTATTTTGGCCAACAAGCGCTTTTATAATATTGTTGACAGTAACTGCACGACGAGCTATACCTAGCTATGGAAAGAGCTATGCTAGGATTTTCACGACGCGATCGTATCTGTAAAAAAACCAAGGTCACCGACATAGCTCTTAGAATAAGTAACCTAACTACCTAGTAAGTTGTAGTGGCAATGGGCCTGGTGACGGCTCAAAATCGGTCTTCATGGCGCTCTTTCGAGCAAGCTTGTGTTCTGCAGTGGACGTCTATCGGCTGTTATGATGCACGGCACGACGTTCCTACTGCCACAGCCACGATCTTGGGGAAGCAAAATATAGGTAAACGATTGTGTGGACCTGTTTCTGTTCTGTGGTGTGGGCACACTTTTAAATATCCGTCGAACGACAGTAGCGGCCCGGTAGTATACGGCATGATTTATATGTCACAATAAATTTAAAAGCGTCGCCATCGAAATAAAATTGCAATGGTAGAATCTTCGCGTGCCGTTACCTTCGACTAAATTATTATAAGTGTTTGATGCTAGATTCGGTATTATTCGTTCGTATATTGGCATTGACACTGCGGAGACGTATCCTTCCGCTACTTCCTACATAAACCTACACATAATACCTATTTACGTCTATTCACGATTAACATAAAATAAATTGGTAGGGACCTAAAGTCATTCTGGTTTTTAAATTGCTTGGATACAATTAATTTCATTATTATTCAAACTTTTTTTTATGAAGACGACGAGACGGTACAAACGCAATCTGTGAAGATTATTAAACTTTAGTTTATTACCTACACTCACCTTGCTTTGCAACATTTGCTAACCAACCAATTCTACCACAGAATTTAATCAGACCACCTAACACCGGTATGTAGAGTCGTGAGGTGACTCTAGTAAGGTCGTTTTTCTTCTCTAAAAAATCCTCAGGAAGAGAAAAATAATGAACCTTTAAAAAACCTAGTCGTCCCTACGTGAAGTGTGAGATTATACGAGCGGTACCTATACAGTTTACGGTAAGTAGGTCTAGAGTTCTACACGTTGGCCCAATATGTTGGCCCAGCACCTTGGCCCAAAGTGTACAGCTGGCCTAACGTGAAAAATGTGTCACGACATTACCTACGATCTCAACAAATTAGATATAATGCGGAAACACACGACAATAAGCATACAAATGACAGTTATAGCTTAAAAGTGTGATTTGTGAACTCGTAAACATACGGAAAAACGTTTAATCTCCTTGAATTCATCGCATAATAAATTTACTTGGTTTAAGATCTAGTTTTATGAATGAAATTAGAATTAGATCACTATAATATTGTTTGTTTATGAAGCGTTAGATCGTTTCTAAGATTGTTCGTTATTAGAATACTATATTCTTATAATAATAATGATGATAGTTCTCTGAACAACTTAACAACTTTAGAATGCTTCGTGTAACTAATAATATAACGTGCACCGGTGGTCTAGTGGTAGTGACCCCGTCTTACGATCCTAAGGTCGTGGGTTCAAATCCGGTCGTGCTTTAATGGATTTTTCTGTTCGAAAAATGTATGTGCGCAATGCCAGTGCTATAATACGGTGAAGGAAAACATCGTGAGGAAACCGGCATGTCCAAGAACTAAAAGTTCGAAAGAAACGTGCCATCCACCAATCCGCATTGGCTTCGCGTGGTGGATTAAAACCCATCACTCTGCCCGAGAGTAGGCCAGTGTCCCAACAATGGGAACATAAGAAGGCTGTCATGATGAATGCTTCGACTCGGTTCCTATGTTGTAAATCGTTATTTGAAATACCTAGGAACATTTTTCTCTACGCCACGTAGCATACAGGAAAAGCCTACGACCGTAGCACTGGTCTACGGCTTAAAAACAATAGTTATGGGAGAGCGTGGCACTTAACAGCTACCTGTTAAAACGAAAAAGTAGCACAGAATAGTTATGTAAGTAGGTACATTAGATAAAAGCTTATAAACATAAAAAATCTAATCCCATGTTATGTTACCTTTTAATCAACGAGCTTAAAACAAAATAAAATTAAGTATAATAAATAAAAAAACCACAGACTTTTATTGCCTAACTATTTATAAAACAGCGTATAGGAATCAGTATCACATAAAACCAAGCCGGATTTTTTACGTGCGTCACATGTAACATTATTATTGTATTGAAATTTTTTTTCACCAATTGCTTTTGGACAACAGGTTCAGTTCGGACTTTCCTATCGAGTCATGTTAATTAACGAATAGTAGTCCTGGAAGGTCTACTCTAGCCGACAAAAGCGATGTATTATCGTGATGTCACGATATCAGTTTTCGGTGGTAGGTACAGCTTAATTCAATTCAATTCAATTCATTTATTTCATGCTCCATGTACAATGTATTCAGCTTAGGTGTAACTTAATGATAATGCTGTAGGTGAGTACATGGACCCTGTGGCTTATGTCCGTGAATGCCCGTCTGCCCGTAAGTACCTATAATATTTGCATCTTAATATTATTTTAATGGTAGGTAGGTAGGTATAACCATTCAAGAACACATAATATGTTTGTACCTACCCTGTAAAAGTGTTTCACAGTTCAAGCAGATCGATATTAAAATGTTCTGGGTAGTATTTATATAAAATGATTATTGGTAATTTGTTGGTCACTTAGTCCAGCTAGCTAGTGATCACCAACATAACTTGAACAACTTACTATATTTGGCACGATTATCTTGTGTCGGTTTTGTAGACCCTCTGTTTCTCAAAGGGCATAATCGCGCAGAAAGCAGATTGCAGGTCCAACACGTTTCAGGGCCAGCACCATACAACTTACAAAATAACAATCTAAAGCAATAAACGATTGTGGCGGACCTCAGTTGTTCCTTACAGATCAATAAGCAACGTGTTACTTGGATGGGTGGATGGGCATTTTCAACTATAAGTGCTTTTTTGTATAAAACCAGAATTAGCCATTAAGGATTAGCCTTATGATTTGAAGTCTCGCTTATTCGACGCATTTATTTATTTATTTATTTTATTTATCTAAACATAATATACTAGGTACATAATAAAGTTTATTTGTTTAATTAGACCTCTAAAAACTACACTAAAAAGAGAATAAGATTTGTTCTCCGGCTGAGTTTCCACATCATAATTGGCCGCAATCTACATTCAGAATGCTTCGCTGTTATTCGCGTGGAGTATGCCCTTAGAAGGGTTCGGAACGGGAGCAGTTTATTTCCGCCAGTTGGCGTCATAAGTAGAAAAGAATAGAAAAATATTTATTTAACGCCACACAATAAACATAAAAAATAAAATAAAAATACAAATTAAAACTAAACTATTGTGACGAAAAAAAGGCAGCCACGCAGCATGTGCTGCAGACATAATGTGTCTGAAGCGCTGGTTTTCAAGTAAGTATCTGAGCGCGCATCGGCAAATATGCCTGAGGCACCGCAGACGGGCGATGATCGATCGACAACCACAATATTCGGGTTACACAGTCTAGCGAAGAATGCTATTGCTAATTATTGGCACTGCGCACATACATTTTCAAATAGAAAAAACCATTACAGAACCGGTGAACGGCCGGGTTAAACGCATTCAACTGTCTAACATTGCGATCGACAATGTCCTTATTATACCCAAAAGAGCAACCAGTCTTAAAAGCGTTAGCTTTGTAAGCGGTTTGGGTAAACAGTAGGCTAAGAGCCTTATTCATAAACGTACTTTAAGCTTCTGTTACCTCATGAGTCTTTTAAATCTATCATCGTCTTTGCTCATTGACATTAGAATGACAACAACTACTTAGCAAGCCGCTGAAAATACAGTTTTTTTATGTATAAAGTTTCAATTTGCTATACCCAGAAAATTTTAAGTTATTAACGAAATATTCGCATTAAAGAAATAAGTATCACCCGTGAATTCCGAACGAAGGCTATCTTTTGAAGCAATGACGCACGTGGTCG
Organism: Colostygia pectinataria; assembly: GCA_951394395.1. Lineage (NCBI taxonomy): Eukaryota > Metazoa > Arthropoda > Insecta > Lepidoptera > Geometridae > Colostygia > Colostygia pectinataria. The sequence goes on along the minus strand of OX596353.1, from coordinate 10,598,203 downwards.
CTAAACTGGTTGTCAGAACCTGGTTTTAGAGCAATCATAATCACAGCAATCGATTTCAGGTCTCTGGCTTCTTTCGAGTAAGCGGACCTGCGCGTCTGGTTAAAAAGGTAGTTTTGAAAAAAAAAATTAGGTAATTGTTGTCGAATATCCTGAGGTCCTTGTAAATAAGGAAGACTTTCAAAAAACCGTCATATTATGTATTTTTTGTATTTTTTTTAGAATGCCTTTGCCTAGCCAACAAAGCCATAAAAATAGCTTATAAAATTCAGGAAGAGCTTTACACGAAAGCACCAGTAAGGTCAAAACAGACATTCTATTACGTATATTCGACGCCCGATGTGGAGTTGCGGCAAGCAAAGGTCCGCCTGTGACACAGAACAACACAGAAGTTGCGGGTTCGATTCCCGCCTTAGAACAAATGTTTGTACGATCTGGAAATATTTGTTCCGGGTGTTCTGAGTATTTTCTATATATCTACCTCCTTATAGTACCTCCTACTTATAACACAAGCTCTGCTTAGCGTGGGGCTAGATGATGCTGTGTGGATTGTCCAGTTAATTTATTTATATGTAAAATACTAATAACAGACTATAATTTAGTATGAATAAAACAATACTGAAGTCGACGATAGTAAATATTTATAATAATTTCAAAGCTAATGCCAAATAAACAACAAAGCTAATGCAGGTGCTCATTTATTTCATGTTTTGTTTTTATAATGGCACCTGCATTAACTGTGTTTGCCTTCGAAGAATGAATAGAGGGAGTGTTTTCTACTCAGAATGAGTATGTGTATTTTATCGGCATCGCACTAAGCAAGTAAGAATATTATAAAAGCGAGAATTTGTCTGTTTGTTGCCTACATAATTCTGTCAGAATAAACGAATTCGGATGAAACTTAAAATATACGTATGTGCTATGTATGGTACCTAGTTCGAGACTTTTTCATTTTTAAATTTATATCCCGGATAATAATTGACGGTTCCTTTCCTGTGAGATAGCATAAATCTAAAAGTTATTGATGGTTCCTGTGGGATACCATAAAACTGCATAGACGCATTTGAAACAACGGGGAGCAGCTTACTTTTATCTCTACACTAGCGACTCGCCCCGGCTTCGCACGGGTGCAATATAGATGTAATTCCTCTGCCCCCTCCCGCCGGTCGCCCCGCGTCCCGCTGCCGCCCGGGCATGACGCCCGACGCCAACGCGGACCGCGTCCATGAATTTTGTTTTTACGATATCTTGTAAGTTATTCATTTAAATTGTGTGGTGTAAAGGCTAAATAATGTACATGAAATGCTTAATTTAACTAAAGTATTTTTATCGTCATTATTTCAACAAATTAAAACAAAACGATATTAAACTATAAGGACATATAAACCTTCCTCTTGAATCACTCTATCTGTTGATGAAAACCGCATTAAAATCTGTTACGTAGCTTGAAAGATCTACGCGTAGGTACATACATACATACTTACAAACAAATAAATAAATGAAATGAAAAGGTACTAGATGACTGATATACATACATTGATAGATATTTTTTATTATACATAGAAAATACCCAGAACACCCGGAACAAATATTTGTAGATCAAACATTTGTTCCGAAGCGGGAATCGAACCCGCAACCTCCGCGTCGCAGGCGGACATTCACCCGCCGCGCCACATCAGTCGTCAACAAAGGGACAGACGCTGAAAGCGACTTTGTTTTATAATATTATCTAATATATGTAGTGATAGTAAAAAGTAAATTGCGCCATCTGCGTTTGTTTCTTTGAATGCAGGTATATATGTACTTAGATTCGCTTAGATCTTAGGTACACGCAACGTTTTGATCACCAGTTGAAAGTGACTCAAGAGTTTATAGTTTTATACGGTAGTTTAAGCACCTGTGCAAAGTCGAGGCGGATCGCTAGTTAATGAATAAATGTTAGGAGAGTAAAGAATCGCGTGACGGGATTAATGTCAAAGCCAATGAAGTTACTTTTGACCCTCACAAATATGACCTACCATGGATATCTGGCTGAACACAATAGGAGTTAAATTGAGGAAAAACAAAGAAACAGGCGTCTAGTCAAGGTACAAATGATCATTGAAAATCCATTTAGATAGCCGTGACTTTGTGCTGGTGCTTCAACTTGACATTCTAATGCTGGTCAAACATTGAACCACTTTAAAATTCACTGGCAATGAATAAGTGACCTTTGTACGCGTAATGCAAACACATACAGGTCCACAAATATTTGCAAAACTATTACGTAAGTTTATAAACAGCATCATTAAAGTCATTGAAGAAATATCATCAAGATAAAAAGCATGGGTCTAAGGAGGCGAAACACTTAGGAGCGTAGTAGCATAGATTAACTAGTAACTTTGTTGTGCGGACGCACCCCAAAGTCTCGACGCACCGCCCCAGTATGACGCAGCTGCGTCATAAGTAAGTTTTGCTTGTCCTTCGAAATAAAAACTAAGGCTAAATTAGTCTGTAAATAATCAAACTGCTTCACAGGCCCTGTTATCTAATCCGTGGTCGACTAGTACCTAAACGTTTGTTAATATAGTTAGGCTGTCATTTCTCCATAGGAATAAAACTGAAAATTAAGGCTTCGCTGTTAATTTTACCAATTAGTTATGTTGACTAGCTATTTAAAATCCGGATTCTACTGCCTGAACAATAAGTCCTAGAAACATGGAGTGTATGTGTGTGTCTCTTTTGTGTGTAGGTGCTTTTAGATAGATATTTTCAAAATTAAACTTCTATAAAAGAATGGTATATTATACCAAAGATATGATATATTATGGCCGCTGTGGCAAATGTGTTTTGGAGTGGAGAGCGTAGTGTATAAGACGGACTCCGGCGACTCCGGCTAGATGGAGCGATGACTTGCGCACTGTAGCTGACAGATAGTGGATTAGAAGAGCCGAAGATCTGACTCAGTAGCACGCTTTGTGAGAGACCTATGTCCTATGACCTGTTCAGCAGGTGACTGCGATAGACTGATAATGATGATAAAAATGTTGAACTCTTACGTCAAATTGTTCAATCGTCGTAGAACAATTTGACGTTAACGTTAGATGGTGCAACTCACCCTTAATAAAAGACAAAGCGACAACAGAGTTTTCATAAAAAGCCAGCGCTGACCAATTCGCGGGGTGTTCTACAAGTAATCATATTGCACGACTGTTATATAATTTCCATTCATACGCGCTAGGATTTATTCAGTCAAGTCCTTGCGGATGATGCCTTCAAATTTTTTGATCACCATGTTTTTTTTTTACTAGGCGAGATATTCTCGGTCAAGGGCAAGGCAGCAAAGCAATATTTATTTGTTCTTCCTTCTTTACCAGAGGCAAATGTAGAGTTGCAAAATTTATATCTAAGGTACCTTTATCAAGCGTATGAATATAAAATTGTATATATTATACAAATATAATACTGTTAACGTGACTTGGTAATGAGAAGCAGACTTAAATTCTCAAATCAAGATCATGTTCTTAGGTAATATATTTATCTAAATAGCCTTTTCAATCACCCATAATGAAAGGCATTATGAATATTCCTATGATTAGTTTATAAGGACAGAGTTCGTCTTTTATACCGAAGCCTCTTGTGATCAATAAATCATCAAACCTAACCAGTAGGTACTTATATACTCATGTTTGTTATTAGTCATCATCATCATCATCCACAGCCCGACATCACCCACTGCTGGGTCTAGTAGGCCTCCCTTAGTTGTTGTTTTTAGTCATGTGTTCGAAATTAAATTTTTACCAGAAGATAAATCAAATTTAGATTAGAAAACCAGATTAAAAATGAGGTCAGTGTGGCAGCAACTGTTACTTATTTGTCATGGGGTGGGATTGGATTAAATCATAAAGGAACCAGGTGTTAATTTTTGTTACGCAAACGGTCAATTACCTGTTTGCTAAGCTTGCCTAAATCTAATTATAAAATGACCTCTAAATCGCGCGAGATAAACATAATTTCATGGTCATATTTCAAAAATACTTTCCTTTACTAAATAAATAAAGTACAAATATTATTTATTAGATATCTCAAAAACCTTGCAACATATCGTACGTTTTATGATATACTCGTAAGTATCTATATTATTCAAATAGTTTCTCTGTAAGGTGCTCAACAACCACAAAAATCTATTTTTCCTTCACTAAGTAGGTATTCAAAGTATATTCTAATCGCCCATTTTTCTAAGGCACATTAAATAACCCTCCTGACTAGAAAGTCTAAGCAGCTAAATGTCCAACAGCATGAAACATTTATTAAGCTTAGTAAAATGTCCATATAGCAAAATGTTTACTATTGTGTAATAATAGAAAAACGCACCGCGATATAGACATCTTCCCACTGCGTCCCTTAGAATTTAAAGAAGAATTTCAAAAAATCTTTTCCAGTGTGCACTCTGGTGCACTTCTAATTAAGTAGGTACACATTAAAAAAAACACACTCTGAAAGTGACTTATTGGCCTGCTCTCGAGAGTGGTTGGGTCTTAATCCTCCATGCGGACCCGATGCGGTTTGGTAGATGCCACTATTGAAATGTTTAGTTCCTTGACATGCTAGTTTCCGCACTATGTTGTCTTCGAACGTTAGATATTGAGTACAATAAACATTTTTCAAGTGAAAAAATCTGTTTGAACAACTGGTTTCAAACCCGCGACCTTAATATCAGAAGGCAGAGTCATTACCAATTGACCACCATATTCTTTCTAATCAAACAATTTTGTGTAGGTGTACATAATACTTGTGTACATAATACTACTGTTCATAATACCGACTGGCATATGTAATAATAAAATTCCATGGAAAAACTACATACTCGAGTGTTGTGATTATTTTCGTGTTAAAAATTCCGTTCTTATGCAAGAGCGTAAAAACTTATTTTAAATTGCTAACAGAATTAAGAAACTAATTTTGTAAGGATGTATCCAAATATTGCGCGGAAGGCGGCGCGGCGTTTACAGCACTCGAAGAAACACCATAGGTGTTCAAGACTTCGAGTTAAGATTCAGAGCAGAAATTGTGTACTACGAACTCCGTATTTGCAAATAACAACGCAAACTTTGCCGCGCGCTGTTGCCGCGCAATGTTTGGTCACACCCTTATGATGAAGTGCCTACGTAATCTTCTTCAGTAATCAAACTTAATAATATTGACACTCGTACAAAAACACCGGTGAAAAAGATGATGAACCTACCTCTCCATTATAGAATTTTAGAATAATAAGTTCTTACAAGTTAAAATATGATAGACAAGTAAATAAATACTTACTTAGGTACCTATCTGAAAACACGGTAATCAATTAAAAAAGGTCCAACCAGAAAACCGAAAGTAAGTTCAAATTTGTTAGGTCTAAGCGGGGAGCGTGAAACTGGCATAAAACCTATATTTTATGATATTTTGCATAGCGTGTGGTTGCATGGCTCACATGCGCAGCAAAGTAAACACACTCTTTTATTCAAATCGTTTCAAAAATACTTCAGCCAAAAATTACGGTAGAATAGTGCGCGTTGATGTCTTTAGTATGTAATTTGTAATGACTAAGCAATGTTGTTTGACAGTTTAAATTGTATTTTAATTAGAATAAACATTAACATAATTATTTGTTTCTGTAAACAAATGTGTTTTGTCATTGAGTCTCGACTTTAAACCGGATCTAAATGTTCCTCGGAAATCTCAATTAATTTAATGAGTCAAGTGATCCAAAAGACCGCTGCGAGTGTACTATATTTTGCAACTTGTTTCCACACGAGTGCCATAGCCTTCCATACCTACTAGTAGAGTGGTAGAGTTCTTTGTAATAGAGCTCTTGCGGGGCAGTACTACATATACCTATTTCTACCGCCAAGTAGTTATTGCTGGGAATCAATGCTATGTTCCGGTTCGTATGTTATGGTATAGTTATCGGTGAAATTTTAGGCACATGAGACTTCCATATACTGTACTACGTCTCAGGGTGTCAATGTGCGAGTGACATATCCGTATTGTATATATCTGGTTTCATATGTTTTTTGTACACACATAATTCTAATATTGCGTACTTAGTATATGTAAATATCATTTTTGTGCTGTGAATAAAATTCATGTTAAGTTAATGTATAAACCAGAAAACTTACTTGCCCACTTTACTTAAAAATCATAAGCGTGGCTAGTCATACCGTAATAAACATAAATAACAACTATAAAAACCCACAACAAAACCCATGTCTATTTCGGTTAGCTAAGCCAACAAAAAAAAGTTAAGCCATTAAAACAGCTTTGTAATTTTCCATTATGGTATATTTAATTTTCCAAATCCAACTCAAGGACCGGTGGGCCTGTGAAAACGGTTTTTGCAGGTTATTTTGACCAGATGTTTAGTCAAAGTCCACGTAGATCATTTTTTTTTGTAAGTAGGTATTATACTTACTTTATTTAAGGAAATATAAGTTTGTTGACTTCGAAGAAATCTATAAAATTGGCAAAATCATGACTGAATTAATTTAAAGTCAGTCTGATAGAAGGTATAATTTTTATAAGTGTTTGTTTGATTAACGATCATAATGCATCATCATGGCCGCAGATTCTACAGCCACAAAAAAACTGGTAAAAAAACGTTAACAATACGTAAGTAGTTATTGCAATATTGCTACAGGAAAACAAAGATTTTTACTTTGTAAGACAAGTAACGTTTTTAATTAAAATAAACCTGTTTACGTCGTTTTTACGCCTTTACATAAGACTGTTATAAACGTTGATAGGTAGGTACTTAATTACTTTTATTTTGACAAAAACATTGCCATTGTTTTCATTAATGTTTTTAAATGTAGTAAAGGTTGAAATAACGTTTAACTTGTGTGGTCAGCATAGGTCAAATTCACACAGCTCTTCCGTAAAAAAAAATAACAAATTGAATATGTACATATCTTCAAATATAAAATAATTAATTGAGTAATAAAATTACAATTCACTTTAAATACATTAGTATGTACGTACATATTATTAGTATGGTTTTGATGGATTGTGGGATACGAGAGAATAGAGTTATTGATATGTTTCATCATGGTTTTTTTAATTACAAAAAGCGCTAAATATTTTTCTATTAATAATTTAGTGGGACGACCACCTCACAAACAAAAAAATAATCATCAAAATTAATTTATAATCGGCGAATCGCCATCGCGTAACAAACACACAAATAAAATATTGAAAGTTCACTGAAATGTGAGGCTCGCTGCACGTCAAATGCATTATAAAATAAGCAGAATCGGGGCCCAACTCCTAAGTAAACCTTCACTTCACTTCACTTCTTTGTTAAATTCGACCAATTCAAATTCAAAGTCAAAGTCAAAAGTATTTTGTTTAATAAAATCACAGGGATCACTTTAAAACGGTTACATATCAATTAAACTATATTCAGATTCAGTACAACTAATCTCGATATAACTACGGTCGATTCATCTATGTTCTTAATGCATATTGGTCGACTCAAATACTGTTTAATTCACATGGATGTTTGCACTATGTTTGAAACACCTAATGGTCGACTCGCCTACGGATTAAAAAATGCGCGCTGCGTATGTAGCGCCAGCCAACAATTTATTAATGTCAAGGATAGCCATTTATCATGTGTCTATAGTTTCAGGAATTACTACAACTTACTATATTTATTCCAAGCTAGATATGGAGCTGAGTTGGAAACAAACATATTATTACGCCAATCGCATTTAGATTGTAACAAGGAAGAAGCGGTAAAAAGGGTTGTGTATATAATATATTTATATACCTACACAACCCTTTTTACTGCCCAGAATATTTACTTTAAAAAAAAAAAAAAGTTTTTAACCAGTACTGCAGCCGGCCACTTGCCCGCTATGCAACAGAGATTATCAGTCTAATTAAATTATAGATATCAATTCCAGATATTTGTATAATATTCTTTATAATATATTTTCAATTAAAACTATTTTATTAACACTAACCATTCACAAAGAAATATCATAAAAAGAAAATTGAGTATAATTTCTTTTCTAGATAAAAACGACGCACTTGTTAAGGTAATACGAGTACCTACCTACATAATTGTTATGTAATTGACAACGCTAGGTTATCTTTTTATAATAGTGCTAAATTATAAATAAATTGCTGATTTATATCGTCATAATAATAAAGACATGATTACGTTTAATAGAATGAATGAACAAAGCAAGCTTTTGTTTATCTCACGAGATAAATACAGTAGTATGAACAACTGTAAAGCAATTCTACAATACCAACAGCTCCAACCTACAATAAAGCAAGATAATATAAGCAGGTGTATTTATACCTATCACAAAAATTTTACTTTCCCATTCTCAAGCATTTGATAAAAACCGTTATTTAACGTTTGTTGCTTGAAACTGTCATTTTACTTATATTTGACATTTCTTATTCCGCAGAATAGTTATTCCAGAAGTTGGTCGATTATTCGGAAAATAGCGCTCATTCGAGTTTTGTCGAATACAACCTTCATATTTTATTTAAAGGTTCTTACAGCCATCCTATAAGCTTGTTTTTATGTCTTTAGTTCTATCTAGCTTATTTTATTTTATCGTAAAACTATGGATTGTCTGAAAATACACAAAGATTTTATTATTATTATTAACGCAGATCGCTATAGAAAAACCAAAAACCCAGACGTCTCCATGCGAATTCACAGAGCCGTTGGGCGCAAGACTCCGATGACGTGGGAGCTTAAAACATAACTCAACTCCTACTAATTTCTGGTACTTTGAATAAATTTCAAATATAAAAGCGTTTATTGATGCTATCGAGCTTAGAATAATAACAAAGCTACCGAGTATTGGCTCAAGAGAATTTAAGCACTACGTTTAGCATCGGCCATGTGAATCCAAGACGTCTTCATGACTGCATATTCAAGATATTTTTTAAATGTCTTGCTTTCTCTAAAAAAAACGAAAAGAGGTTTTATAAAAAAAGGTTGTTACTCTTTTAACGAATATAATATATACCTACCAACTGTACAATAAGCTTTGCCATTTTTACTAAAAATCTATCAAGTTTTGTCATTAGGCTTTATGGTCGTTTTACATAAATATAATACTTATATTTTTTTATCAATAACTCCAATCCATCTGTATTGTTCGTTCCAGATATTTGCATATTACATAGGTTTGCGAAAACCGGTCGAACCGGACACTGCAACAACGTCATTAACTCGAGTACCTACATAACTATATCTATGTGTTTGTATAATGCCTTACCACGCTTAAAATATTCAATTGAGTAAATACCATCGTTGTAAGTACACTCCGACACACGTGCTAGGCGACATCTACTTGTACAGTCGAGTCAACGATATGCTTTGATACCCCCTAAAATACCGCTCTACCTTAATTTTTATAGCCTCTTTACATTCAACTCACTTCCTCGGCAGTGAGCAGAGAAGCGTTCAGTATTTAAACAGGAATTTTGTCACTGCTGAGAATTCGCGCTTTCCGGCGCGCCTCCTAAATTACTTAGTATCTAGTCGTCGTAGTAGCGTTATCAGTCACAAATCCACAATACCACCTGCCATCCCGCGATTTTTCAATCAATCAAAAACGTAGTAAAAGCATAAGGAAACGGAGGCGGTATGTAGGTAAATCTCCAGCCTCAAAAATTGGTCCCTAATTATTGTCAACTCTTTAGTACTAATTTTGATTTAAAGCATTCAGAAACACACAGACTTTCGCATTTATAATGTAGGATAAATAATAAATCGACTGCAACTGTACTTACGTGCAAGATTACATTACAATTTATTATTAATTTTAATTTGTTGTGTTCATTAACATTGAAACTAATAACAGTTTTTAATTTAAAAATTATAGAATTTCACGTAAAAAAACATTTTATTAAATTATACATACACCTTATTTGAATGTGCACCCAAAATCAAGGTTTAAAACAAGCCTTTATGTTTTACTATTTAATTTTAGATTGTGCGTTTATAAGTCAGTCAGAAACGATTTTATATGAATAGATATTAGTATTTACTAACACGCTTCAAAGTGATAATCTAGGTCACATTATAAATGCCTTCCGGTCACTTTTTGTTTTGGCCATGCTTTATTATAATGTAGCTAATTTAATATTAACACTTTTGCAAGGTTGGCGAAGATATTTAGTTTCATAAAACCTCTAAAAGTTCTAGCAATTCGGAGGCGGGATGGCGCGACCGGCAAGACCGCGACCCGCGACCAAAAACCGAGAGCGAGATTTTGCGTCACTTATTTTCTGTGTAGGTATCACACACAGGTAATCACTACAATGTGCAATACAACAACGTGAATAACAATATATGGAAGTACTAGCTGCGACCCGTGGTTTCATTCATTTCTGAGTTTTTTTTAAATCGTGTTTTCACTGATGAGGTACCTACCCTACCTACCAAAAAGATACTTATTTATTATTATACAACGTATCTACTACTGAAAAGCATCCTAGTAGTCTGTGATCGCAGTATTTCATACACTAGCACTGCTGCTGCTGCTGCTTCTCGGTCGCAAGTCGCAAGATTCGCGTTATCTAAATCGCAGTCGCTAGCTTATATGGTTCAATCGGCACCTTTAAGACTGAGACCGCCAAATGACGGCCGTATGTATACCTAGCGGATGTGCTGCAAATATCAGCAAAAATTACTCATACTCGTTATATATTTTGGCGTAAGGTTGAAGATTGCCCTCCGTGCGTACACTATTTTTAATGAAGACGCAGTTTCCTAAGAAAATAAGGCTTTACAAGGTTTACTACTCGATTAATTTCAATAAACAATTTTGCCATGAAATATATGCTGCTTATACCTAGTAGCAACATTTTTTGGCAACAGACTTCGAAATAGGATGTTGAAGGAGAACTTCAAGCTAGCATAAAATATGAGCAGAAATAAGTTTTTTTTAATCAAATATGTGTCGCTATTATAGACAGATGGTCATAGCTCATTATTTCACGATTTCTAGTTTGATTACATTGCTATAAGTTCCTTGGGTTACACTTTATGACATTGAATGATTATGAATAACATATTCAAATCTATTCAAATCGCAATGACTCGCGGTTGTGAATTGCACACACTTCATTTCACGATTGCTCGTCTGATAACACTTAGGTATGTCGAGTTTCGGTCATTTTGCCGGTACGACATGGTTCTCCGATTTTAATTGTTTTTCTCGTGTTATTTTGGATTTTATTTTGTAAAGGACCAATTTCATAGTTGCTTAGGTCTTTGTAACACCATAGATAAATTTGAAAAAAATGTAAGACTAACAGTAACAAACAATTTTATTTTTAAGTAGACAAACAAAGTTCTAAGGGATTTTTTTTAATGTGTTGAGTTTTCTAAAACGGGAACACTAGAGGTCCGCCATTGACTTTGACAGTACCTAATAACCCAGTTGTTCGTTAAACCCGCCATGTTGTTTTGCATTGTGTTGCACTCCTTCACAAAGTTAAACTTACTTCAGATTATGAAAGAAGCCAAAATAAAATAAATAAACAGTGATAAACGGTTTATTTATTGATTATCTAATTATCTAAAACCCTACAAAGAACCAGGGTCCGGCACCATACTGCGTGAAACAACTCCTTTGGTGGCAGCTTATGTAATACGACTTGTCTTGGCACAAGTAAGTGATTGAAATGGAAGGGTGATGTTGGTTTGTAATTTGCTCCTAGAGTTTTTTTTGAAAGAACGTCATCATTTCTTTTAAAATTTTGGTCGTTAAATTCAAAATTTGAACTTGATTCGTTTGTTTTTTTATACGTTCACAATCTACTTGACACTGGTTTTGTCTGAACAGACATCCTTTAGAAAAAATCTCTATACTTATTTTACATCGTATTACCACCGTCGCCGTCACCAAAAGTCCTTATGGCCGTCTCTAGTTAGATGATGGCTTGGTGACGGCGATTGCAGCGGTGGACGCTGCCGTCCCAAACCCTAAGATTTGAATATTCAAAAGCTTCCATCTGTCACCTATTTTAAAAGAATCCATTCAAATTATATTATTTTTCCTTAGTATTTCATCATTGATGAGCATGGCTTACATTGCTATGAAAAGCAGTGCTTAAAAAATACAAATAAGTCATTATTTTATATTTTTTTATTTTAACAGATTTTGATAATAAATAAATACACACAGCAATCATCTAGCCCCAGACTAAGCAGAGCTTCTGTTATGGGTACTAGATGACTGATATACATAATACAATACAATACATATAGATATTTTTTTATTATACATAGTAAATACCCAGAACACCCGGATCAAATATTTGCAGATCGTACAAACATTTGTTCCAAGGCGGGAATCGAACCCGCAACCTTTTACGTCGCAGGCAGACATTCGCCCGCCGCGCCACATCGGTCGTCAATGTCGTTAATTGATGTTCTAACTAATAAACTTAATATGTCTGTGTTAAAAATTATTAAGTTTGTTTATGGTTTAGGTTTGCCTATAGTATATCAATTTACTGGGTTTTAGCACAGAGTTTTGGTAACCACTTGTAAACTTTAGTCAGGATGTATTATAATGCAGTGTATTACATTACCGTGTATCTTGAATCGTGTGTCGAGATGAAATCAGTTGAAATGTCATTGTATTTAAACTAGAAGGGTTGAGTTTGTGCATGAGAAAGGTATACGTGATTGGAAATATACCATGTCTAATCTACAATTCGAGAACTTGAACTTTTAAATATCTTGCTTCGTTCGTAGTATGTAAATTTGTAGGTATGTAGTACCCAATGATTTCTAAGGTAGTATATATATATATATATATACATATATATATAGTCTAGTCCTTCCGCTTCAAATATTGTACTTGATTTTCGGGGACTTCCAAGTTATCGATCGAGCTAAAATTTACATACCTACCTGTTTGTCAAGTTTCAATGACAAAACAACATTTGATAATTGTGATGACAAGCTCCTGCTCCACTGTTGTCCTCAGCAAAATATCTCTGTGAAAGTTATGGGTGAATAAAATATATCATCATCCATCATCATCATTATTATCATAGCGAGCCTTCTAAAGTTCCCACTGTTGGGTTATGGCCAGCTCCAAAGTGAGAGTGTTGTGTCATAAATAATAATTTACCACGCAGACCAAATGCAGATTGGTGGATGGCATAGTTCCTTTAAGTTTATAAATATAAATAGCTGAATTGTTCTACATAAATTGTACAATAATAAGGTGGCAAAGTATGTTAATATAAATTATTAGAATAGCAATTTCAAAGGTAGGAACTTGAATTATTAGGTATAGTTCTCACGGCGGATCTCGGCCGTCGTGAAGTTAGCCGTTTCGATGCGCAATGGAGCTTTTTCAAACTAAGTTGTCTTTGCGCATCACAAACGGCTAACTTCACGACGGCCGAGATCCGCCGTGAGAATTAAACAGATATTTTTATACAACATTTATTAGGTAAAAATTATAATATCCCAAAAATTATTTCGCCTCAAGCGAGATATGTCTCGATAGTTCTAATAGTAGAGGTTCAAATCCCGCTTGAATCGAAAAATTTTGGGATATTATAATCTTTAACCCTTAGTGTGATGGTTAACACTATAAAAACAAAAATAACCAATTTATTACCTATACTTTGTGATTTATAAAAATGAACGCCGTGATGTGTAATAACGTAATGTCCAGTAAATACTATTAATAAGTCAATAGTATTTACGTGACATTGCGAAGACCTATATAATTTTACTAGTGGAAAGCCCCGTGACTTTGTCCGCGTTGAGTTTTTTATACAAACTTCATCTAACCGCTGCGTGCTCCAGGAGTTGAATTTCGGGAATTTCTTTCTTAGTGCTCCCCTACACCATAAGAGTAATGCACTTTCCTAATTTCATGCTTCTAAGACTTATGGTTTAGGATGTGCGTTGATCTGTGAGTCAGTCACGAAAGACTTTTAAGTATATTTAAGAGTAGTAGAGTTCTCTGTGATAGAGCTCGTCCGGGGAAGGACTACCACCATACCTATTTCTGCTGCAAAGCAGTAATGCTCGCATTGCTGTGTTCCGGTGTAAAGGGTATGGTTTCCGGTGAAATTACTGGCACATGAGGCTTTCGATCTTAGCCTCAAGGTGGCAACCCGCGAGTGATACCTCTGGTATTGCAAGCGTCCATAGGATGCGGTAACCGCTTACCATCTTGTGGGCCGCTTGGTTGCCACTTCAGTTGTATATAAAAAAAAAAAATCGGTAGAAGAGGAAAAAGTAGGTAGTTCCGAAAACAGGAGGGTTGCAATCCGACCATGATTCTGAAGCGACCTGCCCCAGGTGTTAACGTCGTGGTTTTTAAAAGATCCATTAGAACCCTATCCTTGACCACCCTTGAATTTTCATGTAGCCCGTGAAGAATCGAACACGATTGTATGTGGCTCGTGTGTTGAAGATATTTTAACGAAAATAAAACAAATAAAAGTTTCATCCCTTAAAATTTAAGTATTTTGAACAAATATTAATTAACTCAAGACACAACTGATTAAAAAAATAATTAGTATCGCACGTTTTCGTAAAATAAGCATTTCCAGTTAATTTTCGATCATGTTTTCCATGGAATAACAAAGTTTAACATATATAAATTCAATGGAAACAAAGAGTGGTGTGAGTTGCAGAACAAAAATAATATATATTTTACGATTCGACAACTCACACCAGTTGGGACAAGATTTATGGTGTGAGTAGACGAACGACTCACAATAAAAACTTAAACACCCTTGCAAAGCTGGGGCGGGTCGCTAGTAATAAATATAGCTTATAATGTATGTACATATATACTCAGAGATAATGTAGCAATCTAATGGTGAAAGAACTTTTGAAATCGATCCAGTACTTTTTGAGTTTATTCGTTACAAACAAAAATACAAATCTTTCTATTAGTAGTATAGACTACTAATATTAGTAGTATAGACTACTAATATTAGTAGTATAGACTACTAATATTAGTAGTATAGCCTACTAATATTAGAAAGATTTGTATTTTATAAAGATGTGGATCTATTTCCACCAACACATCTTGTTCACCAACTCATGCACACTACTTAAAAAAGATCTAGAGATTCCTGAACATTAACTACCTAAGTATATAAGGTTACTGCTGCATATTTTTATCTACCTGCGTCATAGGTAATTTAGGTTAGGTAGGTACATGCGTGAATTATTGTGTCCAATAAAAAAACAATTAGCCAGGTAGCTAGCTAGTATATTATACTCGATGTATAAAATAATAATGCATATTGTAATTAATTACCAATTTTTGCATACATAATTGAACATGATACCAGAGTCAACGCATCTCTGTCCTATTCCTCTTGCGATAGGAACCCAGCCACTGTTGATGCTAGTCCATACATCCATCATGACAGCCTTCTAATGTTCCCACGGTTGGGATACTGGCCTGCTCTCAAGCGAGAGTGATTGGGTCCTAATCCACCATACGCAGACCCAATGCGGATTGGAGAATGGCACATGTCTTTCGAATTTTTAGTTCTTAGACATGCCGGTTTCCTCCACGATGTTTTCCTTCACCGTATCAGAGCACTGGCGTTGCGCACATAATTTTTTCGAATAGAAAAATATGGATTCGAACCCACGACCATAGGATTGGAAGGCTACTACTACCACTAGACCAGACCACCATTGCTCAGTGTTATTTCCAATGTACTTTTGAAACCGATAAACGATCTCTCTCTCTCTCTGTGCATCGTTTCCTCAAAGCAGAGGGTCGCGACCTCTTTGCATGATCTTTTCTCTCGTGATGTTTCTCCATTCGGTACGGTCTTCTGCGACTCGAATTGCATTGCGTAATTGGGTATCAAGAGTAGTGCGGATTTGATCAGTCCAGCGAATAGGGCTGCGTCCTCTAGGTCTTCGTCCTTGACCCTCCCTCAGATTTTTTATCGGCATAAATGCATTTAACTGGCGTAAATAAACAAGCACATTGCGATCCTTAGTGATCCTTATGATTTGAAAGTCAAAAGATAATTTATGAACTAACTTGCCTAAATCAAGGATCTTCAGTTCAGATCAAAACTAGCGTGGCAGAGATTATATTATATTATGTAGGTATGTCTTTGTAAAGAGTAATTTATCAATATCATAATAGATAATTACCTATCTCGAGTTATCGTATATTAATTTTAGTGTTGAGGCAAATTATAATCGCTTGATCTTCAATTCTTTGAAGAAAATATTTTTTATCACACGCTTTTAATCACACGTGATTTAAACTTGCAGTAAAATGTATAAAAGTAGTTATTATATATAAGTTAGATTATTTTAGAAACAAGATAGGGCAGTTTTGAACTACCCTAGTAGGTAAAATGCCTACGATGCGACGTAGGCATGGGGTAGCACTCTACTACGCCGTAGGCATTCGTAGAGCTTTTAGTTTAAAGTTCGTAGCACTGTAGTCTGGAATCTACTAGGTAGTCTGCTAAGAACGGTATTGTGAATTGTGATAGATATTTGATTAATCATGTATTCTAAATCCAAGCCGTATTTTTTTGTTCCTTTAATCAATCGGCATTTGTTTGTTTATGTCTTGGTAAAAAAAAACTGCTGATGAAAAAACAAGTGTAACAAAAATAAACCACTGTTTAACCAGAATGCGGAATGACTTTTTCAATTAATCTTAAAATAACTAGTGGGTAATGTAGCAGTACACCTTGACTTGTGAGTTGTGTTTTCACTTGCTAGTTTGCTCAACATAAAAACATGGCCCATAAATGTGAACTATAACGCAAAATGAACCATTTACAAAATTACAACAGATATAAAACAATGGTTTGAGTAGGAAACAATTACTTTAGCTTTTATATATTTAAGTACGTTTCTCGAAAACGGCTCTAACGTTTTTTATGTGTAATACGAAATTGTTTGTGAATATTAAATAAGTTGCTATGAGTCAGTGGCCAACTCTGCTAGGCCACCCGAAGGCCTAATAACCAATTATGCGAATAATTAATCTTAGATGTTATTTTAGGTAAAGCGGGATGTTTCAGGGTCGCATCCCGTTCTCATAGCCTGTAAATTATATTGTATTAATATAAACATTACCTTGCATAGCAGTCAAGAATTTAGTTTAGGTCATGAAGCAAAATTAACACTGCCGGTTCATTGTTTAGTTTTGTGCAAACGACCACTCTAGGTGCATGGTGTAACAGTTCACCAACCACGTTGATGATACTCCAGTTTATTCCCCTGGAAGCCTCTAAGACAGTAGGAACGACACAAGTCAAGTTGAAGGCGCGTGAAGTCAAATGTGATAAAAGCGCGTTGAAGCTGCGCGCGCCGTCAGTACTGAGCTCGCGAGCACGCTGTCCGCACGCGCACGCCGCGCCCCCGCGACCCCTCACGCACTCTAGCGCACCTCATTCGTTGTACGTACTTTCATGTCTCCGACCTCCCCAAGTGATTGTGCTATCCAGGACGTGTCTCCCGCCCGGGGAAACCCCAGCATCCATTAACCGCTTCCAGGTAAATATCTTTATATCTCACATCAAATGGAGCATTCACATCGAGGCTTGCTCAAGATCTGTAACATCTTACCTCACACGCAACCACAGCCAGTACTTTGCCGGTGTTATTGGAAAAATTATTTGATACAAATGTCGCACGTTTTAAACGTGACATTTTGAATAAAATCTCATTATCTCTGGAACCTTATCTCATTTTGGATATTGGACATCGATATAAGTTATTTATTCTACGGCATGAATGACACGTTCCTATACAAAAAGATCCAGTTACTAGAACTGATTAAATTATCAGTTAGCGCGTACAATCATAAAATACTTTATGATGATAGCAAAATTAACTTGGTACCTACCTATTTGTCAACACACTATTGTTTATTAAAGTCACACGAAAGTTAAAATAACACACATCTTGTGACGACATCCAATATACGATAGGTAGATACTATTGAGTCAAGACAATTATAATATCGCGCGAATAACCTGCTCGAGTTCTCAAACCAAGGCTTCCCAGATAGCGGCCTCCGCTTTATGACAGACTTTATTACAATAAGAGTGAGTGCATTTGTAACCTTGTCAAAGATATAGGCCGTCTCGATATCTGTAACATGCAGCCGTTGCCCCGCTATCTTAGCAAACCGTAGTTTTAGTAAATATCAGCATATCGCATTAATAAACTACGCAAGCGACGTTAACGAACGACCCTCCCAAGCGAGAGGTATCCGATTGAGGGTCAAATCATAAAGATCAAGCGAAGTCAATTCGTAGGCGGCGGCACCTGTTAATATTGGAGCTAATTTGACGACCTCAATATTTTATTATTAATCCAATGATAAACCTTTCGTCTTGGTCGTCGATTGATAAGCGCTGACATAACACTTTGTAGATAACATGGTCATGCCTATATAACGGCATTGATTAAATCGCAGACGAAATTGATAAAATAGTGTAGAGATCGCGACGAGCGCAATAGTGAACTCAGAAAGGAGCTCGGTTTTGAAGCCAAGGATTCGCCAAGGCGTTCTAGTGGTGTTAGTATTCCCAGCGCGTTTGGCGGCGCGAAGCGGTGGCCGCGTGACGTAAGGTCACCGCGTTTGTGGCTGGCCACTGACATGACACGAGATTAACTTGCCCCCTAGGGATAATAGCTTTGAGCATCCAGAACGGGAGCTAGCACGCGCTTCTATTTCACATTTTATTGAGGAGGCGAGATAACGTACAGCTATACTTATACACATAACGTCAACTCTACCCGTCTCTACATTCACACATCTTATAAAAGCTTCGCCCAAATTGAAAACAAATGGTTTTATCTCACTAAAGTTTTGTATTTGTCAAACGGCTTCCCTCATAGTATACACTACTTGCTCAAAATTCCAACGTTCAAACTGTAATTTATTTTATAACCTAGATAATATTATGAGTAAATAAAATACCTAGCAATCTAGGTAATCCGCGAGAACTCAGCTTGTTCAATAACAAGCTGAGTTCTCGCGGTCGTGCCCTAAAAGTCCAAAAAAGCTCGCAAAAAGTAGCATTTTACCGATTTTGCTGTACCTACTGCAATAAATAAATGAAGTTGATATTAGGAATACGAATAAATTTACTTTTGCTTAGGTATTTTGCTATGCTAAGCCACAAAGGCTAAGCTCAAATCTACACAACAAATTAGGAATATAGTGTTAAATTACTCGAACCAACAAGGTATAGTTGCGTTCACAAACGACACAATATTTTTTAAACACAATTTATGACTCTCCTAAACGCATGTCCTAGATACAGTGCCGTTCGCAGACAAAGTCGGTGGCTGTTTAATGCGAGCTTGTACGACGATTGTTTGACGAACTGCCGTTCAACAAAAACAGAACAAACATGCATGCATCACGTTTTGTCAATAGTGCTAGTTATCGACAAAAGTTGTGTCGTATTGCAATTAATTGCAACAGCCAGCTAGGACATAGGACCAGGACTTTTATATCGTCTATGACATAGGAACAATACACGCACGATTATATACTGGTTTTATTACGATAGTGCGAGCGGTTCTATAATCGCATTGTCATCATTTGAACTTATAGCTTTTGTTTGATAATGCTCAAGTATAGACAAAATCAAACTAGTACTTATTTCGATTCGGGAGGTTTTTTTTATGTTAGCAAACGCCAAGGTGATCAACTCGATCGCCTGATGTAAATAAAGCGCTTGCGTGGCCATAACAGTCCTTTCCCCAAGTATTTTTACTTGCTAGTCTTGCTACAGCACCCTTCAAACCTAAATACAGTAATGCTTAGTACTGCTTAGAGGCAGAATATCTGACACTGAGGTGGTGAAAACACCCACCAAGACGAACTTTTGCTGAAGATGTTCCTTATTTTTTATTCACTACCAGTAGGTAAATTTATGTAGAGTTGCTTTATTTCGGCGACTATACTGCTAATTATTTTTTATTAGTGTTTTACCATCACATCAGTTAAAAGCAACATAGGTAACCTACCCAAAATACTTACCTAGGTACTTCCCTAAAATTAAATTATTACTGTCCAGCTAAACTACAATCAACATGAAATTTAACACTTTGACGCTTGTTAGAAGTAGTACTTGTTAGAAATAGAAGTATTTTTATGTCTATTTAGCTGCTACCGAGTACGCTTAATAAATTCGCACTCTATTGCTAAAATATTATAAAACAGAGAAAAAATTGTTAGAACGACCATGAAATTTTAATACATCTACCAATACTTCATTTCAACGTTTTCAAAAGTAGAGTAAAGTTAGGTTTATAAATCAATGATAAAAAAATACATTTAGTGACATGTAGTTATCGCGAGATCGTATACTTATATTGTTACAATACAAATTATCTACGGGTGTGTGTGAATGTTTGTTACAACAACGCGACGTGGTAAAATCGTCACGGAGACAAGTCGTGTCATTTTACCGATTGTGATGATATCTGAAATGCAGATGGTTTAAGTTCTAGTATAACACATAGGCTACTACTTTATCCCGGAAAATATACTTTTCTTGTGGGATAGCATAAAACTAGAAAAACGTAGGTCAAGCCGCGCGGGTCAGCTCGTGTTAAATAAACCAATTTGGGTTATTAACTCTTTTTTTCTGAAATGATCTAGATTATTCTAGATAATGCTGCATATGGTGTCTTTATTTCAAAACTTACCTTCTTCACTCTCATTCACTTTTTATATTCTTTGTTAAATAAATGTAATAAAGGCTAATTACTTGAGTTACGAATACGGGGTAGGTACTTACACGAGTTTTAACTTTTTAATAAAGATACCAGTGTCAAGTTCAAAATATAGGTATGAGACATGCATTGTCGTCGAATATTTTTAATTCGTTAAAGTAAACATTTCGTAGTTACAAATGTTCATGCCATTATTTTTGAACCTGTTTAACCTTACTGTTTAAATGTAACAGTAAATCTTGCAAGTAATTCTTTATATCCATTTATGGTTTTTAAAACAAGTATTTATTTTTCCTCCAGAAACGAATATGCTACACGCTGCAATTGGTTTTATTTTATTACATACATTAAATAGATTGCAAAACCAGCATATGAGCCCCCCTAATTGAAAGCGGTTACCGTAGACTGGACGCTTACGATACGAGAGGTTTCTACAAGACAGAAAGCGTTCCGAAGATGTTGGTATTAACACGTTTAATGGCAATGCTAATGGGTTGAGCAATTCATAAGATAGACAAGTAAAATTGACTTTGAAAATAGACTGTACCACCTACCAATAGGCAAAATATTTGGTTAACCAATAAAAGTATTACCAACATAAAGTCATTATCCATATTCATGGAAGGTGAAGGTCTTTTTTCACTTGCATACATTTTAAACATTCAATATTCTCAACTTTGTTGCTAATTTCACTGCGATAAATTTTCCTTCAAAAGTTGTAACTACTTTGTATTGCATACCGTATTACGTGTAAGAGTAGTAGAGTTCTTTGTAATAGAGCTCGTTCGGGGAAGAACTACCATCATACTTATTTCTGCCGTCAAGCAGTAATGTTTTGCATTGCTTGTTCCGGCTCGAAGGGTATGGTTTCCGGTGAAATTACAGGCACATGAGACATTCGAACTACGTCTCAGAGTGGCAACCCGTGAGTGATACCTCTGGTATTGCAAGCGTGCATAGCTTACCATCCGCTTACCATCTTGTAGGCCGTACCCTTGGTTACCACTTTAGTTTTATAAAAAAAAAGTGTGAAGTTGGGTGGTATGAAGATGTGAAGTCAGTAACCTTTTCTGATTTTTTATTCCTTAATTTGAACTTGCTTGACCTTTTTTATATTTGATTATGGTTTGTTTTTATTATAAAGCGGCCAATCGCGGAAAAATACAATGACGTGAACCAGAAACGTCATTTTAAATGATAAGGCAGTTGTCACACCGGTCACACTAATTTTATAAATGCGAAAATTGTAAAAGGGAGAGTGTTAATTATGGTGATTGTTCCCATTTAACTCCGTAACTGAACGGATTTTAATAAAACTTAAAATACACCTACATAGTTGAATACACATAGGCTTTTTATTCCAATAAAAAATATGGTTCTTGCAAAGGTTTCTAGAGTGATAGCATGAAAATTTATATGCAAAGACCTCCAGGGGCTACTACTAAATTAATTATGGCTAGGAGCGTGTACAGTACTATGCAAACCTTTGTTACTTAGGTTTTCTTTTAATTATTGCTTTTTGATTTGCAGTTTGTATGTCTATGTCAAAGACATTGAAAATATTATCTTAGGTCATGTTTATGTCAATTCAAATAACTTGAAATTTTCACACGTTTTTCGCAACCTGGCGCGCTATTTGCGTCATTCGCTTTACGCCCCGCGCTCCTGTAACTCGGAGAGACGTCTGAGTTAGTTGGTTTGTGGCCGAGCAAGAGAGCTACAACCTAAAGGTTTACAACAACTACACAAATATGTAATCAGAAGTGATTACGCTAAATGTAGGTAATATAATACTCCATCACCATTAAGTTATTGTCGGAGTTAACACAAGCATAATATAGCACGAGTTTCTACCGATGGTAGACCGTCATAAGTCGTAGTTATTTATTGGAAAAAGTAGTATAGAGTAGTCGTTAATTGTGATAGAGCTCGTCTGGGAAAGTAATACCACCATACTTATGTTTGCCGCCAAGCAATGATGCTCATATTGTTGTGTGTCCTAAAAATAGTTTCCGGTGAAATTACAGGCACATGAGACTTTCGATCGAGTAGGCTACGGTAACCGTAAAGTAAGCCGTATCTAGGCGTGGCCTACCACATTAATATTATTAAATCAGCCATTCATGTCCCACTGTTGGGCAAAGGCCTCTAAACTTCCAGATTTTGACATTAATACTCAAAAAAATATAGCTGTCATATATTGTATTGCTGCATTTCCCGAAAGTGCACCTTAAGCCGCCATGTGCTTACCAACTTGAGAATTGAATGGTCAAATAGTTTAATGACTGCAGCCTGATTGACTAATATGGGATCTGCGCAGACATGAAAAACCTGCACTAATTAAGGCTCACCTACTTTAAACAACAGTTTTTTATTACAAAATAACATCTCCAACTTCTTAAATTGTAAAAGGATTTTATTTTATACACAAACTAGTTGACCCGGCGCGGTTTAAATCGCGTTATTTTTTAGCAATTTTTCCATAATTTCTCACAGTTTAAACCTTCCCTTACAAACATTTCAAGACCAAATAAAAAAAATATTAAGTATAAAGTATAAAGTTAGTGGTCACACGCGTAGAAATAACCCAGGTAATCAGGTATGCAAACGGAAGAGTACTCAGTAGGTAGTACCTTTTCAGATATTACTTACCATAATGCTTTTTACCTATATTCTTTTAAAAAAGTAAATTTTAACAATTAAAATGTTTTTCATCTTATGGTATCCATGGGTTGAATTATTTTGAATAAAAAGTGTACAAGTATAAATTTAACTAGTACAATAAGTAACTGTTAAGTATTTCATTTAAAAAAATTCACAAAAATATCTGATGACGTAATTCAAACACTTGAGCATCGATTTTCTTTATACCAATATTTTAAAGAGAGAAGATTTGTATTTTGTTTTTTTTGTCACGAATAAACTCAAAAACTACTGACCCGATTTCAAAAATTATTTTACCCTTTGAATGCTACAACATAGGCTATATTTATTACAAGCGACCCGCCCCGGCTAAGACCCATGGGACAGATCTAGTATTATTTTTTTCTTTCTTTCTTTCTTATTAGTTTACAGACGCACAAGACTGGTTTAGTTTTTTCGACTAAATAGATTTTCCTTATTCCTATATCTTAGGTCACGTTTATTATTTGCCGCCAAAAATTATCTAAAGACCCAAAATTATATAATAGCTCAGTTGTCCGGGCAGTCTTTTCTCTCAGATATAAAATCACCTGTACCTAAGCACGATTCTCATTTGTTATTCATATCATTAATAAGAGTACCTACGTATTCTTGTGGTATTCTTTGTGTCGGGTTTATCTGACTTCAGCAGTAAGCAAGCCATTGTTTTATACAAAGTAGAGCATAATCAGAGAGTTGCCGTCAGCGTCAGAAGTTATATTGCGATATTAGTTACTCGTGCAAGGACATTATAGCCGGCGGCGGCCGCTTAACCACCCTTCGTTCATCATTCTTTATTTCCACTTATACGTTTTCATTTATATTATCATCTTGATGTTCTTGAGGTTTCACCTGGTGGTAGGACTCTTCAGGAAGAGTCCTTCTTGGTGGGTACCACTGCAGTGTCAGATATTGTACCTCCAAGCAGTAGTGTTTAAGCATTACTGTGTTTAGATTTGAAGGGCACTGTAGCAAGTGAAATTACTGGGCGAAAGAGACTTAACAACAATGTCTCGGGGTGATAAGCGCAGTGAAGGTTAACATCAGGCGGGCGTCTTGATTGTTTTGTCACTTGCTGATATTAAAAGAAAAACATTTTATTTTTATATGTTTGGAAAACTAACAGTTTATATCATGTGAGAATGGTAATGCTTAAAATATAGAACAGGATTAACCTAAACAGTTTTCACTAATAGTTCACTTATACTTAACAAAGTTTTAGTTGTCCACAAATTATAACACTTAGTGGGTTTTAACACTTAATAATTTTTAGAAAAAATAAATAAGAAAGCAATGATCACATAATTAATAGGTACCTACCTAACAGAAAAATGGAAACCTAAGAATACATGGGAGTCACTCACTACTCCTAATGAAAAAGGTCATGAAGATCATCATGATGCTAATAAGCCATATAAGCTCATGTAAAGAAATTTTGTGCTTATAATGTTGATATGACCCCAAATATTATGTTTTGCGTAAGAAACTGTAGTATTTTGTTTTGCTTTGTTTCTAAAACTAAAACGAAAGAAAAGGTTTGAACTTGAAACTGACATAGAGTAAAGATGTTAAGGCAGTAGGATAAGTACCCAACCCACCTTCAGAACCACATCCAGTTACAGCTTCTAACTCTATCCTCTAACCTTTTGAAAAAATGCATTACGCATTCCCCCTGCCTCGGGGTGAGCCAAGGGGGTGTCGGACTCTCCGATATAACAAACCGACTAAAAACCACATCGACCAGCCTTCTTAACGCATTGGTGCCGAGGACACGGGAACTCCAATGAAGTCTTCCGTGAGTGATTCTATCCTCTACCTGAAGCGGCCAAAGAGTCTTGACCTCTACCTGATTGTAGGGATAGTTTCGGTGATAAGCGGGGTGTGGGCAAAGCAAGGCTCTCACGGCGCGGGGCGGCACGTCCGCGGCGACCTCGCGTGCTGCCTCCGCGCCTGCAAATGTTTACATTTACTCCGAGGATGATGCCCAGCGACCAACGATTAGTTGCAAAATGATTGAGAATGAGTTCACGGCCGCGTGTCACCTCCGGGTGTTGCGTAAACGCATGCCAGCAGTACACCGTCAATCAACGCTCTGCTCATTATGGTATGAAAACTAAAAAATCTAATATTACATATAGGGAACACAAATGTCTCCATGCAGAACACACAGAAACGCGGATGACTTGAGAGTCCGCGCGGATCGGGCGGCAGGTGCCAAAAAATTAGCTTGACGCCCGTTTTCCGCGTCATCCACGCGCGATTTATGCCCCGCACCCCTGTAAAACTCACAGGAAGACGTCGAGAGTTATTTGGTTTGCCTGTAACCTCATTCATTATTTAAAGCGGCATCATAGGTACCTAGCACATGTATCATACATCTTTACATTATAGCCATGCAAATGTTTACTCACATGAAACTTATAACAAAATACAATAAACTTGAAAATATTTCAGTCACGCTAGATAGGTAGTCACTAACCGAAACAAACTCAACCTATCACTTATAATATACAAGGCGAATCCACGCGGTTCTAATGCAATATCAACCTTGAAATTCGTGAAACATTATTAGATTAACACACTAGTTAGCAATAAAATTATTGCTGACCTATCACAGCTCAAGCTCTAGATCGGTCAAGTGCGTGTTTGTGTCATTTCTGTGGGTTCCGTACGACACTTCCGCATCTGTGTTCATTTGGTATTGGTACAGCAGGTGATGTCAATATTGGCGAGGTGGCCGCAATAAGATGAACTCTTGTTCAAGGTTAACAAATACCTACTTGCTCCATGAATATTCAAAATTGCGCGTGCAAATTATAATGCGTAGTGAATTATTTCTACAAAAAAATAGTAATACTTAACACCTTTTTGGCACCGGCTTAGACATCAGTTTCAGTAAGCTGATCACAAACTTTGTTGGTTGCTTTTGTATAGAAAACTCGTACTATGCAGTTTTCAGCGTGGGATTAGCTCCAATTAAATCCTAGCAAAACACTGGTAAGAGCACCGGTGGTCTAGTGGTAGTGACCCCGCCTTCCGATACTAAGGTCATGGGTTCAAATCCGGTCGTGCACCAATGGATTTTTCTGGTTGCAAAATTTATGTGCGCAATGCAGTACTCTCATAAGTGAGTGAAGGAAAACATCGTGAGGAAACCGGGGCATGTCCAAGAACTAAAAATTCGAAAGACATGTGCCATCCACCAAATTTGCATTGGGTCCGTGTGGTGGATTAAGACCCAATCACTCTCGCCTGAGAGTAGGCCAGTTTCCCAGCAGTGGGAACATTAGAAGGCTGTCATGACGAAGACACTGGTTTGTACCTTGAGTATACCACCAAGTGTACCATTTCTCGTTGCTCTACAGTTTTAGGAAACTCTCATCGATATCTCTAGTGAAGAAGATATAGTAAAGTTCAGGAGTCATAATTCTGATAGGTAGGTACATGACAGTCCACAGCTGGACGTGCCTGGGTTTCTCCTAAAGCGCACAATTAAACGCAATCCTCGGATCTTCTCATGCACTTTCCATTATCGGTCCATCTAGAGGGAGGGTGTCCCACACTCTAGAACAAGTTACACCCCAATGGCTACCGCTTTTCGGCATGACTGGCCTACTGCCTTTCATCATGCTAATCCTAAGAACTGTAAAGTTATTATCCAAATAGTATTAGATGAAAAAACCGGCCTTTGGTGATGTCGATCGAGATGACACTGATCGGAACATCCTAATGGACAAACAACCAACAGCTGTTTATTATTCTACACGCGGAACCATAATTACAAAATCGAACATAATCAATTTTTCAATGTCTTCTGCACAAATTATTAGCCATTCTTTTTCTATAAATTCTTAGATGATGGTCAGCTATTGCCAAATACCGATTTGCATGAATTAAATATAAATGCCCGTTTGGGTAATTTTGGGTTCTTTATGACCAACAAGTAACTAACTCCAAAAGTTTTTATGGTCATAAAATAAAATGAATGGGCGTAGCGAGTCGTAGTGTAAAGTAATATTCAAAACTCTAAACAGCTATAATTTATTCCCTAACCCTATAGTTGAGTCTAATCAAAACAATGCAATCAATGCGATGCGAGTGCCACGTAAGCCCTGCTGATCGAAGATAGTACTTTTTAAGATATGGCAAGATACTATGTATACATTTCGGCAGATGTTGTGAAATATTATCTGTATTATTGTTTTTTTTACTTTTCTTACACTTTTCGGAACTTCTGTATTGGTATACGCCACAGCATCAGCCGAAAGCTGTAAGTCAGGGCCTAAGTGCTGGGTGACCTTGGAGGTTGAACTCTGGCCCACATGTACCGTGCCTACTTTTATTTGATATCCGGAAAACCTTTATTCGGTAACTCTTTAAGAACAAAATAAGCTATGTAGATTGCGAATTAAATCAACCCATAATTTATTAATTAACGACAAAAAATCTCAAAAATGTCAACAAGTATGTTTATTTTATGGCATGACATGATTTATATGCAAACCGGATGTCTGCCTGTGAGTATAGAGTTCAAATCCCCCTCAAAAATTTAAAAAGTGTCCCTATAATTATTTAACGTGCCGCCCCGATCTAAGAAAACAGGTGAATCAATCAATCTTTAAACGGCTGAGTAGATTTACTTGAAACATTGACTAGGTACTTGAATCCATTCAGGGAGTTATGATGCCACAGACAGACACACAGATTCACAATTACACAACAAACGTTAACTCCCCTTGCTTGCCCAAGGAATTGCCGAAATTCAACTTCTAGAAGACACGGGAAGATGAAGTTTGTAAAATCAACGTGGCCAAAACCCGGCCGTTATCTGTGATCCGGCATTCCACTTAGTTTTGAAATAAAAGTAGGGTCAAGAACACGTATTGAAAAGTAGTTCTTTAGTTTTTTTGTGTACATAAATCGAGAAATGAACGTTATCATTGCCTCCACCACCGCGCATACCATTAGTGAGTGGGTCAAGTGCACACCGGCACTATACCTACCTACCTATCAAAATTAGCTCGTCGTTTGTAAGACAACCACGAACAGTAGTAACCATGAGCCGCTGTTGCCTAAGAACCATCTAAATAAAACATAAAATTAAGTCTAGTTCTGCTGTAGAGGGAGAGTAGCAGAGATGGTGTCTTATAAAGGCCAGGTGATCTTTTATTTACTTCAAAGTAGCGGCAAAAGCTGGGTTGGGAGTAAGAAATACTGGGAAAGTCAGGACAACATAGTATGGTAACGGTAAAGTAGTTTAGATAAAAAATAAAAACAGAATTTTTATTGATGTGAAGTATGAAAAAACTTTAGAGCGAGCGCTCGGTGTCAATTTTCGTGGCGGTTTTATCACACGCAAATGTACCAACATCCTTGGTTCATTTGTGCACCCTTGATAAATTGTACACCCTTGCCCCCTTCCCCCTCCTCGCCCCTCATAGTAGAAGGCCTCTACAGTGCTTAGATAAAAATTATCTATTCAAAAGTCCTTCCGTGATGGTGGTGGACAGGTTATTCATGTATTCGTTATTATATTTACCCGTATAGTTAACAATAATTAAAATAACTTGTTTATACTAATACAAATCAGGATAAAGGTTGACACTGATGAATCGCGTCGATGATAGATCAAACTTAACTCGAGCTGTTCGATATCCTTCGAATCAAACTTACTGAAACGTATTAATAATCAGCATCGTACGTACCGGCATTGCCTCGCTCAGGAATAAACAAAAGACGATGAGCCGAAGCGATGACAAGCCTATTCGACTGCGTCAACTTTAAACCTGCAAATGGGTTAGTATAAACCTACAACAGAATATTCTATAGGTACATATTGACACCTGCTTAACATTATTTTAGAGTGATGTCACTGTTAGCATGTGAGACAAATTCGTATTTTACCTCCTCAGACAACTGGTCTATGTTTACCTCGAACCGTTTCATTGAATCCTCCGTTTAAATATCCTAAGATATCCTACTACATACTTGTAATTTAAGGCTACACTACGCTCATCACCCCTCGATGTGTTGCTGTGTTGAAGTTTTAAAGACACCGTAATTTGGTACTATTGAAATTTCACTAGACTAGACGAAATAAGTCTCTTTCTTTTAACACAGTAATCGCTGCAAACTACTTGGTGTAGGTAGTGCTTGGCAGTATATCTATACCCACCAAGACGGACTCTTAGTAAAAGTCAAAGTCTTCTTGACTTTGAGTTTTATTTAATTTTTTTAATTTCAAATTGTGAAAAATCACAAGGATCACTTTGAAACGACCACAAACAAGCTAGGTGAATTTACGCCAGTTCCAAAACACCCATGCTGTAAAAGAACTGGCAACAAAACTGGCTGGGTTCCTATCCTTTTTTAGGCATTATCTTTGTTATAGAGACTTCTTACATAATAAAGTCCTATTGCCAACATTAAAATTTGAATCACATCCGTACGTGCTTAATTTTTATTATGGTTTTAATCAAGCTTCAATGGCCTAGCGAAAATAATTAACAATCTCAGATTGCCATGGAATTAAGTACTACTTAAAGCTAACAAAGAACTTATTCTGTGTTCATTACATTGATACTACTAATGACTCTCACGTTTACTTACCAATTAAACTCTCATTCACCTTGCGCACATTGACAACTGTTGATAGAAGTGAAACTACACACATTTAGGTAAAAAGACAAGGACTTTCAAAAAGGTAAAAGACCAAGCCAGGTCAAGTAAAAGACAGCCTCCCATTCGATAGACCGATGATATTAAAGCGGTCGCAGGAAGTCAGTGGATGGTGAAGTTATGGCGTTCTTTGGGGGAGGCCTATGTACAGCAGTAGACGTCAATTGGCTGATATGATGCTGATGAGGTCATTTAGTTGTCAAATGTTCAATTTACACGACTGCTTTATAAAGAAAACCATTGATGTATGAAGTCTCACAAAAGGACCAGTATTTTCATTCGTAAAGGAATTATCTCTATAATAGGCATTAGAAGCATCCTCGTACGTAAACGCGTCAAAGTATCGTGTTGGCGTGTTGCGAAGGCAAGGACACCTATTTTGTCAGAACAGGGAATGTGTAAGGAGTTCCGTTTCTAAGTTACAATTATATTGTTCACCTTGTGCAGTTATGGTAGCCACGGCACCAAACAACCTTCCTAATGATACGAAGGCAGTCAAAACATTATTTGCAATAACCGGTTAGTATTACCTTCACTTCATAATTTAAAAACGTATTTTTATTGCACTAGTGTCATTGACTGTCGTACGAACGCCTCAGATACTTATTATATTTTAATGACTCATAAATTATATCATTCATCATTTTCTAGAATAAGTAAGCAGGTACTTACTCTATCTCCGAGTTGAATTTACAGTTTAATAGGTCAAGGTCAAAGTCAAAAGAGTTTAATTCGATTAAATAAATAACAATTCTCACTTTCTACAACGAAACGTCTTTACAAGCTAAGCAAATTTGAGCCAGAACATTCTAATAACTACGATTACTAGTAAGAACTCTACTACTCCTGAGTGGTTTCATTTCCATTTAAATAACAACAAACCATAATAAACTTGTTTATCTTCATAAATATAAAAATGAATTGCTGTGCGTTAGGCTCGCTATAACTCGACAACGGCTGGACCGATTTGGCCAGATGATTTTGGTCTTGAAAGGAAAATGGCGAAAAAATAACGCTAATAAAACCGCGCCGGGTCTAGTATGTTAATAAAATTGCTTAGAAGAATCTTTTTAAAATTGTGCAATTTAATATATGAAATAATAAAATACCCAAATCGACACATTTTACTGTCCATACCATTCGGCATGTCATTCTTTCGAGGAAGAGTCTAACCAGTAGACCTGAATGATTGATAATGATGATCATGAATAGTCAATGCGTTTCATTACCATTCCCATGGATGGTTTTATCTTTTGTGACGACAAATCTTAACCCAAGTTACAAGATTATACCAGTTAATACTACGTTTTGTGAATAACAATGCATCTTGGGCTTCCCTGAGCGGTTTTTCTTTACTTATTTCAATTCAATGCATTCACTTCTTGTGTCGTGATTCACTACATTTTTTAATGCCCGTTGGATTATTTCTGCGAAATAAAACCAGAACTACTAGTGGAAATTTTTCATAAATCATTGTTGTAAGCGGTAATGGGCTTACAAATTACAAGCCACGCATAGAATACTAACTACTGCCTACTACTGCGCATAAAATGAAACCATTGGACTTTATTCTGGATATCTCTTTAGCTAGACATTCTCAAAGATCAACGCGTAAACTCTACAAAGGTTTTTGTGCACCTAAGAACATGCCCCCAACCCAGGCATCAGACGGTAAAAATATTAATTTATTTTAACCAAGGTAAAATATGTAAAGTCAGGCTGTTAAAACATTTAGATGTAGGTAAATAATTATTTATTTATTTACTTTTTGTAAGTATTATTTTATCGTAGATGTATTTTTGGATTGATTTCTAAAAGTATATTGTAATCTACTGTAATGTGACTTCGTAATCGTTATCAATAGGTCTGTCATTCTCGATGCGTTCTATAGGCTTTAGATTTTTTTCAACCCTAAATATGATTAAATTCAGTTATACCTACATAACTAGAATAATAGCCTACGGCAAGAAAGAACAAATTAAAAGCCACATTATCCTACACAGTCATACTTAGGTGTAATTATACCAAGTATGTAGGTACTTGTAACGAAAGTAGCGCGTTGATGTCTTTGGAAGGCAATCCAGTAGCGTAGCTCCTAGGCTCTACGGAACTTTTAACTACGCAGGCAAGCCCGGCCCGGCTTCGCACACTGGTGCTATAAATCTTTCTCTTGAGTTACTTTATCTAATAATGAAAACCGCATTAAATTGCGTAGTTTATTAGATATAAACATACATTCATACATAGGGACAGACAGCGGAAAGCGACCAATACTGCCGACAGATCTTAGTTATTGTGAAGTTAATCGTGTGTGATGCGCAAAGACAGTTTTAGTTCGGAAAAGTTATATTGCGCATCGAAA
Organism: Colostygia pectinataria; assembly: GCA_951394395.1. Lineage (NCBI taxonomy): Eukaryota > Metazoa > Arthropoda > Insecta > Lepidoptera > Geometridae > Colostygia > Colostygia pectinataria. The sequence continues at coordinate 10,565,744 of OX596353.1, read as the reverse complement.
CGGCTAACTTCATGACGTAGTCTGATAAAATAAGTTTACCATCGCATCAGCATCTATATCTAAAGGCTGTTTACAGACCTGTTGAGGCCTTTTATTTACCATCGCATCAGCACCTATATCAGAAGGCTGGCTTGGGCCAAAATTGAAATCACGACTTAGTCAAGTCCATCCTCAATTTCTTATGCAAAAAGACGTTGATCATCCAATTAAAGGAGCAATATAACTTGCTAGTGCAAGTTGTGGTTATGATCTCACCCAACTGTTTAAACTTCAAGCGCTCCGAACTGTGTTTACATTATACTTCTATAATCGGTTTCTTTGTCGTTAAAAGAATCTGCTTACGTAGATATTACTAGATCTTAATACCTTCTTATGCAAACTGTGCAAGTCAAGAATGTAAATAAAATTATTAATTCTAAGTATGTACGGCTATTCCCACGCGGCGGCCATAACGACAATGGACTGGATAATACAGTAGGTACTCCTGTGAATACTACATTACAGTATGTGTTATTTATGATAGAATCTTAAAAGAACTTGTATTGTTATGATGTTGACTCTGAAATTTTCAAATACTAGAACTTAAGCGGTCAATGACCGCTTAAGTTCTCGACATATTAACGTACGATCTAGTTCGAAGTTAAATAGGATGCGATCGGAGATGATTTGCAGAGTCATAGTCACAACACACACATTGAAATAAAGTAAGTATAGAGGAATAAACACGTAGAGCTTTGTTTATTAAATAAAGAAACATAAACTAAAAGTATAAAAGGATATGAACTTAATAAAATTGTGTATATGCATCAGCAAAAGCATTATACAACAGAAGACGTTTTTATAACTTTGTCCGAATAAATGCGCACACGCAATGTTGTATAAAAATCTTTAAAAAGTCGACACGCGCCTTGGGACCTTAGCATTAACCGCAAAGCAATCCCCATCCTGCCTGTAGTCAAATCAATCGATCGGACTATTCAAGTATCCATTAACTTAGTATTATACTAATCTTCCTGCGTCACCAGATTCTCACTCACTTGAAAAAGTTATTAATAGCCTAGGAAATAAGTAAGTAAACAATCATTACCCACAATTGTTTTTTAAAAAAATAAGTTAAAGGCCCATTCACACGGTTCAATATTGCATGCAAGAATTGTTAGAACAAATGTTTGATATTTTGCTCCGAAATCTATTGGACAGAGCAATTCTTGCATGCAATTATTGAACTGTGTAAATGGGCCACAGCAATCTAAATAAATATTAACATAATACTTATTACTTATTTGCATTATGTTTGCAATTATGCATTAAGGTACTTTTGTACAAAATACAATTGAACCAGTTGAGTCATCTAAAAACTGTTACAAAATGTAAACTATTTCGTAAAACCATTAAAAGCATGGTTTTTAGAATATCTAAAATATCTATTTTGTGTCGGAAACTTTCCTGACGAAATCGACGTTTCCGAGCCGATACTTTTCCGAATGTTTTAAAAACTGCGGAACTGTGAACTATTCAAAAATTACCTTTAAATGATATAGTTTGCAGATCTAATGCCAAGGTAGGTTTCGTAACTCTACATTCAGTTTGATACGACTATAACTAAGCTAAACAGAGATACTAACTAGAACAATGGAATTTTACAGAGCTTGTTATAATTTCGCATCTGTTCAATGTCGAAACTGCAGGGCAATCAATCTGAAAGATAACGGTAAATTAATGTGGTTATGTAAATTGATTCAGACAAAAATAATATCATTATTTATGTGTTGCGAAATTTGCAATTCACGTTTTATAAAACTGGTTTAATAGTGGAAAAGTAGGTACGTATTTTAATACAGACAAACGTCCGTGAAAGACCGTTTGACCAATCTAAAGCTAAAATAACTTATGGAAATAAGCAATCGAAAAAGTCAGGTTCAAACATCAAGCTAAGCCATTTAAATATTTTGGCACTTATCCGATAGGTAAACTATTTTCATATTTTTTTATACTCTCAAACTAACTTACCTACTCAGACTTATAAATATTATGTCACTTTTCCGGTACGGTAAGTAAACTATTTTCGTATTTTCATTATACTTACTAATTTACTTACCTACTTAATAAAGCATATGACGTAGCTGGCTAAGTCACAAGCTACCCAGCTGGCTTCAAAAAAGGAGGAGGTTATTAATTCAACTGTATGTTTGTTACGCGATTTCTCAGCGAATTATATTATGAATTGATTTTGATAATTCTTTTTTTATTTATTATTATGTAAATACTTCAGAGGTGGTCTCATATAAATTTTGTTAATATTGATTCAGCTCTTTTTGAAAAAATCATAAATAACATGTCAATAACTACATCCTCTGGTATCTCCACAACCCATCGAAACATTTTTTTAGTTTGAGTTTGTGCATGGTAGGTATACATACTATACATACATAAAAGTCTTGGAGTCGGGTTTTTATTTTTGTTAGAATTGATAATTTTCAAAGTTATGCCACTTATGCTTAAGAGGGTTGCTCCCCTATGAGGGCTCTACGCGGGCTCTACGCGAGGTCTACGCGGGCTCTACGCGTGGCACAAAATAATTAATAATACAAGTCGGGAGTCAGAACAAAATAGGAGAAGGTAAATTATTCTAAAAATACTGCGCGTTTAGTTCTTTCCACCCTATTAGTTGGAATGACATTAGGAACACAAAAATGTACTACTCGTACATTTACGACAGATCCTACATTTAATATGTAAATAATCACATGAATTTTACTACGGGCGTGACGCTGGGACAGATAGAATATCAACTTCTCGCCACTTTCAGGGTGGTAGATAGAATTTATTTTACGTTTCATTAATATTATAAAATTAAATTAATGATTAGTAAGTAGGTATATTGCAAAAAGGGTGACAAATCGATCATTTTGGGTTTTTTGTCCAATCTGTCACCCTAAGCAGACGAGCTGGGAGACAGGTGTGTGTGAATAATTCGTATCCACAGTCGAAAAAACATATTTGGAATAGAAAACCTTACGATAGCTGAACGACTATAGAATTAATAATATGATATGAATGTATCTTGATAAAAGTTGGTCATGAGATAAAGCAGGTTTCAAATAAAATAATAATTACTAACTTACAAATCTTGCGATAATGATTTAAATAATGTAGGCCAATAAATGATAAGATAAATGCACCGGCCCACGTGCACGCACTAATCTACTGGCGCCGAGAGACCGTATTGCGAGTTTCGAGGTTCATAGACAATAGAGCTCTCAAGCAAGACCCGTATCTACATATAATTCGCTTATTCGAACTAAATTGTCTGAGCGCATCACAAACGGCTAACTTCACGGAAGCCTAGATCCGCCGTGCGAACTATACACACCGTTCCTACACGACAGGCAGCAGTAGATTCGTTTCGTAGACCGCTGTGTTTAAAATATAAGCTAAGGTAGGTTGTTCTCGATGTAGCTCGATGTTCCTAGTAGTAAGTGTGAAGTGTGTGAGTAGTAAGGATAGTATTAGTTTGAAATTTTATTTAAATGTATTTATTGATTGTTTTTTTATTTTTATTTATTTATTTACCAAATAAAGAATAATAAGTACAGAAAGGTAACAAATAGCACATAAAAAACCACAGAGGTTTATACACATATGCTACTTACATAAGTCAATGTCGATTTTAGTTAGCAACGGAGTATCGTAGGTAACTACTCTCACTACGTTTCATAATAGGTAGGTAGGTAGGTATAAAATAACAAAGTTAGGTATCTTTTAAGGTTAGGTTAGAGTGGAACTAGGTAAGTACATTATAATATTGATAATACTATAAATGTGAATGTCTGTGTGGGTGTGTATGTGAATGTTTGATACCACGAATCTCATATCTATTTCTTTGCCGATAATATAAAAGCTAAACAACAGCGGGTGAAAACCGCGCGGGCCATCTAGTTATTGATACTTTTCTAAATTAGCTATGAAATATGATTTTAGTTTTACGTTAATATTTTTTTGCGTTATGCTATCGTGTAAGTCAGCAGGTAGTTCATTCAACAATCGAGGAACTAAGTAGGTAGTCGACCGCTCACCGTATGCATTGTTTGCGCGCTGCGTGCACAACTGATTTCGAGCAGCTGCCCGAGTGTATACAGGGTGAACGATCGCCTTCCTATATTTTTCATTAAAAAAGTTTTCTTTAAGTATTATTTTATGCTATTGTGTTTTAATGATATTTTGAGTTGCTTATATTATTACGTTTGATTTACTTAATTTAATTGCTGCGTTTATTTAGTTTAATTTACATTTAAATACGATTTATAAATTGTTAATGAATAAATGAAATGATAAAAATGTAATGTTCAATAACGAGCTGACTCGCAATTAACTCGGGGGTCTATCAGCATAAAAAAATAACGGATCATAATTTTAGAGCAATCTAACAGTTAGTACCTACCTGGGTACCTAAGGAGAGCTTTCCTTCTTATTATACACTATGTAGGATAACAAAATAACTAGGTATATTTATTCTATTGGGTAGGTCAGATACCTACCCTACCTGGTTGGTATTGTAGTTAAACTTGCACGTCTATCTTCACAATTATTATTTCTAGTTCAAGTTCTTATCATTTGATTTTTCTGATAACGATTACCCAGTAGGTGGGTGGGTAGTATCTGCTCTGTGTGTGCCTATACCTACGTCTACAAACATCACGTTTACACTTTTTATCTTGCATCGTAATAATCATGTCGTCAAGCAGACACACCTAAATAGGTCACTAATTAGTAAAATGAACGAGGGGCGTGCAGTTTTAGAATGTTTTTTTTTTTGACTGGTTGTAAAATTATCATTAAGCCGCCTTCACACGATCGTCAAAATCACGAATTCCAAACGTTTGCGCGGTCATATGGAAGGGGGTAAGATCAGTTGATTCAGATTTGCAAACCCCTCAGTTGTCAGTCAATTGGCCTAAACTAGCATATTTCTAAATATTTACTGTATGTTACTTAGACTTCTAGACTTCTATCGATGTTTAGCAGCGTGGTGATCAATGTTCTTGGCATGATTCTTGTTTTCCTTGACAATAAACGGAATCAGTACCTACTATGAGTAAGTTAGATTGCGAAATTATGAGGAAATCTGCCATTTTATCAGTTGTTAATTGAACTACAATGACCATGGTGTTTCCATGAACCCAGGGCCACATCCACGTAGAGGGGTTAACAAATGCTAGGTACAGACCCCGCGGGTTGGGGCCCCGCATACACTTACCTACCTTTTGATAAAAATAAAATTATTGATAGATTTTAAATGCACATGCAGTGCAAAGACATTGAGTGAAGGACCTACACAACATTTTTCCCGACTCGAAATTATGAGGTGTTGGTGGTGGTAATTTATTACGTTCAATGGAAAGGCAATCGGTGCTAAAAAGTAACCGACGGCATCTTAGCATTTTGCTAAATGCCATGCCCCACGCTGCTGGCTTAATCCGACACCGCCTTTTTTTTTTTGTTAACGGGGAGGAATCTGCATCCAGACATCCCGTCGCATAAGGGTACGACGGGGGTGTGTGAGGTTGTCGGACTCGACGACTCACTAAACCATCCCCGGTGGCCAGCCTCGATGCATGCCAAGGGGCTCCACGGTCCCCTAGGGCTATCAGTGGTGCCCCTCTCGCATCGCGCTCAGAGCACTTCCCGGGGCTAAAAAAAGTCAGCCCCAGCACCTCGCAGTGCTGCGGCAACACAGGGCCACCCCTGTGCTACCGCCCTTCCCGGGTTCGCTGAAAACGGACGACCAGAGCCCTCACTCTAGACCGCCCACGAACCCGAAAGTTCCGACACTGCCTGCACGAACTAATGTTTAGCACCTGATGCCTCATTTGGTAGAGCATCTTCTTTGAATGGAAGGGCATTGCATAATGTAGGAAGGAAGACATTTTATTAATTGGGCAAGTTAAACGACCATATCTCTGTTTGACATTATACAAATCTTTGCATTATACATCCCATTTCATCCCAAGTTTACAGGTACCTAGGTATTCTCAAACCAGAAATTATTAAACAAAATTTTTTTTTGCAGGTAACCCTGTGAAGCCGCAAGACGTGACTCTTGAGGACCACAGGTAAGAAAATGATGTATGAAGAAGTAATAGGTACAGTTTGTAATGGTAATGTTAGCCTTCCGAGCAATACGGCTTTCGGCTTTATCTTATAGACGCTTTTATTTAGCTTGACCTATTTGTATTAGCAATGGGTTATATTACCTATGACTAAAACCCAGTCCGAACAATGCGGCTTGCAGGTTGCAGCCGTGGTGGATTATAATAAGCTGTACAAAAGTTACTTATGTACAAATTTGTATGTAACTTTAACTTCAATAACTAATAATATCGTTTTACAAATTAAAGGGAGGTATGGAGTTAAGTAGGTAGGTAACGTAATAGGAGAGGATAAGACAAGTACTACATAGGTACCTACATAAATACTGTGTAGGAAAGGTGCCATAGTATGTTTGCAGATAGGTAGGTTTTTATAGGTAACTAGGTCTTAGTAAGTAGAATGTTTTATTAATTTAGCTCATGACCTTGACCCAAATATTGGCTTGACAGGTCTTGCCTAATTTTTATTAAGTATAGGCACCTATACAGGGTCATGTATGATGTAGTACCTATCTACGTACACAAACACAACTACACACTTAGACTACACACATGTAACAGCAACTTAGATTAAGTAGGTATTTTTTTTTTTTTTTATACAACTGAAGTGGCAACCAAGCGTACGGCCCACAAGAAGGTAAGCGGTTACCGCAGCCTATGGACGCTTGCAATACCAGAGGTATCACTTGCGGGTTGCCACCTTGAGGCTAAGATCGAAAGCCTCATGTGCCAGTAATTTCACCGAAAACCATACCCTTCACACCGGAACACAGCAATGCGAGCATTACTGATTTGCGGCAGAAATAGGTATTTTGAGTAGGTATAAAATAATTATGAACTATTAAGTACCTACCTACTAATAAACATTTCTTGAAAATAATATATAGGTAAGTAAAAATGGAACTATTAAATACATTCGTAGGTCTACGAATGTCTGCCAATATTTAATAGTTGTTTTTTTTATTATTATTATTATAAATTAACATGTTGACAATAAATTGTACCCACTGGCCTAATTATTGCAATGAGAATGAGGGCCTCATACAAACTCATCATATTTTTTTTCTTGCCTACCACTCCCAAGCCCAAGATTAGAGATGAACATTTTGAAAACCCGTGTAAACTAGGCTTCATGTCTGACATGACATCTGTCCTGTGCTGTCATTTTCATTGCGGTCAGTCAGCACGTTACGCTACTTTAAGTGCTAACAGACGGGTCATTTTTCGTTCATTTTCGGCTTTCATTCGGTACCTTTCACTCGAAGTGAAAAGACCCGTCTGATATCACCTTATGATAAGTCGTCCGTCCCCGTCATGCGTTACCTACTGCGTTAGCATCCTAGTAGTCTGTGGCTGTGGTCCCCGTCCGTCGGTCGTCCGTCCGACTCGTTCGTCTGCGTCTGCCTGCGTCTGTCTGCCTGCCTGTTTGCTTTCTGGCTAACCTATTTTCGTCATGAGATCTAGAGTAAAATAGTTTTTTCTTGTTATTTTCCTAAATCTAACTGAATTATAATGTTCTGATTTGTGTTACCGTCATCCGATACTTCTGTCGTCACCCAAGTAACGTACCTATTATGAAAATAAATGCTCTGAATTGATCACCACTTCCTTGATGTTAATTGTCAAGGTTTATTTCAATTGTTTCAATTAAATTTGTCTCAAATTCGATTTTATTTTTCAGATACCGTCACAATGGCATTAGTACTACAGTATTTGAAAGATATGCAAGTTTATATGGACAGATATGGAGGTGAGTGAAGCTGAACAGTTCCTACCTACTTCCAAAGGTCTCACGTACGATTAGTAGGTAGTTTTGTACCTTTCTGGGTAGCTTCTCTAGTCAACTGTCAGTTGCTAACAGAGATTTAATTTGCAAAGATACCTACATACATAAAAATATTATTCTAAGCATAGTTAAGTACATAATATAACATGAAACTGGCTCTCAACTCCCATACTGATTGTTGGCATCCCAAAGTCCTAATTAGCACCTGATTTTTCATTGTTTGTCAGAATTACTGCCGAGTATTAATGTACTTACCTATGTTTAATTATCAACAATCCATACCATACTAGTGTTCATTGCCCTTCATACAACTCAGCCATAGAATTCTGTAAAGTCCAGTGCAGGATACAGTATAATTTGTGTAATCACGTTAGATAGATCCATTACACATGAGTTATATTTACCTGAGCTGAACTGATCACTTCCAGTCACTATGGTGAGGTATAAATAGATGACCCACTTATAATAGTGAGAGCATTCATTCTACTGATATTTTATATACAAATTCGAAATTTGTCAAACAATTAGTATTGCAATAAAATTTGTAACATTTTACACCATAGTTTGCATAAATTATGTTATTGACCAAGTGATTATATGGCATTATTTACAACTACCTATTAAAACCATATAACTTAAGTATACCTGATGTTGATAGAAAAATATAAAGGTGTATTTTCATTTCAGACCCGAGAACAAACCCATGGTTCCTGATGAGTTCACCATTGCCCACGTTATTAATATGTTTAAGTTATGTTTATCTAGTCAAGGTAAGATATTTTTCAAAAAACTCTTTACTGACAATAATGTGTATAATAATATAAGTCATATACTTACAAAGTATTTTTAATTTTCAGGTTGCAGGGCCAAAATTTATGGAAAACAGAAAACCATTAGAATTTAAAAATTTACTAATTCTATACAATGCTTTACAAGTAGTCTTCAGTACCTGGCTGTTCTATGAGGTAGTTCATTTTTTTATATTTATAAACTATTTAATTTTAACACTTTACTATATTACTGTGAAAGTTTGTATGGATGCTTGTTTATGTAATCACACTGCACAGCTCAACAGATTTGCATAAAATCTGGAATATAATGTATTCTATGATTACATAGGATCTCAGGTATAAGATATGAGTACGATGTAGTGGCTACATTTTACCCAGGTGCCGTACAAAGCCACAGGTAGAAACTTGTAAGTGATAACCTCATTAGATGTAGCCAAATGTGGCATGGGCATGTTTGAATAAGTTTTAAAGTGTATTTTTGATGAAGACTTCTGCAATCAATTTATTATGCAAGTACCTATCTAGGTAATAAAATAATGCATTGTATTAACCTTATACCTGATTTTGAAACTAAGAAGTAGTTTTTTAGTATGATGGGTTTCTTCACTTATAGTGATTGGGTAATAAATCCATAACTTTAAAATATTTGATCAGTTAAAGAATAAACTGGTTAGTACTAACTAGTGTATTTAATAACATTGATAATTAATAATATTGTAAGTGCATAGGTAGAGATACCTAAATTGTTTTTGCTCTATAAAACCTAAGTATATTTTATGTGCCACGCCTAGAGTTTGATGGGGGGCTGGCTGAATCATTACAGCTTTCGATGCCAACCCGTAGACTACTCAGACAGTCCAAGGGCCAAAAGAGTAAGTGACAGGTCATGTTGCTCAAGCACGGCTCCAACCAGAACTAACCCAACTGCATGTGTAAATAGACAAACCATTTTATTTTCAGGACAATGTAAATATCTTCAATTTCATGGCGTCAACGGTTCCTAAATAGAGTAGTAAAAAGGGATGACTAACAATAATATTTAAGTGGCATTGCCTAAAATATCACATGCACATATTCAACAGCGATTAACACACTTTATTTATGACAAGAGAGTAGCGGCGCGACCGCTGCTACATAGACAATAAAAAAAAAACAGTTGCATTGTGTGCTCACGGGCCGGGTGTGCCGGCGTGTTGTTTCAGATCGGCGTCTCAGGCTGGTTCACAGGCAGGTATAACTTTCAATGTCAGCCGGTCGACCACTCCAAACATCCACAAACAATGAGGGTGAATTATTTTATATATTGTCCCCGCATTCCTACGAATACGACGTCTTTATAGGTTCATTCGTGTTCACTCTCATATTCAAACCCACTCCAACCTTTACGGCGTCCACACTTAATATGTTATCCTTTAGGACAACATATTTTTCTGGGTGACATCTCAATACAAAGCATTTAGGATGTCAACCACAAAGTTACCTACTTTTCCACTCGTTATAGTGTTTCCGGGAGATACCTCCGCCCGACAATTCATGCTTTAAACCAATTATGAGTTCCCTCCCAACGACGGAATAGTCCCTATAAATAACATTCACCGCCGAAATACCCAGACCATTGTAAATTCCATTAGACACGTCGTTCATCCCTCGATCATTCCAATACTAAAACGCAACCCATGCTGGCACTATCTGAATCTGATAACAGTTATGCAATATACTAGTAATATACCTAGATATTTCGTTTCTCTGATACGCCTACTTTATGTTTATCAGTGCTATAACTCTTAACAAAGATTTCAGATGTGTGTCATATGAGTTTATCATTCACTGGATATCCATCTAACATCATCAATCATAATACATGCGACATTTTGATGCCTTATCCTAATTCATTAAACTCATGTGTAAATAATTATCATAATACTTAGTATTTAGGTAGTTATACGATTTTGATTGACGAATTGCATGATTAAAGTCACAAACGTTGAGATTTATTTAAAAGTTGAATTGAACAATAACAAGAATTAAAATAATACGTACGATTGAGTACGAAAGTATTACATTATCCGATCGATGCAATTTAAATAATGTTACTGCGTTAATGGTACAACGATCGACAATTTGTCGATTTAACTCCATACATAATTAATGTAGATGAATACCTATGTTTTGCGCAGTCGAGTAAAAATGCAGTTCTTAGACATTGTGGTCTACAAGATTCCTTATTGCCTAGCAAGTAATCAGAGGCTTATTTGACGTATCTAACTACTCTGCAAGTCTGCTCTCCGTATTATTATTTATATAATTCTAAGATGCACAAATTAAAAAAAATTACGTGAGGACATAATGCTATGCAGCATTATCTAACAGTTACTCGTACATTTGAGGTTGGCGTGCTAAAAACTAAGTTAAATACATAAAAACTATCATGTTAAGAGTCCGTTCCAAGATCCAGCGCTGTCAAGTTTAGGTATTTACGGGCGCGCGACGCGAGGCTCTACGTGTGCGCGGCTCACCGTTGTGTGCGTTAGTAACTTACACAACTAAGTAAAGGACAAATACATTTGATCCTTTGTCATGTCGACTGGGTGATTATGTTTAAAAATAGGTGTCTACTGCATACTCTTATGTTCCTACCTAACTCTACTTGTTGAACAGATAATGACGTGAATAAAAATAGGTAGGTAGGTATACATATTAAATATATATGTAAGTACCTACCTACTTACTTTTTTTATTAAAACCTAGGTACCTACTCTAGCTAGGTTAGGTACCTACTTACCTATTATTATGACTAGGGACCACACGCTCTTTTCAACGTTATACCTACCTACTCTCAGTTTTGTCCTCAAACAGGAACCATTACATGGTAGGTAGGTAGGTAGGTAATACCCTGTAGTACCTATTTCTGCTGCCAAGCAGTAATGCTCGCGTCTGTGCTCTAGTTCGATGCTCTAGTTCGATGGGTATGGTTTCCGGTGAAATTACAAGCACATGATACCTACCTACTTTTGATTGTATTAGCGCGTGTAGCGCGCGGCTACCATACAGGCAGGGCTGGGGTTGGAGAGTACTAATACCTGTTCTGTGGTTAGAGGTACAAATAAGGGTGACTTGATGAAAGTGCCCGCGCGGCACTTTGCGGCTAATTTGAAATCACACTAACAGTAAGTACCTAGGTAGTTACCTAAAACTATTTATCTCGACGAGACGAGACGAGATAAAATAGTTTGAAGCGTATACATTGAAAATTGATTGAAGCCTGCCAGGGCGGCAGCATAGTAAATAAGTGCGGTTGAAAAGCGCGAGTGCTATAGCCGCCGTACTATGCGAGCGGAGCAATATAAACTTTCGGGGAACTGTGATAGAGCTTGGAATCGCTGGTAGTCCAATTCTTGAGAGAGTGCAGTTTTAGTCATGGTCATGAAATATTTGAGTTAGTGTTTTTCATTACCTACCTACCTATTTTATGATGCGCTTGATAAAAACAAAATCGTACTGATTATTATCTAAGTACCTACTAATGTTTTACAATACACATGCCATAATTTATGATTTGGAAGAACACATAAACCAGGTAGGTACGCGAACGGATGCTAGTAATAATTTAATTAATCTGGTATGATGATGTATGATATCTAATTATTTAAAACGTGTAACATAATGTACCTATAATCCCGAAAGGGGGGTATTCCACCCATGCACGTGAACACTTTGACGGTGCAAAAGTTGAATTAGTATATCGTATTTAAAAAGTCCAATTAGTAAGTAAGTATTCATTTCATTTACCTACGCATACAGTACGCATTTCATGAATGAAAAACTTTGAAATTTCAAAAGTCATAGTGCATAAAAGAGTATTAGAGTTCTTTGTGATAGAGCTAGTCCGGGGAAGGACTACCACCATACCTATTTCTGAAGCCAAGCAGTAATGCTCGCATTGCTGTGTTCCGGTGTGAAGGGTATGGTTTCCGGTGAAATTACTGGCACATGAGGCGTTCGATCTTAGCTTCAAGGTGGCAAACCGCGAGTGATACTTCTGGTATCACAAGCGTCCATAGGCTGCGGTAACCGCTTACCATCTTGTGGGCCGTACGCATGGTTGCCACTTAAGTTGTATAAAAAAAAAGTAATTGAAATAACATTGGGGGTATTTTTTTTTTTTTTATCGAGAATAGACCTTCGTTTGACCACGATCTCGCCTGGTGGAAAGCGATGATGTGGCCGACGGTGGAGCACGAAGGTCTATGAGACACCTATTCACTCTAGCCTTGAAGAGGCCCGGATTGTAATTGTCAGGAAAAACAGAAAACGGCAGAGTATTCCACACCTTGGCAGTTTGCATAATAAATGTTGAGCTTTAACGCTTGGTGCGAATGGGTGGTATGCTGACAAGGTACGGGTGGTACTGCGGCGTACGTCTGCTACTCTTTTGATGAAAAGGAGATGGTGGGATAAGATCATGCAGTTCCTGGGCACATTCACCGAAATGCAATCTGTAGAAGATAGATAGGCACGCAACTTTGCGGCGGTGCTCGAGACTCTGGAACTTAGTGTCCGCAACTTGTTGCTCACCCACAAGTCTCAAAGCCCTTCGCTCAATCGAGTCTAAGGCAGCTGGTGTTGAGCTGAACCATCCCATAGGTGGCAGCAATACTCCATACCTGACCGGACTTGTGCTTTGTATAGAGTGAAAAGCTGTCCAGATCAAAAGCTGTCAGAGTATTCCACAGATCTTGCCAAATTTTGGCAAGACCTGTGAATACCCCCTTTTCGGGCATAGGTTACACCATGTACTTATACAGGGTGTAAAAAGACTTCTACCGTGATTAATCAGGTGTGAAAGATCAGACCATGATTCTGAAAATATTTAGCGGAAAAAAACGCAAAAAATAATGTTGTCTTGTTTACGTCCTTTTCGTTTTTTTCTAGTTTCATACACATAGTACAACAAAATAAGATCACAACTTTATAATTATCTCTAGTCGTTTTTTTACACGCTGTGTATTTTGTATCTTGAGTATTTTCTTTTTCTAATAAGTAGGTAACCTCATAATAATTATGAATTTTTTTCTTGCAAAAATAAATAAACAAGAACAGTTTGACTGTACTTTCATAAGGTTATTTTACACTAAAACAAAAAATCAAATAACCCCTTATCTGTGTCGCAGACTTTATATAAACAGAGTATTTATTAAACGTATTTATTAAAACGCAATATTATGTTGGTTTCTTGAAGAAACCTAAACGTTGGAAAATATTATCGAGGACACGAAAAAAACCTTTGCTTAGTGGATTTTAATATACTGATTACAGATAACTATCAACTTGTATTATGCAATTTATTATTACTTCATCCGAAATAACTGTGTCATAATCATCCGTGTCATCGATCATTTCATCATCTTTCTCCTGAACTAATCCAATATTGTTATGGTGAATAAATCCACTGTCGTTCTCATAAACCATTCCATCATTGTTCTCATGAATAATCAATCTATCGACGTTTTCATTTGTCAATATGCGCACATTTTCTGTGGCTATAGAGTTCACAGTATCAGGGGCCAAGAGTCTGTAATACAAGTAGCATTTTATAAAGGAACATTCGTTTTATAATTTTACAGAAATGTTAGGTACAATATCTGAAATTCCGAAAATTTGGAAGTGATCGGAGGTCACTACAGCTTGTAAGTGCATTGGGCACTCACTAGACCAAGAATGAATGGGGAAGCTCAGCTGTGGTTTATGGGCTTTGGATGATGATCCATATTTTTTTTGTGAAGTTGATATAAACTTTATTGAACTACAAAGGTTTCACCAAAGTGCTACTACTTCTACAGCGAACTATTATCGAAAAGTACATAACAAATAAATTGAAAATAAAAAAAAAAGTTTCAATATGTTTTTCAAACCTTTTTTTTCTTTTAACACAACCGAATTTTTCGGAATAATCTGAAAGTTACAAACTTAAATATGTTATTATTTACGTAATTACATAATTTCACAAAGAAAATGACAATTATTTTCATCTATATCCATTATATTATTACATTTTCATTTATATCCATTATACCAACTGCTTTGTACTTTATTGAAAGAAGTACTTATGTATATTAATATTTTATGCTATAGGTATGTTACTACTTGATGCACTACTATGCTATACTTTTTTTGCTTTTATTGCTTTACTATCTACAGAGTGAGTACTTTCAACCGCCCGCTGAGGGTAAAATTTAAACGACAACATTTTTCCATATCTATAGCCGTTTTTTTTTTATACAACTGTTGTGGCAACCAAGCGTACGGCCCACAAGATGGTAAGCGGTTACCGCAGCCTATGGACGCTTGCAATACCAGAGAGGTATCACTTGCGGGTTGCCACCTTGAGGCTAAGAACGCCTCATGTGCCAGTAATTTCACCGGAAACCATACCCTTCACACCGGAACACAGCAATGCGAGCATTACTGCTTGGCGGCAGAAATAGGTATGGTGGTAGTCCTTCCCCGGACGAGCTCTATCACAGAGAACTCTACTACTCTTAAACCGTTTAGATTTTACTCACAAAGGGCGTTCGAGAGTAGGTATTTACTTCATACACGGTGTATCATAATGTCCCTATAAACTCGAAAAGAGGCTATTCCACAGGTCTTGGTGAACAATGTTTTTTCAACGACTTTTGACGACGTCGATTTTTCATTCATAAATTAATAATAAATAAATTATCTGTGTAAACTCCAAGTTAATTAATAATGTTACATTAATTTTTGTAAGGTAATGAATGAATTACGAATTTATGATGTACCTATTCAACTTTTGCACACGTCAAAGTATACACGAGGACGACGTGTATTATACGTGCTTCGGCGGGATATCCCCCTTTCGGGTTTATGGGGACATTTTGTTACCTACACGTCTATGATACTAGATCATACCGTACCATACCGTCGTGCTTATGTTTTTTTTAAACTAACTAAGTAAGTGTTCTCATTCATTCTACCATACCATACACCATCATAAAACAAAACATACCATACCATAACCTATGTATTATTCCAAGACATAAACTATGTGTATTTCAAGTATCAGCCAAATCCGTTCAGCCGTTACGGAGTAAGCGCAGACAAACATACACTCACTAACTCACAAACTTTCGCATTTTACCATAAAGGATTCTGTTTTCTATTAGATTCAAAAGAAATTGAGGCTATCTACTTATACAACTGCTTCATCTATCCTGTCAATATTTAGTAGTAGGTAAGTACATAGGGAGGGTGATACTTACATAAGTTGTTACTTTGGTAGGTAAGTCTAATAATAATTAAATAGGTAGGTAGGTACCTACTAGTAAGTATATAATAATAAATAAATACCTACCTACATGATTTACGGGAAAGAGACCCCAGCTAGTGAAAAAAAAACGGGTTTGACCCGAGTTTGTCATTCCGTGGTCGTTTCTATGTTTACATTTTTTTACATAGAATTTGGCCGGAGCACTGGTGTTCTAGTGGTAGTGAGTGACCCTGTCTTGTGATCAAGGCGCAGGCCAGATAGAAGACGCGCAAGCGCGCGGGGGCGCGCCCCGCCATCGGCCAGCGCACATTATTCTTCTATCTGTTTTGCACCACGTCCCTCTCCCTCTCCTATATTTTGTATGAAGTGGTGCGGCGCGCCCGCCCGATGCGCGCCGGTCGCATTTTTCTGGCTTGCGCCACAGAGTTGCGCTGCGCTTCGAACCGACCGACGACCATAAGGTCGTGGGTTTGAAGACGGTTGGTCGCACACCAATGGATATTTTTATTCGTAATAATAATGTGCGCAATGCCATCAGGTCAAAGAGGCGATTCAAAGTTTTGATTTTATCAAGAGTTAGCGAGCTCGGTAAGTGCAAATAATAACATACCATAACCTGTGACAATAGAGTCCAAATTTGAAAGACAACCTAAGTCCAGCGGTGCTGGAATGACATTGAATTTATTTGTCTATCTTTACCTACTTACCATAAAAAGATAAAAACCATATATAGATAAAAACTTAGAATCGCTTCTCAATGATCTATCTCACACGGTGAAGAAAAACATCGTGAGGAAACCAGTAGGTACGTACCTATGTCTAAAAACTAACATTCGAATAACGTGTTATTCATCATACCTATCGGTACTTGTATAGTTACGGTAGGTTCATTATTTTGCATACCTACCTACAGATACACCTACCTGTACTTATATAAAATTGGTACCAGCTCTCCTAACTAGATTCTAGTTAGTAAATCGATAAATGCAATTGTATCGCAAATAGAAAAGTAGGTACCTACTTATTTCATTTCAAATTCCTAGGTATCTATTTGCAGAACACGCAAACATAATAACCACTGTAAGAATCGAACCCGCACTTCATGCGTCTCAACTGGACACTCGCCAGCCACGTCACCGAGATCGTCAAAGTAGGTCTGGTAAGTTTAGTTTAGGTCTAGTGTCTACCTACTTAGTAGGTAGCTAGATTGTGTAAGTACCTATGGTATAGGTACCCATATACGTAGGGACATCCGTGCCCTTTGTAAGCTTACGTAAAACAATTTACCTAGTACCTGATCTAGGTCACAGAGCCTAGGTACTTTGACGATCTTGGTGGCGTGGCTGGCAAGTATTCAGCTGAGCAGCTGAACTGAGCTGAGATGCAAGAAGTGCGGGTTCGAATTCTGCAGTGGTAAAAATGTTACCGTGTCCTGCAAACACCTAGGAACTTACTAGGAACTTGAAATGAAATAAATACTTTTACTTGACACGTAATTGCTTCTTCTGTCTGGGTCTTGTATTACCATGGTAGGTTGGTACTAGAGTTTCTGATACCTACGATTTAGCTACTAAGTAGGTACGTAGGTAGGTATCTGTATCTAGGTAGAAATTTTACCTACTTCTTAGTGCTAGATTATGTACCTACCACGAAGAAGGTAATTTTAATAATGTCATAAAAGTTTACTACTAATAATACTATGTATTACTACTATGTACTACTACTAACATTCTAAGCTACTTACTCGTATCACTAGTTCTCTAGAACCAGTGTGGTTTACTACTTACATTATTATATCATAGGTACTTACTTAGAGATTTAACTATCACGGATCAAAACCACACGATCGCTTTATAATTTGTATAAGCTCCCTATGATTATACGTAACAGCTCGCGCGACAAACAGCGATATGTCCTCCCTCCACGAGCGCTTAGCGCGTAGTGAGAGCAGCCGCGTTTTGCATCAAGCTATAAAGTGGATTCGGAGGATTCTTTAAAAAATCGTATAAAAATAAATTAAAACTTTTAGACCATTTTTAAAATTTTATTTTGTAAATAAATATCAAAACTTTAATGTAGTAGGTATATTTTTATTATAAACTTTCTAATTTCGAAGAAACAACGAGCGTAAAATTGGGAAAAGTACGCGTTTTTAGACCTTTTTTTTTCAAAATATTGAACTTAGGTGATGTTTTTTACCTACTTACTTAAATTTTAAAACTATGATTATTTGAATTACATTTTTGGAAATATGTTAGACCTTGTTGTTTCATAGATATCATGATCGAAAGTTGATTGAAAATGCTCATTTTACGAAAATGTGCGTTACTAATTATTTTTTTAATCAGTTGTGTTTTGAGTTTATTAATATTTGTCCTACTTACTTAAATTTTAAGGGATGAAGCTTTAATATGTTTTTATTTTCGTTAAAATATCTCCAACACACGAGCCACAATCGTGTTCGATCTTCACGGGCTATCATGGATAGGATTCTTAAGTACAAAAATCGTCAATATTAAAAATAAATAATTATCAGAACATTATACAGAAAATTAGTATGAGACAGCAAAGTGTAGATTTGCAGAGTAGTTGCATAAAATATGCCCCAGGTTTACAATGTAATTCCACACTTGTCACGGTTCAAGGGTTAATGATTGGAAAAAATGTTGTTTACTTACTTACTTAGTTGTTTAATCGATTGAACTAAAACCATTATGTAAATGTGACTTTTGACATTGTTTCCGTAATTTCCAGATGGTTAATGTATGCTGGTGGTATTACTTCTCGAAGTTCACAGAATTCTTTGACACCGTAAGTACCTACTTATTACTTCTCTATAAAAGGTACAAATAATTACTTCGGGGTTGTCCATTATCACGTGATGTTTAAGTAACTTTTTAAGTATCGAACTCACGGACGAACCTTTCGCCGGCATTGAAGCTAAAGCACGCGTTTATTTTGATTATGTGTACGTTCATGCCAGCGCGAGCGAAAGTGTGCTTTCTCGCTCTTGCTATAATTGGGTGAGTACAACCATGACACTCACACAAACAACAGCACCTCTTACGTACACAAACTATTCTTGTGGTGATTGCGACATGTTGGCTTCATACATTTTATTGAGAGTGACCGGGGTGTGGTCCCGCGTCCCGCACATTTGACGCTTAGGTTTGGTCGAAGCAAAATAACAAAATGTTTTGTTTCCAGTTCTTCTTTATTCTACGAAAGAAGTTCGACCATGTGTCAACGCTCCACGTGATCCACCACGGCGTGATGCCGATGTCTGTGTGGTTCGGCGTGAAGTTCACTCCGGGCGGGCACTCGACATTCTTCGGTCTGCTCAATACCTTCGTGCACATCATCATGTACAGCTACTACATGCTGGCGGCTTGCGGCCCGCATATGCGGAGGTATCTCTGGTGGAAGAAGTACCTCACTGCGCTGCAAATGGTTAGTCTATCAGTACTTATATTATAAAGAGGAAATTTCTTTAATTTTTGTATGTTTGTAACGAATAAACTCAAAAACAACTGGTCTGATTTAAAAATTATTTTACCATTGGAATCATAATCTACATTATCCCGAAGTAACATAGGCTATATTTTATGTCTACCCGTGCGGAGCCGGGACGGGCGGCTAGTCTTTACATAGTATTAAAAAGTCGCTACCCGCCATCTGTCCCTCTGTATATACGATTAGATCTTTTATACTTACGCCACAAATCACAAGGCCTGATTCACAAATGACACCTCACTTTTAAACTACTACGTAATGTCTTTCCAACAGAGGATACATCATTGGCTTTGGACAAGCCTGTTGCAAGGATATGTACTATTACATTATGGTACTAGTGTGTAACATTAATGATTACCGCTGAGGCGTCATTGAGATAGCCAAGGACGGTAATCATCAATACACACGTGTATCATACGACGGTTTTTCAACACACTTGTGAATAAAATAACAAAAAAAACTCATAATAAAATAACAAATAAAAATCTATAACTCACTTGTGAGTTATAGCAATGAAAAAGTCATAGTTTGATTATGGGTGTCATTCTGTGCCTAATTGCGATGACCATAGAGCCACTTTATAAGCAAGTGTGTTGAAAAATAATTTTATTCATAAACTGGTTCACTACTTAATTGTTACAACTATCATCATATTATTATTTATACCTATGCCGATCGTCATTTTTGTTAAATTGATGTAGTTTCTGTGATTAAAGGTAGATTATTGGTTGAGTCATGTAATTAATAGAAGCCCATACCATACTAGTGCTAATTCCACCTCCCATTATAAATGCGAATTGCTATGCTGCGAGCACGTGAAATAACATGTGCCATGCGCATGGAGCTCGAATGTCCAGTACAATAAGGCTGCGTTTCCACCAGAGATGTGCGAGGATGTGTGTGTAGCGAGAGATGTGTTTGTTGGAACCAATAGAATCACTTCATTGAAGCTGTCAGAGCGAGACTAGGTAAATGAATTGATTATATTGGTTCCTAACAAACACATCCCTCTCTACACATCTTCGCCCATCTCTGGTGGAAACGCAGCCTTAAAGTGCCCATGGACATAGTACGATATTATGAGTACATGATATATTTCAAAAGTTTATGAGTAAAAATACAATACATGCTCGCAAAAGGCATGTCTTGCAGCATTTGTCATGCAAGTGTCAATTCAAGGCTTATGTAGGCTCTGTCTCCATGCAAAAGCATTGCAATCTTAAAAAACAAAGTCGTTTCCCCGACATCGCCCTATACTGTACGCTTAAATTTTTTAAACTACGCTTTGGATGTTAATGCGGTTTTCTATAGAGTGATTTAAGAGGAAGATTTATACGTATAGTAGCACCCGTGCGAGGCCGGAGCGGGACGCTAGTAGAATATGACAATACCAAAATATGACTTGGTGTATATTTCGGTTGCATGCGGCAAACCGTTGCATCAGCCACATTATGATTTGCCTAGATGCCAAACTTGAATTATTATGGAAATACAACAATGCTTATTTTTTATTTCAGGCTCAATTCGTGGGTATAATGGTGCACGCGTTCCAATTGTTGTTCATCGACTGCAACTACCCGCGTGCCTTCGTCTGGTGGATCGGAATGCACGCCGTCATGTTCTTCTTCCTGTTCAAGGACTTTTACAACCAGTCTTACAGCAGGAGGCCTAGGCAAACGGTAACTACGACACTCGCTTTATTGCACTAATTGATTTGAAGTTGATTGATTATGAAAGGCTGCGCCAGGTTTTTTATACTGGCGCAGCCGGATTGGATCAGACGTAAGTGATTTTGGCTGGATTTAACCAACTTTTGGAATAACTATTCCGGGGAATAAGAAATCTGAATATAGCGAATAACTACGATTTACTCTGCGAATAGTGCTTGTTCAAGTTTGGTCGAATCCAACCTAACAGGGTTACCTTCGATTACAGCTATGTTCCAAGCTTTTTTGTTGTTCCTTGTTAAATTTAATTAATTTCCCATTTCCAACAGGTTCGCGCGAAATCGCCGCAGCCCGAGACAACAGAGATCAAAGACATCCCCTACAAGAATGGTTCACTCAAGAACGGGTTCAGCAACGGGCACAGCAACGGCACGATGCCGCGCGCGCGCACCGTGCTGCCGGCCGGCAACTGACGCCGGCCGCCGGCCCCCTCCATTCCGTAGTATTCTGTGATCAGCCAGTCACGGGGACTGACGTCAAGCACGACGCGAATCGGTTTTATACAAAATTATTGCGACTTAAATTGTAAAAAACTTGAAAAAGCTCCACATGAACGCGGTGATGGGCAGTGCGGCGCGGTTAGAGATTGACAATGATACCTATAATGTATATACTGCAAAGCAAAACGCATTTCAAGCCTCAAAATATTAAAGACGATCATTATTATATTTAATTTTCATTATTATTTGCTTTAAATTGATGTTTATTCAATATAAAGTAAGAGTTATTTAGCGAAATATAACAGCTATTGTTTACAATGCCTGCTTTTCAAGTTAGCACTAATGTTGTACGAAGCCTGGTCGCTAGTGGAGGCTTGAAGCGTGAGCCTGTGGGACGGTGTTGGGAGCGGGCTCAGACTGCGAGTCCGCGGTAACCCTAGACATGTAGAAATGTGATTTATCTAGTGTACATACGGTTAGGCGGTATCGACGGTGTAAATTTTATATTATTATTAACGTATGGCTAGATTTGTGATCGCATAGCGTTTATAATCAGTTAGACCTAGCGATGTTGCTTTTAGAATTTTTTAAAAGACCTTTCTTTGTACGACGCTTGTATTTTGGACTGTTCGGGTTTTTCCAAATGAGCTTGTAAACTTTTTTCACAAGTTGAATCTTCACTTTCATAGTGGCTTGAAGGAGCGCATGAAACCTGCCACCGAAAAAATATATTGTAAAATATTTTTGTGCCTTGCCATAAAAAATATGAATGCTATTCTATTAATCATTTTAGATGAACAGAATGCAATTGTGATTATATATTACTACTGATAAGAAAACAACTTTTTTTCTAATGTATTGTATTATGTGTGACTTTTAGAATTTACATTTTACAAGCTCAATAATAATAAACAGCATTTGATAGATACCGAGTATGAATAGTTTACAATAGTTACGAAATCATAAATAAACGCAACAAATGACTGCATGGTAGTAGTTAGTAGCTTTCAACTTTGAAGTCCTCGGAGTATTTCACTAGATGAAATAAAAAAAAATCAGTAAATTAATTATTCATGAGAGTTATCTACTGGGAATAAATAATTTGTAAATTTGTCTCAGTGATAACTCTTTATTTAGGACCGCAGTAAAAGTGGAAAGCTACCAATTTGATCAAAACTTAAATATAAGATTTTACAAGCAAAAATAAGATATAATGCAATTTGCATTCCATCAACTACATAAATGACAATGGAACTAATAATGTAGGTAGTTAGGCTAATTTTTTCGTACTAGGTACCCCTAATGTGAATTATTTCTTGGGCAACTGTAGAAAATATTCTTTGCAATTAGTGAACTTTAGACAAATTCAGTGAATGAATACTGCAAAGCAGTATTGCATTGAAACGACGACTTTGTACTGTGGAATGTCGCAAATGTGTACCGCGTACACAATCTCTACTTATTAAGTACAATCACTGTACTTTTATGTATATTTTGTACTTCATTATAAGGGCGAAAATACACATGTCTGTTGCTTGCATGCAAAATGCACCAATCCAGTAGCTGGCATCTTGCAGATACCAGCTACTGGATTGTTTATACACTATAACATAATTAATTGAAATTATTACAAAAATCATACAAACTACAGGCATGTATAGCATCACCCTAATGTTCAATGTAGCTTAAGAGTATTTTAACGCAAAAGTGGTTGTGCTGGTTATTTATTTTATTTTAATTTATGTTTTATTTATACCAAACGGGTTTTGTAGCAATATAATCCGAAGATCTTCCTTTTGTTTTTAGTCTTCCGTTTTATTTTGTACTTACTAAATTAAAGGTGCTTGTAGTAATCCGATCAAAGGTCTGCCTCGAAAGCAGGCAGTCAAAAGCTAAAGCTCGCCATTTTGTAAATATACACTGTTTAATCAATTGTGGAAATCAATTAATGTACCTACTGTAATTTTTATACAAAATATGCAATTAAATAATAAGTTTACCTAAGAATTCTTATTTTTTATTTCTGTTTCGTGTTACCAATATATAAACATTCACAATATCAAATGGCAGTTAAATATTGGCCTATTTAGGTACCTACCGACCAAATCTTATTTGAAAAATACATTTAGGACTGTTACTATAAGTAACAGTCCTAAATGTATTTTTTTAACACAAAAATAGATAAGATTGTTCTCATAAATGTTACCTCCTAAAGTCCTTGCGTTATAATTTATCATTATTCAGAAACATTAATATTTACCACTATAAAAAAATATACAAATATTGTTATTTGAAATAACAAAACAAAAAATAGGTAACTTAGTTAAATTCTTGTAAGAAATTAAGTACATCGTGATATTTAATACAGGTCAAGTTTGTATATGAGCTAAAAAAATGTAATGTTGCAGTAAAAGTAAATTCGTATGAATTCACAATCCTCAGTCATTGCAACAACTGGTACAGCTGAGACTGACAGCTTAGCGTGCCCTCTGAAGCACTGGAATTGAACTGGATTCTACTAGTAATACAATAACACTTATTTTAAAGATCACTGCACAGACTTAGCACAACGGAAGCCTAGATTGCCGGCGGAGCTGTCTTCAGTATTGTGAGAGCGCGCCGAGCAACGGTAGCGGTAGCAGTAGGAGTGATGGCATAGGTAGGAACCGCCTTTCTTCACTTTCTCCTGAGGCTAGAAAGAAAACGGTCACCTTTATTTATTTTAATAGTTGACGCGCGCGGTTTCACTTGCGTTAGTTTTGCATATTTTCTCACCGTTTAAACCTTCCCTGAACTCCTACAAATATTTCAAGACCAAAGTCAGCCAAAATGGTCCAGCTGTTCTAGAGTTTTAGCGAGACTAACGCACAGCACTTCATTTTTTTAAATAAGACTAGCTGACCCGTGCGCGTTAGTTTTTTCGCAATTTTTCCATAATTTCTCACCGTTTAAACTTTCCTGGACTCCTACGAACATTTCGAGACCAAAATTAGCCGAATCGGTCCAGCCGTTGTCGAGTTTTAGCGAGACTAACGTACAGCAATTCATATTTTAGGTACCAAAATTCTTCTTCTATTAGTTTAAACTTTCTAGCTAGTTTTTCATTCAGAAATGCTGTTAATTAGTTCAATTTACCTTCTGCTGCAGTTGAATGGAATATACAATGAAAAGACTACATGTGGCTGTAACGTTGACCATTGCAAATAGTGTTAATGATAACCTTAGAGAAAGCTCTTTGTACCTCAGTGCGTGGTGGGCGAGTGCTTAAGAAGCGAGAGGTAGCGGGTTCGATCCCCGCCCCACTACCGCGCGAACTTTTAGTAGCTAGTACCACATATAACATAATACGAAGTAGTACACAACACTTTTCACTTGCGCGTTACTATGCAAAATATGATACAGTTAAGTACTATGAATCATGTGGTTCTTAGCATATACTTATCTATATGTATGAAATCGCTTTTGCAGAAATGCTACTGGTTTAACATGTTATGAAATAAGGAGTGCCAAGTCAAAGCTTAGCCTCAATAAACCATATCTTTTATCACTACTACTTAATTTGCGTGACATTGATAAACGAGGATTGATTGAATGCATTTCATACTAAGATTCAACTTTGATTTAGCAATATCATGATTTGGCATGCACATATTGCACATAGAAGTAAATAAGTAGGTTCCCTACATATAGATACATAGATTATCTCTTGAAACCTACCTTGATGGACCAATGACAATGAGCGGCTGCAGAAATTGAGTGTGTTGACTGTCCAGAAATTGTTGTTGTGGCTGTTTTGAAGGAGGCCTATGTCCAGCAGTAAATAAGATGTCTATCGTATGATATTTTGTTTTTGCATAGGTAGGTACTACATAGCTACTAACCTTGTCATCAGCCCATGAGTTTTCTGTCCACTCCCACACATTGCCAGCCATGTTGTGAAGTCCAAAATCATTTGCAGGATATAAATGCACTGGGTTTGTGCCTATGAATCCATCTTTAGCTGAATTATGATGTGGAAATGTCCCTTGCCATATGTTTGCCCTAAAAAAACTTTGGGGCTTAACATTGCTATATGAACATTTTTTTTTTTTGTAAAAGCTTGATTAAAAAAAACTATTATTGACCTATTCTTTTAAATATAACCTCTTTCTATAAGTACCTTTAAGTAATTACAGTGAGACAGTAAAGTGTAAATAAAAATATTGCCTACATGTGTTTCTTTCCTGGAAATAGTTTGTCCCCCCAAGGGTACTTAGTGTCCTGGTGACCCCCTCGGCAAGCTGCCTCCCACTCAGCCTCAGTTGGCAACCGAGCTCCACGCCACTTGCAGTAAGCCTTAGCATCGCGCCATGATACATGAATCACAGGATGATCCAACACATCTATAACATTAGAAATTGTTTATTACACGGCATGAGATTATCGGTTGACTGTGTGATAATGATAATGAATTCTTAAACTGATACAAATTCGAGTGAATGAAATAAATAATAAGTACCATTGTTATCAGAGTCTGGCCCATACGGATGTCTCCAGTTTGCTCCAGACACTTTGTACCACCATTTAGCTTGAACTACACGAAAGTCTTTCAACGCCTCTCTGTAGGTGTTATTTAAAAATATTTCAAATACAAAACTGTCTCCAAAAGATTCCGCTTCAGTCTTATAGTCAGTTTCAGTGACAAAATTTAAAAATTCCTCATTGGATACCTCATTCTTATCCAAATAGAAGCTATTCACTTGAACCATTTTTTTGGGCCCCTCAGCATCATTCTCAATGATAATATCATTGGTTCCCAACTGGTATTCTCCACCGGGAATTAGAACAATATTATCAACATTTTCAGTTAACTGATACTCTTTTTTTTCTATGTTTTCTGATGAACACTGACCTACGTTCTGTAAGCTTTCTCTAAGATTAGTATTATCACTCTTTGCAACGATCTGTGAACGATCAACGTTACAGCCACAGGTTGTCTTTTCATTGTATATTCCATTCAACTGCAGCAGAAGGTAAATTGAACTAAGTAACAGCATTTTTATATGAAAAACATTAGCTTGGAAAACAAACAAACAATCCCTCCCATCCTCCCTCCCACAGACTACTAGGATGCTAACGCATCTCCCTCCCATTCAGACCAACTCAACGTCAAAAATTACAGAACTTTTTAACAGCTGAGCTGTCAGCTGATTAAGATTTTTCGTGGTTATTTCTATTCTGTGGTTGGTTATATTGTTTTGTGCACAGTTTTGTGGCAAACTCAGAGCTACAGACATCTTATAGAAAATGAAGAAAATTTATGAAGACTTCTTGCACTGGTTGCTAAATAACGCCATCTATCGGGTAGTAGCAGTTTTTACCAAAATACAGGCTATTCTCTGCTGCGCTAGCATAGCTGAGGGCTAGCTGAGGGTCTACTCTTGTGGCCAAAAAAGGGTTTAATTTTCGTGGTTCAGCTTATCCGGTCATCAATATCGACATAAGTTGAGCTACGATATTTGCGACGATTATCATTAGG
Organism: Colostygia pectinataria; assembly: GCA_951394395.1. Taxonomy (NCBI): domain Eukaryota; kingdom Metazoa; phylum Arthropoda; class Insecta; order Lepidoptera; family Geometridae; genus Colostygia; species Colostygia pectinataria. Next base: position 10,538,529 of record OX596353.1, on the reverse strand, counting down.
TCGATTTCGCTTTTCGCTTTTTTTTTTCAAAAGTAGACCTTCGGGATATTCTCATAAGGCATTATCCCAGGTAAGTGCGAACATATAAGAAATACACATATACAATTTTTTGTTTAGTTAGTTTATTGCAAAGTTATCCAAATATCAGCCTATACAAAAAGGAGAACATTAGAAAGTAAAATGTGAATGTAACGGCCTTCTTCAGTAACACTATGTAAATCGGCTTTGGTGGAAGGCTGAAACAAAAAAAAAATTATATATTTTTCGCGATTGACACGACGCGCCGACACGCGCCCGCTCTCTGGTACTCAAGATTTTAATAGCTCAAAAAAAGGACTCAGGAGGGACTTGAACCTTCCACCTTCTGCTTGATACGCGGATGCTCCAGTTGAGCCACCAATTATTTGCTTGCTCGATATAATCTTTTGGATTTATTTAAATATAATCGTATATTTTAAAATTAAGTAATAAACAACTTAAAAATATATAGAAAAAACGTATGCAATACAAAGTTACTAACCTAGCCAAATACGAATAATCTATTTTGATGTCGCTTTCCTTATACAGGGTGTCTCCAGGAATTAAAGAAAAGAAGTAGAGAAGTCGTGGCCATCCGTATCACACCTTCTCTACGAACTTCTGCAAGTTTAAAATGTTGGTTATTTTATACCAATTCCCTTAAAAATTCCTGAGACACACTGAATAATAAAAATATTTTCCTAATTATGTTATGACATTGGTATTTACAATAAAAAATATTTGTTTGGATCTAATAAACGTACCAAATACTCACAATAGTAGCGGTATAATGTCGTCCTGATTCATTCTCCCAAAGTATTTGACAATACCGTCGACATGACCCATCCCGACCACAGCGAGCACACGAGGCTTCTCAACTACTGAAAAAAATACAACAATTAGGAAGTAATCTTAAAATTATAACATATTTTCTTAGTATGATCTTAGTAGTACCCAGCATAGTAGTATTAGTTTTATGAACTCACTAATTTCTGCTCGTAAGTAGTGACTACGCTCGCGTGTTTTCTTTAGAAACCTTTGACACCCCATATAATTTCCCCATATTTTATTCCAGGCTTTTTACCACATACGTGCCAAATTTTATAACAATCCGTTCAAAGGTTACGTGAATGGCTAACAAACATACATCTTTACAAACTTTCGTACCTAAAATATCCTAATTTCAGTTGATACAGTGCCGTTCAATGCCGTAAATAATTACAGTAACGCTAGCACACTATTACTTGGAGGCAGAATATCTGACATCGCGGCGGTACACAGACGAACTTTTGCTGAGTCCTACCACCTGAGGGGTGTTTAAATAATTAAGTTGCAATCGATTTTACTTAGTTTCAATAAAAAAATTGACGTATAATATTATTATATAATTTGACGAACGATGTGGCGCAGCGGGCGCAGGTCCGCCTGCGACGCGGAGGTTGCGGGTTCGATTCCCGCATCGGGTCAAATATTTGTACGATCTACAAATATTTGTTCCAGGTGTTCTGGGTATTTTCTATATATAATAAAAAATATCTATCTATGTATTTTATTGTATTAAGTATATATCAGTCATCTAGTACCCATAACACTGTTTAATAGCAGTTTACCTTGGGGCTAGATGATACTGTGTGGATTGTTATTTATTAATTTATTTATAATATTGCATATTGACAGTTCGCTCATTGGAATCGGATTGCAACCAATTTGCGTGATCGCCCTACTGGTTGGTGCATAATGTCGATATAGCACTGTTTACTTGCCAGTACGAACACACTCCTGCAGCGAGTAGGCGAGGCACTTGTCCCTCTCGTCGACGAACACGTGGAATATCTTCTTGAAGGCCGGCACGTCTCGGGTGATCTCCTCGAATTGCGCCTGCACGAACTCTTTGTCCTTGTATCTTTCCAGCTGTTGTTTGCTGTAACGTATAAAAGTTAAAATAATTACTCTATAAATGCGAAAAGTTTACTGATTAACAATATTACTAATAATACTAATTAAAGTAAATCAATTAAATTAAATTAAATAATTAAATAATGCTGGACAATCCACACAGCATCATCTAGCCCCAAGGTAAGCTGCTGTTAAACAGAGCTGTATTATGGGTACTAGATGACTGATGATTGTACTAAGTATATATACTTAGTACAATACATACATAGATAGATATTTTTATAGAAAATACCCAGAACACCCGGAACAAATATTTGTAGATCTTACAAACATTTGACCCAAGGCGGGAATCGAACCCGCAACCTCCGCGTCGCAGGCGGACCTGCGCCCGCTGCGCAACATCGGTCGTCAAACTAATAATATTATACACGTTATATTATACGGGAACGTTTGGATGTTTGGAAATTTGTTTCTCATTCGATAACCACTGAACCGATTTGGTCAAAATATCACAGGGACGGAACTTTTAGCCTAGGTATGTCCTATTCTTTTCTATGTTTTAAATTTCAGCCAAATCGGTTTAGTGGTTATAGAGTTATACAGAAACAAACATCCGATCATCCATCCAAACTTTCGCGTTTATAATATTAGTGTTATTTAGTTTAATAGTATTATTAGAAAATTAGAAAAGTAGCGTACAGTAGTATATTATTATTATTAGTAACTTAGAACACGGAGAAACGAAATACGCGCAAGCAAATTGAAATCATTCAAAACGGGACAAAATTGTGAAATAAAAAACCTGAGGTCAATCGGCACGTCAGTCGTGAATTTCAAGTGATCAGGCGCACGTCTAACACTATTATAATTAAAACATATGTATTGTGTGGTGAAAGGCTGCTGTAACACCACAAATAAAATATTATGCTTAAGCCGCTCACGCAAACATGTGAGTGAACACACTTGAAGGCAATTTTGAATGAAATTATAATTTTCCGTGTTATTATTTTTGTAAGTAAGTAAGTTCGTATTATATTTTTGTGCATGATGTGGTCACCTCTAATCGAGAGAGCACCTGACCTGAGTACCTCTGTAATTAAAAAATGTGTATGCATGTGTAGTTGGTGATCCATAATAATAAAGAAATCATTTAGTAAGATGATCGTACTTCAATGGTTTAGGGTTGGTCGTGGTGAGATGGTACAGCACTTGCCCCAGCTCGTACACGCTCAGCGTTTGGAAGGCTCTCGCGATCGTTATCTGTATCGGTCTGTCTCCGAGGAAAAGTTTGCAGCCGGGAATTTTTTTCATCTAGAAAATTAAAACAGTTTTCTTAGAGTATTTAGTAATGATGGGGTTGGGTGACATGATTGAATTAAGGAGCCATAAATCTCTGGTAGATATGCCTGTTATAGTTGACAAGCTCTATATATCTCATATTATACATGACCATATTATTATGACTATAATATGATTATACATGACACTCGCTCGAGAGTAGCGGCCCAATTATTGGCTCCACTCGGCACAAACCTTTTTTTTGACGACCGATGTGGCGCAGCGGGCGCATGTTCGCCTGCGACGCGGAGATTGCGGGTTCGATTCCCGCCTCGGGTCATATCAGTCATCTAGTACCCATAATACAGCTCTGATTAACAGCAGCTTACCTTGGGGCTAGATGATGCTGTGTGGATTGTCCAGCATTATTTATTTACTTTTAGAAGGACTTTCGATTTAGTAGGTATTCTAAACTTTGCTAACATAAAAGAATTACGTTTCGTGTTTACATGCATGAACCTATTTCATTTCTCCTGTAGCTGATGACTACAGTCGCAAGACTTTCTTTTAGATAGATAGGTAGGTACTTACCTCATGGTAAGCTCTTCGAAACTCGCCACCGGGCGCTACGCCTAACTCTTTAGCAATATCTGCATAAGTTTTGAGCAGCATTGCGTGCAGCATGCCTGAGACGAAGCTCTGTCCCTTCACTGCTTGCCTGGGGAAAAACATTTGTAATGTAATCATACCTAGTATATCAGTCGTGAAGCTATGACGAAGGCTTTTAGGGACCTACAAACCCTGTCACCAGAATTGGTCACTTACTCATATCTAGTTACCTACTTTTATCATACGAAAATAATTGTAAATAATTATAATGAGTCTTCAGGCCATGACGAAGGCCTTCAATGGGCACTAACTCATAATGTAGATAGATATACAGATTGCTCATACGAACTTACTTCATCGAGTAAAACTCTATTGACTTTTACTTTGACTACGTCTCGGGATGAGGAGCGCAGAGCAGTGCCACGCAAACCTAAACAATTTTTTTTCAGACGCGTGGCGTATAACATTGGACGAACGACTTGACGGTCTCGTCATTAGAAACCAATTGAATTTTACATTATTAATTACATACAATTCAATTGGTGGCATAGTAGTGGCATAGCAAACGTATACATGTCTTGTATACGTTTTTGTACTAACTTGATTTTCCTCGAGTCAAAGTTTTTGGCGTCTTCCAAGAATTTCTTATCGTCCAACTCTAGGAGAGACACTCTCTGACGACATAGCTCTACCAATATAGCATTTGGATTTAATGTTTTTACTATCTGTAAATAAATAATACATAGAATAAGAATAAGAATAGAATAACTTTATTCATTTCTTAGTGCTAATACAACTTATTATTTTTATTATTATTAAATTATATTAAAAATAACTTAATATTAATACATAATAAGTGTTTTATATAATTGTTAAAATATATTATTTAATGCATGTTTTAGAAATAGATTGTAATAATTATTGGGAAATAAAGAGGCTAATAATAATAATAATAAACTTAGTGCTAATTTAATATTTATTTAAAGAGCTAATTGTACGGTTTAGACTTGAAGTTGAAGATTTAGGGCCGGTAGTCACCGAAGATTATAGCGGAGAGGAAATTAAGCAAATAATCGTGTTATGTCCGGTGGTTTTTTTTTGTTTTAATTGTTTAAGGATTCAAATTGTAGTGATTACGCGCGCTTCTGAATCATAAAAACTGTAGCATTGGGTCACGTCACAGTACCGGCACCCTTATTTTGTAAGTCTATCGCTGTCCGCTTGGCCGTCTCTTTCACACCTACAGCGCGTAGGTACCATAAGAATATCAGGGGGGAATATAAGGGGACAAGCGATCGACAGCGATTCGACAGATCATAATAAAGGGGCCGGTACGGTAGTAGGACTCTTTCAAGTACCACAGCAGTTGAGCCAGATATTCTACCATCAAGAAGTAGTGTGCAAGCATCAATGATTGAGTCTTAAAATAAAAACTACTCATAATATGTCTCGAGGTGACGACCACAGTGCAACGAAATAAACGCTGTAACGTGGCGAGGCGCTAAACATCAGGTGAACGACTACGGCCTCTTTGCTGACAATCTCGTTACAGGTTGTATTGATTGATAAATCTGCTCTCCGCTGAGCTAAGAACTTCATCTCACCGTGGAAACATCTTCGACAGACTGCTTACTGAAGTGCACTGTACCCAGCAATACGACTGTAGCGTGCTCGTCATCTTTCAGTAGGGTGGCAGACGGAGGTAGCAACAAATTCGATTTGCCGCTACAGCCTCTTGCCAAAACAGAGCTGATAGCTGGGGAAAATACAATAACCAGATAGAATAGACTCCAAAACGTATCTGCTAATGTGCAGGTATATCTCCGAAAACCTGCAGATAAATAAATAAATAATGCTGGACAATCCACACAAGCATCATCTAGCCCCAAGGTAAGCTGCTGTTAAACAGAGCTGTATTATGGGTACTAGATGACTGATATATATTTAATACAATACAATACATAGATAGATATTTTTTTATTATATATAGAAAATACCCAGAACACCCGGAACAAATATTTGTAGATCGTACAAACATTTGTCCCGAGGCGGGAATCGAACCCGCAACCTCTGCGTCGCAGGCGGACCTGCACCCGCTGCGCCACATCGGTCGTCAAATAAATATAAATTTGAATTTTTTAAATAATTTTTTTTGAAATAAAATACAAATCATAAAAAACAGCGGTGTTTATAATATAAAATAGAGTAGATACTTACCTAACTTATTATGAAGTTTATTGAAAAAAGTATAAAATTTGATGAGCTGCAACTTGTTATTATGAGGGTTAATTATGAAAGCCTGTCGCTGACGTCCGTCTATCACCGCATCAAGCTATCACATTCACACATATATAGTACGCACTGTAGGTGTGAAAGAGACAGCGACGGACTTTAACACATAATACGGCAGCCAATTCAGGCATTTTGGTTGCTAGGACTAAAGCAACACACTTGTCTTATTTTTATTACTTCTAGGCTGACCGCATACCGGGGATTTGTGCTTGCTAGAGGATAAGTGCTGTTAAGGTACTTACAGAGTTCAAATCTTTTCGTGCGTTTATAAAACACAACAGTTTCAAGACTTTTGCTCAATAACTGTCTGGCGATTATGCTTGAATGATATATCATATTTCTTTGAACAATTTTGATGACAAAACATTGTATTTATTTGATTTGGATTAAACTAGATAGTGCACGGTAGGTCCATTATTGTAATGTATTTCTGACAGAACTGACTTACAACAAAAGTTATTCTTGCGCACTTGTCATAGGTTTTAAAATATTTAAACTGCGAAGGTTTTATTGAAAAATTCAAAGAGGATTGCAATTTGATCCAAATTTAAGGTTCATAGGTAGATGAATCTCATCTTATTTTATGTAATGTAAAGGGATAATGACCATCAAGTGAGCAATGGCAATTAATTATTATTAACATTATTATTAATTTGCCGCATGGCTTGCCAATTGTCATTTATAGGTAAAGTCATCATCATCATCATATCAGCCGATAGACGTCCACTGCTGGATATAGGCCTCCCCCAATGAGCACCATGACGACCGATTTTGAGCCTTCATCATCCACCGACTTCCTGCGACCGCTTTAATGTCATTGGTTCATCGAGTGGGGGGCCGTCCTACACTTCGTTTTCCAGTTATAGGTAAAGCCCACTTCGGTAATTAGTGACTGTGAAGTTCACATTTTCAGCATAGCGAGAAATCGACAAGCAAACTGTAATTTATATATTGAACTAAATAAATAGAGATAATATTACATATTTCGTTTTCATTTATTCTCGTTCTTTTAAATGCTATATAATACAGCTAATATCTGCCTGTAATAGACTATCTACAAAATAAAAATGTGATTCGTATGTTAATATATTTAATTCCAGTTATAACCTCTTGCAATTTTATCATTCTGACTGCTTCTGTTAGACCATTCATGTGCCCGAAGCATGTTAATTTTTTTCATGTTCATTAAAAATATTTTTATAGCTACTAGAGTAGACCGGTCAAGTCGGTTTAGTTTATAAATAATTATTCTGGTTTTTTTTAATGCGGGCCGTATTTTTAACAAGGCAATGAAAGGGAGCTTGCATGAGTTTCGATGCATCCATATTCCAAAACGATATTGCACTGCGTTGTGAGAATACGGCGCACTGAAACAGCACAGCCTAAAATAAAATTATTACAATTCAAACACTTCATTTTTAAATGCAAATATTTACATATAATATTCAACCGTTAAGAGACATGGTTCTAAGCTAAACTTAACTACATAACTACAATAAAAGCTAGTTTTTAAAATCCTGAACACGATGAAGCCAGCCCCTTGACAAGTGACTATAATAAGCTTTAGATTTATGCTGCTTTCTCGAATAAACCAAAAATGATTAGTAATTTAAATTAAATGCTAACTGCCACTTTTCAAAGCACCATACAAATTGGGACAATTTACACTGTAAATTATCCCGAATCACAAAAAGGGTTTTTTGAAGCGTTCAGGCAGTGAAAACTACCCACATTATTTTTATAAGTTTGACTTATGTAAGAGCGGATGGAAATTTAATAATTAGCTTATTAAATTATCACAGTCCCTAATTCTAATTACATACGTTCAAGCTTTGCCAATTTCTGAGAGAAATCGTAATATTTATAGTAGTGTAATCGTAACAATATGTATAAAAATAAGTCAAGACAATAGGTAAATACTTAATTTTAATCCAATGCTAAGAAAACGTTTCCACGTCTAGTTCAAGTAAAACCTCACACATAATAGAAAAGATAAAACTTAAACATTATTTAATTCTTGTCATATTAACCACGCACCACCATCAGAACAAAATGTCAGATCACAAAATAAAAGTTTTTCGCGATTTCATCAGAGCTAGCCATCTAGAATGACGTGACTCGATACGGCATGATTTGAAGAGAAAAAATATTTTGAGCGTGTAGAATTTAACTGGTAAAAAATGTATGAAAAGAGTAGAAGTTCAGATTCAGTAGCTCGCCAATGATCTTTAAAAATGGTAACTCGCCTTGACCAAAGTCTAGCATTGTACTGCATCGGTTGGTTGATGATAATGATGATGATGTGTAAAATTGTCTGTGCAGTGTTCTGTAAACTGTGTGTGTGGCCTATCGCTTTTTAATAAATATTCCCATGTCAGGATGTTTAGTCGAATCACGTCACTTGGTGCTTCATAGATGGGTAAACTTCTATGATTGAGCTATATTTACTATAGCCAAAATAAATATTCTTCCCTTGGCACGTGGTTTAACAAACAAAACCTATCACACTTAAATATACCTATGAGAAGTAAGTAATTTCTGTTGATAAAGTACTTACCCAAAGCTGTGCAAATCAGCACCCGATATAACCGGTAGTGCCAGGGGAAATCAAAACTATGACACTACTAGCGAAGAGTAGTGTCATGGAAAATGCTGTTTTACCGATGGCACTACTGGTAAAGTCACGGAAAAGGAAAATCTCTCACGGTACTACTAATAATGCCATGTAGTAGTGTCAAGGGAAAGTAATACAACTTATATTACCTCACAAAGCCATAAATTAGTTATTCTATTAGTCCTATAAATTCGTACAATATATTTTGCAAAGCGTATTCCTGACCGCACCGAAAGTCTACACAACGATTTTGATTTAAAAAATTAATAGGAATGAAACCAAAAATCCGAAATAATTATTTTAACAATCATAAATAGTAACGTATCGTCCAGCTAAAGTGTAATCTAATCCATTTGGCAATTTGTAATGTAATCGTTAACGTCCAGCTGTCAATTAATGGGGTTTTAGGCGGGCCCTACACCTACAATAACATTGCGCAATATCACGAATTGTGCAATACAAATGATCGTCTAGGGTTAGTATTGTAGAAGTATTGAAGTTTGCGCAATGATTGAACGAAAGTTTGAGCGAGTTTAATTTTTATTACACCATATTATCATTGCACCGTGTAGGATCTGTTTTGCGCAATATTTTTTTGTCTGTGCGCTCGCGTCGCCTTGACGAGGAGCGGACCATGCTCGTGGGTATATTTTTGCCTTTTCATGTAGCAGTCTTTCGACCAGCGACGTAATTTATTTTTATTTTTAGTCACAAGTAGCAACATTATAGCTGCAGCCAAGTCTTTGTCTGACATCTTGTTCACGGAACAGTTCCGTTTGATCCTGCTCACGCGAAAAGATTGACGCTTATGAGTCGTCAATGATTGTGTCAAAATAATTGATCGTTTGAGTGAGAAGGGCGATTCAATCATATTGCGCAATAAAAATATTGTGCAAACTTATTGTAGGTGTAGGGTCCGCCATACAGTGCCTTTAGAAAGAACTACAAAAATCCTACAAAAATACAACTTGACAGATCGCGCTTCCGACTGTCAAAAGTATTATTCCGAATACAAAGAAAGGAAAGAGAAGCAAAAATTTGTCCAGGCACAGAGATGACAATTTTTTTTGTTTGTAGTTTTTTTTAAATTCTGATTTCTACTACAATAACTCCATCTGGCGGCGCCGCAAAAGCAGAATGGATTCGGATAGTACACCACCAATTTTGAAATTGTTACCAGCAAGCCAACCATGAAATATAAATTCCGAAGTTTCGGGCCGAAATACCGTACAATTCGTACCTGTTACAAACCGCAATCGGTCCCAAAGACGGCACGTGACAGTGACATAAATTGGGTGAAACTTCATGGTAGCTACAGTTTTTGAAACGCCATCTTTTCTTTCAAAATTTTGTTTAATCCAACATTGACAATTACTTGGCACTGGCAAAATTGTTTAAACTGACAGACTGCCATAATATATTTTAAAAAAAGTGCTACTTTTTCCTTTCGTTCGTTTCCGAAATTACGGACATACATTTTCATGGTTAGCCATCTGAAATAGACCTAGATAATATGTAATGTAACAGCGAAGCCGCATTCTGAACCTATACATAATAGTTTTAAAATCTCTAATTACTAAATTTAAATGGCATACAGCCATCATTTTACACTTTACAATTTAAAATCACACGCGATTCGTTCGACGCCAATATTTAAAGCGAACAGTTACTTCTATATCCAATGTGCGTGGTGTTGTCTTCGACAAGTCGTTTGAGCAATTTCGCAAGTTTCATCAAGGCATAGACGTCTCTGTAAGTAGAGAAATAAGGCTGATAATTATATGAAATAGCTTGCGCCACTAATGAAAAATATTTTTTTAGCCCCAAGCACAGAACAGGTATTAGTACTACGTACCCTAAGCTAAGCAGAGCTTGTGTTATGGGTACTAGATGACTGATATATTTAATACAATACATAGATAGATGTTTTTTATTATACATAGAAAATACCCAGAACACCCATAGAGTAATAAGTAATTGAGACGAATTTAATTGTTCAAGAGACCACCAATGTCGTTATCATTAGAAACATAATTTAAGTGACTTTTTTACTACAGATAATCTATAATCATTGTCCGCATTGAGTTTTTTTTTATATAAATATCATCTTCCCGCTGTGTCCTCTAAGAGTCAAATTTCGTGAATTCCTTCCTTAGTGCGTCCATACACCCTAAGAGCAACGTATGCTCCCAATTTCATTACTATGATTTATGGTTTAGGCTGTGCGTTGATATTTTTTGTATTTAAACTAGCGGACCCGCCGTGGCTTCGCGTGTGCTATAAACCTTTCTCCTGAATTAATCTTTCTATTGCTGAAAACTGCATTAAAATCCGTTGCGTAGTTTCAAAGATTTAAGCATGTACGCTTAGAGACAGACTTCATTTTATACTAAGTAATGATATGACATAATATACTTTTTACTAGTAAAATATCTTAAAATTATTTCGCCTCAAACGTAAAATAATAATAATAATGGAAAATACTCCCGCTTAAGAAGGCATAATTTTTAGGATATTTTAACCTTTAGTATTTCCCTTAAAGATATGGTTTACACTATAAAAACAGATATATACGTAGTACATTTTACCTCCTGCGACACAAACTAAAGCAGGAGCAAACGCAACACTTAACCACGTTAATGGGTATGTTCTTTATCTTCTTATATATAAACATGAATTGCTGTGCGTTAGGCTCGCTAAAACTCGATAACGGATGGACCGATTTGGCTAACTTTGATCATAAAATGTTTGTATGCGTCTAGGGAAGGTTTTAACTGTGATAAATCATGGAAAAATTACGAAATAAAATCGCGAGCGAAACCACGCCGTATCTGCCAGTTGTTGAATAAATATTTTAGTATTTAGTTTTTTAGTACATACATATAAGTCAGGGCAGCCAGCGGCGCGGTAGGAGCTTGTAGGCGCCGTAGAGCACGGCGGCCGCGCACGCCACGCGCACCGCCACGCGCACCGCGCGCGTGCCCCGCGACGCACCCGGGATCCTGCGCACACCCAAACTGGACCTCAGAATACATACTCATCATGACAGCCTTTACCTGGCCCCTATTCAATAAACATTACAAGTCCACAAATTTGTACATAAGTGAAAATTTTGTAGATTTTCGCTCGAATTTACGACAAATGCTGTTTAAAAAACCTATAAATATATCAAAAATCTACAAATATATTTCTTACAATAACTGAATATATACTTATAGTTTACAATAAGATAGTAAGAAATATTCTTAAGGTTTAATTATTACAATTATTGTAACGCCCAAATATCTGTTCAGTAAAGATTACATAATAATTGTAAAAAAACGCACGTTAAATTATACTATATATAGCTAAACTACCACTCACTGACTCACTGACTGACATGTGAGTTGAGGCACTTGCAGTAGGGGTGGGGTAAAACCGATTACGGATTCGTATAGAGGGTGTTTTGAAACTTTCTAGAAAAATCCCAAAATCCCCATTTTCCCCTCCCTTGAGGAGGTCTTTGTGGGGATTTTCTACTTGCCGTTGTAAAAGTCGAGTTTTTTTTTGAGATTCGTGTAGAGGGTGTCCTGATTGGTAGAAATCAATTTTTAAATACCCCCTAAATACCCCCGTTTTTTTATTTTTCATCATATCTCCGAATCTACTGAGGGGATTTGAAATTTTTTTCAAGATTCGTGTAGGATTTGTCCATGGAAGTACAACTGAATGTCGAATATACCCCAGACCAACTTCGAATCGACCATGACCAATTTTTTTTTTTTTTTTTTGGGATTTTTTTTTTCGGAATGAAAAATTTTTTTTTTTTTACAATTTTTTTATATTATTGCCCTTGTTATGGAGAGCACTTTTTACCTTCGCGAGCTGCTTGCAGCGAGCGCACCACGCAACCTCTACAGCAACCAATCTTCTCGCGAAGCTGCTTGCAGCGAGCGCACCACGCAACCTCTACAGGAGCACACCCCGTTCGCGAGCTGCTTGCAGCGAGCGCACCGCGCAACCTCTACAGGAGCACACCCCGTTCGCGAGCTGCTTGCAGCGAGCGCACCACGCAACCTCTACAGGAGCACACCCCGTTCGCGAGCTGCTTGCAGCGAGCGCACCACGCAACCTCTACAGGAGCACACTCCGTTCGCGAGCTGCTTGCAGCGAGCGCACCGCGCAACCTCTATAGGAGAGCACCGTTCGCGAGCTGCTTGCAGCGAGCGCGCCGCCCAACCTCTACAGGAGCACACCCCGTTCGCGAGCTGCTTGCAGCGAGCGCACCGCGCAACCTCTATAGGAGCACACACCGTTCGCGAGCTGCTTGCAGCGAGCGCACCGCGCAACCTCTGCAGGAGCTCACTCCGTTCGCGAGCTGCTTGCAGCGAGCGCACCGCGCAACCTCTATAGGAGAACACCGTTCGCGAGCTGCTTGCAGCGAGCGCACCGCGCAACCTCTATAGGAGAACACCGTTCGCGAGCTGCTTGCAGCGAGCGCACCGGGCGACCTATATTTTTTATCCGTGCAAGTAATAACCAATTTTTAATTCGTTTTAATTCTAATTTAACTTCATTTTCCTTACATCTTTTGTAGGAGTCCAAATGTAAACATTTTATACCCTTTTTTCAATTTGAAAATATTTCATGTCAATATCCAGGACCCAAACCCACACGCGAGCTGCCTGCAGCTCGCGCACCACAAAAAACTAGTTATACTATATATAGCTAAACTACCACTCACTGACTCACTGACTGACATGTGAGTTGAGGCACTTGCAGTAGGGGTGGGGTAAAACCGATTACGGATTCGTATAGAGGGTGTTTTGAAACTTTCTAGAAAAATCCCAAAATCCCCATTTTCCCCTCCCTTGAGGGGGTCTTTGTGGGGATTTTCTACTTGCCGTTGGAAAAGTCGCGTTTTTTTTTGAGATTCGTGTAGAGGGTGTCCTGATTGGTAGAAATCAATTTTTGAATCCCCCCTAAATCCCCCCGTTTTTTTTTTTTTCGTATTATCTCTGAAACTATTGAGGGGATTGGAATTTTTTTTCAAGATTCGTGTAGGTTTTGTCTATGGAAGTACAACTGAATGTCGAATATACCCCAGACTAACTTTGAATCGACAATGAATAATTATTTTTTTTTTTTTTTGGGATTTTTTTTTCAGAATGAAATTTTTTTTTATTTTTTTTTTCAATTTTTTTTATATTTTTGCCCCTGTTATGGAGAGCACTTTTTACCCTCGCGAGCTGCTTGCAGCGAGCGCACCACGCAACCTCTACAGGAGTTAACCCCCTCGCGAGCTGCTTGCAGCGAGCGCACCACGCAACCTCTACAGGAGCACACCCCGTTCGCAAGCTGCTTGCAGCGAGCGCACCGCGCAACCTCTACAGGAGCACACCCCGTTCGCGAGCTGCTTGCAGCGAGCGCACCGCGCAACCTCTACAGGAGCACACCCCGTTCGCGAGCTGCTTGCAGCGAGCGCACCACGCAACCTCTACAGGAGCACACCCCGTTCGCGAGCTGCTTGCAGCGAGCGCACCACGCAACCTCTACAGGAGCACACTCCGTTCGCGAGCTGCTTGCAGCGAGCGCACCACGCAACCTCTACAGGAGCACACCTCGTTCGCGAGCTGCTTGCAGCGAGCGCACCACGCAACCTCTACAGGAGCACACCCCGTTCGCGAGCTGCTTGCAGCGAGCGCACCACGCAACCTCTACAGGAGCACACCCCGTTCGCGAGCTGCTTGCAGCGAGCGCACCGCGCAACCTCTACAGGAGCACACCCCGTTCGCGAGCTGCTTGCAGCGAGCGCACCACGCAACCTCTACAGGAGCACACCCCGTTCGCGAGCTGCTTGCAGCGAGCGCACCACGCAACCTCTACAGGAGCACACTCCGTTCGCGAGCTGCTTGCAGCGAGCGCACCGCGCAACCTCTATAGGAGAACACCGTTCGCGACCTGCTTGCAGCGAGCGCACCACGCAACCTCTACAGGAGCACACACCGTTCGCGAGCTGCTTGCAGCGAGCGCACCACGCAACCTCTACAGAAACTTAACCCTTCGCGAGCTGCTTGCAGCGAGCGCACCACGCAACCTCTATAGAAACTTAACCCCTCGCGAGCTGCTTGCAGCGAGCGCACCACGCTACCTCTACAGAAACTTAACCCTCTCGCGAGCTGCTTGCAGCGAGCGCACCACGCAACCTCTATAGAAACTGTAACCCCTCGCGAGCTGCTTGCAGCGAGCGCACCGGGCGACCTATATTTTTTATCCGTGCAAGTAATAACCAACTTTTATATCTTTTTAATTCTATTTTAACTTTATTTTCCTTACATCTTTTGTAGGAGTCCAAATGTAAACATTTTATACCCATTTTTCAATTTGAAAATATTTAATGTCCAAGTCCCAGCCTCAAACCCACACGCGAGCTGCCTGCAGCTCGCGCACCACAAAAAACTAGTTATATTATATAAAGCTAAACTACCACTGACTCATTGACATGTGAGTTGAGGCACTTGCGCTAGGGGTGGGATAAAACCGATTACGGATTCGTATAGAGGGTGTTCTAAAACTTTCTAGAAAAATCCCAAAATCCCCATTTTCCCCTCCCTTGAGGGGGTCTTTGTGGGGATTTTCTACTTGCCGTTGGAAAAGTCGCGATTTTTTTAGAGATTCGTGTAGAGGGTGTCCTGATTGGTAGAAATCAATTTTTGAATCCCCCCTAAATCCCCCCGTTTTTTTTTTTTTCGTATTATCTCCGAAACTATTGAGGGGATTGGAATTTTGTTTCAAGATTCGTGTAGGTTTTTGTCCATGGAAGTACAAATGAATGTCGAATATACCCCAGACCAACTTCGAATCGACCATTTTTTTTTTATTTTTTTTTTGGTTTTTTTTTTCGGAATGATTTTTTTTTTTTTTAATTTTTTTTTTATATTATTGCCCCTATTATGCAGAGCACTTTTTACCTTCGCGAGCTGCTAGCAGCGAGCGCACCACGCTACCTCTACAGGAGCACACCCCGTTCGCGAGCTGCTTGCAGCGAGCGCACCACGCTACCTCTACAGGAGCACACCCCGTTCGCGAGCTGCTTGCAGCGAGCGCACCACGCAACCTCTACAGGAGTACACCCCGTTCGCGAGCTGCTTGCAGCGAGCGCACCACGCTACCTCTACAGGAGCACACCCCGTTCGCGAGCTGCTTGCAGCGAGCGCACCACGCAACCTCTACAGGAGCACACCCCGTTTGCGAGCTGCTTGCAGCGAGCGCACCACGCTACCTCTACAGGAGCACACCCCGTTCGCGAGCTGCTTGCAGCGAGCGCACCACGCAACCTCTACAGGAGCACACCCCGTTCGCGAGCTGCTTGCAGCGAGCGCACCACTCTACCTCTACAGGAGCACACCCCGTTCGCGAGCTGCTTGCAGCGAGCGCACCACGCAACCTCTACAGGAGCACACCCCGTTCGCGAACTGCTTGCAGCGAGCGCACCACGCAACCTCTACAGGAGCACACCCCGTTCGCGAGCTGCTTGCAGCGAGCGCACCACGCAACCTCTACAGGAGCACACCCCGTTCGCGAGCTGCTTGCAGCGAGCGCACCACGCTACCTCTACAGGAGCACACCCCGTTCGCAAGCTGCTTGCAGCGAGCGCACCACGCAACCTCTACAGGAGCACACCCCGTTCGCGAGCTGCTTGCAGCGAGCGCACCACTCTACCTCTACAGGAGCACACCTCGTTCGCGAGCTGCTTGCAGCGAGCGCACCACGCAACCTCTACAGGAGCACACCCCGTTCGCGAACTGCTTGCAGCGAGCGCACCACGCAACCTCTACAGGAGCACACCCCGTTCGCGAGCTGCTTGCAGCGAGCGCACCACGCAACCTCTACAGGAGCACACCCCGTTCGCGAGCTGCTTGCAGCGAGCGCACCACGCTACCTTTACAGAAACTTAACTCTCTCGCGAGCTGCTTGCAGCGAGCGCACCACGCTACCTCTATAGAAACTTTAACCCCTCGCGAGCTGCTTGCAGCGAGCGCACCACGCGACCTATATTTTTTATCCGTACAAGTAATACCCAACTTTTAAACCTTTTACTACTTTTTTTTACTTTATTTTATTTATATGTTTTGTAGGAGTCCAAATGTAAACATTTTTTACCTTTTTTCAATTTGAAAATATTTAATGTCCAAGTCCCAGCCTCAAACCCACACGCGAGCTGCCTGCAGCTCGCGCACCACAAAAAACTAGTTATATTATATAAAGCTAAACTACCACTCACTCATTGACATGTGAGTTGAGGCACTTGCGCTAGGGGTGGGGTAAAACCGATTACGGATTCGTATAGAGGGTGTTTTGAAACTTTCTAGAAAAATCCCAAAATCCCCATTTTCCCCTCCCTTGAGGGGGTCTTTGTGGGGATTTTCTACTTGCCGTTGGAAAAGTCGCGTTTTTTTTTGAGATTCGTGTAGAGGGTGTCCTGATTGGTAGAAATCAATTTTTGAATCCCCCCTAAATCCCCCCGTTTTTTTTTTTTTCGTATTATCTCTGAAACTATTGAGGGGATTGGAAATTTTTTTCAAGATTCGTGTAGGTTTTGTCCATGGAAGTACAACTGAATGTCGAATATACCCCAGACTAACTTTGAATCGACCATGAAAAATTTTTTTTTTTTTTTTGGGATTTTTTTTTCGGAATGAATTTTTTTTTTTTTTTTTTCAATTTTTTTATATTTTTGCCCCTGTTATGGAAAGCACTTTTTACCCTCGCGAGCTGCTTGCAGCGAGCGCACCACGCAACCTCTACAGGAGTTAACCCCCTCGCGAGCTGCTTGCAGCGAGCGCACCACGCAACCTCTACAGGAGCACACCCCGTTCGCGAGCTGCTTGCAGCGAGCGCACCGCGCAACCTCTACAGGAGCACACCCCGTTCGCGAGCTGCTTGCAGCGAGCGCACCGCGCAACCTCTACAGGAGCACACCCCGTTCGCGAGCTGCTTGCAGCGAGCGCACCGCGCAACCTCTACAGGAGCACACCCCGTTCGCGAGCTGCTTGCAGCGAGCGCACCGCGCAACCTCTACAGGAGCACACTCCGTTCGCGAGCTGCTTGCAGCGAGCGCACCACGCAACCTCTACAGGAGCACACCTCGTTCGCGAGCTGCTTGCAGCGAGCGCACCACGCAACCTCTACAGGAGCACACCCCGTTCGCGAGCTGCTTGCAGCGAGCGCACCACGCAACCTCTACAGGAGCACACTCCGTTCGCGAGCTGCTTGCAGCGAGCGCACCGCGCAACCTCTATAGGAGAACACCGTTCGCGAGCTGCTTGCAGCGAGCGCGCCGCCCAACCTCTACAGGAGCACACCCCGTTCGCGAGCTGCTTGCAGCGAGCGCACCGCGCAACCTCTATAGGAGCACACACCGTTCGCGAGCTGCTTGCAGCGAGCGCACCGCGCAACCTCTGCAGGAGCTCACTCCGTTCGCGAGCTGCTTGCAGCGAGCGCACCACGCAACCTCTACAGGAGCACACCCCGTTCGCGAGCTGCTTGCAGCGAGCGCACCACGCAACCTCTACAGGAGCACACCCCGTTCGCGAGCTGCTTGCAGCGAGCGCACCACGCAACCTCTACAGGAGCACACCCCGTTCGCGAGCTGCTTGCAGCGAGCGCACCACGCAACCTCTACAGGAGCACACCCCGTTCGCGAGCTGCTTGCAGCGAGCGCACCACGCAACCTCTACAGAAGCACACCCCGTTCGCGAGCTGCTTGCAGCGAGCGCACCACGCAACCTCTATAGAAACTTTAACCCCTCGCGAGCTGCTTGCAGCGAGTGCACCACGCTACCTCTACAGGAGCACACCCCGTTCGCGAGCTGCTTGCAGCGAGCGCACCGCGCAACCTCTACAGGAGCACATCCCGTTCGCGAGCTGCTTGCAGCGAGCGCACCACGCTACCTCTACAGGAGCACACCCCGTTCGCGAGCTGCTTGCAGCGAGCGCATCAGGCGACCTATATTTTTTATCCGTGCAAGTAATAACCAACTTTTAATTCTTTTTAATTGTATTTTACTTTTTTTTTCTTACATCTTTTGTAGGAGTCCAAATGTAAACATTTTATACCCTTTTTTCAATTTGAAAATATTTTATGTCAATGTCCAGGACCCAAACCCACACGCGAGCTGCCTGCAGCTCGCGCACCACAAAAAACTAGTTATACTATATATAGCTAAACTACCACTCACTGACTCACTGACATGTGAGTTGAGGCACTTGCGCTAGGGGTGGGGTAAAACCGATTACGGATTCGTATAGAGGGTGTTTTGAAACTTTCTAGAAAAATCCCAAAATCCCCATTTTCCCCTCCCTTGAGGGGGTCTTTGTGGGGATTTTCTACTTGCCGTGGGAAAAGTCGCGTTTTTTTTTTAGATTCGTGTAGAGGGTGTCCTGATTGGTAGAAATCAATTTTTGAATCCCCCCTAAATCCCCCCGTTTTTTTTTTTTTCGTATTATCTCCGAAACTATTGAGGGGATTGGAAATTTTTTTCAAGATTCGTGTAGGTTTTTGTCCATGGAAGTACAACTGAATGTCAATTATACCCCAGACCAACTTCGAATCGAACATATTTTTTTTTTTTTTTTTGGGATTTTTTTATCGAAATGAAAAAAAAAATTTTTTTTTAATTTTTTTTATATTATTGCCCCTGTTATGGAGAGCACTTTTTACCTTCGCGAGCTGCTTGCAGCGAGCGCACCACGCAACCTCTACAGGAGCACACCCCGTTCGCGAGCTGCTTGCAGCGAGCGCACCACGCAACCTCTACAGGAGCACACCTTGTTCGCGAGCTGCTTGCAGCGAGCGCACCACGCAACCTCTACAGGAGCACAGCCCGTTCGCGAGCTGCTTGCAGCGAGCGCACCACGCAACCTCTACAGGAGCACACCCCGTTCGCGAGCTGCTTGCAGCGAGCGCACCGCGCAACCTCTACAGGAGCACACTCCGTTCGCGAGCTGCTTGCAGCGAGCGCACCACGCAACCTCTACAGGAGCGCACCCCTCTCGCGAGCTGCTTGCAGCGAGCGCACCACGCAACCTCTACAGAAACTTAACCCCTCGCGAGCTGCTTGCAGCGAGCGCACCACGCAACCTCTACAGGAGCACAGCCCGTTCGCGAGCTGCTTGCAGCGAGCGCACCACGCAACCTCTACAGGAGCACACCCCGTTCGCGAGCTGCTTGCAGCGAGCGCACCGCGCAACCTCTACAGGAGCACACTCCGTTCGCGAGCTGCTTGCAGCGAGCGCACCACGCAACCTCTACAGGAGCGCACCCCTCTCGCGAGCTGCTTGCAGCGAGCGCACCACGCAACCTCTACAGAAACTTAACCCCTCGCGAGCTGCTTGCAGCGAGCGCACCACGCGGCCTATATTTTTTATCCGAGCAAGTTATATTCAACTTTTAATCTTTTTAACATATTTTCACTTTGTATTTCTTATTTCTTTTGTAAGAGTCAAACTGGTAATATTTAATACCTTTTTTCAATTTGAAAATATTTAATGTCCATGTCCACGACCCAAACCCACACGCGAGCTGCCTGCAGCTCGCGCACCACAAAAAACTAGTTATTATACTATATATAGCTTAATTACCACTCACTGACTCACTCACTCACTGACATGTGAGTTGAGGCACTTGCAGTAGGGGTGGGGTAAAACCGATTACGGATTCGTATAGGGGGTGTTTTGAAACTTTCTAGAAAAATCCCAAAATCCCCATTTTCCCTTCCCTTGAGGGGGTCTTTGTGGGGATTTTCTACTTGCCGTTGGAAAAGTCGCGTTTTTTTTTGAGATTCGTGTAGAGGATGTCCTGATTGGTAGAAATCAATTTTTGAATCCCCCCTAAATCCCCCCGTTTTTTTTTTTTCGTATTATCTCCGAAACTATGAGGGGATTGGAAATTTTTTTCAAGATTCGTGTAGGTTTTATTCCATGGAAGTACAACTGAATGTCGAATATACCCCAGACTAACTTCGAATCGACCGTGATTTTTTTTTTTTTTTTTTTTGGGTTTTTTTTTTTTCGAAATGTTTTTTTTTTTCTTTTTTTTATATTATTGCCCCTGTTATGGAGAGCACTTTTTACCCTCGCGAGCTGCTTGCAGCGAGCGCACCACGCAACCTCTACAGAAACACACCCCGTTCGCGAGCTGCTTGCAGCGAGCGCACCACGCGACCTCTACAGGAGCACAGCCCGTTCGCGAGCTGCTTGCAGCGAGCGCACCGCGCAACCTCTATAGGAGAACACCGTTCGCGAGCTGCTTGCAGCGAGCGCACCACGCAACCTCTACAGGAGTACACACCGTTCGCGAGCTGCTTGCAGCGAGCGCACCACGCGGCCTCTATATAAATTTAACTCCTCGCGAGCTGCTTGCAGCGAGCGCACCACGCAACCTCTACAGAAACACACCCCGTTCGCGAGCTGCTTGCAGCGAGCGCACCACGCGACCTCTACAGGAGCACAGCCCGTTCGCGAGCTGCTTGCAGCGGGCGTGCCGCCCAACCTCTACAGAAACTTAACCCTCTCGCGAGCTGCTTGCAGCGAGCGCACCACGCAACCTCTACAGAAACACACCCCGTTCGCGAGCTGCTTGCAGCGAGCGCACCACGCGACCTCTACAGGAGCACAGCCCGTTCGCGAGCTGCTTGCAGCGAGCGTGCCGCCCAACCTCTACAGAAACTTAACCCTCTCGCGAGCTGCTTGCAGCGAGCGCACCACGCAACCTCTATAGAAACTTTAACCCCTCGCGAGCTGCTTGCAGCGAGCGCACCACGCAACCTCTACAGGAGTACACACCGTTCGCGAGCTGCTTGCAGCGAGCGCACCACGCGGCCTCTACAGAAACTTAACTCTCTCGCGAGCTGCTTGCAGCGAGCGCACCACGCTACCTCTATAGAAACTTAACCCCACGCGAGCTGCTTGCAGCGAGCGCACCACGCTACCTCTACAGAAACTTAGCCCTCTCGCGAGCTGCTTGCAGCGAGCGCACCACGCAACCTCTATAGAAACTTTAACCCCTCGCGAGCTGCTTGCAGCGAGCGCACCACGCGACCTCTACAGGAGTTAACCCCCTCGCGAGCTGCTTGCAGCGAGCGCACCACGCTTCCTCTACAGAAACTTTAACCCCTCGCGAGCTGCTTGCAGCGAGCGCACCACGCCACCTCTACAGAAACTTAACCCCTCGCGAGCTGCTTGCAGCGAGCGCACCACGCGGCCTATATTTTTTATCCGTGCAAGTAATAACCAATTTTTTAATCTTTTTAACATATTTTCACTTTGCTTTTCTTATTTCGTTTGTAAGAGTCAAACTGGTAATATTTTATACCTTTTTTCAATTTGAAAATATTTAATGTCCAAGTCCCAGCCTCAAACCCACACGCGAGCTGCCTGCAGCTCGCGCACCACAAAAAACTAGTTATACTATATAAAGCTAAACTACCACTCACTCACTCACTCACTGATTCACTCATTGACATGTGAGTTGAGGCACTTGCGCTAGGGGTGGGGTAAAACCGATTACGGATTCGTATAGAGGGTGTTTTGAAACTTTCTAGAAAAATCCCAAAATCCCCATTTTCCCTTCCCTTGAGGGGGTCTTTGTGGGGATTTTCTACTTGCCGTTGGAAAAGTCGCGTTTTTTTTTGAGATTCGTGTAGAGAGTGTCCTGATTGGTAGAAATCAATTTTTGAATCCCCCCTAAATCCCCCCGTTTTTTTTTTTTTCGTATTATCTCCGAAACTATTGAGGGGATTGGAAATTTTTTTCAAGATTCGTGTAGGTTTTGTCTATGGAAGTACAACTGAATGTCGAATATACCCCAGACTAACTTTGAATCGACCATGAACATATTTTTTTTTTTTTTTGGGATTTTTTTCTTCGGAATGTTTTTTTTTTTTTTTTTCAATTTTTTTATATTTTTGCCCCTGTTATGGAGAGCACTTTTTACCCTCGCGAGCTGCTTGCAGCGAGCGCACCACGCAACCTCTACAGGAGTTAACCCCCTCGCGAGCTGCTTGCAGCGAGCGCACCACGCAACCTCTACAGGAGCACACCCCGTTCGCGAGCTGCTTGCAGCGAGCGCACCGCGCAACCTCTACAGGAGCACACCCCGTTCGCGAGCTGCTTGCAGCGAGCGCACCACGCAACCTCTACAGGAGCACACTCCGTTCGCGAGCTGCTTGCAGCGAGCGCACCACGCAACTTCTACAGGAGCACACCTCGTTCGCGAGCTGCTTGCAGCGAGCGCACCACGCAACCTCTATAGGAGCACACCCCGTTCGCGAGCTGCTTGCAGCGAGCGCACCACGCAACCTCTACAGGAGCACACCCCGTTCGCGAGCTGCTTGCAGCGAGCGCACCACGCGACCTCTACAGAAACTTAACCTCCTCGCGAGCTGCTTGCAGCGAGCGCACCACGCTACCTCTACAGAAACTTTAACCCCTCGCGAGCTGCTTGCAGCGAGCGCACCACGCTACCTCTACAGAAACTTAACCCTCTCGCGAGCTGCTTGCAGCGAGCGCACCACGCGGCCTCTGTAGAAACTTTAACCCCTCGCGAGCTGCTTGCAGCGAGCGCACCACGCGACCTCTATAGAAACTTTAACCCCTCGCGAGCTGCTTGCAGCGAGCGCACCACGCGACCTCTATAGGAGCACACTCCGTTCGCGAGCTGCTTGCAGCGAGCGCACCACGCAACCTCTATAGAAACTTTAACCCCTCGCGAGCTGCTTGCAGCGAGCGCACCACGCGACCTCTATAGAAACTTTAACCCCTCGCGAGCTGCTTGCAGCGAGCGCACCGGGCGACCTATATTTTTTATCCGTGCAAGTAATAACCAACTTTTAATTCTTTTTAATTCTATTTATCATTTTTTTCCTTACATCTTTTGTAGGAGTCCAAATGTAAACATTTTATACCCTTTTTTCAATTTGAAAATATTTCATGTCCATGTCTAAGACTCGTATCCACACGCGAGCTGCCTGCAGCTCGCGCACCACAAAAAACTAGTTATACTATATATAGCTAAACTACCACTCACTGACTCACTCACTGACATGTGAGTTGAGGCACTTGCAGTAGGGGTGGGGTAAAACTGATTACGGATTCGTATAGAGGGTGTTTTAAAACTTTCTAGAAAAATCCCAAAATCCCCATTTTCCCCTCCCTTGAGGGGGTCTTTGTGGGGATTTTCTACTTGCCGTTGGAAAAGTCGCGTTTTTTTTTGAGATTCGTGTAGAGGGTGTCCTGATTGGTAGAAATCAATTTTTGAATCCCCCCTAAATCCCCCCGTTTTTTTTTTTTTCGTATTATCTCTGAAACTATTGAGGGGATTGGAAATTTTTTTCAAGATTCGTGTAGGTTTTGTCCATGGAAGTACAACTGAATGTCGAATATACCCCAAACTAACTTTGAATCGACCATGAAAAATTTTTTTTTTTTTTTTTGGGATTTTTTTTTCGAAATGTTTTTTTTTTTTTTTTTAAATATTTTTATATTTTTGCCCCTGTTATGGAGAGCACTTTTTACCTTCGCGAGCTGCTTGCAGCGAGCGCACCACGCAACCTCTACAGGAGCACACCCCGTTCGCGAGCTGCTTGCAGCGAGCGCACCACGCAACCTCTACAGGAGCACACCCCGTTCGCGAGCTGCTTGCAGCGAGCGCACCACGCAACCTCTACAGGAGCACACCTCGTTCGCGAGCTGCTTGCAGCGAGCGCACCACGCAACCTCTACAGGAGCACACCTCGTTCGCGAGCTGCTTGCAGCGAGCGCACCACGCAACCTCTACAGGAGCACACCTCGTTCGCGAGCTGCTTGCAGCGAGCGCACCACGCAACCTCTACAGGAGCACACCCCGTTCGCGAGCTGCTTGCAGCGAGCGCACCACGCAACCTCTACAGGAGCTCACCCCGTTCGCGAGCTGCTTGCAGCGAGCGCACCACGCAACCTCTACAGAAACTTAACCCCTCGCGAGCTGCTTGCAGCGAGCGCACCACGCTACCTCTACAGAAACTTAACACTCTCGCGAGCTGCTTGCAGCGAGCGCACCACGCTGCCTCTACAGAAACTTAACCCTCTCGCGAGCTGCTTGCAGCGAGCGCACCACGCAACCTCTACAGAAACTTAACCCCTCGCGAGCTGCTTGCAGCGAGCGCACCAGGCGACCTATATTATTTACCCATGCAATTAATAACCAACTTTAAAATCTTTTTAATTGTTTTAATAACGTTTTTCTTATATCTTTTGTAGGAGTCCAAATGTAAACATTTTATACCCTTTTTTCAATTTGAAAATATTTTATGTCCATGTCCACGACCCAAACCCACACGCGAGCTGCCTGCAGCTCGCGCACCACAAAAAACTAGTTTTAGATATACATTTAATTGTATTTTACAATTTGTAATGTTTATTGAATAGGGGCCTGGTTGTTAGACTCTTGAGCAAGAGTACGTCATGGTGGGTACCACCGCAGTGCCAAATATTTTGCCTGTGTGTGTGTTTAGGTTTGAAGGGCACTGCAGCAAGTGAAATTACTGGACGACAGAGACATAACAACGTCTCGGGGTGATGAGCGCAGTGCAGTGCTAAACAAAACATTAAAACTTATAGTTTTGGGTGGCACTGTAACTGTTAGAGGTCGTTGGTCAGACGTGGCGCTTAAGATAGCGAGCGACTTGACCGTCTTGTCACTTGCTGACATAAAAAAATGGCGTCTAATGTTGTTACCTTATGTGTTTTTATACATTTTGAGTAAATCGACAAAGTTTATCTGGTCAATTAATTGTAAATCTTTGTTGGAAATCGAGACAGGCGGCGTATACAAGAGTCATGGACTATAATAATTAAGTGGGTATTCCCGTGTCGGTTTGACTCTGTTAGATGAGCTACAGGTGATTATATAAGATTATTTACGAAACACAAAGGGTTACTTACACGAGCAGGGGCGGTATATCTTCGGGTTGGACCTTGCCCCAATTATCAACGATGCCGCCCACGTGGCCGATCCCGACGATGCCTACTATCCGGCACGGCTCTGGGTCTGTAACCAAATGTCGCATTTGCACCTAAACTAGCTTAGGTAAGCTTTAATAAATCTTCAGGCGAAAAAAAGAAGGTTCTACGTTCTATGAAGAATTGGTCTGAAGCGCTCGTGGCATAGCTGGAGGAATTGTTCCTCACAGATCAGCGAAGTTAAGCACTGTTCCGCGGGTGTCAATTTTTTGATCGCTCCCGTGCTCCGAAGTGCTCGTAAAGCTTTTTCAAAGTTGTCTACAGAGCACGAACTATGCGGCACATGGTGACTGCGTTAGCGGCGACTTGCAGCGAGTTGCACAGGTAGTACATGTCCCTCTCGGCCACGAACACGCGCTTGAGAGTAGGCCAGTGTCCAAGCAGTGGGAACATTCTGTCTCAGAGCACGAACCATTCTATATGGTTCGCGCCCTGTAGACACTTTACAGTGACACGATAAATTCAACAGGCGACATCTAGTTAAACAGGCGGCACTTGTCAAGTACTCACGGCGCATGGTGACAGCGTTAGCGGCAACTTGCAGCGAGTTGCACAGGTACATGTCCCGCTCGGCCACGAACACGCGCTTGAGGGTCGGGAACTCCTCAGCCATCTCCTCCAGCATGTCGTCCAGCATGTGCTTCTGCTTGCACTTCTCTACTTCTTCTACGCTGAAATACGTGCATAAAATACAAGGTTATACCACACCGGCCCCCTGATTACGTAAGTCTATCACTGTCGATCGCTTGCTGTTGCGTCTGGCCGTCTTTTTCACACCTACAGTGCATACAATAAGCGCGTAAGGGATCGACTAGCGATCGACAGCAATTTGACAGCAATAGACTAACGTAATAAAGGCACCGGACACCTTTTCCGACCGCCTTTGCTTCATACAAAATACTGTGTACTGGCGATGTATGATATCAGCCTTATTCATAACTAAAAATTTTATATTACAATAGGTGTGATACTGTTGATTATGTGTGATTTGTCAGATTTTCTAGAACATAATTATATTTCTATAGAACTATCACGGATCTGAATAATGGATTCAAAGAGAATCATCTGTTCGTAATCCGCTATTATGTCTGATAATAGTCATTTTTTTAACCGACTTTCAAAAAGAAGGAGGTTATCAATTCGACTGTTTGTTTTTTGTATGTTTGTTACGCGATTGCTCCGCCAACTATGAATTGATTTTGATGATTCTTTTTTGTTTGATAAGTAATACTTTAGAATAGGTCCGATTTAAATTAAAATCAGTTCAGTACTATAAGAATAAATCATAAAAAACCTGTCAATAACTACATCGTCACGTATCGTCACAATCTGCCGAAACATTTTTTAGTTTGCAAGTCGGTGTTAGTTTTTTTCTTAAAATTAATTATTTTATATGTTAATATTTTTTTCTATCCGCAACCAAAGATGATAAATGTAACTTACCTAACGCTTTTGTTAGAAGTCAGCAAATGCCACACAAAGCGCAGAGTCTGCCCCCAAGACAGAGACGCAATAGCCCTCTGCAGAGTCACGTTTATAGCTCTGTCGCCTAAATGTATGTGGCAGTTGGGGAGTTTCTTGGCCTGTTGGGTGAATCACATAGTAAATACCTCAGTCACAGTAGTATAGTAGTACACTAGCAACCCGCCCCGGCTTCGCAGAGTTGCTTAAACTATACATATAAACAGTTTTCTACCTATTTAGGAACCGCATTAATCTATCGAGTATTTTAAAAGATCTAAGCGTACATACAGAGATACGGCTAAAAACGACTTGGTTATTTTTGTTTTTATAGTGTTAACCATCACACTAAGGTCACCCATAGGTTAAGCTATCGGCGCTTCGAGCCGAAGACATCCCAATGATTATTTCGTTCAATCGAGATGTCTCGATAGTTCAATTGGTAGAGCACCCGCGTTGGCAACTGAATTTAATAGTTATCCAATTGAAATAAGGTATATGTTCCAATATATATTTCTCTATAGAAAACGGCGCTGCGATGATCTGAGGCCGATCACCAAGCATTGAAACATATATCTTATTTCAATTGGATAAATATTAAATTCAATTGATTAACTTTAAATCTTGTGCCGTACCGTTAAAGACGCCAGAAAAGTAAGTTACCTCAGCCATTGCTCGTCTAAATTCCCCTCCGGGAGCCATTCCCAGCTCTCGGGTGAAATGCGCCGACATATTCAGCAGGAGAATGTACATGAGCCCGTTGATCATTCCATTTTGCTTTATGGTTGATCTGTAATTCAAAATCAATGTTATTGGATCTCTCTCGTTTGATCCATGATGATCGAGTTTAATCTATCATGAGATCTAGTTTAAAAGATATGGATTAAGTGAGAATTTATATAAAATTATGTTATTACGAGCTGACCCGCGCGGTTTCACCCGCGTTTTTGCTGTTTTTATGCTATCCCACAGGAACAGTACATTCTTCCGAGATAAAAAGTAGCCTATGTGTTTTTCCAGGACTTAAGCTATCTACATTCTAAATTTCATTGCAATCTGTAAAGTCACCACGGAGATACCTCGTGACAAACACACACAGACTTTCGCATTTATAATATTAGTAGGAAGTAGGATAATGATGCTTGAGCAAGTAGCAAAATCTGCCAATTTAAATTAAATAGAATTAAATTGATCTTTACATATTATCTAGTTAATTAATAATTTAAAAAATTTTGGTTCTAGTCTGGTAGAAATGTCAAAAAAGCAAACAATCAACAGGTTTTTATACAAACCTTATCTTTTTAATGTTGATCTGTTTCAATGAATGAATGACAAAAAAGCAAATACCTAATCATCAGATTTTGTATGAACCTTATCTTAGTAATGTTGATGTTCTTAGCCTCCCGAAGTATAACTTCCTCATCAAGTAAGAGGATATTAGTTCTCTGCTCGCACAGCTCCACCATTACAATGTGTGGTTGCACCTCTTGTATTACCTGCAACAAGTTAGTGTGAGAGGTCAACTCTATGATTAGCTAAGAGCTTGTAATTTGTAATTTTCCAGTGCAATTATAGGGGAAGCGCAGATGCCTATCTTGCAGGCTTTTATCCTAGTTTAGGCATCTAAAGCTTTTTTAAACTTAAGTAACTATGATTACATTTAAAACCAGTTTGTAAATAGTTTTAGTAATGCATACCTATCTACCGTGTTTTGACTCATGTATTTTTGCTTAAATAAATAAAATGCTGGACAATCCACACAGCATCATCTAGCCCAAGGTAAGCTGCTGTTAAACAGAGCTGTATTATGGGTACTAGATGACTGATATATATTTATTACAATACAATACATAGATAGATATTTTTTGTTATACATATAAAACACCCAGAACACCCGGAACAAATATTTGCAGATCCTACAAACATTTGTCCCAAGGCGGGAATCGAACCCGCAACCTCCGCGTCGCAGGCGGACCTTCGCCCACCGCGCCACATTGGTCGTCAATTATAAATTATTTTTATTCTTATTCTTGTTTATCATGATTAAAAATATGTTTTTATTGTTCAGGCTCAACGACCATAAAAAAGTGCTTCTACAGGCGTTTTTTCAGTAAATTTATTTTAGTATTAGCACACTCAGGACACTCAATAAAATGTGAAGCAAACGCGTCGCAATCACCCCACACATGGTTTGTGTATGTAAACGGTATCGTTGTATGTGCAAGTGTTATGGTTGGCCCCAATTATAGCAAGAGGAGATAGCACACTTTCGCTTGCGCTGTCATGCGCGCGCTATGAACCTAAACAAAAACCAAACAAACGCGTGCCGCCGTGTGGTGCCGACAAACTCAAATTGTTGTGGTGTAAATATAACCGGTGGGAGGTATGGAGTGGCCATTCTGTATGTAGTACTAATATCTGTTCCGTGGTATGAGTAGTTTATTTTAGAAGATCAAACCAAGTTTCTTACCTTAGCCACATCCTCCTGTGACTGCAAGCTGAAGTGAGCCGTGCCAACCACATAGACCTTCCCACCATTGGGGCCATCTAATACTGTCACGGTGTCTGGTAGACCATCATCATTAGGCAGCTCAGGAACACCTGACAAATAGGATAAGATTTTATTTATTTACTTTAATTATATTTGACGACGGGTGTGACGCGGCGGGTGAAGGTCCGCCTGCGACGCAGGAGGTGGCGGGTTCGATTTCCGCCTCGGGACAGGTGTTTGTACGATCTGCAAATATTTGTTCCGCATGTTCTGAGTATTTTCTATGTATAATAAAAAATATCTATCTATGTATTGTATTAAGTATATCAGTAATCTAGTACTCATAACACAAGCTCTGCTTAGCTTGGGTCTAGATGATGCTGTATGGATTGTCCAGCATCATTTATTTATTTATAGAAGAGCCACTTTTGCAGCAGCTAAAAATTCACCTTTACTTACAACTTTAATACATTTCAAAGTGATCCTCGTAACTGAATATTAATCTACCTCCTACTAAAAATGCTAACACATTTAGGAAAAAATACTGAATTTGTGTAGTCATAGTATTGATAAGTCTTACAATAGCTGATATGCTCTGTTATCAATTATCATACTTCTTAAACACACCAAACAGTCACAGACTTAGGTCAAATAAGATAATATACTTTTCAATGAACATAACTTTAAAATGGGCTACTACTTTTCTTTCTTTCTTTTGTAGCATTTTTAATAGCCTTACCTTCCATATCACATTCTGGGTTAGAATTAACAATTTGGTTATCAGATGGAGTCTCCTTCCTTTGATTGGGTGTTGATGTTACTAACTTGGGTTTATCTGAGGACAAAACTAAGGTTTGTGTGATATATCAAAGAGTAAACTGATAAAGCATGACTATACTATGTCAGAAACCATAATATGAAACTAGCACAAATTTTTAATTTAATTAAATAAGAAAAACATGAGAACAAAAGTGTGCCTGCTAAAAATGCATTCTTACCGGGTTTATTTTTATCAGGGTTTTCCTTGAAGTTCAATTTGGCATCACCACCTCCATCTTCTGCTTTAATAAACATCTGGCATTCATTGACAATGTCTAGCTTCACTCCTGCGGGCTTTGGCTTCAGGATATCATGCTCTTCTAAACCTGCCTTTGAAGTCAAAGTCTCTTGCTTCATTAGACTATCAGCTGGGTCCATTTTGAATTTCTGAATTAAAAAGACAGCACAGTTGGTACTTATTGGACAGCTGTGTATATTATTCTAAGGTTCATAAAAAAATTGCTGGTAACAAAATGTATGTGGTTATGTTATAATCAAAGATTTGACCAATTATTACGGTTTCTATCTTGGTCTTGGGACAATATTAGCATGACTTCATAGCCTTTTAAAGAAAAATATTGTAATTATTAAAGGTTAATAATTTCCATAAATTGAATGCCAACTCATAGGCCAGAAAATAATCTATAGCCTATTTACTTAGCTTGCAGTGACTTGGAAATGAGGTTGTAGCGTACCTAAATATCGACTACTTTTTTAAAAAAAGCCTTTTGTTAAAACGCTTGAGGGTTTTTAGAATTATTTACAATAAATCTGGAAAACAAACACAATCACACATGACACAATATATTTTTTTTAACTTGCTTGTCTTGTCTTGTTTGTTTCGTTTCGTTTCGTGGTTGGTTCGTTTTTTGGCATTTCCAGTATTCCAGCTGGCTGTAGTGATGCCAACTATCATTATCTTTGACTACTTTCATAATTTTTACCACATTAAGTGCCATTATTCCTCTATGGTCAGTTAGATGGTAACACTGACTGACTCTGACTGACTGACCTGCCTGACCTCTCAAATTCTCTCATTCTCTCAATCACTTTGCCAAATTAATACTACTGAATTTACGAGATTCTTAATTTATTTCACGAGATCAAAGAGATTGATTAATCAAAATGAGCTCCTGGAGGCAAGCTGGTCTGAAGTAAGTACTTCCAAATTGCTAACGTTGTTTAGTTGTAACTTTGTATTAACCTAAAGGTTATTTTTCCAGTTACATAAACTACTCCAATGTAGCTGCTAAAGTTCTGCGAAAGGCCTTGAAGCCTGAATTCCGGGCTGATGCTATTAAACGAGACATATCCCACGTCAGAATCACTCCTTGGGCAAACGGCAAGCCTGCACGTAAGTTTATAATAATACCTACCCGAATCTAGTG
Source organism: Colostygia pectinataria (assembly GCA_951394395.1). Classification (NCBI taxonomy): domain Eukaryota; kingdom Metazoa; phylum Arthropoda; class Insecta; order Lepidoptera; family Geometridae; genus Colostygia; species Colostygia pectinataria. The sequence continues at coordinate 10,506,623 of OX596353.1, read as the reverse complement.
TATTCGTACCTACAGCCTATATGTTATCGCTACACTTTATTTATGGATTCTCTAGAGCATTAAAAGTGCAGCATTTGGCAATATCATGCTGAAACATGATGCCTATCTATAGAATCACTTCTGCACTTCACCCACATGGTACCGAACTAAGTTTAAAAGTATCCTGTTTCAATCAAGATTTTATTATATGCTAGACCAAGTTCTATCAAAATTATATTATCTGTTTTATCATGATTGTTACGAACATTTTTTAAAACATTTATTTGATTTTGCAGACGATAAGGCGTAATTTGAGGTGTAAGTTAGGTTTAGTAAACATGGATGTTATATAATTAGGCATTTTGTTTTTTAGATTAACATAATAGAGTGTTTGTCTTTGACTAACATCCTGTGTGAAAAATATGCATCTTGAGTTTATAGTGCTCTTTTCTCATAACATACAGATCTTCTGTGTAAATAAATATTTTTAAAAAATCCTGAGAAAAATAAAAATAGTGTCTGCTTAGAATGTCAATTTAATGTACCTAACTTGTGTGTAATTAGTTAAAAATAATACTAAATTATGTGAGATATAACAAATTTTGTACAACTAATGATATCTTTATTGTATTTCCAGATCTCCAAGCAAAAGCTACAAAGTAAAGGAGCTCTTTGTCAACATGCATGATGATCAACAACTACCTATGTATTTAATTTATTGTTTTTAGAAACACATAATTTAATCCATTAAAAAGTTAAATAATGTAAGTTTTTGTTTTTTTTATTATAAATGACATTACCCATTTATTATGTTTTTATTATGTAGGTATCTTACCTACATAATAAAAACAGTAATAGTTAGTTCAATAGGATGATTAGTTGTAAGATATATTATTCTAGAATATAAATAAATAAAAAAGATGTATAGTTCAATAATATTTTTTTTAATCTAGTTATTTTTACAGGTATATTAGCATGTTTAACTTCTTCTATTATATCCTTCCCCATAGATGCTTTTGGATCTATATCTGATAAAGAAATTGCAGATAGACCACATTTTTTCTTTACTCTTTCTACACCATTCCATGCTATCATAACACCATTATCAGTGCACAACTTTGGAGGGGGGCGGACTACATTGTACCCCATTTTGTCACCTATCACTTTTATGGAGTTATAAATAAAATCATTACAAGCTACTCCTCCAGAAACAACAATGTTTTTATGAGCACCAGTTATAAGGTTATTTTTCTCACAAAATAGAACTGCTCTTTCAGTTCTTACTGCTAAATGTTCTGCTACAGCCAATTGAAGGCCAGCACAGAGATCATTCACTTCAGGGATAACACAGTCCCCCATAATATTATGCTCAGATTCTTTTTGGAATAAGTTTTTTTCTAATGAATTTTTAAGTCCACTGAAACTAAAATTACAATCTCTATTTTTCATCAATGGTATTGTAAACTTAAAAAGTTCAGGGTTCTTAGCATATTTAGCTGCTGCTTCAACAGCTCTGCCTCCAGCCATTTTTGAATACTCTGGTATATTCCTCAATTTCATCCTTCTTGCAACTTTATCTAACATTTCTCCTGGTGAGTTATCTAAACATTTGCCCATTAGCAGAAAGTCATCCACATCATTGACTAATGAAAGAAGGCAATGCCCTCCAGATATAAGTAAAACAATAAAAGGGAATGGGATTTCACTGTCTATTCGCGCTACAAGTGCATGGGCTTCCATATGATGAATAGGTATCAAAGGTTTGTGGTATTTCTTTGCAATAAATCTGGCATATTTCACTCCAACTTGAAGACTGATTAGTAATCCAGGCTTAGTGGTTACAGCAACTGCATCAACATCTTGTATATTAAGATCAGCATTGTTTAGTGTTTCTTGTACAGCCTTTTCTATATTTTGACGGTGTAATTCATGAGCTATCACAGGATTCACACCACCGTATCGCAGGTGTATTATATTCTGGGAATACAGTGAGTCTCCAAGAATGTTACCTGCTCCATTTACAATGGCAACGCCGGTATCGTCGCATGAAGTTTCAATGCCCATAATACGGATATTCGGTGTGTATGATAACCTTCGAATACCATGTTGTCGAAAACTAGGACTCTTGTTTACTTTAATTAAATACTTAGAGCTGAAACAAAGGTTCATGATGTTTAACTATTAGCTATTGTGTGTGGCCGGCCAGTGGCCAAATAACAAGGATCTCAATCAAGGATACTCAAGGCCCAAGGGCCCAAACAAAAAAAGTAGTGCGCGTAGCGAGCGCATGTAGTGCTTACATTCTCTTGGCTCTTGGGCGAGCGATAGCTAGAATTAGAAATGCCAGAGAGAATCTAAACACTACGTTTAATAGGTGTTTCATTCTGAGGCAAATGCTTCATTCTCTTGGATTTGGATAAAAATCACGATTTCTTCTTTGTTTTTGCTTTTGGCCAAAGAGTAAAAATATATATATGGGAAACTTTTGGCCTTACTATTGATCGCGATCGATCGATACTGGACAAAATAATGGATTAAATTGTATGTATCGTTTGTAACGGTCTGTAGATGGCTCAACCGTTTCATATGTATTTTGTATATTTTGTAATGTAATGACATTTCATTTTGTACTTTTGACAGCAATCCTAGCGCTAAATTCAGGGATTGTCGTCTGTCCCACAGATTCTGTGGGCTGTCAATCTGACTGACGCGCGCGTACGATGGACGACGCAGGCAAACGGTGACGGACAGTGACGGATCATCAAATTGACGGTTGACGTGACGGATCATCCATCCGAAATTCCGAATCATCCGATCGATTGATTCGATTCATTCAAGTCAGAAGTCAGTCAGTCAGTCAAGTCGAAGTCGAGCCGTGCGCACCTCAGACAGAGTGGAAAATCATTTTTATGTCAGACAGAACAAGAAAGTAAAATAATATTTTATATTTTGTGGATAATCTTCAATCGAAAAGGTCTGGTTTTAGATTCTAATGTTTTTTTTTCTTGTGATGCGAATATCTATTTCGTTTTATTTGTCATTTTATGCATGTTCAAATAAAACAGGAGCCTTTGGATTAACGCTATGTACTTTTTTAGTACCTACATAGTTTAGTACGTTTATGCTAAAACGATTTAATTTAAACATAAATAGTTAATCTATTTTATTTTTCTAAAAAGTTTATAACCTCAAAAAGCTGGTAAATATAGACTACCCTTCTTCATCCAGCTTAAAAAACATTTTCTATAAAAACGTCTGGTTACTAGCAAATAATATCATAACTTATTAAATTGATCTTTGGTAGTTTAATCTGTATTTCAAATTAATACTGTGCAATTATGTATGCTAGCAGCATTCACACAAAGGCCATACAAAAATATACCTTCTATGCAAATTTACAAATGAAACATGGCTAGGATATTTATTATTCATTATTCCTCGTGACGTAGCTGGCTAAGTTGTTCTTAACAGATCAACGAAGTTAAGCACTGTTCCGCGGGGTCATCATTTGGATGGGTGACCGCCAGTGGCAGTTTCAACTGAGCGCTCCCGTGCTTCGGAGGGCACGATAAGCAGTCGGTCCCGGCTTTTTCAAAGTTGTTAGGCCATAACAGAGTCCTTCGGGCGGCCTAGAAACTCTGTCACCAGAGTTGGCCACTGACTCATATGAACGAACGAACAAATTATTGCTCATTCCTGGAGCTATCTATTACTATATACATATTAAACATACTTTTTCTTGCAGATTCTATGGTTACCACAGGTCAACATGTTTAACATGAATGTATTGAAACAGTCTACCATAGTGCACCTATGCTTTGCTATATCATACTTCACGTCTGGATTGATACTGAACTGCATACAGGCTATTTTATATGTTGGTCTAAAGCCTTTTAGTAAAGCTTTGTATCGTAAAATAAACTACTACCTATCATACTCATTTTACTGCCGTAAGTTACTTTAACCTGTTATAATTTATAATTTTTAATAACATACAGTGAGAAGGTACCCATACTCATTACAACTTACAAAATTCTCTTAGCTGCTTTCACGATAATGTAAATTTTTAATGATTCTGATGTAGGTATTTGTCTTATGCTATGACAACTCACTAATTTAATATAAAGTTAATCACAGTTAAAATGTTCTTATGTAAGCCAAGCTTAATTTACTTATTTTTATTATATCTTTTTCAGAGCTAGTGTTTATGTCAGAATGGTGGGCAGGAACTAAGCTTTCAATTTATGTCAAAAAAGAGGAATACGAGAAATTCTATGGCAAAGAACATGGCTATTTAATTATGAACCATAGTTACGAAATAGACTGGTTAATGGGCTGGCAGTTCTGCGATGGTATTGGAGTATTGGGAGTAAGTTTAATCATTGTAATCACTTAAGTTTTTCTGTGACCTGTGGTGGATCCAAGAACACAAGAACTGGTCTCTAGTTTTTTAATTATTTTACACTAATTTCTGCTTGTTTACTCACATGTTTTCTTTAGAACCAATGTCATTCCAGGCTATTTAATATAAACATGCATACAATTTCACCCTTACCAGTGATTTAATAGCATGAATGATTTACAAACATACATCTTTTCAACCTTAAGCATTTATAATATTAGGTAGTAGGAGCTTAAAACCTTACCAGTGTTAATAATTCATACTCTTGTATCCAGCAATATCTTAACACCATTTCCTTTACAGAATTGTAAAGCATATGCTAAAAAGGTGATCCAGTACTTGCCTCCAATCGGCTGGATGTGGAAATTTTCTGAATTCGTTTTTCTAGAAAGATCCTTTGAGAAAGACAGAGAAACCATTAAGACACAGATATCAGAGCTTTGTGATTATCCAGATCCTGTTTGGGTGAGTTAATAAATTTATCTCTGTAGATATGGTTTTAATTGAGTAATTTTTATTTTTTGCATGGCAATACATTGCATAATTATAATGATAATTTGTTCAGAACTGTAATCCCTATATTAACTTAAGCACCAATTAAAAATGACTAATTAGATTAGAATAAATAGGATTTAAGATAAAAATAACTCAACATTAGTACCTAACATTTACCTACCTACTGTTATCTATTTTATCAAATACCTATTTAATGCATTAGATCATTGCCTATTTTGTAAATTGGATTTTGCAAAGAACAGGTGTATATTCACCTAGCTGTGATTTTATTGAATAGAACTATTTTGAATTTGAATATATTCAAACCATAGATTAAGCAATGCTTGTGCTATAAAAACTAGATAGCAGATAGTATACACATACCATTTATTTTCAAATACATACCTTTATTTTTAAACATAAAACACTCAAACCAGTAACAAATATTTACACCGTTTTACATGTTTACATCGAACTCACAACCTCTTAACCAGGCACTTGCCCACCGCGCCACCGAGGTCGTCATGAACAAACTAGTTGTCACTCACGACACGATATATCGTTTTAGGTTGCAAGAATAGATAGGCCAAAAGTCAAAGACTTCTCTTCAATCATATCACAAGAATCATTTGGTGGTAGGACTCTTCAGCAAGAGTAATCTTGGTGGGTACCATGCCAGATATTCAACCGCCAAGCAGTAGTGTGCAAGCATTACTGTGTTTAGGTTTGAAGGGCACTGTAGCAAGTGAAATTACTGGACGACTCGGGGTCATGGGCCCAGTGCAGTGCCATGCAGAACTTAAAAACTTTAAGCTTTGGGTGGCACTGCATCTGTTATCGTCAGGCGTGGTGCTTAACATCAGGAGGGCGTCTTGACTGTCTTGTCACTTGCTGACATTATGACATAAAAAGAAAACCCTCTGGTCGTTAGAATTATTGTAAGTTGGAACTAGATTCAAGATTCAATCATTTATTTGCCAGAATACATACAAGATCTTAAAGCTATGCTAGTCAATGTATTCAGCCTGCATGTTAATTTATGTCATTTTACATAATCATTAATTATAATTCAAAAATTCATTAATATTATAAAACATTTCTTGTAACTAAAGAGTTAGTTTTTTCTAAAATATATTTCCTTGTAAGTTTTCAGTTATTCAGGCAATTTATTATAAATTTTTATACACATATTAAAAACATTTTTACTATACAAATGTATATATACTATATGTATGTAAATATCTTTTATGCATGGAGGTTGATATAGTAGGTTCTTAAACTTAGCTCTCTTTTGCTAGATTATAACCACTACGTTTTTTTAAATGGAATTAAAACTGTTTTCAAAATGGTTTTTTAAAAGGAACGGATGGTTATTCAATTCATTCACACATAAGGATGCTGCATAACGCAAGGTGCTATTATCCTTGCACATCGCACTTTGTACTGTTGCGTCAGCCAGGCACGTCCGCGTCTACTGCTGGGTTTGCTTACGTTATTAGTTAGTGTCTAATGTAAAACTTGCGATCAGTCATCAACTAATTATGGTATGTCATATTTCGGAGTACCGGTTTTTACACATTGACATATAAAAACAATAAAAAATGAATAAAAAATTTATGGTGGACATTTTACTCAGCGCCATTTAGCTCCTATCTAAGCAAAGGTTTTATGTACAATGGAAACCAGATAACTAATAGAATACACATCGAAGTTTTTTTTTTGTAAATTCATCAATACATAGTATAAATAATGTCGCTCCCCGCGCCGTCCCTTTTATATGTATGTAGGTATATTATGTACTCTTAGATCTTTTAACTACTACTATTTTAATGTGGATTTCAGCAATAGATAAAGTATTCAAGAAGAAGGTTTATGCGTAGTTTAGGCCCCCTGCGAAGCGGGGGCGGGTCGCTAGTTCTTGTAATATATAGAAACACCCAGATCCGGAACTAATATTTGCAGATCATGCAAATATTTTGTCCCGTAGCGGGGATCGAACCCGCAACTTCTTGGGTAACAACGGGCCCTCTAACTGCGCCACCGAGTGACTGTTCCGCTTTTATGTTATTCCTTTATTTATTCGGGATTACAAACAGTTATACATTTATGGTTGAGTAAATGGTAGATATGAAACAGACTTAATTAATATACATATAACCAACAGCGTTATCCACAACTTACTATAAAATCTAGGTTGAAAGACGTTTAATTATTAAAGATATAAAAATTATAAAATTAAAAATTATATTAAAGACGTTTTATGAGCTTGTAAGATGTTTTTATGTGACCCTTATGTATTTATTACGTAAATAAAACTCTTTTGACTTTGACTTCGTCTACGAGGTTTTATTATTCATGTATTTTTTATTAACGTTATCAAAAAAATTCAAGCAACAATGAACCGCGGCAAAACCTTTAATGGTAATCTGTGTTTATCGTTTTATCCTATTGTATAACGTCTTAAAGTTAAGACGACTTGATAATACGATAGCTATATCAGCAATCAGCTCGGTTATCAGGCGTTATCACGCCCAAAGACAGAATCAATGCACTTATTGCAGTAAGAACCAGTTGATTAGAGAGGTGATGATGAACGTGGACCGTGGCGAGTGGTACGCAATGAGAGGTCTTTAAGTTTATTTGTTACAAACAAAAATACAAATCTTTCTTCTTCTTTAAAATATTAGTATAATAATCAATCCACACTCGTAAGACAAACGATTCATATCTAAACGATTATAATCTAACCGATTATAGAAACGATTTTATTATCAAACAGAAAACTACAAAATATAACACAAAAGAACTTAAAAAAACAAGACGCATAGGTATATAGATATACATTAACTACTGCGCAGCAAGTTAAATTAAGTTTAGAATTATTGAAACAGGAAAAGATCTTTAAAAGTATACCGAATAATTTAAATCGATCTACAACGCAAGCATGCGCATGCGCATGTCGACATTTGACTATGACGTGATCGATTAGTGTACCTACTCGCGATGTTTGTATGTATATTTATGGTGATATCCGAAGTAGGTATGTGAATAATGTCTGGAATCTACAATTATTTCAATCCACTTGTGTCCCCTCCATTCGTTTTTGCATTTGGTTTTGGAATGCTTAGAAGTTACGTAATTCTATATAAAAAGGTATAAACAACTACTTTTATAATGAGAAAGTATTTACATTAATGTTTGACAATACTATGGATTCATTCAATAAAAATGTTGAGAGCAGGTGACCCTGGAAACATCTCCAACATTACACCAAAATATAGTTCAAAACCATCTCTCAAAACATACAACATCCCTTTGTAATCGGGGATCAAAAACGACGAATTATACTAACTAGAAAAAAACAGTTGTGAATTATATCATTCATTTTAAAAACTGGTGTTTTCACTTACCGGTATATTAGTAAAGAGGCACCGGCAGTGCCTTTCGCGACGCGAAAGAGGAGAACGCATTGTCACTTTACCCTGATGAAGACTCTCGAAATCGTGTTGACAAATGTCGGTGCGTACGTTAAAACACCCGTTTTTTAAATGAAGTATATAAAATTGTATCCATAACTAAGGCACAATTAAAAGTAAAAAAGATCTATAAACAAATGTCTATTCTAGCTACTACTGAACCCCGAAGGAACCCGTTACACACAACAGAAGCATGAGGCGTCTCTAAAGTTCGCCAAGGAGAAGAATCTGCCTCTGCTGAAGCATCATCTAACGCCGCGCACAAAAGGATTTACTACGAGTTTACAGCACTTCCGGGGGAAAATACCAGCTATCTACAATATACAGCTGGCCTTCGAAGCTAGCAGTAAGGTGAGGAAATGGCTTAGATTAATAAAGTCGTTTGACCTTATAAACCCTGTTCGTAAAATACTTTAGCTACTTGCCAAGTATTCCTTGTTATTTTTATTTCAATGGACAAAGGGTTGATTTATTTATTTATTTAATTTAGGACATCCAACGAAAAAATCACAATACATGTTTAAAATAAAAATTTTAGGCTTATATCTATGGGTTTCTCCAATTATAGGATTCCTCAGCGTGCACTTATTAACTTACAATTATTAATAATAAATTAAAAACCCATAACCTAACTAAGGTTTAATATTATGTAATTAGTTTATGAATAAGTGACTGTAAAGGTTAGCGCGGCGGTAACTTCGACATTTTCGTTGGTCACATTTCCTGGGGACTTACTCTTGAACGCGACCGGTATTAGACAAGTATACCGAGTACCGGTATTTGACAATATGTACCGAAAACAAAATAATTTTGATTTAATCATAGTATCTTTTTATTAGAAGTAATAGCCAGCATTCATTGACATTAATTGCCAATGTGAATGAATGTGAATGTTGGTTATTCATTTATTTATTTGAATACCAAAGTAGGTTACAAAAATTCAATGTTAAGTGCATGGTTACCGATCAAAATCTAAATAATTGAATGCTTATCGTATTTATCATTAGTATAATAAAATTATTGATCGATATTACTGATAAAAATTTCGACCAATAACGAAGGAAAATTTGCGATAACCTTAAATACATATGACCTGTCTCGGCCATCGTGAAGTTCGCCGTTTAGATGCGCCAATGGACCTTTTTTGCTATAGTTTTGATGCAGTTGATGTGCAGTGCAGTGATGCGCAAAGACTATTAGGTTTGAAAAAGCTCCATTGCGCATCGAAACGGCTAACTACACGATGGATGGCCGAGTTCCGCCGAGAGTACTATAAAGTAAGTAAAATAAGTAGTAAGACCTAATTTTGCAATGTACTTCAGAACTTTGGTGGTCTTGGCTCCGCCTTCCGAACCCAAGGTTGTGGGTTCGAAACTGGTTGTGCAACCATGGGTTTTCTGTTCGAAAAAAATATATGCTAAGGCTTTCAAATGAAGGATAATACCGTGAAAAAATGTCCAAGAACTAAAATGTGCCATCCCATCCACTAATCCGCATTTGGTCCAAGTGGTGGATGAGTTAATTATTTATTGTTCACTTTAAAACATCTGGAATAACTATTCTGCGGAATAAGAAATGTCAAATACAAGTGAACTGTCGGTTTACTCGCGAATAATTACGATTTATTCTGAGAATAGTACCTATACGAGTTTGGTCGAATCCAACGTAAGTTCGTACAACTTCTAGTATAACTATTTTAGGAGAATACTAAAGATTATAATATCCCAAAAATTATTTTGCCTCAAGCGGGATTTGAACCCGCAACCACCGCTTGATACGCGGGCGCTCTACCAATTGAGCTATCGAGACGCTTGAGGCAAAATAATTTTTGGGATATTATAATCTTTAGTATTCCCCTAGTGTGATGGTTAACACTATAAAAACAAAAATAACCAATATTCTAGGAGAGTTTAAAATAATATCAAATACAAATAAAATATCAATTTAGGTACTCGATAACTACATTTTATTCTGAGTATAGTGCTAAACGGGTTTGGTCGTATCCAACCTAAGCGTAACTTCACTATAAGCGATATCTTCCAGACAACCTATGACTTAAAACTAAATAGCTTTGGCATTGCAGATACCCCCGACACTGACAAGCCTGCTGTACGGGAGGGCCGTGCACGCGCACCTTTACATCGAGAGGATCCCAGTCGAGACGGTGCCGGATAGCGAAGAGGAAGCGTCCAAATGGCTGCATCAGCTTTTTGTTAAAAAAGTTAGTATTAGTAGCTTAGGGCGGCAGGGAACGGGGAGGTCTTTGCCCAGCTGTGGGATAGTAAAGGTGCTCGTGCTTCGTGCTCACTTTTAAAAGTCAGTGCTCACGAAGCCTAATGACCAACCCTGTCTAGTGGCCAACTCTGGTGACGAGTTAATAGGCCGCCTGAAGGCCTCCGTCATGGCCTAACGTCGTTGAAAAAACGGTTCTATGCGACCGACTGCATAACATGCCGTTCGAAGCACGGAAGCACCCAACTGATATTGCTATTACTGACGGTCACTCTTCCATTAGTGACTACGCGGAACATTGTTAACTTCGTTATTCTGTTGACCACTATTAGTCAGCTGCGTCACGAGTTCGTTTAAACATGAATATTGTTTCAGGATAAAATGCAAGATTCGTATCTCAACACGGGCGACTTCTTCCTAGAGTCGGGTGTTGCCCGGGTAGAGGCTTTCGAGGTGTCGCCTCGTATATACTCACTACTGAACGCACTCGGCTGGGCGCTGGTCACGCTCACGCCTATGCTTTACTACCTGCTTGGACTACTGCTGAGCGGACGGCTATTGTACTTCTCGATTGGTGTCGCTATTTTTGGAGCGTGTAAGTTTTTTTTTTATATAACACCTCTATGAAGTACTGCCTGCTTGGACTGCTGCTGAGCGGACGGTTATTGTATTTCTCGATTGGTGTCGCTATTTTTGGAGCGTGTAAGTTTTTTTTTATATAACACCTCTATGCAGTACTGCCTGCTTGGACTGCTGCTGAGCGGACGGTTATTGTATTTCTCGATTGGTGTCGCTATTTTTGGAGCGTGTAAGTTTTTTTTTATATAACACCTCTATGCAGTACTGCGTGCTTGGACTGCTGCTGAGCGGACGGCTATTGTACTTCTCGATTGGTGTCGCTATTTTTGGAGCGTGTAAGTTTTTTTTGTATGTAACATCTCTATGCAGTGCTGCCTGCTTGGACTGCTGCTGAGCGGACGGCTATTGTATTTCTCGATTGGTGTCGCTATTTTCGATGCGTGGAAGTATTTATTTTGTACTACCTGTTGCCCGCGACATGGAACTCGGGAACCTTACTTTTTCCGGAATAAAAAGTGGCCTTTGTGCAATTCCTGTACTATCTGTACTATCACTTTATCTATAATATCTCGTATTACTTAGAATCTTGTCTTGTGTCAAATCATATAACACTCAACATTATTTCAACATTAGTGTGATATTAGCATAATTATGTTTACAAAAGACGTTTACATAATAGGTACCTTACCTACCTACAGAGCAAGTATAATAGGTGTGCTATAGCTCGCGATTATATTTCGTCAGTTAGGTTCACAACATACAAAAAACCTAGCAAGAGTCATTAAAATACCATCTACATAACACTTTGGGCACTGAATAAACAAGTAAACAATCTTATCAGACATTAACGCAATGCATGAAGAATGCCCCTAATTAAAACAGTAAATAACCTTTTGATAAAAGTACAGGTAGCTTTAAAACGGTAAAGGAAAACATCGTAAAGAAACTGGCTTATTCAAGAACTGAAAATCAATAGACGTTCTATCCACCAATCCACTTTGGATTATGACAATACTCTCGCATAAAGAGTAGGCCCAGCAGTGTGAACTTTATAAGGTTGTCATGATGATGCCAGAGCATCTTCTTTACAATAGTATAAAACAAAGTCGCTTCCCGCACCCGTGCGAAGCCGGGGCGGTTCGCTAGTAACTAAACTAGGAGCTATTTCATAGGTGGGACATCATTTGATTTGAATATTCCACAAACGATAGAAAGTTACAGATAGATACAAAAATACTTTTTTTGGTGCTCCCACACTGCTTTTATAAAATGTTTGCAAACATTTTCTAACACTAAACATTTACTAACAAATGTTAGAAAGTACATTCTATTAGGAATTTTATGGTTAGACGTTTTGAGTGCTAATGCTGACACTGGTGGCAAATATTTTATAACATTTGAAAACAAAACATGCTGTTTGCAAACATTGTATAACAGCAGTGTGGGAGCACCATATTGTTCACCATATATAAAGTTTTGGCGGAAACAGTTTAGCTAATAGGTATAACAATGGGAGCTTATCGATCAGATACGAGATAACGAAACTGTTGTCGCCAACTTGCCACTCTTTTGCGACACAGCTCACGCTTTTTGTCAATTGGGGTATAGACAGACAGATACACAAAAACACAAAATAGGTAATTCTCAAAAAACATAAACTAAGTACCTATAGCTAATTATCAAAGTGTACATTCAATAGGTATTTTAATATGAAATTAAACAACAGAAAGATTTTACTTATCTCATATATTCTGCAATTACAACGTTGTTTTGTCTACACGTGAATGTCATTCGGAAAGATTTTAACTCTAATTAGTATGGAATACTCTAATTAGTAATGGAATATGAATAGTGGTGATAAATCAAAATGCAATAAAGTGAACTGAAAAACCTCACCATGGTTGCAAAACAAAAGAGTAGGTACTATTATTTGTTTACGTACTAAGGTTGCAGTTTCACTTGTTATTCATTTTATAATTTGTAGTTATTTGGATCCGACCCTGGATGGACCGATCCAAACGGTCTATAGATAGCTCAACTGTTTCATATTAAGTATTTTTGTATATTTATAATGTAATTATGTATGTACCTACTTACATATTGAATATTATTTTGTAACCTATAAATACCCTTTGTTTCTGTTTCAGTCTTCATTCTACTGCAGAAGTCTCTTGGAATGACGAAAATAAGCCAAGGATCCTCCTATGGCACCGAAGCCAAGTAGCCATTGCCACACTCCCTGTAAATACCTGCCGTATACTATATTTTTGAATGAAATTACAATGTGTAATTAGTTTTTGTATGAAACGATTTGTTGTATTTAACCTTACGGAAAGTACTGTATTTAACCGCGTCTGATGCTCCGAAAATCTAACAATACAAACGAACAAAGTATACATTGTTAGTGATATTCGTTACGGGAATTTTATAACGGTCGAGAGAGCGAAGCGACTGAAATGTTTACAATATCACGCATGTTTGACGAATTGGTTATTTGTATGTTTGTTAGTACGCTTTTTAAAAAATATGTTGATCCGATCTGCATGTTTTTCATTTTCTTAAGTAGGTATTGCGTTTGTTAAGATAATTTGGTCTAAAAAGGGGTAAAAAAATACATCAGTGATACAAATAGGTCAAGTGGTGTCATTCCAAAACAGTTTTTATTTATTTATGTATTTGTTAAAATTTCAATGACTTCGTAGGTCAATAAGACTGGTACAGGTGATTTTAAGACTATATTATATTCTTGTTATGTTAGTTTTGTTATGTTTTTGTAGCAGCGGACGTGGCATTAGTTAATAGTATTAGTTGTCAAATGAGAAATCGGTCTTCAGTAGATGATTATTAGGTTTATAGTTAGTTAGAGTAATTGTTGTGTGTACAGTGTTATTAAATTGTGATTTTAAATGAAAACTACAAAATTAAAAAACAAACAAATCGTTCATTATATTTATACATTTTGAAGAAATGAACTATATAAATGGTTAAAATATTTTTAATAGTAACTTCTCTAATGTTTATGTTGTTTTGTTAGTTTTTGTAAAAATGACGTACTAGAGACTTGAGGAGAGGTATTATATTAATCCCGTCTATCATTTCGTATGTGGGTATTTATGATATATTATGCTATATTATCTATCTTTATGGTTTTGTGGCTTACTGTAACACGCAAATGTAAGAGCAATAAATCTATAGTTTATCGTACTATTAGTACCTACAGTTGTGGAAATTAGCGGCGTATTCTTATCTAGTGTTATTTTTTGTGAGCTTGGCAACAAACTTTCAATGATTTACCTACAATTTATTTTATCAACATTCCGTTTTTTTTTCAATGATGCAGTATGTTATTATCGGATAACTTTTAACAATTTAACGCAGTCAGGCTCACAGTTCATTTTTCTAAGTAAACTCATCCTATTGGCTATTATAATTTAAGATTTCCTTACATGATGTTCATGAGATCTGTTTAATAAAAAACTGATTTACAATTCGCGATAATTACAATAATTACTCGCTTATATATATTTATTATGAATGTGTACCCTATGTGTCATATTCGCAGTATTTGTTCAGGACAGTGATTTGCTAGAGGCTAACTGGCTTTATGTTTAGTTTAAATATCAGTAAGTAGCCCTTTTGTTAGGGTAAATACCTAGAACTTGTTATATCTTATCTGTCTGTTGGGAAGCCTCAAAAGTTGCTGTTATTTCCTTGTATCTTTAAAATATGATAGGTATATTTTCTGAATGTGTTTTACCAGGGCCAATGCAGACATGTGAAAATTTTGTATGTATTTATTTACACAACCACTTGTAATACTGTTAAATTGTAAATAACTACTAATAACTAACTAAATGTATTATTTTTCAAACAGTATTCCACCGTAATGAGTGCACAAAACTTAAAGAAACAGCACAAAATGTTGACTATAATATAATGTTATTTACCTTAGTTCAGAATTACTTTTAAAATTGTGA
The DNA here is from genome assembly GCA_951394395.1 of Colostygia pectinataria. Classification (NCBI taxonomy): domain Eukaryota; kingdom Metazoa; phylum Arthropoda; class Insecta; order Lepidoptera; family Geometridae; genus Colostygia; species Colostygia pectinataria. The sequence goes on along the minus strand of OX596353.1, from coordinate 10,491,483 downwards.
TTAATTACTTTTTATATGAATATTTCTTGTTACTGTAATTTATGGAAAGTTTTCTATGTGACCCTTGCTGTTCTAAAATATATCTTTTGTACAGTACCTATGTACCTATTTAATTTCATACTTAAAGTTATTGTACCCAAGCCTGTAGTTAAGGGTATAATTTTTTAGGTAGGTAAACAATTTAATGCCTTATTTTATAGGCATAAGATATATATATATAACAGACACTTGCGCCAAAAAACGTTGGTCAAATATTTTAACGCGTTGTCCCAGTGGTTTTGGTAACCTCGATTCTTATTTCAAATATTAGCGTTTTATTGTAAAAAAAGAAAAACAATCTTAGAATCAAAGTTTGATATCGGGCGGGACCGACAACTGGATAGATGCTATATTTTCAATATCTGTTGTAATAAATGAACCAACTATTTATTTTAATTAAACTTTACTAACAATTTATGTGTTTTATTACAATTTAACTTATTTTCACGGCTTCGCTCGCTAATAGGATGGCTTAGTACTGGATTAAAATTAATCTTATATTGCATTAGCAATAATTATTATTAATCCAATAGTATGTACTTTATAGTATTTATTTATTTAATTTATTTATAATAGGTACAGTAGGTATATAATATGTAGGAAATGAAACATAGCCATGGTATTTGCAGTTATCCACTGGATAATCAGATGTTTATTTTCTCGGAACGTTCACATTTACAGTGGTAATCTACAGTATGAACATCGTAGGCGTTATATTGTCATGAACAATAGAGAAAACTAGGCATGTTATACCAATGTACACGGGATATAGTGATTTGTTGTATTTACAAGCACTATACAACATTACAATCAGTGGCAAGCGGAGTTCACTACCAAGGCACCATCTAATACAAACTATAACAGATTTTTTTTAATATCAAATTGTTTCATAGTGCCTTGAGAATGACATGACTTTATTTATTGCTCTCGCGTGACGGCGCTTGCGAATAATTTCTGTTTCGGCGTTCAAGCGTTAACTTAATACAAAAGCGTCGAAAAACTTAACCATTTACTTCTAAAACTATTGCTCTGGCTGAGCCAATAATTTGCATAGGAGATTGAGATTTTAAGATTCTTGAATAAATTAATGAATGAGATAAACAAAGATTGACGAGTGACTAGCACGCATGTCTTGCATGACCTCCGACCAAAATGTAGTGGTTATTTTCTCTATGATAGCGCCGGCATGCTTCGAGCTTCCCAGATTACCTACTTGCCATAACATTTAGATAAATTGCTACCTATAATTAATGTACACCAAAAATAATTGTGCTCTTTTCACTTATCTCTATAATTACTATAGCGCGGAATTACACTACCATGGTATCTCATAATATAACTTTAATAATAATTCATTCTACCATTCTGTTTGGTAATCAACCGCACAAAAAATTTGCAGCCAATAAGCTTATATTCGTTTTATGTAATTATTATTTAATAAATAAAACAATTCAGACATTCGTAATAGAAAAGTAATAGAAGTAATGAAACTTAGAATATACATCTGCCGTCTGATTAAGGCCGTGAGTTTAGTATAACTTAACGGTCTTTAAGAAATCGGACGGCAGACATAGTTAGTAACCCACTACAACATAAATAGGCTACTTTTTATCCGGGTACCATGTGAGAAAAGTCGCGGGTGGACGCTTGTATAATAAAACACTGCAATTAATTTTAAAATTGCCTCAGACTTGTCAAGAATACTTGTAGATTCTAGTAGCCGGTATCAATCAATATTAGAAATATAGCCACAAGATTTATTCATCTTCCTATGCAGGTGTTTTGCATTTTAGACTATTTGCTTCTTACAACTTAACATTTCTACAATTTGCATATTAGGCATACTACCGTGAGTTTCTGGTTAGGAAGCTGATAGTTTAGCAAACAAGGACTACTTCTCATAAAGCATCTTACTAGCTGACTGTACCTATCTAATTTTGTACTAACAAAGACTCTGGATGACTGAAAAGACAAACGAATCAAACAATTTTATTACAGCTAATAATAATCTGTTGCCAAGTATAGTTTATTTCAGAGCTTCAAAATGAGTAAAAATTACTTTTTTTTGCTGTCTACACACATAGACACAACACAAATAGAGTTGCAATATATTATACTCAACACACAACAGTAAAGCTTTGGTTAGACTGGTGCAAAACATTATATTCTCAATATCTCGCTGTCTGTACATAATCTTAAAATGTAAACAAGTTATAGATTTGCGACAGTGTGACCAGGGCTTAAATACCAATTTGTTGATGCATACATACACATAATTACACAGTAAAAAAATATAATTAATGTACATCTAATATCTATAATTACATAAATATATTTATACTATGCATAATAAAGGCTGCTTTAGAAATATTTGTCATTTTTGGTTGATGAAAAAAAAATTAAAATTGCTAGCTGCAACAGTTTAGTATTAATATGAACCAACCTACTTCTTTTAAAGTCGTTGATTTGTATCTCTATAAAACCTTTAACAATTTAATTACACGAACAATAGATATTTGAAGGCCATGCGTGTGTTATTTTTGCTTTATTATTATTATATTTATTGCATTTATTTTATTTATTGCACTTATTACAAAATTAGGTATTAATTCAGTTATATAATAAAATCGAATAGCGAGTATTATCTGCTACAAAAATGCTCGAATAACTCTCTAACTAGTTTAATTTAAAAGGTTATGTTTTTATTGAACCTGAATATAATCTAGAAAGCTGAGATATTAGCACGCAGGCGCAGCGTTAGTCTGGTACGTAGATTTTTTCAAACAACGTGAACGTCGGCATGTTTGCCAAGTTAACCACGCCGCGCCGCCGACGGCAGTGGTTTACATAGTCAGACGATTTTTCTTCAAAAACGCATATCACTGGTAAATAAAATGCAAGGGATAGGTCATTATTAGTCTATATTCTCGGACTTACTGTTTTCTTAGGTAAATTATGCAGTCTGTGTTTAGAGAGCGTTCACGCCACGTTATGTGTATTGTCTCGCGCCGTTTGCCGTTTTTTATCTACTTTAGTTGGAGTTTCGCTATCTATAAAAACGTTAATCTAATAAAACAGTCAATCTAAATTTACCATGACCACAGAAAACTGCTTTAGAGCATGTAAGCTAGCCGTATCTCATAATAGCTAGAAGAGATAACAATTTTAAATACAACTTTGGAATCTACATTGTAATTTTTCTATTAGAATCATCAATTCATCTATAACATTTCGATATAAGCTTGTCTAATTTTAAAATTGATATTATAATTACTATTCTATAATAATGTAGTAACTTTTTTTTAATACATTTTTCGAAGCATTGTTTATTCGGTAATTTATTTTGTATTTTTGATAATTTATTTGAGTATATTCATTTGAGTTACTTCTAAGCTTGGTCGCAAGAATAGACTTTTAATTGTCAATTAACTTATTAGAAAAATATTTTAAGTGATTATTGATTTTAATAAATATTTAATACAAAACTATCATGAGAGAATTAGGTAGTCCATTCATAATTATTCTATCGTATTCGGCTAATGCTGGTTGGAAAATTTTTATATCTATGTCAAAAAGTTGTAAATCACTGTTCCTTTGTCGTCCACAGTTGCGTCGTCCGAGCATTCTAGATTATGTAATTCGGTTGCAATCGATTTCACTTGGATTCAATCAAAAACTGACGTATTTTGTATGATTATGAAAGCTTATTGACAGTTCAGATTGAAATCGGATTGCAACCGAGTTGCGTAATCACCCTGGTTCTGTGGTCCGAACCGATTGAAATTGCATAAAACCCATAGGCCGCTGTTGATGAAGCTATTCTTACTAGGATTAGCCGATTCCAATCGAATATTATGTCATGAAGCTATTATCGACAAATTAACTCCTTTATATTTTTGTGATGTAAATCATTTTTTTGATTTCGCCATAAACGAATCAAAGTACCTAGTAATTCTTACGTAATCATTCTGTTTGCACGATAAAACGATTAGTATATTTTATCAAATTAAATAAAGTTTACCATGTTTGCTCAAAAAAAACCTAAAAAGCAACATGACAATAAAATTATGAGTTGTTAATCATGAATCAATTGATTTCTTCATGTGAGTAGTTCTTTAAAATCCCAGCTATACCTGTGTAGCTGATACATTTACTTGTATAGAACATATTCAACACGTGTACTGAATTAATATCGAAATATGATTAGTTAGAACCTCCATAGTATAAAAAATTAAGATCAAACATAAAAGCCGTTTGATACACATTACATCCGCAACTAAATAACAAACGCATTCATACAACTCACGAGAAACAGCTACACTTTTGTAAAGCTTATAATAATTAAAATCACATATTTAAATATCTTTGGATCAAACCAAAATTAAAAATAGCGTACAAAAATACAAAAAAAAAATATACAAGAATGTTGAATAATTGAGGAAAGATATGGAATTTATGCACCGTCGTATAATTCGGATCGCTTCCAACTCACAATGATATAAAGACTAGACGGCTCAATGGAAACGATGACGATGCGAGACTAAGGACTTTCAAAATTCGCTACAATTCCGTAGACATGGAGTCCTTATTCCGGTAACTGAGATTCTGTCACAGAAGATCTTGGACGTGGGAAGTGTCGAGATTGGTGATGAGTGTTTTGAGGAAGGTCATCTCTTTTCGCGCGTTTTCAAGTATAACCCGCGGGTCCTGCGATGTGCACCGCAGGCAGTTGGGCGCGAATACCATCGCGAGGTTAGCGGAGTCCATCTTGGTCGCGAGTACCACCTCCGGCGCGGTGAACTGCTGCAGGAAGCTTATTAGATACGTTAGCACCTGAAATATAACAAAAATGTGTTTATTGGATGTCTTACGTAGATACGTTAGCACCTGATATGTAACGGGTACGTATTTATAAGATTGGAGGTGGCTGAAGACACATCACACAAGTGGTACTAACGAGGTGGTTGATGACACAAGCGGTACTCACGAGGTGGTTGATGACAAGCGGTACTCACGAGGCGGTTGACGACACATGTCGCAAGGGTACTCACGAGGCGGTTGACGACACATGTCGCAAGAGTACTCACGAGGCGGTTGACGACACATGTCGCAAGAGTACTCGCGAAGCAGTTGACGACACATGTCGCAAGGGTACTCACGAGGCGGTTGACGACACATGTCGCAAGAGTACTCACGAGGCGGTTGAGGACACATGTCGCAAGGGTGGGTACTCACGAGGCGGTTAAGCGGCGGCAGGCGGTGCAGCGCGCGCGCGGCGGCGCTGTAGTCGGCGCCGGCCGCCACGCAGGCGCCGTACAGCGCGTCCGGGATCAGCGGCTCGTACAGCTCGCGGTACCACAGCTTCAGAAGGCTCGCCGGCGCGTGCGCATCTGTACAGTAATTTACATTACAATTCCGTACTATGTGGAAGGGGCACATAGTATGGAATAAACTAATGTATTTTCTATTTCCTATCAAGTTCTGATAAAAAAACTCACCAGTCAACGTAGAAGCGTCAGGTAGCTCCCAATTATCGATCTTAGCTTTGAGTGCGTTGACCTCATCCACGTCGGCGGACACGCGGAATATCCCCTCGGTCTCTCTTCCGTTTAGTGCTAAAACTTGCTGGGACAATGCCACTTGCACCCACGGTAACTGCCGGTTGGGAAACCGGTCCTTTTGAAGGGTCATAACTTCGGATAGCGTGTTGCCGAACATAGATTGCCGGAAGATTTGTATCTGTAAAGTAAGTTCGTGTTAAATAAATAAACACATCTCACATCTAGCCTCAAACCACACCCCGGACACTCTCAATAAAATGTATGAAGCAAACGCGTCGCAATCATCACATGGACTCATCAGCAAAAGTCCATCTTGGTGGGTTCGCGCCACCGCGGTGCCAGATATTCTACAAGCAGTAGTGTGCAAGCATTACTGTGTTTAGGTTTGAAGGGAACTGTAGCAAGTGAAATTACTGGGCGAAAGAGACTTAACCACAATGTCTCGGGGTAATGAGTGCAGTGTCACGCAAAACTTAAAAACTTTAATCTTTGGGTGGCACTGCATCTGTTATGGTCTGGCGTGGTGCTTAAAATCAGGCGGGCGACTTGATCGTCTTGTTACTTGCAGACATAAAAAAAATAGTAATAAAAAAAATATACCCTGGCTTGATCGATGTCCTCTGTGGTAGGTTTCCTCGGTTGCCGCTTGCCTCCGAAGCCAATCCTCTCGAGCCGCTTGCACGCCACGCCGGCGTAATGTGACACTTGCACGTGGATAGGCCATTTGCCAACCTGAAACCATCATACACCTAGAAGAATCTTTTGGGTGATCAATGCAACAGCAACGCGAATAGTTTTTATTGAGGGAAAATATTTTGAATTTGATCAAAATCTTAATAATATTTTATATGGGAAAGTTTGGATGTTTGTATGTTTGTGGAAGAGAAGTATCACACCCGAACGACTGTACGAATTTATATGAAATTTGGCACTGGAATAGCATAAAGCTAATTTTTAGCTTTCGGGTCGCGGGCTTTTATTTTAAAGACGAGTAGGAAGGCGGTATCGTCTTTGTTCGATTCACTTAGGTCCATTACCTCCGGGAAAGCGTCCGCGAATGCTGGATCGCGATGCCTGTTCACGTAGTTGGTGAGCGCCGGCTGGAAGGCGGGCGAGGGCGGCACGAAGGCGAGGCACACGGCCAGCAGCTCCCAGCCGCGCAGCAGCGAGTCCCGCAGCGGGTTCTCCGTCGTCTGCCGGCACAGCTGCACGTACAGCTCGTCGCGGAGTCTGCGAACAGGAAGGGTGTGACTCAGGTGATAGCCCCCACTCTAGTAGAATCTGGCAATAAACTCGGCTGGGTTCCTAGCTTCTATCAATGATCCCCCTTCATCACTCGTGAAGGTGAAGCTTTTGCAGACGATAAGTTGGCGAGTCAGTGGTTTGTGGTGATACCCACAAAGGCGAAATCTACAATTTCCATGCTCACTTGTGATTGGCGTATGTGGCGTGAAGCATATCTTGTGCGACGGAGTTGAGCGTCATGCCGGGGCGCGCCTTGCGGTCGCCCATGTAGATCTGCACCAGCCGGAACAGGTCGGTCGCGGCCTTCTTGTGCGCCTTGTCCCACTCCGCGCCCACCATCGGCGCGGAGATCGAGGAGGATGTCCACGAGAGCATGTCGCGGACTGACGCCTGGAAACGCAATAAATAATTAATAATGCTAGACCACACAGCATCAGCAATGAAAACTCTTCAGCAAACTCAAGATAAAAATATCCTTATTCAATAATATCACATTTATAATTTTGAAAAGTCTTAAAGCTAAGTGAAATTACGCCAGTTCCACGCGCTCCAGCCTAGAAGAATTTGGCAGCAAATTCGGTTGAGTTCGCGAATAACTACGATTTACTCTGCGAATAGTGCTTATTTGAGTTTGGTTGAATCCAACCTAAGTGCTATAGATTCTGTGTTGAATAAATATAATAAAATTAACCATTTAATAAACCTTTAACTCACCTTCCTCCTAAATATGCCCTTGTTGAAGTTAAGGTTGTCCTTGGCAAAGATCTCGATGTCCTGCTCGGGCGGTGCGCGCGGCGCATGCGCGCGCACCGGCGAGTAGAGCGAGGGCGCGCCGGCCGGCGGCGGAGGCGAGCCGCCACCCGCACCCGCACCCGCGCCGCCCCCGCCGAGAGACGATGTCTGTGGACCATCATTACATTATACTATTGGGTAAGTTATATTTTAGAATTTAGTACCCAAGCTCTTTTCGCCTCTAAGTCACAAAAGTGATGGTGACCCGAGTAGTAATGCCTACATTAGCAATATAATTACCCGATGTATCTCATGCGAGGCGCGATCTCTATCGAATCCCACAAACGTGTTATAATACGAAACACCGTGGTTCATATACTCGACGTCCTGCGGGCGATGCGCGTACGCATGCGGCAAGTAGACGCCGGAGCCGTCATCGTCGTCCGGCGTGCGCGCGCCGCCGTCGGAGGACTCGTTGTCCGGCTCGTGCCCGGACAGGGAGCGCTCCGAGCCGGAGCGGGAGCGGGACCGTGACGAGCCGGATTCACCGTCCGACGCTGAACCGCCGTACCGACCGCGACCTGCAACGTAATAGTAAGTTAAATTATGGTACTAAATATTAAAATATTTATAAAAAATATTTTATTGGAATTTATAAAAAAAAATATATTTAAAAAACAATTTTAAGTTCGAGAGTATAATATGTTCGTACAGTCAGCGAAAAATGTTCATGAACAATTTAAGAATTTCATGTTGATTTTTCGTCATGTTATGATGTAGAGTTGGCCAAGTGACCGATTTTGAGCCTTCACCATCCATCGACTTCCTGCGACCGCTTTAATGACAGCGGTCCGTGCGTAGGGGCCCGTCCTCTACTTCGTTTTTTCAGTTTGTGATCGCCATTCGAGAATAGGCATGATGATAGTAACCAATAACCACTAAAACAATGTTAATAAACTTATGAAAAAGAAGTCAAGGAATATAAAAACAATATTCCTTTTTACATTAGATGCGAGATTGATAATATTTTTAATAAAATAAAACTTTGAAATACAGCAATCCGCCATAAAAGGTTGAACATCAATCAGAGCATCTTGGTTCTCTTATTGGTGGCATCAAACAAAATTGTAGAATTTTTAACCTTATTACAAAAAATTTACATGGAAAACTGATCTAATGACTTCACTGCTGTCACTCCGGGACTCAGAAGAGAATATCGCTTTAATTTACTATTATAACATTATTTCTTGCATAAAGTCGATACTTTTGAACACAATAGAACAGTTTTTCAAAATCAGTCATCATGCCTATTTTAACTCTTCGAAAATAAAGAGTTTAATTAATTTCTTACTGGATAGTTTAGCTTGCTGTATGATGTAATCCTGTAGCGGCAGTAGATGCTGCATGCCGCGCAGGTCCCAGTTGCAGTACAGAGGGGAGCCCTCTTCGTCTTCCTCTTCGCCGTCAATTGGCTCCTCCATATCCATCGGCCTTTTGTGTCCTGGAGTTTACAAGAGATAGATAAGCCTTTTAATGTTTACATAACATTTACATAACAATAGCAATCATGCCAAAAAAGCGATAGGAACCCCGCCTGTGTTGTTACTAGTTCTTTTACAAAATAAAGCTCTAAAACAGGAAACAGGGCAAGTTTTTAACACTTACGTCTTGATTTAGTGCGGTCTTTAGGTACAGCAGTACGCTCTAATCTCTGGTTGTGCTTTTGGACGTTTGGCTCCGTCAGTGGCGGCTCCAAGCTGACGCATTTCATCTTGTAGTTCACTGGAAATAGGGCATTTATAAGTATACATCTAACTTAGCATTTGGGTCGCATAGCTGTCTTTTTTTATACCGCTAAAGTGGCCACAAGCGTACCGCCCACTTGATGGCAAGCGGTTACCGTAGTCTAGTACGCTTGCAACATCAGAGATATCACTTGCGCTTTGCCACCCTGAGACGTAGTTCATCTTATCGGAAACCATACACTTCAAACCGGAACACAACAATGCTCGCGTTAGGCTACGCTTCTACCAGAGATGTGCGAGGATGTGTAGCGAGGGATGTGTTTGTTAGGAACCAATAGAATCCATTCATTTCCCTAGCCTCGCTCTGAAATGATTCTTTTTGTTCCTAACAAACACATCCCTCGCTCGCAATATATTTTTTAATACAGTTGCTCAAAAAGTGGCGTATTGCGTTCGGGATGTGGGCTATTACATACTCGTGCTTTTTTTTTTACCTTTCCCGAACTAGTGCGTTCTCTTTCCCAACTGTCAAACTAATGTCTATTAAAAAGAAAAACCACCATGAAGTTTTTACTAAAAAAATTCATAGAAGTTTTTATGATTGATGCAAATACGTATATTTCTAAAAAGAAGCTACTAATTTGTTTCAATATCAGATTTAATGAACAAGTTAGGTTAGATTTCATTTCATCTCATTAAATTTCATTTTCATTTCATAAAATTCTACTGAAGACGTGGCTGTATGGGCATAGTTCCCTTTGTCTACCAGAATGGGTGAAGAAAAAAAAACTCTGCTTATATTCTACGGTTGGCGCCATTTTTCAAAAATTTTCTTTGCGTTGTTAGTTGTTTGTTGCACAAAATGAGTAATTTCGACCCTTTAGTTAGTTGAGTTTATTGTGTTTTTATTATTTTATTAAATTTCTTCATTTTTTCGCAACTGTATTAAAAATTGTCGTTCAATACACGTGCGGAACCGTCATTGCAACTTGTTCCGACTGTCAACCCTCGCCTTCGGCTGCGCCTCGGCTCGGGTAGACATTTGTCGGAACTCTTTGCAATGACAGCCTTTCCGCACTTGTAATGAAATAAACTATATACACACCTGCTGCGACATTGTCCTGGTCGTTGGCGGAGGTGAGACGCATAAATGTGTGCGGCTCGTGCGACGGCGTGCGGTGCTTGCTGCTGCCTGATGACACTGACGTCTTGCTCGACGTGTATCTTTCCGGTTCCGCTTGTTGCCTTCTGTCAATATAGTTCATCATCATCATCATCCACAGCCAGATTTCACCCACTGCTGGGTATAGGCCTCCCTTTGTATGTGTTACACCTCTCGGTCCTGTGCTAGTCTCATCCAGTATATAATAATATAGTTCAATTAAACAGTAATTACATATTTTCTTCAAGAGTAAATCATTTTTTTAAATTTTTGCTTACAACTTTCTTTAGATTTAGTTAAAATAGCCTCCGTTATGGCTTAACGACTGTTAAACCCGTTAAAATGGCTAACGGCCTTTAAAGACGTTGACGGTCGTTAGAACATATTAAGCCATGATGGAATCAGGTAGTTCAACACTTCATCATCAATAAACATAGCTACAGTGCAACACACCTCGTAAAGTCCCTGGTGGGGTGCCAGTTGGGCGCGTTGTGCCGCAGGTCGAGGCTGGTCTGCCGGAACGGCTTGTCCACACTGTACACGGCTTGCTTCTCAGGGTACCTGTCCATTCGCTCCAGTTCCGCTATACGATCCTTGTCTAGATGCCTGGTGAAAATCAGAATCTTAATTATTATTAATATTAATTAAATATGTGCTTAATTTTATATGTTTATTGACTTTTGATTGATTTTGAAAGGGCAAATTGAGAAAACTTTAAGGCCAGGTCTAAAGTCTTAACCGACGATCACAATGAAGATTGTGATGAGAGTGAGTGATGCAAAAGAAGTATGATATTATCATAGCGCAGTATCTGCCTACCCCTACGGGAGTGATTTTATGTATGTATATTTGTTTGTTGGAAAAGGCACAAGGGCACCAGACTTAACTGGCATAATCTCTCTGTCATAATGATACTAACACGCTCAAGATGGCATTAACACGCTCACTAGCTGTGCATGGCACTATCGACTCTTTGTCGCATGCAGGAAGGTGCAGTATTTGTAACGCTCGCTCACCGGTCGGAGAACCTCTATCTGGCGTGGCGCGACAGCTGGTGCGGCCGCTCGAGGCTGTGCATGGCACTATAGACTCTGTGTAGCGTGCAGGAAGGTGCAGTATCTGTAACGCTCGCTCACCGGTCGGAGAACCTCTCCCTGGCGTGGCGCGACAGCTGGTGCGGCCGCTCGAGGCTGTGCATGGCACTATAGACTCTGTGTCGCGTGCAGGAAGGTGCAGTATCTGTAATGCTCGCTCACCGGTCGGAGAACCTCTCCCTGGCGTGGCGCGACAGCTGGTGCGGCCGCTCGAGGCTGTGCATGGCACTATAGACTCTGTGTCGCGTGCAGGAAGGTGCAGTATCTGTAACGCTCGCTCACTGTAACGCTCGCTCACCGGTCTGAGAACCTCTCCCTGGCGTGGCGCGACAGCTGGTGCGGCCGCTCGAGGCTGTGCATGGCACTATAGACTCTGTGTCGCGTGCAGGAAGGTGCAGTATCTGTAACGCTCGCTCACCGGTCTGAGAACCTCTCCCTGGCGTGGCGCGACAGCTGGTGCGGCCGCTCGAGGCTGTGCATGGCACTATAGACTCTGTGTCGCGTGCAGGAAGGTGCAGTATCTGTAACGCTCGCTCACCGGTCTGAGAACCTCTCCCTGGCGTGGCGCGACAGCTGGTGCGGCCGCTCGAGGCTGTGCATGACGCGCGCGCCCGCCGCGTCCGTCGCGAGGGATATCGACGACACCAGCGACGGCCGCGCTGCACTCGTCTGACAGACAAAACAACACTTACTTCCGGGACTCAATTATTAATAAGGTAAACAGGTTTTTTAAACTGGAAACCAGAAAACGCACATGCTGAGTAAAACATATTTTTGGTATGAAAACCAGCGGATAAAAGTGTAACAGATTGAAGATTTGTTTATCATAATAGCTAGTTTCTTTGTAAATTATGTTAATAGCAACCAAGATTTTGACTTGGATTTTGGACAGAACTGGTGTCCGGACGGTGGCTTAGCTGTCGTGGTGTATGTGCAGAATAGTACTCTCACCTGCAGAAATGGTGTGGGCTGCGGCTTCTGCAAGGGGCTGCTGGGACTCTGCGGCGACGCGGACTCAGCCGACGATCCGCCCGCAGACTGCTGTTTCATCTGCAACAGTTACTAGCATTACTATTACTTATTAGCAACCAGCGACCCATCCCGGGTGCTGAAACTATTAGTACCTTCCTCAGTTAAAACCACTCTATCTATTGATAAAAATTACATTAAAATCCGTTGCTTAGCTTAAAAGATCTAACCGTAAAGATGAACTAGTTTAAAAAACAGTCTAAAATTACACGCCCCACTGTAAATATTGCTTTGTTTTGTCACATTTAAATCTATGACAAACGCGGCGACAAAGCGGGCTGCAGTATTAGACTGGATGATCTCTACATACATACATATCGAAGGACAGACAGCGGCTAGCGACTTTGTTTTATATAGTGTAAACATAAAAAGACCTGGAACAAATACTTACAGATCATGCAAACTTTGGATTTACAAAAAAGGGATTGAACTCGCTTCTCAACAGAGAACTCTCGACAACCGCGCCGCGAGGTTGTCTAAAAATTAGTGTGTTTGGATGAAGAAGTGCCAGGTTTCAGATTTAACATATTCATTTCTTACCGCGGGCACGTTACGATATCTGCGTAGAATCGTCGTCGACGAACCACGTCTTGGGCTATCCGATTGTTTTTTCAAGGTAAAATAGACAGCGTAACAATCGCTGTTCAAACAACACTTATGTATGCAGAATACCTTTTTACAATTCCGCGCGAGTAGAACATGTTACGATGTCACACGTTTACACGGCAAGGAATCTCCTGTCATAACTGTCGTCATAACGAATACCACTTACGAAGTGTATCTATCTCTATCTACCTGAACAAAACACCTGAAACAACTATACGAACCTTACGTCTAGTCAATGGAGTACTCTCAACCGACTTGAAGTACTTTTCGTGCATTGAATCGTCAGACGCGTCTTTCCGAGGCGATATGAAGCTGCCGCTGCGATTTAAACCTGAAAACATCACAATAAAATTATAAATCCTCCGAAAGCTTCCGTAATGGCCTAACAACTTGAAAAAGCTAGGAACGACTGCTTAACGTGCCTTTCGAAGTATGGAAGCGCTCAGAAATAGATAGCACATAATGTATAACTTCAGACTTTAAAATATACAAATCTTTCCTCTTTATGATTATTAGTATTTATTGTGAATGGAATCGTCATCAGCTAGACCAGCGGTTCTCAATCTTTTTTGGTGACGGAACGCGAACTTTTAGAAAGCGAAGTACTTGATTGAACCCTACAATAAAACATTAGTTTTTAAAATTGTAGATATTCTTTATTAATAAGCATAAAAAAATACCATAACAGTTACTTATTACTTACTTATATTGAAAAGGAAAAAAAACTTATTAATGGGAGGTATGAAACTGTTTTTTATTTTTCATCAATCAGAGGTGGCTTTTATCAAAGGGACTGCGCGCTTACAAGTAGGTATCGGCGGTGGCGGTATAGTAAAATTGTTCGAGGCGACTAAATTTGGCTTCGCCTCGTGATTCGTGATACGCCGCGTCAGAACGGTCGACCAGAGGTGTTTTGTTTTTTTTTCTAAATTCGTGCGGAACCCCCTACAGGGGTATCGCGGTACCCTAGGGTTCCACGGAAAACACACATACCAGAGTGAGGCGACCACTTCTCTGCGTCGTGAGCTTGAGCCGCGCTACTTCTCTTCCTAAGTTGCGGCGTGCATACAGGGACGCTACACGCCACGGTGTTCAGCTCCTGCAACAAAAAAGTTTATACAGGTTGGAAAAAAACAATGCAATGGGCCCTGAAGGGAAACCACTTTAAATATTTAGAATTTATAGATTATTTTACTTTTAAGAACATTTTTTAATTAAAAAATATACAAAACTGCAATTAAAACTTTTCTAAAATTGACTTGCCTCGCCAGGGAATCAATTAGCTATAATTTAAAAAAATAAAACTCGCTTTTTTATTCTACTACTATAAAATCTTTAGTCAATTGGAATTAGAAATCAAACATTTTTTTTTTTTATTATCAATTTTAGCATTAAAATAATCTACTTTCTATATTCAAACCTAGCAAGACATTGATACTTGAACTGTTTAAAACTACAATTTAACATAAAGGTTATTCTAAATGAGACCCTTCATTCCGGATACATAAATTTAATGTTTTTTAATATTCACTTCATGTTTTTATTGACATTTTCTCGCTTAGCTGTTCAACAGGCTCATCAACTTTTTTGTAAATCAATCGGTCTCGAAAATGGTGTGTCAAACTACAAAATTAATCCGCTGAAACTTCATGGTAGCTATGTGCTTCGTATTTCGTTCGGCTCCAAGGTATCGGAGAGACATCTTTATGTTTGATATCCTTTACCTTTCGTACGTATCGCGCGATTTCGGTCTGGAACATCGTAATTATGTTTCATGGTGGACCTGCTGATATTTGTCATAGAGGTTATAAGGTTACCTGCTTCCTCCTCTGAGCGCTGCTGATGCTGCTGTCTGAAGATCTGCCGGAGTCAGTGTGCCGGCAGAGCTGCGTAGAGCCATCCTCGCTCATCCGGCCGCGCCTCGCCTCGCCACTGTTCCTGATACAAAATAATTAAATTAGGTACTAAGATCAGATTCGATCAAACTTGGACTCTCTGAATAAATCGTAGTTATTCGCGAGTAAACTGACAGTTTACTTGTATTTGACATTTCTTATTCCCCAGAACAGTTATTCCAAATTTGATCGAGTCCAACCTTTTTTAATTAATATTAAATTTTTAATTTTGAGAAAAATACAAAAACTGTCTTAGACCCATGTCCAAACTAAAAAAAATGTTTAGATGTATTGTGGAGATACGCGAGCATGTCGGTTTTGAAACGTTTTTTGTTTTTTTTTTTCAAAAACGCTGAACCAATTACGCTTGAAACGACGCCGACGTTGCACCCTAGAACCTGTTAATCATTGATGATCGACGATCCATCACCAGACACTGGAACGCACCAATGCTAGGAGGATTACTGCTCGGCGGCAGTAAAAGGTATATAAGGTAGGCGACACTTTGTTGATACTGCAAATTCTCGCGACAGTGCTGGTGGCATATGCTAGCTACCTTACAGTTGTATGTTACTGCATCCTCACCTATGATGATAGTGCGACCGCCGCGTCCGCACTGGGCTGGTCTGTGTAAGCGTGACGTTCTTGGCATTGCCGGGCGATAGCTTGCTAGCGCTGCTGGCACTCGCGACAGTACTGTTGCCATTACTGCTCACTGGGTCGATTACTGCAGCTACCTGAGCAACATTTTAAACGTCAGATCAAGCAGCAACAATGATGAAATTTATTGTTTGGTTCATGTATTAACTTTTTCGATTTTTATTTTGCTTTTGTTAAAATTAATTTTTTTCACTCACTCACTGTATAACCATTAGGCAAATACTATTAGTTTAGAACAATAAGGTTTCTCAGTAAGTGATTCATGTAAATTTTTTGAGAAATAAATATTCTTAAACCGTAAACGCCATTTAGCAAAATTTTCTACTAGCTGTTTAAAATAATATTGGACACACTTGAGGAGCAAGTTGATTGGTCTGTGTGGAGGACTCTCTCCTCTTCTGTGGGTCTGTGTTTTGTTTCAATGTCTGCAGTTTGGCTAGCGGGATGATGTCGCAGTCTGTGGGCCTGTGCCATACAGTAGTCTGAAAATAACAAAATCTCATAAGAGCTATTAATATTTGACAGCCTGCCGCATCAAATCTGAGTGCATTGATATCTATACACATTTTTAATTCAGTTGGAAAAGTCAGTACATGCATATTGTGATTAGTTGCATTAACATTTATTAAACTGCAGAAGTAAGTACTGCCCCAGGGCCCAGTAATGTGGTTCCGAGCATTGCACATAAACAAGTTATAGGTGTTCCAATAATCTATTTATTTAAATTGTAACCCAAATAACTAGTGATGTAATAGATCCTATTTCCTGTAAGATAATTTTGCTATAAAAATTACTTCATCTTCAAATAGGTCACAATGATTGTGATTCCAATTAATCTTGTGGACAGTAATTGACGTATCAAGATAAAGCTGCCTCCATTAAACTATGTATAACTATGACACAATATTGCGTGACATACAATCTTTATTGTTGTGACAAACAGAGAGCATACATAGGCAAGCTAAGTAGGTATAGTTCTCTTGGCGGATCTAGGCTTCCGTGAAGTTAGTCGTTTGTGATGTGCAAAGACAATTTAGTTAGAAAAAGCTCCATTGCGCATCTAAACGGCTAACTTCACGGAAGCCTAGATCCGCCGAGAGAACTAAACATGACTACTACAGATTACTACTAAAGCACACCCTGGACATTTTCAATTCTTTGAATTGAATAAAATACAGTTTAACCAATGCAAACTTACCTGAGTGGAAGCATTGTAATAGTAAAACCTGTGCGTGTTGATATCAAACAGTTCCCACCATTGTGATGAGTCTGTTCTCTTGACTTTGACACCCTAAAAAAAATAACGAAACACATAGATATAGACAATTAAATAAACAGAGATTGTTCTTGAACTCAGAAAAATATTGTGATATCATATAGATATACAAATGCGGCATCAGAGGTCCGGCACATGATTGGTTTAAGACCTACCTAAGTGAGCGAAAACAGTGCACGGAGGTAGCTAGTTTAAATAAAAATTTGAAAAAAGTAATCTGTAGATCGGATTTTAAAACGAATAACTTTGGAGTTCCGCAAGGGAGTATCTTGGGACCGGTACTTTTCCTTTTGTACATAAATGATTTACCGAATTGCACTGAATATGAATCAATCTTATTTGCAGACGATACCACGATATTAGTTACTTGTAAAGATAAACTAAAACTTGAACATGAAATCAACAAAACTATAGAAAATGTTATCAGATGGCTTGATGAAAATAATTTAAAATTTAACATTTCAAAGACAAAAGTTATGCAATTTCATGCCATTAATGGAAAAACTATAAATTTTCGCGCTAACTACCAGGGAAACGCTATAGAAGAAGTAGAGTCTTTGAAATTTCTTGGAGTAACCATGGACAAAACATGTAGCTGGAAACTCCATATAGACGAGCTCTGCAAAAAACTTAATCGCTTCGTTTATGCTCTTAGGCGAACCCGTCAGATATCCTCTTTTAAAGCAGCCCTTCAGGCTTACCACGTTTACGTGGCATCCGTCCTACAGTATGGACTTCTAGTATGGGGAAACTCTACGGATACCGACCGAGCTTTTAAAACCCAAAAAAAATGTATTAGGTCTCTTTGTTCAGCCCATTACTTGGAGCCCTGCAAGCCACTATTTAAAAAACTTAATTTGTTAACGCTTCTGTGTCTTTATTTAAAACAATTAGCAATTTTTATAAAAGAGAACCCATCTTTATTTAAAACCCATCAAGACGTTCGTACCCGCCAACTTAGAACACAAACAAATACTAGGCTCTTTATTCCATTGTGTAAAAAGTCACTTCAAAAAAATGCCAACTTTATGGCCGCAAAAATCTTTAACAAACTACCTGAAGAGCTCAAAGAACTATCCGGTGACCTTTTTAAAATAAAACTACACAGATGGTTATTGGAGAGGTGTTTTTATTCGGTGGATGAATTTCTGAATTGGAAGAAGGTTTATTAGATGCAAACATTATTGTCATTATTATTATTATTATTATTATTTTTTCATTATATTATACTCAAAATTTGGATTTCTGACATTTTGTTATTAATTTTAACCAAGTAATAATTCATTAATTAGATATTAGTATTGATTTTTTTAATGATTTTTTTTAGTAAGGGATCACATTTTTAACATTGTACCTACTACTCAGACCTTTATTGCTTTACCTCAACTATAATATTTGCATGCTTGTGAAGCAAAAACATGTTGTACTTCATATTATTATATTAAGACCTATAATGTATCCTACTGTGTTTTAGCAAATAAACTTATTTCATTTCATTTCATTTCATACTTTAGCTAAGGCATTCATAAACAACACTGTTATTTTAGCAGCTTACTAAGTATTATCTTTCCTTGTCATTCTTATGCCAATGAATAAAGACTATGATAGATTTAAAAGTTTTATAGTTAATTTGTTTTATGAGGCTATAATGCCACAGATATACCTTCCTTGTAACTGACACTTAAAATTTCAGAATAACAATATGACAACAAATTAGAAAAGAAAATTGATGTTTTCATGCAGCAACTTCTTCAACAAATCACTATGTATAATATTAATGGTTTGTATACATTAACTTGCACTTGTACTACCAAATTTTAAATTGTACTACCAAAGCATCACAAATTCAGCAATGAGTACTTAATTTAAGTATTTAGAAAATGTGAATTGGGTCTCTATATAATAGCTGTCATAACTCCTAAACCAGACTGGCTCCTTTAATAACATAATAAATAGTTGCTAGCTTTGCACCAAACTGAGTTAGCCAACTATATTTTGTGAGTAATCTAATTCCAAGACAGAGGTATGTATGAAGACCCCCAGGAAGTCTCTGTTTGTCAACTCATGCATTATCAGTCTGGGGCCTAGGCTGGCGATATTACCTCGGGAGGGTCCCAAACGCACTCTCCTGTGGTGAGGTTAGCATACATATGCTCCTTTGTCTTCGGTTCGATGATTTCCACCCATTCCACCCTAGAATAAAACATTGCACACGTTTCAAACTCACTCCGGCTTTTTTTCACCTTACCAACAAACTACGAATTCAGGGCGTGACATTAGCGTTTCCGCGTACTATTGATTTTGCAACTTTCGACCACGGCTTCGAACGGAAGCAATTTGACAACTTTTATCAACACACGTAAAGTCAACAAAATTACCTTTCCGAAGACATTTTCACTAATTAATAATAACGTTTGCCTAACATTATAACACTGCTACAGAAACGAAATTATTTGACCTAGAATAAAGACGTGAACAATCGTAAACCATCCATGTTGAATGTTTACTTCATTTTTATATATTTTTTTTTAATTTGTTTTGTTATCTGATTGGTTTGTTAAGCAAGCATTAGTGATCCAAGCAAGCAGGCAGACTCTCGATTCTAAGTTTATTAGCAACTCGTTAGCGATTAGCGAGTGACGAGATAGGAAACTAACTAAATCTAAACTAAAACAATAAACAAATAACTCGGCACTAATGTGGGACGCTCAGACGGATGAGATGAGAGTTATTATGTGGCGTTAAATAAATATTTTTCTATTCTATTTTCTATTCTATTCTATTATAATCTTTGGAGATGAGGATGATAGACAATGACAATAGACACCGACAATGACACAAGACACTGACACAAACATTAGCACTGTCACTAGGCACTAGCCACTGACAATGACACCAAACACTGACACTGACACTAGACACTGACACTAGAAACTGAGACTAGACACTGACATTATAATAGCAAAAAAATATCGTATCATTCATTTATATAAAAAAAAAATAGGGAAAAATTGCCTGGTGACCCTTACATAGGTTCATTAACAGTCTTTCACAAAAAACATAATCATCAGACTGGCCTGGCTCACCACATTTTCAATTTTTTTCCGGGGGTCTCTGGTCGAAGCGACCGCTCAACGCTTCCGTCTGGTAGGAACGTAGCTTAGTGCTAAAGGTCGTTTGTAACGGTCGGTCTCTAAATGGCTCAACTGTTTCATATGTATTTTGTTTAGTTTGTAAGGTCTATTAGATACATATTTTATTTTGTTAATAAACTACATACTGCACTAAGATTGCCTTGTAAAAGAGAACAAATGAATTTTTTATTTAATGAAATATAATAAATATATAGAGCACCGGTGGTCTAGTGGTAGTGACCCCGCCTTCCGATCCTAAGGTCGTGGGTTCAAACCCGGTCGTGCACCAATGGATTTTTCTGTTCGAAAAATTTATGTGCGCAATGCCAGTGCTCTCATACGGTGAAGGAAAACATCGTGAGGAAACCGGCATGTCCTAGAACTAAAATTCGAAAGACATGTGCCATCCACCAATCCGCATTGGGTCCGCGTGGTGGATTAAGACCCAGTCACTCTCGCCTGAGAGTAGGCCAGTGTCCCAACAGTGGGAACATTAGAAGGCTGTCATGATGATATAATAAATTAATAATATTAATATATTTTTTTGTATTGTGGTATTCGTATTCTTTTATTTTATATTTAGACTGGTCACACTCACCACAGCTGAAAAAGTAAGAAGATATTCTATGAAGAGTTGAGTTTTAGTGATTTTGGTTGGATTATTTATTTCTGGCTTCGTCATCCCACTACTTTTTTTTCATTAATTACATATCAAAACAATAACAATAAGTTTTCAGTAAGTATATACAATCTTTAGTAACGTATTTACTTTGAATTTTACGTTAATCTTATTTAACTTAATCAATGTTGCGGTCTCTGACTGGTCTGACTGCTAACCATATAAAATGCCGGCGGCTCGTTAATGCTGAATCATTTATTGGCAAATATTGCTGTAGTCACTCGTCTGGAAATCTACAGTCTAATTATACAACACAAATTAACGGTCAGTAATATAAATTCTTAAAAATCATTTACCTACTTAATTCGTTTGATGAATTCATAAAGATGTATTTTACCATTCCTCATCTTCCTTCTATCTTAGATGGTAAAAAAAACATTCTCTCACAATTACTACTTACAATTTTTTTTTGTAGGTTAACATCTTATTAATTTCAGTGATGGCTATAAACAAATCCAACTTCTTGCTGCCAAACAATCAAAGATTTGTGGAGCTAGACAGCTCGCAAGCATTTAATAATCTAACATACAAAGAGAAACTGTATGCTCACTACCTCAGCCAGGTATGTTCCTTTGTGTTCATTTTATTTTAATAATGCATGAGATTAGTACACAGACCTATTTTAACCAGTTATATACCCTAAGGACTTTGTGCAAAGTTTCACATTAGCATAGAAACTTAAATATTGCGGGTTTATTTTTACTCATCCTAGTACCTTCCTGGAATAGCGTACAAACACAATGTGAAGAAAATGTGTGTCTGAGCCTTATGTAATAGTAAGCCTTCTTGGAGTCTGTTAGACTTCATGTTGATATTTGTGTGACAAATATAACATGTTAGGTTGCTGTTTTGTGATATGTTCAGTATTTTCAGGCTATCAATGCACTTCAACAAAATTCAGAGTCATGCTGATCCAGAATTGCTAAACAACAGCTCTGGATTATGCAGGCTCTGCATTATGCAAACTTCAACTTCAAAGAGATAGAAGAACCTAGATTATTATTATATCTCAATAATATTCATGTTACTTTTGTCCAAAATGCTAGAGTTGTCAAAAACTGTCCAGGAGCAACAGAAATAGCCTTGTATAGTTCGCACAGCGGATCTAGGCTTCCGTGAAGTTAGCCGTTTGTGATGCGCAAAGACAATTTAGTTTGAAAAAGCTCCATTGCGCATCAAAACGGCTAATTTCACTACGGCCGAGATCCGTTGTGAGACCTAGTTTTCTGAAACAAAAGTCAGCATAGTAAAAGCACAGAACAGATATTAGGTAAAAGTATGCTGACTTTCTTTCTTTCTTTTCTTTAGTAGTTATGAAGAACAGTTCAAACAACTTAATGGTTATGTTTTAGTTAATAGTCAGAAGTTGGCAACCAGTCATTTTTGCTTAGACTGTTATATTATTGAAATCAATTTGAAATCAAAACTTATTAGAATAGTGTTGTTAAGTATACTAAACCACATGTAAGTGCATATTTTGCTTTAATTTGTTATATTTTCAGGCAGCCTGGAATGGAGGTCTTATTGTACTTCTCCAAACAAGTCCAGAGTCTCCGAGGATATTCTCCCTACTACATCGAGTGTTCCAAGCTGAACCATTGGAAAGTCTCAAGAAATCAGCCTTAGAACAAGTCTCAGAGGATGAATTTCAGGTATGAATTTGTCAGTTGGCACACAGTTATCAGAGCAAAGAGATTTTTTTACACAGCATCATCTACAAACTAAGCAAAGGTTGTACTTTGGGAACCAGGTAACTTTTAATACATGATCACTCACTTGTGCTATACAGCCCTTCAAACCTAAACACAGTAGCTAGGTACTTATCAATAGTTTATTAATTAGCTGTTGCCTGCAACTTATCGAAACATTTCTTTTATTTTAAGTCGGTTTTTTGTATTTATCTAAATAATAAATATGAATTATTATGTACCTATTCTATTACAGAAATATTTCATTGATGTAAAACTAGATAACATAATTACTGTTACCACATCCTGTACTATTAATGTGTGGTTAAATGGCATAGTTTTATTTATCATTGTGGTTTCCAGGGATTCCTGGTGTTTGCTGGCGGGATATTTGCCAATAGCGGTAACTACAAAGGATTCGGAGACACCAAGTTCATTCCAAATTTGTCTAAAAGCGCATTTGAATCTATTGTGAAGGCATCGAAAGCGTACCAAGAAGACAATGTACATATAACTAAACTGTGGCAGGAGATTCAAAATGTTCTCTACAGCTTGGAGCCCAGGTTGACTAGCCTAGGTCTAGCTGAAAAGGTAATAAAAAAAAATCAGTAAGTTAATTTAGTGGTCAATTGTGGTGACGAATATAGGCCGCGCAAATGCTTCTGTCATGGCCTAACGACACAACAGTCACCCCTAACTCCACACTAGGATGTGTCGTGGGTGCCAGTACCCATGTATAGTTCTCTCGATGGATCTAGGCTTCCGTGAAGTTAGCTGTTTGTGATGCGCAAAGACAATTTAGTTAGAAAAAGCTCCATTGCGCATCGAAACGGCTAACTTCACGGAAGCCTAGATCCGCTGAGAGGACTATACCACAACACCCATGACTGTAACAAATATTTGTTGATCATGCAAATATTTGTCCCCCAAAAGGAATCGAACCCGCAACCTCACTTCTCAACCGAGAGGGTACTTATTATTTTGATCGCTGGTTCTTTCTTCGTCACCCAATCCCTGGCACAGAATACTTAATAGCACATCCTCGCAAAAGTAGGTTTAAATAATCAAATATTATGTTCTTGGCAGGGGGTAACAACATATTTTTCAAGTAACTGCACTGAAGCAGATTCCACATTAGTGAATGACTGGCTAAAGACTAAGCGCATTGAGGCATACATCTGCCGTACCTTCAAGACAATAGAAAGCGACGGGCGTAAGTACTACTTAACTAAACCCCTTGTTTCTTCTGTCCAATGACAGGCCTTCATGATATATCTGACGACCAATGTGGCGCGGTGGGCCAAGGTCCGCCTGCGACGCGGAGGTTGCGGGTTCGATTCCCGCCTTGGGACAAATGCTTGTAGGTTCTGCAAATATTTGTTCCGGGTGTTCTGGGTGTTTTCTATGTATAATAAAAAATATCTATCTATGTATTGTGTTGTATTAAATATATATCAGTCATCTAGTACCCATAATACAGCTCCTGTTTAACAGCAGCTTACCTTGGGGCTAGATGATGCTGTGTAGATTGTCCAGCATTATTTATTTATTTATTTATCTATCATTATGACAACCTTCTTATTTTCCTACTACTGGGATGGCCAATGTTGGCCTGCTCAAGCTACAGTGATTGGTTTATATATGCACATCCACAGTTTCCAATGTGAATTGGTGATAGCACTTGTTTTTCGAATTTTTAGTTTTTAGACATGCCGGTTTCCTCACGATATTTTGAGAACGTTGCGCACATCATTTTTTCGAACAGAAAAAAATCATTGGCACGACCGGTTTTGAACCCACAACCTTAGGATCGAAAGTCTGGGTCCTGGTCACTACATCTTGGCCACCAGTGCAAATCGTAAGTGGTTTTTCTGACAAAATGGTTGACAATTAGTAAGAATAGTTTTGATTAAAAACCACTTCGTAAAAAAAATCACAATCACAGGATTGTGAGCACAGGCTCTTGATGTGAAATCTTGATAAAACAACAACAAAATAAAATAACTTATCATTTTACGAATAACGCACCTTGCAGTACTTGAAATCAACAATTATTTTATTTGAAAGACAAAATCTTACACTCTTCATAGCCAAATCATACTGTACCATCACTATTTCAGTGCCACTATACACAATTCGCTACGCAAGTGTAGAGAAAGGTGGTAAACCCCCTCTCACCATGGAAAAAGAACTATACAAGAATGCTTATTTCCAAGTAGTAAGAGGTGATTACTCCCCTCTACTAAAGATAGTGAATGAACATCTAAACAAGGCGCAGGAACACGCTTCGAATGAAAACGAGAAGAACATGATCAAGCATTATATCAACAGTTTCAAGGAAGGCAGCTTAGAGGAGCATAAGGAAGGAAGCAGATACTGGATCAAGGATAAAGGACCTATTATTGAAACGTGGGTATAGTATTCGGATCTTGGCCGTCGTGAAGTTGCCGTTTCGATGCGCAATGCAGCTTTTCCGCACTACTCGCAATTGTCTTTGCATCACACACGGCTAATTTCACGATGGCCGAGAGATGATAAAAAATGTCTTTGAATGCAGTTTAAATTGTTTTTAAAATCAAAATAAAGTCTTCTTTCAGTAAAATTTTCTATTTACATTATTTAAGATACTTTCCCTGCATGTGGCATAGCCGTGGGATCCTGTATAATTATGTCATTGATATAAGAGTCAAATTGCAACGATTCACGCGAAAACTGTCGCATCACTGGCAAAAAATGTAATTATTCCTCCAGCTACCAAGGCTTCATCGAGACGTACCGCGACCCGAGCGGGCAGCGCGGCGAATTCGAAGGCTTCGTCGCGATGGTCAACAAGGAGATGTCCAAGAAGTTTGGCAGCCTCGTCGACGGCGCTGAGGACTTCATCAAGCTGCTGCCCTGGGGCAAGGATCTGGAGAAAGACACGTTTCTGCGTCCGGACTTTACGAGTCTCGATGTCTTGACCTTTTCGGGCAGCGGTATCCCGGCTGGCATTAATATTCCTAACTGTAAGTGTTATTTAAAATCAAACTACCATTAAAAAAAATATTTAAAAAACTACCATTGTAAATCTGAATGTGTATGTTTATTTCCACTCGACTCGGTAACTGAATGAGTTAGGATGAAACTGTAAATATATATAGTTCGTGACCTGGATTCATAGGCTACTTTTATTCTGGAAAAATGGGTTCCTGTAAGTCAGCTGTGTTGTTAATAGGCCGGCTAAAGGCCGCCGTCGTGGCCTAACAACTGCTATAGCCGGGACCGATTAACGTGCCCACCGAAGCTCGGAATCGCTCAGAACACAATGCCACTGGTGGTATATACATATACTGGTGGTAGGACTCTTCAGCAAGAGTCCGTCTTGGTGGGTACCACCGCAGTGTCAGATATTCTACCTCCAAGCAGTAGTGTGCAAGCATTACTGTGTTTAGGTTTGAAAGGCACTGTAGCAAGTGAAATTACTGGGCGAAAGAGACTTAACAACAATGTCTCGGGGTGATAAGCGCAGTGCAGTGCCACACAAACACTTAAAAACTTTAAGCTTTGGGTGGCACTGCATCTGTAATAGTCAGGCGTGGTGCTTAACATCAGGCGGGCGCCTTGATTGTCTTGTCACTTGCCGACATAAAAAAAAAACATAAAAAAAAGACTTGCGTAGCATTTGCTTAACTGAACCAGTCTGTACCAATTCGTGCGTCGAATGATATGATGATTATAATGAAAGAAGATTGCGAATTGCATTGTTGGTTACTAATTCAATTAACTTTACTGATTTTATAAACTATTTGTGGACTTTTTCTTAGATGATGAAATCCGTCAAAACGAAGGGTTCAAGAACGTGTCGTTGGGGAACGTCATCCCGGCCGCCTACAAAGAGTCCGTCATTCCATTCCTCTCCGAGGATGACAAGAAGCTGCTTGAGCAATACAGGGTGCCTGCCTTTGAGGTAAGTCATTTTAACAGATAATAAGTATTTGTAGTTTGCGTTTTGCAAATATTCCGTGTCAGAAATAGGGTGACGAAAAAAGAACCAGCGATCTAAATAATGAGAAGGCAGAAGCTAAGGAAATTAAATAAAACGAACTCTATTAAGATGATAATTATTTCTATTAATTTAATTAGTATTTAAATATGTTCCGCCTTTAGGTATAAGCCTTCTCCAAGTATCGTCCAAACTTTCCTATCTTTGCACTTCTTAAGCATAATTTTCCAGCCTTTTGGATGATTACTTCGTGCGAACGGTTAGAAGCTACTAAGTATTATAGTGTGATACTAGAACATCTATGAACCGACAACATTGTAGCGATTGCAGGAAGTCGGCTTAAGATCGATCGTTCTGGCATTCTACGATGGGAGAGGCCTATATCCAGCAGTGGACGTCTATTGGCTGATATGATGATGATTAAGATTCTCGACTGTGATTGGCTGATTTATAACTTATTAATACATTTCTAGGTTCAAGTCGGCCTACACGAGTTGCTCGGCCACGGCAGTGGGAAGCTCCTACGCGAGCTCGAAGACAAATCGTTCAACTTCGACAAGGAAAAGGTCAAGAATCCTCTGACTGGTAAGTTTGTTGTGTCGAGTTCAAAGGACTTTCATTTACATTGAATTGTCAATTCAGCTCAATTTGTAAAATTAAGTCTCAGTTGGAATATCATAGATAGGATAGCATCCGGGCGAGGTCACGGACCGAAGCTAGTGTTCGATAATGATCCATATTCAAATCATTCACTCCATTATAGCTGGGTAGAGTGAGGCTAGGTAAATGAAGTGATTCTATTGGTTCCTAACAAACACATCTCTCGCACATCTCTGGTGGAAATGCAGCCTTAGGGTGTATTAGGCCAACATCAGCCCCCCGATTGCGTAATTCGGATGCAATCGATTTCACTTGATTTCAATCATAAACTGACATATTTTGTATGAATGTGACAGCTTGTTGACAGTTTGCTGATTGAAATCATATTGAAACCGAGTTACGCAATCGGGGGGCTGGAATAAGTGAATAACTGATTTGGAGAATAAGAAATGTCAAATACAAGTAAACTGTCAGCTTAAGTACTTTTATTTTACTTTTTAATTAGAGATATTCGAGTTTAGTCGAATCCAAACTTAGTAGTATTTCTATGCTTCTGTGCGTTTTAGGCAAGGCGATTGAATCGTGGTACACGGAAGGTGAAACATACGACAGCAAGTTCACAACTCTCGGCTCCGCGTTCGAGGAGTGCCGCGCGGAGGCAGTCGGCCTCTACCTCTCGCTAGTGCCGGAGATCTTGAAGTGAGTGACAACCTTGATTTTTCGACAATATCTATACTAATATTATTATAAAGAAGAAATATTATTTTTGCTTGTTACGAATAAACTCAAAAACTACTGGCCCGATTTTAAGAATTCTTTCACCATTATAATGCTACATTGGCCCTGAGTAACATAGGCTATATTTATTAATAGCGACGCTCGCCCCGGCTTCGCACGGGTGCGGTTTCATTGCACCCACGCGAAGCTGGGACGGACTGCTAGTTTTGATATATTTTTTTAATATTTTAATTTTTATCATCTCTTTCTTTAGACTATTCACTTAGTAAACGAGATTGATTCGCTCGATTTTTTTGTATTACTAGTGGAAGGAATGCCCTGAATTTTGGGAATATCTTCTTGTGCATCATGACATTAAAAGGAACACACTGAATTTCAGGTCTCTAATATTGTCGTTTTTTTGACGGCAGTTAAAGCATTAACAGACGATCGCACCGCACCGTGACCTTGGTGCGCTCCGGACCATATTCGATAGTGTGTACATCGGTCCGCCGCACATTATTATTATTATTGACGGTCCGCTCGGTCGGATGGTTCTGTCAAAGGATTTGGTGCGGTTCGCGCGTTGTTCGCTCGTGTGGACCACGCACCGCACCGTTTAGCGCTTTAGTCGCAATTCTGCCTCCGAGCGAGACACGCGTAACAAAGTTGTAATGGCGGCGGCGTCGGAGCAAGAAGCCGTAAATATTACGGAGAAAAAGTTGATTTTAGAAATCATCCAAATTTATAAGGATTTCCCATGTTTATGGGATTCTTCCCACGAACTCTATTGTAACAAAGACGCACGGAATTAAGCACGGATAGCACACTGGACCATCTCGTGTGCGGTGCGGTGGTGTGGCGTGTCGAGCGCACCGTACCGGTCCGGCGGTTCGGGCGGACAAGTTCGATCGTCTATTAAAGCTTTTAGTCCAGACAGTTATTTATTTTTCGATTTAGATTAAAAAGTATAAGAAATATTTATTAATATTAAAAATTGTAAAGGTGTGCAATTTGAGTTATTAACTCGTGCTTTTTAAATGCACTTAAAACTCATTAGTTTTAAGTGCCTTTAAGTTAGTCATTAGATATGATAAAAATACATTTAGTAAAAATACATTTAGTAAAAATGTATTCTTGTTTCCAGAATTTTCGGCTATGAAGGTAAGGAGGCGGAAAACGTGACGTACGTGAACTGGCTCAGCTTGCTTTGGAACGGAGTCGCCAAAGCCACTGAAATGTACCAACCGTCTACTAAAACTTGGTTACAGGTGGGTTGTATTTTTAATTTTTATTATAATTATATCAGCCATAGCATATAGGTCCTCTGCTGCACATAGGCCCAAGGAACGCCATTACGACTGAGCTTGTCTCCACCATCCAAAGACTTCCTGCGACAGCTTTAATGTCATCGGTCCATCGAGGAGGGGCATCTTAGACTATACTTCGAATTCCAGTTCACGGTCGCCATTCGAGAACATTATTTCCCACCGGTTACGGTTCTTCGAACCATATGGCCTGCCTGCTGCCAGTTTCTGAAACTTATACATGTAATGCCCATGCGTATTCTATGTTCCCGCTATTGGGACACTAACATACTCTTGAGCGAGTGTTTGGATCATAAGCATTACGCGCCTAATGCGGATGAGACATGTCTTCCGAATTTGTAGTTCTTAGACATGCCGGTTTCCTCACGATGTCATCCTTCACCGTTTGATAGCACATTGCGTTTAGTTAAATAAGCATGATGACAGTAACCAAAAATCACTAAAATCACGCCTTCACCATGTGAAAAAGGATTCGAGGAATATATAAACGAAAATGTTTTATGTTTACATTAGATGCGAAATTGATAATATTTTTAATAAAATAAAACTTTTAAATACAGCAATCCGCCATAAAAGGTTGAACACCAATCAGAACATCTTGGTTCTCATATTGGTAGCATCAAACATATTGCAAAATATTGAACCTTGTTGCTAAAATTTTACATTGAAAAATGACGTCACCGCTGTCACTCCGCGACTCAGTGCGTTTTGGCGAAAATTTTAAAATTAAAATTTACTTCGCATTTTTTTCTGCTTAACTATTAATTTCTGGAATATTAAGTTATTTTTTGCATAAAGTCGATACTTGTGAACACAATATAACAGTTTTTAAAAATCAGTCATCATGCCTATTAAACAGCTCATTATAAAATGTTATTGTAGGCGCACGCGAGAGCACGCTTCGTCCTTATGCGCCTGTTGGAGCTTGAAGGCAACGGTATCCTGACAGTGACCGAGACGGAGCCCGGCAAGAACCTACTGCTCACATTACAGAAGGACAGACTCGCTACCGACGGGAAGAAGATTATCGGTATGTTATCTACAACTGTTGCTGCATTTCCACCAGACCACCAGAGATGTGCGAGGATATGCAGCAAGGGATGTTTTGTTAGGAACCAATAGAATCACTTAATCAAAGCTGGGCAGAGTGAGGCTAGGTAAATGAAGTGATTCTATAGGTTATAAAAAACAAATTTCTCGCACATGTCTGGTAGAAACACAGCCTTAGCCTAATTTTGTATACACTAGGCTAGTAGTGTGCGCACTGGTTAGATTGGTGTGGCTAAAACAACACTGCGGGGCCACAGGCCTATTGTGAGCACTGGTGGTCTAGTAGTAGTGACCCCGCCTTCCGATCCTAAGGTCGGGCGTCCGAACCCGGTCGTGCACCAATGGATTTTTCTATTAGAAAAATCACTCTCGCTCGAGAGTAGGTCAGTGTTCCAGCAGTGGGAACATTAAAAAGATGTCAAGCTAGTAAATCACGAAACCCAAACTGCTATCTTGTTTTCAAACTGTCTAAGCTCCTGTTTGAAATTCCGATGATTCGCAGTATTTAAATAAAAATGCAACTAATTGAACTAATAATGTACCTACTGTATTATATATTTTTTTTATTTCTTTAAGGGTACAATCGTGCACATACCTATATACTATGATGCTTACTTTGTATTATATGATGTACCTATGTTTTTACAGTGTATGTTCGTCATAAATAAAAGTATTTTCTTTCATTCTTTCTTTCTTACTGTAATTTTGTTGGATTAGGTGATTTCCTGGTGAAGTTGCAAGTGATAAAGGCGACCGCGGACGTGGCGGCGGGCGAGGCGCTGTTCGACAAGTACAGCCGGCTGGAGGCGCACGCGCCGTGGGCGCGCTGGCGCGACATCGTCATGCTGCACAAGCAGCCGCGCAACATCTTCGTGCAGCCCAACACGCTGCCGACCAAAGGTGAGAACAACCTTTGTTTCTCTTTATACTATCATAACATAGTCTTCTTATCTTCTTATATTTATCAAAACGAATTGCTGTGCGTTAGTCTTGTTAAAACTCGAACCGATTTGGCTAATTTTGGTCTTGAAATGTTTGTAAAAGTTCAGGGAAGGTTTAAACGGTGAGAAAATATATGGTTGTAAAAATTTGCTAAAAAAAAAAGCGAGTGAAACCGCGCCAGGTCTGCTAGTATTATATAAAAATGAATGTGCGCTTGGATCTATTAAACTATGAACGGATTTTAATGCGGTTTTGAGCATTAGATAGAGTAATTCAAGAGCAAGATTTATACGTGTTTAATGGCCCGTGCGAAGTCGGGGCGGGTTCGATATACCAACTTTCTCACACTGCACAAAGCTTGATTAAAACTGTTTTTATGTAGTTTTTTATAAAACCAGTCGTAAGTTGGTGTAGCCAATATTGAAGGCTCTCCTAAGTAGTACCGTGGGAGACTGTTCTTTCTAGTGACTCTACTATTCTCATTTTAAATTTGGCAACGCGCGAATAATACTTCTGGTATTCGTGCATAAACTACCGTGATATTAGAAATTAGAAATAATTAAAAAGGAATTACGCGATAAGATCCCGTAAAACATTATAAAAATAATTGTTCTGATCGCGAATGATTAAAAAAGACTATAGATATCTAAATATCACTAGAATTCGTTGTGTTGTGGTTATTGGAAACTCAAACGAGTAGGTACTATACCACAAAAACCCTGACCGGAACAAATATTTGCATGCAAACACTTCTCCCGCAACGGAATCGTACCCGCTTCTCGCTTTAAACCGGGCGCTACCGATATCGTTGATATCCTATAGTCGGTACCTGCCCCTTGATCACATAACTCTGTTAGCGACCAATCTCTATTGATCTCCATCTCAAACTGTTTATAAGACAGTAGAGCTATGGCCAAATTGTCTTAGTAGACAGTTTGAGATGGAGATCAATAGAGATTGGTCGCTAAAAGAGTCATGTATCCGCTGATCATGCAATATACTTGTTGCAGATTCTGATGTGGAGTTGAAACGGTACCCCGCGAGCGCGGAAGGCATGATCGCGTCATGGGTCGAGCGCTTCCCAGACAATACCGTGGACGACATACTCGATGGACTGGCGGCGGCAGACGCGCCTCACTTCCAACAACTCAAAGAGCTGGCCGTCGAGAAATCGTGATCCTATGTGTACACTGTACAGCAAGATTTTATTTCGTAATGTATTGTATTTGTATTAGCTAATATAATGTTTTATAAATTAAACTAATTTTAGTTTGTTCTAATAAATTAAAATACAATGGACAGCGATAATTTTTTAGTAAGTTAAGTTTAGAAAATGCTACAACAGAATCGACACCATTATAGGACTAGGCTAACATCATAATTTAGGTACCTATATTAATTTAATTACACTTGTTCTAAGTGAGAGAAATCTCGCTATAGAGCGACTTAGTTTTTTGTCGAACCATAACATACCACTATCACAATAGAGTTCAAATTTCTGAGGCAGATATTTGAACTCACTGACAATACTGGTGTAACATTATGTCCCTATAAGCCCGAAGGGGTATTCCACAGATCTTGGCGAACCATGTTTGTGATATTTCCAAGTGTTTTTATTCATGAAAATGCGTCCTTGCCTAGAAAATGTGACCACACTATGACACCTGTACCTATCGTGATGTTTTTTATTGTGTGAATACTTTCGTAATGTATTACCGTGCGCCGTCTGGTGTTGAGTAAATGAAAGTAAAACAATAACAGGGTTATCAAACTAAGTTAATAATAATTTTACTTTTGTATACTTAGGAATTTCAAATACGATGTTTTCAACTTTTGCACACCTCAAAGTACGTAAGGGCGACGTAAGCGGTTAACTTACAACCTTCGGCCTTATAAAACGTAGATTTGTAAATAAAAATCACTTGTTCAACTATATAATTTATTCACATTCAATACAAAACGCGTGTGATTAAAATTTTAACATTAATTTATCACAGATTCATTGTCAACTGAACTGTGAATAATATTAAAAGTTACCACACACTAATAAATAACTCAAATCTATTAGAAAATAAATAAGTTCCAAATGAAGTACATGAAATGATAATAATATTGCTTTTATAATACTATTGCAAACGATCTAGCCGCTCTGCTATAACTGGTAATGGACAATGGCAACAAACAACACCATTCTTCGTATACACTAATGTAAACAAATTCATTAGCGGAATAGATCTATTACACTTAAAACGGAACGCAAACCTATAGCTATGATACACGTAATGTGAGTCTAATAATATCTGATCTATAATATAGTTAATTAAAGAAATCTTCTAAGCACCATTCTATTCGATATCTGTTACAATGTGACTTAGCTTTCAATACTTTGATTATAATAAAAGTTAAACATAAAATTGACTCGATTAGCATACATAAAACGCAAGTCAATAACAACAATGAATAGATGTTAAAAAACATATTGAGTAAACATATTTTGTGCAAACACACACTAAAATGGTGTCATTTTATATCATTCAATAAAAGGACTATATCAAATCCAGTCACTTAAGTGTACAAAGGCACAATCAATTACAATAAACGCATAACAAAAAGTACACTGCAAAACATTATTACAATACGTCAATTATATCAATGTTATTGATAAAATCTTTAGTCTGAGAAGCTCAATGATTACACCATGCCGCAGTTTACGGTGGCTTTTCTTAAAAAGAAATAATCTTTAAAACGTTACAAATAAAAATAGCAGTAAATACTTCAGAGGTTCAATCAACTGATTTTATAAAATTTGTGAATCACTAAAAACCCTTATCAATAATTTTAAATTACTTATTAGTGATTCTATTTTTAACAACGACTAAAATACTTGAGTAGAGATTCAAAAGTAATATTCTCCTTCATAGAAGTTTGCCACCAAAGACAGTCTTGCTATAAGCTTCCGTTGCTAATGAGATTCTAACACGAGTTCTTAAAGATAAGGCGATTAGGACATTTTGGCAAGAATTAATAAGTTCAGCCTCAATCAAATCGTTGCTAATCATGCGCCACGCTCGGAATAAACAGTGTAGGAAAACAAGTGAAAGCGTTCAATAAATAAGTATGACCAACTAGGACTATTGATACACCAACTGCCGACAAAATGCTTAAATAAATCACAAAATCAAAATTATATCTGACATAATCAATAGTTCCTCTCAGTCAACTTTCTCAGAGCATTCTGTACCGTCGCTTTCGCCTTTAGATGGGACAGGGGATCTGAAAACAAAATTGTGACGCTGTGTAACATTCATAGGGATGCAGAACACGGTTGGCTTGAAAATGCGACACTAAAATGATTTGATAGCACAAAACTACTGCATTTTATTACAACATAATAATATTTCCATTTATTTCCTAGCAAATAATATCTACAATGAATTGCATAAAGAAAAATAATATACAAGTGTCTGTTTTTTTCTAAAGATAACTAACTCTAAAGGATTTTGAAACTTTAAGCATTAGTGCCGTAAAATTTAATTCAAAAGCGTGAAGCGTGCAGTGTAATATTTGAGTTCGGGGGAGTTAATAATTATTCACGTGACATGTAAGAAACAAAACATACGCACCTTGATGCTGATTCTGTGTCACGATCCGGTTTTCTGGTTACGCTGATAGAAAAGTTTTTCCTTTGTCTGATTTTGTCCAAAATGTTTTCCGGACTTGGTTCCTTTTCGCTTTCTTTCAGTATGATAGCGGGGTTGTGAGTTCTTTTCGGTCTGTAAGTTGCGTAGTTACCGGGAGAATACATGGAGATGGTTCTATTGTATTTAAGTGGATCTCTAAGCGAGTGCATGAGACTGCTTTCTGTGCCATCGGAGCTGTCCAGGAGCGACTTAGTTTTCGAATATCTCTGTGTGTAAGATAACGGCTGGTCGTAATCTAAATAGCTCCTAGTTCCCGGGTACTTTCTGAAGTCGTTTCTGTCGAGAGACCGGTATGTATCAATTTTATCATTCAGTCCGTAGTTCTCGTATTTGAGGTTGGTTCTAGGCAACTCGCTTAGTAGAGTTCTATAGCGTTCGGCAGAGGGCGACAAGTCGGAAGTGGCAGAGAGTCCGGGAGACAGGTCGTAGGTCCCGGGGGAGGTGGGCGAGACGTCGTATTTGGGTTCCGTCGGCGGCGCGTGTATCCTGGCGAGCGGATCGTATTCCGTCGCGCCGGGACCTACGAGACTGCTCTTTCGTCTTTGCTTCTTTTCGTTGAATCTCGAGTAGAAGCTCTTCCTTCGTATTCTATCGGCCATATCCTCCTTATCGGGCGAGGTGGTTTCGTGATTTCGTAGTGGGTGAGAGGTGCTGTGCTCGGAAGGAGATAGAGGAGTTTTATCTAAACATTTAGTATCGGCACTGAGATCAGATTTTATCTCCGAGTTTGAAATAGTTGACCTGCTTCTCGATCGGCTGCGGCTGTAAGAATTCGTGTGATCGCTGTTGTTGCTATTTTCTAGGGCGCGGGCGATCTTGTCAGAGATATATTTTTTTTCAGTCTCGCCGTCAAGAGAGGAATAATTTATTTGCGGCTCTATCACAGGGTTTGTAGGAACTATTTTTTTAACTCTTGGCAATTTGGAGAAGTCTAATTTTAAACTGTTTTTGTTCTTCGTTTCATTTTCTTTTTTCAGTGTGGGCTGATCGTCATTTTCCGTGGGCAAATTTGATACACTGTCACTGGAAGTTCTACCGTATTTATTTTTACGTCCTAGTCCATTTAAAAGTAATGACGTAGGCCGTCTTGGTTTATCCAAGCTATCAGATTCGTTCGTTGGTTGACTTGTAATACTCGTATCGGCGTTGTCTACACTTAGCGATTTTTCCATTATCGGTTTGACCTTATCTTTAGGTTCGAACTTCTTAAAAAGACCTAACACTTTCGAGACGGTAGTTTTGTTACTGGTAGGATGTTGGTTCTCTAAAGCAGCGACGTCAGTTATAGTGACAGCCCTTGTGATGAGATTGGATTCACTCGGGGGCTCAGCGGTCACGGGCGCTGATTGCTCTCGTTGAGTTCTCTTAAGTTTGGAAGTGCTCTTATTATTTACAGAACCGTCAGCTACTTTTTCTGGTGAACTAGATTTACTGGATGCAAACTTTTCTAATTTATGACCTATTGATTGCAAGACAGATTTTTTCTTAGTGACAGTCACAGACTTGGCACTATCGTCATCCGAAGGTTTTTCCTTCACCTTCTTAGTAACTTTTTTCGTTGTTTTAACATCACCAGCGTCCTGACCGCTAGCTAAATCAGTCTTCGATTTAGATGAAACTTTTCTTATGATCTTTTTCTTTATCGTGCCCTTCTTTTCATTGGTTTCGAAATCTGTCGTTTTATTTGTTTCATCTTTTTTAGAAACCTTTGGTTTCGAGTCATTATTAGAAGTAGTTTTATTTGCGTCATCGGGGCTTCCGCCGTTCATCAAGGCTGTGCCGTTTTTGGCTTTATGTTGCGTCTGGTCGGATCTATCCGAGGGCGCACTGGTCACGATCTGATACTTTTTTAATACTAACGTACTAGACGACTTTCTATCGCTGTCGATTTTTGTTTCATTGTGTTCATCGACTTCCTTATTTTTTATAGCGTCCGTTTTGGCCGCCACGTCTGCTTTTTTCTTAGGCAAAGTAATACTGAAGCTAACTTCAACGTCGGTTTTAACTTCAGCGCTAGCGACCTCATCCTTGGCGGCGACGTCCTTGGCATCCGCCTTGCCGATCGCGCGACCGATATACACCTTCTCCGGGGAGGGGCTGCCGGTGGGGTAGCTCCTCGGTCTCATGAGCCTCGACTCCCTCTTATCCTTGCCGTCGTGCTCCTTGCCGGGGGCGGAGTCGGGCGCAGCGCTCTCGGTCGGCTCGTGGATCGAGTCGAGGGTTTTGACCGGGTAGCTCCTCGGCCTCATCAGCTTCGAGTCGGCGTCCTCGGAGCGCGCTCTCTGCTTGGCGTCGGGGTGGGGCGCGTGGTCGACCGCGGTCTCCTTGATGTTATCGAGGCTCGGGAAGAAAGGCGTCGTGGAGCGGCTGCGCTCCTTGCCGAGCAACGAGCCGAGCGGCGAGGCGCACTTGCGCACCCCTGCCCCCTCCTCCGGCGGAGGCGTGTCCAGCGTGCGTCCCGCGCCCCCCGTACCAGCCGCCCCCGCCGCCGCCTCCGCTCGCAGACGCTTCTCCCTGATCTCGCGCAGGATGCGCTGCGTCTCGAGCTCCTTCTCTTTTTTGTGGCGAGCGTAGAGGCTCTCCTCGGCAGCGGAGGGGCGCTCGAAAAAGTCCGAGCGGAGGAACCTCGAGATGCGCTTCCGCGGCGCCTCGCCGCTGAGCCGCAGCGAGTGGCGGCGCTGGGGACCGCTCGGCTCCGCTTCGGGGGCGCTCGGCTCGTCGAGCGAGAGCGCGCGCTCCGGCGTCAGGTACTTGCTGAGCAGCGGGCGCTCGCCGGAGCCGCGCCGCCCGAGCGTCGCGCTCGCGCCCTCCGCCGGCGCCTCGACCGCCGGGCTCGGCTCGCGCGAGGCGGAGCGCCGGCGCAGGCGCGGCAGCGTCGAGTAGTGCGGGAGCTCCGCTCGCTCGGGGGATGGGTCGCGCTCGGGCGGTGGCGTCGCGGCGGGCTCGGCGAGGTGCGTCTCTTCCGGCGGGGACGGGTCGGGCACGGCGGCGGGCGCGGGCGGCAGGGACAGCGTGCGGCGCAGAGAGCGCGCGGCGCGCGGCGGCAGGGAGGCGAGCAGCTGGCGCTGCAGACGGCGCGAGAGCGCGGGCGTGAGGCCGGACAGTGCGCGCATCTCGCGCTCCGAGAACTCTATCGAGCCGAGGTCGAGGTCGGACAGGTCGAGCGCGCTGTCACCCGCCTCCTCCTCCTCCCGCGCCGGAGCCGGCGCGCGATCTCGCCCCGATCTCTTCCTACTACCTGAAATTTAACCGAAAAACACACGTTCGATCATGCAGAACGCTCGCTGGGATGGCATATGTACAGTGCCGGGTTTAGAGATGAGATCGACCGGTGGGGTCCGAGCGAGCGCGCTCGTCGTCGGCGACCGGGCGCGGTCCGGGCGCGCCGGCCGGATGCGGACATGTTCTCGGTTAGGGGTTAATGAGTTCTACGACGACTGTGTTAGAGCAAACTTCAAGCTTT
Source organism: Colostygia pectinataria (assembly GCA_951394395.1). Taxonomy (NCBI): domain Eukaryota; kingdom Metazoa; phylum Arthropoda; class Insecta; order Lepidoptera; family Geometridae; genus Colostygia; species Colostygia pectinataria. The sequence continues at coordinate 10,453,155 of OX596353.1, read as the reverse complement.
AGGTGTGCCAAACCGAATCACAAAAATGCATTAAAATGTTGCTTTCCATAAATTACCAGAATGCGAACTAAAATGGCATCAGCGATATCAAATATTCCACAATAGAGGCATCTCTATTCTGTAACAGCCGCGGCGCACCGTGCGGAACACAAAAGTAAAAACACATGAGATAAATAAAATAATAATATAGTTTAGTACCTATTCCTGTGTGGCGTTTGTGGCGGGTTTGTGGTTGGCGCTGGTGCCGCTGTGAAGTGTAGATTTGGTCGGAGCATGCAGTGTAACGCGCAACCCAACTGCAACCACACCAACAACCTCACTCGTCTGCTCCGTGCCCCCGCCCCCTTGCCCCCTGCCCCCCTCGCCCCCCGCCCCGTGTACCTCCAAGGCCTAGGTTCTGTCTGGCTGCAGATGTATCGCGCGCTCGGGCCGGCCGGCTCACGAACGGTGACATGACACTACGCCCGCCCTCTAGGCGCTACCACATCCACTATCTACACATTTAGGCGATGATCACTCTCTAAACAAATTAATTAACTTCAGTCTGTAAATCATTTTAAATTAAACTATGACTTGGAATGTTTCATCTTAAATTTTGACTCTGTTTCTACTAAAAATAACTGCAATGCCAAACGGTATACGAATTGTGAAATGCCTTTTATGTACACTTCATGCAAATTCAACTACGTAATAAGAACTGAATCGAATGACAACTTAGAGCAACGCAACATTTTCCTGCTAGTGTTAGCGAGGTAGGAGAAAGTCAACACCTGCACAAAGAATGCAAATTGAATACAGATATAACACTACAATGCAAAAAAACTTGTTAAATCATTAATAAATCATGTTAATGAAAACTAAGAAAATACACACACAATTAGAGAAACAGTAGACTACTTCGATGGTAATTGTAGTCCACACAGATGTTAAAACTGGGATGTCACGGCGGAAAACGTTACTAATATCCGTGGCCGAATCATCTTTGAATGGGTATATTCGTTTTATGGAATGAATTGATAGTTAATTGATTTGTTTTTAGTGGAAGCTAGCTTTCTTGTGAGTTTCATAGCTCGTGCCGAGCGCTAGCATCTAACTACGTGTGGTGACAATGGATGGCTTCACTTTCATGCTACCTGTGCTTTTATTATACTTTGGCAATTGCGACTTTGACTTGTATTAAACACCGAAGATCTTTGTGAAATGGCATAAAATATAAATAATGTGAATGACTTCCTGACCCCAGGATTACCCGTCATCATCATTGGAGTTCCTCGTCAGATGGGTATCAGTAATTCCGAGTACAGTTCTACAAAACCCAGACCAGGGATAAATATTTTCAGATCATGCAAACATTTGTTCCGCAGCGGGAATTGAACCCGAAACCTTTCGGTCAAAGCAATTAATTCGTCAAATTTCATTAAAAGTAAGTTCGTATAGTCAGTGGCCAACTCTGGTGACAGAGTTTCTAGGCCGCCCAAAGGCCTCTGTCATGGCCTAACAACTTTGAAAAAGCTTAACGTGCCCTCCGAAGCACGGGAGCGCTCAGTTGAAATTGCCACTGGCGGTCACCCATCCGAATGATGACTACGCGGAACAGTGCTTAACTTCGTTTTTCTGTTATGAACAACTTAACCAGCTACGTCACGAGCGCTCCGCAAATTTCATTGTATCTAAAAATGTTATAAGTGATTTAATTCTAATAGGCTTTTTTTGTCGTGCTACAATGTATCAAAGTAAAAAATACATAAAAATGTCGATTTTGGAACGCCGGGTATAAAGATATTTTGTTATAATTCTTTAGATTGCAATGGCACCACAATATACCAAAACCCGGTCCGTAACGGCCAATCGAACAGCCATCTGGTTATGATTAATTTGTGATTGGCTGTGCATCTGAGTCACTTAGCATAGCAAGCTAACCTATAACCTTTAATGTTTTTAACCGACTTCAAAAAATGAGGTCTATGTTGTTGTTTTTTGTATGTTTGTTACGCAATTTCGAAGGTTATATTTTTGGTCTAATTACTTCAGAGGTGGTCCCATATAAAAAAAAAAAAAAAATGTTAATAACCCACACCTCATATATCCACAATTCATCGATTTTTTTTTAGTTTGAAGTCGGTTTTTGTTTAGTTGTCTTTCATTCTTCCTGCTATAGCATTGTATTGAGTAAGTTAATCTAAATTGCAACAATTGTACAGTGATATCAGGTGATTTCTGTAAGCGTGTGATATTGGCAACGTTTTCCGCGTGCGTTGTAAGCGTGCAAGCCGCCGTCGCACTCACCTCGCGGCATGGACTGGCGGGACTTGTTGAACATCGAGTCGAAGTCGGCGTGCAGGTCGCGGGAACCCCAACCTTCGCGCCTGCACCATAAAGCACAATATGTAATAACACAGAAAAGTTACAACTTTCATCATGACAGCCTTCTAATGTTCCCACTGTTGGGACACTGGCCTACTCTCGGGCGAGAGTGATTGGGTCTGGATCCACCACGCGGACCCAATGCGGATTGGTGGATGGCACATGTCATTCGAATCTTAGTTCTAGGACATGCCGGTTTCCTCACGATGTTTTTCTTCACCGTATGAGAGCATTGGCATTGCGCACTTAAATTTTTCGAACGGAAAAATCCATTGGTGCACGACCGGGTTTGAACCCACGACCTTAGGATCGGAAGGTGGGGTCAATAAACAACATTAAAATAAATTAATAATTTGAAAAATAATAAACCCGACTGGAAAAAACAAAATTTAAATTCACTAAAAATACCGAAACATAGAAAACAAAATTAAAATAAACTTTAAACAATGTAAACTCTACTTCGGTTTAAAAGACTATCGCTCATTTGGTACAACAATGACGGAACTGCATTTTCGACAAAAGTATAATTTCGTCATTGTTGTACGAAATTTTATTATGAACTGAAAAACTAAGTTAAACTAAATACCCCATCTTGATTGGCAATCGCTTTTCAGCAAATCTTGGTGGGTACCACCACAGTGCCAGTGCTTGCCTCGAAGCAGTAGTGTGCAAGCATTGCTGTGTTTAGGTTTGAAGGGAACCTTAGCAAGTGAAATTTCTAGGCGAATGAGACTTATTAACTATGCTTCATCGTGACGAGCAAAGTGCGCCGTTGAACTTAATAGCTTTGTGTGAATATGAAACTGTTAGTCAGGCATGGCGCTTAAGTAAAACGACTTGACCGTCTCGTTACTTAAAGACATAAAATAAATAATATTGAGATGAGAACCTTTATTAAGTAAGAAACTTATTTGACAGTAAATTCTTGAATATGGCCGTAAGATGAGTGGAAATCGAAATTCATGATCAATAGTGAGTGCGAGCTAGTCTCTAAATGCAAACTATAGTTTATTGCTTTGTTCTACCATTACACTTACGTTTCTGATACACTTCTTTTACTTTCCAAGTGCTTATGCGTGCTGCGTGGAGGCAAAGTTATTTATTTATACTTTTATAGTTAACTAGCGACCCGCTCCGGCTTCGCACGGGTGATTAAACGGTACGTATAAACTTCCTTTTTTTTATACAACTGAAGTGGCAACCAAGCGTACGGCCCACAAGATGGTAAGCGGTTACCGCAGCCTATGGACGCTTGCAATACCAGAGGTATCACTCGCGGGTTGCCTTGAGGCTAAGATCGAAAGCCTCATGTGCTAGTAATTTCACCGGAAACCATACCCTGCAATGCGAGCATTACTGCGTGGCAGCAGAAATAGGTATGGTGGTAGTCCTTCCCCGGACGAGCTCTAGCACAGAGAACTCTACTACTCTTATCCTCACTTTATCTATTGATGAAAACCGCTATAAAATCTTTTGCGTAGTTTAAAACATCTAAGCATACATACATACATACAGAGAGACAGACGGCGGGAAAAGACTATATTGTGACATCATCATGTCTATAAGTAGGTATATGATAAACCATTCTATTCTAACCACGCCCCTCCACAGCATTTGTCATAGGTTTGAGTGTGACAACTATAGCAATTTTTGGAGTGGGGCGTTAATTTTTAAACTGATTTATCTCTGTAAAAAATTAAAATGTCCATCACAGTACGCTTTATTTATCCTTCTCATGTAGCTCGAGGACTTCTAGTTAGTAGACCATTTAAATTAATTGTTATAATGTTGTAATACTTACAAAAGATGCCTCCTGGGTAAGTGTGGGCTGCATGCATAAAATTAACATTATTAGTAAGAAATATCACTAAAAATACAACATGCAATGAGTTAAAAATATTTATTAATAAATCGTGTCTTCTGCATTAGTTTTGCCCTACACACTACTTGGATACGAGGCACTGTTTAAATTATGGAAACACGGATTTACAGTGTTTACTTTTTCACGAAATAAATTCCAGTATTTATGAAATTCATGGGACATTATTATTATTGTTATTAAAAAGCTATATTCATGAAATTAATTCCCAAGATTTATCTAATAAACATTTTATTTGAGAAAATGTGAAAGCTTGAAATGTCTATGAATGTTTTCTTAAAAATTAATTCATTTTCTGACACACTGACTAAACTTAAACAATAAATATGTATGATTACCTGTTAGTGAAGAACGGTGACTGTAGATTGTTAAAGAGTGAGTGCGGGTGTTGCGGGAAGCCAGGCCCTTCCTCGCCGTTGAGGCGGTTTGTCAACGCGCGAACCTGCAAATAATTATAGATTAGACGCACAGAAATGTGGAGGCTAGCGAGAATTACCTATACAGTATACAAGTGGTCCTAAGTAAGTAAGTTCGTGTAAGTCAGTGGCCAACTCTGGTGACAGAGTTTCTATGGCCTAACAACTTTGAAAAAGCCGGGACCGACTGCTTAACGTGCCCTTCGAAGCACGGGAGCGCTCAGTTGAAATTGCCACTGGCGGTCACCCATCCAAATAGTGCTTAACTTCGTTGATCTGTTGAGAACAACTTGGCCAGCTACGTCACGAGCGCTCCTGTCCTAGGATGAGATGATGATGATAATGAATGAATGAAAAATCTTTTTTGTACAGTGTACACCTTACAACTAGATCACATCACACTATCAGACTAATCACACTAATCACACTAAAATAATAATAAATGCGAAAGTTTGGATGTTTGTTCCTCTATAACTCGACAACCACTGAACCGATTTGGCTGAAATTTAAAACATAGGCTACTTTTTACCCCGGAAAAAAAGTACAACAAAGTAGCGGGCGGCAGCTAGTAAACAATAAGAGTAAAAGACTACAGAAACGAAAGACAATGATAATTACATTCTCATATCAGTCAGCAGTCGTTAAGACCATCTCAGTCGAATTTTTCTGATTATTATGAGCACAAAAATGCTTGCATCTAAAGTGATTTACGATTTTTGTTTTTTTTTATTTGATACTGATGACAAAGAACTCGAAAGTTGAATCACAATTCGACAGACAAAATAATGTTTATCTGTATAACGTCAAGCCTGTTTAGTCATGAACAAAAGTGTTCAACATCTAGATGCTCCATAACCTGACGCCACGTAAATCACCTTCATAAATATAAAAATGAATAGGCATGATGACAGTAACCAATAATCATTAAAATCAAGTCTTCACCTTATGAAAAAGGATTCAAGAAATTCAAACACCATATTTCTTTTTACATTAGATGCGAGATTAATAATATTTTTAATATAATAAAACTACAAAATACAGCAATCTGCCATAAAAGGTTAAACAACGATCAGGAGCATCTCGGTTCTGTGATTGGTGGCATCAAAAATATTGCAGAATTTTGAACCTTATTGCTAAAATTTTATATTGAAAACTGACATAATGACGTCACCGCCGTTACTCCGCGACTCAGCGCGTTTTAGCGTGAATTTAAAAATTCAAATTTCAATCGCATTTATTTTACTACTAAACCATTCATTTCTGGAATAATAAGTTATTTTTTGCCTAAAGTCGATACTTCTGAATACAATAGAACAGTTTTTCAAAATCAGTCATCATGCCTATTGCTGTGCGTTAGGCTCGCTAAAACTCGACCATGGCTAGACGGATTTGGCTGATTTTAATTTTGAAATGTTTGTAAGAGTCCAGGGAAGGTTGAAACAGTGAGAAATTATGGAAAAATTGCGAAAAAAAACGCGAGTGTAACCGCGTCGGGTCATCTACTAGTCTGTAATAGATGTGATGATGAACTTCAATCTCACCCGGTCCAGCAGAGTAGAGAAGAGGTTCTCAGCCGTGAGAAGGTGGAAGCCCTCGTCCTCCTCGTCCTCCTCGCCGGAGGAGGCGGAGTCGGCGCGCGCCAGGCGAGACGGCCGCAGCCGGTGCATGTGATTGTCGTCCTCTTCTTCAGACTCGCCGCCGCTCACTAAGCTGCTGAAATGTTATAGACCAAGTTCAATTAAGGAATTTTAAACAAGATTATGGATTGAAGCATTGTGCAATATGTGCAGTCATAAAAAGTTTGTGCAGTAATTCATATAAGACCATGGATTTGAAGTGTGGTGCTTCTCATTCATTTGTTGTGTTTAAAGCTAGCGTTGTGTCACGCAGCCCTTGCCCTCTACTGCGATGGAGATTATGTTACCTTAGCAATTATGTACGTTCCTCCCGAAGTTCTTAGAATTTATTTGTTTTCATTGTTTTATTAGTATCTTGCCAACCCTCGCCGGTGTCGTGACGTTCGTAGCCCTCCACCGCTGAGGATTATGTTACCTGATGCGCCTGTGCCGCATGGGGCGCTGCAGGCGGTGCGCGGCCGGCGACTCGGGCTCGAGGCTGCGCTGGCGCGGGGTCACGTAGCCCTTGCCCTCCACCGCGATGGGGATTATGAACTCGCGCGCAGACTTCTTGATGGGCTCGCCCGGGCTGGAGCACGACTCGCCGGACTCCGTCGATGTCAGGCGTCTGCAAATACAAGATGGACATTAAACAGAAATCATTTGTAGCTATGAAAGCAATGTATGTAATGTATATGTACGCTTAAAACTTTAAACTATGGAACGAACTTTAATGCAATTTCCATCAATAGAAATAGTGATTTATGCGAAAGTTTATACGTATAGTTTAAGCGGCGGGTCGCTAGTCTTATAGATAAAAATGAATTGCTGTGCGTTAGTCTCGCTGAAACTCGATAACGGCTGGAACGATTTGGCTGATTTTGGTCTTTAAATATATATAGGAGTCCCGGGTAGGTTTACACGCTGAGAAAATATGGAAAATAACACGAGTGAACCGCGCGGGTCAGCTAGTACTTTATAAAGATCTGTTTACATTATAGTGTCAGTGACAGATGAGTTGAATTCACTTTCGATAGAAAAGACTGGATCTACTTTGTCTATTACATACCTAAGTGGGGTGACGAGAGGCGTACGAAGGCCGAGCGCGGGCGAAGGCTTCTGTTGCGGCGACAGCGGTGTTTGTGGTGTCAGCGGTGTCTGCGGTGTCTGCGGCTGCGGCGGCGACACCGGCGAGTCCTCACCGGCCATGCTGATAGGGATTATACGCTCTACTGACACGCCCCTGCTAAATAGAAAAACTTCTTGTTACTAGGGAATACCTACAAGTGGCTCTGAATTACCATTTCGTGGTTCTATAAAGTTTGATCACCATACAATACAATCCTATATTTATTCCCTTTAAGTCAGTGTCCGTGTGTGTGTGTTAACGGTACAGCACGGTAAGTTATAAAAAGCCATTGCTGTCTATAGCATTTTAAAGGCCATTACTACTTAAATAAAGTGTTTTTTTTATTTATTTAAATAACGTTTCAGTATAGAGACATAACAAGGTTTGGTAAGGAGTGTGCGTACCTGTTGGCGTTGCGATGATCCTCGACGCGGTGCTGCGCCTCTGTGCGGAAGAGGCGCGGCGCGAGGCCGGGCGGCGTGCCGGGCGGCGACGCCAGCGACGCCACGCCCGCCGACGACGAGCGCCCGTACGGCACCGGCGGCTTGCCTGACACAACAACCTACCAATCACTACTTGCACACACGCACTAACCCCAAATTAAACTATGACAAAAACCAACACCAACTAAAATACTTGTAATGTACCTCTTTATAATAGCGACCTGCCCCGGTTTCGCACGGGTGCAATGAAAACTTAAGCACCTGTGCGAAGCCGGGGCGGGTCGCTAGTAATAAATATAGGCTATGTTACTCAGGCATAATGTAGCTTTCTAATGCTGAAAGAATTTTTGAAATCTGTCCAGTAGTTTTGAGTTTATTCGTAACAAACAAAAATACAAATCTTCTCTCTTTATAGTATAGTAGACTATGTGAATAAATGTAAAGATAAAATAAAGTTACTTCCAGCCATCTGTTTCTCTGTATTTATGTACTTAACTACGCAACAGATTTTATTGTGGTTCCCATCCAGAGATAGAGCGATTCAAAAGGGCGCTTCATACATATAATTTAAGCAATCGTGCGAAGCCCGGGTGGGTCGCTAGTAATATTTGCGAAAATAACTCAGTCTGTCTGTCAGATTTGGATGAAATTTGACACGGAGATAATTTAAAGCCTGAGGAAAGACAAAGGTTATCTTTAAGTGCCAGGCGGCAGCTAGTATCGAATTAAAACTTAATGCAAGAATCCTTCATCATGACAGTCTTCTAATGTTCCCACTGGGTTTGGGTACTTAATCCACCACGCGGACCCAATGCGGATTGGTGGATGGCACATGTCTTTCGAATGTTTATATCTTGGACATGCCGGTTTCGTCACGATGTTTTCCTTCACCATATAAGGGCACTCGCATTGCGCACATAAATTTTCGAACAGAAAAATCCATTGGTGCACAACCGGGTTTGAACCCACGACCTTAGGATCGGAAGGCGGGGTCACTACCACAAGACCAATGCAAGAATTTTTAAGGATCCAGTATTCTTATAGTTGCACAATACTATACAAGGTGATGATATTAGTGATTTTGTATGGAAATGTTATTAGTTCGATTCAAATGATTAGAATATAATATACGATGCGGGTTACCGCTTTGGACGACTCTGCCAGCTGAGACACTTAGTAAAACAGAAAAATAACACACAACCCATTAGATACTTGAATTTGAATATTTTGATAGGAGACATCGACTCTTGTCTGTCACTAGACTTTAGAGTCGCAAAAAAATCAATTTACTGAATTGAACACACTTGATAGAGATAATTTGGTTCGTATTCCTGATGGTACGACGCTCAAGCATTGATTTTTCATACAAAACTAGCGGAAAATCGATGTTTGAGTCTAGGTTCACGCTCAAGAGTACAGGGAGCAATTCTACTAATACAATGATAGTAAAATTACGGTTGCATGATCGAGTTTTGACACTTTAGTATGGCGCAAGTGTCTAAAATCTACAATGAAACTATAATTGTTTTGCCACATAACACCTCTAATACAGTTAACACGATCTTAAATATTAAAACAGCGCTAATTAGGCGTGAGGTGAGAGTATCAAAATTCGATAATATAGCTTTAATTTTTCTGTCAATGTATAAATAGTATAAAGAGAATAGTAGTGGGCAGGCGCAGAACCGATAACCCTTCACAAGAAGAACGGTGATATTAAAGCGGTCTCAGAAAGTCGGTGGATGGTGAAGACTCAAAATCGGTCGTCAAGGCGCTCTTCTGGGGAGGTCTATGTCTAGCAGTGGACGTCTATCGACTGATATGATGATGATCATGATAAATAAGGGTGTAATACTAATAAATAATAATAGAATTGTCTCCCTGCACTCTTCGTCCCCAGTTCTATAATACGAGTCATAAACCCAAAAAAATTAAATGAAATGTTATGTAGAAATATGTTTTTTTCAAAACATACCTGTTCGAATGGCAGATGATATGATATCGCGCGCCGCGCGCCGGCGGGAATCCTCACCTGCTTTCTCTTCCACCAACTTAGCCATCGAGTTCTGGAGGCTCCTGTAACAAGCAATTAGTAAGTAAGTTGGTATGAGTCAGTGGTCAACTCTGTTTTTTTTTTTATAAAACTGTGGCAAACAGGCTGACGGCCTGCCTGTTGTTAAGCAGTTACCGTCGCCTATTAACCTCAGCAACACCAGAGGTACCGCTGAAGCGTTGCCTGCCTTGTAGGACCTTTTTTATTATTTTTTAAGTCGTTCATATTGTACGACAGTCACACCCCGGACACTCTCAATAAAATGTATGAAGCAAACACGTCGCAATCACCACACGCATAGTTTGTGTACGTAAACGGTGCTGTAAGTGTAAGTGTCATGGTTGTCCCCACCCAATTATAGCAAGAGCGAGAAAGCACACTTTCGCTCGCGCTGGCATGCGCGCGCTTGGACCTACACTAATCAAAATAAACGCGTGCCTAACAGCCTTTGCTTCAGTGCCGGCGAAAGGTGTCGTGTGGTGCTGGCAAACTCGCGACAGGAGTGGGGTAATTAAAACCGCTGGGAGGTAGGGAGTGTCCATTCTGTACGTAGTACTAATATCTGTTCTGTGCGACAGTGGTGACAGAGTTTTATTGTCATGGCCTAACTATTTTCTTAGTATGAGCTTCATCTAGTTCGATTGGCACCACACTGGAGCTCGAAGCTCAATGTTGAAGAGGGATCATGGAAAAAAAACTACTACTAATTGCTAGTAGTGAGATTTCATAACAAACAAACTCCCATATTTAGTTCAGTACGATATAATGATTTACCTTCTAGCGTCTTGCAGTAGCACCGAAGCGTCGACAGGGGTCGCGCCGTGGTTAGGATCACTCTCCGTCTTCTTGACGCCTCCGCGATTCGGCTCCGATTCCATTGGCGGCGTCTACATCAAACATGTAGGGATACAGTTTATGCGATATTGAACGTTGACACTTTAAAATAAGGTTCAATTTGATTTGACTTTACTTGCGACATATGATAAATACTCTTACCGGAGATGGCTCAATGCCGATCTGTTGCAGTCTGACCGTGCCGTTGTCTTGTTTATTGGTAAGCTCGCGATCTTCACTCTGTGCTTTAGGTTTAGCGATCTTCGACACTACTGTAAAAGAAATAAACATGTTATTTGGACAGCAAAAGAATGTAATGCATATTTAATGCATAAGAATGTAATAGTTGAATTTTATTTTTATTGTTAGCAGAATAAAGTCGAATTTTCAAACCTGGTTTGGAGACGTTGCGTTTGATTTCTGGAGCAGCCGTCAGAGAAGCACGTCTCTCGAATTGATCCTTGAAACTGCCAACGTTGCCTCCTGAGATAAAGTGTTTGTTGAATAAAATGCCCCAATTTCGCAACGAACTTAGAATTTATGTAAATAAATTTGATGGTGTAAAATATAAATGCCTATAGTTATCTTGTTTCTTGTTTACCTGGTATAGACAACTTCTTAGGTTTGGCCGGTGTTTTTATTTCCGGGCTCGTTGGGGCAATAGACAGCGACGTTAGTTTCTCCGCGGCCGCCGCAACTGCACTGACTTTGGCTTCTTCCTGCTAAACAATGTTATTGCTTTTTTACAAACCCATTGCAATTAATATGGGGAAACGATTCCGAGAAAAAAAATTGCCTTGTGCTATTTCAGACTATAATCTATGCCTGTGCTTATTTCCATTCAGACCCGTTCAGCCGTTCTGGCGTGATACCACACTTTATCCTGTATAATATTAGTAAGATTTAGATACCTTGGGCTCCTCCTGTTTCTGCGCGTCAGCTTTTTCCTCCAGCACCTTCGTAGGCGATGTCTTCTTGGGCACGGCTCGCGGCTGGGCGCAGGCCTTCTCCTTGGGCTCGTCCACTTTAGTGTCTTTCACGATCTCTTTAGTAGCGTCTCGGGCGAGGTCGATAGTCGCCGCGGCGGGCGCGATGGTTATAGTCGCGGATGACTTTAGACACGGCTGTGGCTGGAAACGATCAAAACAAATGACTATACGATCACCAGTAGAATCTTGTCAACATTGAAGGTAGCTATGATCACATGCTAATGTTATAATACTAACAAAACGGTTTAATAATAAATAAAATATCAAAATGAAACCAGTACCTAGTGGAAACGTTATGGCAAATTTATTTTCAAAATTGTAGGTACAATTTCTTTGTAACATACCCTAAAGCTACATATTAGATCCTAAATGTAATTAATATTGCTCGCGAAGTAGGCACATAATATAGCGGTAGGTCATTATGTTCCAAATCATGGTGATAATGATCGTATCAACCTCGTTAACACTAAAAACACCTGGGACAGGTTTAAAACCAAGTGCATGACTTACCACGTCATCAGATGGTTCTTGAGCGGGCGGCGATTCTGAGCCAGCTTCTTCCGGCACAGTCTGAGCCTGCGGCCCCATACTTGCCACACTAAAAAAATAACCACCAATCAATTCCTGAACAACACTATTGAATATCATGAATTCCTAAGATGAATATTATGTCTCTATGATGTAATAAGAAGCTTTATTCAGCGTTAATAACGCCTTGTGAATCGGTAAATACTGAAGAATTTTTTTTAGTTAAATTTTACTTAAATTAGTATGAATAAGTTGTTATCCAAAATTTTTTCGTGTTTTTTATTTATATATTTTTTTCTAATAATTGTCTGTGTCTTTTGTATAAATAAATGTGTGTGTGTGTGTGTGTATGTCTATGTCTAAGATGTACAAACCTGGCTACCCGCTCCTTCTTCCGTTGCAGGCCGCTAGCCGACATAGCGAGCTCGAGCTTCCGCTTGTTATCACCGGCCGAGACGATGGTGCGCGTGGGCGAGGGTTTGATGGCGTCCTCGCCGCCCTCCGCCACCAGGTCCAGGATCCTCTTCTCCGCGGAGTTGCTGGGCTCCACCGCCATCGACGTGGAGCTGGTGAGCTCTGCGGTGCTCTCTTCCGCCCCTAGTTCCGTCTGTCAACCGTGATAAATGTATATCAGTTATCTAGTTCCAACAGTACAAGCTAACAATAACTAAGCTTGTTTGAAAAAAAAAGTTGCGTCCAATTTTAGTCAGCAACCTGTCAAGAAGCTGTCGTATTCAGACAACACGACCGCACGGGACAGTGCTTATCTCTATTGATCTGTTAAAAGCCACTTAGCCTGTTTTGATACGAGGATCAATTTCAATAATATTTACAGTATTAAAACCATCATACCATCACGGAGTTGCAGTTTCAGTATTAAGAGTATTATACCTCAGGTTGGATCATCATGGAGTCACAGAACATATATTAGTGCTACGTAATAGAGTTGCAGTTTCAGTACTAAGAGTACTAGGTACGCAGTATTAAGAGTATTATACCTTGCGTGGGATCATCACGGAATCACAGAACAGGGGCCTTACTCTTGAACGCGATTGGTATTGGGCAAATATTGGAATATGACATTTCTTACTTTTGACAGCAAACCAAGCGCCAAATTCAACCTTGTTTTTAAGAACACCACAGACGCCACAAATTAAAAGAAGAAGAAGAATACTAAAATTTGACAGCAGTAAATAGAAATGGGGATTGGATCAAAATTGTCATTGGATTCAAGAGTAAGGCTGCTTATATTGGTAGTACATAACGGAGTAGCAGTATCAGTATTAAGAGTATGATACCTCTGGTGCGAGCATCATGGAGTTGCAGTTGGAGGGCGCGGCGGGCGCGAGCGACAGCAGCAGGTCCAGCCGCACCGGCGTCTCCGCCGCCAGCGCCTCCGCCACCTCCAGGCACGACGCCTCGTACCCGCTGTTCACCCATCTGGACAGTGCACTTGTTTGTTAGAAATACCTATTAATCAATAAATAATGACAATCCACACAGCATTATGTAGCCCCAAGCTAAGCAGAGCTTGTGTTATGGGTACTAGATGACTGATATACTTAATATCAATACAATACATGGATAGATATTTTTTTATTATAAGTACATACTTCGCACAGGTGCTTGAACCACGTATAAACCTTCCTCTTAAGTTAATCTATACAGGGTCATTCATTATCAACCTGACAAACTTAAGGGATAGGTTCCACACCTAAAAAAAAAAATATTTGTACCTATAATTTTTTTTTTTTTTATGTATGTTTTGTCTTAAAAATCACAAGTAAACAAAAAAAAATCGATTACGTTTTTCCGCTCAATTATTATTTATCATTGTTGGGAATCGAGTTAAGCGACGTAATAATGAAATATTCGAGTGTGCGCGCCCGGTAGCGGGTCAAGGACACGCGCAGGTCAAGGACGCGCGGGTTAGTGACCCGCAGTTCATTGACGCGCGGGTCACTAACACGTGCCGAGCGCTGCCTTTTCGATTTCTAACAAGGATAACTAATTATAAAGCAGAATTACGTAATATTTTTTTTTTGTTTTATAAAAAAAAAAACGTTTAAAAAAAAAAAAAAAAAGTACAAGTATTTTTTTTTTTATGTGTGGAACCTACCCCTTAAGTTTGTCAGGTTGATAATGAATGACCTTATATATAACTAAAACTGCATTAAAATACGTTGCGTAGTTTAAAAGATCTAAGCGTATATACAAACAAAATGAGCGATTTTATTTTATACTATGTAAAGATTAGTGGTAACTACTGAATGACAAAAAACGCGCAGACCAAGGCAATTCCACTAAAAAGATTGCAAATGAATCGTATTGAACAACGATCCAACGATCGGTCGTGTTTTGTTTAACTTACCCCACAGTTCAACAAAACCCTTTTTATTCTTCTTTAATTTGCCTTTTTTTCGTCACAATAGTTTAGTTTTAATTTGTATTGTTATTTTTATGTATATTGTGTGGCGTTAAATATATATTTTTCTATTCTATTCTATTCTATTCTATTCAATAAATAAATAAAAAAATCTAAATTTAAAAATCTTTTAGATAAAAACTGAAACTCAATCAAAGTCATAATTGGAACGATAAACAATGTTTATAGTAGAAATCGTGATTTGAAAAGTACCATGTTAATAAACATAAGACAATTTTACATCTTTTACAACAGCTTTGCTTACTTCTCTAGCGTAAACAAATTTTCCAAGTGCGAACTAATTTCACAGACCACCAGAGCGCAAAACCATAGATTGTTATAAGTATCTGTTAGTAATTTTACTTTCATCTACGCCTACGTCACTTACGGATGGTCGCAGATGTACGCGATGTCGGCTCGCTTCAGCGGGTCTACGGTGAGCATGTCGCGGATCAGGGCAGAAGCCGCTGTAAACAAACAAAACTACATTAATAAGATAATTAATTTTTAAGGGAAAAAAACCGACTTCAACCTAAAAATGTTTCGGCAGATTGTGGTACGTGACGATGTAGTTATTGACAGGTTTAGTACTGAACTGATTTTAATAATATTTAAATCGGACCTATTCTAAAGTATTGCTTATCAAACAATATATAAAAGGAGCAATCGCGTAATAAACATACAAAAAAAAACATACAGTCAAATTGATAACCTCCTCCTTTTTGGAGGTCGGTTAAAAAAAGAGTACAAACTTTTTTGTATCTGGCAGAATATAAGTGACCTTAGCCAAATTACATTTGCCTAATATGGTTCCTTAAATGGGTTATGACATAGTTTTTCTTTTTGGATTGATTTCTTTAGGATCCATCAAGTAATCCTTCCTTTCCTTGTAGGCCGTACGCTCGGTTGCCACTTATGTTGTATTAAAAAAAACATAACAGGGAGTAACCATGAAAACTCAAACACATTTACGTATTATAAAATAAATAAAAACTGATTATGTTAGACACAAGTTCCACGAGCTTCTTAACACACTTATTATATAAAACGGGAAGTAAAGTAACGAATATAGAATGTCCATTTCGTTCTAATTACTTTAGTAAATTACATACCGTGCATATTCTTATACCAAGTGTTATAATTTAGTAAAATCTATTTAAATTAACATTAATTTCTGGCATTAACTTATGATTTTATATAACATTATTAGTGATTTTATTGATAATTATTTGTTTGATTTCCGGTATCGGCTTTGGCGTCGACCGGAGATTGTCGAATGCCTTAGGCGATCACGAGAATATCGACTGTAGGAAGGGAAAGAGAGACTTGTTGTGGGGAGGTAGATTAAGTTTATTCAGTTCATGTTGAGTCGTCGTGAGGCATAGACCTAAATATTATACCTTGTACTGCAACGTTATCCCAGAATATAACAAGTGATTTATGTTCGAAGTGTTTAAATTTATAATCCTGCCACTTTCCCGAGTTCATGGTAAAGTGTCGCCATAGCTCAGAAGTGGGATTCGAACTGCAGTGACGCCCACAAATTGGAAAATAAACGTGAGTACAGTACCGACCTGTTTAATTAGAGTATATCTAAGTGATTATAATTTTTTCTTTCCTTGCTGCAAACAGCAATAAGTTGTGATAATTTTTTATTAGGTAAAGTAAACAGTAAAAAGTAGGTAAAGTAGGTAATGAAAACATGTGGGATGTTTTCATTCGTCTTTTAATGCTGCAAACAGCGACATGTTGTGCATAGTTTTTTTTAAAGTACCTACCCACATCTCTTTTTTTTCTTCTCTTGTTTTAATTACTTATTAAAAAGAAAAGCGAAGATACCGTGGTAAGAGCTATTGATTAGCACTCTCTTTGAAACTTGTATTCAAGTCAATATTTTAGACATGGCATTGTGGTGGGTGAGTGATAGCGTTCGGGGTCAACCCGAATTTTCCTTTTATAAATGTATATTTCTTGTATAACTGTGTGCTTATGTGCCTAATTAAATTTAAATAGTTAATCTTTAGTTAAATAGTTGAACCTTCGGTTAGATAGTTGAACCTTCTGTTAAATAGTTGAACCTTCTGTTAAATAGTTGAACCTTCTGTTAAATAGTTGAACCTTTTGTTAAATAGTTGAACCTTCTGTTAAATAGTTGAACCTTCTGTTAAATAGTTGAACCTTCTGTTAAAATAGTTGAACCTTCCGTTAAATATTTGAACCTTCTTTTAAATAGTTGAACCTTCTTTTAAATAGTTGAACCTTCGGTTAAAAAGTTGAACCTTCGATAAAAAAGTTGAACCTTCGATAAAAAAGTTGAACCTTCGGTTAAAAAGTTGAACCTTCGGTTAAAAAGTTGAACCTTCGGTTAAAAAGTTGAACCTTCGGTTAAAAAGTTGAACCTTTGTTAAAAAGTTGAACCATTTTATTTTAAGCAGTTTTTATTAATGCGGTATATTTTCTTTTGCCGAGGTTACGTCATGGACAAAGATCGACGTTTACGTTCGAAGTCCAGAAGTGCGGCAACACCCAGTCACCGCGTCACGCGTGCTGCTGAGGAAGAAGCTCGCAGTCAAAAGAAGTCACGAGGCCGGACGCGGTCTCGCTCACCACACAGGCGCCGTGCCAGTCATCGCCGAACGCGTTCTAGGAGCGCGAGGGGTGTCGACCCCTCGGGTTCGGGTTCCAGAGAAAGTCGCAGCCAATCACAAGGAAGGACAAGATCCCGCTCACCGTATGTGCACCGCAACAGACATCGTCATTTCAATGTCATGAAAAGGCTTTTATTTCAATGTCATGATTCATGAATTTAGTAACTATTGTGCTGGTTAGTGTCATGGACTGGCTCAGTAGTTGCTTGCCGGTAACGGTCATTGTCATGGACCGGGCAAAAAGCTTTTCATTTTAATGTCATGATTCATGAAGTGAGTACTGTGCCGGTTAATGTCATGGACTGGCTCAGTAGTTGCTTGCCGGTAACGGTCAGTGTCATGGACCGGGCACACCATAAAGGTACATATTTACATTAATACACCCTAGTAAGAGTCATGAACTAGCAGGTGTTTAGGATAATTTTAAGATTGTTTATAATGGATTCAGAGTATTAAAAGTATTGTAATAATTAATTACATAATATTGTTTGTCATTAGTTAATAAGTATGCTTAAATAAAAGAATAACATTTTAATGCATGAGTTCGTGTAAGTATTTTTAAAAAACATTATTTTGTATAATTTATTGGCTTAGTTTTTTCCCATCGTAATAGTCATAATTACATTAAGCATAACGATGGGACTCGTTTTAAGACAGATGGCCGAGTTGTTATAATTTAGTAAAATCTATTTAAATTAACATTAATTTCTGGCATTAACTTATGATTTTATATAACATTATTAGTGATTTTATTGATAATTATTTGTTTGATTTCCGGTATCGGCTTTGGCGTCGACCGGAGATTGTCGAATGCCTTAGCCGATCACGAGAATATCGACTGTAGGAAGGGAAAGAGAGACTTGTTGTGGGGAGGTAGATTAAGTTTATTCAGTTCATGTTGAGTCGTCGTGAGGCATAGACCTAAATATTATACCTTGTACTGCAACGTTATCCCAGAATATAACAAGTGATTTATGTTCGAAGTGTTTAAATTTATAATCCTGCCACTTTCCCGAGTTCATGGTAAAGTGTCGCCATACAAGTTTTAACGATCAATAACCACCGCATGTGCTTGTTACTTTCACAGAGTACACGCACTACGTAATCAGTAGATCTTACATGTTTATAAAACATTTGGCTTCGAACCAAATAGTCTTTGTGCACAAACGGCTAACTTCACGATTGCCTAGATCCGCCGAGGGTACTGTACCTGGTATTGGCAGTACGGTACTCACTGGAAGGGTTCCTAGGTTCGTAGTAGTCGCCGTTGCTAATCTGTCGGACCAGACGCTTGAAGTTCGAGCCGTCGAACGGCATCGCGCCATACACTAGAGTGTACAGAAGCACGCCCAATGACCAACAGTCCACCTGGAATTCAAAAATAAACAACTTTATGTGACTTTACGCCTAAAACATTTGTTTAAAGATATTATGGGCATCTTAACATTTTTCGGTAATCGATCAAATCCAGTCGTGAAAAGATTGAAAAGGTTTATGAAAGGTGACTCAGAATCGAATCGAAAACCGATATACCGGTACGCGAAAACACCCGTTTTTAAAATGGAAGGTCATGTCCTGTTTATGATAATGCAGAATACGGAAACCCTATGATCTACACTTACCTCGGGACCAATATACGGAGTTCCTTTGACAATTTCTGGCGATGCGTAGAGCGGCGACCCGCAAAACGTTGATAGCAACGATGTCTCTTTGAACACGTTTGACAAACCAAAATCAGCAATCTGGAATCAAAGAATTCGTGTTATTTTCAACCGACTTCAAAGAAGGTTATAATTTCGACTGTATGTTTTATTTGTATGTACGCGATTTCTCAGCTTATTATGAATTGATTTTAATGGTTCTTTTTTTGTTTCATAGGAAATCGGTTTAGTACTTTATAAATAAATCATAAAAAACGTGTCAATAACTACATTGTCGCGTACAACCACAATCTGCCAAAACATTTTTTTAGGTTGAAGTCGGTTACATTTTTTTAGGTTGAAGTCGCTTACATTTTTTTAGGTTGAAGTCGGTTACATTTTTTTAGGTTGAAGTCGCTTACATTTTTTTAGGTTGAAGTCGGTTTTTGTTTTTTTTTCTTCGAATCAATAAACTTATTAAATGTTTTTTTCGTAAAAAATAATTATTAGACGCTTCAGTACACTATCTACAAAGGTTTAAATATCATTAATGGTGATGCTAAATGCCTTACCTTAGCACTACCGGTGTCATCTAACAATACATTCTCCAGTTTTAAATCTCTATGGCATATTTTGTGAATATGGCAATAATATGTAGCGGTTGCTATCTGTCGGAATAGCCTGAAAATAAAAAACATTAGCTACACTTCCCAAGCCATTTCAAGAAGATATGTAGGGTGCATTAACCATCCATTAAAATTACAGCTACATTATCACAATTTTAATACAACATCTTTTTGATGCCTCTTTGATTATTGGCCTCAAGATGAATATGTCCAAGACGAAGGACACGAAGGTGATGTCGAATGTATACACTGTAGAAGTGGGAAATGAGAAGCTGGAGATAGTTGACCTTTATCTTGAACATATATTATCTAAAGGCAAGAGTATCAACAAAAGTAGATCTCTAGCCCTAATTCATAATAGGAAAAAATTATATTGTAATATAAAACAGTCCTTTTAATCTGTGATGCTCTGGGGGCCCGACAGGTTTAAAGGTTAAAAATTCATGTGTGTATACCTTCTGGCTTCTTCCTCTTGTAATACTTTTTTCTGACTTAGATAATCGTATAGTTCACCACCGGGACAATACTCCATGACAAGAATCATTTTTTCACTGTTTTCAAATACTGAAAGAAAATAAAATCAAGGTACAATAATTACAACACAATAAAATCACACAATATTTATGGTAATATATATATATTTTTTTAGCGGTTACCGCAGCCTATGGACGCTTGCAATACCAGAGGTATCACTCGCGGGTTGCCACCTTGAGGCTAAGATCGAAAGCCTCATGTGCCAGTAATTTCACCGGAAACCATACCCTTCACACCGGAACACAGCAATGTGAGCATTACTGTTTGGTGGCAGAAATAGGTATGGTGGTAGTCCTTCCCCGTACGAGTTCTATCACAGAGAACTCTACTACTCTTGACTTAAGTTAATATAAAAAAAAAGATTTCACTCAACTATGGAACATTTTTGCTTGCAACAGAAAAATAAGGATCTGGTAAGGATGAAGGAGGATTTTTGAATACAACCTACCTTCATAAATATGTACAATATTGGGATGTCTGACTGAGGACATAATCTGAACCTCGCGTCTGATGCGTATGAGGTCGGCTTCTGACTCGATCTTGCATTTCTTGATAGTTTTGATGGCTACCTCCTGTCCTGTCTTTTTGTTGATCCCCAACTGCACTTTACCGTATGTGCCCTGACCGAGTTTCCTTACTATGTCGAACCTGTAACAAGATATATAGGGGATTGTTTAAGTCAATCTATTTGGCAATCGTTATGCAATAAGTCTCCGTAATTGAATGCAAAATGTATTGCAACAAAAAGCTTGGGAATTAAATTGATTCGTTTAAATGAATATTTATTACCCAAAATAAGGCCTATCATTATTCGCCATTAATAGTGAACAACGCTTTAATTATCATGCTCAAAGAGAGGTGAAATTACTGGCACATGAGGCTTTCGATCTTAGCCTCAAGGTGGCAACCCGCGAGTGATACCTCTGGTATTGCAAGCGTCCATAGGCTGCGGTAACCGCTTACCATCTTGTGGGCCGTACGCTTGGTTGCCACTTCAGTGGTATTAAAAAAATAAAAAAAGCTTGATAACTCAAGGTGTCGTTTCTTGGTGTATTCCATTCCATGAAAAGCGTCTTGTCATTCATGGTGTGGTGACATTATCAATGTGGTAAAAGGGTTGAATATTTGGTAGCTCGCTTTTAATAAAAAGGCCCAATGTGATGTCTCTAAGAAAGACAAAGGAATACCTACATTAAATCGATCGCCATTGGTTCTATTTTACGAACACTTTGAATTAAAAAGTCGCCCTCTACATGCTCGTAAAGTTCGGGGCGGTACTTCTATTGTAGACAGCAATTTATTAATCAAACCGATCAGCTAACATTTCAAAGACGGGCAATGGCGCAGATAGTAAACAGATTATGTAGGTATTCTGAAACGCAAGGACGATCGAGTCATACTAATATACTTACAAGGGTCGTTGCCATCAAGATTAAAATATTAATAGAAATTATTTCTTAAATTTTTCTGGTATTGTATGAGTTACGGTCTTTCTTTTTCTTTAAGGCTAAGACCCGTGGGTTTTGATAGCGGTATGACCACAGATTATATAAAAAAATACCATTGTTTGCTAAATTTATATAAAAAACATTGTCGAAATATTTCTTTTACTTTTACTGAGCACTACTACTACTTCATTTACTATAAGTATATCTATATACAAAACAAAGTAGATTCCCGTCGTCTTTTCCTCTCTCTGTATGTAATACGCTTGGATATTTTAAACTATGCAACGGATTGTAATGCGGCTTTCATCAATAGATAAGTGATTTAAGAGGATGGTTTATACGTACATTAAGCAAGCGAAGTAGCGACCAACATCTAGTTTACCGGTATAAAACAAAGCCGCATTCCATTAAATTAACGACTGAACAATCTGTGTATCATGCGTGTTCATTTAGTTAGATAAATCATCTAACATGCTTCGTTTAAAAATTTAAACACAGTGTTTTGCTTGCTCATCACGAATTGATTTGAACGCTAATTGTAAAAGCCATCGCGAGGCAGACTGATCCATTCACAGATTGTTTAGCATCGAGACTCTAATCGTAAAGTGAATCAATGAGCCGCGGAACGTATTCACACATCGCCGGCTCATGTTTGTGATAATATGAGAGATAAATTGTGTTTTAACACTTTATTTTTAATTTTTGATGTATAATGCAAGAAGGCAGCAACTGCAATTCATCGATTGCTATTGGTTAAAAATTCACACAGTGCATTAGCGAACAATGGATGGACATGCTCTTTCGTATTTGCATATATTTAACGGTCAGCGTTAGCGGCCAGAGCTTACAAATTTTTAAAGCAATGCTGACCGTCGAATATCATTATATTATTTTATTATTACTATAATGTTGCATTACTGTGTTGCAGTAACGCTCAACGCACATCCTGACGTTCACAGTGATTGTAAAACCAACGTAAGTTCTAAGTAAAACTGGATAGAATTTAATTGATTGATTCAGGTGTGCTGAGGATGTCCCGTGGAGGGATGAAACACTTGATTATTATTTATATTTATTTATTTATTTTTCGTTTGACCCTCAAACTAGATTGAACTGCGTGTCCTCATTAATTAAAAAGTTTAGCGGCATAGTACTAGAGATTTTTCGTCTGTTTGATGCCTACGTAAATATGTTATTTCGTCTCTTCATACTACCATTTTCTATAACTTATAGACCGTTCTGTGCTTAGACCACAAGTATTACGAAAAGCAGCAATAGGTGCCCACGCAAAACTCGGTGTGTAATGCACGCAATGATCCTGGATAATTGTAACTAGATTACAAGAATGGACATTCAAATATATCGGCCTCGGTGAAGACATTCACCCACTTGTTCTCACACTCTTCATTTTACAAAGTTTTGGTAAATGAAATACTATGATTTCATCAGTTAGGTATATTAAAACTAAAACAGTGTTTTGTGCAATGTATTTATTTTGTTTGATTGACACGTTTTTCTCTTACAGAAGTTGAGCTCACTGATTAGTCGTCCCCAAAAGCATAGCAGTGCCTAAAATAAACACCCAAAGCGACAATCAACCCAAATTCGGAATGACGTCAAGCTAAAAGGAAACCGGTGGACAGAACGAACGCGCCCTATTACCAAATCGATGTGTCATTCATTCCGGAAGTCGGGCTTTGTGAAAACTTTTGGAACTTACCCCAATGGCATATTACGAATGGTGAAGTAATTCTGAATGCATAACCAAACCACCAACTGCGGTCAGCTCTCGAAGATAAGCGAATGCATTTAGATTGTCTGAGGCCGTCATGGTTTACGCTTATATCCACCAGCCAACAATCTATTGCATTATGACGTGTTAGTTAAGAAGTGAACGTTTTAATACTAAGTGGGCTGAATTTGCATTTTATGACGTTCGAATGATGTAACAAACCACCTTAATAGTTTACACCCACAAACTTCCGAAGATTCATGTGTAGGCGATTACCCTTAAATCGGTCAATGATTGCTGACGTCATAAAGATCTCTGAAACGTACAGTTACGTGTGCTAAAGAGAACGTGAGTTCTCTCTTATGAATCAGAAAAGAACTCAGTATATTATTTTAAAGATTTTTTTTTATCACCTTCAGTAGTGTTAGCCATGGATGTTCAGTTTCCTTTAATTATAAGGACTGACGACACAAAGCCCTTGTTTTGTTATATTCTTAGATATCCTAATATAACTGCCTAGAATTCTTTTGCGCTCTAGTTTAGCTTAGTAGTCCAAGCTAGAAGCGGGACCGCCTACACATCGTGTATTTAGGATAAAGTAGAAACGACTCACGCGACCCTATTTCTGAAAAACTAAACATGCTATTTGATGTCGATTTTGTTTTTTTAATAATTAAACTTCTTCGATTTTGTTAACTAAACTATACTGTCTAATTTTAAATCGAATATCTATAGAATTTAATTTATAAAAAAAGTTGGTACGAGTAAATAGTCATAGCCAACTCAGGTGACAGAGCTTATTATAGGTCGCCCGAAAGCAAAAGTCAAAAAGGTTTATTTCAATCACAAGGATCATTTTGAAACGTCTTAAAGCTAGGTGAATTTACGCCAGTTCCACGCGCCCCAGCCTAGAAGAATCTGGCAACATACTAGGCTGGGTTCCTAGCTTTTTTTTGATGATCCCTCTTCATCATAAAGCTTCAGTGTGGTGCCAATCAAACTAGGTGAGGCTCATGCCAAGAATATAAGTAGCTAAGAAAAAAAGTAAAAAATTTAAGAGCCAAGTTCTTTAGCAATACAAGCCTTCGTTATAATAACTAAAGACTGTTATAGCCGAGACAGACCGCATAACGTGACCCCAAAAGCTCTGATGAAAACGCCACATGCAGTTAAATCCACATGGTGACCACCACGGCACATTGCTCAGCTTGGCCAGCTATGGCAGGAGCGCGAAAGAGCGCAATGACAGCTAATGCGTGTATCAGCACACCGTGATGCGATTTGAAATATTCTGGTGAAAGGTTAGTTGACCTTCACAATATGTTTAACGTTTTCCTGCTTTTTCAGCTCAATTCTGAACCAAATACCAAATGGATTAGTTACCTACCTAACAAGTGAAGTCGTGCATGAGAATCTCTGCTAAGATAACATCTGAAGTGTTGAATGTCGCAAAGACGTGATAGGTTAACAAAATACTCGCGTTACCTTTGTTTCAGCCGTAGTCTGTGGTCGTGCATTCGCACGTCGCCCGTGTTTTCAATGCCGTCCATGATGTTGGCGGTACCGGTACGCTTACTCTCGCCCACGACCATTGTGACTGTAACAAACAAAACACAGTCAACATCGCCCATTCATACTAAAAGTGCTGAGAAATGCAAAATAATACAGTCAATTTAATCAATAAATACTATTCTAAAGGGATTGCATTTGCTCACATACAACGCACAGCCTAAACAGCTAGACCTAGAAACTTGAAATTTGGAGGGTGTAGTTCTTTGTTGTGTATAATTATGTACTTGTAGGTGTACTATGAAAGATATTTTCGAAACTCAACTCCTAGCGGACGCTACAGTAACATGAATTTTGTGTAAAAAAACTCAAAAAGCTGCGGGGCATTCCACATAGTGGTAGGGTATTAAAAATTTAAGATCATGAATATTTTATGTAAAATTCATGTAATTTGCTTACGTTTAGCTACATTTGATCTGATGGGACGTAGACCGAGCGTGAGAACTATGACGCACATTTACCTAGATTTTTGCCTTACAGATCTACTATTTTTAGATATCTTATTTCTTTAACAAATAATACGGTATACCAGTCATTGCTTTGCTTGATTGATGCTGCTGCTACCGATAATATTGGGAAACACCTTGCAGATAGCATCGGCTAGTAATTAGCCGGCTGGCGGCAGTCTGCGATAGTCGTCATAGTCCATCCACCACGGTTGTTTATAAGCTGGCAGAGTGCGCCGTTTCCCCGTCAATTGGTACTTCGTGATTTATTCATGTTGGCAACGGGGTATGCTAATAAGCCAAGACATGGTTAACAGGGATGCGGTCGCGCGGAACATCCGTCTACACTACAGGCACGATTGTTGTGCGTCTCCGATCCAATTGTGCAGTCGGAGCACGTGCGCATCAGCTTTCCAATGGACTAAATGAGAAAGTTCATTCAGAAATTACATTTTATAGAAACGATTAGATTTTAAATTTATACTAAGGAAAGCAGTTTTTTTTTTTTGTTAATAATCATGATAAGATAGCGTTGGCGGGGGGGGATTTTTCCTGCATTTGAGAAGAAATGATGAGACACCGCCAAGGACGGGCCAAGTGGAAAGATCGGGGAGACCTTTGTCCAGCGCAGTGGGAACATAAAGGTTGAATAAAAAAAAAAAATTAAGCGAGGAGCGGTCAATGATTTCAGATATTTCATTTACAAATCACATTTTTATTGTCAATGCTCGATGTGCCCAGTAACAACAAATTCTATACCTACTATATTAATAAAGTCATTACTTTATGAGCAAAGATCGCCGTACAAATAGCATGATTAAATGTGTGTCGTAAAGCCACCTACATAGCGGCATCGGATCGCTGACTAAAATATCCGGACACGTACCCACTGTAGTACACAGACTCCGCTCTTCGTGTTCTAAGGAAATGTCTCTCAGCTGCGTTTCGAGGAATATAATGAATGTTATGGAATTCAACGTGAACTGAATTTTGAAATACGCTCAGGGGTTAGAACAGAGGTTAGAAGTAAATACAATTTACTTCTAACCTCTGTTAGCTAATGTGACAGATAATAATCTATACAAGTGACAGCTAATAATACCAATTTTTTTTTATTCGAAATATTTACTTGTTTATTTGGGGTTTTGCCATTTCCGTACAAATATTAGACATATAATATGATTTTAGTGCAAGATAAAAACTTGATTTGTAGTTTGTAGTTTATTTAGTATTTTCAAGCTTTCCTCTGATCTTTCATGTTAGTATAAAAAACTAATAAAACCGATTCACGCACCGATTACAAATGAGTGCTGAAATGAAAGTCTTGACCTAGATTTTGGCGCAAGATCCTTTATGCGACCTAAAAACCTGGCTCGTTCCAGGCAGTGGCCTGGTTCGCTACTCGTATTGTAAAATTGTACAAATGAACCTAAGAGCATTGGACCCAAACTGCCCAAACCAAAGACCTCAATTAGATATGGTGGGTGGAGTGGAGACTGACCCAGAATTCGGGCCTGACTAGCAAGCAGCATTAATGTTTACAAGTATAAAACAAAGTACCTACCTAGCTTTTTAATGCGGTTATCCTAAAGACTGTTTCAAAAATGCCAAATTTTATCAAAAATTAATTTCATTGTTGCCTAAACAATGGAATTAATTATTAGAATATATTCAATTTCAGTACCTTATTCAGACAGCCGTAGTAGGTATGATTCAACTTTTAATTAGAGAAACTTTTGGAGGGTGTGCTAAGTGGATTAACATTAACACATTTGTTTGAGTGTTCATTAGGTGGTTTACGCCTCTTTGCATGTTATTATATGTATAATATTTATAATTAATAAAGACTAACACTAAAAAAATATTTATTTTTTAAAAAGAAAGAAAATATTTTTATGAAAAAAAGACAAGGTGCGATTTTGGAAATCTTTACTGCCTGTGTGTTGACGTATCACACAAAAACTACTGTAATAACATTTTGATGGGACTTACAGCTTATTTGCCAATTTAAAAACTGGGTAGGCTTACACAACGGCACTATTAAAGGTTAAAAAACGAAAGCATAAAAAGCTTATTCTGTTTATTCCAATGGCATGCGTAAAAATTAAAGTTTACCTTTTAGTAGGTAATTAAGGTAGGGCTGACTCTTTGGACGGAGTGAAAAAGGGGATTTGTTATTCTTTAGAAATTGAGATAGGACTTGAGAAAGAAGTCGCACGCAGCACAGATCGTGGGACATAATATCGTGCCTGTCCTTTCTGCGTATGTCGTTTATATTACTATACATTTTCGCTTGTGACGACATTCTCATGAATGTGGCGTATTTTAAACTTCAATGCATTCAATTCTGAAACAATCTACCTATTTGACATTGAATCAGCGTTTTACCGGTTTTTTTGTTATTTTCGTCCACCTTGACGAGTCTCAATAATTATAGAGTTTTTCATAGAACATGATTATATCGTTTAGTTATCCAATTCATCATGGTCCAAGAGAGAAAGATCGGTGAAATTACTGACAGACATTTTGTTGACCAATCCCTGAAACATAAATAACGTAGGTATGTAATGTACTTACATCCCTAAAACTGAGGTGAAGCTATGACGGGACTCCTCTTAGCTCTTGTTATGCTGAAAAGTTTACATATCAGTAATAACTAGCGCGACGGCATCAGACTCCGTTCTTTGCATCAACCTTGACATGATCCGAAAAGGTTTTGACCCTCATCGTTTATTTTCACATGCAATGCAGGCATGTTCTCCGCGTGCCCTTGCTTACGTTAACCGATATTTTATTTAGGCCAGTTACATAGGTGTCAATGTTTATCGGTCGGAAGAACCGCGGTCGCCCCGATGGCATTGACGGCGTAAGCGTGAACGGTCACGTCCAGAAAAATGTGGCGCAAGTAGCCAATTAACATGTGGGATAGTGTGAGGCCGGCGTCTCGGCGCCTCTATAAATATATCGCCCCTCGTACCCCTCGAACATGGCTTGAGTGCCACCGCAGCCGCGGCGCCGCCGTCTCCGCCCGGCACCGGCATCGAACCAAGAACCGCAATCACATAAAGACAAGATATAAACCTCAACATAAAATTATGATGCCGAATTATGTTGATGCATCGACCCACGTTCTGTTTTATTTGCGAAACATTGGTTTCGCAAGCAAACACAAACTCAAGAAACGGAGTCGATGACTCTACTAGCGGTAGGTAGTGGTAAAAAACGAGCTATCGAGATCGAGAATTCGACTCCAATTCGATGAAGCATTATTGGAACTCGTGTCCGAAATAAATTATTTTTATTTATTCAATTACTTACCTTACCAGGTTTACTCTGTGCTACAAGGCAAAGACATTGAGAATAAATTTGTCGCTCTAAGCCTGCAGGTAACTTTTTTGGTTTTGTAAATGTTATTTTTTAAGTAATTCATTACGAACCAGAATTCGATATCAATGGACGGACACGCGAAAATAAAAATAAAATAAAAAATTGTATGTGTTTATTTTAGTGACATTCTTAGCTTTTAATAGACACCCTATAGGGGTAAAAAGATTCTCGATTAATTCTTTAGAAGTAGCCCTAAAACATCAGAATATTTTATAATAATTCATATTTATCAAAATCCTTGTATTCAATAAATATAAGCTTCAGTTATTCTGGTATTCAACTCTCTAGCTTGTTTAGTTTAGCGTGGCTTAGCTACAGGAGTCAGTGACGGAGTTACTGACGACCGACACGGACGGTCGGACAGACACTGGGAGTTCCGTTTTTCCGAAACTGGATCAGTATACTAAATAATGTGATACCTCTGGTATTGCAAGCGTCCATAGGCTGCGGTAACCGCTTACCATCTTGTGGGCCGTACGCTTGGTTGCCACTTCAGTTGTATAAAAAAAAAAAAAAAAAGCAGCAACTATAGCAGCTGTTCTATTAATTTGAGCGCTTGGCGTTTAAACGCACTGAGTTTTGGGCCAATTCCGCTTGTTATTGCTTCAGTACTTTGCGGCTGTCAATCTAAACAATGCAGATGCAGGCATATTTTGTTGTGTACAAAATTTACATACTAATACTAGTTTAGTACAATTTTGATCAATGCATTAAAGTATGGAATAGTTCGATGTTGATTAAGCAACAGTTTGTCAAGGACGTTTTGCATGAAACGCCCAAACCTACATCGGCATCGGCAACGCGACTTCAAATGACGACACATTCAGATGACATGCCCACTAATAGTACCTATGAACACGATGATGAAGCGTGAGTGTATAGGTAAGTAGTTTGACTCTATCCCGGAAGTGAGGCGGCACTCGAGCTTGGTGCTGCGGGGCGTCGGCATTCTGCGTACCTCGTCGTACGGACGCGGACACAGCCGACACAGGCAGGCGTGGACGCAGCGATCGCTCTATTTTTGTCTACGCATCAGTTGAATAACCTCCAATCAACTATTCGCATGGTTGCTCCCGAATCCGCATAGGAAACCGTGCATTGATCATGTAAACATGATTATAAATGAGTGCTTTACTCTATTTTTTAATGTTAACTGTACAATGTATGGAAATTGCCAGTTCTATTTCAAGTGAGGCAAGGAGATCAGGCTGAAGTACAAGTTCTTCAAGTCGCAAGAGACGCAAAGGAAGATTGCTGAAATGTCCACTTGTGCACGAACTCGCAAGCTGTGCTTGTTAGATACTTTTTCGTTGGTGTCGACTGTTAAATCACTCATTCGTGATTTAACAGTCGACATAATATCCAGGATACTAATGACTCGAAGTATTTGTTTTGGTAGTTTATCACACTCATCGAACGAAGACATAAATAACCTACTTAAATAGCAAAAGCATACACCACTATGATCCTTGACTTATCGATGCTATTGACCGTCAGCTTAACTTTAGAGTACTATTCTGCTTAATTTTCTAACTAATGAGGACACACAGTCCAAACCAGTTAAAATAAATAATATCGACACTATTTCATCCCTCAACGGGACATCCTCAGGATACATCGACTTGTTCTCCGGCTGACGTGTTGCTTCGTCGAGCGTTGAACCAGTCTATCAGTCAGTACTCTGTGCTACCAGTTAGTCTCTTTTGAAAAACTTTTGCTTTTTTCGTCTATTTAATATCATACGGGTTGGATTTTCGCAAAGTACCTGTATCAATCATTACCAAACTGCCAGAAAAGGATAGTTGGGAATAGGTATCCAAAGACTTCCTGAGAAATCACATTAAGTATTACCTACCGCTCAAGGGAATAAAATCGAAGAACATGTCTTTAAATTATGTTCTAAACAACGCAATACAAGCGACTCTAATGGCTTAATAAAAGTTAAACTAGAGTAAGAAACTCGGTTATTGGCGAGCCGGCTATTCGTTCATGTAGTAGTAAGATAAACAAGGCAGTCAGATGACGCAGTTCTATGCATATTTTTGTCGTAAACTTTATAATTTGGCAAAGAGTCTACAGTTTGTACCAATGAATGTAACGAAAATAGAACAATTCCAAGGTGCTGACTCAACAGCCATAGGTTTACATACTAAGCCCTAAGCCGAGTTAAGAATTTATAACCGCACAAACCAGCCAAATACCCATAGCACAGAATAAACTACCCATAGTGAGAGCGGCTAGAAGTGATGACGGTGAATTATGACGCTAGCTGGGTTTGTTGACTATGTTTTCAAAGTATTTTACCAATCTACCTATTATTAATAAAAACGGCTAAGTGCATTCCGAGTTCGGACTATGCACATAAAGTAAGAGTTTAATTTTTGAACAGTAGTAAACTAAACAGAGCTTGTGTTATGGGCTCTAAGGCTATAACACAAGCTCTGCTTATCCTGTGGCTAGCTGATGCTGTGTGGATTGTCCTGTCCATTTTATTTATAATTATTTATTTTACTTAAAGTTTTCGATCCAACTAAGAACATTTTTCTTTACGATTTCCCATCTACCCATGGTTCTCTATAATGACAAATTACAAATTATTTCATTGACAGGTAGTGTAATATACAAACCGTTTTAAAGACAAGCGCGATCGAGCATCACGCTTTAAGGATTCTGTTGTAGATAAGACTCAGCTAGATGTAGAAGTATTTCTTGCACGCAAAAATAATTCGTAAATGATTGCAAAATCAATCGATCGCTCTTTTCGTGTTACAGCCACTTTTTGTTACAAACACCTGCTGCTATTTTAAAATTATAAAATTAGTGTAAAGACAATTTTTTTAATGTAAAAGAAAATTATTTTTATACAAAATGTAAAAAAAATATACCTATAAATAGTCTTTTTACTGTGGTGATGTTTAAAACCTATGTGAATGTGAGTGGAGCTTAGAGGTTAAAGTTGAGAACTTAGTTCAAAAAATAGGTCAAAGCAAATGTTTTATTATGTATATGCAAGTTATTAGTGCGCATATTAGTGATATAAAATAAATAATGCTGGACAATCCACACAGCATCATCTAGCCCCAAGGTAAGCTGCTGTTAAACAGAGCTGTGTTATGGGTACTGGATGACTGTTATATATTTAATACAATACAATACATAGATAGATATTTTTTATTATATATAGAAAATACCCAGAACATCTGGAACAAATATTTGTAGATCGTACAAACATTTGACCCGAGGCGGGAATCGAACCCGCAACCTACGCGTCGCAGTCGGCCCTGCGCCCGCTGCGCCACATCGGTCGTCATATATAGGCGGCCTAGAAACTCTGTCACCAGATTTGGCCACTGACTCATATGAACTTAATTACTTACTCAGTGATTATGACTCCGATGTGGTATTCGAAATAAATAAGTTTTTTTATGTAATAATACATACAGTCATCATGTTTTTAAATAATAAAATGAAGCTGTACCTTTTCCAATTAAATGCAATTTGTTTCATAACAGATTTTTGAACAGATGGATGGTTTGATAAATTGGCCTACAGAACCCTAAAAATGCAATCATTCCAAGACAGAGCACTTAGATTGGAAGTGGGCCAGATAAACAAATTGTAGTGTAACAGACAGCCAATGGACTGGTTGCATTGCTGAGTAGCATATTCAAAATATACCTATTCAAAACAATGATGAACTAAGTACAACCAACCATAGACATTAGCTTTGTTGATGTAATATTTAACAAGAGATAGCAGGTTCGGAATCAATAGTAAGTAGTAGGTACATAATTATAATATGTTTAGATGTCAGATTATATTTAAATAATTATGATCATATTGTATAAAATAAATCCTTAATAATGACTTGTGTGTTAATTAAATCAACAAGTAGGATGGAACTAGACTGCATATAACAACCAAAATTACCATTATAATGCTCTGACTAAAAACTTTATGAGACAAAAACCATACACATAACTTTTAAATATTGTAGTACCTACTTAGTCTCTAATGAGCATAAGGAAGTACTAAATATTTATTATAGTACTATCAGCTGATCTTAAAAAATCTCCAAAGATATTTGAATATTTGTGTTTTGATTATGCTGTAGTGGCTGAACCGATTTGGATGAAACATGGAATAGTAAAGTTGCGATTGAAACTGTCACGAGCTAGTTATTTTTATTTGTCAGTGTGGTTTACATACCCATGATAATATAATATTGTGACAAAACACATTGAGCATTGGCATCGTAAAATATATATATACATGTTTTACCAGATTTGCTTGGATATATGGAGTAGGAGGTACATATAGCTTTTATTTGATTTAATAGATATTTTAGAAACAAAAATTTCCTTAGCCAATTTAGTAGGTAAGGTAGGTATACATCCTGTTATTATTAGATGTTTTTTACATGTCTCTATTGCTGATGTCATGGAGTACCACATCTTAAGGAAAATTTAAGTTTGCAACCAGCTATAACAAACTTGAAACTATGATCTATTGAAATGCAATTTTAGTGAGTATTTATTGTGTTCTATGTAAAATCTCGAAAGACCTGTGACGAACAGTCAATCACTGTACCTACCAACATTACGAATCGTGGTGGAGTCAACTCCCTTACTTGATTCTTATGTAATATTCACTGTTTATTAGATTTACTAACCTTGGTATCGATAGCTTAATTAATACTGTTTAAGAAGAATAAATGAAAACTATTAATTTACGCGTAAAAGTAATTTATACCTTAATTTTTGTGTAATCCAATCTCCAGAAGAAAGTTTGAGTCCTGTTTACACACGTGTACACTATCATTCACGTAAAATAACACACCATCACCAAGCCACACCACACGTATTTTCACTTCTAGTATTTTTTTTAAGTGAAATGATCACAAATTGCGCCATTTTCACAATAAATCCGAGGAACAGCAATCATCGGCAACCGCTGCCATCTTTTTTTGTCAAATGTCTAAAACTAAAATTAGCGCTTGGAACGAACTCTGGTGTTATTTTTAGAAAATACAAAGAAAACTTTACGCTACTTGTAGCGACATCTATAAAAACCTAAAGATTTAATGGCGCTACTCCTCACTAGATGGCGGTAAAACTAACATTTGTATGAGAGCCCTTCTCACGGTCAGTTTTATTGTTTGTTTTGAAATGGTTTGTGGCCATTTCAAAACAATCTTTTCGCCAGTTAGTGCTCAGTGGTTTCCGGACCTTTTTTGCTGTAGCATAGAATCCGGAATGACCACACACCAGCGCATACAATAATGAATATTCTATGATGGTCTGACTACCACCATAACGTACTTTACTTTACATTTACTTAAATTTAAGCGCTAAATCACGCTCCGTAATCGCATGGGAAGGCGCGAACCTAATACATTGTAAGATCGGAGTGGTGATTCTGAGTTTTTCAACAGTCAATAGTAGGTACATCATTATTTTAGTTTCATGCCGTCAACATAATGGTTATCACACATGCTTATTACTAGCACGAAAGCATGGTTTCAATCAAAGCATTGCTATTATTGAGCTTTATAACTACATAGTTTGCGTAAATAAAACAAGGTGATTCAAGAGAAAGGTTTAAAGCACCCGTGCGAAGCAAGGACGGCGGGTCCGCTAGTGCATATAAGGCCCATGCCCCACCTAAAGTGGCGCCGCCACCTTATTTATTTTATTATTCCGTTTAACAAAGGAATTTTCAAAAATCCATCTTCCAATTTGTGATTTGGGATTTTTGAAAATTCCTTTGTTAAACAGAATAATAACATAAAGTAGGTGGTGGCGCTAGTTTAGGTGCTGTATGCACCTTGAGAGCACCGGTGGTCTAGTGGTAGTGACCCCGCCTTCCGATCCGAAGGTCGTGGGTTCAAACCCGGTCGTGCACCAATGGATTTTTCTGTTCGAAAAATTAATGTGCGCAATGCCAGTGCTCTCATACGGTGAAGGAAAACATCGTGAGGAAACCGGCATGTCCAAGAACTAAAAATTCGAAAGACATGTGCCATCCGCCAATCCGCATTGGGTCCGCGTGGTGGATTAAGACCCAATCACTCTCGCCTGAGAGTAGGCCAGTGTCCCAGCAGTGGGAACTTAGAAGGCTGTCATGATGATGATGATGCACCTTAAAAGCATGCTGACAATCATCATTTGATTTTCGAGCATGCTACCATCAGAATAGTTGCTTTTTAGCTTTACATTGTTATAGAGTGCTAGTTTTAGCATAGGTACCTACTTACTTCTAGGCGTACATAAAAAAAGCATGTTATTTAACACCCAGACCCGAAGCAAATATTTGCAGATCAGGAAAACATTTGCCACGCAGCAGGAAACGAACCTGCAATGCAACGCAACCTCTCGCTTGCAACGCAACGCAACGCAACGCTTCGCAAGTTGCTGCAACCTCGCACGCAACCGCGCTACCAAGGCCTATTACGGATGTGCCCCACAGCGCGGCCGGAGCGGGGAGCGGGTGCCCGGGTGACTGGCTGGTTGTAAAATAGGAATATGTTGGTTCCAAAATTGTTTATTGATCCCCTAAAACCTGATAATTATCCAATACCTACAAACAAACGTAACGATGCGTCACATACAATAGGTACTACCTCTACCTACCTAACTAGGTACCTACGTAGTCTTGCGTGAGGTGTTAGCGCGCAGGCGCGCGAGGTACGGTGAAAGTTATTGCGCAATGCGACTGCAGCTGCAACTTGTAACGGATTAGGAAGAAGTTTGGTAATACAAAAGAAAATAAGACCGCTGAGCGGCTACTTACAATTGAAAATTTGGTAATCTTGCAACTTGCAAGATTACTAAATTTTCAAACTATAGGTCTGTTTACCTAGGTACCCAGATTCAAGTGGAATGAACATAATATTAGGGTTTTATGTTACCTATCTGACTACATTTATGTGAACCATAAAATCTATTGATTCATAAGCTAATCTTTGTATCGTTTAAAATTTTATTTTTATTTATTTTTTAAGTAATAGGTATGTCCGTAAAGTCTAGGTTTCACATAAAAAAAAAATGAATTTTTCTAACTTCTGATAAGATAAGACTGATGTTTACTGCACAGACTAGGTAGGTAAGGTAGGTACTAGGACGCTACGCTAACGCATGTTTACTGATCTAGGAGACCAACTTATTTATAAGAGTAGGTACTTAAATATCGAAATTGGATCTCATAATGCAGAAATATCCAATATCTACGACGACTAAAAAAATCTATAGTAGGTACCTACCTCTAGTCACAGACTACGTTCAAGTGCGACAACATGGTAATAAAATTACAAAATACGTCATCCGTTCGTTCATTTTTTTCACGACTTTTTTTATTTTATTTATCTTAGAGTTTAAATTACACAAACGATACCTACCGGTTGTTATTTTTGTATTAAAGCAGACGTATCTAGTTTTCTTTTGATATAAAATAGTTAGTTAGACATAAAATAAATAAAATAAGAAATAAAACAAAGCAATTAGTATTCAGTATTCAGTATCATTTATTGCATCATAATTATGAGGGTAATACATGTCACAGGTCTTATGTAATATTAAATAATATCAGAGCAGCCAACACATAGTTATGTACCCAGTAAGGGTGTTGCACTATAAGATTGAGTAGGAGCGGACCGATTTTAGTATTAATGGATAGGTACCTAGTTTGTGATAATAATAAAATAATAAAATCATTATTTGGGGTAGCAATAAAACCTATCATTCGTTATTTGAGTCACTGAGAAACTGATCAAGTGTATAATAGCTTTTTTTTAATAGCATTTCTTTTAATTTATTTTCAAAAATATTATCTTTTTCTATATTTTTAATACATTCAGGAACTTTGTTATATATTTTAACAGCCATTGTATACGGACTTGAGCTGTGCATTTTTAGTTTAGAAGTAGGTATTATTAATTTATGCTTGTATCTACATTCGAAGCGACGTGGTTGATCAATCATTTTTGAAAATAATTGAGTGTACTTTCTAACAAATTTACATATTTCTAAAATGTATATTGAGATCATTGTCAAAATTTTTAATTCACAAAAGTGTGTTTTACAACTGTCAGGTTCTTTTATATTAGCCAAGATTCGAATGCATTTTTTTTGGGATATAAACAGGTCCTGCGCGTCAACACTGTTACCCCATAGTATAATGCCATAACGTAGCCAGGAGTAGGCATACGCGTAGTAAGCCGACATAGACGTCTTTAGATCGGTTGCTTTTCGCAGTTCTCTTAGTGCGTATGAGAAGCTTGACAATTTAGTTTTTATTTTGTGAATATGATTTTTCCAGTTTATATGTGTGTCAATATTTAGTCCTAATAGTGTAAATGTATTAACGCATTCTAATTTAATGTTATTATATGTCAAATTTATGTTAATGTTCTTTTTTTGATAAGGTCTAAATTGCATTATTTTTGTTTTTGTATAGTTAATGTCAAGGTTGTGGTCAGTCATCCAATTGTCAAAAATGTCAAAAATGTCAGTAAGATTTTGATTCAAATTTATGTCAGTTTTACAAGATGATTAAATCCGGACGTGAAATTCGACCCGCCATGACGTCACCTAAAACATATTAAATCACGGTAAAATATCCACTTCCTTGTTTGCCTAGTGTTGCATATCAAAATAATCGTAGTTCAACACTCTAATATAATCGACAAACTTCCTGATCGACTAAAGTTGAATCTTATTAGAATCCACTAAGGTTTATTATTGGATTGATTTGGGGAAGATTAGTACCATGGACGTATGCTGGCATATTTTCTTGGTGCAACAAAAGTACCCACGGACGTTCAAGTGGCCAAGGGAGTAGGTTTATAGACACCCCACCAACAAACTGACAGAAATTGCCAATTTTGGACTCGAAAAAGAAAAGCTGCGCTCGCTGCACTCGCTTCGGTCGCTCTGTCTTAAATGTAATTAATAAATTAATTATCTTTCACCATTCTTCCCGAAAAATTCAATCGAAGTGTGAGGTAGGGCATGACAATTTTATTTTATTGTAATGACTTATTTATTTTTGAAATACCTACCATACCAACCAACTGTGGTGGTTCTTGCCTGATTTTTGTTAGATAACGGACCCTAATTAGTACCTACTTAATGTACAGTAGGTACCTAGTAGGTACATAATGGAGCTAATTGCGGAAACGCCATCGTAGACACTCGTAGACACTCACATCATACACAACACAACGGAAGTGTGAAACTTATTTACCTACTACAGCAAAACATCTTGTCAAACAATATCAACAAGAGCATTGATGTAACCGCTACGGTCGTCGTCGTCGGGGGAAGCTAGACTAGAAGCCACTTTTCTCGAGTTTCTCTGAAGGTGCGCGCGCGCAGTGCACGGTTCGACGCTGGAAACCGCACGCGTCTCTACATTCCGAACCAGTCATACGCTCACGCGAATACAATTCACGACATCCCGGACTCTGTGAAATAGGATATAATAATCTTGTGTGTAAATCTACTGAGCTCGAACGAGTGTGTTGTGATTGTTTACATCTATAGAAAGTTCTCTAAACACGCCTGGTTGGTCGTTTAAAAGGCCTATTTCACAACTTGCACCGGTGCCGTTGGAATAACTGTGAGGTTTGTGTTTTTAATTGTTTGTTAATTTAATTACCAAGTCATTGGTCTAGTCTTTCACTTACCAGTCTAATAAGAAAGTACTTTCGCGCTTAGAAATGCTTCAGTGTAGGTAAGTAAGGTAACCTACCTATAGGTTTAGAGTTAAATTAAGTCACTTTCTTTTTTTAGTGCCTTAAGTTTCGTTAGTTAGGCCACTTAAGTGTTCCTAGACCCTTATATGTGTCAACTAAAAGATATCTCTCTAGAATTTAAATGTAGTTTGCTAGACTTTATTAACCGAGAAACTTGATATTTTTAATCATATACTCGTACTTGCCAACCTTGGCGTGACATGATGGCAACGGGAGGTAAAATTTACAAAGTTTTTACAAGAAAATACCTAACGCAATACCAACCCAAACATGCGAAGCCGCAGGCAGTCCAATAGTATAGATAGATTTTAAAAGCTGCTTACAGAATTGCATAAAGAACTTCATTCACATTCATTCATTCACCTTCAATATTTATGTATAAACATAAATAAAAATAAAATATTGGCGCACATTTCACAGTCTCATCATCTTTGTACATACATCATAATACAAAGGAACACCCAGACCCGGAAATAATGTTTGCAGATCATGCAAAAATTTCTCCCGCAGCGGGATCGAACCGCGACCTTTCGCATCTCAACCGGGCATTCGCCCACTGCGCCACCGAGGTCGTCAATCATCAAGAGTGAACTTATCTCTAAACTTAGATATGCAAGTCTTAAAAACTGACTATAAAGTGATCCATTGGATTTTGCGTTCCTGCGTCTCTATCATATACTGTATGGAGCGCTCCTCGTGCTGATCGCACTGTTCCGCGTGGTGAGTACCTACGCGTGAGTATTTGGATGGGTGACCGCCGGTGGCAATCTCCCGTGCTTCTTAGGGCATGTTATCAGGTTGTTTCAGGCTTTTTCAAAGTTGTTAGGACATGACAGAGGCCTCCGGACGGCTTAAAATCTCTGTCACCAGAGTTAGCCCTGACTATACGAACGAACAGAAATAATATTACCTTTTTTTATGTCAGCAAATGACGTGACGATCAAGTCGTGTGAACATAGTTTTGTTCAGAACACTATTGCATTTATGATTATGAACCACTCGAATAATATGTAACAAAAATGATTTGTATTAACGACTTGGAAATACAGTAAGTAATGTCACTTGCTAGCTACATCATCATCATCATCATATCAGCCACTTTGCAGGAGAGGCTGATGTCCAGCAGCAGACGTATATTGGCCGATAATGATGACGATGATGGTTGTCGAGACAACAATCGAATCTAATGTCCCACGGTTCGACACTTACTTATTTACTACCAAAGTATAGTAAGTTATGGTAACATTAATGCATCATTATTCATTACTGTAACTGTATCGTTTGCTATTTGTACAGATAATATTTATAAGTTAAATTACGTAGATTATTTGTTATATACCTAATAGTAGGAAGGACTACTATGTATCAGAGAGGGAGGACCTGATGGCATGGGTTTAGTATTTCTAGGTACTCGTACGTAGGTCAACACTGTAGCGTTTCTCTATTACAGAATAAGGTATTATTTTTTAGGAATAAAATATCAATTGACTCTTAATTTATCACAGATAAATCAAAGATAAGTAGCCTATTGATTGACAGTTAAGATTAATTTTATGGCCTCGATCATTGCATACTACGGCTTTATTGTTTGAGTAGCCTTGTGTGCACGCAAAGATTGACCTATTTATTTGCTAAAGAATATTGAATAAATACTTAACTAGTAATTAATTGACAATAGGTAGTTTCTAAGCGCTAACATTGTTAAGTACTTAGTTATAGTTACCTAAATACTTATATTTTAAAAAGTTTCACTCTAGAATGTCTATCTCTAAATAATCTAGAAGGAGAAAAAATCTTAGAAGAAAAATGTTGTTATAACATAAACTTTTATAGGCGAATAAAATGTCTGTACCTACCTACTATAAAATTAAGTATCATACTATTAAACGCAGTTCTTTATTAAAATCGAGCCCGTGACTTCTTGACTTATGACTTTTATGGAGTCACGTCACGGGGCACATCTTTGTCGTACAACAAGTACTTGGAACCCTTCTCGATTCAAGGGCAATCTAACAATTCGCGAACCATACAATCAGGTTACCTTATTATTTATGCAGGTTTCTTGTGAAAATAAATTCAATGGAATCACAAAAACGTGTTACACATTCGAATACAAGTGGTGGATGGTGGTGCCGTTCACTGAATGCGAATAGTGATGAAACTGGCTAGGTATAGGTAGGTTTGTATGTATTGGTACCTTAGAAGAGGTAAGCATATAGTTGTACGTGATACTGTTAACAATCGTTACGAAACCGTAAAGTCAGACGAGGTGACAGTTGAATTATAGCTTGTACATCCTTGGAAACAGAATCTTGGGCATACCTAGTCAAAAGAAAACTTTTTATTTAGTTGAATTAAAACTAACCCCCTTGACTTTTACGAGTACATAAATGCTCTTTTAGAGTGACTTGTCGGCGGATCTCGGCCGGCGCCGGCGTGAAGTTAGCCGTTTGTGATGCGCAAAGAAAATTTATTTCGAAAAAGCTCCATTGCGATTCAAAACGGCTAACCTTACGTTCGGCCGAGATCCGCTGCTAGAACTATAGTACCTACGTCCATAATATTTAGAAGTTATTCTAATATTTCAACCATTCTATGCCTAACATTTACTGTATTTATGCAGTATGTTGTAGGGATGCTAATAATAAATATAATATAATAATAATAAAATAATAAATAATTATTGTATTATAGGTAGGTGGTACCTAGTCACACCTAGATATACTTTTACCTAATTGATTTAGAACCTCGTTACGCTCGATCATATTTTTTAAAATTAATGAAGTGGAAAACGACAGAATATCAGCAATAAATTCAGCATTTGGATTACGAGTTAATAATATTACGAAACAGCTTTCGAGGTGGTTTAACAGACTTTCTACCGGTTACTGGAATATAAAATGTCGTAAGACTGCCTGCTTATTCGCTCTTAATAACAAACAACAATTATTTTGTCTCTTTTTAACCCCAATGCCATAACAGCCTTCATGAGCCTTCATTTCCAGAATTTATTATGTATTCAAGCACGTTTTCTTTTTTTTCGACTATTTCGACCTATATTCTATATTATTTCGACTTTAATACTAGATTTCTACTGGACTAGATTCTAGTCCAAAAGCTACCATTTGATCCCACTTACTTTTGTAATATATTATTATATCTCGGTCAATAAGGTGTAATAATATTAATATGTTTCGGTCATTATGGTAACTAATCGGGAATAACCCGTTTTATTAAGGTAACATTTATTATCCACCTAATACATAAGCTACTGATAGATGATTCAAACCGTATCGTCTCTTACATAAATATTATGTGTTATAAACGCAATCTGTCCAAGAAAATAGATTGTTACACTATTTACAGAGTTACTTACCAGTACACTCGTTCGTGCTCTCTCTAACTAAGTAGGTGCCTTTGTTAGATAATGACATAGTTACAATGTAAAGGTATTAGGTATGTACATACTTAAAAAATATCTCTACGGGTAAGTAGGTACATATAAATATCCATAATAAACTTTAGCGTTTATTTAAGCACTACTTTCACTACTTCGTACTAATATTAATTTGTTCTGTACTACTTTTGGGAAGCTCTGGCATCTTTTTAGAAGATACGCATAACATACGCTTTTACGCCAAAGCTGTCTAAATTGGTTTAAATGCTCGTGCAACTGTGTTCCGTCGGTCTTATTTTAAATGTCTAAAAGCTATTTTTAGGTAGATTATATGTTTTTGTTCATTTAAATGAGAACCGAGACGTCTCTACGATTGTGCGTAGGTAGAGTCAAAAACAAAAGAATAGTTGCGGCCGTAATGTATTGTGGTGACCTTAGATCGATTAGGTACTCACCCCTAATGCCGACTCTAAAATGTTTTTAGTAAAAGTTAGGTAAGTACCTATAATTTATTGTACCAACATAAAAATAACGATGCTATGGAAGTGATAAATTTCAGAGTTATTTGAAAATATAACATGCAGAATTTGCTTACAACTTAGATACGGAGCGCGTTGAAGTCTTTTATATTTACCGAAGAGGTCTACGAGTCTACGCGCACAAGACTTTAGCGCATACCAACAATATAATAATAAAATTAGTGTCTCTGACCTACTTTCTGAAGTTTAAGTGTTACAATTTGACTTCCAAAAATATTTTTTTTATTATTTAATTATTTTAGCTAAGTAAAGTAAATAGTAAATTAAAAAATAAATGTATTCAATCATATCACAAGGATCATTTTGAAACGTCTTATAGCTAGGTGAATTTACGTCAGTTCCACGCGCCCCGGCCTAGAAGTAAGAAGCCTAGTAGCCTAAGTGGGTACTTAACTACTTATAAAATCTATAAAAATATGTAAATCAACTCTTGATCATTTTTTTTTTATACAATTGAAGTGGCAACCAAGCTTACGGCCCACACGATGGTAAGCGGTTACCGCAGCCTATGGACGCTTGCAATAAATAATAGGTATCATTCGCGGGTTGCCACCTTGAGGTTTAGATCGAAAGCCTCATGTGCCAGTAATTTCACCGGAAACCATACCCTTCACACTGGAACACAGCAATGCGAGCATTACTGCTTGGCGGCAGAAATAGGTATGGTGGTAGTCCTTCCCCGGACGAGCTCTATCACAGAGAACTCTACTACTCTTAAATCATCATATTTCATATCTTAGCGAATAAAAAAAGCCACATGTATTTACTTTTAGTGCACTCTCTAACAACATAATAATGTTAGGATAATGAAAAGTACAGGAAAATATTAGTCATATTTTCCATTGTCTGTTTTATCTGAAATCTGCATTGATGCTTGTCAATAAAGGTAAGTTAGATGGTACCGTAATAATTAACATTTTATGCTCTGATGACTACTGTAACGATCAGCAGAGCCACAATGATATCAATATAATATATATATAATATAATACCTATCAGAACATTCACATACAATTTGTAGAATATTAAGTAGGCTAGGAT
This sequence comes from Colostygia pectinataria, assembly GCA_951394395.1. Lineage (NCBI taxonomy): Eukaryota > Metazoa > Arthropoda > Insecta > Lepidoptera > Geometridae > Colostygia > Colostygia pectinataria. The sequence continues at coordinate 10,409,718 of OX596353.1, read as the reverse complement.
ATATATTAAGGGGCGTCCCACGGACATGCCACATGGAGGGGAAGTACCTTGAATATTGTAGATGGAACATTTTACTGTAAGAAGACATTATTTGAATTTTAAAAACAATTTAAACTGCATTCATAGATATTTAAATAATTGCATGGTTGAACCGAGAATCGAACCCGTTACACGAGAAAAATAATTATCCTGTATCTTTATCATACCGATCGAAAGGCTTCATCATAAGGATTATTTTTTGCTAAATAACATAGTGTCAGAAATAAAAGGAAGATATATTTACTGACTAGAAACTGGTGGTTATGTTAATAAGCTTTCGACAGATTTTCAATAACTTCATTTATTTCATTTCATTTTATTTCTTAGGTTAATGATGATTAAAGTAAGTTCGTATGAGTCAGTGGTCAACTCTGGTGACAGACTTTCTAGGCCGCCCGAAGGCCTCTGTCATGGCCTAACAACTTTGACTTTTTCAAAGTTGTTAGGCCATGACAGAGGCCGAGACCGACTGCTTAACGTGCCCTCCGAAGAACGGGAGCGGCAAATTGCCACTGGCGGTCACCCATCCAAATGGTGACTACGCGGAACAGTGCTTAACTTCGTTGATCTGTTACGAACAACTTAGCCATCTACGTCACGAGCGCTCTGATGATGATAACTGATTGGTTAACGAAATCATAGGTAGAGTTCCCTGAGTTCATTAGTAAAGTCAAAGCCAACTCAGTCAGTTCAGAAAATTCAGTGCAAAAACAAATAATATACGTACTACTAAAGTTGGTTTCGACCAAATTCGAACAGGCACTATTCACCGAATAAATCGTAGTTTTGTGCGAGTAAACTGACAGTTTACCTACTTGTATTTGAGATTTCTTATTTCGCGGTTACCTACTCCAAAAGTTGGTCGAATCCAGATGAGATGTATAAAAATAATGCAGTCACGCGGGTCACTGACACGTGCCGAGCGCTGCCTTTTCGATTTCTAACAAGGATAACTAATTATTAAGCAGAATTACGTAAACTTTTTTTAAATATAAACAAAATACTTAAACGTTTAGAAAAAAAAAAAAGAACAAGTATTTTTTTTTATGTGGAACCTACCCCTTAAGTTTGTCAGGTTGATAATGAATGACCTTATATATACCTAACCTACCTAATGTAACTTACAGTGGTGTGGTTAGCCCTAAATACTTACTCCATCATCAATTATATATAAATCGTTGGCTTAAATGAACTTCATTTTGAAAATAATATGCAAGTCTATTGTGTAACATATTTAGCATATTATTATATAGGTACTTGCTGTGTATTTATTTTGTCAAAGTGCATAGCGTTACCACGTTTGCGTAGGCACTTGCTTTCACTTCTTACACATCATCAGCTTATATCATACGATTCAACCCGTTCCTGTTCCGTTTTATAAACATTGCTGTGCAAGCGCTAATTGAGTCTGTCCTCATGCATAGAAAAAGAGCGATGGATATCGAGCGGTTTCATCATAACGTCCACGGTTTATTTGTGGTCGAATAAACCAAGAAGGTCAAGAGATGGACTCAAGTGAAAGTCATGATAAACTCACTATAGAATACATACCAACTATCTGTGCACTTTATTTTGCTACTTTTACCTACAAACTACAGTGCAGCTAAAGCCAATGATTAAAATCGTTTTCAAAATTAAAGCTATTTTGAAACCTGTTAAAATTATGCAGTCTATTAAACTACACAAAATGCAGGTCAATCTTTAGAGTTTTTCTATAATTTTAATTTAATGCAATAGATAACAGTTAAGTATGTTAATCGGTTTAGAATCACCTCTCTACAACTCTGGCATACTTACACACTCTTATTTTTATGCGGCGAGAAACTATACCATATAAACATGTAAATGGTGTTCTGTCTGTTAAAACTGACATATATATATATGCTATAACATACTAGCGGCTCGTCCCGGCTTCGCACGGGTGGACATAAAATATATCCTATGTTGCTCAGGGATAATGTAGCATTCTAATGGTGAAAGAATTTTTGAAATCGGATCAGTAGAGTTTGAGTTTATTCGTTACAAATAAAAATACAAACATTCCTCTCTAATTGATTATAATATTACGAGTTGTATAGCTGCCCTCGCGTTATTTTTATCCGCCGTTCTCGAGTTATAGAGAGACTAACAAACAGCAATTCATTTTCTCGTTTAAAGAAAAACTGCATTAAGGGAATTAGGAATGAATTTAGTAGATAATGTGACACACCACACTGACTTTTAGAGACACGCCAAACATAAAATTATGCTCGCTCATCATTTGCTCGCGCGGCCGGAGTGCGTTCTACCTTGACCTCTGTTTATAAATAAACCTATGGAGTAAACATTTATTTGTTGGTCAGTTTATTTTACTATCACATGACACAATAGGTGTTATGAATAACGCATATAGCAACGATATGTAGATACATAACTATCTACTATTGTTAAATTCTTTTAGTTTTCTATTGCGAGCGGCGGCGGCGGCGCGGCGGGCGCAGCTCGGCTGCGCGTCTTTAGCGAAAGATACGATTTCAACGCTAATTGCCACCACTAACAAAAGAAAGTTCTCAGATTAACGTAATTTACATAATACTGAACCGGTTTGACGATACAAATATCGCTATATAACACATCTCATAATAACTCAAAATATTATCTTTGAGTTTCGACCCTTCTATCTGCTACACGCTACATTAAATGGATATTCTTTAAATGTGATGTGAATTTTTCAAAATATTAACCACAGTTCTAGGTTTTTAATGCTCGAAGTGACATTAATTTCCTTAAGGCCCATACCCCTCCTAAAGTGGCGCCGCAACCTTATTTATCTTATTATTCCGTTTAACAAAGGAATTTTCAAACTGAACAACATTCATCTTCCAATTTGTGATACCTATCATAAGCTTTTTTTTAATGCCTCTATAATAGTTTTATTCTATTTAGTTTAAGAAGAGATACGAAAATAGATTTTGGTGGCCACCAAGGGCAACTTCGTATCTCTGCCTAAACTAAATAGAATAAAACTATTACAGAAGCATTAAAAAAAAGCTTATGCCTCTAACCTACAATATATCAGTGCTTTGACTTGCATACCGATCAACCTCAGAATTTTTAGACATTCTTTAGTTCTTTGCCAGTTGACAAAATTAATGAAAATCAAGCTAATGTTGGAAAATCTATTGTGTCGTATTGTATGGTACCATTTGTACCCAAGAACTCGGTCTGTACTTTTTACCTGTATTGTGTTGCACTTAGTAATGTGCATGGCTTGCTTACCTAGCGAACGCATTGACAAATAACAAGTTTACAGCCATTACTAAAAGGGGACATGGGAAAACTATTTACTAGGTATGTGTTAACCTACCGATTAGTAAATAAAACATTCCCCGTACCTACCGTACGACCGCTACAATAAAAAGTTGTAATAAAATATAAAGTTCTCGAACGGCAACCGGGCCGGACAAGACAGCCAGTACCTATACGCATTCTTAGGGTTACTATATCTGTTCTTGTGCTTACCTATGGGTAAAATTTTATCGGAACACAACAATGGGAGCATTTGGTACTGCTTGGCGTAGAAAATGGTATACTTTTAGTGGTATGATAGTACTTCTCCCGAGGAGCTTTAAAAATCACAAAGAACTCCGCTAAGTACTCTGTTAAGAAATTTAAATCGGTTCTATTTACAAGGCTGATCTTACATTTCCTTTCCATAGCAGAATTAAAATTATGCAAGAAAATTGTTCGTAACAATTTGCAGTAGTATATCTACCTAAGGTAGTTACTTTAGCTACAGTGTAGCTGAACAATAAAACACAAAGAAACAATGTGCTTATATAATTTGGTTCAAGTTTAGAATATTAACTACTATGCATGTTACATGTTGGTAGGCTGCTCTATTGACAGACAGCAAGCATCGCTTCATATTATATAAAGATATTTGCTCTTACTGTTATTAGCCGCTTCTCTTGTTATGAATTCAATGAAATGTAAACTTACCTACTCATTGTTACTTTACTTTATAAGTTTTGTCGTGGCCTTGACTTCTATTCTAACTAAAATTTATTTGCTTATAACCTATCTGTTCATCTGAAACTCTCTTATTGCGTTGATGCTTCGCGTCATTTCGCTTTTTCATCCATAGTAAGTATGTAATCGTGTATCCAAAGGCTGATATCATCTGATCATAGAGTGTAAAACTTATATCCGGTGCCATAGGAGCTATTTTGGAATAAAATCTTATGAAATTATATTCGAAGTACCTAGATAAAAGATGAATAGGACCTACAAACTGACATAATGTATAAATAAAATACCTGTTGGTGTCCACGTAATTGACTTTATAAAATAATTTGTTTAACCACACGTTGTCGTTTGTGGTCTTCGGTTGTGGTAGGTTATGTTATGTTATTGAATTATTGTAATTCCTAGAATACATTCATAGACGCTCTCAGTATTTTAAAGGCGAACGTTAACTAAACCCATTGGTAGCGTAGCGATCCTCTGAACAGGAACAGAGCCAGTCAACCAATAGAATCTTGTTAAAATTGCGCGAACGAAACGTGATGCAGTTTTTAGTTGATTTGACGGCGCGCTCGGCTCCACTCGCCCCGATTCCGTGGATGATAGTCCAGAGAATGTGTTATGATGAATTTGGCCTTCCGAGCAATGATGCGGCCTACGTTATTGCCTACTTTACTAGGTACCGTGTGACCTAGGTTTATACTGGGTAATCTAAAGGTCACTAGGAATGCTTAAGAGAGGTTTAGATCAATGTTAACGGTAATGATGGTGCTAACGGTGAATCTAATAGACTTACTCGTATCTATCTCAATTACAGGGTACCTGCTACCTAGTTTATTGGTGGTAATTGGTTTATTTTTATCGTTTTTTTATAGCATTACAATAACTAACATGTTATTACTCTTTTATTCTTATATTATTGAAAATTTATTAACTTATTAATCAGTTGAGCTTTGAGCCATCTAAAGGTAGATCCTTTGTAACGAGATCTATAGATGGCTCAACTGTTTCATATGTATTTTGTACGTATTGTAATTATGTACCTAATACCTACATAACCCGATTTGGCTGATTTTGGTCTTGAAATGTTTGTAGAAGTTCAGGGAAGGTTTATTATGTGAGAAATTATGGAAATATTGCGAAAAATAACGCAAGTGAAACCGGCGTAGTTTAAAATAAATATAGATATTATAATACTTAGTATACAGACGACTGGTGTGGCGCGGCGGACGAAGGTCCGCCTGCGACGCGACGCAGGAGGTTGCGGGTTCGCCGCCTTAGAACAAATGTTTGTACGATCTGCAAATATTTGTTTCGGGTGATCTGGGTATTTTCTATGCATAATAAAAAAAAAAACTATCTATGTATTGTTGTTGTATTAAGTATATCAGTCATCTGGTACCTTACCTACCAAGCCTGCTATGCTTAGCTTGGGCATAGGGCTTGGGGCAAGATATAGCTGTGTGGATTGTTCATCATATTATTTATTTATTTTTATTTATTCTATTTTTAATTTGTTTTCGAAGAAAAAACAAGGAAATAAAATACAGACTAGTTAAAGGTAGATAAGACACACTTTACGTGACTAGGATTTATAGTTTTTTAACAGACACTGTTATATAATCTACAAGCAAAAAAATGTTCCTAAGTATTTGGTTTACACAACAATAATAACACTAACTGACTGTAGGTACTAAGCGCAAATAGTAGCAATTGCGTCCGAATCTGATAACCAACCAACTGAAGAATTGAGGCGCTATTGCTACTTGTCCGTTCCAGGTCACTGGACATAATATAAATGTAGGGGCACGGTAAATGGACATTGACCTTTTTAATGCACTACTGAGTTCAAAAACTACAATAAATATCTAGTACATGCCGCTTTCCTCGCGATGATGTTTTCCTTCTTCGTATGAGAGCACTGGCATTGCTTACTTCACTCTAATTTCAAAAACCCGTGGTTTAGTCCCATCCCAATACACTTTTAAAAGAATACATTCTGAAAAATCTATGTTTATAGGACTTATATTACAAGGGCTGGCAGGAGATGGCAGGACCGGGATAAGTGGAGAGAGTTAAGAGTAGTAGAGTTCTCTGTGATAGAGCTCGTCTGGGGAAGGACTACCACCATACCTATTTCTGCCGCCAAGCAGTAATGCTCGCATTGCTGTGTTCCGGTGTGAAGGGTATGGTTTCCGGTGAAATTACTGGCACATGAGGCTTTCGATCTTAGCCTCAAGGTGGCAACCCGCGAGTGATACCTCTGGTATTGCAAGCGTCCATAGGCTGCGGTAACCGCTTACCATCTTGTGGGCCGTACGCTTGGTTGCCACTTCAGTTGTATAAAAAAAAAAAAAAAAAAAAGGGATGCAGACCTTTGCCCAGCAGTGGGACAGTAGAATAGACTAGACAAAAACAAAAAAGGACTTACAGTTTTTGTAGTGCAAACAAACAGGCAACATGAGTTACTATCTAGGTATTCTGAAAAGACACTGAATAATCTGTTTATTTCCTCTGAGATACTCTGTAACAACTATACATAGGTAGGTACCCTAACCATATTTAAGACAGCAATAAATGTATTGATTGTTTTGCTTGATGCGTCCTTCATTACTGTTACCGACCGGTTATTTTGATGAAATGTCTTTTGCATGGTTATAATTGTTGAGTCTGTTGAAGCAGAAAATCGAAGCAAATTTTTCACAACGTGGGTAATAATTATAGTTGTTGGTGTTTCTGCAATTACGTATTTCATAATATCATGTAAGTACTTTATATCTATAATAATAATACAAATGAACGCTACTTTTGCAATAATTGGAAATTCAACCTCGACTTACTCTTATTTGACACTTTATTAAATCTTTCGTAAGGCTGATGGTGACTCAGAATAATAATAATGGTGATGACACATGTAGGTTAGGTTAACAACCACCACCTTATGTAGGTTATCTTTATGTTTATTATCACATTAATATTACTATAAATACCTACGAAAGTTTGTTTCATTCCACTTAACTTCGTCCGTAACGGCTAACCCAGGGCTAAACTTTTTATCCTGGTAACGCGCAAACATAATTAAATTATTGTTTCCGGAAGTAGGATGCCAACAAGTAGTTCCTTTGCCCTCTACCTATTTGTAGCCTGGCAGTTCTCATCAAAATTTAATTTGTTGTATTAATTGATGACACTTTATGTGGCGAAGTGGAAACCGTAGACTCTACGGTTTCCACTTCGGCGTAGAGCGTAGAACACCTAATAGGTAGGTAAGGTACTGCTGCTGTAGATGCCTGGACTCTTATATAAAAAGAATTAAAAAAAGGTTTGAATAACATTTTTAGATATGAACTTGTCGAACAGAAATTCTAAAACTTAAATTATAAACAATAGTATACCGTACAAATATTGCCAATAACTAATATACTTATACTACAATAAACCGTATGTTACTAATAAATTATAGTCATTGAATTTTTAGCTTGCATTATAACAATACCAAACCATTACATTCCTTGACAAATAAATTACTAGTTCCATGCAGCAACTTCAATAGTGGAACGTGCGAATTATCCGCTGTCTGCAAAAAATATACGGTAGGTACCTATAATATGTAAAGGTTATTTCTATAGGATGAGTTGATAAGTTTTCTTTAGAGCCAGTAGTGAGTTTTTTTTTCAGGGCTGCTGAGAGAAAATCTGAAACCGTGAGAGTTATCAAAAAGTCAAGCAAAGTAGGAGTTACGCGCTCGTTTTAAAAAATTAAAAAAAATGTTTTTTAACGCGTAACTGTAACATGACTTTTCTATAACTCTCACGGTTTTAAATTTCCAGCCAGCGCAGCGGCCCTGAAAAAAAATCACGTATGGAATCATGACAATTATCGTGGTTCACCGTAAAACTGAAAATGCTTGCTGTGACATTAGTTTGTCACCGACATCTTCTTCTTCTTTTAATTTGTGGCGTCTGTGGACATAAAGTTGAACCATGCATGATATTTGTCACGATTATCGTTTGTCGCTTTTTCGTGATTAGAGGCCGAATCCTAAATAATCCCTTTGGCTATCGTATCGTAAAGGTTTTTTTTTAATAGTTCTTCTCTCTCGTTGTGTCTTTATTATCAGGGATAAATGTTAGTATATCTTTCGAGAACTTTGCCTTTAAGTTCAATCTACTGTTTGTAAATAATAGTAATCAAACAAAATGTAATGCCTAATTGTAAATCAGATGTTTAGTCCACTTCCTAGTTTGAAGGTGAGCAATATTTCAAGAACAATAAAAATATCAAGTTTAACCTACTACGTTCCTTCCTACTCGTACATATTATGCATGATTCAACAAAAAAAAACCCTCTTTGTTACTACAAGACAGTTATTTTATCCCGTTTTAACTAGGGTTAACCATTTGTAAAACTGCTAACTGTCAAAACTAAATGCATTGACTAGCGATCAATAACTTTCTATATAATTTAATGAATTGTGTGTTTATGTTAATTTTAGATTTTAGTGTTTTGGTAGCGCTTTGGTGTTCACTGTAATGTTAATAAACCACATATTAGGATGAATTCAATTTTTAAAATTCAATAAGTCTCGCAGTTTAGGTAGGTGCAATTTGCACTAAAACAGTATAGAATAATCAGAATAATCAAAATTATTGGTAAATATTTATGTTTACAGGTCAGATCATTATATTTAAGTACTTTATTCTTACCTAACATACTTAGTACTGATAAGTCATCCGCTGTCGTTTCCTAATTTTTGCATAGCGTAGAGCCACAGCTGTGGTAGAGCTAGAGCCGCTTATTGGAACTCCACACGGTAGGACACGCAAATTTAAATGTTATTTACCTACCTACTTAATTAAGTGTTATTTAAAGTAGGTAACCTACTCTGCGGTCCGACCAGGAAATTCGCGATAATAACGCAATTAACAGCCGGTGATCGTCGCCATTGTGCGGCTATTTAGCCGTTAGTAATGGGAAGCCGGCTGGGTGATTAAAAAGCAGTTAGGTTACGTTCGAGGTGGCTGCTAACTAGGAATCAGTGAATATAACTATATTATTGTTTGTATGAATGTAATTAAAGAGCGTACACAACTTACCACTAGTTATGGCCACGGTGACATAACTAATGTGAATAAACATACGTGCGTACCGGAACTTTATTCTTAGAATTTGAGTTATGTAAGCTGGTAGGTACTATAACCATAAGCAGCACTTGATGAGTTACCCTTGAATCACTTTAGTTATTTTTTGTACTTAGTTGTAGGCAGGCACATGAAGTCGTCACGGTAAATGCATAACACGATTTAATTTTTAGCATGGCCAAAGTGTAAAAAATCATCTATAAAACGTAATTTTTATGTCATTGTTTTAGTAGCACTACCTCCTGATTTGAGTTTACATCTTCATGTGGTTAGTTTTGTTAATAGCAAGTGTTGTAAAGGGTATTTTATTAGCTCACATGAGCGAAAACATATCTGTTTCTATAAGTCCTATAATAAATCTAAGGCACACAAAAGGGTAGATACCTATTTTATTAATATTGTCTGTCTGTTGCTATAAGTAATACATTGTGCTTATAAGAAGCATGAATGGTCAACAGTTGACTACAAGGTGATCGTGTTGTCGACAGGTCGTCGTGAATGCCGCCGGGCCGCATGGATGGCGCACGCCCTGCGGCCACTAGCCGTGCTTCTGGCTGTGCTCTCGCTTGCTGTTGCTAGGTGTAAGTATACATTCAAACAGCATTCATATTAAAATCGGGTGTTTTTACGTACCGGTATAGATATCGGTGAAGAGGCACTGAGATGCAGTGCATAACGCAACGCGGAATAGGAACGCCCGCATGAAGTCTCTAGAAATTGAGTCGAAATAGTGTTGGTGCCTCTTCCCCGATATACTGTAAGTACGTGAAAACACCCATTTTTAAAATGAATGATAGCTCCACCCTCATGATCTGCCTATTCATATTCCCTCCTTTCCACTGTTGGGACTAGCCTACTCTTGAGCGAGAGTGATTGGACAATAATCCACGCATAATCCATAAATGGAACCCAATGCGGATTGGTCTCATGTCTTTAGAATTATCAGTTCTTGGATAATCCAGTTTTCTCACAATATCACTGGCATTGCAAACAATTACGTATTTCATTTAAAAAATATATTTTTATACGACCTTTTCGAACCCACGACCTTACACGAGTCTCTGTTTTGAGTGTCAGCGAACCGTACGAAGCCTTCAGTTTCACAGCGACGGAGTCTAAGGGTGCGTCCACATCTGGCGAATGTGCAGCTCGCGAGCCGTTAGAGAGCTGCGCGCAAGCTGCGCGCGTGCATTTTTGTTCATGCGCCGCTCCTGCGCCGCCCGCGCGCAGTTCGCGCGCAACCTAAGCGCCGTACGCGATCAGCGTGCGGGCGGCGCGCCAGTGGCTCGCGTCTTCCTTCCGCCCGTGCCAAAGCAAAGTATAAGTATAATAATACTTATACTTTGCTTAGAAATTCTAAAAAGGTACTGCAAGCTTGTGTAGGAATCTCCAGTGTCCAAGAATCGTAATGTCAAACTTAATTTATTTTCAACTGAATACTGAAGCAATTATATTAAAAGCACTAGTGTCGTCCGACATCTTCGAAAGTACTGAGCCAGTAAACGGAACTGTAAGCACGAGAATTGAGTGCGCGCTGATCGCGCGCCGCGCGCACGCCTTTTACGAGTCTTGCATGAGTTGCGCTAAAGAGGCGCACCAAACCATTGCCGTGACTGCACGCACGCAGCTCGCGCGCAGCTCGCTAACGGCTCGCGAGCTGCACATTCGCGGCACATTCGCCAGATGTGGACGCACCCTAATAAGTAGATACCTAGATACATGTACTAACTCAGGTCATTTAGCAAAAGCATTTTACTGTAGTCTGCACTACCGACAAGTATAGTTACCTTGAAACGCGAAAGTAACACGTCATTGGTTGACTCAATGCATTGCTTTCTTACATTTCGAGTTGAAAACGAAAACGCTGGATTGCATACGGACGGACTATAAAATGAATGCCTTGACACCTTGCCACTATGACTCTACCTTGAAAAATATTCAATCCGGGAAGTGAAGCAACTATACATTACGCAGTAACTTATCAGCATAGCCTACATATAATTTGCAATGCCTGAAAAGTGCAAATAAGTTCTAAGTGCCATATTACTTTTAAGGCCTTTTGTAACACTTATTTGTGCAAATAAATATCTTGAAATCTTGAAATCTTGAAACTTTACAATAATAAAATTCGTATTTACTACATTTGCAATCTGTTAATTCATACTATACAACAGCAACTGCAGATACTTTTTGCCCTAAAATTTTACTGGACAAATCTCGCAAAGGCGCTACAGGATATTCGAATTCATGAAAATCAACGAAATTTCCTAATGTAGTGGGAAGTAGGTTCTGTCTAAAGTCAAAAATGTAGGTACCTAAGTATTGGGTAACCAATCGTTTAGGATTTTCCTTTTTGAGGAAGAAAGTTGGTAAGTCACCATCTGCGTTAGCAGACGTTGCAGTTAGGTAACAGCAAGCTAAAAATATTTTGTGTGTCCATAATGCTAACGATTGTAACGTGTAGACACAGGTGTAGATACAAAAAAGTAATGCTATTACTCAAATAGGGAAGTGTCTCTCAGTAAATGATGCTTTTAGTGAACAAACAACGACATTGTACTGCATCTTTACGTAATTTTGTTACAGTGTTGGCAAATTCAATTTAGTCTGGACCTATTTCACAAATTTTACTCATAAAACTATCGTGAACTATATCATACATTTTTACAAACGGGTGTTGAGGGTACCTCTTCACCGATATATCGGTACGTGAAAACACCCGTTTGTAAAAATGTATTTCACAAATGTTACGCAAAATCAAAATTATTTAGAACACAATGTGCTTGCAGAAGTTGCCAAAGTGTAACTTCAATTTAGTTATTTAGGACGGCACATTTTGAGGCAATTAACTAGATACATAAAAAATATTAATCTAATATTAGTATTAAAAACCAGAAATTAATTGGTATGTCAAACGCATTTAACGGTCGTCATAACTAAGTCTTCCGTCTGCCTCAATAAGGCGTCAGCTTTGTCATTGAAGTGGGTTGGTCGAGAGTCGTGTCGTTTCTCATGATTCTTTGTCTGGGAGCGGCCTGCTTTCGTCCATAGTAGGTCTTGACTACTTGAAGGCTACATACTGCCCTACAACGGGCTGACATATCAAGGCCACATTAGACCGCAAAAAATGGAGAGTTACCCGGAGGCGAGTGACAGCATTCAGGTTACCCAGTATCGCACCTTTAGCAGCTGTTTGAAATGCGCCACGCAACGCGCAGGGTACAATAACTTACCCAACACTTTGCAAACCGCTCTGTCTTTTCATTGTTTGGTTATTTTGTCGGTGTTGCGGGCTTGCAAATTATTGCATGCAGACGACGCAACAGGTAAACCTATTTCAGCAATATGCAACAAAACTTTATCATAAGTAGGTACTCATACACATAATAAGATAAATAAATATCTTTCTACAAGACAAATAAGTATGCTAGGTATTTTTAATTCTAGAAACCAAAAAACAATTTACTAAGTGGACAATTAGCATGAGACAAAAAATTAAATTCAAATTTTCAATTGTGCTACTGGGATTCATCATCGCAAACAGAGTATCTATAAATCTATCATTGCTTCATTGTTATTCAGATGCGGAGTTAGAGTCATGGCGCGGCGCAGGACGACCAGCGACGGCGGCGCAGGAGGCTGAAGACGAGCGCAGAGACGCTGACCTCCTCGCGGCAGTCAGGGACTCCATGGAGCAGTGGGAGCAAAAGAGAGCACGAACAAGGTATTACAGTCGTACAGGCCTCGAAATATATTTTAACTTCATTATACTACGTTTGTTTGGTTAGCACCAAAAAGTAGATTGGTATTGCTTTCACCATTCCCCATTCATTTCACTCGAAAAGTACTTTCTATTGTGTATCAATAAATTCGCGTCGTATTCGTGCAACTACAGTTGTGAATTATTAACTGGTGCAATTATTTACTCTTGCTTTTATGTCCTCTGATTTCTGAATGAAAGTAAGAAAGTTGATTGCACCGAGGAATAATTGCTATGTTATGTTCCCGAAGGTGTATACCTCATAATTATTTTAAAAACTAACAAAGACTTTTCCTTCCTGTCTGATTATATTATTATACAAGAGCGTCTCAATGCACGCTGAAGCTAAACAAAAGAAGTGAGATGGCAGTGAGAAAGAATATATTGAAGCTCTTCCAACACTTCCTTCATTTAATGAAGACTGCCTGCATAGGTGCGAAAGTGTTGATCACACACTTTCCACACTTACATAGACATACTGTGATTAACATGTTGCTTTCAAGCAATAACCGATTGTAATCAGGAGAATGTAGGTCCGGTAAGTAGTAGGTATGGTACATCGCTACATGGTTGGGGTTGGGTAGATGGCTTACATACTAAAATCGTATGAGCGGAGTCTGTAGATAGATACATTTAAAATTTTGATCGAACAAAAGCGAATCGTGTCAGTTTCGTTTTCGTGGCTCATCTTATGTCCGTGAACTGAACTTAGTTAACACCGACATAAGTTGAACTACAATATTTGCCACGATTAGCGTTTACCGCTTTCAAGAGTAGAAAACGTCAGGGGAAAAAACGCTGCTACTTCGTTGGCCTATTCTTCTTACGGTCGCTCGGTCTTCTCTGTAGAGATCGCACTTATTGAACAATGAATTAGATATCACAAAATACAGTTTTTCGTGTTTAAAGGAGCAAGAGATCTCAAGGCAGCGTGTGCTATGGCGACTTCGGGTGCTTTGAGGATGCCGGGCCCTTCGCCTATCTGGAGACACTGCCCAGCTCACCGCAAGAAGTGGGCACGCAGTTCCTCATGTACTCTACAGTTAGCAGGTATCACAGATCAATAATGAAAATCTATGGATTACCTATTTTAATCTCGTACTACTCACTACTCACTATTACCTACATACAAGTTTATACTTCGTTAGAACGAGGAGCTCAACATATCCTCCGGTAGCGGGTCATTCCTTAATAATGCTGGACAATCCACACAGCATCATCTAGCCGCAAGGTAAGCAGAGCTGTGTTAAGGGTACTAGATGACTGATATACAATACAATATGTATATCTATATACATATGTATATTTTTTATTATACATGGAAAATACCCAGAACACCCGGAACAAATATTTGTAGATCGTACAAACATTTGACCCGAGGCGGGAATCGAACCCGCAACCTCCGCGTCGCAGGCGGACCTGCGCCCGCTGCGCCACATCGGTCGTAATCATATATTATTTGTATTTTGTAATTATTATGTATTATTCGTGTACCTACTATGATGACCATTAGGTCTTATCTTATTTTATTTTTAAGGTCACCATAATATTCTGCTTTTCTACAGCAGGTCTTTTAGTCTCGGTTTAGGCCCAGTTATTTCGTCCTTAGCTAAGTTAGCAACCATTTTGACCCTAAAATAGTAAAACTTCAAAGGCCTTATTTATAAATGAAACTGTCATTTTAGCGGCTCGCTTTTATCTTTCTTAGGTCAACTGACGATAGACACATTAGCTAACAGAGGTTTAAAAGGGAATATGACAGAACATTGTAGGTTCGCTGTTTTTTTGTCAATTTTGACAATTGTTTGCGTTGACTACTGAACAAAAACGGGGCCTTAGTAGTTCAAAGATTGTACTGATCAATAATTCCTATTTCAGAGGCGACCAGCCTCTGCTCGCCGTGTCTGCAAGCAACATGTCCGCGGTGTGGTCGTGGGCTACTCGCGCATTCGACTCGGACCGCCCGACGCGGATCATAGTTCACGGATTCGGCTCTAACTGCGACAACGTGTGGGTGTACGAGATGCGTTCTGCTCTGATGGCTGTTGTAAGTTAAGCCAAAAGTGGCTTGTACGAGTACTTATAGATGAAACCAGCCGCCTGCGCAGCCACTTTTAAATGTTTAGGTAGTTTAATGGTGATGATTCGGAAACTATCCATCACTTACCATAATCACAGAACCCATTAACGCCAGTTACATGTTGCGTTTTATTTATACTGATTCATCTATACTATCCTGTCTGCCTGTCTGTTAAATTTTCACGGTTAAACCCACAGAACTATATTTAAGTAGAATGAGTGAGTGTATGTACCTCGCGTGCCGAAAAGACGGGCCAAGTAAGGGCTGAGTAACCTCTTTACTCGCCGCGAAACTCAGTCTGCTCCCAAGCTGGGGCGGTGTGGTGGTGTGGCAGTGTCTAAAACCAGTTTGCCGCGTGCTTGTCGATGCTTTTAAATAATTCATTTTCGCGCGGCTTATGTTTTCCATCACTAAAATACATTTGTGTAGGTACGCAAAATGTCACACGCTCGGTTTCCATACAAATCGACGAACTCTTTCATTCTGATTAAATAAAGTTCTGTGGTTAAACCGCTGTACCGATTTGGATGGGCAAGGAGATAGTTATATTTTATATCTATTAAAAACAAATACAAACTTTTGTTAATTTTAGTTTAATTTTTACGGCTTAGGTACTATTAGCATGATGCTTTTGAAACAGAAGAGTGATGTCGTAGATATTCTCTACACAGTTCCTAGACTTCCTAGTAAGTAAATTGCACCGTTTTGCGTTCTCAAACCTGATTAAGTGGTCGTTTATGCAATATTTAAAAATGCGGCCACGTGCTTGACTCAGATACTTATAATTTGCGTCAACTTCCTGCTCATTCAGGAAGTCTGTGGAATGTATGTGATGTTTACTGAGCCAAAAGCAAAGCCTCCATAGGTTAACAAAAACCTACCATAGATTGATTTTACTTATGTTACCAAGAAAGTATTTTCCTCGTTAGTGTTAATAGCTCGAACCATCATTAGCAAGCGTTTTGCATAATATAATATTCAAGAGGATTTTCCGCTAACCGAACTCCGTGTGTCTAAACATTGTTCTAAGATGTCATTTGCGCATAATTATCACTGTTTTTATAATTCAGCTTCGGCAATTATTTACACGCCAAGGAATAATTTACGATCTTTTTAAATGTTTCCTTGTACTTACAATAATAGTTAGTATTTTAGAAATAAACAGACTCTTTTTTTTCATTTAGCTTCTATAAGTGTCTATTTTACTAATCCAAAATCAGAAGGGCATATTTTGAATTGTCATCTGAATTAACTAAGTTATTTAATGCACTGTCTGATTTCCTTACAAAAATATGTTTTCAGGAGGAGTGCAACGTGATATGTGTAGATTGGGAGGGCGGAGCTACAATGCCAAACTACCTTCGAGCAGCTGCCAACACGAGATTGGTGGGCAAACAGTTAGCATTGTTGTTGCAAGGTGCGTTCCAACTACTGACAAAAAAAGCTTATAAATATGCAATAAAATCCCTCGCTGAGACTAATTTCTTATCTGTACAGGGTTAGCCAAGCACATAGACTTGCGATTCGAAGATGTCCATCTCATCGGTTTCAGTTTGGGCGCTCACGTGGCAGGCTTCGCCGGATCTGAACTACGCAATATCAGTCGAATCACTGGTATGTTTAACTTCAAATCGTAGAACTTTTCCTTCGTTGCTGCATTAACATTTCTTAAGCAAAAGTCTATTTTCTTTATAACAATCAATTAAATTGCAGGTTTAGACCCAGCCGGTCCTCTCTTTGAGTTCCAAGATATCCGAGCTCGCCTGGACCGCTCCGACGCTAAGTTCGTTGACGTCATACATTCGAATGGAGAAACCCTCATTCTGGGAGGCTTAGGAGCTGCGCAGCCGCTGGGCCACGTGGACTTCTACCCGAATGGCGGTAGAGTGCAGCATGGCTGCTCCAATTTGTAAGTTTACTATTAATATAAGAACCTACTCGACTGTACAAATACTGCCCTAAAACGAATGTCATAATTCAGAATCTGCTCTTAATCGAACAATGGTCACTTTCCGGTTCTTAACCGTGGTACGGTTGTGTAATCCGGCCAGTCGAACTTTCGTTACAGGATTCTTAGCTTCTCGTCTTTTTTTTTCTGAAATGTTGCTACTATTGGAAAGGTGCGCACGTACAAAATACTGTGCAGTTTGTGAGTCGTCAATTCTCAATCACATTGCATTTGCTGCTTGGGAAGACGAAAATACTCATTATACCAACACACATCAAATTTACTTGTAGCTTCTAGTTACTTACTTAGTTACCTATTTTAATCATGTTTATTTATTTAAAGAAAGAAAATACTTTTATTTATGACGAACATACACTGCAAAAACATAGGTACATCATATAAAACAAAATAGGCATTATCTGTCCGCCACAAAAAGGCTCAAACTCAGCATTTGCTGGGACGCATAGTAACCCAGCGCTGGTCTTCCCTTGGAGCCTGTATAAAGGAAGCACGGATGTCAGTTACAGTTATTTAGATCTTGTAATATTCGGAGGTGGGCGTTAATTTCGCGACACAGTTTCCTAAACTTCTGCGGATAATATCGTTCCTCTTTTATAATATTGTACTCGTATGTTTTTGATTCAAAATTGTATTGACAAGTAAATTTTATTATAAAAAAAAACCTAGAGTACCACCTACGTAACTCTAGGTTTCTCACGTCTTTCTAGTGGACCATGGACATGGACATCCATGGACCAATATTGTTATGACTTTCCAGGTTCGTGGGTGCTGTATCAGACCTCCTACCTTGGGCAGCGACATCTGCGGAAGGGCGGTCGCTGTGCAATCATCGACGCGCTTACAAGTTTTTCACGGACTCCGTGTCTCCCAAATGCCACTTCCCAGCTTTCCCCTGTGCTAATTACGACACTTTTCTCGAGGTGAGTACTGGCTGGTACTAGCCGTAGTTGCAAAAGCCATTATGCCATAATCATAATTAGTTTCAGTACCCAATTTATTATGGGTGGACTGCAAGTTGTCTGAATAAATAAATAATATTATTATTATACTTATAAACTGAGTGTTCTTTTATCGTTTATTAACCAATTGATTTAATAATCCAAAAAAGGTTATCCTTGGCCAAGTGAAGTAAACTGGTCATTATTGTTGTAAGAGACTCATGTGAATTACACGCTCCTTTCAAGGAAAGTTAGGAGATTTCAAGCTTGGTTACTTTTATCCTCAGAGGTTAAAGTTTAATATAGAGGTTAAGTTTGATATCGACCAGCTTAGGTCAATAAAGACCTTTGGTAACATTGATTTCGACAATGCAATTTTTGTTATAACTTTGATCGATTTCAGGGTCAATGTTTCCCGTGCGATAGTGAACGGCGCTGTGGAAACATGGGATACTACGCAGACCGGTCGCTGGGACGCGGTCAGCTCTACCTTCTGACCAGGGAAGAGGAACCCTTTTGTGGTAAAGCTTATGCTAAAAATAAACAGACGAGAGACCGATAAAACCAGTTTACTTGGACGCCTTAATCGTTTACTCCTCGTGTTCCTACTAAATACTCCTACTAATAGGAGCACCGGGACACCCATGAAGCGGTAGTAAGGAAACTTTTTTTTTATACCACTAAAGTGGTGGGTGACCAATAGCGTAAGTCCCACTTCATTGTACGCTTGCAACATCAGAGACAATAAATATATCAGAGTTGCGTGCTGCCACTCTGACTAATTTCACCGGAAACCATATCTTTCGAACAGGAACACAGCAATGCGAGCATTACTGCTTGGCGGCAGAAATAGGTAGAAAGAAAAAATGAAAACCATTTATTCAAAACTTTACTACTCTTTCTTTGTTTCAGCTCATCAATACCACATATCTATATGGGCTGGTAACGAAGCTGCTGAAAAAGCTAACTTCGGCCGAGTGACACTCACTCTACAAGGAGATTCAGGCCTCAATGAATCTTTCCCTATGACCAAGTAAGAAATATCAAATTATGCACTATATTATAATTTGTTTTTGATTCATTCTTCTTTATATCTAAAAGGTTCAATGATCTGTTCTGCGCTAAAGATGTTGTTTTGAATTTTTCGAGTAAAATATCAGCACTATCTAAAAATTCACCAACCTACCCAGCCTAAAACAAAATAACGGACCGAACCAGCTTAACTGGTCAGATTTTGATTGAGGTTTGCTTCTAGCCCTGCTCTGTTTCGGCACTCGCGGTGAATAATTGAAGTGCAGTATACCTAGCAACAGCACGGTGTCGGGCAGTGCAGTACCACGGCGCAGTGCCCTACAGGGCGCAGGCGGTCTCGCAAGACTACATAATATTCGTTGATTTCAGACGCGAGGACAGTTTGAACGGCGGCGCTCGCTTCACTCGAGTGATCGTACCGCACCCAGCTCTGGGAGTGCCGATTCGAGCCACAATCCACTACGCAGCCTACAATGGTTGGTTGAGCGCTGGAGTCAAGTCTATACTAGTGGATAAGCTGCTGATTGCAGACAGCTTTGCTAAGACGTAAGTATAAGTAACATGTGAGAATTTAAGATATTTCTCATAAAGTTTTAGTGTCAAGTGAATAATATCTTGATGAAAAGTTTAGGAATGATCACGTTATTAAAAAGGTATTTGTTTACAGATCGTCATTCTGCAAGAAAGGAATGCAGCTATTGTCTGAGGAGTTAGTTGAACTTCCGTTGTACCCAGGAGACTGCGTCATTCCACAGGAAGACCAATCGTTCAACGGATCGAGCGACAGTCAAGTGTACGCAAAAGAGAACTCGACCAAACGAGATGGTCTCGTGGTGATCCGCGATGATCTAGACAACGAGCTTCCGGAAGAGTCCCCGCAACGACCATTCGTACTGGTGGATACATACGAGTGGTCGGGGGAGGCAGAAAACACAGGAAGAGCTTTTGGAATGACCAACACAAAAACAGCTCCAAGTGGACTGGTCGAAATAGCAGAACCGGTACTGAGACCGCGACTAAGGAAAACACCTCGTCAGAGAGCAGACAACCCCGACGGGCACGAAATATCTGAACCGGTCCTCAGACCGACACAAGCTCCGAAATCGACTACTCTGCCACCCTTGATACGCAAAGCCAAAAACTACGATATATCAACAACCCCAACCTACGATTCTATGATACCAGACGACAGAGCTGAAAAGGAAGAAACTAGTTTTGCTGTCCAATTCTTGCCTGCTAGGTTGGCGTCTTTCATATCGAGGGCAGAAAGATACGCTCGAGACACACTGCTACCTCTTGTGTCAGCATACGCCCCACGTCTGCCTATTTTTGGAGCTCGTGAGTTACCTAAACCGACTGCCCGGTATATACCGATGGAAGACATGAATGTCACAAGTTCGGTGCCGGTTCCAACGCCTACTTTAGAGATGAAGATTGAGACGCTACGTTCATTCGGCCCGCCCGGAGAAAAGCGTGACATGGAAACGCCTGATGACCCTGATATTTCTGTGGCTGTTTATACTTCAACGACTTCTACAAGCACAGCAGCACCTTTGACGACGACTACCACAGAGAAGCTTCGAGCAGCGCCGTCGGAGATGTTGAAGGTTGTGCAGGGGCCCGTGGTGTCCGTGAGCACCGCGTTACCCCCAGTCGCACTTCAAAGCGACGGGAATGAGAAAATAATGATAGTGTATCCTAGTAACCCTCGCGACGAGCGAAAAATCAAAAGCCATTCGTACCCTGAAGAGATGCAGTTCGAGGCATTGTACCAACACACTGCAGCGCCCTCAGATTTGCGTGTGGACTTGCCCACTTTCACCCCACCAACCACGACGCACACGCCCTTAACTTCCTCTCTTTCCAAAACAGATGCCAGATTTGTTCCCTTCTTCAAGACTGATGTCGAATCGAACTCTAACAAAACGTGATTGTTTCTGGGGTGTGTGTTAATTGTAAATACCTAGCACGTATTGCAGGGATTTTGTACAGTTCGAAGTAAGATTGTTATTATAAGGTATTTGAGTATCTAAGAGAACCCAGTGATGTAATGCTAAAAACTTTTTAATTAGAACAAAATATGAAGTGTGTAAATAAATAACCTAGACCTAATTTACATTAGAATAAGAAACTTTTTTACAATAACATTTTATTTATTATAAATGACTTTCTTTCCAACTTCATAATATTGATAGGTACATTTGGATATTCGGTAGTACTCGCTAAATTAAAGACCGAAATTAACTAAAGATGTCTGAAAACTAACAAAAATCAAAGACCCTCCTAGAACAAAACTATGACAAGGAATAAGCTTATAATAAGAATACCTATAGAAAATATCACACAATAATTCCACAGTGAAAATCATTAGACATTATTTTAGGGATTAAAACTTGATAAGGACTCGTCCCTTATAATACGAATAGAAAAGCTTGAGACACAAATTGCGACTAAACAAAACTAGCATTTGTACTAAAGTGCATAGAACCACACTTGCTGGTATTGATAACCCTAGATTATTACAGTTTCACCAAACATCCATCACACAGGATAAAATCTCCAGCTAAAATCCCCAAATCTTGCTGTTTATAACATGAACTCATGAACAGCGACTTTATTCCCGTGTACCAAAGTCAATGTTAGTGTCTGGTTGAGGAGCAGCAAGCTAAATCTAAAACGGTCATAACCTATTTATCGCTTTTACAGATCAAGCGAAATATCGTACCACCTGGGTATTGAGATATTTCGCACTAACAACAAACTTACATTCAACATACCACGTGACACATGACGAGTCCGATTTCGTCGATATTCGATTCGGTATGTTTCAGTGGATTTTTTCACTATCAGCTGTTCTTAGTTGGGTGAAAACCTAAACCATTTCCAGTCAAAATATTATACAATAGTTCTGTACTATACAGAGGAAATGCAGCGTAAAAAGCCATACACGTGCATTCCATTTCCTCCAATCCGCGAGGTGGTAAATAATCCTATTGTGAGTTTAAAAAAAAAAAAGCTTTTTCGAACTAATTTCTCTTTGCACAAACTAACTTCACGACAGACGGACAGAGGTTAGTTGGCAGTACTATACATACTTAGTAATAAAGGAGCTACTTCATAAACTTATCGGAGTGCTGCGTAAGTATGCGCGCGGAGGACTTGGCGTCAAGGAAGAGCTCGTGGACGGACGTGATGTGCGCGGGCGCGATGCGCTGCGCGCCGTCCGCGCGCGCCGCCAGCATCGCCGGCGTCAGCAGTTGGGCCGCGTACCTGCAATAACAAACATTGGAATGGAATTGGTTATTTGACGACCTCGGTGGCGCGTTGGGAGAGTGCCCGGATGGGAAACAGGTATTTGACGACCTAGGTGGCGTGTTGAGAAGCGAGAGGTTGCGTGTTCGATCCCCGCTGCGGGACAAATGTTTGCATGATCTGCAAATATTTATTCAAAGTATTTAAGCTTAATTCGAACATTTTTAACAAATTCTCACCTTAAGGTACTATTGGCACCCACTTCAGCTAATGCCGCGATAGCTTCTTCCTCAATAGCAATACCTTCAGTGCCCGCACGCAGTTTCAAAATCTGAAACAGATAAAATAATAATCAGTCTGAAATGTGCAACCATCAACTTAGTTCTTAGTTCTAGAGTTCTTAGTTCACAAGATTAGATTTGATGTTAAATGTTATAATCAATGAGTAAAACGATTTTAGATGATACATAGTTAATAAAGAAAGGGCCTTACTCATAAACGAACTACAAACCTCTATTTGCTAATGTGTCTTTCAAATCTATCATCGTCTTTGTTCATTTACATAAGAATGACAAGGAAAGATGATACTTAGCAAGCCGCTGTAATTACTGTTTTTTTTTATTTTTTGCGCACAGAAAATATATATTAATATTTTTTCATACCTGTAAAAGTTCAGCTTTATTGTATGGCAGAGTCCGGATGATAAGTAATCTATCCAACAGATCTAGAGGGATTCCATGTGGTGAGATAATATCTTCTGTGCCCCTAAAACAAACACCAATAGTATAGTTAATAGTGTAGTACGATATGATAGTTAACAGTAAGTCACAAATGATTGAAAGTTTATTTTATACCAATATAGCTTCCCGGCTTCGCACGGATGCATATAAAATATAGCATGTTACTCAGGGATAACATTGCATTCTAATTGTTAAGATTTTTAGAAATCGGATCAGTAGTTTTTGAGTTACAAACTAGAATACAAAACTTTCCTCTTTATAATATTAATATTAATTTAAATGTGCCATTTAAGATTACAAGATTTAATGCCCCAATCTTTAATCCCGTAGTTGGAACTAATTATAGGCAAAGTTCCTTTCTGTGGCTCTGTTCATGGATTTAGATCTATTCTGCACAAGTGTAAACTCCGCCAGACAGCGGTTAGGCAGAGAGTTTTTTGTTGGTGATGATGATTAGGTAATTTACTTTTTATGTTTTTCATTTTCATATTTCAATTGTTAAATTTATAAGCTGTCTTCCACAAAATATTACGATTGTTTAAGCGAGTAGCTCTTACTTTGTTCTTTCGCTATAAGTATTCTAAACGTGAAAACCTATTATTGGCTTCCTGTTTTGTCATAAGATAGTATATAAAGTTTTATCCGCTGTTGGTTTTCCTAAGAAATAAAAATAAAATAAAATAAAATAAAATATTAGTATAGATATAGATAGCGGCTGAACTTACTATAAGATGAAACTCTGAATCTATGTGCATGTTGTATTTTTACCCTTAATAACCTATTACGCTCCTTGTTACTCAGGTACCACGCGAGTGAAACCGCGGCAGACAACAATATCTTGTAAACAATATCGTACCTGATTTGGCATTTCCCTCGATTAGTAGCGAATATGACAATCGGCGCTATAGCGGATTCTAGAGCGCGATGCAAATATGTGAATGTTTCAATATCTAGCATATGCACCTGAAACAAAGGATAATGCATAAATATTATATGAATATTGTCCTTACCCTAAGGTCGTGGAATCAAATCCGGTCATGCACCATTGAATTTTTCACTACCAAAAAATGTGTGTGAGCAATGTGCGCAATGCCAGTGCTCTCATACGGTGAAGGAAAATATCGTGAGGAAACAGGCATGACCAAGAACTAAGACTTCGAGAGACATGACCATCCACCAATCCGCATTGGGTCCGCGTGGTTAAGACCCAATCACTCTAGCTCGAGAGCAGGCAAGTGTCCCAGCAGTGGGAACATTAGTATGCTGCCGTGATGTGATACGAATATTTTACACAGCGTCATCTAGACCTGCACTAATGTAGGAAGTGGTTAGCAGCTCTGTAATACAGGTACAACCTAGCACGGCTGCTAAAGGAACTTGTTTAGTAATCTAATCATAATTTAATCATGTATGTTTTTTGTTATCTGTAATATGCACAAGTTATAAACACTATTAAACTAAGCTAGCTTGAGCAGAAGTACAAACCTCATCAATAAACAGAACACCAGGCACTAACTCAGCTATGCCTTGGTCTATGTATTTGTTAACTACTTTGTTGATTTCCTTCCTCAATTTATCTGGAAAAAATTAAAGCAAATTAATTTTCATTGAAGTTTTCAACAGTCTTGTGACGCCGTCCCGTCGAGTCTATGCCGTCTTTTCTAAATGTTTTAAAAGTCACGTCCACGCTCCGTCGTCTGTGCCCACCACTACACGTCTTCTAAATCTAATTCTAAATGGGGGTGTAAGATCTGCACTGGCGTCTCGCATTGGGGTGTATTGTGCATTGTGCCCCTGCTAACCTGACAATAGCCAGCCCAACTCCTTGAAATAACGGAGAAGGGCTTTAGGTTTATGGCAACAATGTTCTGGCATCTTAGATGGTGTTGTGGCGACACGTCTTTTTCTTACGTCTTTCTATGTGGCCAGCTCCTAGGGTTTAAAACATAAATATTTTGCAAACTATGGATAGTCATACCAGTGATTTCAGTCTTCTTTGGTTTCATCAGCTGTCCCATCATGGACATGATGTCGTGCCCGCCTTGGGGCCTAGCGTTGGCGCAGTCCAAGTCGTGCAGTGTCACATCCTGGACCACTTCCTTCTTTTTGTGGACATCTCCTTTTGGCAGGGGAACATACTCTTCAGCCTGTATAAAAAAATTAGAAGGTAAAAAAACATGATTACACACACTAAGAATAATCCAACTGGTTATTTGTTATTATAGTGTTAACCATCACACTAATTGAGACATACTAAAGTTTATAGTATCCCGAAAGAAATGTATCAATTCGTAGAGCACCATATAAAGCTCAAGGTTGGTTGGTTCAAGTCCCGCTTGAGGCAAATTTTTTTAGATACTTATAAACTCTAATAACCCAACTGTTGGAACTTTGTTAGAATGATTCACACCTTATGGTGGAGTAACTTAGTTTAAGACCTCCCTTATTTGGGTTTTTATCCTAATTTTTACAAAGGCAGATAGAATAGAGATCAAAATACCTCAAGGTCAAACTCTGTGGCAAAAGTGTCACTTCTCCCTTGGCGTTTCACCGCTCCCGAGTTAGCTTCAATGTAGATAATGTCACCAACTTCCACTTTCTCCTTCTGCAATGATTCGTAGATGGTGGGATCCAATTTCAACTGTTTTGTACCTTTGGCAGTCTTGAGGCCAATGATGACATGAGACACGGTCTTGCCATATCCTGTAAAAAGTAGGAACTAATTTAATCAACAAGATGATTTTTGTTAATTGTAGAGGTAATATAGGCAAATTGTTGATAATGCTGTAGGTTACTAAAACTAATACTGTGGGTTGTCCTGAATAAATAAAATAAATATGACTACTAAAATTCAGTCTCTATGCAATTGTATATAGACAACTGACACTGAAAGATGCTATAATCTGAGACAGATTTATTTAAAATCTGATATTAGTTTTATGATAGAAACCTTGGTTTGATCTACAAAAACACTTATATCAAAACCTGTAATGCTCAGATTTTACCTCCTGCTGGATTCTCAGTTTCAACAGGAGTGAGTTCAGTGACTTCTCCTTCATAGACCTCCTTGGTTTCTCGAATTCGCAGGCCGATTGCTCGGCGGAAATTTTCCATCAATACTTCAGTTTTCTTTATCTCAGTGCTGTAGACTTCACTGCCAACCATTGGACAAAATGGTACCTAGAAATTATTTATTTATGTGTAAAGAAAGGTTTTTAAAAGCTAAAGTAAGTAAGTTTGAGAGTCTGTGGCCAACTCTGGTGATGGCGCTAATATGCTACCCGAAGGCCTCCATAAACTACAGTTTTTCTTTTATACCACTAAAGTGGCAACCAAGATTACGGCCGACCAGATGGTAAGCGGTTACCGTAGCCTTTGTACGCATGCAACAGTATAGATATCACATGCATGTTACCGCCCTGAGACATTAGATAGAGTCTCATGTGCCTGTAATTTCACCGGAAACCATACCCTTCAAACCGGAACACAGCAATGCAAGCATTACTACTTGGCGGCAAAAATAGGTATGGTGGTAGTCCTTCCTTGGACGAGCTCTATCACAAAGAACTCTACAACTCTTATATTAAAAAAATTAAATATAAGTATTTTTAAGAGACACTTACTTTATTACCAAGTTCTTGAGCAATAGCTAAGGCAATTGCAGTCTTCCCCGTTCCTGGTGGCCCAGCGAACAAAAGAGCTCTCCCAGCCATCTTTTTACTCCTGATCATGTCCACGACAATTCCAGCTGCCTAAAAAAGCAAAAGCATGAAATTAATTTTTTGGTCTAGTCACATGGAAATCATTTTTTGAAGCTAATTGATGGAAATTTTAAAAATTGCATTTAGGTGTCCATGGCAACCAAATATTTATAACCTCAAAGTTGGATCAATAATGAGAAATAAAAAATATGGATTAATGTTGCCTAAAAAACTAAACAATATGCTTGCAATATTCAAGCGACCTAAAATTACCTCTCTAGCAGATTCCTGGCCCACGAGACCGGCTGCCATTTGAATAGGAATCCCATTCTCGTCAAGACCGAGTCCCTTGATGTGGCTATGGGCAGATATTCTCTGGGTTTTCGCAGTACTCTTTACTTCTTCTATTTTCATCTTGTTTCGATTTTAGGCCTTATTAAAAGAATATCTTGAATTTATTTAGATTTTACTCTTTTTTAAGCAAAGCGTTCCTTGCAAGCAACAACAACTGCCGAACGAACGAACAAACAAACAAACTCACACACCACCCACAGACTAAATCAACTCACTCACTAAATAAATAAATCGCGAGCGAGTCAGTGCTGCCAACTTTACTATTATCATCACCGGCACCGTAGAAATGTCTTGCGAGATAGTTAGAGCTATACAGGGTCATTCATTATCAACCTGACAAACTTAAGGGATAAGTTCGACACACAAAAATAAAAATATATGTACCTATATATTTTTTTTATTTATATTTTGTCTTATAAATCCCAAGTAAACAAAAAAATCGATTACGTTTTTCTGCTCAATGAGAGATTTTCGATTCAAGATTAAAAAAAAAAAAGTAATTCCGATTGGTTTGACAGATGGCGCTATCTGCCCTACTGCCATACTGGGAAAGGTTATCAAAACAAGAAAAAAATTGGTAACTCCGTTTTTGTTTTGTCTCGTGTCGCGGAAGGTTGTGGGTTCATGTCCTCCTTGAGGCAAAATAATTTAATTCCAGTACGACTAAAGTTAATGTACTACGTAGTACGTACTATGACTTTAACACCAGCGAGAGGTATGACAGACGACATGACAGCAGGAACAACCATTGTTGAATTCCCTACACATTCACCATAGCTCGCCAAACGTAGTGCTTACATTCTCTTGGGCTCGCCAGTTGAGCTACCGCCATCTAAATGATAATCTAAATTTTTTTTAATAACTTGAGTCGAAAACTAATAATTTTCGACTCGAATATTAATATTTATCATTGTTGGGAATCGAGTTAAGCGGCGTAATAATGAAATATTCGAGTGTGCGCGCCCCGTAGCGGGTCATTGACACGTGCAGGTCAAGGACGCGTGGGTTATCGACCCGCGGTTCATTAACGCGCGGGTCACTGACATGTGCTGAGCGCTGCCTTTTCGATTTCTAACAAGGATAAGCAGAATTACGTAATTTTTTTTTTAATATAAAAAAAATGTTTTTTTTATGTGTGTGTGGTGACACAGTTTAAGTACTAGTACGCGAGCAAAGCGCGTTTCGCAGTTTAAGCAGATTCATACTTGAATCGGCAGTCGCACCTCGATCCTCGCCCCGGTTTCACCTGTTTTACCTGTTACCTGTTCACAGGTCCTACGAACATTATAATTTGTCTTTGTCTAAAGTTACGTAATTCAAAGCCAGTGTAATATGAAATAATCAAATATAAGTGAAGAACCTAACAGATGGTTTTTCCTTCACTCTAACCCATGCCACCTTCCTGCAGATATAAGAACTCATCATATTAGCCGATAGACGTCCACTGCTGGACATAGGCCTCCCCCAAAGAGCGCCATGACGACTGATTTTGGGCCTTCACCATCCACCGACTTCCTACGACCGCTTTAATGTCATCGGTCCATCGAGTGGGGGGCCGTCCTACACTTCGTTTTCCAGTTCGTGGTCGCCACTCAAGAACCTTTATTCCTCAACGGTTATCGGTTCTGCGAGCTATACCTATGGCCTGCCCATTGCCACTTCAACTTTCTAATTCTAAGAGCTATGTCGGTGAACTTGGTTCTTCTACGAATTTCCTCATTGCGGATTCGATCGCGTAGTGACACTCCCAGCATAGCTCTTTCCATAGCTCGTTGGGCGACTTTGAGCTTTTGAACTAGACCTATAGTTGGCGACCACGTTTCAGTGCCATAAGTCATAAGTAATCTGATAAGAACTCTCAAGTAGTTAAATACTAAATGTGAAACCTATCCCTTAAGTTTGTCAGGTTGATAATAAATGACCTTATCTTATATGGCGATATAGCTAGAAGTAGCTAAACCACCAGAAAATTGAAAACTGCAAACGCACCCTAAAATTTGCGTGTTATAAAAACCCAAAAGTGGCTAGACAAGTAACTAAATCTATTAGCTACATAATTATGATATAGCTAATAGATTAGCTAGGAACTGTAGTTGACGGGGGCACAAAAATAGCTAGATATTGCTATAAAAAAGTTAAGTTGGCAACAGTGGGCCAGTGAGTGATAGTGAGTGAGTGAGTGAATGAGTATTTTCACAATAGTAATGAACCACAGATAACTGATATTTAGGTATAACACGCTTTGATTACATGAGTCAATCCCATTTCCCATAAATATTTTACTCTTTGGTCAATCCTCAAAAATCACCAAGAGTGACTGTGCTGCTATGTACTCGCTTATGAGTCGCATATGTACCTTATTTTGGTAGAGACTATAGGTAAATAACCAACCACAAGGCCGCGTTAATTTTCTTAACTAAATTAGCTAACTTGGTATAATATAAACGGTAGTATAAAAAAAATATATCGGATAATAAAATCATAAAATGATGATATAAGGAGTTTAAAAACAAAAAAAAACGTTTCATATATTCCTTGAGTTTACGCTAATAAAGTTTTGAAAATGCTACTACGACTGACATTGACATTGACCAAAATTGTAGAAACAGCCCTAACCCACAGAGACCTTTTATAGAATAATATAAAAAAAAAGCAGAAAAAAAAATTCTACTATATCAATGAGAGAGAGATTTGTAAAATTTTTTATTTCACAATTTCCATGTACTCTGCTCTGTTGTGCAATTTCCAAGGGATGTGCGAAATCAGATAATTTATTTTTTAAAAATATAGATTTTAGAACGCTCTTTAAAACAAACCACTGATAAAATGCAGTGCATTGTGTTAGGGGGTGGTGATTGAAGAACCCTCTCAACCCTCATAGTTATGGAGTTCACAGCTCAAAATGCAGAGTATGCTGTGTCTGTTTTCTATAATGGAGAGCAGAACGACAGAACTAAAGCCCATACTTGGCTGACCACTGCACAGAGAGTTCCTGAAGCTTGGAACTTTCTATGGGAACTGCTTCAACCTACCAAGGTATTACAAAGATGATCTCTCTACAAGCTTACCCATGCTATTTAATACCTTCTAATTAACTTAATGAAATATTTCAGGGCACTGAGGTTCAATTTTATGGAGCTACAACATTACACACTAAAATCCTGAGATGTTGGAATGAAGTTCCACCAGAAAGCTATGATGAATTGAAGGAAAAACTATTGCAATCTGTTTTCACATACTCTAAAGGGCCTAAGATTGTCACGAATAGGTTATGCATTGGTGTAAGTTATACAAAAATACATCTGTAAGTTGTTGCTTCCATCATAACATTTTGTAATTAAAGTTTTTAAGAGCTAAATTCAAATTCACAATAGTTTTATTATGCAATAAATAAAATCACAAGGATCACCTTAAAATGTCAAAGCTTTGAACATCATAATTGTTTTGAAATATGATTATTTTACAGTTGGCAGCTTTTATACTACAGCAAGGCACAGTAGACCTAGCCACTATACTAAGGCCACTTTCAAATGTAGAAAACACAATGCTGTTATTGGAAGTACTAACTGTAATACCAGAAGAAGTAAGTTGTACCAACTACATACCTACATAGTTTTTGTTTTAGTTCTCCTATGATCATGGTGCATTTAAGTGCACCTAAACATCATGAGTTAATAAAATTCACAAATCATGTTAAATATCTTGTTTTTAGTGAAAATTACTATGTTACCTATGTTCATATTTTCTTGTACAGTAAATGTTAACTGGTTACAGGTAAAAATGTATGTGAGTAGGTAAACAATTGACTTTGCCTGATTAAGCTAAGGTTCAAATCAACTTTGTATTACTATCATGTACTCCACTGTAGACCACATCATCGCTTAACATCAGGCGAGATAGAGGTCAAGCGCAAGCCTAATTTGAATTAAAAAAATAATAATATTGTGGATAGACATTCCCTGCTTAGCACCATGACTACAAATCTTGAGCTTTAACTACTTTGAACTTTGATAAACATTGATATTGAATTTTAAACATAATGTGCTTTTTGTACCTGTAATAAACCAATCTAAACTCAACAGTACAACAGCATGACAATGGGTTCATCACTTCGTGCAAAAAACCGCGCAATGCTACGACAAGCATGCCCTGCTGTTTTGGATGATATGTTACGATACCTACAGACTGTTTACAAGTAAGTATTACCCAAACCTAGAACATATGCCTATACCCAGCAGTAGGTAAATTCAGGCTGTGGTCAGGCATCATGATGATGATGATGATGAAACATATTGTTTTATAGTAGCTTCTTGTGATGTCCTTAACACAGTGAAAGCATCTTCAAAAAAGTTTTATTGCTTAACTATATTTTTTCTGAAGTTTCTTGCACAATGTTGTACCATATTGATGATAGAAGACCATTCTTCCTCCTATTCTTTTAGGCGTTTAGGAGGTCTTTAACAAGTTCGTCTGAGTCAATATTAAACTATACATATAAACCTTCTGCTTCAATCTATCTTCAATGATGAAAACCGCATTAAAATCAGTTGCCTAGGTAATCTATGCATACAGAGACAGACAGAGAGACGACTTTGCTTAATACTATGTAAAGATGTAATAACTTTTACAGTGACTTCAGCAAAGAGCCACCATCAGAGCAGTTGATACAGTCGTGGACGACGGCCGCTAGTTGCGCGTCTAGCTGGCTTACTATCGATGGCGTGGAGGCTGAGATAGGACCAGCGTTACCTGACAGGATGCCTCTGTTCCGTGCGTTGCTCACAGCGGTGCATGTGCTGTCTTCGTGAGTCTGTTTTATCAGGTCTTTAGCAACACTGTTGAAACTGCGGCTTAGATATCTCAGCACGTATTGACCATACCTTTCCTGACTAAAAAAACATCCATATTTTTTTTTGTTTTTTTTTCTATTCTGTTCTGATTTATCCGCAATCAGTTGGTGGACTATAAGAGGATGAGTTGGTTATTTCTCGTTTGTGATATGGGCTCATTAGTCTTTCTTCTCTCATTAATAGATGTTGTCCAGGATGTGACTTAATTTTAAGCGGCATGTGGTACTCGGGATACTCTGAATATTATGGTGGCTGCTTTATCAGCATTGGAGCCAAAGGCTCACTTTATTTTTACTAGATATTTTTCGTCTGTTTGATATCTTAAATGAATTTCCGCAAAGTAACGCCTGAATCAATCAACTAGCTAACATCCAAACAAAACAAAAACAAAGTTAAGAATTATTTTATAATATTATTTATAATATAATATATAATAAATAAAATATAATTATAATATATAAAATGCAGTTTATTAATTAATCTACAATTATAAGAATATTATTATTATTTTTTCTCTCTTCTTTAGCTAATTTACATATTCAAACTTTTTAACCGACGTTTTGGTGACTTAGTGATAACAACATTATTATTAGGTGCAACCGGCCCCGCTACCTAACTAAACAAAGTTACAAGTTCTGATTCTTTTGTCTAGCATTGAGTGCAAAGTCGTCGTACGTTTACAAAAACTACCCACAATTTCGTGCAAAAATCTTTATATTTCGTGACTGTAAGCTTAGCTGTATTGATTTGTAAGTAAATTTGTAATTATTATTTTGCGCGGACAGCGCGCTGGAGGCGTGCGAAGGAACTTACTTCCTTACTGACCTGGACACTCTAAATAAAATGTATGAAACAAACGCGTCGTAATCACCACATGCGTAGTTTGTGTACGTAAACGGTGCCGTTCTATGTGTGAGTGTCATGGTTGGCCTCAGTTATCGCAAGAGCGAAATAGCACGCTTTTGCTCGCGCATGTTAAAAGAGTGCACAGCGCCTGCAAAAAACGCGCGCCTAATAGCACTTAGCTTCATTGCCGGCGAAAGGTACCGGCGAACTCGCAACCGAGGTGAGGTAAGTAAAACCAGTGAGAGGTAGGTAGTGGCCATTCTGTGCGTAGTACTAATATCTGTTCTGTGCTTAAAGTATGTTGGATGTCCATTGATGCAGTGCGTGTTTAGGTGCAACGAGTACGTGTCTGACAGCGCGCTGGAGGCGTGCGAGGCGAGCCTGGGCGCGGCGCGCGCGTGCGGCGACGCCGGCAGCGCCGCGCGCTACCCCGCCACGGCGCTGGAGCTGCTGGCCTCGCTGGCGGCGCTCGCGCAGCCCATCATGCGCCGCGACGCCGTGCCCAACTCGCCCAATGAGGTTACCATCTGCATGCTTCGCTTAAGACGGCTGTGCACTCTCACCGAGACAGTGCGAGCGCTAGAGTGTACATGGTAGCGCTCGCCCTGTCTCGGTGTTCCTCGCAAGCTCTCCGTCCCGGGTCGGGCCTCTCGGGCGAGACATAGCGAGAGCTCTCGTGCGGGAGTGTACAGCCACCATTACATAACCGCCCATATACATTTTATCGAAATTAGCTCAGTACTTTTTGAATAAATCATAAAAAAACGTTTCAGTAACTACATCTTGTATCACCACAATCCATCAAACATTTGTTTTTTAGTATGAAGTCTGTTTTGGTTTTTTATTCTAAAATTTATATACTAAAAATAATATTGTATAAAGGAACTGCTGTCGGCACTCATGACATGCTGCGTGGCTCTGGGCGTGACTCACGCGCGGTCCATAGTAGACGCAGTAGAGAGCGGCGAGAACAGCGAGCACGCAGCTGGCACCAGGCAGCTACTGGAGCTGTTACT
This sequence comes from Colostygia pectinataria, assembly GCA_951394395.1. Classification (NCBI taxonomy): domain Eukaryota; kingdom Metazoa; phylum Arthropoda; class Insecta; order Lepidoptera; family Geometridae; genus Colostygia; species Colostygia pectinataria. Next base: position 10,375,995 of record OX596353.1, on the reverse strand, counting down.
GGAGTCACAGGGCGCGCCCGGCTACTATCCCATACACGAAACACGCTCCAACCTCATATTTGGATTCTGGTACACGCTACAGGCATGTATGCTACAATAGTGATATGCTATCAAATATGATGTCGTGTATTTCTTCCAAAGGTTAAATTATCAGTTGAAGATGGGAGTCCTTACAGTTTTGAAATAAAAGTTCTAGACATTAGCTAAGTTTGAATATAGTTCAATATGGCGATGGCTCATTCAAGCGGTTTACCAAGTATTGGCTTTTCTTGTCATTCATCATCAAAATCAAAAGTGCTTTATTCATTTAAATCACAAGTCATTTGAAACGTTTTACAAGCTAGGAAATTTACGCCAGTTCTAACGCGCCCATTCCGTAAAAGAACCGGCAATTAATAAAGACGATAGGTTTAATTGACACATTAGTTAACAAAGGTATGAAATGGAAATAATAATATTCCAGGACGAGATCTTAAACGTAATGGAGCAGAAGATAACAATGAACAGCGTATGGCGGGAAGTGTTCTGCCGCCTGCTCAGCGTGCTGGTGAGCAAGTCGGAGGCGCCGGCCGACTCGGCCATGTCCAAGGACGACCTGGAGCTGCTGCGGTGCTACCGGCAGGACATCGCCGATACCTTGGTAACGTGTGAGACCATACAAGTCGCCAGAGATACTCCTGGTAACGTGTATACAAATAGTCACCAGGGTTTACTCTTGCAGACTAGAACTATATTTTATTTATATATATTTGGAAAACTAACAGCTTAAATTATGTGAGAATGGTAATGCTAATAGAACAGGATTAACCTAAACAGTTTTTTTATACACAAACACATATCATTACATATACAGGGTGGTTCATTAATAGCGTCTAATACTGATGTGGTCGATTTATAGGTCAAAAATATTTGAAGTGTGAATGTATATACTTATATGACTGTAGGCTGACAGAGGCCGTGAAAATGATGAAGTGAAAACTTGTGATATTGCAGATGTACTGCTTCGCGATAGTGGGCGAGTGGTGCTGGTCGCGCGTGGAGGCGGCGTACGTGGGCGCGGCGACGGACGCGCGGCGCGAGGCGGCGCTGCACGTGTTCTGCGCGCTGGCTGACGCAGCGCCGCACGAGCGCGCGCCGCCCGCGCTCGGCGCCATGCTGCGCCACGCCGTGCACCAGGCGCACTCCGCCACGCACAAGCGCACGCTGCACACCGCGCTCGACGCGCTCGGTCAGTCATAATACAGCGAGGGACGTTACCCGAACCGACTTTTACAATCGCTCGCGCTGTCATACGCGCGCTGCGGACCTACATAAAAACCAAAAAAACGCGTGCCTTAGAACCCTTAGCTTGAGTGGCGATCCAGTTAATGTAGGACAGTGTAATGGAGGTCGGTCTCGCTGGTTGCAGGCAGCTACGCGTCGTGGCTGAGCTCCGTGTCGGAGGCTCGCGTCGAGGGTGGGGAGGGTGCGGAGGGTGCGGGCGCGTGCGAGGAGCTGGCGCGCGCCTGCATCACGGCAGCGGGCGGCGCGCTCGGCCGCAGCCCCGCGCCGGCCGCGCTCGCGCTGCGGAAACTGTGCGCCGACTGCCCCGCGCCCGCCGCGGCACTCGCGCACGATATCGTTCGCGCCGCACAGGTATCTACAGAACCTTATTCGCTATGACCAAACGCAGGCTTGTTACGATACTTGCGTTGAATCGTCGTCGACGAGTCATATTTTTTCAAGGTCAACTATCGATAGCGAAACAATCGCTATTGAAACAACACAGATACCGAATACCATTTTACAATTCCACACCATGGCGCGTTTAGAACACGTTACTAAGTTACACATTATTGGTAAGGAATCTCCTATGTCATAGCGAATAACGCCCCTGCTGTACTCATGGATCACATGCACCTCGCGAACAATGGCGGCTGATTTGAATATAATCTAGCGTGTTAAGGCTTGTGACGTAGCTGGCGTTTTCTTAACAGATTAACGAAATTAAGTACTGTTCCGCGTAGTCATTTGGATGGGTGACCGCCAACGGCAATTTTAACTGAGCGCTCCCGTGCTTCGATGGGCATGTTAAGCAATCGAGGCTTTTCAAAGTTGTTAGGCTATGACAGAGGCGTTCAAGTGACATGAAAACTCTATCACCAGAGTTCGCCACTGACTCATATGAACTTACTTACTTTAGCCGTGCTTGGTTTACTAGCGCTACAAGAAGCGGTCATAAAACTCTTCAAGGGTTTCAATGAGTAATCCAGTAGAAGTGGTTACTGCCACCTCGATAAACGCATTTAAAAATAAACTCGATAACTGATTGCGAACTAATAAACTGATAACAATAAAATAAATAAATAATGCTGGACAATCCACACAGCATCATCTAGCCCAAGGTAAGCTGCTGTTAAACAGAGCTGTATTATGGGTACTAGATGACTGATATATATTTAATACAATACAATACATAGATAGATATTTTTTATTATACATAGAAAACACTCAGAACACCCGGAACAAATATTTGCAGATCCTACAAACATTTGTCCCAAGGCGGGAATCGAACCCGCAACCTCTGCGTCGCAGGCGGACCTTCGCCCACCGCGCCACATTGGTCGTCAACAATAAAAACAATCAAAATCAGTGTGTTTGATTCGAATCTATATAATCTATGTCACTTAATTGTCTGTGTACATAACAATGTATAATAGTGCTTAAATTCTCTCTGACACACATTATTGACTTGCCATTTTTAGTTTCTTTTTAACGCAGTCGCCAAATAAACACCAGCATAGAATTTTTTATTTTATTCCGTAAAACCCGAAAAACCAAGTACACCCTATTACAATCAACACAGTGCTTATAAGTGTACTTGACTTTTCAACACTGTCACATAGACACATCAGCAAAAGCTACTCGTCTATTATTAAATAAATAAGTAAGCAGAGACTTCGTCGTGACAGAACAGCGGCGGTCAGGAGGCGTGGACGCGGCGGCAGCTGCTGGGCGCGGCGGGCGCGGCGCTGGCGGGCGCGGAGCAGGACGCCGCCGCCGCGCTGCTGCAGGACCTCGCCGCCACGCTGCACGCCGACCTCGCGCACCAGGTACACACACACACACACACCCGCACACACCCTCTACACACACACTCACATGCTGTGGATTTCCCGCTGTGTTAACCAGACTCCTAAGAGACTGCGAAGTATAAGGAAATTCACAGGCACACAAAACAACACAACACAAACCATGTACACTCGCACTCTACGTACACTGACATACCTGGATGGGCATGGTGGTCATAAATGTACCTTACATTTTCGAAATATATATTTTTATGCCTGAAAATACCGAGACAGCGAAGTAAATTTTTTGTGCTGTTGGTTTTCCTTAAACGTATAAATAAATAAGTCGTTTGCTTGAATTAGCGCAACGCTTGACCATGAGTCTCTACGACCGGTAATTTCATCTATTATAGTCCTTCAAACCTAAACACAGTGCAGCTTGCACACTACTGCTTACCCACTAAGCTCTCATCAGACTTTTCAGCAAGACAAACTATTGGTGAAGAGTGAAGAGAGTGATAATGTTGTGTGTGTGTGTGTTGGTTGAGGCGGTGGAGGCTCGCGCGGCGGGCGGCGCGGCGGAGTGCGCGGCGTCGCTGCTGGCGGCGCTGGCGGCGCGGCCCGCGCTGGCGGCGCAGCTGTTCCACGCGCTCGCCAACACGCTGCCGCCCTACGCGCTCAACCCCACGCTCGTAGAGGTACCACTACCACCACCAACCTCTAATGCCCTTATGTTGGATACGACCAAACTCGACCACTATATTTTTTCATATTACTAAAGTATGGCCCACTTGATGGTAAGCGGTTACCGTAGCCTATGTACGCATGCAACATCATAGATATCACTTGCGTGTTACCACCCTGTGACGTTATATGGAAAGTCTCATGTGCCTGTAATATCACCGGAAACCGTACCCTTCGAACCGGAACAGCAATGCAAGCATTACTGCTTGGCGGCAGAAATAGGTATGGAGGAAGTCCTTCCCTGGAGGAGCTCTATCACAAAGAACTCTACTACTCTTGCTCCGAAGAAATCGTAGTTATTTCGTAGTTATTCGAAAATAAACTGACATTTTACTTGTATTATTACCACCTACTATGTATCAACTGTCTCGAAATAAACTTTTTTACTTACTTTACTTACTTACCATTTGACATTTTTTATTCCCTAGAGTAGTAGTTATTCCGAGTTTGCTCGAATCCAACCTTATTTGTTAAAAAAAATACATTCTAACGGCTTCCTATTCTTATGTCATGGAACAAAGACGATTAGATTTGAAAGACGCATTAGCATTAGTTCGTTTATGAAAAACAATAACAAGCCAAAATTATGAACTACATATTTACATAGTTAACATAATATGTTTTATCCCGTAGGTAGGTGTTATTGTACTTCCATTAAAATTTTATTTAGAAAACCAAAATAGCCTCCTCCATGCAATTATTTTTGCGGTCCTTAGAAAACCGAGTCTAAGTTCGTCTTTCTTCATTGAGATAAGGAGTATGTATAAACGTTTGTGTTAACTTGCAGCCGATGTTCAGTATACTAAAGCAAACGGTGTCGGCTCTGATGGGCGAGGTGTTGCCGCACATCGATCAGATAGCGGAGCTCACCGTCACCGGCTGCAGCAACCACCCCTGCGCGTCTGGACTCGACGTCGTCAAACTGGTATGTCACCTGTGATCGTCATAGTTGGAAACAGACTGACCGCATCTTATGCTGCGCCTACTAACGGTGTGTATAATATAGGTGGTGATAGTAACCGGCAACGAGTGGGAGGGAGCGCGCGAGCTGCTGCGCGCGTGCGTGGGCCCCGCGGCGCGGGCGTTGACCCCGCACGCCGCCGCCAAGCCCGACCTGGCCGAGGGGCTGTTCACCTTGCTGGTCGCCATCACTAAGAAGAGGCCGCACTATCTCGAATGGATAGATGATCTGCTGCCTGATTTGGTGGAACTAGGTATGTTCAGAATCAGAATCATTTATTGGTATAGTAATAAACACGTCACGAACATCATACTTTTCTGGTTATTAAATTACACACTTATTAGTAATAAATTGTAGGTAAGCACTATTATCATAATAAATAGAAAACAAAACAAATTGGTACCTAAGGTAGGTATACAGCTCAAACATTGTTTGAGTGTTACTATTTTGTACTCAAAAACTCTTCCACAGTGTAGAAGTTATGCTTGATGAGCCAGATTCTTACTTGGTTCATACTTGCTTATTGTTTTAAGAGTATTTTCAGCGTGATGAGCAGAAATAGCTCCTCGAAGTGCAGTAGATTGTTCACTTTAAAAAGTTTGCGCTTGAGAGGTGTTCTGGGGACTTATTCTTGAACGCGATCGCTATTGGACAAGTATTGGAATATGACATTTCGTACTTTTGTTAGCAAACCTAGCGCCAAATTCAACCTTGTTTCGAAACGGAATGACAAATGACAATTCCCGATCCAATCTTAATTTAAATTTACTGCTGTAAGCTTGAATTTGGCGCTAGGTTTGCTGTCAAAAGTACAAAATGTCATATTCCAATACTTGGCCAATACCGATAGCGTTCAAGAGTAAGGCCCCTGTTCGGAGAAGTAGTAGTGATGTCGTGTTGTGTTGTGTTATGTCCTGTAGGTTGCGGGTGCGTGCGGCTGTGGGAGGCGGGCGCGGCGCGCGCGGCGTGCGCGTGGCTGGCGGCGCTGGCGGCGGCGCGTCCTGTCGCGCTGCAACCCGCCGCGCCCGCGCTCGTCGCCGCCGCGCTGCGCTGCATCGGTACCGACGCACACACATTCTTACTTGTTCATTCTGCTTACGCACTGCTGCTCTACGAAATTAATTATAATCTATTAATTATGCTGGACAATCCACACAGCATCATCTAGCCCCAAGCACACCCCGGACACTCACCACACGCATAGTTTGTCTACGTAAACGGTGCTGTGGTATCTGAGTGTAATGGTTGTCCTCACCCAACTATGCAAGAGCGAGAAGCACACTATCGCTCGCTCTGGCATGCGCGCGCTTGGACCTACACAAAATCAAAGTAAACGCGTGCCTTAGCCCTTAGCTTCGGTGCCGGCAAACTTGCGACCGGGTGAGGTAAGTAAAATCGGTGGGAGGTAGGGAGTGGCCATTCTGTACGTAGTACTAATATTCGTTCTGTGGTAACACCTGAGCTGAATGTACATTGAGCATGAAATATGAGAAATACGATAAACTGCACAGGTGGCGCCACTCCTCGCAATCAGATCGAGCCTCTCGCGGAGCTGCTGCTGGGTTTGAACCGCGCTATGTGGCGCGGCGCGGAGCTGGCGGCGTGGCTGCGCGCCGCGCTCGCGCCGCCCGGCTTCCCCACGCCGCACGCCACGCACGCGCACAAACACAAGTTCATTGCCGCCGTTATCAAGTAAGCGCATCTTCCTAGCCTTTCTCTTTTGGAGCTGGCCACAGAGCGACGTAACGAGTAAACATCATGTCAGCGCCCCGTCTTTTCTATGTTTTGCGCGCGACGTTTCTTTACGTTTTGTAAGTAAAAGGGCCCCGCGTCCGCCCTCATCTTAGGTCTTTTCTGTGTAATCTATTTGATGTACCACCTAATTCTGCAAACAGTACGTAAATTTATCTTTATAAGAGTACGTTCAGCACAAGTTTATAGCCGCCATTTTGTTTTCAGAGAAAAGAGTAGTAAGCGCAGATTGCTCGACACGGTGCAAGAATTCTCGCTGGTCTGCCGAGGGCTGGTCGGCACAGAGTACGCGCGGCAAAGCATAGCAGCGAAACAGCTGGTGGCCTAAACCTTGAATGGGTTTACTGCAATCGAATGAAACCTAGGTGCTATACAATATGGTACGCCATTATGAGGCTTATGCACCTCGTCGCAAAGCACATTTATAATTTTTCGACGTCTGGAAGGTGCTATAGATTTAAAGTCGATCTATGTAATCGAAGTTTCGATACATAGATGCGCTACTTTTTAGTTTGAAAGCTAAAAGTATTTTTTTTTCAAAGCTTATTTAAAATTCAATAAATGACACGTCGATAAGATGTCGGAGAGAGAGTTTTGAAATGATCATTAAAACAGACTAGTACAATGATCCGCTGATCATGATAGTTTGGAATATACTGGCTATTCCATGTAGTTCTGAGTAGTCTTTACTTGGTGAAATCAACAACTGCGACAAATCACATCATGGTTACTGGCTGGGTTTTGTGAGCCCACTAAATTACCTTATTCATAAATGTGTTTTAAACCTCTGTTAGCTTTTCTTTAAATCTATCATCATCTTTGTTTATTGATATACGAATTACAAGGACTGTCAATACAAGCTGCTAAAATTACAATTATTTTATAAATAAGGTCATAAGTGTATAAAGCCGAACTTTAATAATAAGTACACTAAGCGCGTCATAGACGATAGAAATGTGATGCAATTGTGATGATCTTTTGACAAATAATCTTCTTTTTGTGTGTACATTATTGTACATTGTTAGATAGTTGTGTGAACATATCTTAAATCAATGAATGATCTTCGTTTTAAAAGTGTTAACATAATAATATGAAATCACAGAACTTTAATTAAGTAGAATGAAAGAGTTCGTCGATTTGTATGGAAACCGATCGTGTAACGTTTTGCGTATTTGTATTTTACACACAAATGTATTTTAGTGATGGGAAACATAAGCCGCGCAAAAATGAATGATTTAAAAGCATCGATAAGCACGCGGCAAACCGATTCTATTATAGGCACTGCCACACCACCCCCAGTTGGGAGCAGACTGAGTTTCGAGGCGAGTAGAGGTTACTCAGCCCTTACTTAGCCCGTCTTTTCGGAATGCTATTTCTCGAGACAAAATATATGTCCCTCCAATTGATAACTTCCTAACATTCATGTTGGAATGAATTGCGCAAAAAATATGTTCCTTTAATTTAATCAGACAACTGTTTTTTGTTATACAATTTATAATTTAGTAATAGTGATAAATTAGAATCAGTATCGACATTATTCAACTATTTTTTTGTAAATACGGTGTGACATTCACGCTCAATCTAGGTATAGTTCGCACAGCGGATCTAGACTTCCGTGAAGTTAGCCGTTTGTGATGCGCAACAACAATTTAGCTTGAAAAAGCTCCATTGCGCATCGAAACGGCTAATTTCACGACGGCCGAGATCCGCCGTGAGAACTATAAATATGTACATAAATAGTATATTTTTGAAAACATTTAATAAAGCTGTTATTAAATAGATGAAAGATGACCTGTATTGAATGATCTCATTATCATTATTAATGAAGATAAACATTTATGGTGATCTAGGATTTTCAGTAATTATTAATTAATCAAAAATATTGTTTCAAAGTTAAATTAGGTTGTATATTGAAAGTTTACATGTCGAATATATTTAAATATATCTGTGTAATTCTTTAGGAAAATGATTGAAATATATAGATAAACTACATAATGAACTACTAACTTGTTTTATTTTACGATTAAAACTAGTATTTAATAATTATTGTGGGTAAAGCATAAATATATATCTGTAAAATCTTTTGGGAAATATAGAGAAACTACAATAACTGCTAATTTTTTTTATTAGATAATATTGAATAAAAGCTATTTAATCATCACTATTGTGAGTAAAACTGTTCTGCTATTGAAGTCTAATACAAATATGTGTGCTCACAGAACTATATTTAAAGAGAATGAAAGAGTTCGTCGTTTTGTATGGAAACCGAGCGTGTAACGTTTTGCGTATTTGTATTTTACACAAATGTATTTATGTGATGAGAAACATCCGCGTTCTAGGCACTGCCACACCACCACACCGCTCCCGGTTGGGAGCAAACTGAATTTCGAGGCGAGTAAAGAGGTTCCTCTGCCCTGACTTAGTCCGTCTTTTCGGCACGCGAAGTACATACACTCACTCATTCTACTTAAATATAGTTCTGTGTGTGTGCTATTGAAAGATAAAGATTGAGTGCCTTATTCATAATCATACTATAAAAGTCTGGTAGCTAATATTTCTTTTAAACCTTTATTCATTAACATAAAAGACAATGCTCAGCGAGCCGCTCAAATTGCAGTTTGTTTATGAATAAGGAGGTCAAATACTAAAAAAATGGTCCTACTAAGATTATTAAAATGTTATTGTAATACATGTAACGGTCTTAAGATGGCTCAACTGTTGCATAATTATGTTTTTTTTCAGCAAGTGATAAGACAATCAAGCAGTGCCAAGAGTCATAACGGGAGTGCAACTGTCGGATTCGACATTCGCCACTACCTTAACAAATTCGTTGCGGCGGCGTCTATTTTTGGAAACTTTTCGACATGGCTATGAACAAATTTTCTATGACACGATTGGCGTGTCAAGCGCCATAGCAGTTGATGACACGCCTATTGAGCCATCAGCCATGTATATAAAAACATGTTTTTTTTGCTTTTTCACTGGTTCAGGCTTTATTCAAGTTTATAAGATTTACAATACAATCGATTTAAAAAGACACGCCCTAGTGTCATAAGCCACATGTAAAATAAAATGATGACACGCCTGTCGTGCCAACCGCAACGAATCGGTATACTATCAGGCCCGCAGGCTAACAGGTGCATTTTTAATGTCAGCGAGTTATAATTGTCTTTAGGCTGATGTTAAGCGCCTCGCCTCGCAACAGTTGCAGCGTCATCAAAAGCTTTAAGTTTTATTGCTCTACATGGCTAGACTTTTTTCAGTAATTTCACTTATGAATTCATAACATCAACTAGATATTTACAATACATTACGACGTATCACTACAACTACCAACGAAGCGTTTTTGCATTGAGTCTGTTCGTAAAGAGAACCGTCTTGAATCAATCCATTTTGATTCTTATGCCAACGACATTAAAGTCACCTGACGATCGACGGTGAACAGACTAAAATATATAGTGATTCTTATGATTGAGATCAAACAAAATTATGATTCCTTATTAGCTGAAGTACAAAGAAGACAGAATAGGAAGATGTACATAATAAAAACTACTAAATCACATTTTTTACATTAAAATAACCACCTAAGTTAAATCATGGGCCATCTTGATGACAGACTACAAATACATAATAATAAATAAATAATAAACAATGGCAGACATTTTTACATTATCTAGCCCAAAACTAAGCAAAGCTTTATATTATAATTAAAACTTAAATATATTTTTGTTGTACTTATAATACATAAAAACATCTGGGTGTTTGAACTGAAACAAATATTTGCAGATCATGCAAATATTTGTAGCTCTTGCAAATATTTGTCCTGCAGCCGGGATCGAACCCGCAACCTGTCGCTTTTCAACCGGGCACTCATCCACAGCGCCACTGAGGTCACACTGGCTACAGTTTGGACAGTCGTACGATCGACAAGACTAGTTTTGTTACACGGAAGTTCCAGCAACTGAATTTGTCGTACGACATTACAGCAACGATAAAGTAACCAAGAAATAACGCAGAATGCAGAGTTGTAGTGTGTGACACAGCTATACCGCGCAGAATTTCAGACAGGTAAATAAATACAACAAAATAAATATACTTAAGTACTTAACATTAGGTACTCTACTTCATTTATAGTTGATTAGGTACACTAGTGACCTAGAAATATCTCTACGTTAATATTAAGCTTCTACACTAGTTCTCTAAGTGTAGTAAACTATAGATTATAAATTGTTTAAAAAGTACATATACGCCGCAATCGTCAAACGCGATCGTAGGCGCTCGAGCTTCTAAATAGATTTAAAACGTCAGCAAACGACAAATATTATAAATAACCGTTTACATTTTAAAACCTCTAAATAGACATAGTACATACATGTATTACTACCGAAGCAGATCTGCTACTCCAAATTAGCTCAAGCTAATATGACAGACAGAGTGTTCTTATCAGATAGCAAGGTTTTGGTCTTCACCACCAAAACTTTGCTGGCGGTGGAGACCAAGACTAAAAAACCAGCCGTGCGGATCAGAGTGGAACAGGGCGATTTTTGCCAGATTCTTTTAAGCTGGAATGTGGAATTGTCAGTAATTAATTAGTTTATGAAAAGATTCAACATGATTCTTATAACACTAAAAAATAAACTGAATATTGATTATCTGTAGGGAAACAATAAAAAGCTTTGTTAAGATAAACAACATCAAATAACTATATTTATGTTTAACAACTAACTACGCTAATTACAACGAATATTTGGAATATACACTTTAATAAGAGAAAATATTATATGACACACAAGCCATACAAGCAAATTGGGGCTCAATTCTACTATTACAATACCATAAAATTGCATTGCACTGTAGAATTTTGAAGTTATTGTATTAGTAGCGCAAAGGATTCACTTGCCTGAGCCATTATAATCTCCATCTAACATCTATTAGCATGAAACCAACAAATTTTAACATCACATAAGCGAAAAAAATGCTTAGTTAACAAAGGTCCACCTGCCAAGCACAGTTACAGTGAAAAACACATGATAAAATTTAATCAAATTATAAAAATCTATACAAAATAACAAATTATGTACACTAAAGCAATAAATAAATATCACATAATTAAAAAAATTGCTCAGTTAAATCTAACATTTTTACATTGAATTTGTTTCAATGACAATATGTTTATTTGAAAAGAGAGAAACTTACATCATAAATACAGTGTGTAAGTAAATAGTTTGTGGTGCACAGTGCAACACAAAATACCACCTATTCGCAAACAGTAAACAATTACTTCAAATGATGCCGATTCAGGAGCAAAGCAAAATATAAAATATGCTTGCCTTGTCGTTTCTACAGATCTACTAATTTATGCAACATTCAGTGCGATCACTAAATATATGGGTGACCGCTAGTGGTATTTACAATTGAGATCTTCCGTGCTTTAGAGGGTAAGTTGGGCTGTTATTCCCGTAGATATAAATGTCATGTCATGGATCCCTATAAGCGGTCTTTAAACTATGTCGCTAGAGTCGGGCACTATAGCTAACCTTAAGGGCAGGTAAACAGGCATGATGACAGTAACTAAGATACACTAAAATTACGCTTTCACCTTATGTAAAAAGATTAATGGAATATTAGAAGAAGAATTGAATTTAAAAATCATTTATTTTAATATTAATCAAATGACGTTTGCATCAAACAAAAACCGCAGAATTGCTTTACATTGAAAACCTATTAGCCACGCTGAGACAGATAAATTCAAAAACGCATTTTAGCGTGAATTTATAAAATCAAACGCCAATTTATTCTCTACTAAACCATTAATCTGCAACAATAAGTAATTTTTGCATACTTATTCATGTAGGCGATATTTCCGAACACAACAAAATAAAAGCAGTCATCATGCCTACACGCAAGGATTCACAAGCTAGCGAGACGCAGCTGAGCTAGTTGCACGTACAGACGTCGGCGGCGGGTCATGTGCCCCCTGGCCCTGCGCCGCGACTCTCACGAGTCGGAGTCGTCGCGCGACGGCGGCGGCTCGATCTTGCTGATCTCCACGTCGAACTCGAGGAACTTCTCCGCGTCGCAGTGCCGGTTCTTGAAGCGGATGAAGTTCAGAGCCTGGTGAAAATACTACATTAGAACACACTCGCTGAGTAGTTCACTGCTTAATAACATCACAACAGCTATTAAACCTTTTTTTGAATGCACAGACATTTCTCACAGTTTTCTATAGTACACAAAGTACAAGGATGTGTGAACATCACAAACCTGGTCCAGAGTGAGGTGGAAGCAGTCCTGGCGGCTGACGTTCAGCGAGGAGCTCTCGAGGTCGCTGTGAGTGGCGCGCTTGTACTGCATCTTGCGACTGTTGTGCTGCCCGTCGATGGTCACCTAGATACACAACAAAATTAATTAAGGTATAGTTGTTTCATAAAACCTACTTTTTTTTTAATGCTGGACAATCCACACAGCATCATCTAGCCTCAAGTTAAGCAGAGCTTGTATTATGGGTACTAGATGACTGATATACTTAATATAATACAATACATAGATAGGTGTTTTTTATTATACATAGAATACACCCAGAACACCCGGAACAAATATTTGCAGATCTTACAAATATTTGTTCCAAGGCAGGAATCACACCCGCAACCACCTGCTTCCGTCGGCGAATCCACCTGCGTCCAGCATCCAGGCGGACCAGTCTTTCTTTTATTTCAAGATTTACACATACTACATACAATTCACACATACATACATGCATAAAATCATGCCTGTATCCTGTAGGGGTAGGCAGAGACCACGGATATCAGCTTGCTATGATCATGACACACCTCTTTTGTTTTATTCACTCTCATCACATTCTTTAAACACGCTCATCGGTTTGGTTTGGGGTACACTTGACCTGGCCTTTCTTTTCGATTTCAATTTAATTAAGATTCGTCTTCAGTTTGTTCAAGATGCAAGATATTCATTTTCATAAGTGTTTTAACAAAAGTTATATAAGTCAGCTGCTTACTCGACATTCTGTGAAGATTAAGCTTGAGATAAAAACATACAAACCTCGTAAGCATAATCCACGGCGTTGCACTTAGGCCCAATGTAGGCGACGTACACGATGACGCCCCACGTGCGGATGTCGACATCCACCTTCATGTGGAAAAACTCGTCGAGCGCCATGATGAGCCAGTTGTCGTGCGCCTCCGAGTTCACCTTTATACCGAAGTGGTGGCGGGCGCCCATCTTCACTAGGTGCAGGTGTTTGGACTGCAACAATACATATACTATATTTAGGGTCATTCATTATTAACCTAATCTCGAGTAAATCGATTAAGTACGTTTTTCTGGTCAGTTATGAGTTATTCTTGTCAATTATGAATTATCCTTGTTAAAAATAGAAAGGGCAGCTCGCGGCGCTTGTCAATGACCCCCGCGTCAATGAATCACGTATCAATAATCCACGCGTCAATGACCTGCGCGTGTCAATGCTATAACTCCCTATAACCGCTACGGGGCTCGCGTGCTCGACTATTTTATTACGAGATTTCCAACAGAGTTAAATAATAATTGACCAGATATACGTAATCGATTTACTCCACTTTTTAAGAAAAAAATATACAGAAAAAACAAACAGGTACAACGTATATACACGTACATAGTTAAAAACGTAGTTTTTTTTATTGATGTGTGGAACTTGTTCCTTAAGTTTGTCAGGTTTATAATGAACAACCCTGTATACAATTTGTCAACTCTTCTGCTATAATAAGTCATGTGTCAACGCTTCTGATATAATGAGTCATGTGGCAACGCTTCTGTTATAATGAGTCATATGTCAATGCTTCTGATATAATAAGTCATACGAGTATGTCAACGCATCTGATATAATGAGTTATGTGTCAACGCTTTTGTTATAATGAGTCAAATGTCAACGCATCTTTTATAATGAGTCATGCGTCAACGCTTCTCTTATAATGAGAGTCATATGTCAACGCTTCTGTTATAATGAGTCATATTTGAACGCTTCTGATATAATAAGCACGTGGCAACGCTTCTGGTATAATGAGAGTATATTGCGGTACGTACGTGGAAGTGCGCAGCGAGCTGCGGGCGCGGCAGCGGCTGGCGGTCGGCACACAGCGGCGCGGGGCACAGATACTTGCGCGACGAGCACGACGACTCGTGCGGCGCGCGCCGCCGCAGCCGCACCTCGCGCCCGCACCCGTGCCGGCACGGGTAGCGCAGCATCTCCGCCACCTGGAGAGACACTTTATTACTTCTTCAGCTCGAATAACACAAAATAGTGCAAAAAACCTCTCGCTTACCTGTTAATTTGTTTTAAAAAAATATTGTGTGAAACTGAAAGTTATCACACCTTTTTGTTTTTATACCATAGTAAGACATTTTGCGTTTTTTGTTTTGCCATTTAAAGTGTTCGACTAATCAGAAGACAGCTATTTAATTTTATTTATAGATAAAATGAAAATATAAAAAAAAATATAAAAAAACACCACAATTGGTATCATTTTTTTATATCTGCAGTAAGTAATGCAGTAATTCCCTTGGAGAGGAAAGTAGAGTACAACGCTCAGAACCAAAATTGTATTTTTAACCAACAAAAAAAAGAGGTTTCAAGTCGATGTGAATTTTAGATATTTTGAGGTGGTATAAATGCGTTCCAGCATGTACGCCCTCCATAGCACGTGTATTTTAACCGACAAAAAAGTGGTTCTCAAGTCGACGTGAATATTGTTAGTTAGAGGTGGTAGAAATGCGTTCCAGCGTGTACTCACGCCCTCCATGGCGCGGTTGCGCACGGAGCTGAAGGTGGTGCGGCACACGGGGCAGGAGGCGAGGCGCGCGCGGCACCGGCTGCACACGAGGTGCCCGCGGCGACACTGCGACATCGGCGGCTCCATCCACTCCAGGCACACGGGACATTCTAGCAGCCGCAGCAGACTCTGATCAAAAGTAAGATCGTATGAGTCAGTGGACCTTTTGATACTCACGCGCGAGTTTACTACACAGTTCGGCAGCCTTATAATGTTCCCACTGCTGGAACACTTGTCTACTCTCGAGCTAGAGTGATTGGGTCTTAATCGCAGACCCAATGCGGATTGGTGGATGGCACATGTCTTTTGAAATTTTAGTTCTTGGACATGCCGGTTCCCTCACGATGTTTTTCTAAACCGTATGAGCACGGAAGCACTGTTGAACTTGCACTGGCGGTCACCCATCTAAATGGTGACCACGAGGCACACTGCTTAACTTTGTTGATTTGAAAAAAGTTAGGCTGGCTACACGCGTAGTCAGTTACAATCCCAAATGCAGCAAACCGAGTTCCCAAAAAAAAAAAACAAATAACAGTATCATGCATGTAAACAGTGATAAAACAGACACTTTTTATTAGCGCGCCCATTGTGTACGCGCATTATGTGAGCTATATTTAGTAAAGTTTTTTGTCCTTACTTGATTGAAATCCTTTACTGTGAACGGATTAACTTGCTTGTCATCATCAGCTGTAAATGAGAAAATAAGGTTAGTTTATTTGTTGTTTTGTTCACAAATTCTACTGTTAACAGTGCAGTTTTTTAAGAAGATTATAATATCCCAAAAATTTTCCCTTATCCCCCTTATCTCCCTTTAGTATTCCCTTAGTGTGATGGTTAACACTATAAAAACAAAAATAACCAGTTTTTTAAGCACTGAACTTAGCATGCATTGAGCGGAAATAGTAATTAGCTGTTAGTTAGAAAACAAAGAAATTAAAATTGCTGGGGAGAAAATGCATTTTAAAAATCAGTAGTAACATTAGTGAGTAACAAATTGAATTTTTAAAGTTTTTTTATTATTCAGATAATTCAGCTATTGGTGGAGAAGAGTAGAGAAGTTATTATTTATTAGACTTACACTCGCGCCGCTTCCTCTTGACGCCATGGTTTTGTTGTTGTTCTGTCTCTGGGGCATCCACTTCGTCAGCCCTGCTAGTTGACGCCTGTAAACAAAAAATATTTAATACTAGCGGCCTGTCCCGGCTTCACACGTGTGGACATAAAATATAGCCTATGTTACTCAGGGATAATGTAGAATTCTAATAGCGAAAGATTTTTTCCAATCGGACCAGAATGTGTCTTTCAAATCTGTCATCGTCTTTGTTCATTGACATAGGAATGAGGAAAGACAAAACTAACGCCCATATTCAAGAACGAAACTCAAGCTCAAATTGATACTCTAGCATAGATGTTTGACAGTTCTTTATAGAATACTTTAGGCCCGTATTCAAGAAACCTTGAGTGTGAATCGTGACACAAGCATCGATTTATAATTTTTCTATGAATAACTGTCAAAATACGACGTTTGAGTCACAATTATTCACACTCAAGTATAGAACATAAGAATACGGGCCAGCCGCTAAAAAAGCTGTTTCTTTAATGAATAAGATGGAAACTCACCAAGTTGGGGTCGCTGCTGGTCGAGATGACGGCTCGGGAGCGATCGATTACGTCTATTTCCACTGGAGCGGGCACGTCTGGAATCTCCACGATCTCTTCCTCGAGCGAGACGCCGGTGCCGGATGTGTTGTTCGACGGCGCTGGACGTAAATAAACTTTAATTTAGAATAGCTTGAAAGTTCGTATAAGTCAATGGAAGTTAGCCGTTCCGTTGCGCAATTGATCTTTTTCGAACTAAATTGTCTTTGCGCATCACAAACGGCAGTTGAGATCTGCTGGCAGTACTATAAAAATATTAGCGATGTAAACGTAAGTAAGTTCGTATGAGTCAGTGGCCAACTCTGGTGACAGAGTTTCTAGGCCGCCTGAAACCCTCTGTCATGGTTTAACAACTTTGAAAAAGCCGGGACAGACTGCTTAAAGTGTCCTCCGAAGCACGGAAGCGCTCAGTTGAAATTGCCACTGGCGGTCACCAATCCCAATGGTGACTACGCGGCTGTCTACTATTAAAGTTTAAGATTAGGGGATTACCAGTGCACGGTGTGTGCCACAGCAGCAATTTGGCCTCGACTCAGCATAATGCCTACTGTTAATAAGTTCACGTCGGCCGAGATCCGCCGCTAGTACTATACCGCGTACCGATCCGCTGGTTCTAGTATAGATATATCACTAGAATGAGCGAGGTGTACAAACGTGTCTCGGGCTCGTCCTGCTCGCGAGCGGGCTCGACCGCGAGGGCCGCGGGCGTCGCCGCACCACCTTGCGACGTCGACGGCACCGGCTCCTCAGCCTCTGCAATTACAATAGTCATGGTGACTGATTTTGAAAAACTGTTCTATTGTGTTCAGAAGTATCGACTTTATGAAAAAACAACATAATACTCCAGAAATGAAGAAAGTAGTAAAAAAACGCGATTTAAACTTAAATTTTGAAATTCACGCCAAAACGCGTCCATTCACGGCGTGACAGAACTGATGTCATATGTAAGTTTTCAATGTAAAATAGTAATAAGGTTCAAAATTCTGCAATTTGGTTTGATGCTACTAATCCGAGAACCAAGATGCTTTGATTGGTGTTCAACCTTTTATGGCGGATTGCTGTATTTTTAGTTTTATTTTATTAAAAATATTATCAATCTCACATTTAATGTAAAAAGGAATATGGTTTTTATATTTCTTGAATCTTTTTTCATAATAAGACGAAGATGAAATTTTAGTGGTTCTTGGTTACTGTCAGTCATCATGCCTATTACAATTTTAAATGTAGTGGTGTTCCACTACATACTGCACTGCCGGTCTTTTAGCGGTAGTGACCCCGCCTTCCGATCATCAAGTCGTGGGTCATGGTCAAAACCGGTCACGCAACTCACGCATCAATGCATTTGTCTATTAGAAAAATGTATGTGCGTATATAACGCCAGTGCTCCATACGGTGAAGGGAAACATCACGATGAAACCGGCATGTCCAAGAACTAAAAATTCGAAAGACAGTCTAATCTGCATTTTGTCCGCGAGGTGGATTATGACTCAATCACTCGATCGATTGTCGGCCAGTGTCCCAGCAGTGGGAACACGGAAGGCTATAATAATATATTTTAGATTTTTTTATTTATTATTTTTGCAAATCTATAAATATATTGTAATAAGTACCTAATGACTGTGTTTCAAACTTGGAAAAGTTTCAAAGGTCTAACCTTTGTACTATATTGGTTACACAACTATACATAAAAAAAACAAGTAAATTTATTTTTTATTATGTCAGTTGAAGCCACAGGTTACCTTCTTCAGAGTTATGCACTTCCATACTGTGGGAGCGATGCCGGCGTTCAGCCACAGGCCTCGGCTGCGGATGCTCCGCGAGATCTTCACAAACGAAATACCACGGTACAGTACAAAAAACTCACCCTAAGTACTTAATATTACAAAAATGTTTATGTTCAAATTTTTATAAAAAAAACAACGTACAAAAATCCGCAGAATGATAAATTGATCACTGTCAAAAGTTAAACAGTTAACACAGCAGAGTTTATCTCATTCATATTCAACCTCTTTTTGCACACCTATTTGCTTTTTTATTCAATACAATATTACGTCATTACGTCTCAACTTCTTTTTTTAGTCTAGGAGGTGATTTTTAAGTCAAATAGATAAATCATGGTTTTATATGATTATATAAATTAGTTTTTGATCCTATACGCTTTTAAATAACGTTGTTATTAAGAGGTCGAGTTTATTTTAGACTCTTATCGTTGGTTGCGGTAACCACTTACCTACCATCAAGTGAGCCGTACGCTTGGTTGCCACTTTAGTGGTATAAAATAATTTAAGAGTAGTAGAGTTTTTTTTATAGAGCTCGTCCGGGGAAGGACTACTACCAAAGCTGTTTCGAAAAAAAAAATTACATACTTTGGCGAGAAGTTCCAGGCATGTTGTTATTGACAGGGTTCCTAGCCACTCTCCTGTAATACGGTAACCTCACACTGCCTGAATTCGATTCCGAGGGCACCACTGAACCGGGCCTGGCATTACCTGAGTAAGAAACAAACAGATCAAACAACCTAATTTTGGTATATTCAGAAGAGTTCCTTTTAGTTTTTAGTTGTTGCTTTGGTTTCTTTAGTAAATTTTTATAAAATGTATTTATGTAAATAATTAGGAGACTCGTGTCGCAGTTCACTGCTGCTACTGCTAGGCTCCACTGAAAACCAGCGCTACAGACACATTAAATCTGTAGCACATGCTGGATGGCTGCCTTTTTTCGTCACAACAATTTAATTTTGCAGTGTGGCGCAAAATAAATATTTTTTTATTCTATTCTATTCTAGATCATTAATGATCCAACTTCTGCATGCTAAACACGGTGGAACATAAGGAATTTAAAATATTTAAATATTGCACACGTCAAGGTATTCACGTGCATGGGCGGAATACCTAACTTTCTGGCATAAAGGGACATATAGTTACACGTTACATAGCGATGTACACATAGATATAGTACTGTCGACGAATCTCGGTAATCGTGAAGCCGTTTGTGATGCGCAAAGACAATGTAGTTCTAAAAGGCTCCATTGCGCATCGAAATCGGCCGAGATCCGCCACTAGAACTTTACCCACCTCGCGGGATGGATCGGTAGCGAGGATTGTTGATGTTCCTAGTGAGACGTTTGAAAGCCAGCACCCGCTGGATGTCCTGGTCGCGGCCGCTGCTGGCACGCTCGTGTAGCTCAGGCGCGGGCGTGTGCGTCGCGCGGGACATGTACGAGAGCGGGATCTCATCTGTTCTGTAAAACCTAAATAAATATCTATAGAAGAATCTAGTTGTATTTATATAACCATTAATTGCACCCACACTCAACCATCCATCAACACAATATACATTCATCATAAAATTAACTGTTACAAGATATTAGGGCTACTGTACTTATAGGTGAATGACTGCATGCAATAATAAAATACTAGATATTACTGAAGCTATACAAATATTTTTTAGATACCACTATTATTATGGGCATCAATCATTCATTATACATGTGATCTAATTACATATTAATTGCCACCAATATTGATTTATTAAGTTCCCAGCTTTACTTACGAAGTACTACTAGAGGTCCCAGGATTGTAAGGTACAGGCACATTTCTAAGGCCTGTAGTATGGTTCAATAAGGAAAAAATCAGATCCCTAGCTTGCACATGGTTTCTGACTGGATTCCCTGGTGCTGAAGGGGTGGTTGTGGTCGGCTGTCCTGAAAATTTAAAAACTTTGGTAAAAACTAAAAAAAAAGGATGGTGTCAGGCAACCTTTAACGTGTTTATTTGCCTTTGTAGCTTTATTATCTACAAGCTGTTGTCCACGACTTCATTCGCGTAGAACTCGGTAATGGTACTTTTATTCGGGATAAAAAGTAGCCTATGTTTTGAATTCTAGCCAAATCGGTTCAGTGGTTATCATGGTAAACATTCAAACAAACATTCAAACTTTCGCATTGTAATATTAGTGTGAAGTGTGATGTGAAATATACTTATACCTATTATACAGAGAAAAGGTTTGTATTTTTAGTATGTTTGTAATGTTTGAACCATTAGAATGCTACATTATCCCTGGGTAACATATCCTTTATTTTATGTCCACCCATGCGAAGTCGGGAGGGGCTGCTATTGTCTAATATAATGGTAAAAAAAAATATTTGTATGCCACTGTAGAAACATTACAGTACACTAAATCTACCATACCATCTGCGAAAGGATATGATGATACATTTTGTTTGAAAAGTTTCTACATTGAGCTACAAATCAGACCGGTTCATTATACAATGTACATGTACATTGTACAAGTAACCTACTGTACCTAATTTTGGTATAACAAATCTAGGTCTAGTACTACCACTAGTTCTCTGTTGTACTGTTGGAGGTGGTCGTGGATTGGATGTGGGCTCATCATCATCTGTAACAAACATTTTTTACAATTGCCTTAGTCCATAGAAAGTGATAGATCTACAGCTACTCATGTCAAAGTCAATGCCAAAAAAGTTTTCTATGTTGTTTTTGTATGTTGGTAATTTCTATTTAACCTAAGAGGGTGTTAGAGTTCTAGCACATTTTTTTCAAGTCCTATTAACAGTATTTAATTGAAAATCATATGTAAATGGTATACTCAGAGAGAGACCTTCTAATTCATAATGGCCAGAACAAGAATTAGTTTACAAATCTTGTTCGAACACACATATAAATATTACAACTTATTTCTTGGTTATATCCTACATTTCAAGGAATTTCTTAACAATGTTCTACATAAATGTGTTATTTAAACAATAGAAATTAATTTCATAATACGGGTTTTTTAAAAACTTATTTATATTAATGAATTATGAAATAAATTTACAATTTAAATAACACATTATGTAGAACACCCGTGCTGACCTGCACTGTATCACCCACGTTTTTGCAGTTTTTATGCTATCCCACAGGAACATTTCATTTTTCCGGGATAAAAAGTAGCCTATGTGTTATTCCAGAACTTAAGCTATCGACATTTCAAATTTTGTGCTATTCTGTTAAGTCGTCATGGAGATATGTGGTAACAAACATACACAGACTTTCACATTTATAATATTAGTAGGATTCCTAAATTAAATAAATCGCTTTAAAAAAAATTATGAGTTGTCATCTCTCACCATATATCTAATCAAGACTGGTGGCGACACACCCGGATACCCAGCCTTAAAGTCTATTTTTGCATGTATGTAACAAAAAAAACTATGTTGTGAAAGCTAGACATAATGGAATAATTATTTCAAAATAAAACTTTACCAAACATGTTTTGAAGATCACCTTCTTTAGAAGACATGATCTGCTAATATTTTTTCTGTGCCATTAAGATTTTATTGTGAAAAGTAAATATTCAAAATGGGAAACAGAGTAGTAGACCAAATAAGATTGTAATTTTCCTATTTAGTTTTATTAGCTAGACTAAATGTATTAGGTTTATCCTTTATTATACAGGTCCTAGTATCTTCAAAATAGAATATATCTCAAGTTTCTTATGAACCAAACCTGCTATCTATAAAAGACAAGGTTTGAGGTCCCATTGTTTTGCCACACCCTGTATAAACATGCGCGAAATTGAGGATCCATCCACCCACAATATTAAAATAATTTCGTAAAGGCGTTTATATTAATTAGTAAGGTTTGGCTAACTGAACTATTGAATTACATATAAGAAATATTTAGACGTAGGTAAGTACGTGATGCAATTATAATATTATTGGCAGTAGCGATGGCGAGGCGATCGATCGATAGCGCCAGCCATTGGACTCACCTGAGCTCCAAGGATATTCCGGGATTCCCAGATTCTTGAGGATATCTTTTCTGCTACCCATAGTCACACACGTTGTTTTTCACATAAATTAGAGTTTATCAACTTCCTTCACCGTCGTCGCACAAGAAAAAGTCCAATAAGAGCTAACAATAGCAGTATTAGTAGCCTTTGACTATTTTTAGTAAGCACTACCCATTGAGTAAATCGATGGCACTCTACGATTTACCGCACAGCAGCAGTGCACAAGAATCAGCACTCACTGCCTTTAATTATGTCTACGTAAACTGAAGTAAAGTAAACTGACAAAGCAATTAGTATTTTCTTTGATCTAATATTTTCTTCCGTTTTCAAAACAAGAGAAGAGAGTAGGGACTAGGGAGGAGCGAGGGAGGGTTGATCGATATTCATCGATGGTTAAATAAAACAGCAGCTATGTTTTGTTTGACATCGATATCAGCGACACATCGATGTTTTATGAATAAGATATCGATGATTCTTTAGGGTACCAATCTAGTGTGCCGCACAAGCTCGTGCGCACTGCCTCGCCTCTGCGCGCGGCGCGCGTCTTCCGACTTTATTATCTCGGATATAGGACGATAGACGCGTGCGCAGGGTGTGCGGCCACCGCGTGGACACCGTTTCGATGCGCAATGGAGCTTTTTCAAACTAAATTGTCGCGACTATACATAATAATTTTTTTTATAACTTATATTTACTGACCGCTATTGAGTCATCGTATTATTCGTAGTAAGTAATTTTTATTGTTTATATTATTTAATATTATTTTTAATTTTATAATATAATTTTTATGTTATGAGCCCTATCGTTGACAATCCTTGAATTTTCTTGTAGCACGTGAAGTTTCGAACACTATTGTGGCTCGTGTGTTGAAGATATTTTAGCGAATATAAAAACAAATAAAGCTTTATCCCTTAAAATTTAAGTCAACAGAACAAATATTAATTAACTCAAGACACAACTGATTAAAAAAATAATTAGTAACGCACGTTTTGTAAAATGAGCAATTCCAGTCAACTTTCGATCATGTTTTCTATGAATTAACAAAGTCTAACATATTTCCAAAAATGCAATGAGATCTTTTCGTCATAAGTTATTAAAAAAAAAGCTGTCTAAACTGGCGAGCCCAAGAGAATGTAAGCTACTAACGTTTGGCGAGCTATGGTGAATGTTCTACAAATTCAACATTGGTTGCTCCTGCTGTCACTGGCTGGTGTCAAAGTCATAGTACGTACTACGTATAGTCTGGTTTTTAGTACCTACATTAACTTTGGTCGTACTGGAGTTAAATTATACTGCCTCAAGCAGGACATGAACCCACAACCTTCCGCTTGACACGAGACGAAACAAAAACGGAGTTAGCAACTTTTTTCTTGTTTTGATAACCTTTCCCAGTATGGCAGTAGGGCAGATAGCGCCATCTGTCAAAGCAATCGGAACTACTTTTTTTTAAATCTCGAATCGAAAACTCCTCATTATCAACATTAAATTAAAAATCAAAAAACCATAATCCATGGTTTGTAAGTGTTCTTAAAAACATTCAAGGACTCTAAGATTTCGTAATACTACAAAAAAACTGCAACTTATTAAGCCATTTTTTTGCTAAAATCTGCCTTTATAGTTATTAGGGTAAAGATTCCCAAATTAGTAACTTGTAGTAACTTGATCCAAGTAAATGATTATTGCCTATTTTGTCATTCGTAAGGCTAAATATGATAGAAAATGCCTTAAAATTACCCGCGATGTTCAGATATCCAGCACTGAGGAATTTGTGGAGAAGTTGGCGCGTCGGATGTACGACTGCGCTGACAACTGCTGTCACGTACATCTCAATGGCATCGCCCCGCTACACACACGGCCAACCAAGCACTCTGGCGACCTCTCCCCTGAGAGCTCTTGAAGCCTCTTAGTTCGTGGCAAGATGGAAACAGAGCAGGAAACACCGAACGACAGGGCAATACCCAAAGACTCGGGTAACAGTCGTGCCCGAAGTTGAAGCCAGAAAAAAGAGCGTAGAGTTCGATTCTTATCCGCTCTTCCGATACCATAGACGGTAGAGTCGAAGAGCAGATGACCAAATTGATGATGCCATGTAATTCTTCTTTTTCTTCTTCTTCTTCTTCGTCAAAATGAATGAAATGGCGGCGATTTATTAAAAACGGACACTGGCAGAATTGTGACAGTTAAAAGTCACAGAAGTCAAAGAAGAAGAGAAGTGGTTTTCATTTCTTTGTTTTGTTTGCAAGCGATTTCGTTCGCGCCAGGACCGGCTGATTGTCTGTGCGTCTAGCTATTCTAAACGGAAAAAATATTGATCTCAAGTGTCTTTTCATCGATTTTACATAGTTTTATGATAAAATAAGGATAGAATTTGGGGTTATGATGGCAGATTTACCGTATCAGGCAGAATATGCAAAATCTGGACGAGCAGCATGTAAAGGTTGTAAAGAAAAGATAGATCAAGGTACTTTACGTATTGCGGTTATGGTACAGGTAAGTGAACACTACGCCTTTAAAATTTGAACATAATCTTCTTAAATATAAAAATGAGTTGCTGTGCGTTAGGCTCGCTAAAACTCGACAATGGACCGATTTGGCTGATTTTGGTTTTGAAACCAGGGAAGGTTAAACTGAGAAATTATGGAAAAGTTGCGAAAAAAATAACGCGAGTAAAACCACGTCGGGTCAGCTACTATATTCTAATAAAATCGTAAAGGTATGGTCGCTAGAAATTGTACGTTACCAATCGTGAATTGGTAACACACGGTAACATTTATTTTTATGTTACCGTGTGCGTTTGTACCTACATGTTATTCACCTATTAAGTGACTGCTGGCGTGATATTCGTGACGCGCCCCTTAAGCTAAAAAAAATTAGGTACCTATACGATTTTTGTTTTTATGTTTTCAATATCTTTACGCCCGTAGCACATCTCCGCTGCGAAACCTTAACAGTGGAACTGCAGTAATATCGATATGTCTTGTCCGTATTTAGGAGAAGCGGAACACTAGCGAAACTGCCTGTGGCAGCTAGGTATAGCCACAGGAAATATAAAATCAATAAGTGGAACAATTTTATACTTATATTATTTGTGACTTCTCCACATGAAGATTTACCCAAAATAGGTTAGGGGACAGAGATACACCTTACGCAACATATCCCTACACTGCTTGTTCTAACTCATAGATTTGACTATAATTTTATAAAGCAGGATCACCTCACCTCAGCATTCCAATAGATCACGAATGTTACGTAACACAAAATCAAAATCTTTAAAAATATGATTGTATCTTCATGAGTGTTGATGTCAGAAAATGCCGCATAATGAAACGCACAAATGAGAACCTTAGCCTAAGTCCCATTGAATTTGTCTGAAGGTAAAAGTTCATGAGATACTAGTAAGGTATTCATACTGACTGTAATCTAAACTTGCCACATTATTATGCCAATAAGGTAACCAAACTCAAATATGCACTATTATATGAATAAATTGTAGTTAGTCCAGAGTAAACTGACAGTTTACTTGTTGTACTTGACTGGCATTTCTTATTCCCCAGAATAGTTAATCCAGAAATTGGTTGAATCCACACTAAGTTTGTCATGACTATGTTTCAGTCTGCATTCCACGATGGAAAGCAGCCTAACTGGCACCATGACAAGTGTTTCTTCAAGCGGCAGAGACCCACCACTGCAAGTGACATTTCCAACTTTAACAAGCTCAAGAATGCAGACCAAGTTAAGATTAAAAAGGAAATTGGTAAATATGTGCTTTTTTGAGCTTTTGATGCTAATTTCATCTTCTCGCTGCATCCTCTAGGAGTTGAATTTTGGTAACTCCTTTCTTAGTGCACCGTAAGAGCAAAGTATCTACCCTTTAAATTTCATGTTTCTAAAGTAATGTTTTATTTCACAGAAAATTACACTGGTATTGTAATGCCTGAAGAAGAGAAGAAAGGAAAAGGCAAGAAGACAGCAAAGAAGAGAGCAGCTGAGAAAGACAGTGCCACCAGTAACGCAGCTTTGAAAGACTTCCGCGTAGAGTATGCCAAGAGTAGCAGGGCTACTTGCTGTAGCTGTGAAATTAAAATTTGCAAAGTAAGTGACTAGAAGCATCAAGACATCCTTCCAATGTTCATACACTGGCCTACTCTCAAGCAAGAGATTAGGTCTTAATCCATCACTCAGACCTAATGCAGATTGGTGAATGGCACATGTCTTTCGATTTTTTTTGTTTACTGTTTATGCCGATATTTTCGGTCATTATTTATATGTTTCATTATGGGAGTTTCACTACGCGATCGAATCCGCAATGAGGAAATCCGTATAAGAACCAAGGTCACCGACATAGCTCTTAGAATTAGTAAGTTGAAGTGGTAATGGGCAGGCCATATAGCTCGCAGAACCGATAACCGCTGGGGAATATAGGTTCTCGAGTGGCGACCACGAACTGGAAAACGAAGTGTAGGACGGCCCCCCACTCGAAGGACCGATGACATTAAAGCGGTCGCAGGAAGTCGGTGGATGGTGAGGGCCCAAAATCGGTCGTCATGGCGCTCTTTGGGGGAGGCCTATGTCCAGCAGTGGACGTCTATCGGCTGATATGATGATGATGATGATGATGATTTATCTGTTTTAAATATCAGCCAAAACGGTTCAATGCTTAGTGAGTTGAGAGTAAGGAACAAACATCCATCCAAACAAACTAACATCCATACTGTCGCATATATAATATTAGTGTAAATCAACTTATGCACTAACCAGCCTAAGGTGGATTCAACCAACTTTTGGAATAAAACCGTCCTCGTAGAATAGCGCCTTTTCGAGTTTGGTCGAATCCAACCTAAATCGTAGTTATAAATCGTAAAATAGTGACTATTTGGGTATGGTCAAATCCAACCATAGTAAACTTTCCTATGTCCTAGGATGAAGTCCGAGTATGCAAGGTAGTGTTCGACACTGAGATCGGCAGTAAGTACGGCGGGCAGCCTTTGTGGCATCACGTCAAATGCTTCAATGAAAGGAGGAGCACTCTCTTGTACTTCGCCGGAGGGGAGAGTCTGCCTGGCTTCAAAACCCTCACCCGTGATGACCAGGCTATGGTGAAGAGCGAAATACCGTAAGTATACTAGTCTGTTGTATACTAGTCTGTTAAAATAAAAACCGTCATCAGGTGCTTTTGTCATAAGAATCTAAATGGATTGATTCAAGAAATTCTTTTTTCTAACAGACTCTATAAACATTCTATAAACAGCAAAGCCGGGCGTTTTGCTAATATAAAGTACCCAATTTAATTACTGTTAAACACAGACAGAACCAAATTCATAACAATACTTATATCTTTGCTAATTTTGTAGCATTTACGATACTTTGTGTCGGAACCCTGTTTTATTATGTAGGTAATTTTATTATATTTTACCCGTAATACTAATCAAACGCTAAAAAGCTGCTCGCTTAGCATAACTGCTACATTAGCGGCTGTTTATATTTACAGACTTTTCAAAACTGATGATGTACCTGTAAAGAAATTGAAAGCCGAGCCAAAAGACCAGGCGGAGCTTAAAGAAGAGAAAAATAAAGAGAAGAAAATGGAAAAACAGAACAAACTTTATCACAAATACCGGAATGCGCTGGACGAATTCAAGAAGGCGGACTTTGAAGCGCTGCTCGAGCACAACTCACAGGAGATACCGGTCGGTCGTGACGAGGTAATTACTTTTGAACCAATTATTTTTGGCACACCCTACATACATAATAAGGCTTCTGTTGTAGAAATATTTTTAAAAACAAGCTTTTATATTTTGACTTTTGAGTTATCGTTAAATAAGTCCTTTAATTTGATGCCCATATTGTAGGAAAGCATAAAAAAACTTAATCCGCCATCTTAGGAAGTCCACGATATTGGATTTAGTGTGACGTCACTTTATTTTCGAGTTTTTCTTAGCAAGCTTTTCATTTGATACCCATATTGTAGGAGTGAATTAAAAATAACTAGTTCGCCATCTTGGATGTTCCGCCGTGTTGCATTGAGAATGACGTCACATAGCTAACCATGCATTGTCATCCAAACTGAATGTGTATATAAAATTTCAGCTCAATCTGTGAAGTTAACATCCAGTTTCAAAATTGAGGAGAAATTGCAAGATTGCACTCGACCAAACATACTACATACTTACAATATTGCAAGTTAAATAAAAGCTTGTAGAATCGGTTCGCTTCTACTCCAAACTGATGCTGTACCCACTACGCCTTTCCGAAAGCTATTTCAACTTGTTACATTTCACCTATGACTTCTCACAGAATGATTATTCTAACAAGAATTAATTTAAACTATCACCTAACAATCATAATGTTATATTGACATTATGATTGTAATAAATGAATACTGAATGTGAGTTCGTTCATTCTGTTTTCAGTGTATTGATCGCATAGCTGATATGATGGCGTTTGGGGCTCTGGAGCCTTGCGTCGAATGCAAACAAGGTCAACTTGTGCTGGACACATTTGGCTATAAGTGTACAGGTGAGTGTTTGGATCAAGTCACTTTTTATTTAAATCTAATTTGGAGGCAAACGGCCCGCCTGATGGTAAGCGGTTACCGCAGAACACCAGAAGTACAGTTGATGCGTTGCCTGCCCTGGATGACTTTTTTATATTTCCCTTGAAGCGGCCTATATTCTAGCTCAGCGTAAGGAAGCTCATACCACAACTTGCACGTATTGGGAAGAAAAGTTCTCGTAAAGCGTGTTGTGCGAGATACCCACGTGTCGATGAGATGTGGATGATCCTTGTTCCGCTGAAGTGAGGTACGGTGGTAGAACCTTGATACTGGTATGAGGTTAAAAAGCTCTTCAGAGCATTCCCCATTATAAAGGCGGTTAAAGACGCAGAGCGAGCCAATGTCTCGGCGCTGGCTCAACGACTCAAGTTTGCTTGTGAGTGACGGCTTTTCTCTGAAGGGAGTCAAAGCGAACTTGCGGACAAAAGCGATTTGGCTTTTTTCTCGTGGCCTTGTTGCCTCGTGACAGTCTTCGTAGTTCAGCTTATGTCCGTGAATGCTCTGAACTAACCTGTTGTTTACACTATAAGTTGAACTATGATACTGTCACGATTATCGATAGTCTCTTTCAGAATACACCCTCAGAATCACTTACATATATATATCAATTTATTGCTATTTTGTAGCTGCTAGCTACATCCGCAAGTTCCACTTTCCTTTTTATTTGAATCTATTAGAAGAGGACGGCAACATTTTAAATGCTACAAATACAACAGATTCGATACCAATGGCTTTCAGGTAACATCAGCGAATGGACGAAATGCTCGTACGTAACGCAAGAACCGCAGAGGAAGCCGATGAGCATTCCGAGTTCATACGAAAGCAAAGACGCCTTCAGGAAGTTCAAGCCGAAGGCTGACGTGAGGCTGTTCTCAGTCGCGCCGCGCCCTGTGATGGTCGTAGTTAAAGAAGAAGTCAAAACGTCAGTAATTTTGTAATCATTTTTGTACCAAAAGCAAACTAATATATAGGTCTGCATAACAGAAAAGTCTAAAGAACAATATTAAAAAAAAAATGTTGTGTCCGAAATCCTAGCCTTAATCCTTTTTTTTTTTATGTTTGGAACCTATCCCTTAAGTTTGTCAGGTTAATAAAGAATGACCTTATACAAATTACTGAAAATTAATTCTTATTAATATTCCGAAACACACACAACCATATTTAGACAGAAGAGATTATAATGGTTTAGTACTAATTGCTCAATTTATACCGGTAATTTTCGAAATTCTAACTACTTTTTTTTGTGGGGACTCCCTTTTCCGCAATTCTAACTACTAATAGTATAAATGCGAAAGTTTGTATGTGTAGATGTTTGGATGTTTGTTCCTCTATAACTCGACAACTACTGAACCGATTTGGTTGAAATTTAAAACATAGATAGATAATGACCGGGAATAGGACATAGACCCTTATACGTACTTATTATCCCGGAAAAATTTCCAGAAGTTCCCGAATTCCACGCGAACGAATTCGCGGGCTACAGCTAGTCCTTAATAAAGATGGCGTTATATTTACAGCGAAGATACCAAACGCCCAGTGCCGCCGCTAAAAAACTTGCAATTCTTCCTGTACGGCAAACTAAAGAACAAAGAAAACACAAAAAGGCGCATCCTCAAACTTGGCGGGCTCGTGGTCAGTAAGCTGACGGACACGACCGCGGCGGTCGTGTCTACAAAGGGTGACGTCGAACGAATGCCAAACAAAATGAGCGAGATCCAAGAAAAAGATATTGAGGTACTGTCTCGAATGAACACAAATAGATTGCTGCTGCATTTTTTGGTGTTTCTATGTATTATAAACATACCTACTTAAAATATTTTTGGCCCTTCGGCTCCAACGCTCGACGAAAAAGACACGTCGATGTGTCTTGAGGATGTCCCGTGTAGGGATGAAACACGTGTCGATAAAAATTTTTTGCGGGTAACTGGTTTGTTACAGTTACTTAACACAGGTTTTTTATCTGGATGTTCCATAACCTGACGCCACGTAAATCATCTGTAATAGATGTAAAGGCCAGTGATGGATTGAACTGGTTTGAACTGTGTGTCCTCATTTGTAAAAAAGCGTAGCGGAATAGTACTGTGTCTGTAAACAGACAAAAAATCTTATTATATACTTTTATGACATAGATTTACAAAAAAAAATTATGTGTATCGCGTTGTACTTAAAAATAAATGTAAATAAATAGATAGTGTTTTGTTTTAGATTGTAGAAGAATCTTATCTGGATAAAATTGACGCTGAAACGGGTACGATCGCCAGTTCTCTGCAACTCATCAAAGAGCATAACATTACCGAGTGGGGCTCTGATGTAAGTTTAATAATTTATAAATATCTTGAACCCTTTTTTTTATGTCAGCAGTTGACAGGACAATCAAGGCGCTCACCTGATGTTAAGCACCACGCCTGACTATTACAGATGCAGTGCCACCCAAAGCTTAAAGTTTTTGTGTTTGCGTGGCACTGCTGCGCGCTTATCACCCCGAGACATTTCGCCCAGTAATTTCACTTGCTACAGTGCATTTCAAACCTAAACACAGTAATGCTTGCACACTACTGCTTAGAGGTAGAATATCTGAAACGGTGGTACCCACCAAGACGGACTCTTGCTGAAGAGTCCTACCACCAGGTCTTTTCGGTCATAGAGTCTTTTCATAGTACTTTTTTTTGTGTAGCTTAATTTTTTTATCGATTTTTTTAGGGTTTTTGTTTTTTTTTGTTTAGCCAGCTAAGAGATTGCCACAAGACGTTCTCGACGGCAAGTCTATCCAGAAGTCCGGCAGTATGTACGTGTCAGCGTCATCTAAGTCCTCTGTCAAGTTGAAAATTAAAGGTAAAGGTTATCGATAAACTAATGTAAACTATTTGTTAACCACTAGATGGACATACTGGCGTTGCAGGAAGTGGGATTTTGTCTATCTTCTCTTTTTGTTAGTCGTGTTCTTTGGGGCAGGCATATGTCCAGCAGATTTGAACTCAAATTTTTGGGTGACAGCACGCTATTACGGTCGGGCGCAAAAACTTGGCGTCATTTGCCGCCGTGCTATTATTTTTTTGTACCAAATAAGTCTAAAGTGCCAACCAAGCGTACTCACTTGCTTTTGTAAGCGCTTCCTACATCAGAGATATCAATTGCGCGTTGCCACCCTGAGACGAAGATCTCTTCAAACCCCGGAACACAGCAATGCTAGCACCTGTACAGGGTGCAAAAAGACTGCTACTGAAAATGAAAGGGGGTGATACAGCACCCCAAAACCAAAGCAAAAAAAACACTCGTCTGAAAAAAAACTATAGCAGAAGAAAACACGATTTTTATGTTTTTATTTACTTTAATCCTGTGCGTGTGAAATAAAAATAATGGTTGGGCACTGCGGAGGGAGGACTTGACCGTGTTAGGGTTTAATTTTGTTGTTGAATTCGGCCGCTCCTTAGAAAAGATAAACTACGGGGCTTACCTTGATCCTTTTGTCGTTGGCGATTCCCTGGTACCAGGGTCGAGGAGTGGAGTGTTGGATTGTGGAGTGGAGTTTTTATGTACAGCACATAAAATTAACTCTATTTATTACGTTTGTAGTTCTTCCCTGGACGATTTATCCCAAAGAACTCAGCTACTACTTTTTTCTTCAGGAGGTACAGCGGTGGACCCTGACTCTGGACTGGCAGAGTTAGCGCACGTTTACAATGACGAGGACGGCAATAAGTACACCGTGACTCTCTGTCAAACAGACGTCGTTGCTCAGAAGAACTCCTACTACAAACTGCAGATTTTGAAGAGGGATGATAAGAATCAGTAAGTTTCTGATTGTAAGGTAGAAAACTCTTTATTGTACACCACAAAAGAAAAATAAAACCAGTAAAATAATAATTATATACCTAAAACAAACTTACATACAAAAATTACGCTCGTCTAGCTTTACTGTAAAATCTTTTCATACCGTCTCAGCTTTTACTTGCTAGATTGTGCTATAAGTATTTATTTTTACAGATATCATCTCTTCCGCTCCTGGGGCAGAATCGGTACGAAAATAGGTGGCACCAAGTTAGAGGACTGCCGATCGGCCGATGATGCCGTGCATAAATTTGAAAATCTGTATATGGAGAAAACTGAAAACCCGTGGGAATGTCGAGATATTTTTGAGAAGGTACCTACTAGAACATTTTCTATTTTAAGTATTATTTAACATAAACAGGGCCTTTGATTATTAGTCTAAAATATTTAAGGAATTGGCATGATGACTGATTTTGAAAAACTGTTTGCAACTGAAAAACTTTATGCAAAAAATAACATAATATTCCTGAAATTAATGGTTTAGTAGTAAAAAAACGCGATTTAAAATTTAAGCACGTCCAAGTCACGGTGTGACAGTGGTAACCGGGAATAGATAGTGCTGTCGATTCTGTTGTAGCATTTTCTAAACTTGGCTAACTAAAATTATCGCGGTTCTCTGTAATTTAATTCATTATAAAAGGACGGCAACAATTTTAGTTAGTTTAGTTTAGAAAATGCTACAACAGTATCGATACAATTGACGGGGAATAGGAATAGACAACTTTTTAAAATAAAAAAAGTACGATTTGATGTTTTTTTTGTTATCAATGTATATAATTTTATTTTTAATATGTGTTTGTATATATTTTCACACACTATTGTAAAATTGTAATTGAAATAAATGAATATGAATATGATTCCCGAGTTCCAGGCGAACGAAGTCGCAGGCAACAGGTAGTTTTTATATATTTCTGTTCTTCAGGTGCCAGGGCGCTACTACCCACTGGAAGTTGACTATGGTAATGACGACGAAACCGACGCAAAAAGCAAATTAGAAATTGATAAGAAATGCAAACTCTCCATACCGGTCCAGAAACTCATCCTAACTATATTCGATTTAAACATAATGAAGAAAACACTGCTCGAATTTGAAGTAAGTTATTATGTTTTAGGGATGCTATTGTATGAAAATTACCTGATTTGTCGATCAGTTTCTTGTGTTATTGAAATGCTGAAGATTAATGCTTTTATAACTTTAATTTTATCAGCCTGCGAAAATACAGTCCTTCCACAACAGAATATAAGGCCACTTTAGCTAATATAGTTTTATAGCATGATTATGAATGAAACAAGTAGTCACTTTGGTTGGGTTACATTTTTGAGATTGATTGAGACATTATTCTTTAATTCTAAATTTTGTTTTTGGTTCACAGCTTGATACGGAAAAGATGCCGCTTGGAAAGCTATCGAAGAAACAAATTAAAAATGGGTACAAAGTGCTCACGGAACTCTTAGGGTATATCGAGGCTGGATCTGCTAGGCAGAGCAAAATTATTGACGCCACCAATAGGTATTCCTTAAACAAATCTTTATTTCTAACAGGGGTACTAACTAATACAATAATTGCAAAACTACAGCTGTATTTAACTGGACACTGAAACACAGTATTATACAGGGTTAATTTTTAGTATTTATTATCTATAAATACCTTGGTTCAAAAATAAAAATTGATTGATTGTATTCTAGGTTTTTAACACTTTCACCATCCTAAAAGTGTTAAAATCATGTAACTGTAGTTTGTTGTCTTTGTATTACTAGCCCTCAGGCACAGAACAGATAATAGTATTATGTATGTATGTATGTTTTTTTAAATATTTATGTATTTGTGTAATTTTTTGCAGGTTCTTCACCCTGATACCTCACGATTTCGGCACAAAGAATGCACCGGTGCTGGACAACATCGAATTGATTAAAAAGAAAGCTGAAATGTTGGATAACCTTCTAGAAATCGAGATTGCATACACTTTGTTGAAGCCAGGTATTATTTAGATTATTTAGTAACCTTGCTTATGTCTTTACTTATAGCTGATGGTCAGGCGTAGCGCTTAACATCAGGCGGCAACTTGACTGACTTGGCACTAACAGAATATAGATAGATAAATAGATAACTCTTTAATGCACAACTGGACTTTCACAAGAAATAATTAAAAAGTTACACAGATATTACTTAAATAGTGCTTTGTTTGGTGATTCTGAATATGTATTTATCTCGAATTCGCGAAATATGCTAGTTACTGTACTCAGTTATGAGGGCAGACTTGCTGACATAAAAAAAACCATTTATTTTACGCCTAATAAAATGCAAAAAATAATAAGTTAATAGTGATCTGCAAGAGTTGTTTCTCGATGTATGGAGCCGGGCCTAGGTCCTTTGTAGGGGTCTAGATATTTAGATATTCAATAAAGAAACCATTTTAAGCTGTTTATTTAATTTATTTTAGCTCTTTCACAATCTTATGTAAGTTTATCTTTGTGAAGGAGTGCAGAACAACATGGCGGGTTTAACGAACAACTGGGTTATTATGTACTGTCAAAGTCAAGATGCGTCACGATCATTGGCTAATAGCTCTCATGGCGGACCTCCAGCGTTCCCGTTTTAGGAAACTCAACACAACAAACATTTTTCATATAGAACTTTGTTTGTCTACATAAAAAAAAAATTGTATTATAATGTTAGTTTTATATTTTTTTCCAATTTCTCTATGGTGTTACTAAGACCTAGGCCACTATGAAATTGGTTCTTTCTATTAGGTTCTGAAAACTTTTTATATTACGCCTAATAAAATGCAAAAATTTATAAATTAATCTTGATAAATTTCCATTAGGTTCTGACGATGCTACAAGCCCGATCGAGTCTCACTACCTGAGGCTGAAGGCTGAGATAGTGCCGCTGGTCAGGGGCTCCGACGAGTTCCAACTCATTGAGGAGTACACGAGGAACAGTCACGCCACCACACACTCTCATTACACGCTGGATATTGTTGAGGTAAGTAAGTAAGTAAGTAAGTAAGTAAACTTGTATGAGTCAGAATAAACCGCCCTAAGTAACCAAGAATCACTAAAATTACGTCTTCACCCTATTCAAGGAATATAAAAACCATATTTTCCTTTTTACATTAGATGCGAGATTGATAATATTTTCAATAAAATAAAACAACAAAATACAGCAAGCCGCCATAAAAGGTTGAACACCAATCAGAGCATCTTGGTTCTTTGATTGGCATCAAACAAAATTATCAAAATTTTGAATCTTATTGCAAAAATTTTACATTGAAACTTACCTATGACGTCACTACTGTCACGCCGTAACTTGGACACGTATTGGCGTGAATTTTAAAATTATATTTTAATCGCGTTTTTTTATTTATTTAATTAAGCCTCATCAATATTTAAGGTTGATTATGAAAGACCCTGTATACTAGCGTTCTTAGCTACATTTTTTTTTTATACCACCAAGGTGGCAAACAAGCATACGGCCCACCTGATGTTAAGTGGTTACCGTAGCCTATGGACGCTTGTAATACCAGAGGAATCACTCGCGCGTTGCCGACGCGAAACTTTAAAAATTTCAAAACTCCTAATAAATGATGATTTCAGTCTGATTGTAAAAATGGTATACGTGCTTTATTGAAGGTGTTCAAAGTGGTTCGCGAAGGTGAAGACAAGCGGTACAAACCCTTCCGGAAGCTGCATAACAGGAAACTGCTGTGGCACGGTTCCCGTGTTACTAACTTTGCTGGAATTCTCTCTCAAGGTATGAGTACTTAATAAATTTTAAATAATAATAAATAACTTTATTCTTAGTCTTAGTGCTAAGGTTTACAATATCAAGAGATTGTTAACTAATTGAGAGTATAAATTATACTATGCCTGAACAAGGAAAACCTGTGTTTCAGGCAGGGTGGTCTAGTGGTAGTAACCTGCCTTCCGATCCGAAGGCCGTGGGTTCAAAACGCGGTCGTGCACCGAGCGATTTTTCTGTTCGAAAAATGTATGCACGCAATGCCAGTGCTCTCGTACGGGGAAGGAAAACATCGTAAGGAAACCGGCATGTCCAAGAACTAAAGATTCGAGAGACATGTGCCATGTACCAATCCGCATTGAGTCCGCGTGGTGAAAGACCTAATCACTCGCCAGAGAGTAGGCCAGTGTCCCAATAGTGGGAACATTAGAAGGCTGTCATGATTAATCGATTCCTTTCCAAAACTGCCTTAACCTAAGGCTCTTCCTGAGGTCCAGAATTGACACTTTAAGCGTATTAATTCTGCCTAAGAATGAAGGTATCACAAATGTAATCTAACTAACTTGTAGCTGCTATCCTGCGAAAGCCTGTGTGTGCGTGTGTGTGTATGTTTTGGAATAACACATAGGCTACTTTTTATCCCGGAAAGATTAACTGTTCCTGTGGGATAGCATAAAAACTGCAAAAACGCGAGTGAAGCGACGCGGGTCCGCTCGTATAAAATATGTTACGAAGTTAGTTTATAAAATTATTACCTATAAATTATGTGATCAATGTTTTCTTATTCATTTTTTCAAAAAATTATTAAGTGTTAAAACCTACTAAGTGTTATAATTTGTGGACAACTAAAACTTTGTTAAGTATAAGTGAACTATTAGTGAAAACTGTTTAGGTTAGTCCTGTTCTATATTGTAAGCATTACCATTCTCGCATGATTTAAACTGTTAGTTTTCCAAACATGTAAAAATAAATAAAATAAAAATTGTTTATCTTCAGGTCTTCGCATAGCGCCTCCCGAAGCGCCGGTGACCGGCTACATGTTCGGCAAGGGCGTCTACTTCGCCGACATGGTGTCTAAGTCGGCCAACTACTGCTGCACCAACAAATCAAACCCCATCGGTCTCATGCTGCTGTGCGAAGTAGCACTTGGCGATATGTATGTTCATAATATTTTTTTAAAGTGTTTAAACTTGATCCCGGAAGGTGGAAGACGACGCCGAGGCAGACCTATACACGATGCACTGGCGTGATGTAGTAGACATCTTCTTCAAGGGCTATTACTGCCGCCAAGCAATAATTCTCGCATTGCTGTGTTCCGGTTCGAAGGGTATGGTTTCCAGTGAAATTACAGGCACATGAGACTTTCCATCTAACGTCTCAGGGTGGTAACATGCAAGTGATATCTATGATGTTGCATGCGTACATAGGCTACGGTAACCGCTTACCGTCAAGTAGGTCGTACGCTTGGTTGCCAATTTAGTGGTATAAAATAAAACTGGCAGGAGATGGCACAAGACCGGAATAAGTGGTGGAAGCAGGGGAGGCCCTTTGCCGAACAGTGGGACAGTATAGGCTAGCTAAAAAAGGATGAACAATATCTTGGCACTTACTATACGAATAGTTGAAACATCTATAGATAGTATAAAATAAAGTAGCTCCTCGTTGTCTGTCATTTTGTATGTATGTACGCTTAGATCTTGTAAACTACGCAACGGATTTTAATGCGGTTTTCAGTAATAGGTTTTTTTATGCCAGCAAGTGACAAGACAATCAAGGCGCCCACCTGGTGTTAAGCACCACGCCTGACTAGCATAGATGCAATGCCACCCAAAGCTTTAAGTTTTTAAGTGTTTGCGTGGCACTGCACTGCGCTTATCACCCCGAGACATTGTTTTTAAGTCTCTTTCGCCCAGTAATTTCACTTGCTACAGTGCCCTTAGTATAGTTTGCTATAGGTTATTCAAGAAGAAGTTTTGTACTTAGTTTAAACATCCGTGCGAAGCCGGGGCAGGTCCCTAGTATTGCATAATGCCAACGCGGTTAGCGTGCACGCATGCTGTAAGAAAAGGTATATTAGGTTATGGTTTTAAGTGGGATGGGTGATGGGGTTAAGATCTGTATTGATGTTGGTTGGTGTGTATTATGTCTTCCTAAATTGATCCCAGCCAGGCTAACTCCTTGAAATAACACTTTGTCGGCACAGTACAACGCAAACATTTGTGTGACCTGGTGGTAGGACTCTTCAGCAAGAGTCCGTCTTGGTGGGTACCACCGCAGTGACAGATATTCTACCTCCAAGCAGTAGTGTGCAAGCTGCACTGTGTTTAAGTTCTTTAGGGCACTGTGTTTAGGTTCTTTAGGGCACTGTGTTTAGGTTCGAAGGGCACTGTATAGGTTTGAAGGGCACTGTAGCAAGTGAAATTACTGGGCGAAAGAGACAACAACAACGTCTCGGTTATATTTGTTTGTATAGTGTTAACCATCACACTAGGGGAATACTAAAGATTATAATATCCCAAAACACACTAAAAAAACAAAAATAACCAATTGAATAAGCAATGCGACACCTCTCGTCAATGAACTAAATTAACTTTAGTCATTGAACAGGTTTGGATAACTGCAACGTTTCCCCTGTAGGTTGAGCTATCGGCGCTTCGAGCCGAAGACATCCCAATGATTATTTCGTCCAAGCGAGATATGTCTCTATAGCTCAATTATAGGTAATAATTATAGGTTCAAATCCCGCTTGAGGCAAAATAATTTTTGGGATATTATAATCTTTAACAACGTCTCGGGCTGATGAGCGCAGTGCAGTGCCACGTAAAACTTAAACACAGCTTTGGGTGGCACAACACCAGGTAGGCGTATTGATCGTCTTGTCTCTTGCTGACATTAAAATATTCATAGGGTCTTTGATTAGTAGTGCGAAATATTCAAGGAATATGTTCCACACACAAAAAAAATTGATGTTCTTTTTTATGGATGTGTGGAACCTGTTCCTTGAGTATTGCACACTATAATCAAAGACCCTGTATATATGTACTAGTAGAT
Source organism: Colostygia pectinataria (assembly GCA_951394395.1). NCBI lineage: Eukaryota > Metazoa > Arthropoda > Insecta > Lepidoptera > Geometridae > Colostygia > Colostygia pectinataria. The sequence goes on along the minus strand of OX596353.1, from coordinate 10,336,034 downwards.
CCGGCGCGGTTTCACTCACGTTATTTTTTTCGCAATTTTCCATAATTTCTCACCTTTCCTGAACTCATACAAATGTTTCAAGGCCAAAATTCGGAGGGCACGTTAAGCAGTCGGTCCCGGCTTTTTCAAAGTTGTTGACGTTGAGGCCATGACAGAGGCCTTGGGGCGGCCTGAAAACTCTGTCACCAGAATTGGCCACTGACTCATACGAACTTACTTACTTTTTTTAAGGCCAAAATTAGCCAAATCGACCCAGCCGTTGTTGAGTTTTAACGAGCCTAACGCACAGCAACTCATTTTTATAGGTCCCGCAACGGGGATCAAACTCGAACCTTTCGCTCCTCGACCGGGCACTCGCCCACCGCGCCACCGAGATCATCGAGTATTAATTTATTTTTCAATTCTTAGTTTGTTTTAATTGTACAGGAAGGAATGCTATCGCTCTGATAGTTCCAAACTGCCTGCGGACAAGCACTCGGTGTGGGGCGTGGGATGCACGGAGCCCGACCCGGCTGGGAACAAACTGCTCGACTGCGGAACTGTGGTGCCGATGGGCAAGCCATACAAAAAGCAGGTTAAATCCGACCTGCTCTACAACGAGTATCCTTTTACAAACATTTATAGCTAACGTTCGTTGTTTATGTTGTTTGTTGAGTTTTTGTTTTGCTGTTACTAAAATCTTGTTGTGTTTTTGTTATTGTTGTTGTTGGAAACTGAATGGAAACTAGTAATAGCTATTTTATACTCGGCTTCAATCTGTTGATGCTGTTGATCTCTGTTGGCAGTTAGTAGGTTTAATTCTGATTAGTACCACGTTCGGGAAGCTACGGCATATTTTATCGTCACAGATACCGCAGAGCTTCAAGACTCAGAAGAAGAAAGTCTATACTCAGTGCGTGTTGCCAGTGATAACCTATGACACTAAGACGTGGTCGCTAACTATAGGTCTCGTTCAAAAGTTCAAAGGCGCCCAACGAGCTATGGAAAGAGCTATGCTGGGAGTTTCACTACGCGATCGAATCCGCAATGAGGAAATCCGTAGAAGAACTAAGGTCACCGACATAGCTCTTAGAATTAGTAAGTTGAAGTGGCAATGGGCAGGCCATAGAGCTCGCAGAACCGATAGCTGCTGGGGAATAATGGTTCTCGAGTGACGACCGCGAACTGGAAAACGAAGTGTAGGACGGCCCCCCACTCGATGAACCGATGACATTAAAGCGGTTGCAGGAAGTCTGTGGATGGTGAAGGCTCAAAATCGGTCGTCATGGCGCTCTTTGGGGGAGGCCTATGTGCAGCAGTGGACGACTATCGGCTGATATGATGATGATGAGATATTCCTTTAGCAGTTGTCAAGTTACCTCATTGGGTGCTTCTAACTAGAGGTAAATAAGTGTAAGAGAAGAAAACTAACTATATATCTATTTGAATAACATTTTCCTTAGCATAATCCCAGATTTATTGTGTACGACGTGGCTCAGGTGAACGTGAAGTATCTTCTTCAGATGAAGTTCAATTACAGTTACTAAGCAAACGCAACATGGACATTCCTTTAATTTTAATTCGTGTGTTTCTATACTATTTTAATGTCGTTGGAATGATGAAAATCCAATTATATAAGTCAAGTTTTGGATGTATCGTTATTAAAATCACGTGTTGACAGGTTGGCTGTACAATTTGATACTCGAAATAAAATATAACATGTGATATCTGTCTCTGAAAGAGCATTGTTGGTCAAGGGATTCCAAATCGGTGAATTATTATCCAATCGCTAAAGAGTTGGCCAATGTCTGGTTGACCATAAAATATGTTTTACTTCTAATTACAATGCTACAATTATTTTGTTTGTTTTGTCTAGGTGTCAGTTGTTATTTTGATCTGATGTTAATTTGGGCCATAAGACATGTTATTTAATCTTATTGTATTGAGCATTTTTTAGGTTTTAAGTTTTTAACATTTACAGGTACTCTCGACGTATCTCGGTCATCGTGAAGTTAGCCATTTGTGATTAGCAAAGACAATTTAGTTCAAAAGAGCTCCATTGCGCATTGAAACAGCTAACTTCACGATGGCCAAGATCCGCCGTGAGTACTATTACTACTCCTACTATCACCTCAAAAACCTTATTACTTTTACAGCTATGTGACTAAGGTTTCTTTTCTTATAAATGTAGAGACGCTAGCATCTAGAGTTACAAGCTGAAATCATGACCCTTTAAATTTCTCTAAGGTACACTAGCTTCTGCGCGCTGCTTTGCTCTCGTTCCTAGTTATCCAAGATAAAAAGTACCAGAAACCCTAATGGTAGTATAATTTGCCCGGTCCAAGAACTATTAAACTATAACTATCGTTTAAAGTTTCTTCCAAATCGGTTCAGTCGATCAGCATGATTTAGAATAACATACTACATACAAACCAAACATTTGAATATAGCTCTCACATATCTTTGATCACATTTTTAGTAAGGCTCGTCCGGGGAAGAACTAGGTAAGTTTTAATGGATATATGTTTTTTGCTCAATCACACCAGAATGGGTGAACGGATCTGGATGAAATTTAAAACAGTATAGATTATCTAAATTAGCACATACATAATAATATGCTACATTTTATCTAGAAAAACTGTACTGTACTCTTCGTGCGCGCGGACACCCGGTGTGTCCGCGCGCACGAAATCGCTGGCATCATCTAATTATTATTATTAATTTCAGTATTGTACTTACGCAACTCGGTTGCAATCTATAAAAAATCAATCAAACAGCAAGCTGCTGTCTTCATCATACAAAATACGTCAGTTTTTGATTGAAACCGAGTGAAATTGATTGCAAGCGAATAACATAATCTCCCCTCGGTCTGTTTAGTCAAGCAATCTTGGTACAATAACATCTCATGAAGCAGTTTTAAAATTTTGAAATGAAACTGATTGTTGTCGCATTAATTCATGTATTTGTTCGATAATAATGTGAGACAATAAATCAGAAATTCGCGTTATCTCATAGTCATCTGTAAAATATATAGTCAGCTGTTAAAAAGTGGAAATGCGATTTTCTAGTTTCCTTGATAATGGCACCTTTATATTGATTGAATATATTTTAATAAAACCAATTAAGTACTTTTATTTATTTTAAACGCAGATTGAACCATGGTCACAGAACAGCTAATAGTACTATGTACACACACAGTCAGCGTCAAATTGATATGAGCGTCTAGAGTAGTCAAAATGATCTGAAAGACAAAAAAGTAATTTGATATAAGTACCTACGCAGTTCGAATCATCATTATTGTTGTAAGCACCCAAGGTGTTTAATATATCTTAGCAGTCAGGGTGTTCAATATATCTTAGCAGTCAGGGTGTTCGAAATCATCTACTCTTAGGGTGAGTTGCACCATCTAACGTTAACGTCAAATTGTTCGACGACGATTGAACAATTTGACGTTAACGTTAGATGGTGCAACTCACCCTTAGACAATTCTAGACGCTCATATCAATTTGACGCTGTCTGTACTGTACCTACTGTATTATTATTCGGAGGTATTTACCTACGGATTTGTGCCCTAAAACACTACTCAGCACTAAAAAACACACAACACACCCAACTAGGGCATCCTATTGGTGGTTGCTCGCGTCGACTCGTTAGTCACTAGCGACTAACGTGTTGCTAAAAAACTGAAAATCGGGCTTTTTCAAAATAGGTACCTATGTCGTGCACCAACGACATACCTACGTGCGACTGCTTAGCTTGTTCTCCGAAGCACTGGAGCGCTCAGTTGAAATTGCCACTGGCGGTCACCCATCCAAATGATAACTACTCAACAGTGTTTAACTTCATTGATCTGTTAAAAACAGGTTTCAGCTCAGCGCGTGTATTGTCTATGACCACAGCACAGACTACTAGGATGCTAGCGCATGTTATGAAGGTATAACCCAATCGTACGCTCAAGCACACCCCGGACACTCAATAAAATGTATGAAGCAAACGCGTAGAAATCACCACATGCATGGTTTGTGTACGTAAACGGTGCCGTTGTATGTGTGAGTGTCATGGTTGGCCCCACCCAATTATAGCAAGAGCGAGATAGCACACTTTCGCTCGCGCTGGCATGCACGCGTTTGAACCAACACAAAATCAAAATAAACGCGTGCTTAAAGCCCTTAGCTTAGAATGTTGTTATTCTAAGGCCCTTAGCTTCAGTGTGGTGCTGGCAAACTCGCGAGCGGGGTGGGGTTAGTAAAACCGGTTTTTGGCCATTCTGTACGTAGTAGATACTGATATCTGTTTTGTAGCTCAAGTGCAAGCCAGTTAACATTGACGCGAGATGTGGCGTGGCAGGCAAAGGTCCGCCTGCAACGCAGGAGGAGGGTTCGATTCCCGCCTTGGAATAAATGTTTGTATGATCTGCAAATATTTGTTCCGGGTGTTCTAGACTTCTGGGTTATTTCAATTTAATATAATAAAAAATATCTAGATAGTACCTATTGTATTGTCCTAAGTAGTGCCACAGAACAGAAATAGCTGTCATGTATCACCCATAACACAAGCTGCTTATCCTGGGGATAGATGATGCTGTGTGGTGTGGATTGTTCAGCATAATTTTTTTATTTTTTGTATATAAGTAGGCATCGAACGCATCGCCAAGCCTATACACTGACTGCCTGCCATTTAGTTTTTTCCTCAGTGTCAATGTTACTTTTTGTGTTGTCCGTCAGTTGTCGTTGTCATGCAGGAAAAGACAAAAAGTCAGTCACAGTCAGTCAGACAGACAGAAGACAGCAAAACGCGCACACATTTTATTTTTCTAACAACAAAAATAAATCGTTTTCAATGTTTTCTCTGCAATTTTGAAAGTTTATTTTTTTATTAATATTAAATAGTTCTTATTTACTAATGTTACTCTGAAAATCATTTTTGTTTTCTGTAATAAATATTGCATGTGCTAAAACGAAAGTGTTATTGGACTGGACACAATGGAATCTGATATCATCAATTGGAGCAACAAAGAAGTACTGGATTTGTTACATAAAGACAAAGTTTCTAACATCGTTATAGAGATATGCAAGATTCATGATATAGATGGGCAGTGCCTCCTGTCGTTCGTCGACCGAGACTTTTACGAAAGTCCATTTGATCACGTAAAACTTGGAGAAAGAAAAAGATTCATTCTGTTGGTAAAGAAATTACAAAAGAATAACCGCTCTGCTATGTTCGAGCTCGGTCTTTGTGACGATGTGCTGCTTACTAATCCTTCTACGAATATAAATTTTCTTGGTACAAATTTGTCTCATTTGAGCTACAATCTTCATAATAAACTGCCTAGTGAGATCTACAGTAGAAAAACGGAATGTGTCCCAACCTACACTCCTGAAGCGAAAGCATCAAGATTGAGGCCTGAGATTTGGAAGACCACGATAGCTTTAGGTTTGTATTTACTTATTTTTCTATTTATCATCATAAAGATAGAGATAATCTGTGTATATCCAATGCAAGTTGGTAGATGGCAAAACCTTTAGAATCTATTGTTCTTGCGGATGCTGGTTTCTTCAAAATGTTCTTCACCATGGAAAACCTATTGGTGCACAACTAGTAGTCCTTAAGATCGGAAAACAGGGTCATTACAACTAAGCCAGCAGTGCTTCATACATCAGCCATATAATTATGAAATTTCCACAAATATAGATTTGGGCTTATTCCAAAAAAACTAGTCTCATTGTTTGTATCATTGTACCTACAAAGTTGCACCATTAAAATGTTCATTCTCTTCATTAACTAATCATTTCTTTCAGGCTATGTATTTTTAGTAACATGGGTCACTGCAGTTGTTATGGTGATAGTCCATGACAAGGTTCCTGATATGAAGAAGTATCCTCCACTGCCAGACTTGTTTCTAGATAATGTGCCACATATTCCATGGGCCTTTGATATGTGCGAGATTACTGGCTCCTTCCTCATGGCTATTTGGCTACTTGTTTTAGTCTTCCATAAACACAGGTAAGATTTTTTGGAAATGCGACCACCTCACCTCACAGAATGTGCAGACAATGAAGATTAAAATGTTGTTTTATTGCCTCACATAAATTTACATTTTACTATATTGATATTGAAGCTGAATCACAGCTCTTTATCTACATTTAATCATTATGTTACTGGTATCATGAGATCAAAGAGCAATAAGTATTCATGATTTTGAGCTGGCCTCAATAGGCACTTACCTGAGACACTTTTATAAATATTTAAATTTTATGTATTTAGTTTGCTAGCTACTGGCACACACAAGAAAAAATAACTTTATTGGCTTGAATGTGTCATGGAACTATCATAATTATTAGATCAACTCTCGCATTTATTATCCTTTTCTATCTAATATCCTATTTGTTTTTTGTCTAATATTCTATTCATTATGCTAAGTAAGTTGTTCTTGTTTCAGATTCATAATCCTAAGAAGATTCTTCGCGCTCGCCGGCACGGTGTTCCTGCTGCGGTGCTTCACGATGCTGATCACTTCTCTGTCGGTGCCGGGCTCGCACCTGAAGTGCTCCCCGCGCTCGTACCCGCCGGCGGACGACCTCACGGTGTGGGGCCGGCGGCTGCGGCAGGCGTACGACATCTGGAGCGGCGCCGGCATGTCGGTCCGCGGCGTGCGCACCTGCGGCGACTACATGTTCTCCGGGCACACGGTTGCTTTGACGCTGCTCAATTTCTTCATCACTGAATGTAAGTAAGAGAATGTAAGAAACCACTAGTAGTTTAATGGTAATGACCTCGCCTTTTAATCCTAAGGTCTTAAGGTTCGAACCCAGTCTTGCAACAGTGGATTCTTCTATTCGAAAAATTTATGTTCGTAATGCCAGTCAATTCGTAAAACACGTAAGGATACCGGCATGTCCAAGAACTAAAAATTCTAATAACATGTGCCTCTACCAATCACCATTGGGTCCGCGTGGTGGAAAGACCCAATAACGCTCACTCGAGAGTAGGCCAATGTCCCAGCTGTGGGAGGAACATTAGAAGACTGTCATGATGATGATGTATGTAAGTTACGTTGACCATGGGAGAAACGTAAAGTAAAGTAAAAAAAGTAAAGTAAAAATTTATTGCGAGAAATACATGTAGGTAGTTACAAAGTTTTTTTTTGTTTGCATAAATTTGGAAACAATGTATTTTGCCATGTTATGGCATGCAATATTTGTCTATTATGTGTTACATTAATCTTATATAATTATTATCATAAAATTATTTAAAATGTCAGCCTAGAAAAAATATAACTAATAATTTTTTTGTCACTTAGATATTCATCTACTGAATAATAGCATTTGCTTTCCAAAATGGTCTTTAACTTTCTCTGAAACAGTGTTCGCGGTAACTCTCTTAATATTTTCGGAAGTTTATTATATAAAGAAGGAGCCATGCAAAAGATACTGTCATGCATCAAGGTAGTTTTTGAGCTTTGTATGCAGAGTTTACTTTGATCTCGTCTATTACGAACTACGACGTCAGAAGGTCGACAAAATTGTTCAGGGTTATTCTTAATAAACATCGCCGTTTCGAAAATATACAGTGAAGGAACTGTTAAAATTGTGTGCTCTACGAAGTAAGGCTTACATGAGTCAGTCATTTTACGGCGAAACATGGCTCTAATACAGCGTTTCTGATGTTTAAAGACCTTGTCGGCGTCAGTTGAATTACCCCAAAATATTATTCCATATCTTATAATTGATGCTATCAGTCCGTGGTAAGTCATTAGAAGAGTTTCTATATTAACGATTGAAGAGAGTTTGTATAGGATATAAACTAGGCTATTCATTTTTTTGCCTACATGTTCAATATGTTGTTTCCAATTAAATTTTTTATCAATGTGTAGTTCTAAAAATTTTGTTGAGTCAATTTTATCGATTTTATCATTATTATATTCAATGTCAAAGTTAGGAAGTGCAGCATTATCGCGTTGTCTGAAATGTACAATTTTAGTCTTATTTATATTTATTTTTAAATTGTTATTGTCTAGCCATGTTATAATAGATGTCAGAGCTAAATTTATGTCATTTTCATAAGTCATTAGATTTGTATTATACGTTATGGTAACTGCGCTATCATCAGCAAATAGTGACATAGGTTGTTTAGTTACTTTTGGCAAGTCATTTATGTAGATTATAAATAGTAAAGGTCCTAACACGCTACCTTGTGGAACACCATATTGCATTATACGTTCTACAGAGATATGCGTTTCTTCAAGCTTAGTCACATAATTAATATTTTTTATTTCAATCAGTTGTTTTCTGTTTTCGAGGTATGATTTTATTAGTTGCAGAGATATCCCTCTGATACCATAAGTTTCAAGTTTATGTAGTATACGAGAACAGATATTAGTAGCTGTGGGCGAGAAACAGAGAGCCGGGGCCTTACTCTTTAGATTGATGATGATGTATGTAGACAATTCCAATCCTGTCACAATTTCAATCCAATTCTAATTTACTCTTGAAAACAAGGCAGAATTTGGCTAGGCTGTGGTTTGCACTTAAGAGTATGAAATGTCATAAATTCCAATACTTGTCCAATACCAATCGATTGGAATTGCGTTCAAGAGTAAGGCTGCGTTTTCATCAGAAATGTGCGAGAATGTGTAGCGAGGAAAGTGTTTTTAGGAACCAATTGAATGTCTTCATTAAAGCTGTCAGAGCGAGGTAAAGCTGTAGGTATATGAAGTTATTCTATTGGTTCCTAACAAACACATCCCTCGCACATCTCTGGTGGAAACGCAGCCTTAGGCCCCTGGTTGAGAAACGTGGTTGCGAGTTTGATTCCCGCTGCAGGACGGGTGATTTTAGGACACGGGAAAGGTGATTTTACTACTTTTCTAAAGCATCGCGGCATTATATTTGCAGCTAACGTGACATGTTGCAAGTGTTAACGTATATGTTTACAACATCAGCGTGTCAGAATCAGATAATCTCAGAAAAACTTGCAAGTAGATTCAAGATTATTTATTTGCATTAATAAGTGTTACATTACATAGTATTTATATTGCACTTAAAACTTGTTTGCTTTTTTCGCAAATTATATTTGTAGGTATAAGGTTTAAGGTACCTATGCAAACGAGACAGTAAAGGTTTTTTTGTGTAGGCATTGATTTCATTTCGTTTTACAGGTGGTTTTACTAGGTGGTAGGACTCATTGCTACGAACAATAGACTCATTGTCATCATCATCATCTCTAGGTGAAGTTTGCCGTTTGTGATGCACAAAGACAATTTAGTTCGAAAAAGCTCCATTGCGCATCGAAACGACTAACTTCACGATGGCCGAGGTCCGCCGATAGTAAACATTGCGAACCTAGACAATTAGACTTGGCAATAAGGCAATGACAGGCTACTAATAGCAAAGATTTTGTTTTCTCTATAGAAGCAAATTAACTCGTACGTTAGGTACCCATAGAGTAGTGTGATGACTGATGATGAATTGAAGATAATAACATCAACATGTTATTATCATGAACTTTGAACGTTGGCAGTAATAAAATAAACCAATGATTTATCTATTTTAAACTATAAGAATAACAACGCGCAATAGATATTAGCTAAGTAATAAGCACCTACTGACCTGGTTAGGTATTTAGATATACATACCTACTTATTGATAATTTTAAAATTCTTGATTTAATTTTGTAAAGTAATGATCAACAATGTAAATGCATGCAATTATTTAAGGACTACCCTAAGTGTAGTGGACACTTTAGCTACCAGTTCAGTTAAAAAAATGTGTATTTTGCTGGTGTAAAGTAGTCCAAGATCGAGGGGTCTGGAAAAAATTGGGGGAGACGCCATTGCTCAGCTGTGGGACTCGAATGGCTGATATAATATCACACATCCAACGGTCTCTACTCCACACTAGGTTTTCCTGTGACACCCAGGCTCGGAAGTAATTTATTCAGATCATGCGAATATTTGTCCCGCAGCGGGAATCGAACCCGCAACCTCACGCTTTTCACGCTTCTATTGACGTGACATTTTTACAAATCGCCATCTAGCCCCAAACGTAGTAATAATATTTATTCTGTGCTCAAACTAAGCCAAGTTTGTACTGTGAGAACGAGTTAGAGAATATTGAAATAAAAGTAATGTTGCAGACACGCCCCGCAACCTGTACTTGCTGCACATCCTGACGTGGGTGATGAACATGTTTGGGATATTCTTTATCCTGGCGGCGCACGAGCACTACTCCATCGACGTGTTCATCGCGTTCTACATCACGTCGCGCCTCTTCCTGTACTACCACACACTCTCCAACAACCAGGCGCTCATGCAGAACGACTCCTCCAGGTGCGTTATATTACGCTCTCCAGCAACAAGGCACTCATGCCGAACGACTGCTCCAGGTGCGTTATACTACGCTCTCCAGTAACCAGGCGCTCATGCAGAACGACTCCTCTCTACATCCTCTCTACATCATCGGTAAAGATAATATGCGTTCATTACTTCTTCATGAGCGCCTGGTTGTTAATGACGTAGTATAACGCACCTGGAGGAGTCGTTCTTGTAGAACAAGTAGGTAGGGTGTATAATAAAGCAATTTAATCTAGCGCCGTTATCTTTTCCAGGACCAGAATATGGTTTCCGTTGCTGTCGTTCTTCGAATCTGAAGTAGACGGCATAGTGCCCAACGACTACGAAGGCCCCGTCGCTATACTCAACAACATGAAGCTGTGGGTGATCCAGCTGGCCGTTGAGCTGAAGGACTCCGCTATGGCGAAGGCCGCGGGCACCAAACTTCAGGAAGGCGCGGCTATGGGAGAGTATTCCATGGTCAAACTTGTAGACGGTATCAAGAGGAACCTTAGCATAGTTGAAGAGTACAAAAACTCACGCCAAAGATTAGTTACTACAGATAAAAACGTTCAAGCATGTCTTCTAGAAGAGTTCCCTGATGCAGAGTTCCGACGGAGGACCATCCCCGACCTGCCCCTCGATCCCATCCTACCAGATTACACCGCAGACCCCTGTCTACATTTCAGTAATCCCCCATCACCAATTTTAAGAAAGAGATTTGATTAGTTCTAAATATTTTAATAAAGTTATTAGAGGCTGTTAAAGTTAAACATATTTTCATTGTAGCCTGTTTTTACAATGAATTAGATACTCGAATGTTTTACATTTCCATATTAGATTTTATATCATGTTATTCCATTACTATTTATTTTACAGACATAAGCTAAATGTAGTTATAAATTGTAAGAAAATTAGTTTGCTCAAAATACTTATTTTGAAATAAAACAATTTCGCTTACATTCGTTCTTTTTATTATTAAGTATTTATTTATATAAAAACGGTTTACCTTCATACTCGATTTTACTCCTAAAAGTGGTATACTACTGAGTACTTAGCACGAAAAACTCGTTTGACAATCGTAAACGTATCGTCCAGCTGTCAATTTGTATAAACACAAGCAGAGGCTAGTTCCCTGAGATATAACGATTTTATTATTGATATCAGAACTCTGGGACCTGTGATGAATAAATCTGTATTGTATGCCTATTGAACTAGAGAACTACACAAAATAATTACTAAAAGATGGCATACAATCTAGATTTATTTCATTACAGGTCCCAGGTGTCCCAGGTGTCGCAGGGTTCTGATATCAATGTTTTATTTGCGCCAGTCCCGTTTTCTAGTTTGTAAGATTCTGACACTCGCGAATTTTCGATTCGTCTTGAAACCGTCCATGTTACTTCTACTGCGAAAAAACATGACTAAGGAAATCAAATCTTAAAAAAATAATAATTAAAACTTACTGAAATACAGCCTAAGAGGTAATTAACAGGTCTCAATGTCTTGAGTAAAGCCAAATCAGCGGGATAATTTCCAAAAACCTATGTATGTACATAGATAGATGTAATGAATAAAACAATATATGAAATAAAACAAGCAGAGTAATCGTATTTTATATAATTCATATGAAAAATGTTAAAAAATGTCTTTAGATATTAATAAATTGGTGATACAAAATTTGTCATGATAAAATTAATTTATTACAACCAAAAGCGTGCAGTTATCTAAAATAATGCATACACTGCTTCACTTTAAAAATAATGATAATAAATAACACCATTGTCGTGTGGATAACATGCTAACCATGAATACCAGAAGTAGGTGATAAGATGGCAGCAAATAAAAAAGGTTAACACTCTAATTAATCAATGAGTTTTATATTACTTAAAACTTAGAATAAAAAAAAATACTTCATGAATAATGCTGATGGATTAAAAAATGTAAAAAACTATAATACACAAATTAATACTCTGAACAATACAAGCCCACGAAATATGAAGAGTAAAACATGTTAAATAGAAATCTTACTCTAGAACTTCATAGAAAATTTTATTAATAACTAGCATAGGCCACTTTTCTGAAAACATAACCATACATCACCTCATAATATGAGCTCTCAACAAAACTTCTTTGCATTATATACAATGACTAATTATGTCAAAGAAGCTAATAGTCAACAGAACTTAGTGCATAGTGCTCGCTTAGTACTAATGGGGGCTTTAATTGAGTTGAAAAGCATATAAGCATAAAGCTTAAGTCCATTATTCAGCAGCTTGTTCACTCTCAATCAATAATTCTGAAGGATTCTTTTTGCTTTCAACAGTCTCTGTGATTTCTTTTTCCACAGATTGGTTGCGAGAACTGACTGTACCATTTTCGTTGGCAGTTTCAACTTCGGGTGTGGTTTCTTTCGATTTTTGTTTTTCCTCTACTTCTTTTGCAGGGGATACCTCTTTTGCAGGAGACGCCTCTTTTGCAGGAGACGCCTCTTTTGCAGGAGATGCCTCTTTTGCAGGAGATGCCTCTTTTGCAGGAGATGCCTCTTTTGCAGGAGATGCCTCTTTTTCAGCTGGAGATTCTTTCTCAATAGATTTCTGTCTCTCTGGAGAAGGTTCTTTCTCTGGGGTCTTTTCTTTTGCAGGCTGATCATTCTCATCCTTTGCTGGTGTAGCTTCTCTTGAGGGTGTTCCCTCTTTTACTGAGGATTTTTCTTTATCAGTTGCTACTTCATCAGCTTTATCAGTCTCTGGAATTTCCTTTTCTTGTGAGTTCTCCTTTGATTCTTTTGCTACATCTCCATGATCACCATTCAAACCATTCAAGGTATCCTGAAATAAAAATAATATAAACTAATTGCAACTTTTACCGTATTTTAAAATTTGAGTATGCCGTCACACCTACCTTAATATTTTCAGATTGTGGGGCCTCTTCCGGTGGCACTTCTAATTTCAAGAATTGCTCTAAAGTATCCACTTCATTAGCAAGGTCAAACTGGTCATAATCCTGTAAACAGAACAACAATATGCACTTCATACTTCCATTATTAGTCACTTTGATAATGTTGACTAATCAATTAGTGAGTGCACCACACACACAATGTTTACAAAGTCGTTGACTTGATGTCAACGACTCATCAAATTCCTTAGTACTGTCAAGTGTTAGAATATACATATATTAGGTGCTAAAGAAATAATGACGTGTGAAACAAACAGATTCTGTTAATTGTGTAGATAATTATAATTTGGATTCAAAGCTCACCCCGCAGTATTCCTCGTCATTGAAGAGCTGTGGAGGCAGCGGAGAGCGAGGGTTCGGGTCACTGACGGTGCCTCCGTTCGACGTTGCATTGTTTTGCATGTAATCTTTATCAGTTTCTTTTCCTGGTTCCGTTATGTCAATGACATCATATTTTATGCTTTTCGAATCTAATATCATTAGCACCCGTTGTTGTCGCTTTTTCACCTGCAATTATTTATATTCACGTAATCAAAACCAATAATTAATTTAAGAATAAATAAATCAACGAAGTTGTGAAAAGCACACGATCAAAAGAATTTCTATAACTTACCTCTTTGTTTCCTGAAATACCACTTACATACACTTTGACAACCATTATTATATTATTGCTTTTTGTGCGATTCAGTAAAATTAGCAGCGTTTTTAGTAAAAATAATTGAGAAAAATAGGCTTGGCCATCAATTTTTTTCTATTAGTTTATAATTTGAGTGACAGGCAGGCGTCAGGCAGGTAGGTGACAGTTTTTTTTTTTTTTTTCGCCCATAGGGCTGGCTTAAATCTTCAGACCATACCGCCTCTTCCTTGTAACAGTTAGTTTCTCTTTTCCTTCCGATGATGCTTCCCTCGCGCCCTCGGTCGATATGTGTTATTTTATTTGTAACCATCGTTATTTATTTTGTTAGCTTTAAATAGTTTAGATAGTTACTTTACCTACCTACTATTTGCTTAAATGCGGGCAGCGGGGATAGATAGGTCAAGTCCAGCATCAAATGACATAATTGGTGCCTACCTTAAAGGTCTAGCACAAAGAGTAAAATATGTCTAGCATTACAGTACCTACGCAAGACTACCTAGTTGCTACCTACAAAAGTCTTTGCTACCTGATGAACACCGTTACATACCAGCGTTGCTTTGCTGATGCCTACTACTTGGGTAGGTATCTGTGATGCAGCATCATGCAATTTCGATTTTATGTACTAAGATAGGTAACAATAGGAAAATATTTTAGATAATCTACATATTATTTTATGAATTAAACTGTAGGTAGTTATGTAGGTGTCTATCTATATATTTTTTGTTTTATTATTATTTGTAAGTAGGTAGGTATCAAACTTGTTGTTCATGCCTTTATTATTTTGCGTTTTATTTTCTTTTATGTATTGCTTATTCTTTTGTTTGTTTTTTGGGAGTCAATAAATGTATTTTCTTTCTTACTTTTTCTTACATAGGTTAGTGATGTTTAGTGTAGGTACATTACATAATATAGGTACACAGTTTTTTATATTTCAAACACGTAGGTACTTAGTAAACGCCAACATTACAAGCGAGCAACAGAACTTTTGATTCCTACTTAGTTATTTGAGCTCATGGAGGCACAGGTGAGGTCCTTAATTTAGTAAGTAGGTACTACTCGCGTACAAGGTCTGCTCTATACAAATAAAAATGCATTTTTGTATAAATTCAAATGTTTATTCATATATATATACGCAATTTGTTCCGACAAACGATCTATACATATTTTCAAAATAACGTGGGAAGAGCGCATTGCGTGCGTATGAGGAATGTCAGTTGGTACAGTCAGCAAATAAGTGTATTTGGAGAATGCTCAAGCATTTCACTAAGTAGATATGATTGTGGTCTAAATCGATTAACGAAATCAGGTAAGTATGACATACATTGAGATTGTTTTCATTTTATGTACTTACATACAACAAACTGACCAGAACTTGTGTTTTTTATAAATAAAAGTCTACAACAAAATATTATAACAGGTAGGTATGTAGGTACTATTAGACAATATTTTAATTAACACATAAAAACTCAGACTGCAACATTCTGCCTATACATAATATTTTACTTCATGATTAGTATTAAAAAATCACATTGCAACTCCTACATATTTAATAAGCTTAAAATAAATACACGAGTTCATAAATGAATTGTGTAAGTTTTAAAATAAACATAGGTCGAGTTGAGGTGAATTTGGAAATTTTTACACAGCGCCGCGCCATCTAAGCCCCAACTAAGCAAAACTTGTAATATGGACCAGATAACTGATACTTCTGATAAAATACATTTAATAATTTCCTTTTGTAAATACATACTTAGAATACCTACTTAGCACCCAAACCAGGAACAAATACAGGCAGATTATGCAAACATTTGTTCTGTACTTGCTACGATAGCGCCACTGCGACAACATGATAGGCAAGTAAATAAGATCAAACTATAGGATAAGTTATGTACTTATACAATTTTAAACATTTTGAAATCGCTTTTACATAAGTAGAGTTTAAATTAAAGTTAAAATAGGCACCATGAACCACCAAGAATGATCATTCATCGTAAAAATAAAAATGAATTGCTGTGCGCTAGTCTCGCTAAACCTCGACAACTAAAAAGGAAAGGTTTAATTAAACGGTGAGAAAATATGGAAAATTAAACACACATGTGAAATTGCGCGGGTCAGCTAGTATCACATTTAAGGAAGAGAACATAGGACAAATAAGAGGAAATAAACGTAACGAGGAGATATCAAATTGTTTAGCCACGAGTGTTTGTGATGCACGGAAATATTTATTGGCAAAGATCCACAGCGCGAGACAGACAGCTGTTGCGATGGTGATCATTTGCTGTTACTTGTTCCACACGATGACGATGATATGTACAATTTTATTGTCATTAGCTTTTTATTTCACCGCGACATTATACATTATTGCAGGTAGGTACGGGACTGAACTTCTTAAATAAACGAAAAAACACGGCTGACATGTTATATATATTTTTAACATGTTTCGTCCCACAGCTGGGCAAAGATCTCCCCCAAATCCCTTCAACAGTCTCTCTCCGAGTCGAGATCAACCCGCCAAATTATTTTTATAATTAAGTATGTGATTTGTAATTTATATATCTAATGCAGGGTATAAGAAAAATAACATTCGATTATAAACTAAAAGAAATAATACTTTTGTATGATTCTTAATGCCGTTTAAAGTAGACCATGTTATTAATAGAATCAAATTTTAGGTCTGCCGCAGATTTGTATTTTTGCAAGTTATCAGACCAGTTTTGAAGAAGCTACAGAGGTTTTTAGTCTACTAAAGTCGTGAAAATGCTGCATTTAAATTTTAAATATCAAGGTTTTCGACGTAATTATAGTATCTTTTGTTTCTAAATAATTACACATTTATTTACAAATACTAAGTAAAGTTTCAAATAGGTACTAGGCCAGTCGGCCTCTAAGACAATCCACAGGTTATATTTTTCATAACCTAAAAAAAAACTGTTCCAAAAACTCTGTCACCAGAGTTGGCCACTGACTCTTAAGAGCTTACTTAAAACCTTAAATATATATGTATAACTAGGTATATAAAACAACAGGAATGTACCCACTAGGCATGTGAAATAATCTGAACTGCTCACAACACAACTTGTAAAAATATTTATGAACATTCTATAAATAAAACCACAATAATAAATATTTATAAAACACAATAAAATAAAGCTATCTTACAAAAGTAACTAAAAATAATAGAATAGAAACCATAATTACATAATTGTTTAATTATTTTTCAAATAGCATTGATGTAATGGAAAGAAAAATAATATTCTCTTAGTCAATGCCAAGGTCAATATTACACATCTAGACAAGTTACAATCGAAAACAGACTAAAGAAGAGAAGCCGGCCAAGAGCTTTTTATTTTTTTATGTCAGCAAGTGACAAGACATTCAAGGCGCCCACCTGATGTTAAGCAAGCCTGACTATAATATTACAGATGCTGTGCCACCCAAAGCTTAAAGTTTTTAAGTGTTTGCGTGGCACTGCACGTGGCACAACACCACATTTTTGTTAAGTTCTTTCGCCCAGTAATTTCACTTGCTACAGTGCCCTTCAAACCTAAACACAGTAATGCTTGCACACTACTGCTTGGAGTTAGAATATCTGACACTGCGATGGTACCCACCAAGACGGTCTGTCAAGACGGACTCTTGCTGAAGAGGCCTACCACCGGTAACAGAGTATTAAATATATATATTATACCATAGAACACCCAGAACAAATATTTGCGGATCGTACAAATATTTGTCTCAAGGCGGGAATCAAACCAGCAACCTCCACACAGCATCATCTAGCCCCAAACTAAGCAGAGCTTGTGTTATTAGTACTATGGCTGATGACTGTTAAACTTAATATAATATTAAATATATATATATATTATACCATAGAACACCCGGAACAAATATTTGCGGATCGTACAAATATTTGTCTCAAGGTGGGAATCACACCCGCAACCTCCTGCGTTGTAGGTGTTTGTTATAAACTTCACTCATAAAAGCTCATTGTAGGCCGGAAAGTACGAAAATGATGATATTATTATCATGTCGGTCGGAGCTTGTATAATGTCTAGCGAGTAAACCTTTTCGTGCACAGAGGTTCGAAACTCTCTTCGACTTTGACGCTATCTAAAATTAGATTTTTACATTTAGCGCTATCAACTGTTACTTGTCTAGGCCAGTGTTACATTTGGCGCGTGTTGGCAACCTATCAAAATTTTACGTACAATCAGATAACAACCGTTTACTGCAATTTTGTTATCAATCAACAGTTATTAAACACAAATTTAACCTTACAATGTAATTTAACAGACACTTGAGATTTTTCAGTCAGATAAGATTAGATGTCCTAAATAGGTATGAATAATTAAAAACCTTCAGTCCATATTAAATACATAACTACTACCGTAGGCCGAAGAAAGCAAAATAATGAGATCCGATCTTAATTCTACAACTATGACATCTACCAACGCTAAACATTATGTAGATTTTTGTGTCTAATTTACTTACGGTTACTTTACTACTGGTTATGGCAACCGCTTATTTGTGTTCATGAATAGTTCTTATTAATATTGAGGCTCAGTTTTTAACTATAGTTTGACTTTAGCGTAGGTGCCAAAAGGCAGAGGCACATTGCTGCTACTCACCAGCGATAAATAAACATGTTACTTTAAACTCCATAAGGCTACACGCTGATTCTTTAACGAGATATTGATCTTGATCCATATTTATGTGCAAAATATATGTTTATGCCCAACAACATTTTAGCGGCTTGCAATTTTTTTTTTTTTATACAACTGAAGTGGCAACCAAGCGTACGGCCCACAAGATGGTAAGCGGTTACCGCAGCCTATGGACGCTTGCAATACCAGAGGTATCACTTGCGGGTTGCCACCTTGAGGCTAAGATCGAAAGCCTCATGTGCCAGTAATTTCACCGGAAACCATACCCTTCACACCGGAACACAGCAATGCGAGCATTACTGATTTGCGGCAGAAATAGGTATGGTGGTAGTCCTTCCCCGGACGAGCTCTATCACAGAGAACTCTACTACTCTTAAGTATTGTATTTCCTTGTCATTGCTATGTAGGTAAATGAACGATAGATTAGAAAGACACATTATTTAACAAAGGTTACAATTGCGTTAATGAATAAGACCTTTAGAATCCAGTTTCAATTCATGAAATAATTTGTTTTGGAATAAATATAAACAGTAACTCTAAAAGTCACCAAAATTAGCTGGTGAGCGCAAAACATAATGTTAAGACCGTTGCTTTATTTAAAGTCATAGAACTATTGGCATGAAAGCGCAAACCTAAGTCATTTTGAGTAGAAATATTATTTATTTACTCACTCTGATTGGCTACAAGCGAGCCATTTAGAGTATCCATGACTGAAATTGTTTTTCTTTTTATATAGACCACTTATAATTTAGCTTCAGGCTAGCGTTCCTACTTTATCATAATGAAAAAAGGAAGAGACAGCTAAACTGCAGATAAACTGTACCGTAATTACTTAACCAGATAATAAGGTCTGTTCAAAAGACTGCTTGCATAATCATTTTATTATCGGATAAGGAGGCCCATAGCGGCTCATAGCCAAAACTACTGGAATACTGACACCCTACTTAACTAATCAAAACTTAACGACGTTTTTCCATACGTTTTTAAAAAACTAACGATCACTTAGGCCCGAATACTCAAACGCTATTTAAATATTTAAGAGCGTGCTAGCTGTTTAAGAGGTCGTTAGTTTTCAAAATCGTGTGGAGAAACGTCAAACGTCCTCAATAGGCATGGTGACAGTAACCAAGAATCACTAAAATCACAGCTTCACCTTAAGAAAAAGAATTCAAGGAATATAAAAACCATATTTCTTTTTACATGAAATATGAAATTGATAATATTTTTAATAAAATAAAACTACAAAATACAGCAATCCGCCATAAAAGGTTGAACACCAATCAGAGCATCTTGGTTCCCTGATTGGTGGCATCAAAGAAAATTGCAGAATTTTGAACCTTATTGCTAAAATTTGACATTAAAAACTGACTTAATGACATCATCATCATACAAATTTAAATCGCAATTTTTTACTACTAAATCATAAATTTTTGCATAAAGTTATTTTTTGCTAAAGTTGATAATTCTGAACACAATAAAACAGTTTTTAAAAATCAGTCATCATGCCTAATCAAGCTTTAATTAATTAAGTTGAGTTTTAGTATTCGGGTGTTAAGCAGTTGTCCCACCGCCAGAGACTGAGCGATGATATTTACTTTCTCAAGAGGCAAAATCACTCGGCGTCTGACTTTTGTTTACGTGTATATACTTGTTTACTGTTTTTCTAAAGCTCAAAGTCGCCTAACGAGCTATGGAAAGAGCTATGCTGAGTTTCACTACGCGATCGAATCCGCAATGAGGAAATCTGTAGAAGAACCAAGGTCACCGATATAGATAGCTCTTAGAATTAGTAAGTTAAAGTGGCAATTGGCAGGACATATAGCTCGCAGAACCGATAACCGCTGGGGAATAAATCGATTAAAACGGTTCTCGAAGTCTCTAACTGGAAAACGAAGTGTAGGACGGCCCCCCACTCGATGGACCGATGAAATTAAAGCGGTCGCAGGGAATCGGTGGTCGGTGGATGGTGAAGGCTCAAAATCGGTCGTCATGGCGCTCTTTGGGGGAAGCCCATGTCCAGCAGTGGACGTCTATCGGCTGATACGATGATGACTTGTTTACTGGCGACAACTCACTCATCCGCGGTGAGACAACTGCCTTAAACAGTAACATGATAAATAATGAAATAGCGTTGAGTGTAGATGGCTACGTTTGCGTGTCTATGTGTGTGTGTTGTGTGTTCAGACAGGCGTGCCGAAGTCGGGGTCTCCGTCGCCGGTGCGCATGCGCGGGAACTTGCCGCGCGCCTCGCCGTTCGTGAGCGGCTCCACGACGCGCCGCGCGGTGCCTATCCTGTACATATAACACAGTTAGCACTCTGCCAGAGTCACAGAACAGATATTAGTACTACGTACAGAATAAAACCCACCGGTTTTACTTACCCCACCCCGGTCGCGAGTTTTCCGACACCACACGGTACCTTTCGCAGGCATTGAAGCTAAGGGCTAAGGCACGCGTTTATTTAGATTTTGTGTTGGTCTAAGCGCGCGCATGTCAGCGCGAGCGAAAGTGTGCTATCTCGCTCTTGCTATAATTGGGTGGGGCTAACCATGACACTTACACGTACAAAGGCACCGTTTACGGATTCATAAAAAACACGTTAGTTTTTTATTGGAACCTAGTGAAAACGATTGCAACCGAATGACATAATAGCCCCTCAGAACTTAGCTATCGATTTAAAATAGAGTATCGTTTAATTAACAATTTTATGAGCCTTATTTGAATTTTGTGTCCTCCAAAAATGAATAAACAAACCAAAATTAAAAGTATTTCAGACCGTTGATGGTGAAGGCTCAAAATCGGTCGTCATGGCGTTCTTTAGATCTAGCAATGGACGTCTATCGGCTGATATGATGATGAATTCAGACCTAGTTTAGAACGACGTACCTGAAGCCTTTGCTCTCTCTCCGGCCTAGCTTCGCATCACCGTTGAGCATGGTGGTGGTCGCGAAGGTCGTGGACTGCACTTGAGGCAACGACGGCAGCGGTAGCGGCAGCGGCAGCGGCGGCAGAGGCTTCAGCAGCGGACTGTCCTCTGCGGGTGGCAGCGGCGCGGGGGGCGGGGCCTCGCCCGGCGCCGGCGGGGACGGACTGCTTGAGTCTGCCACTACGAGGAATTCATGTTTAGACATAACATTTAGTTGGTCAGCTAGCGGCGGGCTTTTAACTTATTGGAAGAAGGGCTCTGTCAATTATTGACAAAGACTAAGACGAAGACTTAGTAGTAGAGTTCTTTGTGATAGAGCTCGTCTGGGGAAGGACTACCACCATACCTATTTCTGTCGCCAAGCAGTAATGCTCGCAGTGCTGTGTTCCGGTTCGAAGAGTATGGTTTCCAGTGAAATTACAGGCACATGAGAATTTCCATCAAACGTCTCATGGTGATAACACGCAAGTGATATCTATGATGTTGTATGCGTACATAGGCTACGGTAATCGCTTACCATCAAGTGGGCCGTACGCTTGGTTGCCACTTTAGTGGAATAAAAAAAAAGGCTTTCTTTCAAAAAGTTAATACATATTAAAGCCGGAGCTTAACGGGAGCGTTGGTCTGGCAAAAATACAACTATTATTTTCATCAACAGGAAATAAGGGGACTCTGTTAGGATCAGTTTGCTATCCGTCAAGACTCTTTTCTTTTCAGAAACCGCCAATAAAACTAAAAGTCTACGAAATAATGGTGGAAACTACATTGAAGTACCAATGTAGGTCAACTGCACTGGATCAGCGAAGTTGTACCGCTACTAGCTAGTGTTGTGCTCACGTTTGCCGGCGGGCGCGGGGGGCGCGGGGGGCACGAGAGGCACGAAGGGCACGAGGGGCACGAATGCCACGGGGGGCGCGGGGGGCGCGGGCTCCTCTGAGGACAGCGCCTCCATGTCCACCGCGCGGTACGCACCCTTGCTGCGCCAGTCCTGTGACAATCAAACATAAATTGTGTTGGGAGCTCTGTGGATTGTAGTTTGATGGTTCAGCTCGGTGGTGTGACCAAGATAAATAAAACACGAGATCACAATAGTATAGAAACAGAAATACTTTTATTCACGTAATGTAAGAGTACATGCAGGTACAGTACACAGAAAAGAAAAGTAAGCGAACTGCTTAAACAATTTACACAGTAGTCTTTTTTAAACTTTCGCGATCAGAACTCATAGTTTTTTATAATATCTGCGGGATTTTATCGCGTAATTTACCTTTTTATTTCCCCGACGTTTCGGTTGTGTTGTGTTGCAGTCTGCCCGCGACCACGGTTGTTGCAACACAACCGAAACGTCGGGGAAATAAAAAGGTAAATTACGCGATAAAATCCCGCAGATATTATAAAAAACTATGAATTTACACAGTATTTTACAGGTAACTTAATAACTAAAGTGATGATATCTGTTGGATTTCTCACTAGGCTTAGCCTGTATCGATAAATCCTTCTGTAATGTATAAGTTCGTAAGAGTCAGTGGCCAACTCTGGTGACAGATTTTCTAGGCCGCCCGAAGGCCTCTGTCATGGCCTAACAACCTTGAAAAAGCCGGGACCGACTGCTTAACGTGCCCTCCGAAGGACAGGAGCGCTCAGTTGAATTTGCCACTGGCGGTCACCCATCCAAATGATGACTACGCGGAACAGTGCTTAACTGAACTTCGTTGATCTGATAAGAACAACTTATGCTTAGCGCACATTGAGAACGGCATAGCAAAAGATTAAAATTTTTACTAAAATAAATTCAACTCTATCAATATAGAAATACGATCTAAATTTCTATATCACACTAATAATTTTAATATGAATAAATCTGTAAGTATAGGTCTCACGACGGATCTCGGCCGTAGTGAAATTAGCCGTTTCGATGCGCAATGGAGCCTTTTCAAACTAAATTGTCTCTGCGCATCACAAACGGCTAACTTCACGGAAGCCTAGATCCGCTGTGCGACCTATACCTGCGGCTTGCGTTTCTTCTTGTGGTGCGCGGGGCGCGCGTGCACGGGCGTGGAGCGCGGGGACTCCCCCGATGAGTAGCGGAGCGCGCCCCCCGCGCCCCCCACACCGCCCGTCCCTCCGCCCCACTGCAATAAAAGTATGAATGTATGAAGTGTAGTAGAGTTCTTTGTGATAGAGTTCTTCCGGGGCAGAACTACCACCATACCTATTTCTGCTGCCAAGCAGTAATGCTTGCATTGCTGTGTTCCGGTTCGAAGGGTATGGTTTCCGGTGAAATTACAGGCATATGAGACTTTCCATTTAACATCTTAGGGCGGTAACACACAAGAGATATCTACATAATATGATATTGCATGCGTACATAGGCTACGGTAACCGCTGACCATCAATTGGGCCGAACGCTTGGTTGCCACTTTAGTGGTATAAAAAAACGAATGGTTTAATGAAAATTCTTTAGTGTACAGTAAACAAAAAAGACAAATGTAATCATCGATGACGTCATGTTCTGAAGAACAAATGGTACTACCCTCGAACCTCACATCGGCACGGAAAATAAACCTTTGAAGTTGAATAAATGTTGTTTTATCTCGGAATAACAATATTGTGATAATT
The DNA here is from genome assembly GCA_951394395.1 of Colostygia pectinataria. Classification (NCBI taxonomy): domain Eukaryota; kingdom Metazoa; phylum Arthropoda; class Insecta; order Lepidoptera; family Geometridae; genus Colostygia; species Colostygia pectinataria. The sequence goes on along the minus strand of OX596353.1, from coordinate 10,311,921 downwards.
AGTTTTTATCTCGAACCTCGCCTCAATTTTGTGAAAATGATGTTTGCCTCGAACTTCACCATAATCTTGTGAAAATTATGTTTACCTCGAACCTCGCCTCGATCTTGTAAAAATTAGTTTTACTTCGAATTTCACTTTATTCTTTATTAAGCTCCAAGTACCGTAATTCGAAGCATACAAAAATATTTGAGAGTTGGCAACTCTGTTTTTCACGTCGCGCGTCGCTTGCTGGTACCTGATTGGTCAATTTCTCCCACTTTTTGCCCCTTTTTCTACCACCAGAGGGCGTGCGCGTCATCTTGGCGCGCCGTCCGGCTTTTAATTCTCATTGGCGTTTTGTTTTTCGTCGCGTTCGGACGTGCAAAAATTCTCGTAAGTAGAATTCTTTGCATACCTATAATACCGCTGGTACATACTTAATGCTGTTAGCATTCGATACTTCGATACTTTCATAAGTTATCATTACTTAAATAATTTACATAATTTATCATTACAGTTAACATGTCCGACTCGAGTTCGAGTTCAAGTTCATCCTCTGAGGAAGAATGGGCTCCCACTAATACACAAGCATCGCAGCCGCAACCACCATTAAGGACAAAGAGGAAGGCTACCAAATCGGCACGTGGTGAGCGCAAACAAAAACGGACACGGACTAGCGATGCAATAAAGGTACTATCGGAAAAGGTCAGTGAAATTACAAACTTCCTCAATAATTTTTGCCGGCCTATGGGTCACTCGAGTGAATATGGTGATGAGTTGAATGCTAATGTGAGTCGCGACCTTTACACGGATAATGAGCAGGATCAACCTGCGGTTACTGCTGAACATAATAGCGCATTAAAGTTTTCGTTGAACACCGTTTTAAGGTTCATAGATATTTATTCTCAAAAAAGGAACCGTCAGTTCCCAAGTCGTCACAGACTCATGTAGATGCCATTCAGGCTATACAGCATTTTGACTCTGAAAATTGGTCTGATATTAGATATTCAGAAGTCCAGAAACACTACTGCTCACGCCCAGGTTTTACAGAATTAGAACCGAACGAGGAAATAAAACCATTCGATAAGTTTACTAACTTGAGCCTCACGGAACGTGGTTTTGCGGCAATAACTCAAGCTCTTATTAAACAACAGGAGGCTGCTCAAAGTGGTTTTGACGCATTGACCACATGGTCAGAATCGTCAACGGACTTATCTTCTGAAACGCTTCTAGCTAAAGTTAAGGAACTTTTTGTCGAAGGGGATTTTCAAAAAATATCCAACGATGTTCTACAACTGGCATGTGGCCATCGCGCTGACATTATTCAGCAGCGCCGTGACAGTATACTTCGTTCAGTAAGGGACAAATATTTCAAAGCAACGTTACGAAAGATTCCCCCGAGTTCAGAGTATCTTTTTCAAAAAGAAAAAGTTTTCTGTCGCTGTTGAGAAAAATGGGGGTAGTGCAAAAACTTTTTGGCCAGTGCGCCAACAAAGCCAAAATAAACCTGCTGCACAAGCAGGTAATAACCAGTCATATCGTAAAATGCCTGCGCAAGGCACATATGAGCATAATATGAACTATTTTTCAAACATGCCTAGATTTTCGTTACCGCCGTATCCGCCTGCGCAAGGCAATCAAAATTATATGAGGTACCGCGATATGGATCGCCCTCAAAGAATGCAAAACAATTCTCAAGGCAACCCCTCTCGTCAGAGGGGATCACGGCCTCAATTCTCGGATAATTTTCGAGGAGCTGGTAGAGGCCAAGGCAAAAGCTCTAACCAAAATTACCCGCGCAGGGAATATCAACAAAATCGGAAAAAATGACTCGAACATTTTTCAAGCGGGTCGGTTAGCAAAGTTTGTAGACAGTTGGCAGTCGCTGCATGCCCCAATTACCATAATAAAAATAATTCAGGGTTTTCGAATACCGTTTTACAAGAAACCTCCTCTTTGCAACCCAAATCTAACATTCCAAACTCCTTTTTCGAAGGAAACAGAAGTGGCCATAAAATCATTGCTGGAAATGAAGGTTCTAGAACCCGCGGACTCCGGTCCCGGTTTTTCGTCTCCGATATTTTTGACCCCGAAAAAAGACGGCTCGTCTCGACCGATTTTCAATTTAAAAAGGTTAAACAAATACCTCAGACTATCGAAATTTCGTCTGATAAATGTTCAAAGAATACCAACCTTTCTACAGCCACACGACTGGCTGATAAAGATAGATCTATCACACGCTTACTTTCATGTCCCAATAGCAAAAGTGCACAGGCGCTTCCTGCGCACCATATTCAAAGACCAGGTACTACAGATGACCTGCCTACCCTTCGGTCTTGCATGCTCGCCAAAGGTTTTTGCGTCACTCACCAACTGGGTTGCACAAGTATTGAGGGACAGAGGCTTTCGTCTTGTAGTCTATTTAGACGATTTCTGTTTAGCCAACCAAGATCCGCATCTCTTACTAGAGCAGGGTCGGGAAACCGTTCTACTTCTAAAACTGTTAGGATGGAAAGTGAATTTCGAAAAATCAGTCCTATTACCGCACAAAGTTTTAGAATTCCTGGGTATAGGATGGGACCCGCATTCCAACAGAAAATTCTTGCCAATCAAGAAATGCAAAACCATAATTTTAAAAATAAAAAAGTTACTACTGCGGAAGACTGCCAATTTAAAAGAAATGCAAAGCATTGTGGGCTCACTAAACTTTGCCAGTTTCCCAGTGATACGGGGCCGTCTCAATCATCGAATCCTTCTAAAACACTGTCATTTCCTACTTTGCCACCCAAATCACCGATTTTTGATTCCCGAAGAAGCTCTAAACGAACTACATTGGTGGCAACACAATATTTCGAACAACTCGATGATTCATTACCCGCCCGTAACTCACTACCTAGTTACCGACGCCTCAGAGCTAGCGTGGGGTGCCCAATTAGACAATGTGAAAGTTTGGGGACGGTGGTCTCAAGGCGAAGCTGCTCTTCACTCCAATCAAAGAGAGATGTTGGCGGTAATGTATGTCTTACAAGAGCGTTGTCTTTTCCTGAAAAATGCATCGCTTCTAATACAGAGCGACAACAAAACAGTAGTAGCATTTCTGAGGAACGAAGGGGGCACCAGATCTCTGACCCTAATGAACATAAGCTACAAAATTTTCCATATATTAGACCTATACAATATTCACAACAGTTCATTATCTTCCGGGGCGATTCAACCCGGAAGCAGATCATTTGTCTCGTCTATGTCCGTCCCCGGAATGGCACCTACTGCCTCAGATAATGGAGAAAATTTTCCGCAAATGGGGTACACCACAAATCGACCTGTTTGCATCAGCGACAGCTCACGTTGTTCAAACTTACGCGTCCCTGGATGCATCGGACAGTCAAGCTCATCTACACGACTCGTTCAGCCAGACTTGGGATTACAGCCTAGCATGGCTGTTTCCACCTCCTTTCCTAATACCACGTGTTCTAGCCCATCTCAATACAGCATCAGGAGTGTACCTGCTAGTGGCTCCCCGGTGGCCGAAAGTGTTCTGGAGGCCCGACCTACGCAACCGTGCATTGTCCGCACCATTCACGATTCGCAACCTAGACCAAGTTCTGATAGATACAGTAACGGGCCGGCCTCCGCCCCAAGTTCAAGACATGACCCTGGAAGTATGGAGATGTGGGGGTGGACGGAGAGTTTAGAGCACTGGTCTCAACAACAAAAAGACTTCTTATGCTCAAGCTGGAGGGAATCTTCACTCAAAACATATAAACCAGCTTGGGATAAATGGACCACATGGTCAAGAGGTAATTCTATAAATACTTTCAACCCTTCAGGTGCTGACCTAGCAAGATTCTTGATAGATTTACATCAAAACCATAATTTATCATATTCAACTATCTTAGTTTATAAATCGGCTGTTTCCACCCTCTGTGATCCTAATTCAGACACTAGATTAAGTTCTCACATACTTGTCAAACATGCATTAAGGGCTATTTCTATTAGAGCACCTAAAATAAATAAAGCACCTATATGGGACACTGATTGTTTAAAATCTTGGTTGCAAAACAATGTTGTTAAAGAAGATAGTCTTTATGAGTGTTCAAAAAGAGCCGCAATTTTGCTTTTGTTATGCTCAGGTCGACGTGTGCATGATTTGACCTTACTAAAAGTTGATTCTGACAGCTGCATAATATCTGAAGATTTTATTACTTTATGGCCTAAGTTTGGTTCGAAAACAGACACCTTCACTAGTCGTCAATCTGGTTGGAGAATGCTTATAAATAAAGACTGTAAAGCTTTAGACCCTGTATATTGGATAAAAAAGGTTATATTTTTATCAACAGAAAGGCGTAGTATATGTAAATCCAATAATTTATTTTTGACAGCTTGTGGACCTCCTAAACAAGCAACGCGGACAGTCATCTCAAACTGGGTGAAGAAAATCTTGATGAATGCAGGAATCAAGGCAAGTCCTGGTAGCATTCGCTCGGCTGTGGCATCAAAGAACTGGGTCCAAGACTGTCCTCTTGAAGAAATCCTATCTCGTGGTAACTGGAGATCTCACAATACTTTCAGCAAATATTACTGTCGGGTTATCAAGCCTACAGAATCCCTTTCAACTATGAGCAGTTGTTTTATCCCTATTAATGGCTAAATTTTTGAAAAGTACTGATTTTAATTCATTATTAATTCATTATATTCATTATAATTACCTACTTAGATAAAATCTTTGTTTCAATTTTATTGGAAATACTTACCTAGTTCATGTCTTGATTTAAATATTTACAAAATGGTCTATCAGTAAGCCTATTGTGTGTCTATTTAGAGAGGAGAAAATAATATATCTTTACTTCCTATGATTGTAGTAGAAATAAGTTTCTAACTGGTAGCAGGTACCTATTTGATTCACATTGTTGTTTTCTGAATAAAATACACATTGTTTAATAACTTGTTGTTTATTATCTGGTACCATATAATTATTATTTTTTTTGATACTTTGTTGTTAAGTAGATAGTAACATCAAACGTAGGTACACTTCAACACTTTTAAAGATGTTTTTGTCAGCCTCCACCGTCTCACTAGGTCACTGGCACTGCTGGGCAAAGACTGCTGTTTGAATATGTAGGTACTTACTACACTAAAGTCTATCTAACATAGTTACCTAGCATACTATCACATTGGCGTTTCTACCACCAGGCGATATCAGACAGATCTCAAATATTTTTGTATGCTTCGAATTACGGTACTTGGAGCTTAATGACAGCGTTTTACCCTACAATAAAACGCTTATTAAGCGTAAATACCTAATTCGAAGCATACATTTTTACTTCTGCCTGGTTTATTCTAAACTTAATTTTTGATGCGAATCACCACCACACCATACAATTTAAAAAGCACAGGATCCTACCCACAACAAAACGTTATGGCAGAGAGAATTTATGCACTACGTTTATGGTTGGAAATGGTTCTATACCATTTACTCCATAGAGTTTTATTTTATTTTTTACTAAGTAATATAAGAGGCAACGGTAATTTATATTCTACCGAATTCTTAGAAGTTGCCAGCTTAAATTTTTTATTGTGTGGAGTTTTCGCATCAATAAATTACTCATAAATTGAGATCCAATGAGAATTAAAAGCCGGACGGCGCGCCAAGATGACGCGCACGCCCTCTGGTGGTAGAAAAAGGGGCAAAAAGTGGGAGAAATTGACCAATCAGGTACCAGCAAGCGACGCGCGACGTGAAAAACAGAGTTGCCAACTCTCAAATATTTTTGTATGCTTCGAATTAGGTATTTACGCTTAATAAGCGTTTTATTGTAGGGTAAAACGCTGTCATTTTTTCTTGTAAAAATGATGTTTACCTCGAACTTCACCATAATCTCGTGAAAATTATGTTTACCTCAAACCTCGCCTCGATCTTGTGAAAATTATTACCTCGAACTTCGCCTCGATCTTGTGATAATTATTACCTCGAACCTCGCCTCGATCTTGATAGAATCATCATCCATATCGAGTATGTTGAGGTTGTTGTTGATATTGTTGTAGTCGGGATACGGCGGGGGCACCTCGATGCGCGCTGAACAATCACTTCCGGTTTCCGCGTCCGTGTCACGTCTACAAAATTTATGTTGTTCCATAAAAGATCATCATTATCATCTAGCTAGGGCATCGAAACCGGTTATTCCTGGTTCCAAAAGAACCGGATATACTCGGTTGAAAAAAACCCAGTTCTCAGAATCCAAAAACCAAGCCTGTTGTAGGTTCAAGTCCAGCTTGAGAATTAATGTGTATAATAAGTATATTCTTATCGATTTGTTCATTGCTTGTGTTATAATTAATTAGTGTAAGTGGTCTGTGACCGTACTAATTATTATTTTTAAATAAATGCCTTTCGTCTCTCTATTAGTTTACTAACACTTTTTTAGTTAACTGTACTAAAATTTACCCAAAGTAAAAGTTTTGTGATTTGCAGAACGAGGAGTATAGCTTTTTTACGATTCGTCAACTCACACCAGTTACGACATGATTCATGGCGTGAGTTGACAAACGTCTCAATCGGGATATTACAATTTATTTTTGTTGATGGACATAATGTAAGACCTGTTATAGTCCGGCGTGCGCGGCGCGGTGGGCGTGGCGCCGGACCCGTCGGGCTCGCGCTCGAACACTTCATCCTCAGGGTACAGTGGAAACCTGCACATACATTATCATGGCACTTGTAGTTAACAACCACTTAGTGCCATAAGTCATCACTGACAACACGAATCATCACTCCGTTTTACAACACACCAAACCATGGGAGCGCTCGTGACGTAGATGGCTAAGTTGTTCTTAACAGATCAACGAAGTTAAGCACTGTTCCGCGTAGTCATCATTTGGATGGGTGACCGCCAGTGGCAATTTCAACTGAGCGCTCCCGTGCTTCGGAGGGCACGTTAAGCAGTCGGTCCCGGCTTTTACAAAGTTGTTAGGCCAATTACAGAGGCCTTCGGGCGGCCTAGAAACTCTGTCACCAGAGTTGGCCACTGACTCATACGAACTTACTTACTTACTTACTTACAACGCACCTAAACGACGAAGCTATCGAAGAGTTTACTAAAAACTTCCATGTTGATCTAGCCCTGAACTAATTAAAGATTGTACTATGTAACCAGTTACCAGTAATTGATAGAACACAGTGTGGATTCAAAAAACTTCTGGATTAACTATTCTGGGGAATAAGAAATGTTGAAATAAAGTAAAATGTCAGTTTCAAATAACAACGATGTGAATAGTGCTTATTCGAGTTTAGTCGAATCCAACCTTAATAGTATAAACATTTTTTGTGCTTATCGTGGCGTTTGCCGATTAAATGTATGCGTACGACGCGTCATCGATTTGCTTCGCTCGTGCCTGCGATTCATTCGGTCGGGGCCGAGCAAGTAAGACGATCGGGTGCACGTGCCAAAAACAATAAAAATCGTATGAATTGAAGCCCCATTTTTTTCTATCCTGTAGGATACGAATAGAACCTTACACTTATAGTTTTTCTTTTACAGCCTATATCTCAGCCCCGTCTTTTTTTCTAGCTTTTTCTGCCCCTTGCTGCAGTGGATCAGTCTGGTTGGTGTACATCCAAGTCATCGATACACTTATAATAGGTACATAGAAACTCACAGACACCTTAACCATAAACAGAACTCTCTCTTATGTTTGTTCTGCCCCCCGATTGCGTAATTCGGTTGCAATCGATTTCACTTGGATTCAATCAAAAACTGACGTATTTTGTATGAATAGTAAGTAAGTAAGTATTTATTTATTTGACACAAGAATATTAGGTACATGATTTGTCTATGAATCGATAGGTTCCCAAACTAGTAAAACTGTGTTTTAGGAACCCAGGCTTCTCCCATCGAAATATAATCAGTTTTTGTGGTCTAAATAGTTTTACTTGCGAGTATATTCACTTATATAATTCAAAATAAAAGAAAAAGGAAACCTATATAATCAAAAATGAGTTAATCAACAATGCAGCTTAAAAACAGTCAAATGTGACAGCTTATTGACATTTCGCTGATTGAAATCTGATTGAAACCGAGTTACGCAATCGGGGGGCTGGTTATGATATGTTTGGGAGGTAAAGAGAGATACCTATAGTTATCTTCGGAGAGTCTGTCGTCGTCATCTGTGGCTATGAACTGGACGCAGAGCGCGCAGTCACCCTTCACACTCTGCAGAGCCTGCACCGCCTCTTTGTGACATGCCTGTAACATACACATGTCTATGTTGATCTAATCTAATTATCATCATCATGACAGCCTTCTATTGTATAAGCGAGTGTGATTGGGTCTTAAGCCATCACGCGGACCCAATGCGGATTGGTGGATGTTACATGTCTTTTGAACTTTTAGTTCTTGGACATGCAGGTTTCGTCACGATGTTTTCTTTCACCGTATGAGAGCACTGGCATTGCGCGCATAAATTTTTCGAATAGAAAAATCCATTGGTGCACGACTGGATCCGAACCCACTACCTTAGGATCGGAGAGCGAGGTCACTACCACTAGACCACCAATGCTCTTGTAAATTATGTAGTTGCCTGAAATAAAGATTTATTATTATTATTAGTGGAAATGATGTATATCGAGAGTGGGGAGGGTGAGGGGGAGGGTGAGGGAGAGGGTGAGGGGGTTACCTGCGTGAGGTCGAGCTCGTTGATGGCGAGGATGGCGTCCCCCACGTACAGCTGGCCGGTGAGCGCGGCCGGCCCGCCCGCCTCCAGCTCCGATATCAGGATAGGCACGCCGTGCTCCCGCCCGCCCTGCCCATCACACAAACACATTACTACATATTATTAAGCTAGTATAAATAAATAATCTAGCCCCAAGCTAAGCAGAGCTTGTGTTATGGCTACTCGATGACTGATATACTTAATAAAATACAATACAAAGATAGATATTTTTTATAATACCAAAATACCCAGAACACCCGGAACAAATATTTGTAGATCGCACAAACATTTGTCCCGAAGCGGGAATCGAACCCGCAATCTCCGCGTCGCAGGCGGACATTCGCCCGCCGCGCCACATCGGTCGTCAAGCATAGCGTCCTTCCGGGGCTTTGCTCGCGTTGTTAAAAGTTCAAACCAACCTGGCTAGTATAAGCACGGTAGACATATTTTTTGAACAAATGTCATTTTCATCCACTCTTTCATAGAGTTGTCCTTGGTCCACTACTGTGCTCATGCTAGCCGGGCAGACCATAATGATTTATATTTATTAAATAAAATATACAGTACGACACGGTCGGCGGATCTAGGCAATTATGAAGTGCAGTTTTCAAGCATTTGTGATGCCCAAACCAGGAACTGAATAACCAAATAATTAGGCTACCTTTATTTATCGGTATGCATCATACCATTATACTCCGGTTACCCATATATTTAAATACCTAAATAATAGCAATACCGAAAAATAACCGATATTAAAAGGTAGCGCTACCTAAACCCAAATGATAAAGGTTTTCTGTGATATCGCCGCGCTCGCCTATCTCTGGCTATGCTCTGGTTTTATTCGGCTCGACTTAATATTTTTACGCTACCATAATTTTATTCATTTATTTATTTTTATTTCTTAGTAAAAAGCAACAGCGGATACAACTTTATGTACTATCATATGAGAAAACAGAAAGCCAATAATAGGTTTTCACGTTTAGTATATTTATAGCGAAAGAACGAAGTAAGATAAAACAATCGTAATGTTTATACCGGTATAGCCAAACTCCCCTTATATTTTACGGTACTGGGAACTTTATATCGGAACGTTTTCATTACCTGGAACCGTTTTCATTACCGCAAACACAATTTAGTAACAAACTCCATGATGGGCGAGATCCGCCGTCCGTAGTGTACGCACCGTGACCGAGATCCCCAGGCCGAGGTGCGGCGAGCGGCGCACGCGCACTGTGCGCGGGCGCGCGCGCACCTGTGCCGGGCCGGGCGCGGGCGGGCGAGCCGGCCACGGGGACAAGCCGCGGCACACGCGCACCAGCGTCTTGTGCCGCTGCAGGAGGATTTCTGCCTCCACCTGAATAGAAAACCACCTTATACTTACACAGTCAGTGCCACCGACTCGCCTCGCAAGTCTACCTAAATTTCATCCCAGTGCTGGCGACTCGCGCGGCGAGTTCAGTGTTTTTCTATTTTCAAAATGCATATGTAGGCAACGGCACCCGTAAATACATAGTCAAAGTAAGTATAGTTCTCTCGGCGGATCTAGGCTTCCGTGAAGTTGGCCGTTACTCTGGTGACAGAGTTTTTAGACCGCCCGAAGGCCTCTGTTATGAACTAACAACTTTGTAAAAAACTTATGTACATGTGTTTAAACATCCAACAGAAAGAAAAAAAAAAAACAAGAAATAAAACGACAACTGCTGCCGCTACGTCATGTCCTTGCGCAGTCCAGACCTTCTTTATCTTCTTTCTTTACATAGTATAAAACAAAATCGCTTCCCGCCGTCTGTCCCTCTGTATATGTATGTATGTGTGTGTGTACCTCGACCTTTCTCCGTATTGCCATGCCCTTATACAGGGTTAGTGTGTGATACTACATGTACCATATATCAGCAATATATAGAGTATAGTTGAAGCACACGTACGAAGCCGGGGCGGGTCGCTGGTAATATAAAGTCAGGACAAGGCAGACTAGTGTACCGCCCCGTTGATAGACTTTAGTTAACTAACCTGCGCCCACAGAGAGTCCCTCACTTCTGACCGCATGTCCCTGCCGAGAAGTTGCAGCTGCTGTATCCTGCCCGCTAACTCTTTATCCAAGTACTTCGTTGCAAGCCTGCAATAAAAAAATAAAAAACATTTATATGAACACTGGTTCCCTAATATAGGTAGGTCTAGACATTACACACACACACAACTTAACAATAATCAGAACCAAAAAAATCAAATAAACTTAAAATTTAAAATGTCATTGAAAAAACCTTCATCGCTTTACACCTCTCATATGTAAATCGATGAATCGACTGGGTCTATCCTATCAGCAATCATCTTTAGGATTCCATTGCTGCAATATGCACATTATTTTATTAAATAAAAAAAAAAATTGTTAATTGTACCGTAAAAGTGAAAGATGCAGTTATTTTGATAGTGAACATAATTCCGTCAGCATTTATAGCATTACCCGATAGCGTACGAACACGAAAGCGGATAGGGGAAATAAAATAAACCTAATAATAAAGCTCAAATACTATATTTGGTTATTGATAAAAAAGATCTAATCGATGAGATTAACTGTAAAAGTTACAGCATATTAGCATTTTTATTGGTTTTTAGGGCCCAACCTACACCTGGTGACACCGATGTCGATGCAACAATGCAGAATAGCGGTCTTAAAAAGTAGAGACACTGGAGTAAATGAAAGTAATGTCTACGGAGAACTTTCGCTCTTATATCGGTAGAAATTTTAAGTGCCCTTATAATGGGTATGAGTAGCAAAAGAAAAACTCGTGACAAGTAGTTTTGCTTTACAAGTTCATCTACCAACACTTAGCTTTAGAGTATTGGTATTACATGATTAAACGTGATACGTAAAAGTTGCTCGAAGGTCAAAGAAATTACATACTGGGCTAAATTGGGACCTAGCAAAAAAGCATAAAACGCAACAGCTGTGTGAATTGAAGTGTCAACCTAAGCTTTCTTAGCGTCCGATGCCACTTTGCCACAACCTTACCCAACGTAAGACTAGTTCCTAGTTCCAAAAAGCCTTATGGCAACCAAATTTAGCATCACCAATCTCCAAAAAACTATATGACCCCCAACGTAAGACCCACCTAGCACCAAATAGCCTTATGGCAACCAAAGTTAGCATCCTCAATCTCCAAAAAGCCTTATGACCCCCAAGTAAGACTCACCTAGCTCCAAAAAGCCTTATAACCCCCAACGTAAGACTCACGTAGCTCCAAAAAGCCTTATAACCCCCAACGTAAGACTCACCTAGCTCCAAAAAGCTCAGAATGTAACGCGAGCACAGTTTCCCGCAGAGCTGCGTTCTCTCTCGCCAGTTGACCCGCCTCAGCCCGGGCTCTCGACGCGTCAGTCACGTTGCCAGCCGCATCGCCACTCTCTTGGCAACCACCTGGTGACCATGTACATATGACGCACTTTTAGGAGTAACACATTCTACTGCAGGAGTTGGTGGATGGTGAAGGCTTAAATTCTGTCATGGCGCTCTTTAGGGGAGGCCTATGTCCAGCAGTGGACGTCTATCTAGCTGATATGATGATGGTGGCATTCCACTGATCAACACCGGTATTCAGAACAAAGTTAAGCGAACCGAAATTGTCAGTTTTTAATTTTAATAGTAGAGAGAGATAGAGAGTATACAAAAGTGTTAGCTTTACGATCTGTATCGATCGTAAAGCTAAACATAAATTTTATGTATGTTTGCTGTCATTTGGGACGCAATTTGCCCATCTAAAGAAGCTTCAAGTAAGTGACTCGACATAGGAAAATATAAAACATTGCAAGCGTGAAGAGTGACGATTTGGCTAGCGAAGTCGATTTTATCAGTACCTGGCACACGTACAGCAATAAACGGCATATGTACACTATGTACGTCTAACGGTCATTCTTTTAAGATATAAATGATCGGATTCTAAAGTGGTGGCTCTGCTGGGTGAACCACGCGATTTGTCAGTGCACAAAGCGTTCGATAAATAAAAATGGTACAAAAGGCAATCGATTTGATTTATTCCAAATTCTCCAGGTGTAAAGTTCTTCATTCTATCTTCTATCATTATATCTTCATTCGTCAGATATAAGATAAGAAAATTCCTTTTACATGAGTGAAATACCTAAGATTAAAGTCGCATAAAGCTTACCAACTGACGAAGCTCGGATTTGTACCAGTTCCGCCCTCATATCCACGAGTTCAGCCTGCAAAAACAGAACAAAAACAGTTTTTATCTCTGAATTCGAAATCTAACAATGCAAACGAACGTTCATCGTATCGTATATCAACAACAAGCAGTGTCGAATGTCGCGGGTGTGATTTAGCGCAACAATAGAATTTAATCTCTGTCTGAATCAATGGCTGCCTAAGAGTTGACCTGCATATACAAGCACGCATAAGCAAGGCGGGTGTGGCTGTTTTCCGGGTAACGTTATCACGGACAGCCAGACGGTGTAACACCGTGATTAGTCCATTAGAAAAGGGTGTGGCTTTATCGACGCTGCAGTTGAGTTGCACTTAGTTCTTATTCGGACTTCCGGTCGGAAGAAGTAAACATTGGCCTACAGAGCTCTCTACTAAATTACCAAATTAAATTGTAAACTGTACACATAACCTGCAATAAAATAGTGCAAACTTACAACGGCAACTGTATAAACTTTTTGCTGCTACAAAACACAGGAAATCACCGAGAAAACAGGAAAACTTCACAAAATTTGAAGACTAAAGGTCAGTTATTTGTTCTAAACTGCACTTTTTTGAACAAGAAACAGGATATTTACATTTTTTTTGGTAAAATTATCATAAAAACAGCCGGTATTTCGATTACTTCTGAAAACAGCTGATTGGGCCAAACACAAACGTCAAAAATCTCAGTTTGACGCAGACTTCTTGCCAGCATGCAAAAATAAATCTGTTCGGATACACTAATGTGATAAATCGGTACTCTTCGATATTGATTATTAAATCGATCATTACAGTTATAAATGACTAAATCGATAATCGCAATCATTATAGAAAAATGGATTCTAGCAATGTCACCTTTCGCATTAAACAGCGTCAGAGAGCAAATTCATTAGATAATATTTCTGACTATTCATTATTCGAATCATCTGCAATAAGTCTACCGATAGCAGAGCTAGACCAGAGTGACATAGTACATGACATACTCAATAAAAAAATTCATAGTTTAGAAAACCAACTCGTCTCTGCTAATAATGAAATAGACAAGCTACTACTAGAAAATAACACACATAAAAATGAACTTGAAAAATGTTACAAGATTATTATTGAGATGTATAAGAAAATCGAAAGCAGCGACGTTTTCTCCTCACCATGCCTAGGAAGAAAGAGAAAGAAGCCAAAATTAACTATAATGGACGATGATCACTTACTGACACCTATTAAATCTATACACACACCCGGCAAAAACTCACAATCCCATCACGTACATATAAATAAAATAGTAGAATTGCAGACACAAGTGTCACAACTCACAAAATGGTTAGAAAATGAAAAGGAAAAAAATAAACAAATCAAAACTGATAACACAGAAGGACAGACAGGAAGAATACAAAAGAAACGTGCAGGAAAAAAGAAACTTGCGACAGTAATAACCCATAACATGAATAAAAAATATGTGAAAACCATAAAAAACTAGTAAAAAAATGTAAATCACTAAGTACTAAGAGTTCGACACTAAAAAAAGAACAACAATTGTTAAACTTCAACATTTTGGAACTAGAAAACAAATTGAAACTCAACATCCGCTCTTCCAGTTTAGAAAACACTATTATAAATGAAAACGTAAATACGCCAAATGAAAAGGACGGCGATACACATCTAAAAACCACAGCGCGCAACGACTATGTAAATCATGAAACAGTATTATTGTCAGATGAAATTGGCAAAGAGCTAGCCTCTATAATAAAGAACCGCACCGAAAAGAAGATTAAATTAACAAACTTTTGTAAACCTGGAGCAAAGGCAGAAACAGTACTACACAATGTTGAAGAAAAAACAGCACATCTGAAAGAAGGAGACACTTTGGGTCTTCTTATAACGAATTACAACAGGCGATACTCTTACTATAACATGTACATACAGTTGATTGCAAAAATAATATCCAATCCTGATAGAAAATACAATATCATAATAACAGGATTTTTGTTTGATGGTAGAAAAGATAACGACATATACAATTTAAACAAAAAAATTGTACAAATAGTAAGCATGAACGAAAATATGAAATACATTGATCCAAATATAAATGGCAATAAGGGTAAATTTGTTGCAAAAAAGCATAATATAGCACTAGAGATAGCAAAATCAATCAATGAAGTGAATTTCAGGGGATCGTCGACGTTAAGATTTATTAAAACCGTAAATATGCACACAGTAACATCTAAACCAGATACAAATTTTCAGAACGGGAAACATCAAACCATCAATCGTTAAAGATAGTACACGCTAACATACAAAGTATTCATAATAAATATTTAGAAATTGAATGTTTACTGAGTGAATTAGACTGTGATATTTTGTGCTTGTCAGAGACCTGGGCAAAGGACCATCAATTATTGGGAGTTAAAATCGAAGGGTTCCAACTTGCAAGTCATTACAATAGACAAATATTTAATCATGGAGGAACAGCCATATTCACAAAGCTCGGTGTAGCATACAAAGTAAGAAAGGACTTAAATCGTTTGTCATTTGAAATGAACTGTGAGGTATCCGCCATAGAACTACGTCGGCACAAAATAGTTATTTTATGTATTTATAGACCTGATAAAGACATAACAATTTTTTATGACATAATGACTAAAATCTTACACAAACTATGTCGTGAAGATAAAAAAATTGTAGTAGCTGGTGATTTTAATATAAACATTTTAAAAGATGACAAAAAAACGCAAAAATTTATTCACATTTTGAACAACTTTAAATGCCATTTTACTATTGACAAACCCACTAGGAAACAAGGATGTAGTTCAACCTGTATTGACAATTTTATAACTAATTTCGCTGACGCAAATGGGACAGTGTTGGACTGCAAGCTGTCAGATCATAATGTTATTGTGTTACATTTTGTGGTTGGACATAAGTATAGTAATACCAAACAGGAGACCTATTATACTAGGCTTTACTCGGAAGCAAATTATAAATATTTCCACTATCTACTAGAACAAGATTTAAATAAATTGAAAAACGACATAGATCATTCTAAAGAACCAGATAAAAAAATAAGAGTACTACTTGAGGCTATTCAATTTTATTTTAATATCGCTTTTCCAAAAAAGAAATTCGGGCCTCCTAAAATTACAAAATGGATTACAAAGGGTATACAAGCATCTAAATTAAATTTAGAAAAAATGGAAATATTGCAAGAAGTACAACCAAATCAAAATTTAAAAATTAAAATTAAAATGTATAGGAAGGTGTTAAGAAAAGTTTTGCAAAGAGCTAAGAAATTACAATACGGCCATAGAATAAAGAAGTCACAGAATATTATTAAAGAATCATGGAGAATAGTAAACGAACAAACACAAAAAAGTAACACGCATATCAAAACAAAACTAGTTTTAATTAATGACACAAACGAAAAAATAAAAGATCCTTACACAGTCGCTAATATGTTCAATGACTTTTTCATTAATATAGCGAGTAAGTTAACGCAACACACTGATATAAATTTAGAGAAGTGTAAAGAATATTTACTTAATTTAGAAAGACCGAAAACTAAAATAAAGTTTGATTTAGTACATAAAAATGAATTTAGGGGCATAATAAAGGACATGAAAAATAAAAAATCAGCGGATGTATATGACATGAATTCAAAAATAATTAGGGGACTGATTTTGAGAAATGAGTCACTTATGGAATTGGTCCGTATCGTAATTAATAGCTGCCTAATAGATGGAGTATTCCCAGAAGCTTTAAAATCCGGTAGGGTAATCCCTCTATATAAAAAAGGAGAAAGTACTGAACTAAATAATTATAGACCAATCTGCATATTGCCTACGCTTTCCAAGATACTGGAGATATTAATTAAAAAAAGAATCGTTGACTACTTTGAACGAAATGATATGTTCACGCGAGCCCAATATGGCTTTAGGAAAAATAAATCGACGGAAATGGCAATAAGAAACGTAAGTTATTTTGTTCTGAAAGCACTGGACGAAAAGCAAAAATGCGCAAGTATTTTTTGCGATTTATCCAAAGCGTTTGACTGCCTTAGACACAATATTTTATTAGCGAAACTAGAGTATTATGGATTTAGTGGCCAGGAACTTAAAATGATGAACTCGTATTTAACTAATAGGACGCAAGTTGTGACAATCCACGGTATCAATTCCGATGCTAAGCGAGTTAACATGGGGGTTCCGCAAGGATCGATTTTAGGGCCTGTACTTTTTCTCATATATGTAAACGACTTGGCAAATTGTGTTCCAGATTGGGCGTTTATAAATTTGTTCGCAGATGACACACATATTGGTTTAAAAGATAAATCAAGTCATCAACTAGAAATAAAAACTGTGCAATCTTTACAGTTACTAAAAACATGGTTTGAAGCTAACGGAATTGTATTAAATGCAGATAAAAGTATAATTTTGAAATATCAAACAAAAAAATGTAGAGCTAGAACCGAACAATTAATGACTAATGAACACACTTTTTTAGGTTACACGATAGACTACACAATTAGCCATGTAGCACATATTGGAAAGGTTTGTAAAAAGTTAGCCAGTGCAAACTATGTACTACTAAAATTAAAACCAATTGTGGATAAAAGTTCGCTTCTATCGGTTTACTATGCTTATGTTCACTCCATACTAAGTTACGGAATAACAGTGTGGGGAAATAGTTCGCATATTGATAACGTGCTGGTATGCCAAAAACGAGCTTTACGAATACTATTTGGGTTAAGAAAACGGACATCAGTAAAAAAATATTTTTTACAAGCCAAGATAATGACAGTTATCTCTATTTACATATATAAAAGCTTAATTGAAGTACATACAAATAAACATAATTACATAAAGAAAAGCGACAAACATAGTTATAACCTAAGAAATAAAGACAAATTATATTTATCTATGACGAGACTCGCAAAAGTTCAAAAACAAGGCGAGTATATTAAAATGAAAATGTATAATAAACTACCAACTACAATAACAAACTCGGAATATATCAAAGACTTTAAAAATAAAATTAAAACTTTTTTTATATCGAATGCATTTTATTCAATAAATGAGTTTATGAACATGACATTGATGGAATGTAATTTTTACCGTTGACCGATAATACTTATTAAATTTTGACATTATAGTACCTACTCTTTGACGATGACATTAAAATCTATAAATCTTTGACATTACTTATTATATTATTATTATTTTTTTTAGTGTTTAGGCCCGCATGCTTTGTTGTTTTGTTTATGTTTCATGTGATTATTTTTTTAATGTAAATCTCATTGTAATGTTTTTATTGAATGGATTATATTGTAATATGTGACTTGCCTTGTATAACGGACTTTGTTATAATATGGTAAATAAATAAATACAAATACAAATACAAATACAAATAGTTTGTTTTACAAGTTCTGATGGGATCGTGTTGCTGGAGACAATCCATACGAGGATATATCAAAACTGAGTTTATGCATGCTTACAGTTGTGAGCCAACCCTTCAGCGTAAATCCGATTTAAGGTTCTATACTGCGGGATGGAGAAATAATAGTTTTAAGTACTACTTATGGGCACGCGCAGGGGCGCATAAATCGTTTGACTTATGCACCCGACATAGCACATGCCGTGCCCTCATCGAATCCCAACAAATCATGGTTATGATAAGTGATTTATTATATTTGCCCAGCAGTTGAATATGTCGCAGGCACGCACAAATTGGGTCAAAATAATTGGGCCTTATGAGCTGATCTCACAGACATGCACAATGAATCGGCGCATAGCTGAGACTATCTGCTGTCCATCTAATTGTGATATTGTTACATCTACAAAATATGTAGACAAAGATTTGTTTTTGTCTCAAATTACATTGTGATAAATAAACCATATTTTAAAGAGTTTCTAGGCCGCCCAAAGGCCTCTGTCATGGCCTAACAACTTTGAAAAAGCCGGTAAGATAATTGGCCATCAGTAAGCCCTCTAGAACTTTACCGTATCGTTTATGCAAATTCAGTTCCAAGAATTATAAAGTCGATGAGATTTTTGCTAGACTAATTGTGGTCTAACAAAAGTAGGTTCTGAAAACTAAATAGTAAATTTTTAAAACGTTACATTAGTTAAGCCACAGAGATAAAAACATCACTATTCTATTCCACAAAACATACATTTATGTTAATGTACCCCAACTTTAGTAGCTATACCATGCTGCTGTCAGACAAACCACAGTAAGGTATAAATGGTAATTTTTAAAGCTTGTTTTTGTTTTTATGGCAAGTGGTAAGAAGGTCAAGTTGTTCACCTGATGATAACAGTTGCAGTGTCATCCAAAGCTTTAAGTTATTAAAGTTCTGCATTGCACTGCACTCTGCTCATCAAAGCGAAACATACATAGCTGTCTAATTCTTCAAGTACAGTTAGTAACATATTAATAGTGATAAATAAGTTCTTAAAATAATAAAATAAGTAAGAGATATATTTATAGTTGAAAGCCGATATGTTCATTTGTACTATACGGTACAGTCGTATGCATAGGCGGAAGTGTTTGTAATAGTACCGGTGGTAGCAGAAGCAATGCACGCGATCTCAAGTGGACGGAATGGAAGCCACAAGGCGGACAGGGCAGCTGCGCGCATACGGTGGTCCGATGCACTCCAGGCAGTTCTGTTAAACTAGACCTGTGCTTAGGCCATTATCAGCCGCATGCAAATTGGCACCATTTAATACGTCGCCTAACAAGATTCGATATACCTTATTATTACAGATAGTTTCAGAAGCTATTCATGAAACCAGCGGTGTTGTGCGTAAAAATAAAGATGCTGAAAGGATGTTTTGAGTGCCTTCTTTATGTATGCAAACCTTCAAATAATCTTCTCCTGAAGTACTGAACTCCTCCTTTCCTTTCGATGCGATGGTTTGCACGCTTCAATTTTCTGATTGCGAATATTTCATCACCGGCAGTAACTTTGACTCACCGTGACATTTGGACTACTTGGCCTTCTTTCACGCAGGCTCAAGTGTGTAATTGTTGGCAAGAAGCTTTACTTTGTGATTTGTTTAACTAAGAGTGAACGCTGTCTGACCTTAGGATCCCAAGAATATTGCAATGCATAGTACCACAATTTGTTACAAAGCAAGCAAATTTAGTACGAGTTGATAAAACACCCATGTTTGTACCAACGACCTCTACAAGAACTATAAGAGCCTATCCTTGGGCCACATAATTATAAACAAAGTTAGACTAGCCGGCATATTATTTAACGAAAGACGTAATGTTTCTTACATAATAAATAGCCATTTTGGTAACGCATTATTTGGGATGAGGCTTTGTAAAGCAAACAACCAATAAACACGACCTACGCTGATTTCAAGATCATTATCGCCTGAATGTAGAGTGGGCGTCTGTTGAGGTAAAGAGCGATTCGATTGTGAATATTATAACCACGTATAAAAGAAGACCGCCTCCGCGAACCATACAACAATATGACATGCAATCTAAAAACCATTACAATAAATAAACAGTTAAAACTAAACGTATCGCGAGACAATGAATGCGGTTCATTAGGGCCGGTATAAAATGAGAGTAAAATTTTACGCCGAACGAATGCAGAGATCGATGACAAGACAACGTTCCGAGAAGGTACTGGATAGGTACTAAAGCTTTTTCTTTAATTAGGTAGTGTTATTACGAACAACGAGTTTTGAAAATTGAGCGATGCAAGCTAAGTTGAATGAGTTATGAACTTTATGAAGCGAATTCGTATTTTAAAGCGCTTTAAGTTCAACGAAAGCCTTTGCCTCATGCCTGTGTGGGCGCCGATCTGAGATAAAGTCCAACCGGTAGAAGATTGATTCACCGCTGTTCGTTATCATTGCACGGATCTCAGATACACGAGCGATTTAACCGGCCGGCGCACGCGCCGCATCAACTTGATGCGAGCCACACGTGGACTTGACAATTCATGCTTAGCAACAATAATAAATCTTCAAATCTCTGTGTCGACACGTTTCTTCCACGCTTGTCTTACAACATGAAATTTGATTCTCATTTGAATAACAGCACACGCTATCACGTTTTACTAGTGAGATCAAACATGAAAGCTTTGAGGCTTGACATATTTACGTGGACCACACCGGTCGAATGCACTGCACTCCACAAAATAATATTTGGAAATTATGTCAAAGAAAGCGAAATAGAGTTGAGCATAATTCAATATTATGCTCTCGATCTATTTGAATAATTTATTTGTACATAAATCGTGATATTGTACTGCAGTATTTGAGGTTATTTCGGTAGGTTTTTATCGATGGTTCAGCTTGTTTATTTATTATATGCACTAATAAATATATTTATGGTTAGCCTGTTTGTTGTGGACCTAAACCTGCAATCTTGATAAACACGCAAACGTTAATAAGCATAATTATAGTTCATTCTAATTTCACAAACTAAAATAGGTACCTACTTACTACACTATCAGAAAATTATTTTATATCTAAATTTCCATCGGACTTGTTATTACAAAATAAATTGGCATACCTTTAAGAATTTGTACAGTACGAATCGTTCAAATTCCGTCAAATTCAGTAGAAGTTTGTCTCATATTCTTACATGTCCAAGAGACAGAGAGGTCGTTGTGTCTAAAGTCTACATGACTCTTTAATGTCTGTCTGACGCTGACGCATGTTTGCACCGCATGCAATGCAATACATACTTCATTAACATTCGTCTCGTCTCCAACGTAGTCTCATCACGCTCGAGGCGCAACTGTCCTCCTCCTTTTCTCTCATTACCAGTCGATATGTAAATGAATCCGTAAAGCATTCGAAATACGTGTAATGCACTGCTAGTCTGACTGCAAAGAGCTTTTCTTTGAACTAGGCGCATCTCATTCTAACTTTAATGTACTCAATGCCCCATAAATACATCGTGGATATGTTGACCAGTTGAGTTTTCCTTGATTACCCTGAGCTAATGAAATTATTTTGATTCCCCTAGATTGAGGTATCCTAGAAAAAAAAGCCTAGTTGACCGGGAAAGAACAAGTGAGGCGTAAGATGATCACTCATCACTGTTGATGGAATAGTTTGCTAAAATTTGTTTTATTACATGCTTATCATTAAAACATCGATATGAATCAGGAATAATTTAATGGTGCCCTACCAGGATCGAATAGCAGGGTCACTAAAGTAACCGCAACACTCATTATAGCATGAGTTACGAAAAAACCTGGTAATTAATAGTAATTACCAGATTTTTTCGAAAACTCTCCACTTCTCGCAGTGGTTTCGTCGTGGCCATGAACTCATGGCAGCAATATACGCTGTACAGTGTAGATGTACACCCACGCTGCAGATACTTGACACCCATAATATTTAATGCAACGGTTCGGCATTCAAACTTCTATTAGCCTCTCTCCACATGCAATGCCGCAATGAATGAATAACCATAAAATTTATTTAAAACCGATCATCTGGGACAAATGATAAATTAGAGGTTATATGAACAGGCGGGTTAAGTTCAAGTATTCTCAGACAATGGTGAGAGTTTAATACAAAGGTAGATAGATTGCCACACAGGAAATGGATTTTATCTCGACAGCAGTAAGAGTGGCTACTCTGCGGGAAGCCACCGTCAACATAACAATCCGACGCCATAGCATAGGATCAGCAATCTCTACCGTTTACTACAAGATGTTTTCCCACTATCCTTAGTAAAATCATAAATGCATTAGTCATGCTGTGGTCACCCAGGTGGATGACGGGTCACGTGAATAAAACACCAGCAAGAAGCAATTGCTTTTGTTTTGTTTATATGACCGAATGTGTAATAGATTGTCGCCCGAATCACAGCAGCCAGTGC
Source organism: Colostygia pectinataria (assembly GCA_951394395.1). Classification (NCBI taxonomy): domain Eukaryota; kingdom Metazoa; phylum Arthropoda; class Insecta; order Lepidoptera; family Geometridae; genus Colostygia; species Colostygia pectinataria. The sequence goes on along the minus strand of OX596353.1, from coordinate 10,289,186 downwards.
CTGAACGATGTATATGAAGAAAAACTACGAAAAACTATGAAACCTGGAATAAAAACTGACTATCATTTTAAATATCTTTTTAAGGTGACAACGTCTCAGAGAGGTAGAGAGTAGAGACTTCCAAATAACGAGCAAAACAAATCAGATATGGTAGGCAATTACGAGCAAACATGAAATCGTGTAAAGACGAACATGGACAGAGTCTGTTGACAATCGCCAATTATTATTTGTGAAATGTTTTTAAATAACGTTATGTAGAAAAAAAACGTATGCGTATAGTTAGGAAAGTGAAACTTTTTTCTTAGCGAGTATTTATGGTGTTATAAGCTTCGTAAGCTCGAAAGTTATGTTCATGACTATGATGTGAACAAATTGATCTGATGACAAGTATGCAAAGCATTTAATAAGTCTAACGTTGTTCTTTGTGGCATATAATGAGAGTATTTTGATATCGCAGCTTCTTGGAAATCTAAAAGTTCCATGCTCGCAAAAAGACCATCTGTGCTTGCATATTAAACAAGAGCCTGGTCGTGTTTCATTAGAACACCTACGGTCGTGATCGCACCTGGCTAGGTGCATTGTCGCGCCGGACGACGACGTGTTGTCTACAACAATTTAGCGACATGCATTCTCGGAACTGAATCAATGCAACGCATGAACTGCACACCGAATGAGGATATGCTAATGTCAGAGTTCCTATAAATGAATGGTGTTTGGTTACCTAGGATTTGCTGGGTGAAAAAAAACCCGAAATTGGCGTTAAAATGATCTAGTAAATAAAAGCTGGCTAATATGTAAACTTGGTGTAACATATAGTTCGCACAGCGGATCTAGGCTTCCGTGAAGTTAGCCGTTTGTGATGCGCAAAGACAATTTAGTTTGAAAAAGCTCCATTGCGCATCGAAACGGCTAATTTCACGACGGTCGAGATCCGTTGTGAGAACTATACGTATCTACCAAATTGATAATTTGTCGTAATTTTAGGAATAAAAACATTTTTAAAACTATACACGAATAAAACAGACGAGTGCGCCTTGAGATTTCTGTACAGAAGATAATCTTGATTTCTCGACCGCAAAAAACTTTCTATCCGAAAATTATTTCGAAGACTACACCGAAATAGATAAAACCCTTTTATAGTTATTTTTACTTACAAATGAACATACCATTTTAGAGGAAAACGAAGTAGAAAATCGTCATTTTTTTTCTGATACGTACGTAACCCTAAAAACAGCTTTTAGTTTGTATTGCTTTACCCTAAAATATACTGCCCTATATTTTGTAATGAACCTACTAGTAAGTATGTGCTTTCGCACTGCACGCCCGTACATCTGCTCTACTTAGAAATGATTTGCAATAAACTGCAAAATGGTGTCAAATTGCGCGATCTGGTTATACGGGAATAGATGTTACGAAATCATACACGCTATCCTATAAAACAAACCGCATTAGCTCTTCAACTGGATGTCAACAGAGGATATCCATAAGAGTAAAACATGCCGTTTTCAGCCTTATCATACACACCACATCGTTATCATTATCATCAACCTATTGCAGTTTACTGCTGGATATAGATTTCTTCCATGGCGCGCCAATGAGCCCGGTATTCAGCTCTCCCTTATCCAGTTTTTGCTGCCTACCCTGCGCAAGTCGTCGCTCCATCGAGCTGGAGGGCGCCCCTACACTACGTTTGCCTCAACGTGATCTCCACTCCAGAACTCGCTTACTCCAGCGGTTACTAGTTATATACTCCACATAACTTTAAAATTTAACATTTATGTAGTACTAGCCGATCTGCCCCAGCTTCGCACGAATGCAATGAAAACGTGCGAATCAGGGGCAGGTCGCTGGTAATAAATATAGCCTATCTATATTTATTAAACTTAGGGATTATGTATCATTCTAATGGTATATAATATTTTTTCAATCGGACCAGTAGTTTTTGAATTTCTATCGTATTACAAACAAAAATACAAATCTTCTCTCTTAATAATATTAGTGTAGAAATAAACTAGAAGGCGTCCCTGAAACAGTTTTAGCAGATAAAAAAATGTAACTTTGCTATTCTGTTTCTGTTTGTGAATTCTGCTATTTAAATAAGTGAATTATTTATTTCGAATTCTGTACAAATAGCAGTGAAGAATGATATTATGTATACAGACAGATATGGATTTATGTATTCAAAGGTATCATCATCCTCCATAAACAATACTCATTCAAGGATAATAAAAACCAAGAGTTAAAATAATTCGAAGTCATAAACACATGAAGTAGTTATATGGTTGTTCCATCCACTCGCCAGCAGTAAAATTGGCATCGAGAATCAAGATTAGGGTACCGGAGTCGAACAATGAATCATTGGTATACCCAGACAATGCTTCACAACACGTATACTCGTATGTATGAATCATTTTTACATGGAGGTGGTCTGTTTGCTATCATGTGTAATGTGTATGCAGCGTCTGCAGGTCTAGCACATGGAATTTCCGATGGGTGCGCAATCATTCTACAGAGCGATGCCAGACGCGGTTCGAAACAAAATAGTAATGTTTAACGAGCTAGCCGCAAATCGAGCCGAAGCATCCTAGTGATACTAGGGAATAGGAACAGGTTTGCGTACCCGCGCCTCCAGTGTTTGCGGTCACGACGTCTAAGGATGGTGGTACGCTCGACAGAACCACAAAGTCGACCGCGGTGAAGGCATCCCGCACCCTGTTGCTCTTCGCAACCCACAAAACCTCAAAACACGGATTCCAAAACGTTTCTTAAAACGACCTGAATAGGGGAATTGGGGAAACACAATAGCATTGAATGACGCGGCTTTTTCGACATAAGCGACCAGGTCAAAGCTGTTATACGAGTTTGAATAGTCACGTACGTTACTAAATTGTACCTACTTGACGCAAGCTTTTTGCGAAATTAAGAACCACTTGCATAAAATAAATCAAATGGACGGCGATGAGTATGGCACGTAATTCTACTTCCAGCAGAGTAGATGGAAGGCATAATTGAAATTCTACTTTACACGGTGACATCGTGTAAAGCACCTCGGGCAACATCGGCGGAATTATAACTATAAAACATGAATGTCTTAAATCTATCACGGAGACAAAAATGCAAATTTTGAGAAGTTAATATTCAGACCATGCACGCAGTAATTTATTAATAAGTTATTTGCACTGTCAGTCGTCGTCACGACTACCTATTATTCAATGGAAGTTAAAACTAAACGTTTATTTATTTTCGCATAATTTCAATAATATATGTACCTACTGCAAACAATTTACATCTGATTACTTCTGCGTAAAGAGTTTATTGTTTTAGATATTCTTATGACTTTACCTTTTTACATAATAGTATAAAACAAAGTCGCTTCCACTGTGTAGAGGAGCACGCTTAGATCTTTTAAACTACGCAATGCGGTACATCAATAGATAGATTAATTAAAGAAGAAGGTTTATAGCACCCGCGCAAAGTCGGGGTAGGTCGCTAGTATTTCTATAAACTAAGATCAAATCAAAAACGATCAAACCGACTATCACTGACATATTCTTCAAAATCAGTCATTCTTTCTCACTTCACGTGACAAGACAACCGACCGAGACTCATTAATTATGCGAGATTTTCCTTTCAGACATGCGGAACCTTAAAAGTAAAGTCATCAACACATGACTTCACGCTAATCAAACATCAATTTCTTCGAGAGGCTGTGAAAGTATTAGTCATAGTCACCGCATGATGGAACTCACACAGGCAAACAACGCCTTGACCATTGAAGCTTTTAAAATTGCATTTCCATTTCGCGAAGTACTTATGTGTACATTCATCGTAAGGCACTTGAGGCAATAACTTTACTTCATTAAGGCTTTTACAAGAGAATGAGTAGTTATAATTATAAACCTGGAATTCCACGCAAATCGCGAGTTTTTAACTTTCAAACAAATGGGAATGCACGACTATTTCACTAAATCATGTCATACATCAGTATTCTAATTTTATAGTGAGACTGATATGAAACTCTATATTTTAGATTTGCCATTTAATTATATCTTTACTATTTCCTTGTAAAATCCAAAGAAATAATGTTTAACATTATTTCCTTGTAAAGATATAATCATGCCATTAAATCAACATAACAATACATGAAGTTTCACTTCGAGCGTTGTATTAAATCTGTTAAGCCATTAATGAATAAATACGGCATAAAAACAGATTTAAATCGTCGCATACTATTATGAATAGTCAAGCGTCATAAAAATAAACCTAAATCGGAATCTCGTTCAAAATGCAATAAATAAACACATTAATCAACAGCCAATAGCTTATTACACATATCACATTATGTATTACAGAAAAGCTTTCAACTTTTCCTTTTTTACAGCCGGATGCAGTAACTCGAACTCGAGATTTCCAAGTAGGAGCTATTAGAACTACTCCGTAAAGTGACGATTGGCGAGAGTACTACGAGTAACAGTGATTGCTTGTCGTTAAATTCCGCTTCTAACATGTGGGTACATAAATTACATAATAGAAGCAAAAGCTTGATTCATCGATCAAACACAGTGGGTGTTATGGGTGTTGAAGGAATCAAATGTGAGATCTAGGAAGGCAAATCATTTCAAGATGGATATAGTTGTATTCTATCTAAGTAGCAAGTTCTGCAGCGGGCAACTCCTACGGGCGACGTAGAACCAACAGGCGGATCTACGAGAGCTGCTATTGCGTTACGGGCAAATCGTGTGCAGGCGTGACCGAGTGACGGATTCTTCAGACCCGTCAGACCGGAGGTGATAGCGGAGGACACGTTTAACTGGAAACTGGAGGGAAGAAGTGATGTACTCAGAGCAAGCCAATAAAGCATAAAGCCAAGTGCAATTTCAATCAGGATATTCTCATCTCACTTTACGAGAGCTATAAAAGCAGGACGCTTTATCAACAAACAAATACATGCAAAAGCTCGTAAGTGTACATTAATTGAAAACGCTCAAGTTACGCACAATCGTGTACGTAGTTACAGTAATGTAGAAAAGCTATTCATCTACGATCAAAACAAGAGTGGTATTTGATTGGTTGAATACTCGTGGTTGCTGTATGCATGCATACTGAGTGTGACCTTATATCATGTAACGAGCAGAAAGTTCAAATTGTGCCTGTTTTGACATAAGAAGATTTATCGTCAACTTTCGCGAACGGCAACGGTACAGTGAGGTCGATTCGATTAAATATTGAATCAATGAAGTTGTCAATACTGTTTTCGAGTACGCACAATCTATCTTTATAGACAGGGCGAGCACTTTGTCCTGTTATTCGTGCGTGGCTATTATCATAAATCGGACGCGTACCTATTAGGGCACGCACGATTTTGTAAGTTCTCGATGACAAGAGATACTATCAATAATTCAATGACGATTGTAATGAATAGGCGGCCATAGAGTGGACCATTTCGATTAGCTGTTTACTTTGTTAGAATACATTGTAAATGCCTATTTTGGTGAGCATAACTAGCGGTTTATATCAAAGTGACATGACACAAATTAAATTCTAAGCTTGTTAGCAATACCAAGCTTTTCGAAACACAAGTATTTATGTATCTGTCAATCACATGTCCAGCTTCTAGATAAAGAGTGATGTATCTCAAGTATAAGTCAACAAACGCGACACATAAATCAATTAAACAAAAATACTAATAATGATAAAGTTAATCATTGATGTACATATTTTTAAAAGTGACATAGTACTAAACTATACTGCTATATTATTATCAACTCTAAAACTTCAAAGAAGTAATTTACAAATGAAAACAATATTGACAAACAAAATCAATAACCACTTCATTGATAACAGTTCAGTTGCGTTGTTTAAAACCTGCTCTTTTATAGATATTGATCATGCCATATTTCAAGTGTGTAAATATTACGCTATCAATCAGGCAGGATACTAAAGGCATGCACGAGTCCACAGGTTAGGGCGGCCGGCGTGTGTTGTAAATCTGCGGAACACTCAGTAGCAGTCGTAGCTTCGTGTTTCGTAGTAAATAGCCAACGATAGATTTCGCCAATGAGGAAGTGCATCAAACACTGCCACTTAACTATGTACAAGTGCTCAAACGGTATACTGATTTATTATCGGTCATTCACCAATAACATACGCACTCGCATATCGAACCACCGCGACAGCCTCATAAATTATTGCATAAATATTAATTACATTTGTAAAAGACAGCATCCCTTTCTATCAAGTGAATGGCCTCGTTATATTTACATACGATTTGACACCGCTGGCTGCGCTGAGTCAATTCAAATTCAGATTTAAAATAGGTGCAGAACACATAATGTATGGGCTATTCATAATTTTAAGCCTACAAAGATGCTCATAAGTCTCAATGAATCACATTAGTCTCAGGCTAAAGAAAAACTCTGATGTACAATTCGCAGGAACTAACCAACCAACAGCCGACGCCGATGTACAGATAGTTAAGGACTTGGCAGGCTTGAAATATGCAAAAAGCTCCTATGAGTAATGGTGAGTAGGACCTCCTTCAATAAAGGGCAGTTGACCACCCGTATGGCCTAAGTGCAAGCGCATACCGTAAAACCCACGGAACCTGTCAGAGCTCAGGTTGTCGGACGGTCACTGGATGGACTTGGACACGCTCGATGGTAATCGAAAATTATAAATGGCTAATTACTGTATGGTACGCTGTACGACCACGATCGCGCCACTCACTACAGCCGGTTAAACATGTGGCATGTATTGACAGCTCTTATATGTTTATGTTTAATATAGGTAACAGTACTTCTACTCATCAATGGCATGGCAATATAATTATTGTTTTGTTCACAAGGTGTATGTTGTTTTTATGCAAACGTTGTTAAGCCTTGGGCGCCACCCAGGCTTTAAATAAGCTTTATTTAAATAATACGAGAATGGCAAACCCCTTATCAGTATTATACTAAAGTGTCTTATGATAAGAACAAAACCATTTCATTTCAAGTACATTTTTTATATCAATGCAAAATAATTTAAAAATACCGTTGTAAATAACGTAGACAAGGGTAATCTTTACATAAGAATCTTTATAATTTTAGAACCGTAGTTTGACTTTTATTTCAGTATACAAATATTTTAGTAGAGTTTATTAGCCCGCACTTAAGTTTTACCTTTACCTTGTCATAAAGCACTTATGAATATATTTTATGTAAACCATGTTATGTAGTCGCTTATGGTCCGTGCAACAAGCTTTTATCCAATTTATCGTGGATGGTATGCAATGAAAGAGGAAGTCTAATGTTTACAAGTAATTCAATGGTACCCTAGCAGCAAAGGGAAAGTTAATTTATATAACAGTTGTAATGTAACGAGCAATATACAAATATTGATTAATGATAGATCTTCAATAACTTGATGTATAACTATACTCGGACGACCAAACACATTAGTCTAAGTACGAGTATAAAACGCGACATCATTTCACAGCAGTGATATCGCAACAAAGAATTTCTTCTTCTCTCAATTAGCAGCTAATCAAGGGATTCATTTAGTGGAAATCGAACATACGATTTATGGGCACAGTGGAGCGAACTTTCTCACGATTTTACTACTGACTTGACGAGATTTAGCTAGAGCATCTCAATGATCCATTTTATGGCAGCTGAGAGCTGATAATTTTCAAACGATTGAACTGTAACACATTAATTAGTAAAAAGACGACGACCTCAACGACTGCTAAATCCTAACAAGCCCTACAAAATTTATTAAAGTTATATTATGTAAAATACAACAGAAATTTAAAGATGATAATCACTAGGCAAGGGACGGTATAATTTTTATGACTTTTCTTATTCTGTGCTAATATGTGCACAAGTGTTTCCTTTTGCGCGACCGTTAGTTAAATAGAAAAAGTAAACGAACTGTGGAAACTTGAAATCCGCCTGAAAAACTGGAAGTGAAAAACTGGAAGACTTCAAAATCCTGACAGGCGGGGAGTAGCGAGTACACAAGAGGCGTGTCCGTCCGTAGCCGGCGCCCGCGCATAGTCGCCTCGGATGCTGCGCCAGACGCACCTGTCACACGCGCGATGCGACACGCAAACCCACGTGCCGAAAACATCGCGAACTAGAATAACTTGTCAAATGAAAAGTGAGAGTTCAGTGTCAGTGACTACCGAGGGGCCCTAGAGGAATCCGCGTCTACGCAAGGATCCAACCCTAGGTCGGTAGCGCAATGTTTTATCATCTTATCACTATCTTATTGTCGCATGTTCTGTTAACGCACGGAATTTCCGCCGTGCAAAATATAAGATTTTGTTTAAGTTAGTGAGACAATATTGTAAAAGCTTTTTAGATTTACGTATAAATCATAATGTTTTGTAAATTTATTTGCATGTTAAAAACAATGGACCGGTTTAAAACATGCCTTCTGATTAATCATAAAACAAATGAGTTCGAGATATACATTGTTGAGATCTTGACATTATAAATATCAATTTACCGCTAGAAACCTAATAAACCTGCTCAAAAAATGAAGTAAGTGACGTGAGTTACATTTACATTTGCGCACTTGTTTTATATTTTTTTCCTCAAAATGAATGTTTATTTTATTAAAATAAGTACTTAAATACTTCGTACTTTTAGTTTTTACTTAAAAAGAGACCCCAAACCGCGAGTGTAAATTAAGTAAAGAATTATCTTTATAATCTAATCTAATAATTACACTCTCAGTTAAATAAAATAAAAAAAAATTATACCAAAGCCGAATATAACATGAAAAAATTTAAAATGTTTATTATCTAATGATAATAAACATTTTTTATTATCTAATGATATGATAATGATATTTATTTACCTGCGGGAATAAGGAAACCTGTTTCTAAATTAAGTACAATTATACAAATTGGGTGGAAAGTCAATGTAATGTAGGTAGTACCTAATTCGATACCTACTAACTAGTAACAATACAAACTGTAATTTTCAATTTCAGACTTTAAATTACCCACCTACTTAGTGGATAATTATTACAGGTAGGTACTAAAAAAAAGGGTAACATTACATTTCAGAAGTTATGTCCAAAGCTTACAAGCGCTCAATAAATATTTGTACTATTTCAGAAAAAAGAGAACATGCGAATGATAAAGATGTATGAGATAAATCAGTTTGTTTGTTATATTCCATGCAATCATTTCAGTTTCCTAATTATTTAGGGTACTGTAAATTATTGTAAGAGTTATTATTACTTTTTTTGATTATTAGAACTTAGAGCCTCATTATGCAATATATACCGGATATATATTTGAGGTAGGGTAATTAGATCAACTGCTAGCGAAAGTGACCATTAGACGAGAGCGAAAATAAACGCATCTTATTCTTATTCGATTAGAAGGACGGTTGCCAAACTACGTCGAAGCATATTATATTTTATTAAGTTTAGTACAGGCATATGCTAATAGCAATCACTAAACCAGAGTTTTGTAGGTAAACCAGACCGGTAAAACAACAGGACAGCTTTTCGAACGCGCTATCTGATTTTGAGAATTACGGTACAAATTCAATCAGAAATGTTAACTTCAGACTTAAAATTCGCTAAATTTTAAGCCAGCCGTACCGCACAGACGGACACACATCATGATTATAATCACCACGGTTTTCAAATGTGACAGGATATATTTTATGCTTTAAGAAACGGAATTTAGTCAAAGATAAAATGATGAAGGGTTACTTGGAAATCTGCATCTAACTCACGGTACCTCCAGCCAGACACTACAGTAAAAACTCATAAATCCATCACAAAATGGTAACAAGTTAATTGTCGCCATTGGCTTTCATTGGTCTGACATAAAAGATCAGACGCTACCAGTGCTTAATAATATGGACGTAGTCGGTAGCGGTATAAATCAAGGCGTTAGTGGGCCGACCGGAGGAAGAAGCGCTGTAGATATCATAATCAATGATCCGGCATAAACTAACGCTAATTACTGGCGTTGCTGGGCCTTGCCTCCAGCTCCTGAAAGCCGCAGGGCCAATTGCATAACGATGTAGGACGTGAAGGGCATTACAAGAGTAAACACTCGTTACGTTACTGCAACGATGATTTCATACCGGTCAAGGAAACGATTAGAGGAAACTTCAAACGCCATAAATGTATTTTTCTAATTACGTGAGCATGTAACTAATAAAAACACGATTACGCTGTTATTAATAACTGCGATTTATAGTAAGTGTTTATATGTAAAAGCAAGATCATCAGGGCCTCGAGTTCGAGTACTTGTTAGGTAAGACCCTTCGATGTGGAGAGCGCGGTCAGTAGCATCATCTGTTAACTATTCCGCGCTGTGCAATCACTGCCCACTATTTAGAATCATTCGGTTAAATAATCGCTATTCGAATCGATTAACATAAATTGTTGCGAATGCATGATCCCGATTCAAGTTTAGATTCTAGAGATAACCGTAATAGAAAGGTAACTACACCTAAGGCATTTATTAAGAGGTAAGTCATGTACGGCTTGTAAAATCAATATAGCGCATAGGATTATAATTAAGAGCCATAAATAATGTTCGAACACGGAACAAGCTTGCTTTTAAGACGGGAACAACGGGAACTCAATGAACTTTCCGATGTAAATTGCGATATGGATAAAATCTCAAGTAGGCATAAAACGACACGACCTATATTATAAGTTGTACTACCAAGAGTAGATGTGATCAAAATAGAAATACTTGGTAGAGCTTTCATAAAAGCTTTAATGACTTCCATCCAATATTAATAATTTAATAGAATGAAATCGACAAAATTAATAATAAGATTTAATTAAATTCTATTCTATTCTCTATTCTATTTTAGATACCTCAGAAAACGACCAAATTAAGAACATTGATATATTTTACCCGGTCGTTGGTAGGACCTTTCAGTAAGAATCCGTCTAGCTTTTTTGTAGTCTAGGTGGGTCTGGGCACCACCTCAATGCCAGATATTCTGTCTTCAAGCAGTACTAAGGATGGAATGCACTGCAAGTAAAACAAAACTATGCCTAGGAGTAACGAACCCAGTGCCACGAAAAACTTTGGGTGACCCTGCAACTATTATGTTGAGGCGTGGTGCCTCATCAGGCGAACGACTTTACCTTCTCGAAATTACAGTTTTTTTATAAATAAGGAATGTAAGGTGTAATAACCGTGTTAAAAAAGGGTTCGTTGCATTAAATCAGGTGGTATGCATGTCAACGTGAGTAAACAGCACCAACTGCGGCAGGCGCTGCCACTACACAAGTGCCTAGTATTTGTTCACAAATAAAACTCCCGGCGGCATCACGACACGTCCCGAACTGCGAGATAGATATTAAGAATAACATAAAAACTTAACCAAAGATAAACTGCTTCTGTAAAGCCTGCGCGTCCCGTTGCGATGGAAATTGTATCTTTGAATTCGTAGCCTCGTTTTAGCTCGAGGTTTTAGATAATTATAATAATCCTCCGATCAGTGTGGCAAGCGAACCAGTTTCGTGGCCGATAAGTCAGCTAAAGTATTTGGAGTTATTTAGTAGAATTCAATTTGTGCTGATGAATTTACGTTAAGACTTAGCAGGGATTTGCAGTGTTTGTGTGAAGACGATACATTGTTGTCTTAACCTCCATACCATACCTACTACCCGGCTGCATCAACATCGAAACGAGAGAGAAAGTATCCGATATTTCGTAACCCTATATTGAAACAAGAAAATCGAAAATAAAATGAGAAAATATTGTAAGTTTAGATGAGAACGTAATAAAATTTAACATTGAGCAAACGATATCTTTTGAGGTTTCATTAATATTAACGTTAAGCCTTCATAGATACCTGCATAAATGGTAAATAGTATCTAACAAATTATCGCAGTGATCAAGGTGTCTAAACGTACCTAATCGTTTAAAGCTGCTAACATTTAATTTATCAAGGCAGATTTATCATGCCTAAGCGATATTATTCACACTATCCAGGCTAAGAATTAAGCCTGCAAATCAGTTACTGAGTCCTTGAGTCCCAGGGTATCCATTATATAACGAAACTTGTTTGTTTTATTTTCATTACTTCGCACACGTCACCCCTAAGGATTGCTAGTTCAGACTGAGTTACATCTAAAACATTTTACTCCTATAACCGATGAAAAACTAAGGAGTTTCTCAAGTCGACGCGTAGGCATATTTTTTTTTTCTGACCAATCATAACGTTTTTTTTACTTAGTTTGAGCCGGCGCACAGTGGATCGAAAATGCCCTTTCCATAGACATAGAACTTTTTTTTTGTAAACTTGCTTTTTTTTATTGGAAACCAACACAGAACCTTATTAGAAGCCCTAACTTTATCATATTTATGCACTTCTCGCGTATATGATGCAGTAAAGATTTTTCGAACTAAATAATGTATGGAGAAAAACATGAAAATCGTTATTTTTCGGCTCTCGTGCGAGTGCCCGTTATTTCGTCTGGTATGAATAATGTCCATATTTTTTACTATTTTTTGACATATAGTACATACAGCGCACTCGATGGACTTCAGGTGAAAAAAATTTTTTTTTAATTATTTTGCATTTTACTCATTATCCAAATTACATTGCGACCTAAATATAATATTTCAACTCGCCTCATCATTGTTACAGTTTTAATGCAATATTTCACCTACTTTACTTTATAAATTGCCTGTTAACCCCTTATTTTATGGTAGTGTATTCTTTTTTTAAATGTACAAGGGGTCATTAAGTTAGGTAATAGGTACTCGACTTCATCATTGTTACAAATTTTACTGCGGAGGATTACCTACTTATCTTTATCTACCTGCTAACCCGTCACTAAATGTAATGATAGTTATCTATTCTAAGAATCCTTTATAAATGCTTTAAGCATAAGTGCTTACTTTTGGTAAATTTGTTGTTGTCATTTTCTTAAAACAAAAAAATCTATGATAAGTAATAAAAAATTAAAAAAGTTAAAAAATAATTAAAAATTTGGAATAAACGTATTACAAATTTTTAATTACAAGTTACAAATTACTAAACAAATCATTGTTTTTAAAAGAAACACGTAATAAGTACAAACTACAAAGTCAACAAAACAATTTACACATAATATATATTAATTTATTCTTAAGACTAAACACATATTTTTCTTATAATAATTATGTACCTACAAGTATAAAGTTCAAACAATTACACCGTATTAAAAAGACACATCCATATCAGAATCTGTGTCTGAACCCGTGTCTTCTGGATCAATGTTACTTACATCTATGAATTCTGTCTCAAAGTGTTCTGTATTAATAGATATAAGACCTAAAGCTTCGGAACTTAACTCTTTCCTCCGTGCTGCATTGAGTACAGGTCTTGTGGACGAAATATAGGGGTCTGATGAAAGAAGCAGCATATTTAAAATATCCTGATTATTATCAATTCTGCTAGTCTTCCGAGCATGATACTCCCTGTATTTGCGAAAGTCTTTATTTCTAGCCTCTGAGGCTTCTTCGGATAGTTTACCGATGGGCACAATCGATACATTGGCTATGTCAGCACCATGTATAAGAACCTTATGAACGGTTGCTGACATATAGTACCAATTGTACAGTTCGGTGTACTTCTCCGCAGTCTTTCGGGCGTATTCCTTGAATTTTTCCGTGTTTATATTTTCACCCGATGATATGACTTGCAGTATGACTGCAAATCTGCGTATAAGCTCTTCATCAAGCCCAGTTATAGCTGCGGTTTTTTCAGGGAACTCGAAAAACTTTCTCGCCGTGTTCCCATCATTGGTTGTTCCCGATCCTTGCTTAACTACATCAATTAATAAACCTGTTTCTTTTCTGAACTTTGCTTGAATTTCTTTTTTCTTTTCTTCCAGTATTCGCTTATTTTCTTCTCCTCTTACGGACCACGTCTTTAAATCTTGTCTGTAGGCTATGTGCAATAGGCATTCCATGCAGTTTATGCGAGCGTGCAGTGAAGATATTCCGAACTTATATAGATCAGTGGCAACTTCTCTTCTTATAACTGATTCCAAATTATTCATTTGAGAAGGTTTTGCCAAGCACAAATAGCACGTTGCAGGTGAGGTCGCTTCTGAAAGATAGGTGCATACCTTCCCATCTATCATGGTCATTATTAGATTGTGAGTAATTTGGTTTGTATCGCATTGAGTGTTACTCAGGGATCGTATTTCTTCTTCCATTGCGGACAGCTGTTCTTGTACAACCAATTTAGACTCTTTTATGAAGAGAAACTGTACAGGACGACAATATAACGCCGAATTAGGTTTCTTATTTTCCCATATTACTTCATTTCCAGCAGTAAGTTTTAGCGGGACCAAAGTGGTCATGAAAATTGATTCGTCACTTATTCCATCTCTTTCGAAACTTTGTTTGTATGTGCTCTGACTTGAGGCACCATCGAATCCCCATTTCGATATTAAATTCATTGATTTGTTTGTTATCTCTTCAGGTAAACTTTTTATTATTCTTGTAACTGTTATATCAAGTAGTGCTTGAAGAGCTACTTTGGCCATCGTATCAGTAACAGTGATTGCGTCTTTCGGAAGCAAGCAATCCATCTTAGCTTGCTGGACTTTGTAATATGATGGATACAAATTTTGAATGCCTTCTTGAATGGCAGATTCTCTCAACGTAATATACTGCCACTTTGATAATTTAAGTGACAGCAATAGGCCAAGTGCTTTGGTAGGGGTGAAAGCACACTTATTTTTATCTTTTGCTTGTTTAACGATTTTTTCCGCCTCTTCTGGGTTCTTTATAATATGATCTATGGCTGCTGCCAAAACATCTTTGCCCTCATGTTTCATGTTAGCTATTAAAGCAAAGGCCAATTCCGAACTGTCTCGGCCTTTATAATTGAAATCGTCAATCCTTCGTATTTTTTGTTTTGTTCCAAGGTCTGTGAAAGGTTTGCGCGGACTTGGAGTTGTTCTCGTTGATGTTCCAACAGTTGATGTACTTGTAGAGGGTAAAAACAATTCGCCAGCTTCACTTGTCTCTTCAGTTGCAGTAAATAACACTTGCGGTCGTATATTTTCACGTACACAAGTTGGCCACTCGATGTTCTGTTTCAACCAATCTGTATAGTGTTTTTTGAATGTTTCTGTGTTACATTTCGCAGATTTCCATCTTTTTATCACAGACTGACTAAATCTTCGACAGAATTCTTGGAGAATGTCTTCATCTTCATCAGACAAACTCAAATTCAACTGAAGTTTAACGCTTTCTAACAGTTTTAAATAGTTTCCAAGCTTGCCAGACTTCTTTAGAATCACAAATAGATCCAGATTGGTTATCGCACTTTGTTTCTCCATTTTTAACTCGAAAGTTCGCAATGCTTTACTTAGGGAAGTTTTAATATAACTAAAAATATTCAGTACCTACCCTCCTTATTTATACTAACTTCATACCGGCTAACGACTTCTAGATAAAGCTAGACAATGACAATTGTTAATTAAGTGCCTACCTAATTTACATCATTGTTTTAAGAAAATGACAATAAATTAACCAAAAGTAAGCACTTGTGCTTAAAGCATTTATAAAGGATTCTTAGAATAGATAACTACCATTACATTAGTGACGGGTTAGCAGGTAGATAGAGATAAGTAGGTAATCCTGCGCAGTAAATTTGTAACAATGATAAAGTCCTATTACCTATTACCTAACTTAATGACCCCTTGTACATTTAATCCCTTATTTTATGGTGGTTTTATGATATTTAGCCGTTAAAGCCTATACCTATTGTGTATTCTTTTTTTTACAGTTTATTTATAAAGTATGATAGGTGAAATATTGCATTAAAACTGTAACAATGATGAGGCGAGTTGAAATATTATATTTAGGTCGCAATGTAATTTGGATAATGAGTAAAATGCAAAATAATTAAAAAAATTTTTTTTCACCTGAAGTCCATCGAGTGCGCTGTATGTACTATATGTCAAAAAATAGTAAAAAATATGGACATTATTCGTACCAGACGAAATAACGGGCACTCGCACGAGAGCCAAAAAATATCGATTTTCATGTTTTTCTCCATACATATTTTAGTTCAAAAAGACTTTACTGCATCATAATCGCGAGAGGTGCATAAATATGATAAAGTTTGGGCTTCTAATAAGGTTCTGTGTTGGTTTTCAATAAGAAAACGCATGTTTACAAAAAAAAAGTTCTATGTCTATGGAAAGGGCATTTTCGATCCACTGTGCGGCGCCGGCGGCCCCAAACAATTCGTTAACTGTTTGTTTGGAACCGACTTAAAATTAGTAAGTAATGTTAATTCAGGATCCTAGTTATGAAGATATAACTTTATATTACTTATCACTTTTCAGTTTCTTTTCGTCGGTTTAATTTTTTGTTAGACAATTAGTTGGACTAAGCCCGTCGTTTTAATTCACATCGCTTATTTATTCTTATTGTACTTCTGCCTGGGTGTTTCTCTGGGATATCCAATAACCATGTCTAACTGCGTTTATGAGATAATGCAAATAAAATGATATCCAACACAAGCGTAATATGAGCGTGAGTTGTCGCCACCAGCCAACCCCGCCCAGTGTGTTCAAGCGACACATCGAATGGTAATATTATAATTTAGATAATATTGCCTCGAAGCCGGTTTTCTAAGAGTTGAAGCCGATGTCACTAGACTAGCAGAATTAGCGTAATCTTCGCATAATTTAATGCTTGGATATAAAAGATCGAGTTCATCATTTATAATTATCGGGTGCTGTAACTATCAATGTACATTATTTCAAAAACAGTCCGTTAGGCAAGATAGTCAATGAACGATCAGGTAAAATGTTGTTGAACATATAATATTTTATGTAAAAAAAGCGAAACACACGAATAACTATCTGTTATAATAAGTGATGGTATGGTTGTTTTAATGTTATTTCTTTACGACTTGTGAATATAGTAACATATAGCTAGCATAAACATCAGATAATAACTATGGATGCAAGACCTTTAGGTAAATAAATGACATGAAACAAACAAGTAAAAAATTATTTAAAACCATTGAAGATGTTTAAATGCGACATAAATCTGACGTAACGAGAATCCATCAATAGAAGCTAATTAGTTAAGATTACATTACCCTCTGACTTAGCGCGTACATAATACATATATGATAGAACAGCCTCATCACATGCTTTTGAATTAGCTAAAGCCTCAAATTAATATTAAGTGAGAGACACAGAACTTGTGGTGGGAGACTAATTACTAAACGACCCAAATCATAAGCAAAATAATAATACATGCACAAAAAACGAAAAATTATAAGCCCGAAGGAAAAATTTTTTTAAGGAATAGTTAGTTGGATGTTCCAGATAAACTTCAACTAACACTAACAGTTCTGAGCATACTTCTGCAGTTTTCAGTATTAATTTTTAGTATTTAGTACTTATGTAACAATGTTCAAAAATAAAAATTGATTCATTGATTGATTGAAAAAACGAAGATTAGTTATAATACAAAATTTAGTTCGGGCATGAATTTATAATAAATTGACATTTATGATTAGACGAACCGGTCAAAAAAGGTCAAAATCAATAGAGGAAATTTTGCGAGGGATAAATAACCAACGAAGACACACATTCTTTCATTACACATATTTATACGTTGAGGTTGAAGGAGCGGAGGAAGATCGATGCTTTGGAGATGTGGTGCTGAAGACGTCTACTAAGGATTCCCTGGACCGCACATCGTACCAATGTGTCGATTCTACAAGAACTTAAGATTAAGGAAAGATTATCGTCGACTGTTCAAATACGAATACTTAAGTTCTTTGGATATGTAACCCGCAACAAAGACTCAATGGAACGTCTAATAGTCCAAGGCAGGATGGAAGGCAAGAGAGCATGTGATAGAGCTCGTCCGGGAAAGGACTACCACCATACCTATTTCTGCCGCCAAGCAGTAATGCTCGCATTGCTGTGTTCCGGTGCGAAGGGTATGGTTTTCGGTGAAATTACTGGCACATGAGGCTTTCGATCTTAGCCGCAAGGTGGCAACCCGCGAGTGATACCTCGGGTATTGCAAGCGTCCATAGGCTGCGGTAACCGCTTACCATCTTGTGGGCCGTACGGTTGGTTGCCACTTCATATGTATAAAAATAAAAATAAAAAAAGAGGACTTGGTCGCTCTCCCACCCGATGGTCTGACCTCATAAAATCCATCACACAATCAACCATGACCGAATGCTCTCGGAAAGCAGCTAACAGAGCTAAGTGGAGACGTATGGCAATTGCAACAGCCGCTACTCGATATAGCCCTACATAACCACGATCACTCTGTCAAGAGTGTCCGATTGAGAAGAAGAAGATTTATACGTTGCCACAGAACAGATATTACGTTGCCTCATTTAATTAGAATTGTGATCCTAAAATATAGCGGACAAAAAAAAGATGTGACATTAAAGTCCGACCTAGCACCGAACACCGAACCTATAGATGTGATTACTATAGAGTGACCTATAGATTGGTCATGGTGTTCAGAGCATTCTTAAAACTTCCATTAGATACTTATATCAGAAACAGAAGCATTTACTGACGCATTTTTGATATCTTTATCCTGACGGGATTTTACACTTAAAATTTTAAAAAGTTTTATCTACTATTTAACATTTATGGGGTATTATTGTCTCCTATCCTCAGAATGTACGACAATGAACTTAGTGTGTTGACCCCCCTTGCCTGACATGACTATAGGATCGTACACCGCAAGTATGAATCAGCCTTTCTAACTATACGTTGTCTCGAAGTTAACATCTATGATATCATTCTTGCATGGTTTGTAGGTTATGAAATTCAATCATTCATGGCACAAATAGTTATTATTCTACAAAAGCCACAATACATTCCAATGTATCTCTGAGCACTTATCAGGGCCGTCAGTCGAGAACTTGTTAAGAAGACAAGACAATGCAGCAACAGGTTGGCTTTAAGCTCGGTATAAATGAATCAATAGGTATTGTTTTGGAGACGTTTGATTAGAATCTGTATGAGAAATATGGCGGGAGAGAGGCAAGGAGACAAGAACGACTAGTTTATGGGCGAGTAGTTGCACCTAGATTACTGCAAATTAGATATGCTGCTGCGACACAATTGCACAATCTCATTGTAAATGGAAATGAAGCACCCTAGCTTTTTTGCTGCTTCATAACAGCGCTCAACCTTCAAATTTAAACACTATCTTGTGAGAGTCACGCTTCGTGGTCTTCGTTTGGATGTAATCGCACCCGCGCGACTTACAAATTGACAGCTGGACGATACGTTTACGTTTCTCAATAAGTACTTCATCATCATCATGATGAGTAACTTTAGTACGTGGTCATGCCTAATTGTCATTTTCATACTAATGTTATTTCTCCCTTTTTATCACATACGATGGCAATCATGAAGGGCTTATGAGTACAATGTATTGGGAGCGTATACTTCACGCTATTAAATAATTTATGATTGACGCTGGGAAAGTGTGTGTGAAACACTATCAAAACACTTTTCTATTTTTCATGGTAATAAGCAAAACAATCACAAGATATAACTTGATGATTGATGAATTTTAAGCAATATTTTACTTTCCTTGCGGCGGCATAGCACGCATATTATAAGTACACGTACCTATAGGTAGATATGTATTTGTGGATCCATTATTTTTTTTAAGATACCACTTTCCCTTAGAAACTGGATTTAATTTCGTTCACTTTTATATGGAAGCCACAATGAGAACAAAAGTATTTTACCATCACAATATTTAAATAATAATAGAAAACGGTAGCAGTCACGCAACATCGCGTTCACCAAATCATAACAATATTAGGCCTTTCGTAACCAAAAGTTCAGATACATTCTTAGAAAATTTCCTCACAAAGTTGGTGTTTACATAGTGACATCACCTAGAAAATTTATGGCTTACAAAATTCTTATTTGCTTTGCGACTTCGAATAAGGAACATTTTGCTTATTTAGTTGGCATATTGTCTGATGGAGTATGTAGGTAAACTGTGGATAATAAATTAAATGGAAATGCAATGTGTAGAGTCGATAGCACGATCAGATGAACGAGAGTTAGTTGGGACTTAATAATTGGCAGCCGGTTTGTGCAAGCCTCGTCGCCGCCGCCGCCGCGCCGTCTGCCTCGACTCTAACCTACATGCAACCAACACACACTGATGACAATGGCGTTACAAAACCTATGCAAATATCATTGGTAATAATAAACAATAAAACATAGACTTTCTTGTTCAATATAATATACCCTACACGTCAGAACTACTGAATATAACAGCTTTAAAGCACTCTACCACTACCACAAAGCCACAAGTGTTGTGACGTTAACGACCCATACATTAATAATGATTACTGAGCTGAACACAATACGGCAGAACACCTCACACTTCCATTCTTTTGAGATGAATCAACTATCGGCAGTTTTAAAACGAGGGCAATGAAGCGACCTAAGGAGATAACGTATTCTAGGAGTATTCTAAGTTATCTTCACGGATATTAACATAGTTAGTTGTTGATATTGCAATAGAGCAAGCATAGCAAACACTGCACTGATGTAGGGCTACCACACTTTCATTGGGGACGTCAACCTCTGCTAGTTAAATATATCTCTACGAGTAAACAAATATACATCATCGAGTAGATTAACAAACTAAGTAATGGGCGTGATAGCAGCAGTCACATGTCATGCATCATCTTTCTGACGAGGGCTGTTCTGTTCTGTGATGACAAGCGTCCACAAAACCCTCACGTACTTCGCTTTCAAAAGGTAATTGGAATCAAAAAGCAGTCATTAAGTTGTTACTCGAATGACAGACGAACATTTCACTAACCGGAATTTAAAAAAAAACATCGCAGCGTCTCTTTAACCAACAAGACAAAATGTTAAATTGGTGAGTCATTTAAAATTGCAGCATAAAAGCAAATTCATAATAAGCTACCTGACGACATTCTATGAAGTTCGCGCAGTCGCGGACAGGTAAACTTTGCTGAGGCGTGCCACCGCTCCCTGCGCCACGATCACGATGTAGCCGAAATGACAACTATTATGCTAAATTGCAATCAAGAAACATTAATATCGTTGACCCAAATCGATGACACGGAAAATTTGATTCACTGAATCGACTTTCATACATCCAATCGTTTTGCCCATAAATTATAACTAAGTCGAAAGTATCGTCTCACTGACCTTATTAAATTTTAGTCGGTGCGCTGACGCTGACGCTGGACGCGCTGGGTATTATTTTTATGATAATAGCAAACTTAAAGGATTTAACAGGTTACATGCGATAAGCTGGTAAGATCTGCTATTTATCTTTATTAAGATCTACGACATTCATGAGCTAGGATAGGAGCGGCAAGGGGGTTCGGCATTCAACGCGGATTACCTTGTCTCCGTGCGTGATGTAACGCCTTTGTATAAATAGACTACTTACGAGACTTATTTGAATTTGTACTCAGCTCTATCAAAGCTTCTATTTCATGAGCCATCATTAATTTAGTCGTATGATTTAACATTTTGATCGAACAAAGCTCAAACCTAACCCAGCTTTTGAAAGCTCGATGAGCGACATCATGAACGTAACAATTAGTATGAAACTGGAAAGTCAGCGGGTTATTTCGGGTGGTCGGGCGGTTATCTTTTGTGGTCAACATTCAACATATCACGGTTGGAAAAAAATAATAAGACATCTTCCGTTCCTTATTTTAATTTAACAACGGAAGCATCGTGACTTGCTAGAATGGTATCAGATTAATTTCCACCGTTGTTATGCCGGCCGACGCGTCCAATCTGTTGAAATAAATAGTTTCTAAACATCGCGGAGACGTGTAGACAAAGGGGTTGAGATTGCTACATCGAAAGCTCGAAGCTTAGAAATAAACGTGATCTCACCAGGAAGCCGTCTATTCAATCGGAAGAGACAACGACTAAAAGGCCAATGACTTTGTAAAAACAAACATTCTTCCATTCATAGCAAATGATGATCATCTACTTTATATTTAAAGAAAAAACTTTAAGAGCTACCAGAACCTTCGCATCTCCATACAATCGTAGGTACTTAATTGTTTAATATTTCTTTTGTATTAATAAAAGTTCGACTGAAATTTAATTTAATATACAAGTATAATCCGATAAGTACCCTATCGACGTTTGTGGCGTTTTAATTTCACGAAAAAATATTTTTTTTTTAAGTTAAGTGTATAAAAAATATTTTTAAACGTTCAAATCGGTCAGAGGTTTAGGCCCTTCCTAAGATAAATGATAATATGCAAACATAATATAAATAAGCAATAATATTACCCTTTTTAGATAGAAAAGCGGCACCTGGAAGTGAGTGTGCTAGTTGCGTTGGCGCTGTTCCAGCTCCACTGAACTTTGACAAAATCGCGGCGGTAAATTGCCCTGACACATCCGTCTCATGTACTTCAATAGCTTACGAGCATAATGCTAAGCAATCGCAACTATTTTATCACTGCAATTATACTTTAAGCAATGTGAAAACGAAGCTTGCAAAGAAACAATTCGCGGAAACAATCGAAATTCCCAATTGCATTCAGCACTCCGTTTGCAATATTCAATCACGCCGAGGTCGACGCACTCCAAATATAAATTCCGCCTTCCTTTCTGAACTTCAAATTACCACCAGGTATGTAACAGAAACAAAAATGTAATAACCGGGTTCCAACAATTGTAATCGAGCTACAATATGTCTTTATTAGACGTCATGACAGGTTTAACGAGGCTGTGTATAGGCGATTTTGATTTGGGAGCGGGTGCTTATCGATTTTGATTTATGCGGGATGGTCTTTTGTGATGGGTCATTAAATAAAATTGCTGTATCGACATCCATTGATCATTATTATTTAGCCGCGTGATTACTGCCGTCAGAAGACGCTTTGCCAGTGGTGGTGGCATATGAGTGGTGCGCTAGGTAACTTCTCTGATCGGTCGTCAATTAAAAGTCAGTCGTCAGTGTCATAAATACATAGTACAGCTATTAGTAGGGCGACGTGACGAATTTAAATATTAACGAAATGAGCGCGACTACGTGCTCGCCAGTTCTCGACACTGATAAAGTGAAAATTTCCAACTCAAAATGGAACCTTACAATTAATCGCACTAGATAGTTTGTCTCCACTCAGTCAGTGCTAACTAGATTACAAATCTACAATTAGATATTTTTATTTTATTTATAAATTAATCCACAGGAATGAGATTTGAAAGGATGAGAGAAAGTACTTTGCACACCAGTAAAACAATAGGTACACAATAGGAACAAGACTAAGGCAAAAACACGTTGAACTAACAAATTAATAATCATGATTACATCAAAGTGAAAGATCGTTTAGTGTTCCTATAGAGTAGGTACGTAGTTTTATTATTTCGTGCGTGCATTGTACAAACATACAGAATCGGCGAGGAGCTGATGAAATGTTGACCCGAGCGTGGGCGTATGACTACTAGACAAAGTTAATCTGATTAAACTGAGCCCACGAACTGCAGCGGAATGCAAATAAATACATATGCATATAAACAGGACGAGACGGCACACCTGTCGTTGATCGTAGTATAAACAATGCATGTAATCGAGGATGATGGGATGCATGCCCCACACCCGCTACTTGAAATCAGTCTAGCTGGTTGGACTGAACTATGCGGAATCTCAAATGTAAACTTAACTATGTAGATGTACCTACTTCGAAATATAATATATTTGTATGACTTCTGATATTGTAATTCCAAATATGTACAAATCGTTATCCGAATTTTCCCAAATATACTATATATCACACAAATATTATATTTTGTCAAAAGTGACCCTCAGAAATGTTAAATTAGCACGATCAAAAATATTCTTGTAAGTATTTTAATGAATCATGGCATTTCTTATCTAAAAGTCAATATTTACTAAAATGGTTGGGTACTATACATACTTGAGATTAGATTAACTCCCGTTGCTGAACTAACATCTAAAATAATATATCTAAATTTTATTGTAAACCTGACACATTTAATTTTAATTCAGTGATATTAATCAAATTATGTAGGAATGCCGTACTGAAGTAGTTGAGTCCGTTAATTGCGCGCTCCTTTTTAATGTTGTCTGTCTGCACTTAATTCAATCAATAGATTGCATTAGTAATAAACACTCCCATAGCAATTGCAAAAGTCAAGAGCTTCAAAGTATTTTCAATTCGCCATCAAGCTAATGCGTTTTCTTTATCACCCGATTGCTTCATTCAAGAGAGTTCCTGTTTGTTGATAACTGAACATCAAATACTCTTATCTATACTATACAAACGCTACCAATAAAACATGATAAAGTACCATTAAATTGCAAATCAAATCGTTTATTATCCCGAGCATTGGTTATAAACCGAACAGGTGGCGGCTGCCGTCATAAAAATCTGGCGACTTTATAATTTAAATCACTCCATTCGTAGCGAGCGTTGGACGATATCAGGGAAAGTCCTATTACGTCAACTCCTAGTTTTGTTTGCCACTCTTGTCCTTAAATAACAATGATTTTCAAAGCGCGGCTCTCGCTAACCTAAGAAATGTATAAAACCGGAAAATAGTAAATCCTAAATGCATATATAAAACCTTAATTTGGTTTGGTTAGTGTATCCACAAGAAGTGGGTGTGTGCCGACAGCTTGGTACGTGCCTCGTGCGTGAATTAATGCATGCGTGGTAATAAGGTTTATTGAATATATTTGACAGTTTACCGTTGTTTAGGCCAATTTATGACTCTGTGAAATTATTTCTCTATTGCGGCAATCGCTTGAGCTAATTCTAATATTATGTCGGAGTTAAATCTGCTACTTTTAGAACCAACCTGACCAGCACGCTTGCATCAAACGAATTTACATGAACAGTCAAGCAATAATTATAACCTTTATAATAAGGCCATTGACTCGTAGTATAGGTACGAACTTACTTTTTTATTACCAATATTTGACGATTGATAGACCTAATATTATAGATTTCAATAAGTATTGTTAGCTGCTTTCTGTAATCCGTTTTCATGTGTTTTTTTATGTTTTCAGACGGGGCGATGTTAAGTCTGGCAGTGGCGGCGCTCGCGTGCCTCTGTCTGGCGCGCACCTCGCCCGCCGAGCCCTATAGCCTTCGATTGTACTCACAGAAGACACACAACACTAAAGTAACCGATATTTTTTTTAGACTAATCTTGCTCTGATAATATACTTCTTGTTTTGTTTTGCCCGTTACGAACATTATTTTGTTACGATATTAGAATAAGTACCTATTTTTCTTGTAAGTGATTTGTAATCTTAAGAGAAAAATAAATAAAGATCTTAAACCTAAACCTAATATTATGTGTAAAGTTGCTTGCAGTATGGAATCTAGAACGAAAAAAAAATGCAATCTTTTAGTCTTTTTTATGATAGTTTTCTTTTGCTGATAGTCTTATTAAAGAAACTGTTTTATTACAGGACATTACAAGCATATTAGCGAGCATCGAAGATCGCCTACGAGTATTGGACACCGTGAGTGCCGTACAAGCCAAGCAAGCGCGCCGCCTAGAAGTCATACAGGACAAACTCGGTAACTAGCGCTTTATAAAACAAATAAATCACGTCACTTTAACACTAAACCGTTACATAGTCTCTCGGCTTAAGTTAGAACCATTTGACCCGAATACTGTTAATATTGAAAGCAGCAAAAGCTATTAAAGTCACTCAGGAGACAGCATGAGTACTACAGAACTATGAGTACAGTATTTAAGATGCAGTATAAATGATTTAAACCTCAAGGAGTATGCGAATCGCAATGTTTGCAAGTTTTGTAACAAGTCAAAAGCCTTTGTAATTGCTCAAGTCTTAAATGGCAAAAGTTTTCAAAGCCATAGGGAACTATGCAGATATATTAGTATATTTCAGTACCCTTCATTTCATCTGATAATGAGTCACTTATTATGTCATATCCTATTTTACGGCACGTCCGTTAGGCTCACTTTCGCAATATTACTTCCATATACCAGTACCATAGAGCAATTGGCCAAACAATACGAAATTATGTACTGATCAATTGGTAAAAGGATCCGGCATAGGACTGCAACGAATAAATTAACGAAGTCCTTTGCGTGAGGAGTTTAGCCAAGTAGGAAGCCAATTATTGTCTAATTGTCTGCAGATCGCGTAGAGACTACATTGACTCTAAAATTAGAAAGGGCTCAGCTAGCGGCGGAAAGACTAGAGCACAGATTGCATATGCTGCAGACTAATGTGCAGGTAAGCTTCATTACTTAAATAACCATAAATTAAAAATTTAAAGAGACGCCCCCGACACTCTTTTATCTTGAAGTTTATATCTCTTCGTCAATAAGAAAAGAGATGGCGATCTTTGAACGGCTGAGCATATTTTCTTAAATCACATCAAGATCACTCTCGATTAAAACCATGGACGTAATATTACGTCCATGATTATGACACCTTTCAACCAAAAAATACTTATCAAAAAAGGTTCTTAAGCGTTCAGGGGTTTAACCTAATATCATAATATCTTTATCAGAGGTGTATAACCTCCTTTTTCGTCGGGGGTTAATGAACAGGATTCATAACAGGCAGTTTCAAAATTCATTCTTTCTTGTATAATTTCAGATGTCAATTAAAGAGAGCAGTAATAAAATAGAAAGAAGTCAAGTCAAAATAGTAGAACTCACACAGAATCTTACTAGTATTATCAACACGCACAGAATTTTATTGGAGAAGGTAAGATCGAACATTAATCACAAGAGTAGATAACGTGTTATTAAATTACTGATTTGGCAGTGGGTTGGACCAAGTAATGATTAATTACGAGGGCAAATATGATTCCGAACTTGAACATGAATACAGTTGTTTTAATCAATCAACAATCAAAGAGCACTGGTGGTCTAGTGGTAGTGGCCTTGTCTTCTAATCCTAAGGTCGTGGGTTCGAGATGTGCGGGATGTGTAGCGAGGGTTGTGTTTGTTAGAACCAATAGAATCACTTAATTTACATAGTCTCGCTCTGACAGCTTTAATGAAGTGATTCTATTGGTTCCTAACAAACACGTCCCTCGCTACACATCCTCGCACATCTCTGGTGGAAACGCAGCCTAAGGCTGTCATATCATGATCAATCAACATTTTATCAGGTTAACGGTGCTTACGCGGACACTTGGCATAGAGGTTTGGTGCTCGAGGCTCTGATGAGGGACGGCTTGTCGCTGGTGAACGTGACGCGACGAGAACTGGCTGATGGCCTGAGAGCTCTGGCTAGGAGGCAGAGGGACGCGAGACTCACTTCAGCTGACTTAGAAGCCAGCTTCGCGCGGCGCCTTACTGATAATACTTATAAGATCGATTTGAAGGTATGTTCCAGTTATAGCTCTCAATTAATAGTTAAAAGAGCATGACTTTAGGAATACCTACGCGCTTTCGAGTAGCATACCGCAAACATAAAAGTAGAAGCACGCAATAGATAATAGTATGAATGGTTTTTAGGTTTGTACTGCCAGCAGTGCCAGCGGATCTCGGCTGTTGTGAAGTTAGCCGTTTCGATATACTGTCTTTGTGCATCACAAACGGCTAACTTCACGACAGCCGAGAACCACTGGCAGTAATATACTTCGTAGCTAATACCTAAATATTTTAACTAGTAAAAGACCCGTTTTATAAAATCTAAAATAATTTTACTCACAGATGCAAGAAGTTATGGATACACAGAAACGGTTCGTAGACTCATGCCAACGTGTGCAGCAAGACGATCCAAATCAAGTCGCCAATGTATTGGACAAATTGTTCGATTCTTTAATTGATAAGTAAGTCTATGCAGATCTTATAAATATTTATAAAGATTATAAATATTGATGATCAATTGGAAACATTTCTTTCAGGATTGCAACAATATTCCGCGAGTTGCAAACCATAAAGACCACTGTGCGAGAGCATGACAACACGGTCATGGAGTTCCTGAATACTGCGCGTCCGCTTCAGGTACACAGATCATTATTACAGTTATCAGATTATAATAAACTAGCGACCCGCCCCGGCTTAGCATAGGTCCTTATACTATACGTATAAAACTTTCCTCATGAATCATCTACTTATTGATAAAAAGCGTCCATGTCAAGGGACACCTATCACTTGTATGTTAAGATTAATATAGCCAGAATAATCTACGTACCTAATTCATGTTACATACAGACCGATGCAACGTGTCGTCGCCTGGAAAGCGCATTTAAGAACACATCTCACGGCATTTTCAAAGACAATGAACTGAAACAGCTGACTGAAAAGTTCGTGGCTCTGACAGACCGCGCTGACGCAGCGCTGCAGCGGCTGGAAGCAAAATTCGGCGAGGATATAGACATGCCGATTCCTTCATCGGATGTCACATTAGCTGCTGATAAACTCTTGCGACAGCTACAAGGAATCAAGTAAGCTGCATACCAACTGTTTATTGCCTAAAATAGCGTATTCTGTCTTGATTGAAATCTTCGCACGAAAAGTGAAAGATATAATCTACTTTTGCGTGCGAAGACATTAACGAGGTAATCTTTAATTTTAGTAATAACATACATTAGCCCCCTACATCGCGCGTGGAGTGACACAGAAAGTGAGGATAAAAGAACGCGTGTATTTAGACGTTGCGTTATACTCATAGGAGAAGGGTAAATCAGTCGCATCCAGTAGCTAGAGGCTATTACGATGTGAATAAATAAAAAACCCACACACACATTTGCGCGTGATTGCGTGTGCAGATTTCCAGCACAAAAGCCTGGTACTTTTGTACAGAGGACGCTAAGCAACAGTATGTTTAAAATCTAATGGTGTCTAAAAACGTAAAAATTGTCTTGTAAAACCTTTCAGGGCAGACAAAGGTTCAGTTGAGGATCTTGAATATGATGATGACGTCGGTTTCTTCGAGGACAGCGGAAGCGACATTATGGATGAGGACAGAAAGATACTCAACAAGGCATCAGAACGAGACAGCTCATCGAGCGAAAGCACAACCACCCGCCCGACACACCGAAGACATCTCCACAAACATCCTTATGACCGCGGCCCAAGCTGGAGAAAACCTCTAGACTAGAATAACCTTCTATAAAACTATATAAATAATGTATCTTCGTTTTATTCTTTGAAACATTACTGCCCATGAAATTACTATGTATGTTTTTATGCCTTTGCACCTACCTAAGCGCTAGGATCTATATTCTAAGGTTTAGCAAGGCTAAGAAGGTTTATTAAAATTATGTAGCTATTAAGATATTTTGTCACTGCCAATACATTTTGCTAGTTACTAATAGTAATGGTTTTCAAATATTTTGTTGAGGAGTTTAATGCTGCATAAAGTTAACATAATTATTATTAGTAACTAATGAATATGGCATTGGCTATTTGAACATCATTCCAAAAGCTAGTTATATCATGTCATGCACTAAAGCACTAATCAGTAAAGTGTACCAAATACTTAGTTTAATAAAATAAAAATTTTCATAGAGTAGTACGTATTACCTTTCATAAAAATAAGTATTGATTTGTATTTGGCCAAATATACATGTTGATTTTATATTATACTAGCGGACCTGCCCGGCTTTGTACAGTTGCTATACGCTTTTCTCTTGAATTACTTTAATCTATTGCCACAGAATAGATATTAGTACTACGTACTATTGCTGGAAACTGCATTAAAATCAGTTTCGTAGTTTAAAAGATTTAAGTGTACATACATACATAGAGACAGACTTCATTTTATACTAAGTAAGAATTTGGAGACAGTTGTATAATCATCTGCACTGACACTATGGATGTAATTTTAAGAATTCTAAATATACAGGAAAGTTGCATGTTTCTTAGTATTTACCAGTCAAAAAATAGTAGTTCTAGAGAAGAGTAGTAGAGTTCTTTGTGATACTGATAGCTCATCCGGGGAAGGAGTACCACCATAACTATTTCTGCCGAGATGCAGTAATGCTCCCATTGCTGTGTTCTGGTCCAAAGGGTATGGATTCCCGTGAAATTACAGTCACATGGAACTTTAGATATACGTCTTACGTGACAATGTGCAAGTGATTTCTCTGATGTTGCAAGAGTACATAGGCTATGGTGACCGCTTAACATCAAGTGGGCTGTATGCTTGGTTGTCACTTAGGTGGTATAAAAAAACACATACCTCCATCTTGGTGCTGTTTTGGAAAATAGTGAGCGCCTTGTGTGTCATTTGTGAAAAGCAGGAGCCCAGTGTAGCTATTTTCTGCCGAGCTGTGAACACTACCTCCGGCTCTTCTGCCTCCAACTCCACTGGAATTAAGAGTAGGCCTTTGATTTGCCATAAATGCCATAAAAAATCACAGCCAAGAACAATCAATAAAATAATATTGTGTCTAGAAACCCTAATTATTAGATACTTATATCTCTACATAAATCTCTTTACTGTTTGTCATTTATTCAATGATATATAACAGAGATTTCAGTACTTACTTAGGTATGGGTTTTTATTGTAGAATTTTAATCAAATGACCATTTATCACTTTTAGGACCTAGGTATTATCTACCTAAAGTGATGCACAAAGACAGTTTAGTTCGAATAAGCTCCATTGCGCATCGAAACTGCTAACTTCACGGAAGCCTAGATCCGCCGTGCGAACTACAGGTATGTTACATACCTGATTGAGTTATCCTACATACCGTATGTAGGATAACTCAATTTTCAAACTGCTTACCTAATAACAGTGCCACAAAACATTACAATTTAAAGGTCATGTTCAAATAATAAAATTGAATTACTTTTGTAAAGGGTGGTAGAGATAAGTGGTCTATACACATAGCACTACCTCTCTGACCTGAACAATGAATGTATAGGTAAAAAATAATTTCCGACAAGAACAGTTTCAATAAATTTATGTAATGTATTTTACGAGATCTACAGCATAATAAAACAAACATTAGCATTGATTTGACCTAAAACAATATATTTTTGATGAAATAGAAGAATAGTTCAGGAGCTTTGTTATATAAAATTCAAGCTAAGCCTAGGGCTTTCCAGAATCAGTTCACAATCTCAATATTTTTTAAGCTTACCTAGAGAAGTATCTAATTCGACACATGCTTTATCAAACTCTTTTTCTAAAATATCCAACCACCGAAATCCTACTCCGGTGGTCGCCATTTTCACACACAATGTTGTTGTTTGACTTGCTTGACTTGACTTGACTGACACTAATGTCAATTTGACTCATATTATTTCGTTCAAAAAATAGAGCACTGTTCAATCGTGTTTCAAGTTTCTCCGTCTATAATCTTTCGTATATACATTATGTTATCTGTATCCTATTAGTCCAACCAACCCCAACCGAAGTTCCCAAATGCTTTTTACTATTGCTATTCACCAACAGATGACGTACCTAACTAATAAAATTGGTTTTTATTTTTTACTAGCTGACCCACGCGGTTTCACTCACGTTATTTTTCCAAGTTTTCTAACCATTTAAACCTTCCCTGGACTCCTACAAACATTTCAAAACCAAAATCAGCCAAATCGGTCCAGCCGTTTTCAAGTTTTAGCGAGACTAAAGCACAGCAATTCATTTTTATATGAAGATGATGAAGATTTGGCTGACTAGGTAGCTGACAAATTAATAGTTATCTGCCTAGTACTAAAATTACTAGCAAAATAGAAAGTTTTCTCCTAGTTTCATAAAGATCTATGTAGCTCCAGTAGTACCAACCTAGGTACCTACCAGTCTTTTCTCTTACATCACCTGATGTGATAATCTAGCTTATTCTCTGAAACACTGAAGAGGTAGGTACTACTGTCACAGAATAACTCTAATTTTTTATATCATTTTTAGAAGGAGTGGTGCAGTGGTTCTTACATATTTATATATAAATAAATTTAAAAGCCGTGCTAGTTACACCATTTATAACTCGATAACGGCTGGACCGATTCGACTGCAATTTAAAACATAGATAGATAATGACCGGGAATAGGACATAGGCTATATTTTTTATCCCGAAAAAAGTTCGATTTCCGAGTTTCACGCGAACGAAGTCGCGGGTAACAGCTAGTAAATAAATAAAACCAATATTGCTATTTACATCGGCAGTATTTTATTTCCTTACTATTTACATTTTGAAGCCCTTTATAATATAAGCATATTTTATTTTTCACATAATATAGGTAGTAAATTAGGAGATGTAATTGGTATACCTAAGTACCTACCACGTTCTAATTAAGGTTAAATTTGTATTGAAAACCAACAAAAACCCCATTCCTAAGTGCCTAAAGAGTACTAATAAATAACTGTTCTGTGCTAAAGTTCAAGCATAAAACTTGCTAATGACTTGCTTGCTAATGCTTGAGGACAACGCAGGTATGTACATGTACTATGCCATTTTGTGGTCAGTTTCACCTATTTGGGATCTTCTGTTACGAAGAATGGATCATGCAAAGAACGTCATTGGCACGGCTAAGAACGCTATGTCTCAACTCCGGAAGATATGGGCAGATAGTAGGTACTTTAGTATTAGGTATTCTTCAAGACATTTCACCTTAGTCTTTTCTATTTTTTAATACCTACGGGGACTTTGACGCTGAAAAGAGCTGACCAATCTCATAGAGGCGTTTAGAATATGGTGTTGGCTGAAGATGCTCCGAATTCCATAGACAGCTCATATAAAGACACTATCCACCAGCTTCAAAGGATCCTCAAGTTTTTTGGCTACATTGCCGCAAAAGGAGGAGAAAACACAGAAGTATATTACTTCTGTGGAAGAAAACCTTAAAAAACTGTCACTGGCGAGGTGGTAGGAAAACGCACGCGAAAACGAAGCCCTTTGCGTTGGAGTGACCAGATATGCTCAACTCTGGACGCTGTGCACCAGTGTAAGCGAAGCTATCTGGTTCGCAGAGGACAAATTCCGATGGCAAAATGCTATGCATGTACAGACGAAAGTTTTAGATAAATGTCACGAACTTCAACAGTAAGGATATTGATGTTAGGAGGACCATATGCCCATACAAATATAAAAATAGCAATGAGTGAAAAATCCAAATATTTTTTACACAATCATAAAGTTGGTGTACCTACCTTCTATCTATTAAAATGAAAATCTTAAATATGTTTTTTTATAGGTAGGTACATTACATACCTATTCAATACTAAATTATGTATTTAGCGCACTGATTTATGAAAGACCAAATACCCAAAATAAATACCTACAGAAGACAAAATATTATCCAAATGTTAAGAATTTTTTTGGCATGTAATACTAACTTAAAATAAATTAATCAATTCAGATAGTTTATACATTAACATATATAGATACACACTATATATACTTATTTACAGTTTAAAAAATAAATATGTAGTCCTTTAAAGTTATAAACTATCTAAATTTGAAACATACAAATCTTGAGGTTTCGTTCGTTTACAAAATGTCTTCCTAAAACCTTTATTTAGGATTTCTAAATCAATATCTTTAAGTCCTAAACCAAGACCATAGGTACTAATATCTGTTCAGTGACAAGAGTTTGTTTAAAATAAATATCATAGAAATACTTTGTGCAATCTAACATAATTTGCTTACATAATTATATTATAGTAATAAATCATACAATTAATAATAAAGAACATAGTTGATTTCCAGTCCAGAACAACAACTTATCATTACCTATATTTTCTAATTACCTACTTACGGGCATGTTGCGTCGCAATCGTATACCTTTAAGAGTGTTAACATAAAAACAAAAAGGGTACTAGTCTAACACTGATCGAGATAAAAATATTAAAAAGCGCACAGAATATTTATAATTTATGTACTGCCAGTGTCATGTATACCTAAATATATTTATATTAGTATTTAGGAAAGGACCTTGAGCATAGCATGAAGTGACATAATAAAAGGGAATAATAATAAACACTTATTGGTAATGAAGAGCTGTGTAACACAACTTGTGTAAGGCTTTTATCTGTTAAGTATATCCATAATATAAAAGTTCTTACAAAGCTACTGTTCTGTAAAGTTAAAAGTTAAAGTTCTTACAATTTCTACATACAATAAATGCAACTTACATTATCTCATAATCTAAATATATATTATTGTTACCTAAAGCGTATTCCACAATTGAAGAAAGTATTAAACTTCTCTGTATTCCACCATTTTATAATCTCATAACTTTATGCAGCAATACTAGATGCGAATATTTAACATGAATTTAAAACATTGTACAATTAAATTACACAGGGTTACTTTCCCCGTCTTCGAGTAAATGTAAAAGTAGGGCAAATGCCGGTCAGCTAATATAAAAACTTGTTTTAAAAACTGTTAAAAATAGGTGTACAGACAGCTACAACATCACTTGACTTCTAACCAAATTCTATAGCCACATAACAAATGCCGATTAATTCTAGGCTCTACTAAAGCATTATTTTATAACCTAAGGTAGGTTAGGTAAAGAATAAACTTGAAGCTGACTGTACTCTTAAACTTTAATTTCATTGAAAAAGAAAATTATTTATGGAACAAAACCAATTCATAAAATACTAAGTAAAAAAAATAGGGTATGTCCAACAAATCTCTCGGCCTGTGATGATGATTACAGTGAATATTTTATACTACAGTACCTTATATTATATCAACTGGGTTAGGCCTTAAAATAAATATATAAATATCTGTGTTCAGAACTTAGCATTTGTTATCAATGCAACCTAAGGTCCCAGAACTTTAATAAATGTTCTTTTAATTGAGTTTATTATGTAAAACTTTACATAAAATTGTATTAGAGTGGAAAACTTGTAATCAAAAAGTAGGTAAGTATATTATTTTCAGAATAAAACTGAATACAATCAAATAGGATTTGAAATACAACTAAATACAATATTTATAACATATTTATAACTACCTTCCTAATTTAAAAAAACTGTTTCAAAAATACTACCTAAAGGTTGAAAAATCAATTTTTCATTCGTTTAAAAGTAAAGCCAATATGTATAAGACGATATTCATTAAAAATGGATAGACTGCAGAAGTACCAATTATACTACCAATCCACCTGACATCTTAGGTTATGGGGATGACTAGAATTTTGTAATCTGTATCCGTGGTAGGTGGCACTAGAACGTGGCGACGAAGACGATTACAAAAATCATGACGTCTTATGCATAACTCATAGCTATCCCGTGGAAAAAAGGCTTTAGCTTATACATTTTAACGTGCACTCACATTGTATTCATATTGTAGATTCAAATGCAAACCTGCCCTTATTCTTCAGCAAATCTGTGGCTGATTGCATAATTAATTACCAATGTTACAAACTAACAATTATGAGCGTTTTACTATGAAAAACACGAATATTAAAAACTTGCTATGCACAATGCAACTGGTCACTGATCTACATAACATTAGGCCATTAAATGACCCACTCGTATTTGGTACAATATCTTAGCACTTTATAAGCACACAGCAAGTGTGTGAAGGCTTTTGTGAATATAAAGACCGTAGCAAACGGATTAGCAGCACAAGCAGTTTCCGTCGCGCCAGCTGTATGAAAAAACCTTCAACAATCTAGTACCTTCCCTCAGCACTACAGTAAAGATAACTTGAAACAAACTTCACTCTCGTTTCTGTTTACACAAATTCACACGTTATTTACTGGCAATGTGTAACAACATATCATTTTAACTAGAACCCTATGCTTTAATGGGAATTTCGAAAGCACTGGTGGTCTAGTGGTAGTGACTCCGCCTTCCAATCCCAAGATCATCGAACCTGGTCATCCATGTCCTGGTCATCTCTTACAGTGAAGGAGAACATCGTGAGGAACCGGCATGTCCGTGAACTAAAAATTCGAAAGACATGTGCCATCCACCAGTCCATATTGGTTTTGTGTGGTGGATTAAGCCCCAATCACTCTCGCTCCAGAGTAGGTCAGCAGTGGGAATATTAGAAGGCTGTCATGATTATGATTAATGGGAATTGAGCATTACACAGTGCTTACAGTACACATGGACAATTTCTCTGGTACTGAAGTTCAAAAATCTCCCTGCTAGCATCAACCTAGTGAAGTCTCAAGTTATCCTGTTTGTAGTGTACACACACCAATGCAAATATGTGACAATCACTTTGCACAATCACCTCTTTTTACAATAATATACAAAGCTACAGATCATAAAGCTGTGCCAACACTGCAGCTAATCACTTCTAAAAGCACTTGGTCCATTAGTATGTGCCATTAAGAAATGACACAGTTATTCTTGTCCGGTACGTGGCCATCGGATCGCTCTATTTCTGAGAGTATAGCATGGAACATATCTGTGACAGACTGTAATAAACAAATAAATACATTAGTAATATTTCTATGCCGACAGTGTCAAGCAATGAGTGCAACTACCTTTATAACTAACATATAAAAAATTAGGACATTTTTAAAACTATTGTGGTTATTACCATGATTTTCACTAAAAACAGGATATTTACCATTTTTGTGAGTTTTATTCATTTCCGATATTTCGCAGTTACATGCACCATGGTCACTGGAGAACTGAAGTCTTTGCAGATAGGTCTTATAACTATTGACAGACCATTCTGTTTCTTAGTAGAAATCATGGTAAATATTCCGTGATTAGATTTGCCGGAGGATTGGAAGTCCTACTGAAGTAAGCCATATATAAGGATTAAATCAGTAGGCAAACAAGCCTCCTTGATGCTCATGCAACCTAAGCTACTAACCCAAATACAGCAATTTAAGCATAGCTTGGACAAACATATTACAACCAGCTTTAAAACTGTTGAAATTTGTATCAATACAGTCATAATTATTATTTTACCTCGTTTCTTTTAGCACTGGTTTCAACAAAAGCAGCCTTCCATTTTTCAGCAAGTCTTTTGCCCTCTTCTGTACTTATTTTTCTTTCTAAATGGAGATCTGTCTTGTTACCAACTAAGACAATGGGTACACTAAAAAATATGCAAGTATAGTTATATATGTAATACATGTTGCATCAACATAATAGATTAATAACTTAACACTATGAATATTTTTGTTCTAATACCAAGAGTGAAGAGTATAAATGAAAACACTCACTGTATTTTCCCGACCATGTCTAACAGCTTGTCATAAATTATTTGAACAATTTGGAAACTTTTACGTGAAGTGATTGAGTATACAAGCACATAACCATGAAAGTCCATGCTGTACTGCTGTGGGAATATGCCATACTCATCTTGGCCTGCTGTATCCACAAGTTTCACTTCATATTCTGTTGAATTGAGACGTATAAACTTTGTGAATGCTGAAAACACAAGATATCAATCAGAGTGATACACACAATCTTGTAAACACATCATTTTAGGCATAAACTTCTCATTAATCTGAACTAAGTATACAAATTAGTCATAAAATTAAGTGTAATTAGTTATTTATGTAATGCAATGGTATATTAAAATCTTGTAATTAATAATTAAACATAGTAAAATCGCTTTTTGTGTAGGTACAATGTTTCAAGTTCAAACAGTGCTTTGGTTTTTAATTACAATAACACGTGTATAAGTAAACTTACTATTTTCTATTGTAGGATCATAAGAATCTACGAACTGGCCTTCGACGAATTGAATAATTAGAGACGATTTGCCTGAAAATAATATTTTACAAATTTTAAAAACGTCGTCATACCAAAATATTATGACGCACAAACATTTTTGTAAGGCAACTTTACCAACTGAGCGGGTTCCCATCATAGCTATTTTTCTCTGCTTCGACGGCATTTTAAATTAACTTGAAACAGGTGCCCAAAATTTTTCGATTGAATTTTATTTAGCAAAACAAAATCAAAATTAATAAAATTCGGTCGGGTCAAGCGGTTCAAGAGACTAACAAATCAATCAATCAAGCAAGCACAGCCAGACTTCAAGCCACTTTTTTTTTAAGGCATCTGTCGTACGTACTAGTCATTAATATGAGCATTTGTCAATAAAAATTGTCAGTCAATTAAGTCAAAACGTGGAGTGTCAAAACGGCGGCCCCACAGTGGGTCTACTCCTTATATATATTTTACTCTTTGGTCTACTCTAGAAAGCGACAAACGATAATCGTGGCCAACATCGTAGCTTAACTTATGTCGGTGGCAACTTAGTTCAGAGGATTCACGGGCTTAGAAGCTGAACTACAAAAAGTGTCACTATATATCGGATTAATCCGCAAGAGTAGACCCTCCTTAGGCTCCAAGGAAGGAATTTCTATACTAATCTTTAGACAGACTTCGGACAAACTCGTGATCCAAGCATTTGCGAATATTACGATTGTGAGATGCCCGCTCGCTACCGGCTGCTTGTGTAAGGTCGATTATTGGAATAAAAAAAAAGTAGTTTCGATTGCTTTGACAGATGGCGCTATCTGCTCTACTGCCATACTGGAAAAGGTTATCAAAACAAGAAAAAAGTTAGTAACTCCGTTTTTGTTTTGTCCCGTGTCAAGCGGAAGGTTGTGGGTTCATGTGCAGGACATGAACCCATTTAAATTTAAGTTGAGGTTAAATTTAACTCCAGTACGACCAAAGTTAATGTACTACGTAGTACTATGGCTTTGACTCCAGCCATAGGTATGACAGACAGTGACAGCAGGAGCAACCAATGTTGAATTCCCTACACATTCACCATATCTCGCCAAACGTAGTGCTTACTTTCACTTGGGCTCGCCAGCTGAGCTACCGCCATCTAAATAGACAGCTTTTTTTTTTATAACTTGGGGCGACCCCTAATTCCGAAACATTTAGAAAAGCAGTTAATACTAAATTTTCTTTCTTTTTCTTTCTTTTCGTGTATTTTAAAAATCGATTTGAGTTTATAATCGAAGACACTACAATATTTTGAGAGGTACATTTCTGCCCCTCTCGGTTCCACCCCTTACCATGCCTCCAATCGATCCCAAAAACGATACTGCGCTACCTTCTTCGGCTAATTTCACGAATGCATAAATCCGTCGCGCGAACTATAAAAGACGAAACATATTGTTTGTCTACGTTGACAATGTGATATTACTTGACTGACACTGGCAATATGGTATGACAGATTAGATGTCATGCCTGGCATGCCTGCCATTGCCATTATTTTTTATTAAAAGAAGAAGAAGTAAAATCTTAAGTCTCAGATCCTCCATTGTCTTACTGTTTCAACCCTGTCGACATTGACATTGGCAAAATTGTGGCAAACCCGGCCACAGACGCCACAAATTAAAAGAAGAAGAAGAAGAAGTAAAATAGAAAAATTGTTTTTTTGGAATCTGTAAAAAAGTTTAGAGGTATTCATCTTTTCGGTTTGTTACGGCTAAAAAGTTCCGTATTTATTAATTTTGTGTGTATTTAGTGGTTTTGTTTTGTTTTTTTAGGGCACTGAAGATGTCTGCCGATATTCCAGAATGTCCTACAAGCCTTAAGTCTATCCAACATTATCTAAAGACTGCAGCAGAACATGACACCAGAGATCCTGTGGTGGCTTACTGGTGCCGACTGCATGCGCTGCAAGTCGGTCTCAAAGTCACAACGAAGAAAACACCAGAGGAAACCAAAGTTCTAATGGGTATGTAAACCCATAACATACCAACCAACCAACGTCAAAGTTAGCATAGCATACAACTTTAACGACGTCATAATCAAATTATACCCTATGACAAATACAAAATTAAATAAATGATTCAATTGCTGTTGCAGGACAAAGTTGTTCTTATTAAAACATAATTATTGCTTAGTTCAACGTCTATTACCAGAATACCCAATTCTGGTATTCTTGGTTTTTGTTACCAAGATAAGCATTTGTGGGGTTAAATTTGGGTGCACTATGTATACCTATAATATGTTCTTTATAAGAAAAGAACAACACTTATATTTTGGTTTTTAAAATGTGATATGTAGCATCACAATGTACAAAATATTACAGAACCAAGAACCAGCACCTAGTTTAGATGTGTTTAATATCTCCATACCTTTTTAAGCTCTTATGGATTGGTTGGAGGAAGCAAAAAAAATACACAAAGATAATGATGCGGTTTCCAATGAAGTTGCAGCCCAGGCACATCTGGAAAACTATGCTTTAAAACTGTTTTTGTATGCTGATAAACAAGATAGAGAGCAAAGTTATGGAAAGTGAGTATTCAGTACAATAAGCTATTAAAGTATTTTAGTAGTAAGTTTGTATGAGTCAGTAACCATTTCTGGTGACAGAATTAATAATTATTAATTGAAATAATTTTATTGGTGTGATAGAATACTTTTATTTTGCTCCAAGATATTACTAACTTGGCTACCAATAGATTTTAATTTTTATAAAGATAACATTATAGTAGCCACCTATTTTAGATCCTTACCTATTTGATTGTAGAAATATTGTAAAGGCTTTCTACACTGCTGGTATGATATATGATGTTCTCACAACATTTGGCGAACTCACTGATGAAGCTGCTCAGAACAGAAAGTATGCCAAGTGGAAGGCAGCTTACATTCACAACTGTCTCAAAAATGGAGAAACACCAGTACCAGGTAAATTCTTAATTACTATTTATTGTGTAATATTTTCTTTAAAACTTCTACATGCTGGCCACAGAAAAGACGTAAGATGAAAACGCGGTGCCCCTTTTATACAAAATGTATAGAAGCATAGTGACGCAAAACATAATAGATAAGACGGAGTTTGAACACGATGCGATGGATGCTTACTCTTATCTTACGTTTGATCTGTGTGTCCTAGGTCCCAGCCCCTTGTGTTAAAAGATTTTGAACACCACTGTCAGCATTATTTTTGTTTTTTTTCTGTTCTGTGGGCGTTATCTATAGCTGTCAAACTGTACAGTGATTTAGATGAACAATGCTTTGTATTCACAACTAAATGTTTAATCTTAAAAAAACATCGGCATTTACAAGTTAAGAAAGCACTAAGTATAACATCCTACACAATTCCCAATCCCTAAACTACCTCAAAGAACGATTTACTCCCTTGTACGCTGAGGATCGGCTTGTTCGCTCTTCACAAAAACACGTCATAATGACTCCTCAACATAACACAAATTGTTACACATATTCTTTCACGGTTACTGTTATTCGACTGTGGAACAACATTCCACAGCAATGTCGTGAGGTGTCCTCTGTTGAAGTTTTCAGATCCAAAATACACAATCATTATTTATTTAAGTCTCAGATATGATTCATAAATATTTATTATTATATTATTGGTCATGTAAGTTTATTATGTATTGGTATTATTAGGTAATAGGTATGTATAATTTTGTATGTAAGTGTATCCTAATATGAATTTATTGTAATATTAATATATTGTCTATGTATAAGTAAAGTAGGTCTATTAACTGTTATGTTAGAATTCAATTAAGTACTTATCTCTTTATTCATTAAGTTACCAAATTTTATGTGCACTATCTACATATTATGTATCTTCGCTACCCACAGGTTAACTGGTAGATAATGCTGTCTAGCATTAAGTTCGCCTTTGTATTTTAAGTTGTGCAATAATGTATTTTCTATCTATCTAAGTACATTAGGTATTAGGTTATATTTTAAATAAGAAAACTCTAAATATAGGTACCTATTATGTAATATTCTATCATGAAATAAAATATTTTCAGGTCCAATGTCAGAAGATGGAGCCCAAGATGATGCTGAGACTACAAGTGGCAATCTACCTTCTTCTGAAGATGCTCCATCTGATGCTTCCCAAGCCTCTGGCTTTACTGGTGGCTTCACTCCTGGTCCAGAAACACTACCTACCATACCAACCAGTTTTAGCAACAGCCTACCTGACCCGAATGCTGCTATAAGAGCCGCCTCTCAAATGCCACCAGTGCCCTACACACCCGACCTAAACCCTGGCGGTTTCGTTCCATATGATCCATCTCAGCAGCCTCAGGCAATTCCACCATCAACTTTATATGGTGATAACTCTACTGCTATACCCCAGTTGTCTCCTGATCAAATCTCTAAAGCTCAGAAGTACTGTAAATGGGCTAGTAGCGCCCTTAACTATGAAGATATAAAAACAGCTGTTACTAATTTGAGGAATGCACTGGAGTTGCTTCAGACTGGGCGTGACCCAGCTTGAATTAGTACTTAAGGGGCACAATTTGTTCGTAAGTTTAGAGCTATGCAGTTTCAATTTTAACACAATGCTAAATTGCTGAGCAAAGAGATTTATTCATAAAAAACGAGAAAAAGTATTTAAAAATAAATAAGTAATATACCTAAAGGAAATATATAAACAAAAAAGAAAGAATGCCTTACTTTCCAGATTCTGCTTATGGCTTTGCTGTCGTAGATGGATATTAGAATCTTACCACAAAATATTGTTTAGCACGAGGTACATGGTACACTTGTTTGTAACACTTATGAATGATATTTGGTCATGGGCGGGCAATACTACATTCATCAAAATAATGCTATTCAATTTTTTTTTAAATCCTAGACAAACACTATTGTAACAACTCAATGTCTGAATGTGACAGTTTATTGACAGCTCGCTGATTGAAATCGAGCATTAATCGAGCGATTAAGCAATCGGGGAGCAGTTCACTCAAAATCTGTAGAGTATTTCCAGCTCGATTTGAATCACGATCATCTCTAAACCGTTTGCTTAAATTAAGAAAAATATTATAAGGTAGATCACCAACACCTTGATAAAAGAGAAAGATAATAATTTTATTAACAAAACATAAATATATTATTTACGTAAACTATACATATAAATTGTATTTTATAATTTTATTAAAGCAAATCATTATTCAGATGAATGTTTAAATTTGTATTATTACTTATATATACTTCTAGCTTCAACCATACCCGTAACCCATAACTAACTCGGCCAGTTAAGTCCAAAGCAGAGGATTAATAATATAAAATAATGGTTCCTCATAGGAAAAGAAAAAACTATATAATTTTAGTAGGTACTCCACCCGTTTATTCATAAACTAAATACTCAACCAACACAGCAAACATACAATCATTCTTAAAATTATGTAATTATGAGCAAACTAACCAAGCTTTCATGTAACAGGTATGTTTATTGTGTTTGGACATGCCTCAGGCTTAACTACCCCCATTGGGATCTTGAGTTCTCGATATACATATAAGAGCTACCTACAGAATACGGGGAATAAAGTTGTGAGTATATTTCTTTCATATTATACCATAGAAAAGCAACTACTTATTGAGAAAACAATACTCAACATTGTTAATTAATATTATATTGGCACTATGTTAAT
Organism: Colostygia pectinataria; assembly: GCA_951394395.1. NCBI lineage: Eukaryota > Metazoa > Arthropoda > Insecta > Lepidoptera > Geometridae > Colostygia > Colostygia pectinataria. The sequence continues at coordinate 10,245,925 of OX596353.1, read as the reverse complement.
GTTAATAAGCAGTGCTTGGCTACTTTTCTATGATTGAGCAATATTAATTATATTTTCTAATTCAAAGTGCATGTAAGTTTATTAAGTGTCTTGTGCAATATAAAATACCTATGGTTACAACAAACACTACCACATCCACACACACACCACAGCTGATACAAAATGAATCTAGAACGTATCGCTTAAATTAATATCACTTTTAGGTACTAACTACAGACATGTAACTCCCAAGGCATGATCGCCCAATTAGGTATTCAGCTAACGGCAGATAATAACAAAATGGTTTATATTGATGACCCAATATTTAAAAAGCCAAATGGTGATCTTTGGTAGAGTTTGATCAATGCGTTTGATTTAAACATTTGGCCTTTTAGGTACCAATAAAATAAATGACTAGCATATTAATCACAGTGTGATACAAGTAATGATAAAATAAAATAGCGTCTCACTCTGGATTCTCGGAACCAGTCACACATTTATCTTTTTAATTTAAAAATAACTGCGATTCGACTAGACACAAATTACAATACGAAAGCGCGTAATACACCCAAATTAAGATAAGGCGCCCCCTGAGCAATATCGGAGACGTGTAAAATATTTTCATAGGTACTTACAACTTCTAATAGCTATGATAATCGCAAACAGCTTACTGGAAAATAAATCCAGCAGACTTGTAAGAACCTTACTTACCTACCTAGTACTTATGTAGGTACTTTACGTGTTAAATTGTAAAACGTGCAAAAACACCGTTAATAGTCAAAATTAACGTCCTAGGCAGGTATTTTTCTTCGCGATTCCAAGAAAAGACCCGAATAAGAATAAAACAATAGGTACCTAGGTATAACCAAATACCCAATAGAGATATGAAATACCTAATTACTATAGGCTGGGGAAGCGCCTTAGCGAAATACAAAGAACGAAATGCGAGAAGCTTTGTCTTCTCACAACCAGTTTTTTCCTTTTGATACTATAGGGTAGTGATTACTCAGCGCTTATAATAATTAAGTTCGAATTATTCTCTTTTCAGTCCGTTGCCATTCGTTGTGGCAGCAGCCTTCTCCAATTCTTCTCTACGGCTGGTTTGGTACCTGAAAGCAAATATAAATATGAATATAAATCACCAAAGTGGAAAAAATGTAGTAGAAATGCGAGAGTTGCGAAATATATGTGGTGTTTTGCGTGATAGACTAAGAAATATTTGTGTATTGATATAAGATCTTTGTGCAGCAAAAAAAGACGTAGAGATTAGGATAGAGAAAGGTATGCTAAGTTGGTTTGGGCAATACTTAAAGAAACTAGATGAAAGAAGATTGACCAGATTCATAAGGCAGGTAGATACAGTTGGAAGGGGAAGACCTCGACGCACCTATCGACGAGCGTGTACATAAAAATAATGTGATACAGAAGCACATTTTATTATTAGGTAAGTAAGTATTTTGGGAGTTGACTGCACACGAAAAGCATATTATGTTGGTAGGTGACTTTTTATCCAAGATATTCTGTAAGTATACAATATAATATACAAAACTTTTAAGTGCGCTCGATATACCTACCAATCAAATTTGATAACAAAATAAAAGTAACTAGGTACATTACATATTGCTCGTTTTTATGTATATGTAAGTATCTACAATATCACAGCGACATACTAGTTCGTCGTTGGTTTCCTGGCGTGTTGCCAGCAGTGTTCAGCACTATAAAATTAATTTAATTGCGGACGTAACCTCTTGTTTAACTACATAATATTAAAAAGTGGTCAAGGCGCACTTTATTCCAAATGGTATCCAGTTCATCATATGCCTGCCCTTGCCCTGGCTCTGGCCTTTCCACTTCATGTGGAGTGGACACATAGATACCTACTGCTATTATTTCAATACCTTTAGGTACCGTACTCTAGCTCAACTCTAGCCACAGAACAGATATTAAATTATAAAGTACCTACATTAATATGTATTACTTTTCTGTTTCCTAATGAATTTAAAAAAATGATCCAGGAATAAAATAAATGTCCAGTGGAGAATGTTTTGTGGAAAAATTCTATACTTACCTACCTACATATTTTTTTAAAAAGAAAACGAAAGATTGTAGCTTCTTTATTAATATCTTCGTGTTTATAATACCTTGGCTTCTACCATCAACGCCTACAGTTCTGACAGCGAGAATAGAGTTATTTGGAATTGCTCGTCCTCGGCTCTCTAATTCTATTAAACAGATGTCAAAAACTACTGCTTAAATTCAGGATAACGGGCAAGCAAGATACATAATTCCTCGCAGACCAAATATTTAGAGTAGGTACTTACATAGAACAACAACTACCAAATACTTAGGTAGGTACTGATTGAGTAAAGCTGTGACAAAACATACTGCTGGTCCTTCGAGCCATATCCTTTTCACTACGTACGTACCTATGTACTGACCTACTGATCCATTGACTTACTATGCTAATAAAACTTATTAAAGTCAAGGATAAATGCAATAATATTATCTTCTGTAGGTAGTACTGATCTACATTGTCTGAAAACATTTAAATAATAACTTACCATACAACGAGTCTACCACTCAGCATAAAGAAGAAGACCAAGGCGGGTGCGCATCGATCGAAGGGATCGCCCACCATCACGTGAGAATACGCCGCTAGTATCATCAACAAAACGAGACCGATGTTTGCGGTGTTCTTCAGTTTATCTGCAAACATAATTTCATTTAGGTATTTATAGCGTCAACTTGTCAACAAGCTTTCACACCTAGTAGAGTAGATATAAAAACTTACGACTAGGCACCAGCGCCAAAATAAGTCCAAATAAAATTTCTAGTCCTCCAACTCCTCTTCGGTACCATTTCGATGGCAACTTGAAGTCAAAAGTACCGCTCAGCGGAAATACCTTCGCATACCTGACGTACTCTTTCCTCTGGAAAGAAACGATGTCATACAATCATTGCTAGGAATGAATGAACTTAAAGGTAGTACTTAGTACGTAGTACTAATATCTATTCTGTGACTTAGAGTCTTTGAATAATAGTGCGCGATATTCAAGGAATATGTTCTACACACAAAAATAATACATGTTTTTTTTTTACATTTTGTCGGAAAATCTCGAGTAAATCGATTACGTTTTTAAGATCAATTATAAATTATCCTTGTAAAATCTAGTTACTTTGGCTCCAGCAGAGCGGAACAGTGCGGTGTATGCTGAATGCAGCGCGGGGGTGGGCACTCGGTCGAGCATACAGAACGGGGCCCGAGTGACTGTCTAGCCATTATTGCTCGGCTGAGCGCTCATCAGAGGATACACAGTACACACACACACCACCCGAGTACTCGACCGAGAGCATTCTCTCGCCACTTAACTCGGTACCTACGTAGAATCAACCCCTGAGTTATGTAGGTATTTTAATTATAAGCCTTTGCCTCAACTTGACCTAAACTGCTAAACCAGTATGGTTTCGTTATGCGCTATCTACACAGAAGGCAGGCGAATCAGTGGTGATAATAGGCGGGAAGCCAAATACCAAAATAGCAATCCATAACGTACCACTGCCACAAATAATTCAATATACATTCATAGTTTTCTTTCAGTCAGTTATCTAGGAAATTATTAAAAAGAATACTCACCAAATCTTTATGTAATTCTTTCGAAATAAATGGTGTTAACTTCGTTATTCCGACAAATATAAAGAATACTCCTAGAAGAATGGATAGGCTCTTCAACACGATAGACCCCATTTTAGCGAGCGTTAATTTCAGTTCTTCAAGCTAACACTGACTTACATCAGAGACATATTGATTACTATACTAATAGTTACACATTTGTCACTAGTACGCAAGTACAAATATTTTTTTTAAGAACTTGCACATGATATCTTAAAATAAGTAGTTAAGTGGTTTAAATTGTGAAATCCATAAAATGTAAGGTAATAATAAAATGGCACAAACAGGATATTATATCAACGCATTGTGCCGCGGCGCGAAAAAGCTATCTTTGCTTGCTTGCTCGCTCAGCACAGCGGGAGGGAAAAATCGAAAAATCTATATCGAACGTGAACGTACCCAACCCTTACCTACTCGTCATTATTCTGGGCCCAACCCAGGTGCTAGAGTTGCCATACGAATACGTATGGTATATGTTCTTACATTCTCTTGATATAATTCTACTAAAAGTCAGCCCAAAAAACTTCGTAGGTAGAACCAATTATTGATTATGATTAAAAATAGTCGAGTGTAGGTACACCTTTATTGAGTACAAAATTCCTGTATTTAACGTACCTTTTTTATTTGTTTGCATGCAATGCCATCTAGTGGGTAATGGGTAATGGCATGCCTGGCGTGATCTGAGGATGGCGCGGACATGGACGATGTTTTAATACGTCTTCTTCTTCTTTTATGTTTTAATACGTCCATGGCTGGGCGCGGATGGCGTTTTTTTATGGTAGTCTTTCAGTTTATACAATTTTGCCAGTCAAGAATTAGTCAACGTATGCAAAAAATGAATATTTTTTTCGGTAATATCTTTTTTTTAGTAGGTACCTATTTGTCTAAAGGTTACGTATAGGTAATTTTTTTTATACATCCTAAAGTATGATTTACATTGAGTCAGTGGCAAAGTTAGTGCTGACTCAAAACTCGAGCAAAGTTAGCTGACCCGCTACTGAACTAATGTAAACGCTGTCGGGTCAGTTCGACCTTTTAGAAACCGAGTCCTCAAAGTCTTCTTCTTCTTTTGTTTTATGGCCTCTGTGGCTAGTTTGCCACATTTTTGCCAGTGTCAAGTGTATTCGTTTGATTGTCGCTTAGCAACGTAAACAAACGAAATTTGGAAAGAAACGATGACTTTTCTTTCAAAATTCTCCTGGAAAGTCTGACTAAATTACCAACCAACATTACCCCTCCATTTCAATTACTAACACTTGTGCTAAGTAAACAAGTTAAATTGGATAAACTGCCACCAAATTTACGCAATAAAACTTAAAATAACACGAGAAAAATAATTAAAATGGGAAGACCCATGTCGTTTTGACAAGATAGCCAAAGACAATCCGTCCTCAAAGTCAGCACTGACTTCTTGACTCTGTGGCATTTTTTAAAAGTGCATGTCGTTTTTGACCATGTCCTCCAACTTATGGAATATTTTATCTTAGATTTATATTATTCTGAGCTTGTGAGCTTGTGATCTTGAGCATTGTGATGTTTTTGAATACCTATTAATAAATACATTGATCTATGTTAATTTATCACAGCAGGATTAACAAAATGAAACGTGTGTTTTTACCATGTCCTCACCTGGTTTCAAAGCAGCCATCAAAGATACATCGAATTTTATACCTATCACTAAAAAGATTATTTGTAATGTTCGTTGTTTTAATTTGTGTAAGTAAGTATATGATTTTTTAATTAAGTAAACCCAAAGACATTAAGAATAATTTGTTTATAAGTTCGAAGAGTAAACCAGACAATTAGTATTATTTTTTTAATCTAGGTAAGTCTCAAATTTCGTCCTAACTGGAATTTCCATTAACGAGCGCTTCAACCAATATTCCCAAATTATTAAAAAAACACTACTTTTGAAGATCTAATAGGTTGCTGGCAACAACGATCACGTACTCAAGGTACTAAAAAGACTTGACCGCTACAAAGGAGCTGGGGCTGATGGCATTCCGTCCGTCTTCTTAGTCAAGTGCGCCTCTGCCTTAGCCCATCCGCTATGTCTTATATACAACAGGTCTTTGTTCACCGGTACATTCCCAGACGTTTGGAAGGAAAATTTAGTTGTTCCTATTCATAAAAACGGTGATACTAACTTTGTAAAGAACTATAGACCGATATCTATTTTGCCATCTTTTGCTAAAGTCTTTGAAAAGGTACTATATCCTATACTATCTTGGCATTTTAGGTCTATAATTAGTAGCCAGCAACATGGTTTTATGAAAAGTAGATCGACTTCCACCAATCTTGTCTCTTTCGTCAATGATATATCTTCTATTCTCGATCGACGCTCATCCGTTAGTGCTATCTACACTGACTTTAGTAAAGCGTTTGACAAGGTAAACCACAACATTCTTATCCACAAGCTTTCGTTACTAGGTGTTGCTGAACCTTTGCTGAGTTGGTGCAGATCTTATTTGTCTGATAGAAGGTCTATAGTGGTAGTGAGTGGACATAGATCTATGCCGTTCCCTGTTCTTTCAGGTGTTCCTCAGGGGTCGCACCTTGGCCCGCTTTTATTCAACGTTTTCATAAATGATATAGGTAACTGTTTTTATAACTCCAAACACTATCTTTTCGCTGACGATTTAAAACTTTTTCGCTCAATTGATAGTGGTCTCGATGTGACCCTACTGCAGGAGGACTTGAACAGATTAAGCAATTGGTGCCTGGTTAATGACATGATTCTCAATGTCACAAAATGCTTCTCTATGTTCTTTACCCGAAAAAAGAATACAGTGACACATCCTACATATTCTATTGGTGGTAGTGTACTGCAGAATGTTGATGAGGTGCGCGATCTGGGAGTTGTTCTGGATGGTAGACTTTGTCTTAATATCCACATTCACAATACTGCTTCTAAAGGATTTAAAAATCTTGGTTTCTTGTTGCGTAATTCTAAGGACTTCAAGCATCCTAACACAATTTTTTTATTATATAACGCTCTAGTACGAAGCGGCCTTGAGTACTGCAGCGTAGCCTGGAGCCCTTACTATGAGGTGCATAGCAAGAGATTAGAAAGCGTGCAGAAACGTTTCTTGTGGCATCTCACTTTCTCCTGTTTTCTGGGTAAGAAGCTATTAACCGGCGTCATCGTAGATCCCGAGATGTAACCGTTTAAAGTTTGACAGCTGTCATCAAAAATCATCATCAACACCTTTAATAACTAAAAAAAATCATCATCATTTACCACCATGCTAAGTGGTAGATAACACACTTCTTTAGCCTATAATGATTGATCACTACAGTTTTGGTTGTTATGATGCTAACTGAAGGTACCGTGTCGGTGTACAGGTCATTGACGGACGAATCGTCCTTTCGGCGAACAGGTCAATGACGAATCGTCCTGTCGGCGAAGAGTCCATCGACAAATCGGTCATCGGAGAACGATTGCGGAATGAGGATATCTGGGGTAGCTTGCTAGAGGAATATACTTAATAGTAGTATATACCTACTGCTACCTACTTATCAGTTTTAGGGTTTTAAGATCAAAGTATCATTATTTATGTTAAAACCGTTTTAATACCAATCCATCATAAATTAAAGTATAACAATTGAATCCTTTTCTATATTTTCTTGTAATAATAACTGTTTGAAATAATCCACAAATTTATTAGACCCACATATAATAAATTGATCACATTCAGAAAATGGTTTAAATTTATTTATATTACAAATATGTAATGTATGAGGAAACACTGGTTCTTTGTATTTACAAGGGCCACTAAGTTTATTACCTAAATAAACTTCATAGTGAAAGTTCCAATATGATTTAAATGAGTACATTTCATCACGTAATAACACTGTTTTAAGATTTTTACAACAATAAAAAAGTAAAATTCTTGTCATATCTTCTTCATTATTTAAGATTTGCTTTATGATGGAGTATACAGGAGTTATGCCTGTCCCTTGGACAATCATAATAATCCTGCTATATATGTTTGGTGTTAGTTTGTAATGTCCGTAGGGACCCCTCCATAATGACACATCTCCTATGGTTAAATCACATAAATGATTTGACACTACACCATTTAAATATCGTTTAACTAGAATAGCAAAGTCATATTTTTCTATAGTCTTTACATTTATTTGAAACGGTGTATAAGCTCTTGTGCAATTAACTTCTATTGAATATTTAAATAAAAAATGATCACCAGGAGCCCAGATTACTTGTTTTGCATCACTTGTAGAACTGCATCTTTTGAATAATATAAGATTGTGTTCATTCTGTAAATCAATGTTACTTGCAACATAGAATGTAGAGTATTCCAACTGTGATATGGCATTTTCAACCAAACTGTCGGTTTTACCGCTCTTTTCGTATAACTCAAAAAGCTTCAGTTGCTTTTCATAAACATCTAAAATACATGGATTGCAACCACTATTGCAGCAATCTTCTTGTCTTGGTTTTAGAGGTTTCTTCATTTGTAGGCTCATTCACTTTTTAGGCAATGCACAGACCACTAGGATGCTAACATGTATGCATTATAGTACCTGTAAGCATAGAACACAATTTTTTGTCTGATTATGAAATATGACTACCCTGAAACTAAAACTTTAACATTAAAGGAATTTATAAACTACGTGACTGGAAGGCTCACTGATAAATAAAAACACGGTTCACATAAGACTAATTCTTTTTTAATTGGTTATAGACAAGCGTTCGACCACCACCTCACATGGTAAGTGATGGTGGGGTCGTGGTCGATGATGGAGCACGCTTGTCTAGAAAGAACCTATTTACACCAGCTTTGAAGACTCCTAAATTATAATGGTCTTGAAAAAAAACCCCAGCAACGAGTTCCATTCTTTACTCGTGCTTAAAAGAAAAGAAGATGAAAAGAGTTTGGTTCCGTATGGTGGAATGTCGACCAGATACTGGTGGTCCTATTAGTCCGGTGGTAGAAAGGGGATGGAGGTATAGGTATGGTCGTGAAGATCCTGCATACATACAATGAATCTTGTAGAATACCGATAATCTGGCAACTCGACGCCTGTGTTTAAGGCTCTGTAAGTTGGCTTCAACCAGTGAATCATCGCCAATAAGCCTTAAGATAGATAGATAGATAGATAGATAGAAAACTCTTTATTGTACACCACAAAAGAAAATTAAAAACAGAAAAATAATAATTATATACAATGTTTATCAGTGAAGTACAATGGGCGGCCTTATCGCTGTGAGCGATTTCTTCCAGGCAACTTTTGGATGGACAGAAACTTGTTAGAATTAAATGGGACGGTGCCAAAACAAAAAGAGAAGAATAAATAATTATTTACATAAAGTGCATATGATAATAAATTTACTTATACTAAAGTATAATATAATATATATATATATTAATATATAAATATAAAATAGTGTATAAAATTTATAAATACATATATGTACATACAAAATATATACATAAATAAGTTCTAAAAATGTTAGCATTGTGACAAGAAGTGATCAAGCAATAACTTTTTGAAAATAGAGAGGGATTTTGCTTTCCTGATGTTATGAGGGAGAGTATTCCACAAGCGGATGGCTTATACCGTGAAAGATTTTTCATAAAAAGTTGAAGTGTGTACAGGAGTTTTAAGCTGCACGTTTCAGAAGAACGCAAAGTACGAAGATTAGATTGATCAAGGTATTCAAAACGTTCTTTGAGATAGGGAGGAGTAGAAGGGATAAATAGGATACTGTACAAGAGGGTAAGGATATGAGTATTCCTGCGAAAGCGGATGGGCAACCACTTGAGCTTGTTACGAAAATCGGAAATATGGTCATATTTGCGAAGGCCAAATATGAACCTGATAGAAAAGTTTTGAAGGCGCTCAAGCTTATCGTCATTCAATCGAATCTAGAGCTTCGAGCTGGTACTTTACTGATACTGGTACGAACTTGTGCTTTATACATTATTGAGAAGCTGTCTAGACGTGAAGTACCGCCGAGCCTTAGCCAGAATCGAGATATACAAGAATCGAGCTTCATACCAGCAATTTGGGCCCTAGATTCGATGTTTGTGTGAGCCAAAGTTGAAGTTACAAGTTAGTGTAGTGTCGCAAAAAGTGGGGTAAGGTGGTGTGTCTCTTTCTAAAGGGCGAATATTAATATTATAAGAACCAAACAGGATAATTTTTGGAATCAGACTATTTATTGCACTAAAAATAATTCTATTTCATTTGAGTTATGTTAGTCTACTCATTACTTTTTTATTAAATAAATACAGTTAGTTTTATTGAAAATATTGATTGCTTTTCTATAGACAATGTTTAAGCTACGTTGTTGTACCTACCTACTCACTTGATTCTGACTTGTAATAACCATGCATAAAACGAAATTGTGGTCATCCCCACAAAGGCCACATAACCAAGAATTGAAACTGTTATGAAAAGAAAGTACCTACCTATGTGCAGTGACGTTGTACGATTTATTACTAAATTCTAAAAAAAAAACGTCAGAAAATTAAATACCTACTAACCTAACGTACGTATCTACTTAGTGAATATCCTGAAACTTAAATGAAACGGACACCCTACTCCTCGGAAACTGTTGCGTGAAAAGGACAAAGCGACCAAATAATGAGTCTAGAACGGTTTTCCATAAATCTAGATTAAAATTTTTAAGAATATTATGCGGTCATGATAAGGTTCAAAATCATCTGTAACATTAAAAGTCGAGGGAGCCTTCCAGTTACGCAGTTCATATATTCCTCTAGTCTGACAAATAATTCCGTGCACATTTGACGATTCACTAAGGTCAAAACACAAAATAATATTGCCACATTCACTCCGTCAGTGCTGTTACAGATTAGATCAGTAAATGAACTGTAAATCTAATATCAGCTTACTATAGCGTTTCGCGTACGGCTAGCCAGCAGGGCGAAAATAAAGATAGATTCTTGATGTTAATGTTATTTATTTGGGTTTTCTATCAAACAATCGTCAAAGTCCATAAAGTTTGGCCGGGTGACAACCGATACAATTCTCATTGTTCCAAAACCAAAAACGTCACACCAACCGCTTTTCAGCGGACAGCCTCCTTACACTCACAAACTTACTTACTACTTGACATTGACATAAGTCTCTTGACTAATGTCATTGTCCCAAGTCTAAGGTTGCTAGCACACGCTATAAGCGCAATATGTTGGTTTTTCATATTTTCACTAAGATAAAAAATATGATTACCAACACATAATAAATGTGTACCAACACATAATTATGTCATGCACTTTAAGAACTACCGGTTCAGAAAACGACATTTCGATTTGTCGGCGTCGTACCAAATAGTATTTTCTGTTAATCATCATCATCATCCACAGCTTGACTTCTCCTACTTTTGCACGGTTTGGAAAAATGCCGATCTCTTAGTTGGAATGTCCCGATGTAAGCGTAATCTTCCGAACTGCGCATGTGGCGTTGCATGTGAAAGTGAACCAATGAACTGAGTCAATTATTTAGTGCATTATATTATAAAGGTGTTCATTTTATTCACTTCACTATTAAATGGTAAAAAAAAAGCGGCAGCACTAGGGTTGGAATTCTACATTAATAGTATTTGTACTACAATTTCATGCTTCGTACTACGTACTACCCATACCTAAGGAACGTACGATAAAGTACTACAGTTTAATCAAGCGTAGAAATTACCAAAATAATGTTACATTTACCTGTCAATCCTAAATTAAAAAAAAGTTTAATGGGTTGGTAAGGTTTGCTCCTTTTTCTGTCTAAATAACTTTGTCATTTGTCAATGTTAATAATTAATCCGTGTTTTTTGTTGTTTTGAACAATTTTTGGATGATGTTAGAAACTTTATAGTAATAAAAAAAGAAGAGAAAATATTGGATAAGCTAGTGTTGGTTTTAATGATTTTATGTACGTTTTAGAGGAATTTATAAGGTGTACTGCAGTTTTCTTAGAAATACTACTATTTTATGGTTTTTGTACTATAGTTTTTATCGTGCTTAAATCCAACCCTGGGCAGCACCCTAACAGGGTTGGAAGTCGTACTACAGTAGTAGTATTTGTACTACAATTTCATGCTTAGTACTACTTACTACCCATACCTAAGGATAGTACGCTAAAATACTAGTTTCTTCACCCGTAGAAATTACCAAATATTAAGAACAAGTTTAATGGGTTGGTAAGGTTTGCTTCTTCTTCTTTTAATTTGTGGCGTCTGTGGCCGAGGTTTGCTTCTTTTTCTGTCTGAATAAACTTTGTCATTTGTCAATGTCATTGTCAACTACAATAACAGATTATAAATAATCGTAAATACTCATTATATTCCGTTTCGTTTTTTGATCAATTTTTGGATAATGTTGAAAACTTTTTTATTTAAAGAGTAATCAAATAACGAAGAAGAGAAAATATTGCATAAGTTTATGTTGGTTTAATGATTTTATGTACGTTTTAAATGAATTTATAAAGTGTACTACAGTTTTCTTAGAAATACCACTATTTTATTGTTTTTGTAGGTACTACAGTTTTCATTGGGCTTAAATCCAACCCTGCACCCTATCCTAGTTGTCAAAATCAAAACGTGAATGGAATTTTCGTCAGAATAAAAACATAAAATTCAAACGTAGTGTTTGCCTGCTTTACGCACAAATATTGCAAATCTTTACATATTATAAAATTGTCGTTCCAAGCCGTCGTCTGTCCTTTTGATTTTAATGCAGTTTTCAGCAATAGTTTTAGGAGAGTGGAGTGATTCAAGACACGGTTAATGCGTACTACTTTATTTAAGGTACCAGTGCAAACCCGGGCCGGGTCGCTAGTAGGTATTACACTTCGAGAATTTAAACAAGATTATTCTTAATGTCTTTGTTATTACAGTAAAATAGAAACAAACCAAGGTCCAGCAGGCAGCAGACGGCACAGTACAGCAATCAAAATAATCAATTCTTGTTTAGGTTATAATAGAAGCCTTTGAGGAGATGACATCAATAGATGACCGCAAATTCGCCAATAATTCCAAATAATTCAACAATCAACACAAACCCATCTTCAAATTTTACTCTTTGACAAACACACAAAGCCAGAGAGAATATATGTACTACGCTTTGGCACTACGTTACAATGCGAGCATGTTCTTCTTCTTTTTTTTTAATTAACTAACAGTCATAATGAAAAAAAAAAAAAATCATGCAGTCTGTCCGTTCAGAAAATATTGCCAGTGTCAAGTACTTAATGTCAACTTATACAAAAATAAACGAACCCCACAAATTAAAAGAATCAAGTACTACGAATTTTGAATTTGACGAACAAAATTTTAAAAGAAATGATGGCGTTCTAAAATTTTCTAAGAGAATCAAATAACAGACCAACATCACCCTTCCATTTCAATCACTTAGGCGGTCCCTAGATGATCATGCGGCATAACACTGCATTACGTCCTGTCATGCATGCATGACCGTTTAGCTGTATTGATTGATGTGCATAATATGGAGTATAATAGTAAATAGGGAGAGAGGAAAAAATATCTCACCACACCTTGACTTTACAGACGCGGTCATTAAATCTGATAGAACTAGTATATATATAATGACAAAAAAAAGTTGTAAACGCGATGAATGCTCGATTTCTAAGCGCAGCGGAGGCGTGCGGCGCCGGCGCGCCAAGCGCTAACGTCGCAGGTGTGCACCGTGCCTTACGCTCAGCGCGTGCGCCTGCTGACTGTTCGCTACGACTTCGGCTGGTTACCGCTGACGAAGTTTATCGCATCGTAACTTATAATGATACCGCCTAAAGTCTCAACAGATGTGTACGGCATATCCATGAGTCTGATTCGTTCTGCGATTATACCGCTGGCCCCTGTACTCTCGCGTACACCTTCAACTGCTGCATCACAGAGGGTTCGTATCCTAAACCCATGAAAATAAGCAAGATCTCCCCCTTGTCTATTATGTAAAGAAAGGAGAAGCAATATAGACGGATACAGTGTCTATAATACCAGCAATTGCTAAGGTTTTCGAAAACAGCCTTAGCTCTCGTCTGATTGCTTTTCTCTCGCTGACGGGTGCACTCTCTGATCGCCAATATGCGTACCGCAAAGGCCGCTCGACCACGTCTCTGACACGGGAGGTCATCAGCGGCGTCGTAGTCGCACACAAAAAAATACAGCAGGTCGCGGTTATATTATGCTGTGACCTGTCAAAAGCATTCGATGTGGCTGACCATAATATACTTGCGCTCAAACTGCAATATTATGGAGTTGGTGGCCGAGCGCATGATCTTCTAATTGACCTTATGCATGATCGATCTCAGGTAGTTCTAGGCAGTGGCGGAAGAGCAGTATTCGATCCGTTAGATCTTGCCAGAGTTCATTTGGACAGGTAAGGTGCATATGTACGCTGATGACGTGGCCGCGATTGTCACCGCACCCTCTGTAGACCAGCTCGATAACAAGATCAACGACACAGCGGTGCGGCTGGCGTAATGGTTTGGGGTCAATGGTCTTGCTCTCAACTTGAGTAAGACCCATTTTATAGATTTCTACCTATCAGGCCGCGCACCGCGGCCACTAACAGTGCTAGTCAACGAAAACGCGATCTGTCAAGTCGAAAGCACTACGTTTTTGGGCTTCCAGATCGACCGAGGGTTGCAGTGGACGAATTACATCTACAAACTGTGCGGGAAGCTGAGGAGTGTGTGCTACGCTCTGAGCCGGGTGGCGCGCGTGGTGCCAGCGGACGTGGTTCGCGCGTGCTACTTCGCTACATCCATTCCCTCCTGCAGTACAGAGCCGAGCTGTGGGCGCGCGCTGCTGACTGAGAGCGCGCGTTCCGGATGCAAAAAAGGGCCACACGAGCGATGGTACGGATTCCAAGCGACCACTCTGCAAGGCCGTATTTTAAGAGTCTGGGCATCCTCACGTTGCCTTGCTTAGTTGGTGGCAATCTATGTGAGACTCAACTTAGACTCTTACAATAGCCACAGTAATGCCTATTCTTACCACACCCGGAACCGACACAAACTGGTTCCTGTAAAGCGGAAAATGGCTAAATCTTCTAAATTGACGAGGGTTATGGGGCCATATTCCTGATGCAGTCATTGAGTCTACGAATTTATTTACTTTTAAAACTAGACGATAGCTTATTGAGCAGACCTTTTATACCTTTGAAGATTTCATAGCGTATAAAATTGTAAATGTGTAAATTGTATGTTTTAATTGGATTAATAATTAATAATTGTATAATTAATTAGTATTATTCTGGTATTTTATTTATGTTTTTTTAGTGTTATGAAATAGGTTTACAATTGACCTGTAATTATTATTATCAAAAAATACTAGTGTGACTATTATTATTATCATGCAAACTACGTGCTGGTAGCTGATATCATGCAAGTTATAATTGACATGCACGCATGATCGTTTAGAACGATGCATGTCATGCAACAGAGCCCCTGCAAGAGCTTTCCGACGACGATGACGTCAACGGAGCGAAATAATTTTATATAATTATTACTAGCAGTTCGTCCCAGCTTTGCGCAGGTGCAATGACACCTGCAAACTGTGCAAAGCTGGGGTGGGTCGTTAGTAATAAATATAACCTATATTATTCAGGGATAATGTAGCAGGAGTTTTTGAGTGTATTCATTTTATTTTTATTTTCGAGGTCTTGGTCTACGTCCTCTGTGGTTTCTTAAGCAGCTAACCTGTTTTCCAGGGTAAGCTGAAATTTTTAGGAACCTATGTCGGATGCGTTATGGGCTAAAGTCACCACGGAATGGACACCCCTGAACGGAAAACGACCTCGCGGCAGACCGCGGCGGAGATGGAGAGACGAGATCGATGCCTACCTAAAAGATTGGTCCACAGTAGCTCAAAATAGAGATAAATGGAGAGAAAAAAGGGAGGCCTTTGCCCTGCAGTGGGACACCACAGGCTAATAATAATAATAATAATAATATTACGGCCTAGAGCTGGTTGGGTTGGAGCGTGGACTCCATCAAACGACAGCGTTCTAGCTTAAGATTCATATTCAGAGTGCTTCGGACTAATCGGTGATCACTTCCGGTATTGAACCTATTGATCACAGAGACATCTCTGAATACATGTATTATGATGAAGTCGATCTCATTTTTAACCAACTGATTCATAGTTTGAGCCAAGTCAGTGCTGACTCAGCACTATCTTAGCTCAATAATAAACTTATTGCATTTCATTTCAAATTATGAGTCAGTCAGTCACTGATCCAATGTTATTTAGCCTTTACGTGCGCTTTACTGACCCCCGTTTCTAAGTTATTTACAACTCGTTAGTCGCTAGCTGAAATACCAGGATTGTGTGGAGTAGGGTTTTTAGTAAAAACATATCTTAAAAACCGTATACAGGAGTTCATAGGAGTTTCTGACAGAATAGCAGTCCTCAACATCAAACTACTCGCAGATCGTTATCTATCAATAGTCCAAGTTTATGCACCGACTGAGCTTGCAAAAGATGAAGTTAAAAATAAGTTCTACAACCAACTCAAATTGACAATGGAAAAGGTTCATAAGACTGTTATTGTGATTGGAGATCTAAACGCTCAAATAGGTAAGCAAATGAAAGACGAAAGCAGATTCATAGGACCCTTTTCTTACGGAAAACGAAACAACAATGGACAAAGACTTGTAGACTTTGTTCAAGAACACAACTTTTGTATTATGAATAGTTATCATAACAAAAAACCCAGTAGAAAGTGGACATGGACTTCTCCAAATGGAAAAGTAAGGAACGAAATAGACTTCCTAATAACAAACGAACCCAAACTATTTGTAAATGTAAACATCATTAACCAACTAAATTTTGACACGGATCACCGCATGGTTCGCGGGGAAATTCGTGGATCTAAAACAAAACAGAACAGAAAACATATAACAAATAAAACAAAACCACTACTACCTCTACCAGAAAGTATCTTAGACTCTTTAGAAAACGCACTACAACTCAATATAAAAGAATCTTACAATTTACAAGAAAAATACAACGCTTTGGAAAAAGAACTAAAAGCTACAGAACAAAAAGCAACATTAAACAAGAAAAGCAGGGATAAAATTGGGAAAGATGCAAGAGAACTAATACTAAAACGACAAGCTCTAAGGCAACAAAAACCAATTAACAGACAAGAAATTTCAACAATAAGCAAAAAAATAAATGAATCTATAAGAAAACATAAACAAAACTTAAGAACAGATGAAATATCATTCCATATAGAAGCCACTGGAGGAATCAAAAAAGCTTGGAAATCACTACGAGAAAATACAGAGTGGGTACCAAATATGAAAGAACAAAAAAAACAACCATCAACTAAAAGATTGGAAATCTTAAAAATTGCAACAGACTACTACAGAAACTTATATAAGGACGAAAACTTATTTACAGAAAATTTACAATACAAAAACGAAGAGACAATCCCTCCAATATTAGAAAGTGAACTAATGAAAGCTATACAATCACAAAAAAGCGGAAAAGCACCAGGAGAAGACGGAATTTCTAACGAACTATTAAAAGGCTCATTTCATGTTATTCAGAAGACTCTTTTGCCCATCTTCAATGGAATTTTGAGCACTGAAGAAATACCATCACAATGGACAACCTCAACAATTATATTACTCCATAAAAAAGGCAAAAGAGACGATATCGGCAACTATAGGCCTATAAGTTTGATGTCCAACTTATATAAAATATTCTCAAAGATTATACTTGATAGAATAACTAATACCCTGGATGACAACCAGCCGAAAGAACAGGCAGGATTTCGAAGAGACTTTTCAACAATTGATCACATACATACTATCAAACAGATCATAGAAAAATACCAAGAATACGGACTAACTTACTATATAGCTTTCGTAGACTACAACAAAGCATTCGACTCGTTGAAACACGCTAAGATATGGGAAGCTCTATTAAAACAAGGGGTACAGGAAAAATACATTAAACTTCTAAGAAACGTATACAAAAACATGACTGCAAAAATTAGAACAGAAAGAATAGGGGATAATTTCGAAATCAATAAAGGTGTAAGACAAGGGGATCCATTGTCGCCGAAGTTGTTCTCTGCTACTCTTGAACAAGTATTCAGAAACCTAAACTGGGAAGAATATGGCATCAAAATAAATGGAGCATTGTTTAATCATCTGAGATTTGCCGATGACCTTATAATTATGTCTGACAACCATCATCATCTACAAGAGATGCTAGAACAACTAGTAGTAGAAAGTGGTAAAGTGGGCTTACACATGAACGTTATAAAAACAAAACTGATGACGAACCATACCAAACAACCTATTGTGATCAACAACAACATTATTGAATATGTCGAGGAATATACCTACCTAGGTCAAATTATATCTCCAACACACCTAACTTCAAAAGAAATTCAAAACAGAATCAATTCAACATGGAAAAGGTACTGGTCTTTAAAAGAAGTAACAAAAAATCCCACAATACCAATGAAACTAAAAACTCGTGTATTCAATTCATGTATTCTCCCTATTCTGACATATGGTTGCCAGACATGGCCTCTTACTAAGGAAAGTATAAGCCGCTTAGAAACATGCCAACACAGCATAGAAAGAAGTTTGTTAAATATTAGAAGAAAAGACAAAGTAAACTTAAAAGAAATAAGAAATAAAACTAAATTAGCAGACATAACATATACAATTAAAAAGTTAAAATGGAAGTGGGCTGGTCATACAATCCGAAATAAGAAAGCAAAGTGGGCAAAGGAAGTAACCGAATGGTACCCTAGAGAGGGGAAAAGAGCAAGAGGAAGACCATTTCGAAGATGGGAAGAAGATTTTAAGACGACAGCAGGACCGCTATGGAGGAGAATAGCTCATGATCGCATACTCTGGAAACGTCTGGGGGAGGCCTATGCTGAAAAGCAAACCAATCATATCGAACTGCCATTACCGATGTCATAGATAATATTATAATTTGTAAACTTAGTATAAGATTGTTAAATAAAGGCTTTTGAAATTGAAATTGAAGTCGCTAGCGAGGGAGTGACGAGTTTAACGTGAGCGCCACTCGCTAACGAGTTCAAAATGAATGTTAAAAACTTGGTATCGGGGTTCTGAAATAGCGTAATTTTGCGTGGTACTACGCAGCCAGCAGAGCCACCACGTTAGATTCAAATGTACCTAGGTACGTACTTAATGTACGTATGCCGTTTATTGCTGTACGTGTATCAGTTTAATAAAGGCGTATATATTTTGCTGACGCCAGCAAATTAGACACACCGGCAAAATAAGTAAATAAAGGGGAACACAAGCGATATGTAAGTACTTACCTATTAGTAGTTAAAATCAGTTAAATAAAAAAAACTTTGTACACACTTTGTACAGTATGCCGTTCATTGCTGCAATAACGGCATACGATACGTACAACAGTTTTCACGAAAACACAGTAGCGTTTATCTTTCTTAAATAAGTACATATTTTGTGACTCTGCTGAAAAGTATGCTACCCAGCAGAGCCACTATCAAAGTCTTTTTTTATCATTAGATTTTTTATCACAATTGAGCCTATGGGTCAAATTGTGGGCCAGTCAGTCAGTCAGTATTAAAATTATTGATCGTCTAAATGAATGCCTAAGATATACAGGGAAAAGAGCGGCAACTTTGAATTTCTTCGTTTCTGCGTAATAATTATGGAATATTGTTCATTATTATTATCAAAAACATTTTCTATTATGTGCTATTTTTATATCATTGATCAATATTTTATGCCTTCATTTAAAATAAATAAAAATAAACGCTTATTTCTTTCATAAATCTGTGCTCAGTATCGCCCTCTATACAGACGCCAAATAAACGCTAATTCTCTGCCCGCCATAAAATTCTTCCGTACGAGCTGTTCGCTTGGGCTGATTGCTGTAAACAAGTTCGGTAAGATTTTAATTTTAAAAATCATGTTCTAACGTAGAAATTATGATGTTCTTTTGTTATTTTTAGGAAGATTAATGTTTTTTGTCATAAAATCATTACGTTGCGTAAATATTCTATAACACGTACGCGTTGATAAAAGCAAAACTCCATTCTCCAAATGCAGCGACTCTTGGAAGCATAGAAGCTTTTGTGTTCAAGTGGAAGCGCTGGGTTTGATTGCAAAATCATTTTTTTGTGCTAATTCTGTGAGTGTTTTAGCATTATCGTTTGTTTTTTATTGTGCGTGAAATTCATCTTAAATGTACGATGCCGCTAGCCTCAAACATTATCTTGTGACGCGCCGCCGCCGCGCCGCGCCGCCTCCGCCTTAGTTTGCGGTTGTTGACATTACTTTCCTCGATTTAATTTGCGGCCGAACGATGTTTTATTTAATTCCAAAGTAATAAGTGAAAATATCATCAAGCTTGACAAAACGTATGTATCTAGGAAACGCTGCATAAAAAATCGATTATACGTTAGGAGCTTGTGTCCACAAACCACAAAGATTGAGCTGCCATTACGGTAATCGTCAATGATACCTCACAGAGTAATATACCTTTAACATCTATCATCTCCAGTCAATATTTCAAGTAAAATGTAATTTAGTGTTTTTGTGTTCAAAACCTAGTAATAAGCGTAAAACCTACTTTACTAGCATTACAATTTTTTTTTTTTAAAACATGTTTTTTTTTAATTTTCAGGTCTTAGTAGCTGTATTAAATATTTCTAAAATGTCTGATGATGGAGCAGCAGTAGTAGAGAAGAAAGGGCGCGGGAGAACTAAAGCTAATGGAAACCAGGCCGTTGTAAGTGTTGAATTTTTCTCTACAACTATCTCTATTTTTTTTAATATAAGTACTTACATTTTATTCAGTTAAACTTACATATAAATCATTTTTAGGAACCAAAAGGGGATGCTAAAAAACGAGGAAGACCACCAGCGGCAGCCAAACCTGCTAAGGAATCCGCTAAGTCTTCTGATGATGAACAGCCCCCAGTTGTAAAACGTGGAAGGGGTAGGCCTAAAGGCTCAAAGAAGAAAGCAACTGCCAGAGGAAAGGTTAATATTAAAATTGTGTTATGTAGCTTCAATTTATGTAATTGGATTAATTAATTAGGATAGTAATTAAACAATTTTTTCATTTATGACAGAGTGCAACAGCGGAATCTAAAGGCCGTGGCCGAGGGCGCAAAGAAGCACCACCTCCCAAAAAGGATGCTTCTTCAGAAGAGGAACAAGACGAAGATGAGGAGGATGAGGGCTCTGATGAGTAAATGTGTGTTCTGTTACTACTAATAGCACACTCATTCCTAGTTTAATTTGTATGTTAAGATAACTCGTGTGTTCATTTTACAAGGTTCATTCACCTTTCTTGTAGGCATTTACACATTTTGTAAAACATACTGGGTTATCTTAGCAGCAAAGTTCTCAATATAAGATTCAAACTTTATTTATGTGGGAAATAAGCAAAAAATAAGATAAGAAAGCGCTTTGATAACATTTTTTCCTTTCTACAATGCATTTATTTTGTTTAGAGGTATTGTAAAAATTTTAAGAAAATCTCACGTAAGTAATTTTTGGATGACTTAGCTCTCCAGTAATGTACAACTATAAGTTATAATTTGTAAGGTCCCTTTTTTTGTAGATTCTTATCTATAGGTATTTTGTAATCTCTTGGTTTTTTTAAGAAATTATTATTATTTTGACTTGAGAATCAAGTATTATCTTTTCTTTAATAAATAGTGATTATGTAAAATTCGTATATTCGCTTAATTAGACCCGCATTTTTAACGAGCAGTGAAGCTTAGTTAAATAATCTACACCTGGTAGTAAAAAAAGTTATTTGGCATCTTACATCAGTAGCAGTTGTTTGTCAGGCAATTTAAATCATAGGAATATAGGTAAATAGTATTTTTTTCATAATGAAAAACTACAATTTTAGACGAATAAACAAGGTCATTCATTATCAACCTGACAAACTTAAGGGATAGGTTCCACAGAAAAAAAAAATATATATGTACCTATAAATGTATTTTTTTTTAATGTATATTTTGTCTTAAAAATCCCAAGTAAACAAAAAAAAATCGATTACGTTTTTCCGCTCAATTATTATTTATCAATGTTGGGAATCGAGTTAAGCGACGTAATAATGAAATATTCGAGTGTGCGCGCCTCGTAGCGGGTCAAAGACACGCGCAGGTCAAGGACGCGCGGGTCACTGACACGTGCCGAGCGCTGCTTTTTCGATTTCTAACAAGGTTAACTAATTAAGCAGAATTACGTAAATTTTTTTTTTAATATAAAAAAAAACGTACAAGTATTTTTTTTTATGTGTGGAACCTACCCCTTAAGTTTGTCAGGTTGATAATGAATGACCTTAAATATAAATAAATCAAAATTTCACCTATAAAAAGATATTTTATTAACAGACTATCCATCAAGTGCGTGATCGGGATCAAAGCAGAGAAATAAAGTATGATTTACATTGAGTCAGTATTGACTCGCTACTGACCTAATGTAAACGCTGTCGGGTCAGTACTGTCTTTTGGAGTCGAAACATAAATTCGTCACTTTACAAAACTTTTGTTTGCACTAATGCTAGAAAGTTGATCGACATTCTTTCTAACACAGCGCAGCGCCATCTAGCCCATATTCAAGAGGCGAGCGCTACTCACTCGTCGCTACCCAGGGTTGGATTTAAGCCCGATGAAAACTGTAGTACAAAAACCATAAAATAGTAGTATTTCGAAGAAAACTGTAGTACACTTTATAAATTCATCTAAAACGTACATAAAATCATTAAAACAAACATTAACTTAGCCAATATTTTCTCTTCTTTTTTTTATTACTTTTTGAATAAAAAAGTTCAATTCAATTCAATTCATTTATTTCATGCTCCATGTACAATGTATTCAGCTTAGGTGTAACTTAATGATAATGCTGTAGGTGAGTACATGGACCCTGTAAGGGCGTTGCAAGTTAGTTATAGGTAATACAAGGTATTTGTCCAAATTGTCATGGTTAGGTAAGTAAATAAATGTCAAAATAAAATAAAATAAAATTGTGTCAAGTAATGTCAGGTAATGTCAGGTAAAAGCGCGATTATTATTAATTTAGACAAGTGTACCCACCTATCTACACGAAGTTGTCAATCATGTCAAGGGTAAGTAGTACCTATGTCAAAATTCATCAAAATTTATCAGAATTGAATTCTTCAATTGAATAATACGCTTTTTTTAATAACAATGTCTTAAGATTTCTTATAAATATCGTGTTCTTTTCTTCTTTTTTTAGACTTTCATGTATTTTATTATAAATTTTTATGAGCCGATAACTGGGACTTTTACCAATTGTTTGCAATGTGGACGTGAGAAGGATTAATTTGTTTTTATTTCGTCTATTATAATTGATGTGAATTTCTGCATTAGATTTAAATAAATGTCTGTTGTTCCTAACAAATAACACAGCTTGTAGGATATATATAGATGGTAATGTTAGTATTTCTTTTTGTATGAAGTGGGGTCTACAGCTATCTCGCTTCTTTATATTCATCAAGATTCTTATGCATTTTTTCTGCATGATAAACAATTTGTTGTAATCAACACTTTCGCTCCACAGGATAGTGGCGTAATTGAGCCAGGCA
Organism: Colostygia pectinataria; assembly: GCA_951394395.1. Taxonomy (NCBI): domain Eukaryota; kingdom Metazoa; phylum Arthropoda; class Insecta; order Lepidoptera; family Geometridae; genus Colostygia; species Colostygia pectinataria. The sequence continues at coordinate 10,222,679 of OX596353.1, read as the reverse complement.
TAAGCGTACGCGTAATATGCGGTGAGGGCCGTCTCATAATCAGTGTTAGATTTCAAAATGCTAACATTATCCAAAAATTGTTCAAAAAACAAAAAAAAAAACATGGAATGTAATGATTATAATTCTAGTTAGGAATATATAAAGTCTGATAATGTAGTTGACAATGACATTGACAAATGACAAAAGTTTATTCAGACAGAAAAAGAAGCAAACCTTTATTTTAGCATGGATCCCAGGTCATTCCGGTATTCCCGGAAATGAAACGGTGGACTCTTGCGCAAGGCAGGCAATACAAACGGGATCTCACGATTACTTCAAGATTTTCCCCCATGACCTTTGTTCAGTTCCTGAATCACATTTAAGAATTTCCTGGTCACGCATGTGGTTGTCGTCCAGATCTTTGAAAGGCAAACATTTCGGCGAAATTCAACCTGATATACCAAAAAAACCCTGGTTTTTTAAATATCGTGTAGCTAACAAAACAACTACTTCTACTATCTGTCGTCTCCGATTAGGTCATGTTTGTACCCCAGTTTTTCTAGCCAAAATAAGGGTCAGGAATCATTCCCTATGTGAATGTGGTTTGGATGAAGGCAACGTTGAGCACATTTTTTTCTCTTGCCCTAGGCTGCGGCTATCTCTGTTTGATGTCACCCCTCCTGAAATACCCCGCCCCTTTTCCTCTAAAGTTCTGTTAACCCTTGTGTTTTCCCCTTTTATTGCACTTTTAAGTAAATTTATAAAAGTAAATAAAATCAAACTATGAATAATATTGTCTGTTCACATTATATAACTAATTTATGTTTTTATTTATTTATACTTATGTATTATATCTACTACCTATACTATAATATATTTGTGCTGTTGGAATTGTGTTGTCCTTTTCTTGCAGGTTAGAATAAATCACCTTGTTTCCAAATTATGGTTGAGTCTCCCTCTGTTAGACCGACCATTTTTCATACTCAAACCTCCATCGTTGTACAGTTTTAAATCTTGTCGACTTGAAATTGGCAAAATTGTGGCAAACTCAGCCACAGACGCCATAAATAAAAGAAGAAGAAGAAGCAAACCTTACCAACCCATTAAACTTTTTCTTAATTTTTGGTAATTTCTACGCGTGATGAATCTGTAGTATTTTAGCGTACTACCCTTAGGTATGGGTAGAAAGTAGTACGAAGCATGAAATTGTTGTACAAATACTAATAATGTAGTACGAATTCCAACCCTGTCGCTACCTCTAGGTAAAGGCTAACTAATACTACTAGTTTATGTACTCTAAGTTTTACACAAGGATTTTTTATGTCGTACCTAGTCATTATTCTTCCTTGAATTTATAAAACTGCTCGTGTTGAATAGCTAACAAAATACATAAGTAAACACACTTTTATACAAAAACAGTTGGCAGCACTCGCTCTTTAGTCATCAATCAAGCAAGTCTGATAGTATTACCCTGTGCTCATTTCATTCAGTTATGATGTTTTATCTGTTTCAGTGATGCCAGATTAAGCTATCTATAGCCATTTAGGCTATCTCTGAGGGTGTCAGTTAGACCAAAAATTCGGTGACTTGTCAACTTACATGCCCGCAAAAGGGTAATGAATGAGTGGGAAATAGCTGAAGGAGAGAGGCTGGAAAGAAGTAAAATAATCCTGAACATCCAATAAGAAAGAGTTTTAGTGAAAAATGGGTTTTGCCTTCCATTGCCGGCGAGTTTTGAGTCATGGGTTAGACGGGAAATGAAAAGAGTCAGATGAGCGGGTTGACTGCCTTCCATCGGCAGCCTCGTGACGTAGCTGGCTAAGTTGTTCATAATAGATCAACGCAGCACTGTTTTGCGTAGTCATCATTTGGATGGGTGACCGCCAGTGGCAATTTCAACTGAGCGCTTCCGTGCTTAGGAAGGCACTTTAAGCAGCCGGTCCTGGCTTTTTCAAAGTTGTTAGGACATGACAAAGGCCTTCGGGTGGACTAATAACTATGTCACCGTACGAACAGATTTTTTTTTTATCGGCAGCAGGCATGAGCGAGGAGGGGCGTAGAAAAAATATTTCAGTGTCAGGCTGTCCGCAAAGGACGTGTGTGAAGTGGCAATTTAAAAATTGCGTCGGGCCATTGACGGAAAACATGTTTTAATCAAATAAATGTCTTCCTTATTCAGGAAGTTCTTATTTTAACTATAAAAAAATATATACCGTCGTGTTATCAGTAAGTTGTTGATGCTGAAAAAAAATCATAGTAATTGATGTTGGGTCCATAATTTTTCTACCAGGCCGTTTCAGCGAAGAGGCGGTGTACTCAGCGACAGCGTATTTGGTAGGAAATTGTATTTGCGTTGCGAGTCGAGCGGGGTCCGTACGTAGTCCGTTAGGAGTTCTCTCAGCTCTGTGACCACTTTTGTAACTCTTTGTACTCTGTTGCTCCGCTCCGTACGCTCATTCACAGTGGAAGTACTTATAAAAGATTGCTGTTGCGAGTTAAACGGAGTCCATACGGTGCCCGCTCTGCTTGCAGTGGAAGGCGGGCATTAAGCTACAAATAAAAAGGGTGAGTGATGTGTATGCATAAGTCATTTCGCTTCGCGGGTCACCTTCAGTAATAAACTAGTACTCTGCTAAGACGGTTGTTTTACTTTGCTCCATACATCTCACTGGCGAACGTCGTTGAACTACCCACGCAAACAAAAAAAAATGAGTCCGTTTTTAGGAAATTTGCCTGTTTTTGACCATAAAACAAGCGAATGGTTAATCCATAAAGGGAAATTAACGCAGTTCCTGAAGATTAATAGTGTAGCAGATGAAAAAAAGAGTGGAATACTTCTAACGCAGCTCACAGAAGAGACATACCGTCTTGTGCTCAATCTAGCGTTTCCTAAGGAGTTGGAGGCGCTGAGCTACAAAGAGCTAGTTGCATTACTCGATGGCCATTTCAAGCCGAAAAAGTGCTTGTTTGTGGACAAAGCAAAATTTTTTGGTGCAAGCAAGAAATCGGGCGAATCATTAGGGGAATGGGCGGCGCGACTGAGAGGTCTGGCTACTTATTGCGACTTCGGCACCGCTCTGGAAACGAACTTGAGGGATCGTTTCGTCCTCGGCCTGTGTGCTGGTCCAGAACGCGATAAGCTGTTCGAGCAGAGTCCGTCGACGCTTACGTTGACGCGGGCTATTGAGTTGGCGGAGCAGGCGGCGTGTGCCAAGGAGGCAAAAAAACATGCTGAGCACTGGCAGTGATGGCGTTTCTATCAAGGAGGAACCGATCTATCGTGCAAGATTCCAGGGCCAATCCGGCCGTGGGCGTGGTGCTGGCGGCGCCGGTGGCGGCGCTGGTGAAGCGGATTCATTAGCACGCCGCGATACTGCTCGCTGCTCGGTTTGTGGTATGAAGAATCACACCAGTGATAAGTGTCGTTACAAAGGGTATAAGTGTCAAAAGTGTGGTGTCAAGGGGCACCTAAAAAAAAGTGTGCGGTAATTCTTCTAAGGGTTCGTGCGTTTACCATGCTGACACGGAACAGGACGGCGCCGGAGTCAATCAAAACCAGGACGCTGACTGTGATGAGTGCCAAAACTTTAATATAAGGTATGTGACTGATAAGCCTATTCAAATAGATTTAAAATTAGGAAACCAAAATATTAAAATGGAACTCGATTCTGGATCAGGCAGTAGTGTTATATCAGATAAATTATACAGAGAAAAGTTTTCACATTATAAACTACAAGATTGTAAAATAAGAATGTGTTTGTATAACGGACATAAAATTTCTCCACTGGGTTTTTTCACAGCTGAGGTTAACTATAATAAAATAAAGAGTTTTTTAAAAGTTTTTGTAGTAAAAAAACGGCGGTCCTCCGTTGTTAGGCAGGAATTTTATGTCCGCCTTTAACTTGATCCTAACAACTGACTTGAAATCATTAGTATGTAGCGATAATATGGATGTACATGATTTATTAAAAAAATTCCCTAATTTATGGCAAGATGAATTGGGTGCATTCAATAAATTTAAAGTAAGCCTCCAACTAAAAGAAAATTCTGTTCCGAAGTTTTTCAAACCACGAACTGTACCCTTTGCTCTAAGAGATAAGGTCGAAAATGAGCTAGTGCGATTGGTAAAATTAGGTATCTTGGTTTCTATTGATCACTCAAAATACGCTACCCCTATAGTACCCGTTCTAAAAGAAAACGGCAAGATTAGAATCGCAGGAGACTATTCTGTTACGCTAAATAAAGATCTGATAATTGAGAAATATCCCTTACCTAGAATAGAGGAGGTATTCGCCAAAATAGGAGGTGGCGAGTTATATAGTAAAATTGATTTAAAAAATGCCTACAATCAATTCATTCTAGACGAGTCATCTCAAGAACTTACAGCGATAAATACTCATAAGGGGCTCTTTATGTATACCCGCTTAGTGTACGGGCTCGCGAACGCCCCCGCAATTTTCCAAAAGGCGATGGAGACACTTTTATCAGGCATAGATGGGGTTAGTGTATGGCTCGATGACATATGTGTAACAGGGCCCGATAGGAAGTCTCACATGACGAGACTAACGGAAGTCTTAGATAGATTAAATAATGCCGGGTTACGTCTACAAAAGGAAAAATGTGAATTTTTTAAGAAAAGTGTAAAATACTTAGGCTACGTGATAAGTAAGTCGGGCTTGAAAACCAGTCCTGATAAGGTTCAGGCTATAATCGACGCACCCGAGCCGACTAACGTCACCGAAGTAAAAAGATTCTTGGGCGTCGTTAACTATTATCGGAATTTTATACCTAGCGCTTCGACCGTGCTGAGTCCTCTCCACGAGCTACTTCGTAGCGACACTCCGTGGGAGTGGGGGGAGAGGCAGCGGCGCGCCATAGCGAGCGTGCGGCGCGAGCTGTCGTCGGAGCGCGTGCTGGCGCACTTTGAGCCCGCGGCGCAGCTCGTGCTGACCGTGGACGCGGGCCCGGCCGGGCTCGGGGCCGTGCTGGCGCAGCGCGGCATAGGCGTCGCACGCGAGCGCCCGCTTGCCTATGCTTCTCGCTCGCTCACACCCAGCGAGCGTAACTACAGCCAAATCCAGAAGGAAGCGACGGCCATCGTATTTGGTGTTAAAAGATTCCATCAATATTTGTACGGTCGAAGCGAGCCGTTCACATTAAGAACCGACCATAGGCCATTAGTTTCAATTTTTAATAATAAGAACGGAATTCCGGTAACGACGGCGCTGAGGCTCCAGAGGTACGCTATTATACTATCAGCTTATAACTATGTAGTGCAGTATGTGCCGGGCGATAAAAACTTGGTAGCAGATTATTTTTCTCGCGCGCCCTTAGAATGCACAAACAAGTCGGTAGGCACCGATAGCGAGGTAGATACCTATTATGCACTCAAGTTTTTAGACGAGGCGTCACCCGCTACAACGGTCCGGGAGATAGTGAAGGCCACAGAATGCGATTCGGCATTTCAAACTGTTATTAGGTACATGCACGCCGGATGGCCCCGCAAAATAACTTGTGCGTCCGTATTGCCATATTTTCAATGTAAGTCAGATTTACAGTTCGAGAACGGATGTCTGCTAAGAGGGCATAGGATCGTAATTCCATCGATTCTTAGGGAAAAGATGTTACGCGAATTGCACGATACTCACCTAGGTATAATAAAAACTAAAAGTAATGCACGTAGTAGGATGTGGTGGCCGGGCATCGACGGCGATATCGAGCGGTGGGTCGGCTCGTGTGCGACTTGTGTGAGCGCGCGCTGCGCACCCCCGCGCGACCCCCCCGCGCCCTGGCCCGCCGCCGCCGGAGCCTGGCAGCGCGTGCACATCGATTATATGACCGTGGGGCAGAGGGTATATCTCGTGGTGGTGGATTCATTCAGTAAATGGGTAGAATGCTCACTTATGCACAATGGAACTTCGACAAGGGCGCTGATAACGAAGTTAAAAGGTATTTTTTCTACCTTTGGTATACCTAACGTGTTAGTATCTGATAATGATGTAAAGATTAATTCAATCGAGTTTAAAATATTTTGCTCCAGTAACGGTATAAAATTTATGACTTCACCCATTTATCACCCACCCAGCAACGGGCAAGCCGAAAATTCGGTCCGAACATGTAAAAAAATGTTAAAATGTATCATCAAAGAGAACTTGCCATTACATCAAATAAATGAACAACTATTAGGTTATTTGTTCACCTATAGGAATACCGTGCACTGTACCACCGGGGAAACGCCTGCCAAGTTGATGTTTGGTAGAAACTTGCGATCCCGACTTGACTTGATCGTACCTTCGAGTGAAGCTCGCGTGAAACCCGCGGTGGTGCCCGGTAAAAGACATTTTGAATTAAATGATATTGTCTGGGCCCGATGGTACAGCGCACGGAAGGAAACATGGCAGTTAGGTATAATTAAGGATAAAGTAGGTAATAAAATGTATAACATTTTCATTAAAGAGTTGGATGTTTGTTGTATTAGACATATTGACCAAATACTTAAATATACAGGTAATAACAATAACCAGCCCTCCTCAGATAATGAGAACAATGATGGGCCTCATCAGTTTCACGCGCCTGCTACGGCGACTACTAGATCCGAAAGCTTAGCATCCCAAGCTGAAATAAATAACTCACAAGTCATAGATATGCCTGTGGTAACGGAAACTGATGAAGCACCAGTAGCATCTGATGCAGAATGTGTCACAGATGATGGTAATGAGGAGGAATGGGGTGATTGTGAGGCCGATGAGAATGAAAATGAAAATGCTGGGATGACAGGCGCGACCGCGTTGGCAACAGCGCCGCCTGGGGCTACCGCGCTCGCGAGCGAACTGGCTCGAGGTCATTCCGCGCGCATTGCTGATGCTAGCCCATCAGCGTCACCTTCACTCTCTCGCCAGAAACGTACTACAAGAAATGTCGTTGATTATAAGAAATACTACTAACTGTAACTTAGATGTAGGTATCTACTTATTAAGTATAGAACTTAAAATTATTATTTTGTCACCAGGTTTCATAAATAAGTGTGGAGGAATGATGTGTATGCATAAGTCATTTCGCTTCGCGGGTCACCTTCAGTAATAAACTAGTACTCTGCTAAGACGGTTGTTTTACTTTGCTCCATACATCTCAGTGAGTCTGTTTCAAGATTTTGTATAGTTTACTTTGAATAGCCTAACATGTAACTATGTTGCTTGGTTACATATACGGGGCGTGTTATGTATTATAGAGGCGTTACCCACTGTAGCTCCTAACAAACCAAGCTGCGTGCCCTACGTGTTTTGGTTATACAAGTTACCAGGTAAAAGTTATTTTTATAATACATTTTCAATCACAATATTTTAAAGATTCTTGACTAAACATCAAGCTTTTTGATTAATTTATTTTGGCTATTTTAAAAGCTATATCAGTTTAAAAATAACTGGATGATATTAGGCTACTCTTTGCACTCAAGGTTTGGCGACTTGACTAAGCATTTATCTGGTAGCCCAGGCCTGTTTGACAGAAAGACTGTCCGACTGACATGAGATTAAAAGAATTTAATATAGATAGACTAGACGCTAGTCTGTGGACATGACAGGACATTCACATCCAAGAGAATGTAAGCACGACGTTTATTCACATTGTAATTTTTGCGCAAACACGCACGTACACTATTTACTGTTTTAATCTCCCTTGCTTGGAAAATTCGTGATTAATTAGATTGTAAATTGTTTTTTCCCGTAAAATCGTCAATTCCGTGTTAAATTACTAAAAAGTATAGTTTTACAAACTTTTGGAAAAGTTATGTGAACTTTGAAGTGCCATAGATGCTTGTGCATCTGTCTGTCTAGTATTATAGTGGTGTCATTACAAGTTTTTAAACTAGGTAAAAGTTTGTTTAAAGCAGTGTAAAGTGACTAAAGTGATTCAGATCCGTGTGACTGTTGTACTTGTTTGTGTGAGAAATGTGTCGTTATCACTGGAGAAATATTTGCAAGTTACTAACAGGTTTGTATTCCTATTAATATTTTAGATGCGAAAGTCTGTTTGTATGTTTGTTACCACGTTAGATACGTGACGACTTAACCGATTGTAATGAAATAAATGTAGATGGCTTATGTCCTAAAATAACACGTAAGCTACTTTTTATCAGGAAAAATACTGTTTCTGTGGGATAGCATGAAAACTGCAAAAAGGCGGGTAAAGCCGCGCGGGTCAGCTCGTGCTACGTAAAAAAACAATACTAAAAAATATATGTTCTAATATAACATGTCCACAGCTTGCTATTGCTACAATACCCCAAACCCACTAATTAGTAGTTTGTGTATCTATGAGAAAAATAACACTAATAATCAACTTTATTTTATACTAAAGTACTACAAGGTGCCAGTCTGAAGGTCCATAAAGAGAATCCGTGTGACTAAGACAACAGGCCTGCATGGCCTGTCTGTCAGTGTGACATTAGCAGCAACATGCTAATAAAAAAAAGAAAAATAAAATATGTAGGTAGTTGGATTGTAAAATAATAAGTTTGAGCCCATAGAACTGTGCCAATAAATTATGTTTTTTTTTTAAACCACTAAAGTGGCAACCAAGCGTACGGCCCACTTGATGGTCAGCGGTTACCGTGGCTTATGTACGCATGCAACATCATAGATATCACTTGCGTGTTACCACCCTGAGACGTTAGATGGAAAGTCTCATGTGCCTGTAATTTCACCGGAAACCATACCCCTCAAACCGGAACACAGCAATGCAAGCATTACTGCTTGGCGGCAGAAATAGGTATAGTGATAGTCCTTCCCTGGACAAGCTCTATCACAAAGAACTCTACTACTCTATGGTAAAATCAAAAGTATTTTATTTTATAGACAACCGATGTGGCGCCGTGAACGAAGGTCCGCCTGCATTGCAGGAAGTTGCGGATTCGATTCTCGCCTTGTGACAAATGTTTGATTATACAAAATAATGTAAGGGTTTGATTGTAACCTAGTGAAATAAATTGCAACAGAATTGTTTAATAGCTCTCTGAGCCTTCGTAAAACACATTAATCTGTCAGTCCTATTAGGCCATGATGTTGTTTTTTTTTATGCAATCTCTAAACTTAGTCATCAAAGTTGACCATTGAATCAGACATACTTAATTTAAAAAACCTATAATTTACTATGTACCTAGGTATCTGCCTAACCTATCCATGTTGAATTATGCATATAAGGTAGTAGGTAGGTGAGGTAAGTACAAGCTTTGACGTGTCGTCCATTTTAATTGACTTTGCAGCATATAGGTGCTGTGCTGTGGGTCGCTTGGAATATGGTCATGACCATGCTATAATTGCGTTTGGAATATAAATGTGAAAGTGTAACCAAACCGACCGAACGTCGACAGCGGCGACGTCTTACAAGCCTTCAAAAGTTATTAGTTTACCTCCTTGATAGGTTATACTATTTGCATGACTAGGCACTGAAATCAGGATTGTAAATGTGGTAATAATTTTTTTCGATCGATTGTTACGAATGAATGATGGCGTTTTCGGGTCTGAATACCTATACTACTTAACAACTAACGTCTCGGAGTGACGAGCGCACTGCTATGCCACGCAGAACTTTAATAGGTACTCGAATTTTTGAGTTACACTACAGTTGTTATGGTCAGGCGTGGCGCTTAACATCAGGCGAACGACTTACCCATCTCGGAATTTGTTGACATTAAAAAAAAGTTTGATTTTTTGTTTTTGCTTTTTTTTATATACTGATATCGTATTCAATTGTTTTCATAATTACGTAACATTAATAAAGAACACTAGATTCAAAGTATAACATAGTTAGGCAGGTAAATAAATTTACCTACCTACTTAAAAAATCGGTATGTCCTAGCAAGTGACCGAGACCTATCTCATCTAAAGCCATATCTTCAAACAAAGGTAAATTCTACCTTACTTTAGACGCAGAACGGATTATGCACGATATGACTATTTAGTGCTACCCGGTCGTTGCCTCAATGACTCAGACTCTCGCACCAATCTGATTGTTCAGTTGAGTTAGTCATAAGAACAATGAGATTCAGGTAAAAAAAATAAAGATTATAATATCCCAAAAATTATTTTGCCTCAAGCGGGATATTATAATCTTTAGTATTCCCTTAGTGTGATGGTTAACACTATAAAAACAAAAATAACCAAAAAAAATAAAGGTCTGATAATTCGATGTTTAAGTTGGATGTCATTATAGTAGTAATTAGTAGTCACTATTTTCTATAAAACCTAGAAAAGACGTGCAAAATTTATTAATGAAACTTATGGTAGAAGACACATTAATTGGTAGCCATTCAAACACCTTTTCTAGTACACGTAGCCACCATGTTAAGTTTTATACCAGTGGGTCAAAGCGGTGTTGTCGAAGTCCTGAATTTTTAAGCACTCTATTAGGTCGCTGCTTGAAGGCGTCTGTCGGCTCAGTTTTTGCCGCTTTTCTCTCGCTGATTGCGTCTTTTTACTTTCTCGAGGTAAGGAGTAGCGCGGCGCCAATTTCACCGAGGCCTCGCTATCAATGCAACGCAGCGCTTGAGGGAAATCCTCATCTCACTTCAAAATTTAAAGCCTGCGCCTTGTTGGCTTGACTACAGTCGAGACACCACCATTGAAGGATCCCTGAGCAAAGAAAAGTGACTTGAAATTCTTTCTACCTTTGTAGCTACGAATGATGTATGCAACTAGGGCAACATGTTGGTATTAAAGCCTACATGGTCTTATTTATCGCGCATGTAGGTCAAAAATGCAATAAATAGTTTTCTAAGCTTGGTTTTAACTTTCACCACGCCCCTTAGCAAAATGGTACGTTTGTAGCGGCTACTGCCAGTTTTCTTTGCGTCGAAGCTTTCGTAATTACTTTCTTTTACCTTGGCTTGATACATACTCACGCGATTTCAACACAAATCTGGAAGGCAAGCTCAAAGACGTTGAGGGCAAGCTATGTAATGTAAGCTTGCTGATAGAGTAGTAGAGTTCTTTGTGATAGAGCTCGTCCGGGGAAGGACTACCACCATACCCATTTCTGCCGGCAAGCAGTAATGCTCGCGTTGCTGTGTTCCGGTTCGAAGGGTATGGTTTCCGGTGAAATTACAGGCACATGAGACTTTCCATCCAACGTCTCAGGGTGGTAACACGCAAGTGATATCTATGATGTTGCATGCGTACATAGGCTACGGGAACCGCTGACCATCAAGTAGGCCGTACGCTTGGTTACCACTTTAATAGTATAAAAAAAAGGTAAGTAAGCGACTATTTGATTAGGTGCGTGCGAGTGGGAACAATGACCGTAAAGCGCGTGAATGAAGAAGGCTATGCCAGCATTGGCGCAGTTCACGAGGCGATTGCTTCTAATTCAATTAGCTTATAAGTAGAACGCACCCGACCTCGGAAATGTACGAAGAGCCTGGCGCTCTGACTGATCGTTTTTTTTTATCTATTAAATGTAGGTCCTACCTTATGGATTGATATTTGCCTGTAGAGCCTCAAATTACGTTGGCGTGCCTAAACACCGTAACAATAAATTCTTTAGAAAACCTAATTTGATTTTTCGGTCTTATTTTATTGGTGCCGAATCAATATCACGACTGTCTTTGCCTGCAGAAAAGTAAGCGCCAATTTAACATTATGAAAACTAGTTACTACCTAGGAAAGGATACTATTGGAAAGGTAAAGCCTAAGGAAATTGCTTGAGCTACTCTTTCATGCTTTGAAATACATTATATTATGTAGGAGGTACTTCTTTAAATCAGTTTTGGATTTCCTTTTTTTTTATTGTTTACTAATTGGTCAAAAGCAAGTAACACCTTCGTGGTTTTATGTATTTACCCCAATGTTGAGCATGATGTTAAAATTTTAAATAACCTGAACAGTAACGAGTTGAGAGGTTGATTGAGTAAACAATAGCGCTTTGTCTAAAATCAATGGCGTAATGCTGGCATTGTCGGGGATTATTTCAGTACATTCTAAGTATTTCAGCTAGATGGGTGCTGAGTGCACGAATGCGCTCATAATTTCTTCATGGAAGTTATAAGGTTTCACCTATTTTTGGATATTAGGAGGCTTGTGTAAAAGAAGATAATGAAATCTAAAAATCGTTTCTATTTCCGTGTCAGGTTAACTACTAAAGAGTCTGCGTGAGGTGGTTCTATTGCACAGCACACCGTGCCAGTCCCCGACCTTCCCCGTACGTGCGCGTTGTCGTGATATTATATATAAGTAGGTTAGCCCCTTTCTTCATTTGACAACAGCCCCAAAACTTTTTGTCTAATACAAGAGAACGGACCGTCAATCACCAAAGAGATGAAATGAAGAGCTTGTTTAGTTTCGCGGTTTCTATTTCATTGAGAATGAATTCGGTGTCCGGTCACGGTCATCCGATATCCACCGCGAATGGCGATTGAGAGACGGGCCGCAAGCTTCTCTATGAAACTTGTGATATGAATGGTGAAACTTGTTGGACGGCGGGGCGGCGAGGTACCGGCCAACACCGGCGTCGCCCTACTTACTGTTACATTGCTAACATTTCTACAGTTTGCATGGTTTCCGATGAGAACCGGAAATAAAGCCCCACTGTTCAATGATTTCTTTTCTTTTTCTGATCTCATATTAAAGAAGGCAGTCTAGTTAATACCTTCTTATTTAAACAATTTCGGAAAAACAAAATTGTATTTCTTTTAGACTTGATCACAATAGTTTAGTAAATACTAAATGCTAAATAGCAGGTGCAAAAGTAAAACGACAAATAACTAGACAAGTTAATAGACTTCTGCTTATCCTGTGCTATGCGATACACCTTGCTACTTATATTGGTGCGAGCTCGGTGTGGGTTAGCGAGTGAGCCTCGCATGCCTTGCATGTGACTCACTTATACCTTGAGCTTGGGCTTTCGCATTCCTTGTGTTAACATAAGTAGGTATTCCGATGAATAGTTATGATTTGAAGTCCATAATTATATAGTAAGGCTTGCAAAATCCGTAAAATCATTATTTTGTAAACATTTTTTGCACTTCAGAAACGAACAATAAATTGTCAAGCTTCAGTCGTAATAATGTCTGCCATCAGAACCAATGGTTCTGATGGCAGATAATTAATGTTAACATGTGTGATCGTTTAGGCTTAACCACACTTGTGTAAAATCATTATACCTACTACGTAAATAAGTATCTAGCTGTTCTACAAACTAGTTAATCCCTTAACTGGAGCAGCACAATTTGATTTAAAAGCCAGCTATGGAATGCAATAATTTCATAATAAAATTGTACAAGGCATGGTTCAGGGTCGAATAATACTCGTCGAGTAATTCATAGGTACTCCAAAGGTTTTTTATAAGGTGAGTTGTGAAGAACCGTAGATGAAACAACGCCGCGATTGTGGGTAAATAATATTTTCTATTGTCGTTGTCGTCACAATCTCGCATAACAGTACTGTTTTATGCATTACATAACAGTCATGGGAGTCTTCGCATAAGGGGACAAAGGTCTCAGAGCTGCACCGCGATCATCAACCGAATCGCAAGGCATATCTCTTGCGATACCGGTAACCTCAATACAAATCAGACAATGACTTTCATAGGATCCTCGTATTACATTTGTTACTTTGTTTCTTCATTGGAAACGCCTTATTTAAAATGGAAATATTTTCAGTAATTAAATTTATAATAAACTTAGTACCTAAAACGTCTTAACAACTTATTTATCAAATCAATTAAACCCCTGACACAGTTAGGTTTTATCGCCGGCAACCTAGCGCCTTTTGCAAAGTGGCCAAAGGTCGGTCATTGACCAACTCGTTTCGTGGATCGCTCAAACAGTTTAGTGTCTTATTCCAGTTCTTCCTTATCCTTTGTAGATATAATATTATACAGGAATACAGCGTCTCTTTTTGTGTTTATTATTATATATAAATAAGTAAATAGAGTAGAGACGTACCTAGATAGTACCAACAATGTAAAGAGGTGTAGAGTGATATTTTTGTTTTGTAAAGGGTAAGTAAGTTCCCGCCACGGATAGGGCCACTTGTTCCGCCCCTATGCACTTGCGGCAGGGGTCGCTGCTCAACCCATAGTTTTTGCACCCGCTATTAACCCAACATTATTATTTCCCACGCTGCAGTTTATCGGAATTAACCTGTTCAATGCCAATAGCATTCGATGGGAACTAGTGTCAGCATAAGTGGTTGTAAATCAGTCACTTACGTAAGAAATTGTAACACTTTTTGGGAGAAAAGAAATGAAAGTGCAGAGGCAATTATTTATTTTAAACAGAAAACTTAAACATCTTACCTTACATAAAAGTAACTAAATCCGAGACGTTAGAGTGTAAACAGGGTTGGTCGGCCGCAGATGCGAGACCTATTTTTAAATCCATCTTAGGTACCCATACAAAAAACCAATCCATACATCCATACCATACCATACAAAAGTAAATATCCATTTCCAGTTTTATGTTGAATAAGATGAGTACGTCTGCGACCTAGTCTGCGGATCGCCCGGTGCGTTCACCGTCGCCGCAGGAAGAGGCAAGGTCGGCGACCAAGCGTGAAGCTCCGTCACTTACCAGTCAGCTACCATCGCCAACTTCTTACTACGTTTGACAAAATGATATGACACGCAAAGTGTTACTGTGTCGTAAGCGTAACGTAACTTTAGTTTAATTTTGTGGTTACTGAACCGGAGTGGAGGCCTCTCTTATGTTTGAAAATAAATTATAACTCTATGTGTGAGCCTGAATTAATGAACTACAACCTTGAGCTTATGGTTTAAGTTCCGAACTTCTTTCCATTCAAATATCACAGCATAATCTAATTTAATTTCCTTTTTCCTACCTGATAGAAAGTGGTAGTACCAAAAACCTACTTCGAGTTACGAATACGAAAAATACTTTCTTCTGCGCGTTTCATTTGCCGTATTGATGCGTGTTTATTTGAACGAGTCAACGTACCGGGTGTTTAGTACGGTTCCACGCCCAAGTGTATAGACTACACGGGACGGGTGTAGTAGGTTTGTTTATAGATGTATGTGTAGCGTGCATTGCAGTGGCATAGCTACTAGCTACTTGTACTCATATAGCGGAAGCGAGCCCAACCATAACAACACTGACGGCAGTCTCTGTTTCTGACACCTAACACTAATAAACCGGGTTCAAGTGAAAACTGAAAGGAAAATGAGAACACGTTTCCGAGTAATGTTCTGTAGCTATTAAGCTAGTGTTCGAATAGAAATGATTTACGAATTCCATTTGTTTTTCTACACAACTAATACAGGATTTCACCAAACTCATATAAGCACTAAGCAGAATAAATCGTAATTATCTAAGAGTAACACGACATTTTACTTATATGCGACATTACCTTATTCCCAAAGATTCTACAATAATCGTGCGTGGCAAATATCGCAGTTCAACTTATGTCGGTGACAACAAGAGCATTCACGGACATAAGCTGCATCACGAAAGTTATCACGATATAGCAATAGGGCAATTCCACTAATAAAGATTGCAGAAGAATCCTAGCTGAACAACTTTTCATTTGTTTTTGGGTACCTGCGTGTTTTCAAATTCCACATTGAACCACGAGCTGGCTGCGCTTACATTTCAGCTAAAGTCAGCGATTGATTGAGTGTTGTGTTTAATTTGCTCTGATCAGTTTAACAGAATAGTTTTTTGGGTGAATAATACCGAAACTCGATAGGAACTCAACTTCAGTTGGAACTGAATAAAAACGATGACGTTGTTTATTATCTTAACTAATAGAATCGGACTCCAGGAGTTAGTCGAATCTAGCCTAATTCGGATTAGATTCCTTAGATTAACGTTACGTTAACCTACCTATGTAATCTCATTCAACACGCACGGCACTCTAGATTTAAGCTGTAATAGGGCTTCCGAGTACCACATAGTTTAAAAATATTTAACTGATATTGAAACACTTCTACGCCTGGAGTAGGTACCATACATACATCTGGTGACTAAATAATTTCATGTACTTAGGTTGCTTGAATCTTTACACAATATGGGCCTAGAATAGTTTTTATCTCTTATAATATTTGACGGATATTAGCGGTCATCGATTTATGATCAGGGGGCCATATGTTTGCATTGTTTATTTATATCTACAAGCGCATTCACGTTATGTGCTGGTTATGCGCTGACGCATGATGTTTGCCAGATACCACCCACTAAATATTGAATTCGCTGGAAAATATTCATTATTTTAAATCAGTTTGTTTGTGCAATATATGAAACCGCTTTATAATGTTGGCCATGTTGTAAGTTCCTCATTGTTATAGCTGTAATTAGTCTTGGGAATTAAGATTTACTTTCGACTATGTAGGTTTTTAAGTTAAATAACGCGTTGTTTTATTTCAAGATTTTAGATTATCTACTCCATCATGCCTTCTAGGATATGTTTCGAGTGTTTGAAGGGACAGTGGTCTACTCTCTATAAATGGAGTCATTGGACTCAATGCGGATTAGTTGATGATGATGACACACTTTTTAATTTTTTTGTTTGTGGTAATTTTGACCGTTTTTTTGCTGTTTTTATACCGTTTGTGAGCGCTGCCATTGAATAGGCCTAAATAATTAAATATTACTTTTCAACTTGGATATATTTTTTTAAGTCACTAAAATAAAAAGGGAACACTGAAGAAAAGAAACAATCGGCATTTTGGCAACCAAGCGTACCACGGCCTATTTGATTGATGGTAAGCGGTTACCATAGCCTATGTACGATTGCAACTTGCAACATCAGAGATATAACTAGCGCGTTGCCACCCGGAGTCGTAAACTAAAGTGCCTGTAATTTTACCGGAAACCATACCCTTCGAACACTAAGCAATGCGAGCATTACTGCTTGGCGGCAGTAATAGGTTTGGAGGTAGTTCTTCCCCGGACGAGTTCTATCACAAAGGACACTAATTGTATAGTGTTCACTAGCAAGAACTTGATTGACTTTTAAATTCCTTGTAGACTGTGAAAAAGGATATAATAATCTTATCTTCATTTATTTAAAGTACTTACCTACACCACACCTTCAACCAGGTTTCAACACATCTTATCATTATTAGTCACGGAAGCGTAATCTGCGTTTTATTTGCGTTTACTTCTGATTATTAAAAAAACTGTTAGTAACCTAATTAATTTGTTTTTACAAACTATCTGTCTGCTGGTAGCTGATCAGGATAATTAACTAGTTCTTTAGAACTCTGACCCGCATATGCACCCTATTTGGGCAGATTACTATAATTATTTATCAAACTTTTGCATATAATTATGAGCTAGATAGATACAGATATAATTTACGTCTATGTGTAGGTGCTACGTAATAATTAACGCTACAAACACATGTTATGTTACAGTACAGCCAAATAAAGCGACTCACACCTGTATGATGAGTGCAATAAACAGGCGTGTTACACACGTGGTGTGAGAATAGTGTTTTGATCCGAGTACGGTGATACCACCGCCCACTGTTTGTGTTGACAGGCGGTTACTCATACAGTTGGTAAGAACAACTCTGATTCAGTAAGGTACCGATTTATAAAAATATTCAATTAATAAATCGATCGAGACTGTAATTAGTTAGCAGAAAATATATTAATCATCTGATACAAAACGAATTATAAAATCGTCGTATCCTACCTAAGAACAACGCAACAGGCGCCACTGGTGCGATTCATTTGTTATTCATTTTTGGAATCTGAATACAAAATATTAGAAGGGCAATTCCACGCAAACGAATAGCTGAACCGCTGATTTTCATTTGTTTTTGGGTATTTTACGATCCAGTTGCAGTTAGGCAGTTATGTTTTAGCTAAAGCCAACGGTTGATCGAGTGTTTGGTTAAATTTACCCTTCAGTAGGTAAAATATAGCTTTTTGGGCCCGGCTTTTTCAAAGTTGTTGATTAAGACGTTTGGGCGGTATTGTAAATCCGTCACCAGAACTGCCCACTGACTTATACAAACTTACTTAATCTTCTTCTTATATGGTTCTTCTTCTTATATGTTACCCTCGCTACAACTCGAGAAATTATGGAAAAATTGTAAAAAAATATGGCGAGTGAAACCGCGCCGGGTCTACTATCCTAACAGTTGGAACTGAATGAAACCTGACGTCAAACGTTGTTAACGGGCTCCAGGATATAATATTGAGAAGACACTGTCGTGCATGTTTATCTTTTTGAAATTATTACTGTGCTTCTTTATGACCCGGGTGGATCTCCTCAAAATATTCTCCTCCATACATTTATTTTTATGTTTATGAACCTGGTGCCAGAGCTCCTAATTTAAGCTAGAAATATAATAATGTCAAAATTAAACTATTTTATACGAAAGGCACTTCAAATAACAATTGATTCATGTTTTATTGAAGATAATAATGACGGGAGTGCTGCCGACAATGACCATTTCATACAATTATATTCGAATTTCATACAATACGATTATGATTGTATGAAATTCGAATATAATTATATATCAATAGATCTATACGTAAGTTTGTTTAGGTTATAATAAAAAGCCCTTTCATATTGGTATGGTAAAAAAAAACTAAAAAAGAACTGCTTACTTAACTAACTTTAATGAGTTTTATTTTAAAAAAATATAAGAAAAGAAATCTCTAGTAGTTTTCTTTTCTAACTCTTTTCAATTTTTAAGTATTCCAACTATTTTAGACCCATTTAACCCTGTAACGTTGCTGACAATGACGTTCCCAATAATGACATTCTAGAATTTTTTATTTTCCAAACACGTTTAATGAGTTTTAACGGAAATAAGCGGAGTGCAATATTACTTTCACAAACACTTCCTCAATATAATAACAACTCAACATGCATTACTTATTCAGACTTAGCTAAAGAGATGAATGACGAATGTGATGACAAAGTTAGGAGAATCAAGATAAATACTTATCTGTGCGAGATGCGTGTGAGTCCATCTACTTCAAAGTGCGCCAGCAAACTGAGCGACGGAAGGAGTGTCCAGTGTAGCAAAACGACGATACAAATGCGTTCAGTTTTTTTATAGTGTTAAAAACAAAAAGTGTTGCTCACAATGACGCTCATTTTTTGAACATTGTTTGACACCGATTTTGAAAAACTTCCAGTGAAACAATTTAAACTTTTATTGATTAAATACATTGCTTAAAGATTAAGCTATAATATTTGCAAACAGAATTCAACAAAGCCTTAGTATTATTTTTGTTATAAAAGGATTTAGCACATAATGTACCGTGGTGACATGCGAAATAATGAGATTTTCAGTAGAAACAAAATAGCTTTTTTTATGTTACTCTTTCTTAAAACGGCCTCGATTGCTTTTTAGTTATTAATTCTCTTAATAATGATCTTAAATTTAGAACTTTGTTTACAAAATACTGTACTGTCGAGAAGTATCATATACATTTTGTGCCTAAAAAAAATATTCACCCACCCATGTTATTATTTGAACGAACAGCCCTTTTCAAGATAAAGCTGTTTAAATCTACAACACTCGACCACAACAAAATGCCGTGAAAGTAGCTAAAAACTAATCTTGCTGTGTCAACGCGGAGTATGCTGCAATACCTAGTCAAAGAAAGAAACTTCACTATACTATACTAAAGATTACGTATACGTTCCAGGCTAAGTTGATGCGGTGATGGATGCGGCGGATAAGCGGATGCTGGAGCGAGAGGCGCTCCGCAACATGATCCAGCAATGGAACGCCAACCGACTGGATCTGTTTGCGCTCAGCGAACCCAACGAGGTACTAGTAACTCAAATGTGGCTTTAGATAATACTATACCTATCATACAATAGAATAATCTTGTTTATATGCTCGAAGCTTTCAGTTTCAGTTTCAGTGGATTTTAATTTTTTGTACGTTTTTTTATTAAATTTTTGTATTAACTTAATAGTCTTTATAGTTATTTACACAGAGACAATAATATTAGGTTACTTATAGTTTTTATTTAGATTACACACAAAATGTTCTTTTGCCATACATATTCAACTGTTTTTCTGAAACACAGTGAAAACGAACTCAGAAACCAGTGAATCACTACTGTGTCAACATTTGTATTTTTTTTATATAACTGAAGTGGCAACCAAGCGTACGGCCCACAAGATGGTAAGCGGTTACCGCAGCCTATGGACGCTTGTAATATCAGAGGTATCACTCGCGGGTTGCCACCTTGAGGCTAAGATCGAAAGCCTTATGTGCCAGTAATTTCACCGGAAACCATACCCTTCACACCGGAACACAGCAATGCGAGCATTACTGCTTAGCGGCAGAAATAGGTATGGTGGTAGTCCTTCCCCGGACGAGCTCTATCACAGAGAACTCTATTACTCTTAAAATTGTTTGTATTTGTGGTTATTAATATATTTGTATTCGTATTTCATACCACTGAGGTTTGTGTTGTTTCTATGGTACTACTACCATAGAAACAACGTACCATAGAAACAACACAAACCTCAGTGGTGTTTTAAGTTCTATAGCTCCCCGCTTCTAGCCTAAATGGTCCTGCAATTAAATCACCTAGATAAACTAGTAACTTAAAACACAGAACCTAATTTCCAAACAGGAATGTATTGATATCATTCTTATCAACTAGGTACAACTACCTAGTTATTTACTCATTGCACTAACCGAGATAATGTTTCCGGCTGTTTCATTGACTTTGTCTCTATATTGAACATCGCGGAAATCTATTATTTCATGTTATTTATTATTACTAACAAGAATTTAGTTTCACTCTATCGCTAAACTTTCTATTTCAAAAGAAATTCGACACTGGTTTCGATTCTTTATTTCATCTGGCTGAGAAGCGAGTCAATGTTTCCTGAGGATAACGTGGGGACAGGTGAAACACGTGTCACATTTCTTTTTAAAAATGAAAGTTCAGCAGATTGGTTACAGTACAGTAATATTTTTGGTTTAACAAGTTTGTTTATCGTCAAAGTAAATCGTAAGTGGAGTACACTATCTTTTCAGAATCTGGAGTTCCATGGCGTGATGCGCTTTTATTTCCAAGACTCCGGCCAAAAAATAGCGACCAAATGTATACGAGTGGCTTCCGATGCGACAGTCAGCGATGTCATAGGTGAGTTTCACCAAAATAACCGATCTTACGAAAAGCCTTGACCGAAACTAAAATAGCATTGTATATGTCGACTATTTTTCCATGAAGTTAATAGAGTAACGCTAGAATTCTTTATCAAAATATTATTGTTCATAAGTTATTCTGACTTGTAACGTCGTCGTGTGAATATACGGTTTTCATATTTACATTGTGGTCAGTCCCACGGACTTGTTTTCTCGTAACCTCGATTTATAAAAGAGTCAGGATGTGATTATTCTTATGATCAAACTAGTTGTTGCCCGCGACCTCATTCGCGTGGATCTCGGGAACTGTACTTTTTCTGTAATAAAAATGTAGCCTATGTCCAATTCCCGGCCATTATCTATATATGTTTAAAATTTCAGCCTGATCGGTTCAGTGGTTGTCGAGTTATTGAGTATCAAACATCTAAACGTTCGAACAAACATCCAAACTTTTGCATTTATACCTAACTAGCAGTCCGTTCCAGCTTCGCGCGGATGCAATGAAACCACACCCGTGCGAAGCCGGGGCGGGTCGCTAGTAATAAATATAGCCTATGTTATTCTGGAATAATGTAGCATTCTAATGGTAAAAGATTTTTTTAAATTAGATTAGTAGTTTTTGAGTTAATTCGTAACAAACAAAATTACAAAAATATAAATTTTCTCTCTTTATAATATTAGTATAGATATAGATATCAGTGTGATAAAGAAGCCTGATTGATTAGGTCTTATAACAATAATAATAAGTTTGTTGCTTTAATAAAACGATTTGAATTAGTCGGAGACTAGTCATGATAAATATAGTCATCATAACTCTAACTAAACTAATCTAAACTGGAGCAGCTTGTGTTACAAGTATATTAATAAACCTATTCTGGATATGAATGGAGAGTGTGCTAGTGACATGTTTTACTGTGCTCGATATTTGCATTGCGTATCTCTCATTCAAATAATACTTGGTATAAACTTATTTCCTCTTCTACTCCCTTCGCACCGATCATTTACTTTTACATCAGAGTTAGTACTCTTAGATTGTAATCAATCTTTTGCTCAGAAGTAGTACGATAAGTAACAAGTAAACAATATTTTTACAACCAGCGCGACTCGGACTTCTCCATTGCTCAGAATCTGGTGGTAGGACTCTTCAGCAAGAGTCCGTCTTGGTGGGTACCACCGCAATGTCAGATATTCTACCTCCAAGCAGTAGTGTGCAAGCATTACTGTGTTTAGGTTTGAAGGGCACTGTAGCAAGTGAAATTACTGGGCGAAAGAGACTTAACAACAATGTCTCAGGGTGATAAGCGCAGTGCAGTGCCACGCAACCACTTAAAAACTTTAAGCTTTGGGTGGCACTGCATCTGTTATAGTCAGGCATGGTGCTTAATATCAGGCGGGCGTCTTGATAGTCTTGTCACTTACTGACATAAAAAAAAAACGGTTTTCGTAAATTTGATCGACGTTAAAACGTATTGCTGCCCCTGCTGTTTACTTAACGTAAGAATAACAGACCTGATTATCTTAACCAGTGTTTTAAAATTACAAGTAAGTAGATATCTAAATATAGGCTGCGTTTCCACCAGAGATTTGTGGATGAAAGTGTTTTAGGAACCAATAGAATCACTTCATTAAAGCTGTCAGAGCGAGGCTAGGTAAATGAAGCGACTCTATTGGTTCCTAACAAACACATCCTCGCACATCTCTGGTGGAAACGCAGCCTTATCCTGTCGGTATTCTGTGCCTTCGTCAAGAAAGTGCAATATCACTTGACCTAGCGCCACATCTGCAATAATGACCTCCCCAATTTACTAATTGGCTTGGTCATGCGGACGCAAGTGCTCTGGATTGTGACTGAATGATGCTACTTTAATCAGCACACTCGCATATTTACTAGCTGCTCTTTTAGCAATATTATATATTATTGATATATAATATATATTGATATATGATATATTATTTTAATATTGCTATTGTATGCCGAAATGACCACCGGTGCTCTCCGATCATAAGGTCGTGGGTTCAAACCCGGACGTGCACCAATGGATTTTTCTGTTCGAAAAATGTATGTGCGCAATGCCAGTGCTCTCATACAGTGAAGGAAAACATCGTGAGGAAACCGGCATGTTCAAGAACTAAAAATTCGAAAGACATGTGCCATCCACCAATCCGCATTGGGTCCGCGTGGTGGATTCAAGGCCCAATCACTCTCGCCTGAGAGTAGGCCAGTGTCCCAGCAGTGGGAACATTAGAAGGTTGTCATGATGGTGCCGAAATGTCAATCTAACATTATTTCAATATTGCTTTAGAGCTTGTGGTTACCCACCTGAACATTCGCACAGGGATACTTATCGATTTGTCGGGACGACGACGACTTTATTATCATAGATATATTTATATCTTTAAGCTGGTCTACTCTCACTCAAGAGTAATCAAGCTAAAAGCAATGCTAATGATAATTAGCGGGTGCCTATAAATTGTGTTAGAGAATTTACTAGTTTCCTAACAAAGTTTTACCAGCATGATCCTATAAGAGAAATGCCGCACTTTTAATCAATTTGTGGGCTGACCTAAGAGATTTAGGGTGTCATTTTAGACTTATCTCTTGGGAGACTAGCTTTACTCCATGGAGAGTGTTGATCTTCCATAATTTGATGGGATATCGTTCGCATTTACATCTAAACGCTTCTCTGATTCGAAAATGAAATAAAACTTCGCACGAATTAAACTCACTTATATCTACGTCACGAATAAATTCTTTTTACTTTACTTTTCGTGCAGAAACGCTGATAGAAAAGTTCCGACCGGACATGCGCATGCTGTCCCTAGGCTCGTACTCGCTGTGGGAGACGCACGGGCCGGACGACGAGCGCAAGCTGGAGCCTGACGAGAAACCGCTACTGGTGCAATTGAACTGGCATGCCGAGGATCGCGAGGGACGGTTCCTGTTGAAGTGCCTTACTGGGAATGAGGTATGGGCTATACCTCCTTTGTTTCAATCTTGCCTCCAGGTGTTTTTTTTATCATTTTCTTTTATTTAAGGCAGTACTCGTATGTCAATGTAGTAAGAAACAGTGTCAAGTAAATGTCAACGTGGGAAGTAAACAAACATTTTAAAGTACAGAATCGATTTCCCAAAAATGGGACTAGTATTTATCTCGAAAAAAAAAGAAAGAAAGAGTCTTCACTTTTGGTCTCTGTTCCTTCAACTTCAGGTAAATTAGCTCTACCTATTCCGATCACTGTTTCTTACTCATACATAATCATGTCTTTTTATCAGGAACCTTAGAACAATTCACATGTTTCACTTGTATCGCGAAATACCATTGAAACAGATAGTATTGTTTCGTAACAAAGTGATAGACGCCTTGAATAGATGCTACGTCTTGCTATTGTAGGTGCAGGTCTTGAGGGATTTCTCTGGATGCTGCGTAGGTGTGACAATGGACTAGGTACCTTCACTCGTATTGTTTTAAGTTGAAAATGAGGTTGCATAATTACGTTAGTGTGTTTGTGTTAATAAGATAATTATTTTTACTAAAGTAGGTTCATATGTGTCAAGTCAACTCTGGTGAACTGATAGGCTTCGCTCCTGTGGTATTTAAATAAAATGTTTAGTAGTCTGCTAATCCAAGTTTCATCCAAGTTACATCGTAATGTCTTAGGGCCTTACTCATAATCATACTATAAAAAAAAAGTAAAAAGAAAAAAGTTCAAAGTCTTTCAAATCAATCATTTCGTCTTGAATAACAAGGAAATACAAGCTTAGCGAACCGCTGGAATGACATTTTTTTTTATGAATAACTTGTAATGTTTATAAAATCTAAAATTTGAATTATAATTATGATTTCTTTTGTTTATTTCCACAGATACCTTCATCTGCGAGTGATAAAGGAGATCAGAATTTCAAAAGGAAATTATCGAAACGAGAGAAGAAAGAACTAAAGAAAAAAGAAAAGGCTTCTCGAATGAAATCCGACGCGACAGACGAGAACAGACCTGTTGCAGAAAAACTGTATACCGGTCAGTGCAGTTAGGCCAATTAACATATGTAAAGAACTACCATCGCTTGCGTTTGTTAAATGGAAAGAAAAGGCACGCTTCTACAGCTTTCTATATTGGTTCCCTCCCGTCTTCGGAGGGCACGTTAAGCAGTCAGTCTCGGCTTTTTCAAGTTGTTAGGCCACGACAGAGGCCTTCGGGCGGCCTAGAAACTCTGTCACCAGAGTTGGCCACTTACTCATACGAACTTTATAGTATCAGAAACTATGAGGGCCACAACCACAACATCCAGACCCGGAATAAATATTTACAGACCGTGCAAACATTGTCTCGTCGCAGAACCGAGTCTGCGGTTATTTCTCAGGCTAATTGCACCACAGACGTCGTAAATCTTCTTATAATATAAAAAAGAAATGTTTGTTGTTCGTTAGTCTCGATAAAATTCGGCTAGACTGATTTGGCTAATTTTAGTCTTAAAATAGTTCAGAGAAGGCTTAAACGATGTGAAAAGTAACGCAAGTGAAACCACGCGGATCGGCTAATACTATTATATTTTTAACCTATTTCGAGTTTGCCACAAGCTCACTGACTTGCTCATGAATATTGCTAGGCATTCGTTTCTATAGAAACAACACTGAACTTGTTATTTTAGTTTGGCTTTCTCAGAACGTTGTGATCGGACGCATTATCTTGTAATATTAAACCGAAAGAAAGACTTCCTAAAACAAAAAGCCATCAATCGATATTGTTTTAGAATTAAAAAAAAAAATTACTTCGCGTGTGTGTTGAGTTATAGATGAACCCATAATAAAAGAAGTAAGTTTCGAGATTTACAGTTGTCAAAATAACTGAATATATAAGGCCTTATTATACATAAACATACTGTTGTACATACTTCCGCGCTCCGGCGGAAATGTGAATGACGTCGGAGCAGATAAAAAAAACCTCGCAGAGAAAGAGATAAAATTATAGTCAAATCTATGAGTTAGAACAGGCAGTTCCGCTTCTACATACGGACAAGACATAGCGAAATTACTGCGATTCCGCTGTTAAGGTTTCGCAGCGGAGGTGTGATACGGGCGCCGCTAAAATGACGTCTTCCAGGAGTTGAATTTTGGAATTTCCTGTCTTAGTGCACCCCTACACATACCCTGAAGTATTCAGTTCTCTTTAGGACTTATCTTTTAGGCTGTGCGTTGATGTTAGTAGTCAAGTCAATAATGTGTAAGGGGTTTTTTTATAAACGAACTAAAAATCTCTGTTATAATGTGTAAGTATAATCTTTGTTCATTGACTTATGAATGTAATGGAAAGAAAATACTTAGCTCACAGCTTTTATTTATGAATAAGGGCATACGAGTTTTATAAATTTGTAATAAAAAAAAAACTTCACTGTGGTACCTGCAGTACAGTTCACTTTTGAAATTTATTTGGGTTTAGAGAGTACCTATTTATGAAATTTTACATTTCACTTGCAAAATAAACTTAAACTAATTTGTGCCTGTTCAAACAAAGTTGTTTGTTATCAGAACTGCCCGAGTCTTCGTTCATGCGCAGCATCAGTAACCCCGAGGCGGTGATGCGGCGCCGGCGCCAGCAGAAGCTCGGCCGGAAACTGCAGCAGTTCAAGTCTAAAGACGGCGGACCTGATACAGGTAAACTTACGTCATCACGACAGCCTTCTTATATTCCCATTGCTGGGACACTGGGGATAAAAAAATAAATGAGCTTTTATTTGACACGCCTACTCTCAGGTGAGAGGGACTGAGTCTTAATCCACCACACAGACATAATGCGGATTGGTGGATATGTTATGTGAAGTTAGTTAATATGATCAATTAGTTAAAAAGTTAAGTTATTGCAATTTAGTTACCTCAAATATATACTCTTTAGTTGCATTCCTAAATATAAACCGCGATCCGCCTTCACTTATTGTTATGCCCTTATGGGTGCACAATGCACTTGGGATTCACGATTTATATTTTCACGTCATGTAATAACACTGCTAACGGTGAAGTTAGCCGTTTCAATGCGCAAAGGAGCTTTTTGAACAAAATAGTTTTTCAACTTCACGACGACCGAGATCCGTTGGCGGCAGTTCTAAAACTAATGTGATGGATGATAAGGTAAACGTAAACCGATTATTTCGTCGGCTGCTTTCGAAGTGGTATACTATATTCGAAAGAGCTTTTGAAGTAGACTCAAATATTAGCATCTATGGTTATTTAGAAGTTCCTTCTGTGCGTAGGTTCGCACAAGATTCGCAATAATCCGTATAAAACGATAAAAGTAAACTATTTTATTCGGTTCAGCCGTCAAAGATCCAAATTAATAACATCAAAAATTTTAACCTTTTAAACCTAATAAACAAAGGGATGAGGCTTAGCACGCTTTGGAACATACATAAACAGTAGCCTACGTGCTTTTCCAGAAATAAATCTATTTCTATGACCTTTGAGTTTGGTTGGTTCAGCGGTTAGGCCGTGTAAAAACGTATCAAACAGAATGACAAGGGTTACTTTCGTATTGATAGTATTATTATGGATTAATGGCAGGATTGTTTTGTCAATATGAAGGTATTTTACTACATCCTGGGTTCACGATTGAAGATTTATGATCGGTTCAGGGTCGCTCCTCAGCCGGTATCAAATACAATTTTCGATTACACTTACGATTTTCGCAGTACTTGGCCTGCGTTGTCAAGTTTTTATTGAAACTTGATTGCTTATTTCTTGTTTAGAACTTTTACTACTTACATACGAGTAGTATTTCACTATAATATTGTTTTAAATAACCCCTTATACCAATATTTTGATGCGCCAAATGTCATTACACAACATTTAAGAGGCATTTTTAAAAAGCAAAAATTTACACAGATAAAAAAGTAGGTAAAGCGTTGTTTTGTGAAAAAAACTGATAATATTGAACCTTATTTCGCAGTAGTATATTTAGCAGTCCCAAGCACAAAAAGCAGTGGCATATAAAAAGGGCGGCCTATCTATACCCAACCCAGCTGGGGGTGAAAACAGACTGTGGATGATTTGATTATGATAGCCGAATACCCTGCCCAAGTACCAACTGTGTATTTTTTTTATTTTCGTATTTTTCACAGGTGGTACTCTAAGGATATACGGTGGCATACTGCGACCGGATGTGTCCTATATCACACTACTACTATCTATAAACGACAATGCGGCGAGTGTGCTCCGGGAAACACTCGACAAATACGGCATGGGGCATCACGATCCGTTGCAGTACTGTATTGTTCAGGTATTCAATTTTATTAAAAAACCAAGATATTGGATAGAGATTAAGAGCGCGGACGCATTAGGCAATTAGTACGCGGTCTAATGACGACCAGCTTACTATCAGTCTCAAATCAGAGGCAGCCTCTAGCATAGAGAATTAAAGTTATACGTGGTTAGAAATCATTGTAAGTATGTATATTATGTACTGTATTCGCCAAACAACCGTCGAACGCGGTCGCGGGCGGTGCTCATGAAGAAGAGCTTATAATAGCATCGTCAGCACTAACGATAAAAACAAACAGCAAGTAACTTTTTATCTATACTAATATTATAAAAAGGAAAGGTTTTTATTTTTCATAATTTTGTTTGTTACGAATAAACTTAATATTACTGATCCGATTTCTAAAACACTTCACCATTAGAATGCTACATTATCCCTGAGAAACGTAGGCTATATTTTATGTCCACCCGAGCGAAGCCGAGACAGGCCGCTAGTATATTTTAAAACCTTAAGCTTATTCCTCAAGTAGATCATGCAAATTTTCACGCATCATGGATCGAACCCGCAACCTCTCGAGCATTGGTATAAGATTCAAATGGCATTTTTCGCGCGTCTTTAGAATGAATGTAAAGTGCAATTTACGTTGGGTCAGTGACTGACTCCAAATGAAGTTTGTGCTGGCTTTGAGGACTGACTTTCTCTGTTTACAAAGGTTCAGTACGCGAGAATTTCAGTACTGAAAAAAAAAGAAAGTCAGTACTGACCCGACAGAGCTTTTAAATTAGATCAGTAGCGGGTCAACACTGACTTTGCTCGAATTTGGAATGAGCACTGACGTTGCTACTGACTCAATGTAAATCATATTTAACACTATTGTTTGGTTCACCAGGAGGACAAGTCTGACAACACTGAGTACATATTGGAAGACGACGAATGCCCGCTGGCGCTGATGAACATGACTCGAAGTAAGTGGTTTGTGTTATTGACCGAGCGAGCGAAGCGTCTCTGCGCTTCAAGTCTGGCAAAACTTGCTTTCGTCTGTCAATTTGGTGGTATAGTACGCTCAGCGGATCTTGGCCATCGTGATGTTAGCGTTCGATGCGCAATAGAGCTTTTTCGAACTAAATAACCATAAAATTCGGATCGCATAGGCAGAGATATCCAGTTTTTTTCAAAGTCATCCGTTTGTGATGCGCAAAAACATATAAATTGTTTTGGCTACCTTCACGATGGCCGAGATTCGTCGAGATTACTATACTCCGGTCGTATTTTATAACCGACGAAGCCGGAGCTTGACGATTTTATAATGCCGTCGGGAATTTTTAGTTGGGCTACTTCATTCAAATGAGGCAAAAAAGAGTTAATGGATATCTCCGTCTTATGAGATCCGATTTTGATAGTTCTTTTATCTTTGGAAGGTAGTAATGTTAAGTTAGTGAAGATCTGATGAGGATCTCCAGCGTGATAAGCTTAATAATTCCTCAAAATACAGTAAATTGTACACAACTAAAAATTTGTGCTCGCGAGGTCTACTGTTCGCAGAACTACTACTGAAAAAATTCCGGGACTGGGTGTTTCTATGTATTAAAATTTTATTATTTTATTATAATCTGCTGATGAGGGATGGCGGTCCAACTTAGTAAGGACAGTATAAGTAGTTGTACCAAAGACCCTCTGATAGTGGTGGTCCGCTCGATTTATAGAATGGTACTTTATCTCTGAGTAACAAAGGCTATATTTAATACTAGCGACCCGTCCCGGCTTCGCACGGGTGCTTAAATTTTAAATTTAAGTTTTCATTGCACCCAGATACTAGGCATCTGGGTGCAATGAAAACTTAAGCACCCTAAGATACTAGGCAGATCGGCTAGTAATTCATAAATTAAGGGTTATCAATTTTATGCTCTCTGAAGTTGGTTACATAAATTAATTAATAACCGATTGAACTATGTTTTTAAATAATCGAATAGTTTAGCATCGCATGCCACAGGAAATATTGAACAGATAATAGTATCAGTAGTTTATTGAAATAGACAGCGTATCCCAAAGCGACACGGATTTAAAATGAATAACCTCGGTTGCAGGCCTGGTTGAAAGCGAGAAGTGGCGCGTTTGATTCGTTTCCGGGTTCGTTACAGGATAAGTTATTTGTTTTGTGTTTGAGTTTTGTGATACCATAGTTTTCGTAGTTTCTTATATACACGACACAAGGAATCTTAGTGTTGGATAAAGTATTAAATAAAGGCAAGTGCGGGTTCCGAGGGTTCCGTGCTGAAGATAAACTCAGCATATAAACATGACCGTGAAAATTCCAATTCGTGGATTATTTCAAATCTGACGCTATTATAACTATAAGCTCATAGACGTTTATAATTGGTAAAAGTAATTTTAAGTTGAAACCTTTAGCCGTTAAAGAATAAAGGTCTTGTTAGACTGACGGTCAAAAAAGTGATACTACAAGGGTTCCGTTTTTCCTCTTAAAGTACGGAATCACAGAGACGGAACCCTATCAAAGTCAAATTAAATTGTGCAATTCAACGGCGGCGCTCGCTACGCTACTCTAACATCTCTATAGATCGAAGAGTATCGAGTGGCTTTGCACTTCTATCTGACGGCTTTGAGCTTCTAAAGCGTAGGAAATAGGAAGAACATTTGTTTACTCTGCGCTCTATCACTAAACATTACTAAAATGTAATTAACCTTAAAAAGTATAATGTGTATTCTATTATTTTCTATAAAGTAAATTGCCCCACACGATAAAAGAAAATCTGTACACTAAAAGAGCTTTCTTAACAATCATTCAATGTATAAAATAATCACCATTTTTTCGAAACAAGCAAAATACTAAGTTTTTTACTTATTCCGGACAGCGCGGCCGTCCTAGGTTTCTTTTTTTTATACCACAAAAGTGGCAACCAAGCGTACGGCCCACTAGATGGTAAGCGGTTACAATACCCTATGTACGCATGCAACATCAGATATCACTTGCGTGTTACCATCCTGAATATCCTTAGATGGAAAGTCTCATGTGCCTGTTGTTTCTCCGGAAACCATACCCTTCGAACCGGAACACAGCAATGCGAGCATTACTACTTGGCGGCAGAAATAGGTGGTGGTAGTTTTTCCCCGGACGAGCTCTATCACAAAGAACTCTACTAAATAATATATAATTAATAATATACTACTATAATTATATAATATTTCGTCGGTTAATAAAAAATGGTACGCGTTGGGGTATAAGTTTATTAGACATGATTCGTTTTGTAGCTTTGCAGTATTCAGGCGTAACTGATTTAACGTCAAATTACCTAATTTTCAAAATGTTCCGTTGTAATTAGATTTTAATAACAGGGCCGGGGTGAAGACGTAATATACAATCATAACACTGCCTAATTTGATCTTTGGTATTCAGCATTCACGAATCGTTTCGACTCTAAGAGACGTTTAAATTTTAATGAATTTAGCCGCAGTGAGGTAGATACTCGTAAGATTAAATGAGATTTACAGCTCACGTTTCGATTAGGAAGGATTACGTTGGAACGGGTTTAAATCAGTCCGAGCTTTGGTATTTGTATGTACAAGGTGGATTTGTATAGAAATGTCGCGTTCATGAGAATCTTGAAAGGCATTCGGTTTGAAGACCTTGGTGGCGCGGTGGGCGAGTGCCCGATTGAGGAGCGAAAAGTTGAGGTTTCTATCCCCACTGTGCGGGATAAATGTTTGCAGGGTCTGCAAATATTTGTTCCGGGTCCCAGACCTATGTATTATAGGTATTTAAAAAACCATGTTTGTATTATATCAGTTATCTGGTTCTTATAGTAGGTACAAGCTTTACTTGGTGTAGACTTTTTTAAACTTACTTTTACTTATTTTTTATTTCACTAGGTAATTGTAGTATGAACCTTATTAAAATACTTTAAGCTAAGTTTGAGAAAATAGCTTTGCCCTTTTGTTGTGGGTTTAGGTATTAATAACATTGCGCTGTAGTTGCAGAACAAACTTAATTTAAAACATACGAGCTCCTCGGAAAGTTTGTAAGGATAAATTAAGTTTCATATTATTAATAAGAAAGTTATGATAATACGTATCTATTATTTACCTAGTGAGTATATGATAGTCTGGTTTTTAATTCAAGGTTTAAAAGGTAAACAAACGAATGTCATTGTCAATGTAAAATTTTGTGCATCTCAGAAATGCAAAACGTTGGGATCGATAATACTTGTGCTTACGCGGTTTCGCTTGTGTTACTAATCAGAATTTGACCTACTACCTGCCAACATGATCAACAGAATCAACAGATTGAAGCCGAGTAGAATAAATAGCTATTAATAGGTTCCATTCAGTCTCCAACAGCAAGAATAACAAAACAAAAACACAACAAGATTACAGTAACAGCACAACAAAAACTCAACAAACAACTTTTCAACAAACAAACTGGACAAAACGTGAACGGAATGGGAAAACACAATAAGAGACCTTCCGACAAGCACATTCGATATACGAGTGAAAATGAACTAAATGTGTAATAGCAATGAAAAACTTTACAGTACCCCAGAATGTAACAAGTACCACCAAATATTTACCCAAAAAAAAAATTTTTTTTTGAGAATTTACTTAACAAACATGAATATCTGGACAAAACTATGCCTAAAGGTGTATTTTTAATAGTTTTACATGTCTTGGCTAGAATAAAAAATTCTTACTTATTATTTTAGCGTAAATTAGTTCCCTGTAAAAAAGAAAGTATTGTTTTCTATGGTTACCATTGTTTACCTTTTCCGACTTGAATTAAAAACCAGACTATAGTACCCTTTTGAACAAGTCCGCCTTGATGGTTACCAACGCATTGCCAGATATTCTACCTCCAAGCGGCAGTGTGCAACCTTTAGGTACTATGTATTGATTTGAAGTGCACTGCAGCAATGGCAGGCAAATTAAATTTAATAACTATGTCTCTGGAGTGCCAAGAGCAGTGCACGCCACGCAGGTTTGTTTGAAGCTCTAGTGGTTGACTTGGGTGACACAACTGATATGGTCACGGAAGGCGAGGCGCTTAACAATAAATGAACGTCTTGATGATTACAACGACTACGACTCCTAAAACAATACATTTATAAAATAAATGTTTGTGCAAGTCATTAATATTGAATTTATAATCTATTTCATTTGATCCAAGCGAACATGTAATTGTGTCGTTAGAAACGTGCAATCATAAAAATCAATAAATACGTTAAAGCATCGTCCGTTAATATACGGTAGACATAGGCTTTATGCAACATCTCTGCTACTTCTGATTGTTTAGTTTAACAAATAACCTTTTAAAACTTTGTACTTCCACTACAGTTTCGCCATCGATCACAAACTTTTAGACGGACTGTCTCTATTCCTTAATTGTATTTACTCTCATCAAAGTTTTATTGAAATTGACAGCACCATCCATCCTACCAAAATTCCTAAAAAATCGAAAGTAAAATAAACTTATATACAAATTGTCTGTTGTATATTGTTATTAGATATGAGTATCCAGAAATAGCCACTGGCTTACACTGCACAGGCTGTGCATGTGTAAGCCAGTGGCCGGATATGAGAGGTGAATTCACCACATTTAATTAAGTTTATCTCGAACACCATCAATATTTTTTTTGTACTTTTATTCGAACATTTACAGGTTTTGCTCGAATTTAATGATTTCTCCGATTTTGGTCCAATTCGAAGCACTTAGTGCAATAGTTTTATCTAGTAAAAAACGAGAAACATTTCATTATATATTTACTGCTGAGTCAGCTTTTGGCAGTTATAATGAATGAAGGCACCTATCTATCTTCGCTAAGCTGTTCCGAAGATTACTCCTTACCCCAATACCTCATTTGACGGCGTGAAAAGAATTCGGATGGTTCATTTACAATAGGGGAAATGAGTAGGTCGTAACAAATTGCGCGGTAACGCTCCTTCATCATTAAACCGGACATGGGATTCGCGGTAGGATAGCGAGACCGAATGGCGAACCGAGTCAGAGTTGAGTACTATTATATCTTCTGTGATGACGGACAGTTATAAATGGATCAAGCTCAGCTACATCGTTATTTTATAAGCGCTATTAAAGTGCATTAGATCTTTCTTAACTATGTAGTTGCTGGACGTTAATGATTTATAAAATAATAATTATGTACTGTCTTAAAAATAATGATATTTCAAACTGCAATGTTTTTTTTATGGAATAAAACTCAAACTGCCAACTTCATTACTCACTCCGCAAGTGTGAAATATTCAGTAAAAAGACTTGGCTGTATGTGTACTATGTAAAACACACGTAGTGCTTGACACCGTATACCGAAGGCAGGTAGGTACTCAGTCAAAGGCTAGGTTAATTGGACCGTTAAACTGTGAGCACTCAGCGTTTTATTCGCTGCGAAGTTTTATCGCAATGTCTCTAAGTCCGCAATTTCCTTGAAAAGACTTCTCTCGGTCGGACAATGCTCGGAGTGGCTCACAATGGGAATACCAGCGGTAGCGGGGCGGGGGCAGGACGCGGCAGTCGCCTCGGAGACGCCACCCGCGAGTCGCGAATCCGTAAAGCGCATAAACATGGACTGGGGCATCCGCCGTAAGTTTTCCGGATTTAAACTTTTCTATAATTTCGCGAAGTGAAGGCGAGAGCTCGCGGCGAGGTGCGTCCGAGCCGGCTCCTCCGACGAGCTCCGCGATTCAGCCGATAGTAAACAAACGCATGTGGCCCGCCGGAGTAGTCCGACCGGTGTGCCCGCAGATGCCGGTCGACTGGCCTGTGCCGGTATTTTTAACTCGTTTCGCAGTTCGATGTCCGTTTGTTCGTGGAATCGATATGCATAAAATCGTCCTTGAAAGTAGCAAGTTTAGCAACAGTTTTATCTTAGCACTAATTATGTTGTGAGATTGGCGGTCCATGTCTAACTTCTGTCTCGAGAGTGTGATTGTAAGTTTGAACTGATTTCGGAATATTTTTATTTATTTTATTTCGCAAGACCGTTACGACAGGAGTTTATAATATTTTTATAACACGATCTTTTATACGTCTTCAATGAAAGAACCCATCTCCATTTAGTTCGATGAAACTGGTTTTATTTCGCGGAGAATGTTGTGATAAACAGTATGTTTTATTATCTGGTCATAAAGAGGAGGGTCTATAGAAGTAGTTCGACCTTTTGGATTATCTCGCATTGAGATTGATCCCTCGGGCCTTGTTGGTAAAGACAAATGGTTGTCCTTTCTGGACGTGTAGACGGCCTTATTTACGACCAAGTTGGTTGGGACAAAATTAAGCGGTGTCTCAAAACTGAAAATTAACACAAAGCTTTACCTTTAGTAACAAAGCTTCGTATATCCATAAACTTTATAAATCAAGTATGTGCATGTAATATACAAAATAAAAAAAAAACCTTTATTGAATAATATTAGTAGAATAATGTTCGAACATAAATATAAATGTAGGTAAATAATGTAAGCTTCATTAGGTTAAAATATGGATAATTGTTCTGAAATAAATAATATTATTATAAGTAAGTTTATTTATAAGTTTTTTCTAAGACGTGTTTTCGATACATCTTAACTAGACGTAAGCTGCAAAATAATATGCGATTGCCACTGTACTATCAGATATCAAAATCGGCATCGCCTTACCAACCAGATTTGTCTTCATCTAACCTAAGAAATACTATAACAGAACTAACTTAGTTGCATTTAAGTATTTATGAGCAGGGCGCGCCAAGTTCATCGCTCCGAAGCTCTATTGAGCGCTTTACATTTGCATTAGTAAGAAACTATAATAATAATAAAAACTACTACCGATTCGTGAACTAAGCTTCTGATGTTATTTTATTTTTAGTTTCATACATACGAATACGAACGAATTTAAACTCATATCGTTTAGTTAGTTCATTTAGAATCTCTGGTAGGTACATCTTATTAACTTTATTATGCAGAATTGTCCTATGTAAACCTAGTAGATATTATAATATCATCATTAAAAATATAAAATATTATACTGAATTTATCTTTAAAATGAACTTGCATATTATATATGGATATGGATGAAACGAGGTCATGTTTTCTGCTCAGTGAATTAGAATACAAAGCGTATTATCATCATACCTTTAAAGCTTTTGTTAAAGTGGGTCAGCATTTCACCAGTCCATTGGAGCTTTTAGATTTTCTTTGTTTATTATTGTCAATAGTTGTCAGTAGCTATGGTACTGACTTTTATTACTTTGTATTACGTATTACGAGACTGTAAATGTCACTAACGTTGGCACTTTGGCAGTTTAACCTGTGGTTTAACACACCTGCCCTATTAACCTAGCTAGTGGAATGAAGTTAGAAGTCAAGACGGATACTTTGTGTATTTAGCCGGAAGGCAAACATTGTGGATAATAAATGGATCATTCGCCCCGGAGCTAAGCTTCTCAAACACAAGTTTCATGGCCTAACTTGACGTAGTACAGCCATCGAATTTAATATGTTTGCAGAATAGGTGTATAATAATATCAAGTTACAGTACTGATGCCATAATAGTTGATCTCTACATCTACACTGGTTTAATATAAGCCTTGCATGTGCCTAAGATTTTAGAGAATATGCCAATTTATGTACGGTATTGTTTACAATTTCGTCCGTGATTTAGTGTACTAGTTAACTTTGTATTATAATAACGTACACGTCCAGTAGTCTAAATTTATTTTTGGAGAAATTGTGACTACGGCCGCACTGATTGGTGTGAACTCAACATAAACAGTTCAAGTTTCAAGTTTTTTTAATCAAAATTAAAAAATAACATTGCAGACAATTTTCAGAGCGTTACATCTAGGACATAATTAAAGAAAGTATTGCATGAAACTCTAAAAATTAAAACAAAACTCTATTTTTATCAAGCACACTGCAAAGCAAAGTCAGTGTCAATTTACCATAATATTTTGTTCACTAAACGAGTTGTAGAGGTTAAATTACTTTGGGTTGCAGGTATAAACTGTTCCATACACACTGGTGCATTCTAAATCATTTGGGTAATTAGAACTTTAAAGATAAAACTGATTTAAATAATAATAAAAACAGTTTTTATTCTGATTTAAAATATTATGCAGCGTTTTATATTTATTCACTAAAATGACAGTTTCTTTTATGAATGATTGGGTAATTATTCTAATTCCTGAAAAATTTAAATGCAGTTTTTTTCTGCAAAGTCCACCCCTTAATAATTAAACAGTTTTTATTAAGTTATATAATTTATATTTTAGTTTTATATAGTTTTTATATATCTTAACTTACGGCATTTTTTGTATGACTATCGTGTTACTCAGTTAAAAATGCCGTGGACGTTTTACTAGGCGTTACATATCCTCTATCTTATGATATTATAAACAGACAAATCGTGTTTAATCCACTAAACTTCGGACATAATTGTTTTATAAAACACGTTTTGGCATGAGACACAACCATTACCTATTACCTAGAGGGCAAGTTTTATACATTTACTCAAACGACTGGTTTATTATGTAGGCAGGTACGCCGAGCTAAAGGAGGCCAAAAATGTTTTAAAGCAAATGTACAGGCCGTATTGTAAGACTCTGTTACGTTTGATGGATATCTGCAGAAGTACAATCCGTATCGAAACATCGATCCGGTACACAGAGGTTTTACTCTTGAACGCAATTCCATTCGATCGGTATTGGACAAGTATTGGAATCATTTCGTACTCTTGAGTGCAAACCTAGCGGTAAAGATTTCAAGATTTCAAGATATTTATTTGCACAAATAAGTGTTACAAAAGGTCTTAAAAGTAATATGGCACTTAGAACTTATTTGCCCTTTTCAGTAAATTAAAAAAAAAACTAAAAACTAAATTCAAACTTGTTTGCAGAGTACAAAAATTTGACAGCAGTTAATTAGAATTGAAATAAATTTGGGGTTGGTTTGGAATTCTAATTGGATTCAAGAGTCCCAAAGCGGTTCAAGCTGCTAGTTTACTGGTTTATTAGTCGGTCATGATTGCGATAGACTTCATAAAACGTCTTATATCATTTTAGCGTTTTACGATCGCAACTGATTACCGTTCGAGCTTTTATAATGACTCGAAATTGTTTTCTGATACTTGGTTAAATTGGCATGCCCGAACCAATTAAACTACTTCATCAAAAAATAGACCGAAAGTCTTTTCCTTCCGGTTTTTCGTTATACAGGATATTACTATCTACCTCGGCCAATATCCGCAACTGTTTAAATACTAACCAATCTTCGGAACATCCATTAGGCCGAAGCACTTATGGTATTGAGTTTGAACGAGAATACAATCTCTCAAAAAAATATCTTTTGCTGATTTTAACAGACTCGTACTTTTTAAATTTCCTCTAATTCATATCTACAAATTTTTTAAAAAACATTGTCAATCTTTCCTTATCGTAGAACTACTACTACGACACAAGTCTAAATAGTATTTCTTATATGAAAATGACTAAATGCTTTCCCCACTCGAATGAGAGAGTCACATAAACAGTTTGGGTAGAATAGCTGTAACATATTGTTTTAGAAAAAAAAAGCTTTTAGTGTTTTGTAAATAAATCACTTAAGTATATTTTCACGTTTTGCTTTTAAAAAAATGTTAGATACCAAGCGTCAACAGTGTTTGAAATCAGGACACGTCTGTCCTCTGTAAAAGGTCACAGAGCGCTGGCTCGTTCTGCTCTACAAAAAGCTATTTTCTTTTTTATTCTACGGATATTTCATACGACATCTGTTTGCTTTTTGAGTGTTGGTTGACCGACATTTTTTAAAGCAATGTATTTGAGTACGAGTATTATGGAGTATTGTGAGTAAAGTAGGAACATGAACGTTCGGGCCGCCCAACCCAGGCAGAGCATTGTTTACGCAAGGTCTGTCGTTGAACGCAGGCGGCCGGCGACATTGCGTGTCATCCATTCCGCGGCATGCCATATATCGCTGCACCCACCTCACCTTCCGTCCGATCTTATCAGTCTTTATTATGTTCGTACATCTCTAGAGTCGGACAGCGATATTATGATACCCTTCGTTTAATTCATTTTCATGATGCACTAGTTCTAATATGCTTCATTCTAATGTGAGTCTGCCGGACCGAGAACAGTCCCGGAAAATTCATGTTATTTTTGCCAAATTAGGAACCGCGAATTCCAAAACTAAATTCCCGTTCGGTCTGTCTGTATATTCAGGAAATATCACCTGGAATATTTTCATCCCAACGCAATGTTATCTCGAGGCACTCCGCTATTTAGGCATAGCATAGCAATTTATCTATTGTACGCTAATACAACTTCGAGTGTAAAGATATTTACTTTTAAGAAAAACAGATGCAGAAGTATAGTATATTGCCAAAAACAATTACGTAGAGACGAAATGTGCAGGATTATGTCATTGTAAAATTTTTAAAAGTCAGTCATACACCAGATTGTGAACATAAAGTGTTCCGTTTTGCCGAATCTCGGTTCTTCAAGGTGGGACCGGTTCTGCATTCTCTAGCTGGACCCTAATGCTGCTCAAGTCTCCGATCCTTTCAACCATTTCAAAGTTTATTTTGAGCTTAATCCCAAGTGGGACAAGAATATTGATTGATTGGAGTGGAATCAAATCCATTGATGGATAAGAGTGGAAAAAGAAGTAGAATAAAACCCATTGATGAGTTAGGATAAAAAAGAGTAATATAAATCGCTAGTAGATTTTCTCAGTGCATTAGAATTAACAGAACATGATATCGCCAAGCTTTACCCATAAAACAAACTATTAAAGCTAAAAAGAATCGATCGGTATTTAATACAACGCAACGGTACCATCGGTAGTGAATACTGCATAGCGTAGCAATCTCAATGGATCATTGCGAGCAAAGTGCACAGAACAGGAAAGAAACTAATGGTATAGAGTTTATAAAATATGAGGTGAGCGGCGTTAAGTGTATCTCGCTGCATTTCAGTTATTCGTTATTCTAGCGAGCTGGGTCGGGTAACTTGAGTGGTGCTTCAATTCAGTATGCCACCGCGAACTCTGCAGTGAGAAACGTCTCTCTTCAATTCCATATACATATTCAACGCGGTTTTCATAAAGTTCAGGAACAGCGTTTTAGTTTTTTGTGTGGGATAAAAAACAAAAACTTTTAGATTTATAGATATGTATTTTTATTAAATAACAACTCTACATACCTCCAAGTTTTTATAAGGCAATCTCCTGAAATAATCCTGTTACATTACCAACAAATTGGTTTTTACCCTTCTGAAAAGCTTCAATACTTTCAGGCCTATTTTCATTTCTGAAAATGTCAAGAGATTTGTACAATCGTGAACCTTTCACATTTGTGAAAATGACTTCCCTGTGAACCCTTACTCTTGTGTAATGTAGAGTGGCGTATCAGCGAACCGATTCATATCTAAAAGCAGTACGGGTACATTTATACTGTAAAAAAGGTTTAGGTTTTTATTATTTAACTAGCGACCCGCCCCGGCTTCACACGGGTGTCTAAACTATACTTATAACCTGCCTCTTGCTAAATCTATTGATAAAAACCCTTGTGAAAGTAACATAAAAATCTGCTGCGTAGGTATATTTAAAAAAGTAAGCGTATATACATAATTCTTACAAAAGGACAGACGGTGGAAAGCGACTTTATTTTTTACTATGTAAAGATTATCATAAAAATCATCGCTAGTAATCGCATTATGATGATTTTGAAATGCTGTAGCAGTGTCATTTATTGAAATATTGCATGTTGTAGTTAAAAGAGTTTACTGTCTCTTTTTAATCAAACTTAAATACATAATTAGTTTTCATATGAATTAAATTAACGCCACGCGACATGTCATGGAGTATGCAATTTGATTAATAGTTATGTTGGTCGTCGTACTTTGTAGGACGCGGTTACCCTGATGAAAACCCAAGATAATTCTGGGGTTACGGACCGTTAACGCGACATATGGGGCTATTCACACAACATGTCTTTAAATATTAATTCAGGTATGTATACCTACTTAATATACATATGACCAGCCAAATTACATAGACGTGAGCGATTTGTTGAGAGGGAGCAACAAGTGAGACTATTATACAAATTTAGGGGGTCACGCGATGGACGGATTCAGGCGAGCTAGGCGTGGTCAAAGTAAAAACTCATGTAGTGCCGTCGCATTATGTATCTAGTGTAGATAACCTACTGTCAACAAAACTATTAAATAAACTGCAATACACTTGCCTAGTAATTAGGTTTCTCTAAACATTCCCCATATTTTAGAATTCAACACAGTTATCATCAAATGTGAAGCATGTATTGTAATTCTAACACCTTATTAAATAGTTTACTTGTTACTTTGTATGTGGGCACTTATTAAGAATATGCAATTATTATGTAAGAATGAATACATGTCGTTCCGAGCATAATTTTTTTGATATGCGATTATTTTCAAGTTAAATTACAAACATTTTTTCTCTTTGGGCTGCAGTATTTTGCTCAACATTATTTTTTTTATGTTGTGTTAGTTTGAGTTTGTTATTAATACATGCCTACTTTATTATCTAATTTAACAGAATTAAGCTCAGTCGTTCATTATTAGCTATTAGTAGTCTCTTGTTAATTAATATGTCGAGTCTCAATCTAATTAATAATTAATGCACTTGCTTTGTTATAGATCAAAACGATCGTAATATCGTCCGGCTCTGTCCGGCTGAGGCACCTGTGAAGGTTCTTTATGACGACATGCGACATGGTGGTGTGGCTGTTAGTCCAGTTACACTTAGACCGCCGCGTCGTTCGGTTTGAACTTATACGATACGCGTCACGCCGCGCCGTCGGCGTCGGCTCAGAGGACGATGCCTTACAATCCCTTGATATTCTGATATGCTGCTCGGCAGATCGTTTAGTTCGCGCTTACGATACGATAGGAAGGAAGTCGTACTTGGTATGAGAAATTAAAGTTAAATACGTCTGTGTTTGTGCTGTTTATCTACATGGGAATAAAGTGTTACACTTTTTTGATGATTCCTAACCCTCGACGTTCAGATTGTAAGGTTACGTACTTACATATATTATTCGCTTTGTTTTTCAGCTTCTAGTTTCTTATCGATCTCATATTAATTTTTGTATAGTAGTGAAACTTTGAAAAGCACGTAAAGTATAAAGGGCTTTATAACAACGAGTAATTTTAATTGCTGTATGCTGTAATAAATTGAGTTCGATCATTATTTATAGGTACCCAAGTAACTCACTGTAAGTCTACAGGCACACAGGGCATAAAACGCGGATGACGCGAGGTTTTTGTAGGGAACTGGCAGGTACGTTTCTGACGCCTACCGCCAGTTCCCCGCGCAACTCACGCATCATTCGCGTTTCACGCCGCGCACACGCACCCGTAAATTCGCAAAGAATATCTTAAGTTATTTGGTTTACCTATAACAGCTGAAAGACCTACATATTTTAT
Source organism: Colostygia pectinataria (assembly GCA_951394395.1). Classification (NCBI taxonomy): domain Eukaryota; kingdom Metazoa; phylum Arthropoda; class Insecta; order Lepidoptera; family Geometridae; genus Colostygia; species Colostygia pectinataria. The sequence continues at coordinate 10,179,904 of OX596353.1, read as the reverse complement.
GTGGAACCGCAAGGCTGCTATTGATTTTACCACACAATAGAGCATAGTGCAATGTGTTACTTAACTTATGAAGTAAATTCGCTTAAATGCTATCGATTTCACTAGGCACTTACTGTCTTAATTTACGCAAATAAAGTAAAACCTAGTAAAATTAAAAAACGCTATATTTTAGCTTCTATGAAAATCGTAGCTCGTAGCAGCGCTCGTAGCAGCTCTCGTAGCTCCGGTAGAGCAGTAAGTACGACTATGTAGACGCTAATGATGTTGACACTACAGGCGGGCTCGTGCCTCCCCCTCTCCCGGCATCCACGGCACGCCTTCGAGTGCACTCGCCTAACACCCGGCACCTTCAAATGTGCTACTTTAGGATGTTCGTAAATCATATTAAGCTATTTGTTCCCTCTTCTGACGCAAGTGCTCTACGAACTCCTCTGTGCCCAATTCAAACTCGCGCCGTCTGTGTTTGTACGGCGAAGTTAGATTTTTGAGAGTACTTGATAACTTCGGTCTCCCGCACCTGTTCCAAATTATGTTTACTTAACAAGTTAAGCAATGAATTTGAAATGAGGCTCAGAACAGAACAGAAGAATAAAGTATAATAATATCGGTACTCCATTTTTATATTTATTAAGTAAGTTCGTATTAGTCAGTGGCCAACATTACTGACGAAATTTTTGGTTATAAATAAGCTAATTATTTATTATTATCGTTACTTATGTTTATTTAATGTAATACACTAACTAAACATTTTATTACCATTACTCTGTTAAGGAATTGGGCTGACCTATTTTCTTGTGAAGGTAATTTATAAAGATGAATACCAATTTCACTTTATTTAATTTAATTAAGTCCTTAATTAACTAAAATAGCCGTTAATTAAGGAATTAACGGCTATTATAGTTATTAAAGAAGAGTCCAGAAGCTATTCATATAACATGACTTTCCCTGACAAGATTTATTTTGTTGCCTTGCTAAGTATGTTTATACAGTATAACCTGGTTTTCCCGCATAAAAACACGTTTACGCTCCTAATAACAGACGCCAAATTGGTTTTGGGCGCACGGAACGTTGTAATGCTTAGGTAACTCAATAGCTTGACCACAGTTGCTAGTGAAATTGTAACTAGGGCTAATTGGCTTTGTTCTGCAATTATTAAGCCTCGACGTGTGGCCCATGCGGCTGAGTGCTGGCTGGGTGAAGTCAATCGCGCAGCCACAGAACAGCAGTTTTCAGGCCTCTATGATGATGATGATGATGTTGTCTTTCAGGCTGATATCGACCACGGGGGCGGTTTTTCGGTTTTATAACTGTTTCAGTCCTCTATAACTTCGCAACTGGTAGCTATATATCTACACCGTTTACAAGATATATTTACCATCAAAGTTACGCAATTTCGTAACTAACTCATGAACATTAAACGTCTAAATTGGTTGATTTTGCCGCAACTCCCCGCCTATTTCGTATAGATAGAGGATTGCTTAGTGGTGTCACTATCCCACCTAACAATCCTAAGGTTATGGGTTCGAAACCGGTCGTGCAGTATATTTTTTTTTACCATGACGCCATTCAGAATATGTAAATCTATCTTGACGTGTCTCTCGTGTCGTGCAGCGCTTTAAAGAAGACCCACCACAATACGTACGATACAAGAATATCCATACTCGCTGATGGTTTCGATAAGATAAAAACGTCACAGCATTTAACATTGCTTTGTTTTGCTTTGTACCCACCCACGCTTAAGCATCTTCTTTACATAGTATACATAGTCGCTTCTCACCGTCTATTGCTTTGTTTCTCTGTATTTATGTATGCTTAGTTTTTTTTAACTATCGGATTTTAATTCAGTATTATCAATAAATGGAGAAGGTTTATGTGCGAAGCCGGACGAGTCGCTAGTCTCAAATAACACGAAACTGTTTCATCTGTATCTCGGTATAGTTCAAACCTTATTGTGACTTGGATCGATGCTGTTCGTGGCAGATGTCGCTCATGCTCAGATAATCGATTAAAACCTGTGATAAAACAATCCATAAAATCGATTAACTGCAATTTTATTGTCCTTTCGGCATAGGACAATTACCGAACAGTAAATTGTATAGTAAGAAAAATATCACAATAGGATATTATTAATTTGTAACTGAAATACAAAGGACCTTGTTATTCATAATCTTATTTTAAACCTTCGTTCACTATAGATATTTTAGGCGGCTTGCTAAGTACCTATAGTTTTTCCTTGTCATTCTTGTGTCAATGAACAAAGATTTTGACAGACAGACACATTAGCTAACAGACGTTTATAGTATGTGAATGAATAAGACCCATAGGTGTTATGAGCGATGAAGATGTCCTCCAAGCAGATTTTAGCTACGGCGAGAATGTTTCTACCACAGAACTAGATCTAAAGTTTCTACTATGTAAGTTAACAAACTAGAAGTTCTGCGAACAGCAGACCTGACCAAACAGAGCACAAACATTTAATAGCGAGCAGTTAACTGCATTTTGAGGAGCTATTCTGCTCATCACGCTGAAGATTTCATCCTTATCAGGCCTTCACCAAATTATGAGTCCAACTAAAAGTTAACTTTCAAATAAAAAAAGAACCATTAAAATGGGATCTTATAAGGCGGAGATATCCAGTAGCCCCCTTTTTGCCCTTTTTTGAAGGAATAAAAAATCCCCGACGACAAAAAAAAATTATAAAGTCATAAAACCTGTATACCAAGTTTCGTCCAGATCTGTTGTGAAATACGACCTGTAGGAGTACGAACAAATTGAAAGACGAAAGCAAATGTTGTCAGACTTGCTGGGTGATTGCGTAACTGGGTTGCATTCCGGTTTCAATCAGCGAACTGTCAGTAAATTGTCATATCATTAAAAAATATGCCAGTGTCTGATTGAAACCAAGTGAAATCGATTGCAACCGAATTACACAATCACCCCTCTGAAGTGAGACGTTTCGCTCGCTTCACTCGCTCAATAAACATTTGTTGCATTGTGATGTGGGGTTACAAACAGCTCGACGGCCTTCGACGTTACGTCAACACATCTAAAATTTTCCCACGTCTCGCTTCGCCCGTCAGCTTCGCTCGCTCGCTCGCTAGCTAGCTGGCGGTGGCGGTGTGGCCTGCGCTTAAAGGTATTACTAAAATCTGTTCTGTATCTAAAGGTAGTGTTTATGCTTAGGCTCCATCATGTTCCACGTGCGGCGGCGGCCGGCGGACTCACAGCCGCGGCGGCGCAAGAAGAAAGTGGGCGCTACTGGGTCTAACGGCCGGCCCGGGAACGAACCCGTACTTATCGAGACCACCCCGGACGCTACGCCGCTCGAGAACGGACGCCGCCTGCGAGTCACTGAGGCTATAGAGGTAATATTATTGAGAGCTTTCAAACCGATGGGTGATTATCAATCTGTTATTCGTGGTTTGTACAATATTTCCAAAGTATTCGGATTGCATCAAAGCAACACGCGTCAAATCAACGGGTTCGATATCCGCTGCGAGACAAATGTTGGCATTATATACAAATATTTGTTGCGGTTCTGGATGTTGTAGTACTATGAAACTCGCTGTTTCTGATTCTCATGACAAGGAAACCTAAAGTGTAGTTATGTTGGTGATTGTTAGCTGTGTTATGTTATATCATTGATTGGTAGGTACAAGACTACAAGCCATTATTAAAGAATTTAATAGGGCATTAATAAGGTATTATCTTTCCATTGTATTAGATTTCTAGTGTTGAATTAAAAGCAGTCGGTTTTCAACAAATCAGGCTGCCACAATCCCATCACTTTCGGTGTATGATTGTTATAAAGACGGTTGGAAGTTCAGGGGTCTAAATACACATGAGAGATATTACCGCGTGAGTACGCAAATTATCTGTGATATCTGAGTAGGCATTTGTGTAGTTAATATACCTGTTCCGAGTTATGATCCAATCTACGGAAATTGACATGTTTTCCTGGAGACGCCAAATCAGATTTGGATATAAATCAGGATTGTATTGGATCCATTGTGTGGTTCTGGTAGATTTTCTACCGCTGGCTGCGAGAAAATGAAATACAGTTCATTGAATATTCACTTGGGATTGAATAATTTATTCTAAATTAGAATACCTGAACCCAACCAAAGGCATGTACTCAGTTGTTCGAAGCGCTTTTAATGGTACCAAAGGAATACTGAATCAGACTCATGAACCTATTTAATATAGACTTTTACGAGCATGCTTTATTCACAAACTCTGTGTATATTTTGTATGAAATGTTCGCCTGCTCCTAAATTCGTTTCATAAATAACTTAAGTGTCAGAGAAGCGACGACTTACGCTTGTTTTCGACACTTTAAATGAAGGTTACAAAATGTTTGACATTTTCTCTCAAATTATAAGGTAAATGTATAAAAGCGTTCCTGAAAGCTGAGTGAATACAACGAAATGAAATTAATTAATTTATGTTAACAATTCACCGTACCAACAACATGTCTATAGCTATGATGAATGACCTAAAAAGTTATGTTTTGGTAATGTCAGTAAATTAAAGCGTGCCGATCGATGATACTTGGCTGTGTCATTCCACAACATAGTTCTAGACTGGTTATAACTGGATGTTAATTTTACTTTATAGTTGTTTCGTGTGCTAAGCTACCTTTAACTACAAAAAGGCACAGCCTGATGTAGTTACCACTGGAGGTTAGCACTGGTGGTCTAGTAGTAATAATCTTACTTTCCAATCCAAACGTGATTTCGAACCCGATAGTGCATTAAACGATTTTTTCTTTGCAAAAAATGTTTGTGCTCAATGCTCGAAACGTTGAAGGAAAACATCACGAGGAAACCGGCATGTCTATCTACTATACTAATATTATAAAGAGAGAAAATTTGTATTTTTGTTTGTTATGAATAAATTCAAAAACTACTGGACCGATTTCCAAAATTCTTTCACCATTAGAATGTTACATTATCCGAGAGTAACAGGCTATATTTATTACTAGCGACCCGCCCCGGCTTCGCACGGGTGCGGTTTAAGCTGGGACGGACTGCTAGCGAACTATAAATTTAAAGGGCGTGTGCCTTCCAACGATCCACATTTGATCAGCCTGGAGGATTATGACCCAATCACTCACACTCGAGAGAAAGCCTACGTCCAAGCCAAGTGGAAATGTTAGATAGCTGGTTATGATGGTAATTTTGAATTGAAGTACAGCTCACTTTAATTAGAAACATGCGGCTATTTTACTAATGACTTTGATTCGATAGTGCTTTGTAGTGAGCCCACGATCCAACCAGCACACAATTGAATTACTCTATTAAATGTAGTGGCGTCGTCTACTTTGACCTTCTGCATTATGAATTTAACGAAGTAGCGAAAATTTGCTCACGGGCCCGAGCCGACTCGTTCCTGATCAAAGCTAACGAAAATGTTTAATTTACGGTACTATTTCTTAAATTGCGGAAAAAGGTATTAATTTTCAGAGACTTTTCTTGTTTTATAGCATTTTTATATCTGTTCATTATCTATAGTGCCGAACGCGACGGGTGATAGGATAGAGGTGAGACGTGTACGGTTCCGGTTTTTTGCGATTGGACAAAATGTTTGCATCATCTGTACTTATAAGTAGTAAGTAGAGTAGAGCTCGTCCGTGAAAGTACTAACATTACACCTATTTCTGCCGCCAAGCAGTAATGACTACTTTACAGTACAATTCTACGTTTGGTTCGAAGGTGCGGTTACTGGCACATAAAACTAAAACGTCTTGGTCTACGTCTCAGGATGGCAACGCGCTAGTGATCTACTGAAAATAAGTAGAGTTAAAAAAAATAGTTGTGTAAAATTATTTAAACTTACACAATGAAACTTGGATATCATTAGGAAGTAAGACAATCAAAATGTGACGACACATGCGTTTATACAGGTATAAACGAGTATATGTCTTTGTTTTAAAATGGGAGCTAGGTTAGATAAAAAGCTAGTCTTAGTAAACCTCACTTATCAAGCTTACTCCGGCTTTGCCTAAATGATGATATATTGCCCGTTTAGCTTGTGCCTGGGTAATTTCGGCTAAAGGTCTTTTCGGATAAATTTTTACGTTACGATACCAAACAGATTTCGTGAAATGCATTAACGAAAAAATCTTGGGACTATAAAACAGTTGAATCTGGACTGGAAGTCTTCGTCTTTTTGGCTCAAGTAGTTTATTTAATTTATCATGTAATGCTAAATAATGCATGCTAATGCCAGTACTCTCAGACGGTGAAGTTGAAACATCATGAAAAAAACATCGGCATGTCCAAGACTAAAAAATAAAAATTGGAAAGACATCACACTAATATTATAAATGCAAAAGTTTGGATATTTGTTCGATTTTGACTTGAGTTCCACGCGAACGAAGTCGCAGGCAACAGCTAATATATAATATATCTACCAATATGCATTGGGTCCGAGTCTCGTGGCTTATGACCCAATCACTATCGCTTGAAAGTAAGCCAGTGCCTCATCAGTAGGAACATCAGAAGGGTGTCATGATGATTGTTTGTGCAGGTTGGTTCTGGCAACGGCACCGCGCTCCAGCTGTACGGCCCCTCGATCCAGTCGCGGCACTGCGTGGTCGCGCCGGCGGAGGGTGGCGCCGGCGGCTACACGGTGACGCCGCTGCACCCCGACGCGCTGGTCTACGTGAACGGACAGCGGGTCTCGCACGCTCAGAGGTTACAGGTAATACACTCAGGTTATGGCACTGCTATTACTATACATGGAGATCACTGGTAGTCGTAAAACATTAGAATAGCCCCGTCTTTTCTATATGTTTTGCATCGCGACGCTATAAAGGGAAAAAAATAAAATTATGAAAGGTTTACCGCGTCCGAGTGACCAGCACCTAAGTCTAAGGACGAGCCTTGCATTAGTAGAGAAAGATTACAAGTAAATTTGGACTCTGGTAACACGGCCCATCAACTTTACGGATCGTCGACATTGATATTCAGCCGGTAGCATTTTGATTAGAACTTTCAACCTAAAGTTGTGCCATCCATCGGTATGTTTCGGAGAGTTAGGTTCCTCCTTACCTGAAGTTATTAATATATGTACGAAGGATACGACTTTGGGACCATAACGTAGTGTTGTTCGGAACGTTTTAGGCAGTTTATCTACATATAATGCGAATAGAAAATGATATTCTGTAATGCGAGAGTTGAAGGCGGGTTTGCCTTTAAACCTTTAGGACGGATTTAGGCGATTATGTAAAAATCAGAGCGAAATAGAGCTTGATCAAAAGTATCGTTTTAAGATGTTTTCTCATTCCCCTCTATAATTTTTATAAAAAAAGTCCTGTCTATCTTCCCACGTCGCGATTCACATCGATGTAATTGACATCTTTACGAGCCCATATAATACGTAATTCACGTCTTTACGTATCCCTAACCCCATGTGCGAAATACCCTAGAGCTCATGTTATTTACTGCAAGTTTCGTTCAAATAGAATGACTACGTAACACGAAGGTCGGACCTGGACAAAACGAGGTAAATATTGACATGACCACTAAAATGTCCAGAGTTGTGAACACGTGACTTGTTTATAGATTTATATTGAAGGAATTGAGTTGATTATTGATTTTGTATAGTAATAACCACCATACTAATGGAATACCGAGTCGTTTTTATTTTTTACTATTGTAAAAGCTATAGAATTGGTTTGAAATGTATTAAATAACCTGCTACTCTTTTTTGATCTAAATGTACGAAACATGAAAAAAATACTCAAAGCGCTCCCACTACTGGAAAATTACGCCATTGCGGATTTTAATCTATATCTGGCCATTTCCCTCATGAAAGAATCTTGATGCCATTACTCTTTACCGGCAGTCCTGAACATAAAGTATGTCGTTTCCGGCGCTACGCACGCTGTATAACGGCGGCAGCTCGAAACGTGCCTATTTATTGCTGAACCCATTTCATCGCTTCGGGAATATACGTACTCAGGCTGCAATTACACCAAGAGCAGGTTGCTAGCTAGAATCGGCGCCATAAAACGCAATACCTGGATTACATTCACATAAATTGGTATAAAATTGATTGACTTTCTGTTCCTCTACTCAAGTGTTTATTATGTGAAAAGCTTGTGGTTTAAAATAAAATAATTATATAATCAAGTTAATTGCAATACTAAAATATTACAATTGACTCTATTTGTATTCGGCGAAAGTAAAACAAGGAAAATATGATGTTTTTAACAATTGAAATGCACTTTAAATTAGATTTTTTAGCTGGTTTCCACGTCATATTTTTATGAGTATGATTGCCATGTTATTTGCACTTTCCTTTTGGGTCTTGGCAACTTCAGGCAATGGCAATCTGCTTGCTTCGTAAGTACGGCCGAACTAACTCCCAAGAGTCAAATGACGGATGAATATTTATAGAAGCATCGACAGTTTTAGCACCTACACACTACACTACTTTCGCGCAGATGTGTTTTGCAATACATTTTACAGCTCGCTTTTTCTGCAGCCAGCCTGGGCATATATAAATATTTGAGTGTCATCATCATCATAAGCTTTCTAATGTTCCTACTCACGAGCGAGAGTGATTGGGTGATAATTCGCCTCGCCGACCAAATACAGATAGGATGACACATTGTTACACAAGGTTAGTTCTATGAGCACTTGCATTTTTCGAATGGAAAATTTTATTGGTGCGTGACCGGTCTCGAACACACTACCTGACTTATTCCAGTGCTTTTATATCATCTAAAATTAGGACAACCACGGCGTAAACAAGAATTTTTATTTGTAGATTTTGAAGTCTGCCATGATCCAAAATTTCGTAGGATTATGTTCGCCGTAAACTTGGTTTCGGTAAACCAATTTCAGAATTGACACGCGCAACTAAAGATTACGTAAGCCGGCTCTCATTGAATACATTCTCTTAACGTTTTGACATTTTATTATTCGGTAAACCGTTAATTATGCAATCGAGTGAATGCGTTCAATGCGACATACTTACCCCACAGATCCAACGTTAGTTGACGTGATTGAATTTCGAAGCGAACCTCTTTGTGTAAACTAGTACAATAGATGCAACGCCAGTCTGGTAGTGACTGCAATACAGCTCTATGACAAAGGTTGTTTTATTGTATCCTAAACGATTTTCCAGCTTCTATTCGGAAAACGGATAGGTACGCGTTTGAAATTTTATAAAACGTACGATAGAATACTTTATCCGTTTAACAGTTCTATTAAAGCTCACATCTTTAGGATTCCCGATATTTCGGCGCAGTTACATGCACCATGATCACGGGAGAACTGAAGGCAAATATTTTATTATCGTTTTTAGTGAAAATTATGTTAATAACCATGATAGTTTTAAAAACTATATCACATTTTTAGGGTCCAGATTTGTGCTCATTTGAAGCTCTCGTGCGTGACGTACTCGTAGCTGGCTAAGTTTTGATAACAGATCAACGAAGTTAAGCACTAGTCAGCATTGGATGCCAGGGGAATCTGTGTGCGCTTCCGTGCTTTAAAGAGCACGTTAAGCAGTCCTTCCCGGCGTTTTCAAAGTTGTTAGGCCATGACGGTGGCATTCGGTTGGCCTCTATTAACTCCATCACCAGAGCTGAATACTGACTCATACGAACTTACTTACATTGTGTGCATTTTTATTTTAAATCAAGGTCAGATACGTGGCCTCAATGCCCTGTAGTTTCGCTAAATAGGTTACTGTTCACTTTGCGAAATCTCTGTAAAATTCGCTTCTCCTCTTTCCGTCACTAATGGATTTCAGCACACCAGAGTAAAGCAGTTTATGAACCGTTGTTATATTGTTTTAGCTCTTTTACTAGGTAGACAGTCAAGTGAAATTGTACTAAGGCCTAATTCATATTTATGCTATAAACCTATATTAGCTAATGTGTCTTTCAAATCTGCCATCGTCTTTGAATGATAAAGGGAAACAATACGTAGCGAGCTGCTAAAATGGCAGTTCCTTTTTTAAATATGGTTTACACGCATTCATATTTTAGCTAGTTACTCCTGTATCGAATCTAATATCCGGAGCTCGTTCCGGGGTTGTAATACCACCTGTTTCTGCCGCCAAATAGTGATGCTCGTATTATTGTATTCCGACTCGAGAGCACAATACTTTTCATCGTCATGTTATAAGTAACTTTCTACTTTACTATAAACTAGGCCATAATGCTTATTGGCCACCTTGTAAGGGGTATATCACATCACACTAATATTATAAATTGAAATAGCGAATGTTTGGATGTTTTGTTCCTCTATAACTTGACATAGATAGATAATGACCGGGAATAGGATACGGTTTCCGAGTTCCACGCGAACAAAGTCGCGGGCAACAGATAAAATAAAATAAACTCGTTTTTTTCCACAGCATGGATGCCTGCTCAAATTCGGTCGAGTTTCAACTTTCCGATTCATGGATCCGGCACAGGAGAACCTCATTAACCGAAACCTCTCGCAGTCGCAACACTACGGCTCGGGCTCCATATACGACAGGTCAGTTAATTATTCTATCTCCGCCACTTACATTTACATGTTGTGTTCTAGTCGTACCCTTTACTTAGACAGATTTAGATACACTTAGTAATCTTCCCACTGCAACGTTTTGTTGTTCGTACATCTTATTTATTATACTTATTTTCTGAACGGTCGCTTATCTAATCACTAGTATTTATGTTTGTTATTTTATCATCGTTTCTTTTGCATGTTTCTGTCACTGGCTCACGAACATCCGCTTGTGTACGTTACCCTCACGTTAGATCGCCGGTGTCGCCGGGCGAGACGAGCGGCGCGATGTCGCCGACCTCGATGGCGTCTCAGCAGGCCGAGCTCGACGCGAATGCTAACGCCGACGCGGACTACCTCCGCACGGTCAGCCCGGTATCCCAAGACGGCTACTACAGAGACGACAACCTCCCCTATAACAACAACACGCTCAAGCTCGACAACGAGTCGCTTGCGATGTCGCACCTCACCGACTCGAGGGACGATAACGCACACGAACACTCCACCTACAATGAGCAGGATCAAAGCGCTAACAGAACCGCCAACTCGCACTATAAAGACAACTACGAAACTACATTCGACCTGGAAGGGAACGTCGAAACGAAAAGTATCTGCAGCGCCAAGAGCGGTGGCTCTGGTCACGATAACAGGTACTTTCATGAACATTACAAACAAACAAACATTGTCCTTTACAGGCAGCTATGTAACAATTGATTTGGAAGGTGGTGTTCACTGAAACATTAACCAGCTGCAAAACGGTAGTTAACTTTACCCGCTTCTCTTAAATAAATATTTAGACAGATGTTATATATTTTTGCTATCATCATAAACAGGTCACGGTAACCTACGTTAAAACATTTTTGCTGAACACTACAGCCCTAAGGGAATACGCATACTTCGCACGTATTGGCCCGGCGCCATTTCGCCTTTACGATACTAAATATTGTGCGTTGCAACTCGGAGTTTTGTGCGTAGAATACAGCTAGACGATAGTTTGCGTTTACGATTTTCAGATAATTATTTCGGCACGCTTATTAAGTAAGTCTATCACTGTCGGATCACTGTCGATCGCTTGTCGAGTCCTCACACGCTTATGGTACGCACTGTAGGTGTAAAAGTGACGGCCAGACGCAACCATACAAGCGATCGACAACGATAGACTTACATAATAGCCCGATACATATAACAGATATACTGATATGGCCTAAGTATTCAAGCGTTAATATAATATCTGAGCTCTGCATGTGTATGCCAATCCAGTTACATCACCTTGATAAGTGTTGTTGTGACAGGATGAGCGTCCGCGGCGGCACCGGCCAGGAGGCGATCCTGCCGGCCGTGCTGGAGTTCCCGGAGGGGGGGCAGGCGCAGTTCCTGGCCGCCGTCATCACCCGCCTCGACCCGCACGCGCCCGCCTTCAAGCTGGCGCCGGTCTACACCTTGTATTTGTGCGCGAGGTTAGTATATTAAATAGGTTTTGTTTATCCTCATAACATCATAGAACCACACAACGCTCACTTTATGTACATAAAGTTTCGTAATTTTTCAAGGATTCTAGGTACTTGGTAATGAAAAATTCAAATTTGACTCTATCGCCACTTTAGTTTCATCAAAACTTTTGTTACTTCGGTTTAAAGAACTTTATTAGACTCATAAAAAAAAAACTTTAGGAAGTCGATTTATTTATGTATTTATAAAAACTCACAAACATTTCATATCAGTTTCAAATAGTAAAAACATTAAAATAATCATAACTCGAAGAATACTAAAAATCGAGAAAAATGGGGTATTATCGGATACTCCTGAATCTGAGGATTATTTTTCTTTGCACATCACCATTTGAACCACTTTGATGAACCTGAAATGTCTGGCGCAGAAAAACTGAGAAAGAAATTCCTATCGCGAGTCGTGCGCACTCGTAGACGTTACAGCTATGAATGAAAGAAAGAAATAAAGAAAAGACGTTTATTTCAACTCACCACAAACAGAGTTTATACCTTAATCTACAAATTAAAACTATTATATAATACTATATATAGCTATGGGTCATTCATTACTTACGCGATTATTTGTTTTTGTGTAGCGTGTCAATGAGATGCGCGAGTGAAAGCGTGCTATCTCGCTCTTGCGATAAATTGATGCCAACAATGACACCTACGAATACGACATCGTTTACGTACACAAACTAAGCATGTAGTGACTATACGCGTTTGTTTCATACATTATATTGAGAGTTTCCGAGGTGTGCCGAAAGTTAAACTTTATTTCCATCAAATTATTTACTAACATTTAGTACCTTGCATAAAACAGTGTACAATAACTTCTTACTGGGAACGAACAGCTAGGTGTAGGATTGAGTTACAAAACAAACTGGAAGTAGTTTGGGGTTTGGCGTAAATTAAATATTGGGGCACGTAGTTTGGGCTTTGATTTTGTGAATACGTAAGAGTTTCTCCGCCACTGAAACTTTTACCACAGAATAAGTAATTATACTCAATACTATGAAGTTATAAAGATTTAGCTATATTAGCTTTTTTTTGCTATTTTAGCGCTGCTCTTCCTCCCACTTCACCAGGGACTCAATTTGTTTGTCAGATATGCGGACGAGCTGTCGCTTCCGTATCGGCCTTACAAGTCATTTCTCAAATGGACGCTGCTCTATAGATGAAAAAGGCCTATGATGATGATATAAATTTGGATTTAAATCACTATATTAATTGATGAGTAGCTGCTCGTCCCTGCTTCGCACGAGTGGACATAAAATATAGCTCTGAAATCGGACCAGTGGTTTTTGAGTTTATTCGTTACAAATCATTCCTCTTTATAATATTAGTATTGAAAACCGCATTATTAACTGTTGCGTAGTTTAAAAGATCTAAGCGTACATACATACAGAGGCACAGATGGCGGGAAGCTACTTTTTATACTATATAAAGACGTATTTATGTACGTATAAGATTTCCCAGCTAAATGTACATGCTTGCAAAAGTAAATGCACTCTTTAACTATGATGACAGCTCCGTTTTATCGAGGCATTCTCTTCTTATACGGGTGGTTCCTTGAATGGTAATGTCAAATTATCTTAACGATGAGCTTCTTAGCCAGGTTCAATTGCGTGATGGGGAAACGTTTTGCATATCTAACTTCAGGAGCTTTTTATAAATAAATGTATAACTCTAATGTTAAGTTTATTAATTTAATGAATACTTCAGATACCGAGCATCAACACACTACCGACCGGAGCTAACGCCAACGGAGAGGGCGCACAAACTCACGGCATTTCTACATCACGTCGCGTATCTTATACATGCCACTGTACAGGTAACTCTAGATTTTACAATTTTTGTATTGTTTTGTACCAATTTTGTAAAACTTAGTTTAGTTAAATCTTGTATAGTTTATTATTATTGGCTTAGTGCCAATTGAGAATGTACGATACATAATCGGTAGAGTGAGTGTATGTTCGTAAATGTCATACACCATTAGTAATCATTTTAGATTTTTTAAACGAACTTCTTCCTGCTGGTCCTCTAGAGTTGAGTTGAGTTTCGGGAATTTATTTCCTAATGTACCCCTACACCATAAGGGCAATGTACCCTCCTAATTTCATGTTTCTAGGACTTATGAATTAGGGTGTGTGTTCATCTGTCAGAAAGCTTATTCTGATGAACGAAATTTGGTAATAGGAGCGCTGCAAGCAATCAGCCGCGCAGGCGTTCTGGATGGCGAACGCGAGCGAGCTTCTGCACTTCCTCAAGTACGACCGGCACATCTCCTCCTTCTCTACGCAAGCGCAGGAACTGCTGTCGCAGACTGTGGAGGCTGCTTTCAGGTACCATTATCCACTGGACACCACTAGTATGCGAAAATTACAAGTTAAGTTTGTCATTCGTTCGCCTAATGTGAAGCTACTCAATGTTCAATGAACTTGATGATAACAGCTGCAGTATCGTTAGCAATGTATTTTCTGAGAATTTTCTGAGATCCTGCAATATTGAACAAGTCGAGGCAAATATATACACATTTTTTTTCAGCAAACTACGAGACGGTGATTTCTCCTGATGTGAAGCGGCACCTTTGACCAAAACATTTTTAGTAATAATATAAATAGTAATATTATAAAAACTATGAGTTCTGATCGCGAAAGTTTAAAAAAAGACTATTTTCCCTTAGTGTATTAGCTGTTATCACTATAAAAACAAAAATAAGCAACAAAATAAATATTCCAGCAACTTAGTATCGTGCTTCCAAGCGGAGCTGACGCCAGCTCTGGAGGTGGCGATGAGCGCGCGCGGCGAGGCCAGCGAGGCGACGGCCGGCACGCTGCAGGCGCTGGCGGCCGCGGTGGTGCTCCTCCGTCTCTGCAGGGTCAACGCCGCGCTCACACTGCAGCTCTTCTCCTCACTCTTCTACTACATCAACTCTTACTGCTTCAACAAGGTGAGGGTTCTTACACCAAATTAAATAAAATAAAATGAAACGAAATTAAATTAAATTATTTATATGCCTTCACCAGCCAAGCGTTGGCACATACGGACGGACAGACAAACTATTCTGAGAAGTTACAAGAGTCCGTACCCGGAATAATGCTTTTGACAACCGGTAAACGTTAACGTATCGTTAAGCTGCCAATGTGTATGCTATTTTTGCATCGCCTTACAGCGAACTACAAAAATCTCTTACAAATTTACAGCTGGGCGATATGTTAACGTTTACGATTGTCAAAAGCATTATTCCAGATACGGTCTAACTTTAAGGAGACACGGTCCTTACATACTACAGTGTAGTTTAGTGCAGTAGAGCCAGTACGGTTTGATGCAAAGTTCGCATCAGTAGCCTAACATGGACTGATAATGCCAGCATGATGATGTCCCGTACAATGACAGTATATTAACCAATGGTTATGTTGACAGCTGGTGACGGAGCCGGGCATGGTGAACCCGCAGTGGGGCGCGGCGCTGACGGCGCGCCTAGCGCTGCTGTCGGCGTGGGCGCTGCGCCAGGGCAGCGAGATCGCGGCCGACTGCCACCTCGCCAAGATATACCAAGCCGGTGACTTATCCCCACATATTATCACCACCCTTCTGTTGTTTCCACTATTAGAACACTGGCATACTCTCCCCTCCTAATAATCTGTAAAACCAACGGAAGCCTAATAAGCGAAAAGCGTGCGCGAGCACTAATGCTTGCGCTTTTCAGTGTTTCGAAGGGGTATCTTCCGAACACTGAAAAGCGCGAGACAAAAAATATACAGAAAACTGGCTACTAATTAATTTATGCCAAATTTAGAATGTATGTACTCGTATATAAAGATATTTGTGATGAGTTCTTCTGGGGAAGTAGGCTGGCGCCTTTTGTCGCCATATTTTTAATAATTGACGGCGGAGGAAACACGTTCATCGAGTTTTACCGTCCTACACTTCGTTTTCCAGTTCGTGGTCGCCATTCCAGAACCTTTACAAATACAAATGTTTTATTGCGTTTCCGTTGCGAGTGATAAAATCTCCTATAAGTAATAAATAAATATACTTGTCATAGGAGATTTTGCTCTTGTTTAGGTCTATTATTGATTTAATGAAGACAGTGATTTAATTAATAAAACGACCTTTATTGACTTAATTTTAACTTGACTGTTCAGCTCAGCTAATCCAGCGCACGTACCGCACGCCGGGCGAGGTTGTTGCCGCGCTGACGTCCTGCTCCAAACTGAACTCTGTGCAAGTGCGCGCGCTGCTCGCTCCGCTGGCGCCGCCGGAGGTGGTGGAGGCGGCCGTCGCGCATGCGCGCAGCCTCGCCGACGAACTGTGCCGCGCCGACGGACGAGAGGTGCCTATCTGCTGCTGCATAACAACATCTTGTCTTGTTATGTACTACATAAATATATAAAATTATGCGTTACTTAGGTTAATTAGGAATTTCGGTATCAACACAATGAGAACGCTATAACGCAGCTAGAAGATGAGGTTTGAATGCAACTCTCGTTGACTGATGTAAAGGTATGGTCAGAGTTGAGGTACGGTTTAAGTACTGTCAGATCTCAACAACTACAAAGTATGTTCTGACAACGCTGCCTGGCCCCACCGTGGGACAGACATAAACGGTGAGAAAATAAATGCGAGTGAAACCGCGTGGGTCAGCTATTAAGATATAGAGTTCCATGTGATAGAGCTCGTCCGGGAGGAACTACCACCATACCTATTTCTGCCGCCAAGCAGTAATGCTCGCATTTCTGTATTCTGGTTCGAATGGTATGGTTTCCGGTGAAATTACAGCTACATGAGACTTTCCATCTAACGTCTCAGGGTGGTAATGGTAACACGCAAGTGATATTTATGATGGAGCGCTCGTGACGTAGCTGGCTAAGTTGCTCTTATCAGATCAACGAACTTAAGCACTGTTCCGCGTAGTCATCATTTGGAGGGGTGACCGACAGTGGCAATTTCTTTATTTATTTATTCAATACAGAATCAACAGCACTTAGTTAACATAGTCACACTATTTTATACTTATCATAATGTCAATAAAAGATTCTCATCTCTTTCAACTGAACGCTCCCGTGCTTCGGAGGGCACGTTAAGCAGTCGGTTCCGGCTTTTTCAAAGTTGTTAGGCCATGGCAGAGGCCTTCGGGCGGCCTAGAAACTCTGTCACCAGCTTAATTACCACACAAAAAGTATTTAGCCTGGAATCCACGCAAGCCTAGTAAAGTTAGGTTAAAATAATCAGGTTCGGCTAGAAGAGAGCACGTGGCTGTGCGTGGAGCTGATGATCCCGTGCGGCGGGTTCAGCGCGGAAGTAGTGCGCGGCGTGCCACCCGGCCTGGCAGAGTTCGCGGCGCCGCTGCAGCGCGCGCAGCTGTGCCGCCTCGCGCACCAGCCGCACGCGCGCGGCGACTGGGCCGTCTACCTGTGCCGCGCGCCGCCCGCGCGCCCCGACCCGCGCCCGCCCCTCCTGCTGCAGCTGCACAAGAACTCCAACGGGATGGGACTCAGCATTGTCGCCGCTAAGGTGACATGCACATTCTTTTTTTTATTTTAATTTGTGTGTCTGTGGCTGAGTTTGCCACAATTTTGCCAATGTCAATGTCGACAGGGTTGAAACAGTAAGACAATGGAGAATCTGAGACATATGATGGTCAGTTTAAGAGAGGGAGACCATAATTTTGTAACAAGGTGATTTGTTATTACATCCTGAATAAAATAAGACAACACGCACATTCAATAAAAGCGTAAGCACAGAACAGAGGGGCCTTTTGAACGCGATCGGTATTGGACAAGTATTAGAATATGACATTTCGTACTTTTGACAGCAAACCTAGCGCCAAATTCAACCTTCATCAATTTGGTCGTCTACACTTCGACTCTACCAGTCTGTACCGTCTTGGTTTAGGAAGTGCGGGTAAGAATCGAACTAGTTGTTCTTTATTCTGGCTTCAACTCCGGGCACAACTGTTGCCTGAGTCGCTGGGTGTTGCCATGAGTGCAGCAATTTCACTGGCGTTTCGTGTGCCGATTACTCGGCTTTACGGTGGTTGACCCTCTATAAAATGTTTATATTTTTTTCCGTTTCCAAATTCAACCTTGTTTTCAAGAGAACAAAAATTTGACAGCAGTAAATAGAAATTAGGATTGAATCAGAATTGTCGTTGGATTCAAGAGTAAGGCACCTGATAATAGTAATACGTCTAGGATGGACACTCCCTACCTCCCACCGGTCTTACTTACCTCACTCCGATCGCGAGTTCACATGCACTGAAGCTAAAGGCACGCGTTTATTTTGATAGCACTCTTACCACAGCGCGCGCATAAGATGCGTGAGCGAAAGCGTGCCATCTCGCTCTTGCGATAATTGGGGCCAACCTACAACGGCACCGTTTATGTACACAAAGTATGCACGTGGTGATGGTGAACTTATTCGTCCATGAAATTATTATCATCATGCATTTGGTTGCGGCCTATTAACTCCGTCACCAGAATTGACCACTGGCTCATACCAACACTTCTGCGCAGGGCTCGGGACAGAGCAAGCTCGGCATCTACATAAAGTCAGTGGTGCCGGGCGGCGCGGCGGCGGCGGACGGGCGGCTCGCGGCCGGCGACCAGCTGCTTTCCGTCGACGGACAGTCGCTGGTCGGCATCACGCAGGAGAAGGTAAAGAACAAGCCACGTGGAGAGGACGTATTATAATGCTTTTGACAATCGTAAACGTTAACCTATCGTCCAGCTGTCAATTAGTATGCTATTGTAGTTCAGGTATGAGTAGTTTCCGAGATATAGCCGTTTAAAGTTTGACAGCTGTCATCATTTATGATAAGAGTCAAACGTGGCAACAATGTAATTTTATTAATAATAAAAAAATATTGCTGTCACACTCAATATGTTGCCTATGACCACAGTGGACTGGCTAATATGATGAAGATGATGATTGTCTAAAAATAAATATTTAGTGAGTAGCGAGTGGAGAGTGCATGGGTTTATTCCTGCCGTGTGGGTGAGCGAGACAGTGCGGGGTATGCTGAAGAAGCGCGGTGTTGGGCACTGGGCACTCGGCCGAGCAAACAAAACGGGGTCTGAGTCACTGTCTCGCCATTTTCGGTCGAGCGGTCGGTCGAGCACTCGTCAGAGGGTTCACATCAACCGAGCCAAGAGCACCCTTTCGCCACTTTACTTGGTACGTGTAATCAACCCAAAAGCAAAATGCGTATGCAAATCTACTCGCCAAACCTACTACCCTACTCGGTACGTGTAATCAACCTATAATGCCTTGATCACACGTACCGAGCAAACCGGCGAGACAGTAAAATGTTTCTCGGCCGAGACAGTGTAGTAAGCGAGTAGCTGTTCACACACGTTTTGAAATAAGCACAGTCAGTTCAGTTCTATTGAGACTACAATTCGGATATGATGGATCGTAAAAAGATAATTAGAAAATATACAAAGTTACTTATTCCACTATTAGTAGAAGAACTTGTTTTAAACAACTGCACTCAAAAAAACCACGTGCGGCGACGCGACAATCATGTAGCCGAGTGGCGAGCGGCGAGACAGTGCACGTTCAAACCTGCCGAGTGAGTGAGCGAGACAGTGCGGGGAAGCGGGAGGGTGGTAACTCGGTCTAGTAGGTAGAACGGCAGCCGAGCTGTTGTCTCACCACTTTGTTTGGCCGAGCGCTCGGCCGTGCACTCGGCGCTATGTTTATACGTACCGAGTACTCGACCGAGAGCACTGTCTCGCCGGTTTGCTCGGTACGTGTGATCAAGGCATAAGTGATCCGTTTGGGCGTAATTGAGTCACAAACGTTTACAATATTATAAGATGTTAATTATAATTTTATCCACGAATAGGCAGCAGAGTACTTAGTCCGGACAGGTCCCACGGTGACGCTGGAGGTGGCCAAGCAAGGCGCGATGCTGCACGGCCTCGCCACACTGCTCCATCAGCCCGCATACAACAGCCAACGACCCGGTAACCATATTTAAGCTTTATCTAATCACATTGTACCACAAGCAATATGACGGCTTAGATACTAGATAATAGAACCAAGGTCACCGACATAGCTCATAAGCTAAGTAGGCAGGCCATATTACTTGCAGACCCGATAACCATTGGGGAATTAGAATTTCTCATATGGCGACCACGAACTGGAAAACGAAGTATAGGGCTGCTTCTCGTCGTCTGTCCCTCTGTATGTTAGTACGCTCAGATCTTTTAAACTACACAACGGATATTACAGTAATTTTCATCGATAGATATAATGATTGAAGAATAACGTTTAGACTCATTTTCGAAACGTAACTGTAATTTCAACTGTAGTTATCTGTTCCTGTTTTTAAATTTTCTTTGCCTTACTGTAATGATGTTCTAATTGTGTGTGTCAAATAAACAAATTATTATTCTTATTTAATGAACAAAGACTATTGATTTGAAAGAGACACTAGTTAATAAAGGTTTAAACTAAGAATGCCCTAAGTTTTTAAGCACCCGTGTGAAGCTATCGCTAGTCTTTTATATAATATATCATATGGGGTATGTTTTTTTTTTATCCACATTTGGACTCGCATTTGGTCCGTGTATGCAAGGTGTATGTTGTGTAGTAGTAGTGTGTTGTCTAGACGAGGAGGAAATCCAGTACGAGCACAGGCTGCGGCGCAACTCTGGCACATTCACAAATCCGCACCCCGCGCTGTTGCGGCCCACGTCGCCGCTTGCCGAGCTCGCCACCGCAGGTTGTAGCCTCATGTGCCAGGTTATGCCGCGGAGTCTAGACCTCCGAGATCGTGCTGTGCCAAATCAATCACCATTTTAAACGCCTCACGTTATCTTGGTTTAAGCGAGCGATAGCAGTAGACAAGCGTGCTCCATCATCGACCACACCATCACATACTATTGTGAGGTGGTGGTCAAACACTTGTCTTTAGCAAGTAAAAAATATAACAAAATATAACAAGTCAAAAAAAGTACCTTGTCTTACGCCTGAATACTCAAACGCTATAGATCGTGTTAACTGTTTTTTATGTTTATTAAATCGTCTAAAAAGTCTTCACTTGTACACAAAACTGCTCGCACCGCTCGCACGACACATCGTAAGAACTTGCGAATTGACTCGTATCTCGCATTTTTGCGATGTTGCGTCACACATGTTGACTGACAATGGTCACCCAAATCCTGGAAGGGAAGACGCCTTGTCACACGAAATCGCATCCCAGCAATTCGTGTCGCAGTTTTCTGCGTTGCGAACTTGCATCGCGTCAATTCGCAGTTTTCTATAAAAGCTCTAAATTAATTGAGTTGAGTAGCGTCGTAAGAGCCAGGTTGAAAATAAAACGCGTCGCTCGCTTCAATCTTGATGCATTTCTATCAGTTTTATTAAAGTTTATTTTTCTATTGGGTTTTGTTGGTATCTTCGAGACTTTTTCGGTCTCTTTGCTGTTCTTTTTTTGTTTCTTGTTAATAAGTCCGTTGTCTTGTTTTTTTTTTTTTTGAGCATTTATTTTGTACATGTGGTGTTTCATCTACTCCATCGCTTTGTCTCAGCTACTTTTTTTGTCTCGAGCATACCTAGTGCGATCGGATCGCGTTGACGAACTCTGGCGTTGCAGGGTACAGGTCGCAGGAGGGCCGGCGGGCAGCGTGTCCGAGTTTCCTGCCGCGAGACGAATCCACAGAGTCAAGCTCCTCGAGCGAAGGAAGCTGTCGCCCGCATTACCACCACGGGTCCATACCCCGCCTCATCATCACGCTCGACCGCGAGAACGAACAATTGCAGGAAGATCTATCTCCCGACACGCCTGGCTGTCCGCTCGAGCTTCGCGGCCCTCCGCACCCCCCGCGCCCCATCCCCGTGTTCACATTCACCTGCGAGGACTTTGACGAGCGCAACTCCCCACCCTCGATGGCGTCCCCGTGCAGTGACGTCACGTGCTCCCGCTCGCCCAGCTACGAGGAGCCTCCGCCTGTTCCGAGCGCGCCGGCTGGCTACGACCGCTCCAGTGACAGCGACGCGCCGCCCGTGCTTCCCCCTCAGATGCGACAGATCGACCCGCGCTTCACACTCGATCTATTCAATTCCCGCCGCTGCACCGCCAGCGATGAGTGCGTTTCCGCGTGCGAATGTTGCCGCACGCCACAACCAGAAGCACAGCCGATCCCATTTATCGACGAACCAGACTCAGAACCGCTCATATACGAAACTCCGCCAGAGGGTCCGTGCACACCGAAAATTCGGCGCATTCTCCCCCAGCTGTCGCTCGACCGACCAGACGAGAAGCTTCGACCGGAAACTGCAGATGCGATCTGCCAGACCCCTTCATCCCCGATGCCGGTAATACCAGTTGAACCGACACCGCGACCGACCGCGCTCAGTAGAAAACTTGAGTTGACCCTTGACGTCCGGAAAGAAGCCGAAAAAGTTGAAGACGTTCACAGCCGACTGAAGAGAACGCTGTTCGACATGACGAGGTCGTTCTCGATAAAATCTGAAGATATGGAACTTCCATCGTCGGCGACGTTCTCTGCGTCCGGCTCGAATGACGAACCGAAGGGCTCGTCGAGTGACACGCACGCGAACGCCGCCGGCCACTCGCCGCTCGAGTGCGGCGCCACTCAGATCCTTGACAGCGTCGATAGGAAATCGTGGAAGTCGCCTGACGAGTTCAGGCCGGCTTTTGGCAAAGTTAAGGCGCTCGCGAAGCATTTCAACGACATCAATCTGACGTACTGCGTCAGAAATTACAAACGAAACTGCCAGTCGAGCCCTAACCTATGCGCGCGGGTCGATAAGTCGATAACTCGTTTAGAAATCTTGCCTACAAGCGCGAGCCTGGCGGACATTCAGTACGAGTGCGCAAAAACAGAAACGAGCGAGTTGGGAGACGCGAAACTATCCGATGACGAAGTCAAAAGCATACTCATCCAACTGGAAGACTGGTCGAAGTACGGATCGCGGGGTAGCGAGGACACTCTGGCCCATGGCATCGAGTTCGAGTTGGACAACCTACCTTCGGAGGATTGCTCCGAACACAATGGGTTCATATTCAATGAGATTGTCGATAAAAAGCCGCGCCGGATCACTATCGAAAACATCAGGTTGAAGACTACTGGAACAAAGAGTCGAGAATCCGTCGAGAGAACCGATAGCTTAGAGAACCCAAAGGCGCGAATACCACGCATCATCGCGATGATTCCGCACAGATCATCTTCTCTAGAACTACCAATAGAAACGGCGAGGACTGTGGGCATGGTGCAAAGTCTGCCCGAACTGAATAGCCTTCATCACTGCTCAGCAATTTGCAGAGGCAGCGAAGAAACTTCGAGTAAGAATTTATAGTCATTATTATAAATGTTAGCTGGCACATAAAATTTGGTTCTACATAGTTGCGTCCTCTTCTTTATTTTTCTTGCATGATAAATTGCGAATTCGTTTCAGGATCATTTGTTTCGTTTGTATTGTTTATAGTTTATTTTGCGGCAATTGTATTACAACATCACGCCTGGTATTTTATTTTTTTAAAGACTCATTTCAGATTACGTTCATTTTTCGTTTGTCACTGTTAGTTTTTTTTTCAGTTAATTTGATGTACTTATAGTAAGCATGATTATGGTAGTTGTGAACACTAGTTTAGCAATTTTAAATAGACAATCAATACTCAGGAGGTTCTATAGCTTGGCGAAAAAGTTCTGGAAGTAAAATATTTTTTATATTTTATTTCATTTATTTTTATTATATTTTATACAAAAAAATTAATAGTTTGGCTTATCACAACAACGTAAGTGGCGCCTTGAATTCTTTCCAGACTTTTTTGCCGAGCTGCATGTTCGAGGACTATTTTTTTTTAAATAAACAACTTCAATCTAACTAAACCCGCAACCACAAACCACAGATGTTATTGAAAGAGGAGCTATTCCGCTCATCACGCCGAAGATCCTCATAAGATCTTCAGCAAATTAGTATGAGACCATAGTGTAATACAAGATGGTGATGTGTAGGTCCAGGAGGCAATGCGACGCGTCGCGCGTCCGAGCGGGACTTGCCGTCGCGCCTCGCGGCGGAGCCCGTCAAGCCGAGCAAGAGCACGCCCGCGCTACACCAGGCCGTGGCCTCCCCGCCGGCACACGCGCCACACACTGCCCACGTCCCACACACATCACACCCTCCACCACCCAGGTACGCTTTTTCCTTTATCTTTCATCTAAATACATAAAATCTTTGCGTTACCGACTGGCAATCAACGACTCGCAGACTAGCAATCAACGATCGACTGACTGGCAATCGACGACTGATTGGCAATCAACAACTCACTGACAAGCAAAGAACGATCAACTGACTGGCAATCAACGACTGACTGACTAACAATCAACGATCGACTTACTGCCAATCAACGATCGACTTACTGCCAATCAACGATCGACTTACTGGCAATCAACGCGCAGCAAGGCAAGTTCTACAGACCTGACTTTTTAAGGATATGTCCTTTTAATGTCTAGGGTGCAATCAGATAGAAATTCCTTAAAATAAACTTCATCAACATACAGTACGGTCGGCGGATCTAGCCAGTCGTGAAGCACTTTAAGTCACTGCAATTAGTTCGTACAGAGTTTCCAATAAATATTATACAAGGTAATAAATATTTCATAATGCCTGCTGTTTTCTTAATTTGTGAACCAAAAGATTCTTGCGTCGATTTGCTAGAATCGATTTTATGACAGTATGAAAAACTGTTAAAAATCTATACATTAGGGTCTGTTAAGTTTCGTTCTAGACTGTCTTGTTTTATTACAGTGCCAGCACAAACAATGTGTCAGAAAGTGGCGGCAACGCGGCGCTTTGGGCTCAAAAGTCCCGTAGCAGCCACAACCTGACCGCGCCTAATGACGCCTTCTACCAAAACTTGAGCTCCGTGCACGCTCATCCCATGTACATGCAACCCGACAGGTATGTGCACTTGTCATCATCATTACACAATATGCTGGCTTACTCTAGAGTCGTATTACACCAATCAATACCATATTGCTTACTCGGTCTACAAGTCTAGAGTAAGCCAGTGTCCAGCAAACCGTAATTCTCGCTCTAGCTAGAGTCTAGCGAGAATTATTGGGTCTCAATCCACCACGCTGACTGAATATCAGCGAATGAATCCAATTAGTGCTTAAAAAAATATTAGCACATGATAAGATAATGACGTTTTCAGATGGTCGTCGCTGCGCAGTTCGACGGGCAGCAGTCGGCCGCACTCTGCTCACTTTGCGGCGCGCGCGCAGCAAGCCGACACCGCGTCTGACTCGCCGATGCAACTAACGGTCAGTCACACACACCCACACTTACACGAACTTTACTCGGCATCCATAACAATAGCAAGGAGATATATATAAATAAGCGATAAGAACCCAGCTGGTGTTGTTGGTGTTTTTTTACAGCATGGGCCGCGTTGGAATTGACGTAAATTCACTGAGCTTGTAAGAAGTTTCGAAGTGATCCTTGCGATTTTATTGAATAAAACTTTTTTGACTTTGACACACTTATTTCACTAATTTAACCTTTTGTATATAGTAAAACTAGCGAACCGCCCCGGCTTCAAAGGGGTGCTTAACTATACATATAAACCTTCCTCCTGAATAAAATTTTCCGCATTCTAATCCGTTGCGTACATACATACATACAGATAGACAGACGGCAAAAAGCTATTTTGTTTTATACCAGCATGTATTTGCAGGCAAATCAGGCAAGTGCAATGAGCGCGCGCGCGGCTAAGCTCGCGGAGATGTCGGAAGAGGTCTCGCGCCGGGAGCAGGCCGCCTACCACTCGCATCGCGGCCAACCCCCGCACTCGCTACACAATCACGCAGGTTTATATACCTTTTATTAACATACAAATAGGGATGCTTTTAGCACAACATATGGCTAAGTTGTTCTTCAGATCAACGAAGTTAAGCACTGTTCCGCGGGGTCATCATTTGGATGGGTGACCGCCAGTGACAATTTCAACTGAGCGCTCCCGTGCTTCGGAGGGCACGTTAAGCAGTCGGTCCCGGCTTTTTCAAAGTTGTTAGGCCATGACAGAGGCCTTCGGGCGGCCTAGAAACTCTGTCATCAGAGTTGGCCACTGACTCATACGAACGAACGAACGAACGAACGAGCACAATAACACTACCATGCAGGTTTATATCCTTTATGATTATACAAACTGAAATGCTTATGAAACAACCACGGAAGTTGTATCTTATACACATACTAATAGAGATACTTTAAGTTGATTCGTAAGCACTGGTGATCTATTTGTAGTGACACCGCTTTCCGATCTTAAAGTCGTGGGTTCGAACTTCGGACCCGGTCGTGCACCAATAGATGTTTTTATTCGAAAAAATGTCAGTCACATAAAATGTCAGCAATGCCAGTGCTCTCATACGGTGAAGGAAAACGTGAGGAAACCGGCATGTCTAAGCACCAAGAATTCGAAAGACATGTGCCATCCACCAATTCGCATTGGGTCCGCACGGTGGAATAAGACCCAATCGCTCTCGCTTGAGAGTAGGTCAGTGTCCCAGCGGTGCTAACATTAGATAGAAGGTCATAATGAAGTTGTGTCTGTATTTCCATACAGAATCAGCGCCGAAGATAACTGTGCTTACGATTAGATATTAATAATTTAAAATATAACAGGTCAACAAGCCATTCACCCAGGCCCGTCACCACAACTGCAGCAACAACAACAACTACAGCAGCAACAGCAACTGCAACAACAACAACAACAACAACAACAATTGCAGCAACAACAGCAACTTCAGCAACAACAACAGTTGCAGCAACAACAACAACTACAACAATTGCAACAACACCAACAACTGCAACTACAACATCACCAACAACAACTTCAACAAAATAACCAACAACACATGCCATCACCCGCTCACACTCCACAAAGGTGAGTAATCAAATAGTAATTTTATTTCCTTTTAATTTTATTGATCTCATATTCTCTAAATGTTTTCATATTATTTTTACAGATACGAATGGCACCAACCGCTATCGCCTCAGAGATCTCAGCCACCTGTTGCTCCAAAACCACAAGTAAGCAATAAAATTATAAACATACAAAATTATGTTTACTTACAAAACAAAAAGGGTACAAATAAATATGTTTAAATTAGCGTACCCGCCGAAGCTACGCACGGGTGCTTTAAACCTTCCTCTTGAATTACTCTATCTATTGCTGAAAACCGCATTGAAATCCGTTGCAATTACAAACTTCAGTTTATATTATGTAAGGATTAGCTAGAAATCTTTGCCTCTTGTAGTATCTAAAAGTATACTTTTCCAGGTAAAGAGCATTTTAACAAATTAAGTTTAATGTTCTCTAAAAACATGTATAATTTGATATCTCACTGCATAACATGCACGAACGATGTTGCGCGGCGGGCAAAGGTCTGTCTGCGAAGCATGAGGTTGCGGGTTCGATTTCTGCCTTGGGACAAATGTTTGTAAGATCTGCAAATATTTGTTCCGGGTGTACTGGGTATTTTCTATGTATAATAAAAAATATCTATGAATTGTATTGTATTAAGTATATCAGTCATCAAGCATCATCACATCACAAGCTCTGCTTACCTTGGGGCTAGATGATGCTGTGTGGATTGTCCAGCATTATTTATTTATTATTATAATTTAGCTGATTGAATTATTGAACTCCACAGCAGATGGCACGAAGACCGGACGCCGAATCGGAGGAGTTCTATCAAACACAGCCGCAACAGCCGCAGCCGCAGTCGAGCGCGATAGAACCTGACGAAGGTATGATTAAGGCAACGTTTACAAATAGCAATAAAGTTTACATTCATTGGTGCCGTAACCAGGATTGTAATCCTTTTATTACGGCATTTCGGAAATTGGTCAAAAAACGGAGTAAACATTTTTTATTTTTACTAATACATACATACATACATAGTAGTGCAAGATATAAGACAGAACACTAATGTATAAAAGTAAGTAAGTTCGTATGAGTCAGTGGCCAACTCTGGTGACTGAGTTTCTAGGCCGCCCAAAAACCTCTGTCATGGCCTAGCAAATTAAATAAGCCCACCTATCCAAATGATGAGTACGCGGAACAGTGCTTATCTTCGTTGATCTGTTATGAACAAGTTAGCCAGCTAGGTCACGAGCGTCAGTAATGTATGATTGTATCACAGAGCGGTACGTGGCGAGCGCGCTGGAGCTGCCGGGCGGCGGTGCTGGGTCGTACGGCTTGGCGGAGGAGCGCGTGCGCGCGGCGCACAACCCCTGGCAGCGCGAGGAGCACGAGCGCCAGGCCGAGGCGCGCCGCGCACACGCCAGGGCGCGCAGGTACACCCCACACACTCCAAACCAATACTACTTCATTTCTATCTAGAGTTCGCACAGCGGATCTAGGCTTCCGTGAAGTTAGCCGTTTGTGATGCGCAAAGACAATTTAGTTTGAAAAAGCTCCATTGCGCATCAAAACGGCTAATTTCACGACGGTCGAGATCCGTTGTGAGAACTATACTTATCTATCTTTGTCGCTGTTCGCACATTGGCGTATAGGTCATTCTGCATTGGTGTGATGTTGGCGGATCACGGCAAGATTTTTAGACTTTAGCAGAAACCGTCACTATTTTTAGTGGAATCAACTTCCAGAAGAAGTAGTTACCACCTCGATAAACGCATTCAATAATAAACTCAATTAACAATTAAAAACAATCAAGTTTAATAGAATCAGTGCATAGATGTGAACTTGACTTTACAACACATCAGCGAAAGCTGCTCGTCTATTATTAAAATAAATAAAAATAAAAGAATATTTGGTTTGCCGGCCTCATTGGTCCCCAGGTACCAACATACGCCAAGTAGTCACCATTATAGTCTCTACACGTTGATTCAATATATTGGCCCAAACAGCCTTTAGAAAGCGAGAAAAAGAAAAATATATAAGTACGATATCGACACGCTCTTAAATAACGTGTAGCCACTCAACGCACACAAATCCTCGGAACACCAAGTTCACTCCTCGAAGCCTGCGAAGACCCCAGGAAACTTCTTTGCTTCTGGGAGGAGTTAGGCTGGCTTCACGCATAGCCAGCTCCCATCGCACAATGGACCAAATGCGCGTCCAAATGCGGAAAAGGGAGTCTACATAAATAAATAAATAAATAGATAACGTGTAACTGTTACAGAGACGCAATGATAGCGCAGCTAGTGTCGCTGGGCGGGGCGCGGTCGTCGGCGCAGAGCCAGCAGCTGCGCGCGCTGCAGCTCGAGCGCGACTTCGAGCTGCGCGCCTCCTTGCACGACCAGGTACTTTCTGTTTACCGCATCGTGCACCAAATGCTCTTACTGTAAAGTAGGGCTAGTAAAGTAGGGTGCTTTGGACCTGTCTGTAAGCCCTTTCTTTGTTTTTTGAATAAATTTAATAAATAATAAGATAGATATATACGATATATAATATACTGCCAGCGGCTCGGTTGTCGTGAAGTTAGTTGTTTGAAGTTATCGAAACGGCTTTCGAAACTTTACTTTGGGCGGCCGAGATCCGTTAAGCGTACTATTTTTTTTGTTACCACCACATATACATTTTACACCAAGTAGCAACCAAGCGTACGGC
Source organism: Colostygia pectinataria (assembly GCA_951394395.1). Lineage (NCBI taxonomy): Eukaryota > Metazoa > Arthropoda > Insecta > Lepidoptera > Geometridae > Colostygia > Colostygia pectinataria. Next base: position 10,150,286 of record OX596353.1, on the reverse strand, counting down.
CCACTTGATGGTAAGCGGTCACCGTAGCTTATGTACGCCTGCATCATCAGAGATACCACCTGTGCGTTACCACCTGAGACGTAGATCTAAAGTCTCATCACCAGAAACCATACCTTTCGAACCGGAACACAGCAATGCGAGCATTACAGCTAGGCGGCAGAAACAAGTATGGTGGTATTTTTTCCCCGGACGAGTTCTATTACAAAGAACTCTACTTACTTACTTTTACTAACCCATATCGTGATATCCAGGAGGAACGCGGCGCGGCAGACGGGGACGTGGAGGACGAGGAGCACATCACGCCCGAGCCCCCTGCCCCCGCTCCCTTGGCCCCCGCAGCCCTCGCAGCCCCCGCCCCCGTGGCCCCCGCGCCGCAGCCCTCGCCGCTGCCGCCAAAGTCCATACTCAAGACCAACAGGATCGAGGTCACTAACGGATACGCACAGGAAACGGTTTGTGGAACTGTAATACATTACAAAAACTATAAATTAACTAGCTAACCCGGCGCGGGGTCACTCGCGTTATTTTTTTGCAATATTTCCATTTTTTTTTTACCGTTTAAACCTTCTCTGGACTCCTACAAACATTTCAAGACCAAAATTAGCCAAATCGGGCCAGCAATTGTCGAGTTTTAGCGAGACTAACGCACAGCAATTCATTTTTATATTTATTAAGATTAACGGATGCCCTCAGACAAATAGGCATATTTATCAACATCTTGACAGCTCGATGGAAGGCGCCGTCGTGGTCGGCCAAGAAGACGTTGGCGGGACGAAACCTCTCCTTCGAAAGAGGATGCGTAGTATAGAGATGATTGGAGTGATTTGGGGGATACCTTTGCCCAGCTGTGGGACGAAACAGGTTAAAAAAATAAATATATTTGGGTTTTTTTCCCACGGAAACGTTACATTGCCGTAGCACAATTCTTTCACAAGGAATGCAGCGCCCTCTCATTTTATATTACTACACTAATTGTAATGTTCGGATAACCACAAGAACACACAGAGCAACTAACATTTTGTTTTAATGTCAGCAAGTGTCAGGACAATCAAGGTGCCCACCTGATGTTAAGCACCACGCCAGACTATTACAGATGCAGTGCTACCCAAAGCTTTAAAGTTTTTAAGTGTTTGCGTGGCACTGCACTGCGCTTATCACCCCGAGACATTGTTGTTAAATCTCTTTCGCCCAGTAACTGCTACAGTTATTAAGTTACAGTTATTTTGGTCTATTATGATTTTGAACATGTATTGTAATAGTCTAATTTGGTTGATTACAGACAAGTATCCACACAGTTCAGTCGGCACGCGAGGCAGACGCGTACCAGTGGGCTTCTGAGGGGGCTCCCGCTCCGCACGGCTACACGTGGGGCTCGGTGCCCCCCGCGCCCGAGGCGCCCCCTGCCGCGCCCGCGCCCGCGCCCCCCGCGCGCGGCTCCTCCTTCACCGTGATGGCGACCAGAGCTCGCGCGCTCTCCTCGCCGCCCAACGACCTACCCGCACCGCAGTGAGTAATAACTGTTTATGAGATAAATATGTATACGTTAACATGTGCAGGTACCACTACAAACAAAACAAAATGGTTGACTGGCATCCAATCGCGAATAGAAAGTGTAGTAAAAGAAAAAAAAAAATTAATAAATAATTGTAGATTCTGGGCAAATAAAATTTGGTTAAAATATACATGGAATCATCGACACGAAGAAGAATATGAAGTAGTATAGAGTTCTTAAGCTTGTCCGCGAAAGTACTACGATCATACCTATATAAACAATAACGCTCGTATTGGCTGTGCTCCGATTTAAATGCTATGGTTTCCAGTGAAATTACTGACACATGAGACTTTCTATCTTCGTCTCAGGGCAGCAAAACCTCTGGTATTGCAAGCGTTTAAAGGAAACAGTAATCCTTTACTATCATGTTCGTTGTACCTATCCATAAAATATATCGGGTTACTGTCAAAATCCACTTTGAAGATCCCCTTTAAAGGGGATTTTGGGAGTTTCAGTGTCAAAATCCTCTTTGAAGCTTCAAACTCAGTCTAAAGGGTGTGAATTACCTGAATAGAGTAATTTCCCTTTGAAGAGAAAATCATTATTTTGGTGCTATTCTGATCTTAGTAGTAGAGTAAGAGTAGTAGAGTTCTATGTGATAGAGCTCGTTCGGGGAAGGACTACCGCCATACCTATTTCTGCCGCCAAGCAGTAATGCTCGCATTGCTGTGTTCCGGTGTGAAGGGTATGGTTTCCGGTGAAATTACTGGCACATGAGGCTTTCGATCTTAGCCTCAAGGTGGCAACCCGCGAGTGATACCTCTGGTATTGCAAGCGTCCACGGCGTCATTCGGCTTTCGACTCGCACAGTGCGCACACGCCGTCACTGCATTTGTGCGCTACGCGAGAAAACCGGTTCGAAATATTCATGTTGTAGTGGTTGACCCACTCGATAAATTCGGTATCGATAGATTCTTAGTCATCGTGGACTATATCTATGATGGAAAAATACCTCACGCGGACTTCGTCAACTGAAAGCTTGTCCAACAAAAGACCAGCGGAAGAAAATATCTGGAAGAAGCCTAAGCGAACAGCATACCCTAGCAAAATAGCGAGGCTTCCGTCGATTGGGACCGGTAGGTATAGGGACCGCGGTCCCTTTCGCCGGATTGCTTTAATTTTATTATTTTTCTTCCGGCGAAAGGGACCGCAAACCATGCAACGTAAATTGTACAGTCGTCGAAGATACAGATCCGAAATAAATACGACAATGTTTATGTAAGTAGTATCTAGTTCATAACATAATTCGTAAGTTAGTGTTATTTTATTATTAGAAAAAGACATTGAACTTATTTAGCTCCCATATTGCACGTGCAAAATTCTGAGATGATGTTTTGGGGAAAAAAAGCATTGTATAATTCTACTTAAATCTGAAACAATAGCCAAAGCCAGAAAAGAGTGTAAGGACTAAGCACAAACAATAGAAATGCGGCTGGACCTTTGATATGCCTAACCGCTTCCTTTGTTATTCTATTAGCTAGTTTTGTCGGCGTTTAAAAAAATACTAATAAAGTGAGCTTGAATTACGAGACACTTCATGCGACTAATGAATAATATAATATACAATTTTACTTCACTTTCTTACTTTCGTTTGTAGAGTGCAGTCGTTCGTTTTTCCTACCTTGTGTTTTGTGCTATGAGTTTGATACTGTTGACCCTCGCTTGTTTATCTAGATTTTGAACCTTACTTCACACGACTGACTTGGCATGAAATTACGGACTTTGTTACTGCTTCTGAATTGGACAACTTTTATTTGGATCTAAATAAACTGGACTCAGTCTACTGAGTAAGTATCTATTCAATTTAAAATATTTGTGTTTATTAATAAATAAGCCTACGCTGTCTGTTTGTCTGTCTGTCTGTCTGTCTGTCTCCAGGCTGTATCTGTAAAGCTGAAATTTTAACTAGGAATAGGAATATATATTTGTAGTTGTTGATAATTTGTTCTTTTTTGAAATAAATAATGTCTACAATCAAAGAGTTTTGTTCTATAATATTACTTGCTATCTACTTTTTCCTTTGACTGTACTTTTCTGCCTTGGACAATAGATTTTTTCGATCATTTCGAGAGCGGTCCCTTTCGCCGGAAGAAAAATAATAAAATTAAAGCAATCCGGCGAAAGGGACCGCGGTCCCTATACCTACCGGTCCCAATCGACGGAAGCCTCAAATAGCTAGCAAAGTCAGCACCAACAATCGCTTTAAGGACCTTGCGGATGACTCCGACTGCGAACATATCGAAGCTGACCATCAAAGCTCCAACCATCGTACAAGATCAAGTCGTATACCACCAATTGTTGTCGAACCTAAGGATGATTGGTCCCACCAAACGATGGTAAGCCTGATTACAAAGTTCACCAAAAACTTTCATCTACAATACCGCCGTAAAGGTAAAGTTGCTATACATTGCTACTCAAATGATAGCCACCGTATGGTTACTGATGGCCTTCGGGCAGACAACGTTCTTTTTCACACGTTTTCACGTAAGGAAGAAAGAACTTACAAGGTCGTTGTTCGAGGCATCCCTACTGCAACTGTATCTTCGGTGCACGATGAACTGGCTGAAATGGGTTTCAAGAACTCCTCGGTAACTAAACTAAAAAGCGTCTCCCATGATGACAATTGGTCATGCCCACCACTACTGATCCAGTTGCCTCCAGGTTCAGATATTACAAAGTTTAAGCAGATTAAATATATCTGCAACTGCGTTGTCAGGATCGAGAGATTCAAGCCCAACACCACTTCGGGTACGCAATGCTATCGTTGCCAACACTTTGGCCATGCTTCTAAGAATTGTAACTTGCTGGAGCGATGTGTTAAGTGCATCGGATCGCACGCTACAAAGGACTGTCCGAAGAAAGAGCGAACTAGTCCTGCACAGTGCTGCAACTGCAAAGAAGACCATCCTGCAAACTTTAGGCATTGCACTGTACGTATCAACTACCTCCAGCGTATACAGCAAAAGAAACAGGACCTACACAACCAGCCCAAGACAGGTACCACTTCAACAGAGACCGTTGGTCGCTCAAAACCACTCCGCCAACCCCGAGTACAGCCAGCCTACCAGCAGAGCACGCAGGATGCTGCTGACAACGCTACCTCAGAAAAGCCTTCAATTGCTACAAATGAAGCGCCAAAACACCTAGACGCGGCAACTAATGATATGCTGCAAATACTTAATGTAATCAAGCGCATTAAGCATGAGTTTATTTCATGCAATAACATGATGGACAAGGTGATTCTTGTCTTAACTCACCTTGGTCAGTATATTTAGTACGAAACAACTGAGTCTATTTTATTGGAATGCGGACGGCATACGTAGTAAACTCGCGGAGCTCGCGGACTTAGCGGTTTGTAGGCTTTCCTCGGACGTCATAGCGATTTCGGAAACAAGGCTTAACAAACACATTCCATTTCAGCTGCCAGGGTATCATTGCTACCGCCAAGATAAGTTAAATTCGCGGGGTCAGGGAGTCGCTATCTTTGTAAAAGTCGATATACCTCACGTTCAAATTACCACTCCTAAAACAGTTCACATGGAAGCTGTTGGAATAGAACTTAGCATTTCTAACCAGAAAATTTGTATCTTTTCTGTTTATCAGTCTCCCAACCTAACACTACTACAGCAAGATTTAGATTCCGTGTTGAGCTGTAAAAGACATGTGTTGATGGTCGGCGACTTTAACGCTAGACATCCGCATTGGTGCAAATTCAGTGAAATGAATCGTCATGGTAAGATCTTGTTTGACCACATGTTAAACAATAATTATATAATACATGCTCCATCTAATCCTACATTAGTACATTACAATGTAGCTTATAAGCCATCTACGCCAGATTTGACCATTGCTGCAAACATTCACTCAGTTAATAACATCACGACTATGGCGGCCCTGTCGTCAAACCACCTGCCAGTTTTCTTAGAGCTTGGTGGGTCTATAGAACGAGATATCATCAAATCGTTTAACTATAACCTCGCAGATTGGTCAAAATTTCGAACTCACTTAAATAACAATATCTCGCTTACTAGCAAAATCTTTGAAAATATTGAGACAGTCGACCACGAAATAAACTTGTTTACTAGGGCAATTGTGAATGCTAGAGACAAATCAGTACCTGAAAGCAACCTTTCCAACTTTCAACCGAAACCATTACCAAACTTTATTAAAAAACTAATAAAAAAAAAAGATGCTTTGCGTTATCGTGAATTACATGTAACTGATATTGCTATCCGTAAAAGTATTAGAACTCAAATAAATGCTCTTCAAGCTAGAATTAAATCAACAGTCAAAGTTCATAACGATAAAGTCTGGAGCAATAAATTATCCAAAGCTGATAAAAATCCATCTGACCTGTGGCGAATTGCCAAATCACTCAAGCGAAAGTCGACTACCATACCTCCCTTATTCAAGCCAGATAACTGCTTGACAACATCTGTCAGAGAACAGTGTGATGAGTTAGCTATTGCATTCACTGAAAATATGAGGATGACACTTGATTGGGCTGATGATGAGACAAACGCTGTTGTTGCTGCGTCAATAAATAGGTTGAATTCATCCACTAATACTAACGTATCAGCTATTACCTCTCCTAGCGAAGTTAACAAACATATTCGGTCATTAAAAATTCGCAAAACTCCAGGAGATGATAATATTCATAATATACTCTTGAAAAACATGCCACAAAAATGCTTATTACTTATTACTAAGATCATTAATTCGTGTTTAAAGTTAAACTACTTTCCAACAGTGTGGAAAACTGCTAAGGTGATAGCTCTTCCCAAGCCAGGGAAAGATCACAGATACCCTGTTAGCTACCGACCCATAAGTTTATTGTCGACTCTTGGAAAATTGTTCGAGCGTATAATTTATGACCGTATTTTGACTTCTTTTAGCTCTAGATTTCTTAATGAACAATTTGGATTCCGTCAATCTCATTCCACTGTTCAACAACTTGCTCGTGTTAGCGAACACGTGGCGCACAATTTAAATCTAAAGTTGTCTACTGGGATGTTCCTTCTAGACATTGAAAAAGCGTTTGATTCTGTTTGGCATGAAGGTCTTCTTCATAAGCTTCTTGCCAACGAAATACCAATTGGACTGGTCAAACTCATACAATCATATTTAACTGAACGAAAATTTAGGGTTTTCATTGGTAATGCCTCATCTAGTCTCTATTACATCCCAGCAGGTGTTCCTCAAGGGTCTGTCTTGGGCCCCTTGTTATTTTTGGCTTATTTAAATGATATCCCAAAGCAGCCTCGCACATACCTTGCTTGCTTTGCTGATGATACAGCTTCGTATTCCTCTAGCAGCGACGAGAGTTTAATTGTAAGCAGACTTCAATTATCTCTGGACCTCCTAGCGAACTACCTTCGTAAATGGAAGTTTAAAGTTAACGAATCCAAAACGGAAGCGATTATGTTCTCACGAAAACGCAAGCCCCCGGACAGAAAACTAGTCATCAACAACCATCTTATCTCTTGGAACAAAAGCGTTAAATACCTCGGGATCTACATGGACACTAAGCTAAACTGGTCTGCTCATGTGAATTATTCACGTACCAAAACTTTGAAAGCTTTCGGTGCGCTTAGCACTGTTATGAACAGGCGCAGTAATTTAAGTCCCAAAACAAAGTTACAAATTTATGGCACCTTAATTCGACCCTGCATGACATATGCAGCACCGGTTTGGAGTAGTACATGCCTCACAAATTATAACAAACTGCAAGTTTTACAAAATAAAGCCTTTAAAATTGCTTACAGAACTCCATTCTACACTAATCTAATCAAACTGCACAAAAAATCAAACTTTCCTACAGTCAAGGATTTTATAATTCAACTGACAAAGACTTTTTATTTATTACGTAATCATAACCATAGAAATAAACTAATCTCCTGTTTAGGTAAAACACGTTCATCAAATCTCCCATACATCGACACTTACAAGCGATATCGATTACCCCATCACTACGTCTTAAATGAGTACGAAGACGATACTACTTCGTCATCGGTAGCAACTACTAGTGGTAGTGGAGAAATGCGTGTTGACCTCTTGGATGCTCAGTCTGGTTCAAACAATGTACCTATTATGTAAATGAGGAGTGGCTACTTAATTGTTCTTAGGCGATATCTATAGATAGCTTAATTCTTTAAAATAATATTTTCTAATTACAATATCTGATTTATCTATAAGTAAGTAAATAAATGGAAGTAATACAGCAATGATCATTTAGGTACATATATACAAACTTGCTTGTGTAGGTACGGCATCTATAAATAAGCTAACGGATAGGTATCTACCTATGTAAATTAAAATAATAACAATAATAATAGATTATAAACATACTACATACAAAAGCGTTCATAAATAAAAACTTAAAATTCATGTATAATAATAAAAAAATTAATAAAAATAATACCTTAAACTAATTTAAAATCTTAAGTATACTTAATTTATTTACAATTGTTTTATCTATAATTGTCTATTAAATTTTAAATTAAAATGTTCGCGTGCAAAGTACCAATCGCGTTCCTTGTACTTATATTATCAGCTTGTGCAGCCGACAGGTTAACTGTTGTTACTGCGCTCGGTCAGCTCGCTCCGCGGGTAGATCGTAAACAAGTATGCTCGTCCGCATTGAAACCATTTTTACGCTACCTTGTTTGTTACTAGTATCAGATTGTACCTAGTTGTGTGTGACAAAGTAATAAATCAGATGAACCTACATTCATAAAATGTTAAGGTCATAGTTTAAGCTTGATTATAGTCAACTTTAAAAATGCGCGCTACACAAAGTGCACATACCTACTATTTTATAATCATAATGCTATAATAGGTAGTAACTATGTTTAGCTGTAAGTATAATAAGATTTACAAAGTTTAACCTAGCATAAATAATAATTTTATTAAAAAACTTATATAGGCGCTGCAGCCTGCAAAGTTATAACTTATATTAATGTTGTGTTATACTAAACTGTGTTTAGATTATAATACTTGTATTTTTAATGACAAATAAAGAACTTTTAAAACAAAAAGCGTCCATAGGCTGCGGTAACCGCTTACCATCTTGTGGGCCGTACGCTTGGTTGCCACTTCAGTTGTATAAAAAAAAAAAAAAAAAACTTTCAACAATACCTTAGTTCCTAACTAATAAATATTGTAAATCGCACAAGTAGTTTTTAAGTTTATTCATAACAAACAAAAATACAAACATACAAAAATACAAATCTTCTCTCTTTATAATATTAGTATAGTATCGCAAATATCAATTTTGCGTCAAATGTTTCAAGGCTCTATTCTAATCTCATTGAGTATGCAGATCACCAGTGCGGGACAAGCGCGTGTCGTTCCACGCGGCGGGTGGTGGAGGCGTACCCCCCGCGCCCCCCTCCAGCTCCCCCCCGGCGCTGGAGCGCGGGGACCCGGCGCGCTTCCTGGACGTGGCGGAGGCGCTGCTGGCGTCGCCCCCCGCCCCCGCCGCCTGCGCCTCCGCGCCCGCGCACACGCCCGGCGTCATCGGCGCGCAGGAGGTCTACAAGTATGGACACACTTTGTTTCTAACATACATACCCTACCTACATGATCCTTTTATTTATAACGAGCTGGCCCGTGCGGTTTCACTCGCGTTTTTGCAGTTTTTATGCCTCAGGAATAGTAATTATTTCGGGATAAAAAAGTAGACTATGTGTTATTCCAGGACTTAAGCCATCTACATTCCAAATTTCTTTACAATCGGTTAAGTCGTCACGAAGATACGTGCTAACAAACATACACACACACAGACTTTGGCATATACTCTACAATTCTACATCATCTTTTTATTTATTACTAGCGTCCTGCCCCGGCTTCGCACTGGAGCTTTTTGGAATGGATATATTTAGACTATTTGTCATTTTTCATAATTGGGCATTAATTTAATTTTTTAATTTATTTAATTTTTATGGAAAACCAACAGCTAAACATAATTATCTTAGAACTAGTAAGTAGCTACAGAAAGCCAATAACAGGTTTTCGCTAATAGAAATACAATAAAAACTTATGTGTGAAAACTACTTAAAAAAAAAAAAATATATATATAACACAAACATTGCGAGCCACTACGACCAAACTAAAATATTATGAACATAACAAGAAAAAGAAAAAGGGTCACGGAAAAAGAATAAAAAAAAAAAACATTAACTAGGATTTGAAAAAGTTAAGGGTTAAGCACCGCCTTGCCTTGGGAATGCTGCTACAAAATGGATCAATGTCCAACAACTTGCTAAAACTATTGACATATTATATTATTAGTCGCAAAGGCTTAACTATATGCATAAACTTCTCTTGAATCGCTATCTACTGATGAAAACCGTATTAGAATCGATTGTGCAGTTTATAAGATTTAAGTTACGCGACTTTGCTCTCGACTTTGTAAAGAAGTTATGTTTACATTGTTATCAAAAGAAGCGTTTGTTTACTAATTCCTTGTCAAATAAGATTTTAGTTACCACACACGTTGACCACGGCATATTTTGGCTGGAACTTATCAATGCATTTCACGGTGAGGTGGTTAAAACAAAACAAAAGTTACAAACAGTATGATAACACAATATAATGATTGTTACCAGGGACCCGCGCACTCGCCGGCTGGCGGAGCAGCAGGCGCGCGCGCCCGCGCAGCCCATCCCGGAACAGCTATCCTTCAAAGAAAAGATGAAAATGTTCGCTCTCGAATCCGGAGAGGCCAGCACGCCCAAGGACAAGGTACAGTTCACCAAACTGACTTCACTCCACGAAACCGCATGAATGAAGCAGATGTTATGCTACAAAACGCACCTATGAATGTATAAAACGTAGATACACGTAGATACTTAACTTCGTTCAAAGAGTAGCCCATGACCGCATCAAACGAAGTGTTATTTCACGCGACACAATGCTCTTATGCAACTGAGCACGAAGCTAGTCTTTGAACGGAGAACATTTAAGGCCGTATTCATAATCATACTATAAACCTCTGTTAGTTAAGGTGTCATTCCAAGCTGTCATTTTTGCATTGACATAAGAATGACAAGGAAAGGCAATACTTAGCAAGGCATTGAAATTACAGTTTTTTTATGAATAAGGGCACTAGTTTATTTATAGGCTAAATAAGCACCTTTAGCTTGGTCAATGTATTGTGAATGTCAAGTGCTCGTTGGACAGTCCTGTTGTACGCATTGCATGTCGCTAAATAAATAAAATGTTATGATTATCATAACTTGAGCTTACAGTGGTTAAAGTGAATAATAAATAGTTTTTATGTTATTTCAAAGCATGTACACTTTGCAAATTCGATGGAATTTCCGCTATCCGCGTTTGTATTTTGCTATTCACACGCAAGTTTTGTTTGATAGTTTAAAGTTGGATGTTTATCACAGACACTTTTTTATTCACTTTAGCAATTATTTCCAGGTTAAAATTTCTCGCGCCCAACGTGACATAGACGCAGTCCATTGATCGATGACGAAAGGCAACTTTAGAAAGCAAGGAATACTGTACGATCACTTGCTTTTCTAATAATCTATGATTTATAAAGTGAACGATTTAACTTGAGGACTTGCGAGTCTATTAATACGAGCTCAGTATTTAAATGTATAGCACCAATGTCACATGTCAATCTTACGTATCATAAGTAATATTTAAAAGAATATATTTTATAGTTTTGTGTAGTGTTTACCTACATAATGTCGCCTTAGCAACTAGTGCAATTAGTATATGACGGCCTCCAAGCTAACTGGTAGCTACAATCAATTGCGTATTGACTGTATGCTAACTATTTAAGGCAGTTAGTAGTAACTACAAAATATTATTATACCTATTAGAGTTTTATTATGTACTATCGTATTATGATATTTTTAATGTCCTTAGGTACCTGTTAGGTATTACAAATTTTGGAATAATTTTGTAGGCACATTCTAAATCCTGAACTAAATTTTGATAATGTTCGTGCCATTATTAATAACTATATACAATTATTATACACACCTAATATTGTTATATTTTTTAAACGTGTAATTCTCAATGAGGACCAATAAATGAAACGAAATCGGCGGGTGCCTTTGTGCGTAACTTAGTACCTAGTTATATATTTTACCGCTAAATTGTTTGTTCGTATCCATTGCCAATCATATTTCTGCTAACTTCGTTACATTCCAAAGAAATTATATATTTCTTTATTCTTTATATCTATTTAAAATGCATTCCTTTTAGTGCTTTGTTTTATGGTGTGTAACACGATACTTTACACTTTTTATCATTTTGGAAATCTGTAATCTATTCTTTCAGATCATGAGTTCATTATCATTTAAATATTATAATAAAACTAAAAGCAATAATTGACGTGAAGCCTTAATGTAAATAATTTTAACTCGCATAGGAATAATTTAAGCACATCTGACGTGCCAAAATTATGTTTATTTATGAATGAAGACTTTGGAATAAATTGTGTAAACTCCTAAAATAGCCCGTCCTCCTTGTTTATGTTTACATAAATGTAATCATATTCGGGCTTCTATGTTGGTAGCTCGGATGTTACTCGGTATTTCATAAAATGACATTAGCACTAAATAACTTATATTCGCAGATTGCACGATGGAACTCTCTTCCCTTGAGTCTCCCTTGGTTGGCACAATAATTGGCAATTAATGTTTTTATATACAAAAACTAACAATTTATTTACCGGAAAGACACTCAATAACCTTCTTAAATCAGCTCTTTCCAATCTGGCTCTAAATCCCCTAGAGCGAGATCTATGAACAAGGCCGCACCATTAACAGAATGGTCACAACTAAAAGTACATTAGCTCATATTTAACGGCACCAACTCATTGTACATAATGTAGGTAGTAAAATCCTTATAGTATTATGTTAAGGTTTTGTACTCCTGTTTGTATATGACAAAGTTTATTTAAGAACTATACGGATTGTTTACGTAATGAAATGAATGGAGATGGCCTATTCTGAAATATAATTACTAGTGTTAGTTCCTGAGACTTATCTCAGTATTCACCCAACGATAGTCAATTAGTAATGAATGAGATTTATTTTGTAGCGCGATCTTTGATTATTTTATAGATAGACAATATTATATTTCACTACACAGTCACGATTAATGAAGCGTCGTTTGAGAGATTGTAGTAATCACGGATCATGTATTGTTAACGATTTTATTGTATTTTTATCTCTAAATCTTGAGAAATAAATCGAATAAATTGATAAACATTGTTTTATTTTCCTTTGTCCACATATTTCCCCAGAATATTATCTAGGAACCAGGAATCAATCTGTTTTAATTAATTTTCACCGTTATAGGTACACACACGTATCCATACGAGAACGGCAAGTTCGCATTAGGTTCTTAGTAAGGTACCTACTTGCAGAAAATGATGGCCCTATGGCCAATTGCGTAGTTCTAACCAAAGGGCTGAACCTTTGGGTTTGGTTAACGATTTGAATACTTTGAAAAATACTATGTATCTAAGCACGGTCCGCTGAGTTGTGATGGTATTTCTTAATTAGTATGACTGTGTTAATTGCTCATGTGCATTCAAGGCATGTGCATTATCCACTCCCTGTCTGATTCATAGGATTATTGAGATCGACGTCATGATCCTTGATCAGCGCTTAGCCCTGTTAAGTTCACGTAGACTAGACTGCCACCGTAGCAAAAATTTAGAAAATTAGATCTTTAAAATCTTCATGCCTATTATCTGCAAGTGCCGCCTAGTTTCTAGAATAAAACAGTGAAGGTGAATGAAATAAAACACATTAATCAATTAACAGTGTTTATATTTTTGTTTGTGGTTAATATTACGTGTGCCACATGGCTTTAGGTACCTTTAAGAAAAAGCACTAAAATATTTCTAAAACATTATCAACATTTTCAGATAACATGAATTTTATGATACAACAAAATTGTTATACTTATTTTTTTAGTTATTTACAATCTCGTTAAATCATTATGTTTCCATCTCGGGACCGCTAACGGCCATTGGACCATGTAGTATTAGTAACTTTGTGCACTACAATTTAAAACATCTTATTCTACATTCTGTACATAACATAAGGAAGTAGCTATAATTAAACTAACATAGGAGGCTAAAGGCGGTTCGTGTCATGAACTGTGTCAACAAGCATTATTTTATTACTAAGAGGACAAAAAATTATATAAAAGTGTCCAAGTGTGCTTTGGTGATATGATAAACATAAATCAATTTAACTCAAAACCTATGTGCATTAAGAGTTTATTGAAAACTATTGGACATCAGTAATAAAATTTATCATAATGTTGGCATCTGTTATTTATTATAAAGTTGGAATATTTATAATCCCTAACCTAATAACAAATTTACAGTAACAATATACTACAATAACACACTTATAATTAAAGCTTGCCACTTGTTTACACATTATCTAATGAAATTAATTTGTGTATAAAAATACCTAAATCACGGTAGCGTGTCACGCTAAAGTAAACTTGAGATTGAAGTTGAATTCCAAAAAGAAGAAAAAAACATTATTTGTCTGTATTTAATTCCGGCTACGGTTTTGCAATAGGTAGTGAGCAGAATCGGCCTTTTTTTCGGTATGTATGTACTATAGTCTATAAGTCATATAAAAATAGTCGTATAGAGACATCTTTATTCGATTACTAGAATATTCTCTAAATGACACACTGACCACGACCGCGCTTTAATTCTGCTGTTCGAGTATATTATAGAGATTGCATAACTTTAATAGAAAAAATAAAGTATTCATTGCCACTATAATTATTGTGTATTTTGTCAAACAAAACATGAACTACGTAGCTTAGCGTAGGTGGTCAGTATATCGCATAATTCATTAGTAAAAATTGTAAATATATTAATAACTATAGCTAGGTGATGAATTACGCCTACGATAATAATATCACACACTCATTTGCGCATTCATAACAGGTATCAACAACAATGGAAGAATTATCAGAAGCCCCATGTTACTAGAAAATATATTTTGTTGAAAAAATAGACTTTTATTTAAAATATATTTGTATAACAATCAATGTCCAATCTCTAAATAATACTTATTTAAACTAATAATTTGGGTACAAAATGTGGCACAAATAGAGTCAGTAAGTACTGACCAAAATGATCATTGATCACCCTCATTGAGAGGTCCAAGAAACACCAAGAAACATGACTTGTCAGAGTTGTAGAAACTCTGACAAGTCATGTTTCTTGGTTTAACAACATGGACAACACAACATTTATTGTTCTACTAACAACAGTTAAAGCGAAACACTTAAAAATAAACCTTACATCGATTGGACACAAGAAATGCTCAGCACAATGGAAGATATCATTATTCGGGAATGCGTTTCAGTTCATACTGAATCCATTAAAAGTGTCTTAACAAATATGTGTATAAAGTACATCTTGATCTTCTACATCTGTTTACCCGACTACATGAACTTACATGCTAAATATGCTTTGTGGCACTAAACATGTTGTCCATAACAAAAGTGCACCACTATTTATTTGAATTACTAAGATTTTAGGTGTTATTAGTTCCCAGCGTGCTCAACGACTATGTTTTAAAAAAAGTGCTGGTTAACAAAATACTTACATTAAAATTACCTAAAATTTTTCATCATTCACGCAAAAAGTCGTGTCTCAAAAGTCTCATCTGCACAATTTATCGCCTATCTAATAGATGTAGCAATCTCTATGTCGAACGAACTAGTTGATGACGCGACGCATGGGACGCATGGTAATCAACTCTAAATAATCGTTCTGTTTAAACACACCACCTCCCGACACCTACATATTTAGCAACGTTAGTCGTACAAATGTTAAACTACGATAAAAACAGGATTTGTAATTTAAACCGTGAGTTCCCATCACGCTCGTTACAATTTGTACATTTTAGTTTCACACAAGATTTAGAAGCACAAGCGGCTCGAGAGCGCGGCTACAGCGTCAACGACGCGGCGAACTATCCTACAAGCCGACCTCCGCTACACAGGTGACGCCAACTACCGCATCCCGCTAGATCGGGGGACCCCCCGCGCACTCGACGGTGCAGCGTAAAAAGTAGAAAAGGAGCCAGTCCGAGGAACCACGGGCCGATGCCGCTCAGTCTCACGTGACTCGGTGACAGGTTACTGCGGGGGCGGCGGCGGCGGCGTGAAGAACTGTCATTGCGGCGTGTCGCGCGCGGCGCTCCAGCGGTCGAACTCGATGCCCGAGTCGGGCGACACGCCCGAGGGCGCCGCGCACCCGCACGCCTCCCCCCCGCCCCCCGCGCCGGGACCCGCGCCCCCCCCCGCACCGGGCCCCACCGCCGGGCCCGCGCCCAGCTCACGCACGCCCAGCTCCTCCAATACCTGCATGAGCAAATAACTCTTTATAGATTATGAACACTTGATAACGAAACACTCTATAATAGTACATTATGGTACTAGTGTGTAACATTGGTGATTACCGCTGAGGCGCCATTGAGACCCGAGCCGTAGGCGAGGGTCTTAAAATACCCGAGGACAGTAATCATCAATACACACGTGTATCATACGACGTTTTTCAACATACTTGTGAATAAAATAACAAAAAAAAACTGAATGAAAAGTCATAGTTTCACATAGTAGTCACAGGAGCTCCCGTTCGATTGCAGCTGTAAACCCGAAACAGAAACGTCTTACCACGCAACAACTGACCATACTCCACTCTGCTCCTACAAAGTGTTAATAGCGTGAGTATAATAGAGTCAGACCTTACTCAAGCTGGCGCTGTGGTCGTGGAGGCCGAGGTCCCGTTCAAACGAATGCAGCTGCCGCATGAAGTGGAAGTTGGGCGAGATGTCGGTCTTGCGGCTGCGCACCAGCTCGAAGGCGTCGCGCAGGCACAGCCGGTGCCGCTGCATCAGGTACGCGAGCGTCACGGTCACGGAGCGGGACACGCCCGCCACGCAGTGTACCAGTACACCGCATCGGGCAGACATCGCCTCCTCTGCAAATTAACAGATATTGAGCCTTTTTGTCATGATGGTCATCATGGTCAACCTTCTAATAATAGTAAAGCCCTTACTATAAATACATATACACCCCTGAAGCCGTATAAGAAAACGCGAATTTTAAGGTCTATTTTGACAGGGCTATACTGACTGACAAAACCACTCACTTCAACAGACCAGATTAGAGCAGACCCTCTTAGATAAAATTAACAAAACAGCACTTCTCACACAGCTATCCCCAACACCCATAACTTACAAAACACTATTTCAGAAAAGTTATATAATACGTTGATCTAAAGGATGTAATTGCTCGCATGTGGCATCTGCAGAAGGTTTCAATAGTCCCTATAGTTCTTTTATCAACCGGTGTTATTCCAAAGCAACTTTTTAAATCCTTGGCTAACTTAGACCTACCGACGCACACTTACATTTTTTGCAAAAAGCAACTACACGGTTTAATAAAACCGAATAGAATAAAATCTAAAAACAAAATAATGATAATAAAACTTTATTTCAGGCAACATTAGAAAAGTTACAGATGTAAAAAAAACTTATTCTATGGCTCGGTTTAAAGAGTATTTATTATTTCTCTTAAGAAATTTACATTTCACTTATAAGAGACTTAATTCATTCTACACAATTAAACATAAACATTAACATTAAAATTAATATTAAAATTTAGCACCTAAGTTAATTTAAGTCTCTTATAAGTGAAATGTAAATTTCTTAAGAGAAATAATAAATACTCTTTAAACCGAAGCATGCTATCTCGTTCTTGGTAATTGGTGCCAACTATGACACTCACACATACAAAGGCACCGTTTACGGACACAAACTTTGTGATGATAATGAATGACACTTGCTTATTCTCGCACGAGAGTGATTAGGTCATAATCCACCACGCTGATCTAATGCGGATTGGTGGATGACAAGACTACTTCTTGACCTTTTTTTTTCAAGTGTAAAGTGTTTATTAATAACTTGTGCATATTACAGATAACAAAAAAAAAACATACATGATTATTGGTTAGAAGTACATAAAAGACAAATTCTTTTAGCAGCCGTGCTGGGTTGTACCCATATTACATAATTTATATTATTAATTTTTGTTACGACTTGTTTCGGGTTTCGTTTATTACACAACTCTAATTTAAATCGGCGTGAGTTTTATTTGTGACACCGATAACCGAATCTGAAACAAATCTGTGAATTTCAGCCGAGACAAAAGACAGGAACGGCTATTGATAATCGATTTGGGAGACTGACAATCGTTTTCTAAATAATGAGCCCGGCTAGCAAGAATATCTTTTTATCTTATATATTAGGTTATCTTCGAAGAGTAGACAAAAATTAAGTTTATTTGAATATTAGTTTTCCTTTAGTGTGAAGGTGAACACTATAAAAAAAGACAAGTACAATAGTACAATAAACTAACCGATAAATCGTATAGCCTGCGGGAAGTGCACGGCGAGGTTCTGACTCCAGTGGTCGGCGATGGGGATCTTCAGGTAGTTGATGCCGCAGCCCTCCGCCTCGAACGTATTCGGCAAATCCGGAGTCACGTTCAACACGTACTGTAAAACACATGTACTTCATACTTAGTTTGTATAATTAAAGCTAATTCCCAGCCCAGTTTAATAGTGTAAACCTACTTATAACTTCAAGTCAGGTAAAATTTGCTTTCGTATGTCAGTTTGTTGGTCATTTTCTTAGACATAAACCTATATACTCTTTATTTTTTCGTGGTTTAAAGATTTAACAATTTATGATTGAACATTCCGTACAGGTAAGTTCGATTAATCATTCATTAAACCACTTTGTGCTTCAGCGCTCGTATAATTATGATAGAACTTCATGCATTGAAGTTTCTTTAGTCATTCATTACCGATACGATGCTGTTAGATTAGTGTACGTACGCGGATAAGGATTGAGTTGATGTTACCTTGATATTGTGCCTAGCGAGCGCGTTGCAGTCCTCGCTGTTGGTGGAGTTGCCGAGGTACAGGTTGGGCAGGATCTCTATGGGGAAGTCTTGCTGCATGTGTGTGTGCGTGTCCTCGCACTCCGACGACGAGCCGGACGACAGCGCGTCGTCGCAGCCAGACCCTGAGATACGCAGCGACCTGGAATAACCAAATACTTCATGATTTTCGAGTTTAATGATAGAGCGAGCAAAGCGAACTAACCATTATTGTCCCACTTCTAGGCAAAAGTTTCCCCCAAGATAAAGATTAGAATCTGAAAAAGTTTTTTGCACAACCAGGTACTGTTTTTTATAAGAAATGAAAAAAGTGGAAAATACCTTTGGTTTTAAAAAGGTTCTACAGAGCCTTACAAAACAGATTGATTTTTTAAATCTAATAATTCCGCAATAATTGGCTGAAAAGAGTTCCAGTAATGACAGTGTCAGGTTTTAGTTTACTAAGAATAAATAATTCAAATACTTAAAATCACACAATACATCATAATAAATTATTATAAACGTCGGCGTCGATGATACAATAATTAGGTTTCCAGAACCACTAAGATTGTTTTCCAAGAAACACGTCGAAATGTCGTCCAAGCAAAGAGTACTTAGCTTACGAGTGAATCGCAGATAAGTAGGATATGTACTTATTTATTTGATGTCCTGTTTAACAGGATGTGTAGTATATCAGACATATTCTATGTGTCATTTTTCAAACTAACTTAACTTTTTATTATTGTAAAAGGTAACGAGATGGTCGTACCGTTCACCCGATGTTAAGCAAGTTGCCCGGATACCTATTTATTGAGTCTCATTCAAACAGTAATTTTATTTGGTACAGAGCTCTTAAAACATAAACACAGTTTGCTTGGAGGCAGAAAATCTGACGCTGCGGTGACGCCAAGACGGTCCTACCACCTGAGGGGCTATTATGCAATTCGTTTGCAATCGATTTCACTTGGTTTTAATAAAAAAAACTGATGTAGGTTCGAATGAATATGACAGATTATTGCTGATTAAATCGCAATTGAGTTACGTCATAGCTAAGCTGGTTAATATAATGACATACAATTTACTTTGACATGTCCCTGGCACTCTCAATCACATAGACATATTGCAGCTGCTGGGTGCGCTAGGCACTTGGTCAAACAGTGACAGAGAGTATAATGCTGAGTAATTTTTATTTTATCTGGACATCTAAGGTTGGATTAGACCAAACTCGAATAAGCTCTATTCGCAGAGTAAATCGTAGTTATTCGCGAGTAAACTGACAGTACTTATATTTGACGTTTTTTATTCCGTAGAATAGTTATTCCAGAAGTTGGTCGAATCTACCCTTAGTCGGTTTGTTTTCATCCATGGCCATTAAGGTAATAACCATTTATCAAAATAGTTAACTGTCACTTCATCAAGAGAAGTCTAAAGATTGAGAGCTTCATGTCAATTTTAACCATTAGTTGAATTAACTAGAGATTAAAAATCTAGACCTCACTAGATTTGGTTGTGCATTTCGATTATGTAAGTACAATTCCCCTTCTTTATCTATACTAATATTATACCCGGCTTCGCACGGGTGAAAAACCAAATATATATACTAATATATTCGTCATAGATTTATGATATAATTGCGAGTATAGCAAAACAATGTAAAGTATACATCAGAAGAGGTATAGGCATGAGCTCGGTAGCGGCTCAGCTCAGCCCGGGCGTGGGCGTCGATCGATGGCCGGGCTGAATGGGGTGGGGTGGCCGGGGTTGCCCCATTCACCTCCACCTGCCCGTGGCTCAATGGCCACCTACGCAGCGTCCTTACACACCCCGCTCCCTTGTCTCCTCACGAGGCTCAACTCCCACGCGACACTTGTCACAAATTCACCTATTTAGCCCTGACAGTCGTCTCGACGACATTCAGTTTGCAGTTTTGTCAAGAATCCTTACCCACGTCTGACTGTGAATGATCCACAATTCCATCTAGGTTACGCGGGCCAGCGAGCGGTCCTCTCCTGAGATTACTGAGTAGATTTCATCTTATTAGCTTTTTATTTTTATTTACTACGAAAGCACTTTTAGATTTAGTAATCTTAGTTTACGTTGATTGTCAGCTAGATCCATAATATCAAATCGACGTATGGTTGGTATCTGTTCCCAAATTGCTATAGACAGATAGATATAAAAGTAAACAAATGGATGTATATAAAAAACGATGAGTTCAAAATTTTTGAAAGGGATTTAACTGATATCCCACATGATAGATGGATGGATGCTACAAATCTATATAGTGAAAAATCTCCTACGGGGTTAGGAGACCCTAAAATTGTTCAATAGTTACACCAGTCCTTTTTATAAATGGAATATTAACGATTAACGGGTCATTCGGAACAAGTTTAATAAACGTCAATTATGTGAGCGGATCATCAATAAACCTAATTATGTGGGAAGCGGACAGTCAGCGCCAACGAGCTCTATATATAAGCCATATGCCTGCATAAGCTTTCGTACATACATAGTCCGGCTAACAGTGGAGTGGGCCCAGGAGGTTAGCGCGCGCACCGCGCGGCGTGAAGCGTGGGTCGCGCGTGGGCGACCATCCAACATGTCCATTCAGGGGAGCCCGCCTACGCCCCGCCGCGCCATGTGCCATTCCAACTGATCTCTTTGATAATGGTAACGACACTATTCAATGTGATTTTACTCAGTGTGGGTGATCGGCGATCGCTCCCACCTTATTACAAAAGCGTAGATATTCATTGGCAGCAGGTGCCATGACGGATAACGTAGCTGGCTAAACCGGCTAAACCGACGGATGACGACCGCGGTGGCACGGTGGGCTAGCAGCCGCTGGAGACGCGAGGGGATGTGGGTTCCATTTACAATACGGACAATTGTATGATCTGCAAATATTTGTTCTGGGTCTGATCTGAGTAGGTGCCTACTTATACCATTATAATATGTAGGTATAGCACTCATAGTCACACGACACAGGAAATCTTAGGTGTGGAGTTAGGATACGACTATGTATGACTGTTGGGTGTGTTAAGTTATGAAACATTAAACGATAATTTCTTATTTAAATACGCGCATAGTTCATGTAGTAGTGCATTATGTAAGTGGCAGAACGGACGCTTCATGCGAATAAAATTCTTATTTGAATAAGGAGCGTGGGTTGCGGCCGGAAGCCGCGACACGACCGGCCGTGTATTAATGAACAGCAGCGGCGATGCGTATGGGCGCTGACTCTGAAGGCGAGCGATGGGTTTGCTTGAGGGTCCGCATACCGCCGCGGCCGGCACATTGTGAGCGGTGCGTGTAGGCGTGCGAGCGCGGCGCTGCGCCGGCGCACAGGAATGCGGCTCGACCCACCCGCTGCCAATGACCGCCTGCGAGGGACGGTTTTTTAAAGAGACGGGCCGCGAGCCTCGCTCGTTCCCGTCCTGCCTGGCAGGACTTTTAACGAGCCGAGTCGACGCGACCTGACAAAGAGTCTCATCTTTATGGCAGTTTAAAATAAGACATAAATGGGTCTCAACGATTGAGGGTTTCATATCTGTTATTTTCAAAGCATGATACAAATGTTAGGCTGGCATTTTATGTATTTGAGCAAGTGTGTCGAGGTCGCAGGCCACTCTCACACCTACATGACGACGATGTGAGGGAAACCAGATACTTAAAACAGCTTTAAGATCTATTTTAAGATCAAGACTCGAGGAAAAGTCATGTTAGCTAACTAAACTAGGCTTTGTAGATTTTAGGTGGCATGTCGTCATAATTTCACCAAGTGTTAGATTTCGTTAGGTTCCGTACGATCGTCGAACACTGGTTCTTTTCTGTTCACCATGCGATAAGCCTATGTTCGAGCATCGTGCCCTTGAAAAGAGTTTCCAAATAGAAGTTTTTTTCGTGTTTTTCTCAACGTTTAAGAGACTGGTGCTGGTGTAGGTAACATAGTTTTTCTAATAAACGGCTTAAATCAAACGAGCCACAATATACCACAGCTTCTTTGTTTAATTTTGCAATGTTTACCATTTTTACCGCAAAGCAAAATCTAAGATAGCAAAATAAAAGAATGTTTGGATGTTTATTACTCTATAACTCGACAACCACTGAACCGATTTGGCTGAAATTTAAAACATAGATAGATAATGACCGGAAATATGACATGGGCTAGTTTTTATCCCGGAAAAAGTACGGTTCCCAAACGCGAACGAAGTCGCGGGCGAGAGCTAGTAGATAATACGCCAGAGATTCCTGTAATTATTTATAATACGAAACAATACGATGTAAATAAACAAGTATGCTATATAGGCTGCGACACATTTCACAGAATTGACTTAGTAATATACCAAGAATGATCATTGCACCATTTTTTTTTTCATCATATAAACGCAGGAAATAAAGGTTGGAGCTGGTTAGGTTATAACTTTTAGATAAATTATAAACATGTTCGATGAATCTCATCCTACACAGTCTTGTTTGGTATAATTTAATTTACCTATGTACAGTACATGTCTCATTTTACAGCCTGTTACAAGATACAGGAAAACGCAAACATTACCTATATTATTATTTCTCTCAGGGTTCAATATTAATGTTGATGACAATACTAGTTATTACCGGTTTCTCTAACTCGCAAATGTTTTACGGTTTGCATTCCGTCGATGAATAAAACCACGGGTAATTTATAGCTCTAGATATCCTCGTCATCGGCCATGACCGTGGTTGGATAAATTCGTGAATGAACTCACGCAGTGAGCAACGCCTTGACGGCGGGGGTTGACGTCAGACGGTGCTCATGGCCTGCAATGCCGCAAACGACAGCGAGGGTCGTGGAAGCTCGTAAGCTTCCATCCGAATAGTAAAGAAACATCAGTAGTTACGACACTGACCGACGAAAGTCGTCGAGCTACGCCTCCCGCATCCATTTGACAGCTAGCAGACATCCGCCAAGGAGATGCTCAGAATTAATTATACCAAGCAAAGGCCACGTTTGGCGTCATCCCCTTTAATATAATCATGACGTCGAAACGAGAGCGAGACAGGCTTTGAGCGAAGCTATTTTAAGAATAATTTTAGCTTAATGCGTGGGAAGATACGGAGGAACCGGTTCTTCTATTGCTGGTTTAATTGAGAGTAATATTTACTGAAAATAATTGTCTTATAGCTTAGCTTCTAGCAGCAAGCCTGTTGAGATGTACAATCTCAACTACTAGCTCTGTGAAGAAATATAGTTCGCACGGTGGAACTAGGCTTCCGTGAAGTTAGCCGTTTGTGATGCGCAAAGACAATTTAGTTCGAAAAAGCTCCATTGCGCATCGAAACGGCTAACTTCACTACGGCCGAGATTCGCCGTGCGAATTATATGCCTATACCAATTTACTATTGACTATTGGCACCATAAATGACGTTCAGAGTACTGACGTCAGGGCTTGAGAGGTTCGTGCCTATTATATCGCGTGAGCGACCACAGTGCTATAAAAAGGTCACACTCTTCAATATTGAGCACCATGTCGTTAATATCTAAAGCTTAATCAACTTAGAACCGGCTTGATAATGTTAAAAGAAAATAGCTATGGCCGGATCCGGTTATTAATTCATTCAACATCCTGCGACGGACGCCAGCAGTTAGATAGAGATGAAGTAAATTCTGGAATAATAATATATTAATAACTATCAACTGGAAGCCGATCTCTCAAGACGATTAAGGTGATATTTTCATAGGTCTGATTTCTTTTCACTCGTGGTCAGTTGCTATTACAATTTGCAACTATTCTAAACATAAGGTGGCAGATTTCTTACAAATGTGTGGGCGTTGAATAAATACAAGGGAGTTAAGCTCTTAGCAACAACAACTTCGTATTTGTTATGCAAATTCAAATACAAAAATAAATTTGAGGTAAGTATATTCAAGGTCTAAGCCTAGTAGTCAGCCCACTCAGCTCTGCCAGAGGCACCGCGGCGCGGCGCGGTACCGGTGCCGCGCGTGTGGGCGTGATTACATTTACACCATAAAGAATGCCTCTATTTATAACTTCCATAGATACAGTATCGTGAAAGGGAGCCGTAACAAAGCCCACGCAACGCAAGGGAAGCGGATTACAAATCAAAGCTGATGGGAAACCATTCTCCTGCCGCGCCGCCCCGCGCCGGTTGGTAGGTACTTAATACTGAAATATTGCAGAAAATTATAAACTCTGTACATTTCGGTAGCATAGTAAAAAGAGTTTGTGGCATATATTTGTAAGTTCTGGAGTTGAACTTAAATGAATCAGTTCAGGATTAAAGAAGATCAAGTAAATGAAAAGCATCAGGTTATAATTACTTTGAAAGCTAACAAGATACGTTTTGCGTTTTACTCGAGGCATCTGTTACTACATTGTTGTCTATTCATTAACAACTCACATAATGGTTTTGCGCATTAAAAAACCATGAAACAGAATGAAGTGAACGGGTGGCGTGTTCGGCGCATGCGTGTACGTTGCATGAATGAAGCGCGCTCCATTCAGCGCAGCGCAATGCTGAGTTTCACCGTCTAATGCAACACCAATTACCTACTGTTGAAGTAACATGTGACGGCGATGTGTGGTCGGCTCGGTTGTGGCGCTGCTGTTACTGAGCGGAGCACGAATAGAAATTAATGAATGAGTTTATTCACGAAACTCTTTTTGTCGGGTACCTACCGTCTGCTAGGTGACGCAATTTACGGCAGGCTGGCAGCAGTACGTTTTTCTCTCGTACATAGGTACGTTGAGATGCCATGAGAGTACCTACAAATAATGTATTGTGTGGTTTATTACATGCTAATGCGAGCATTAACGCTATTGTAATAAGCGATAGTACGATTCCAGCTCGTTCATATTATATGAATGGAATATTGACATTGTGTTTTCCGAGGTTCGTTGTCTATTCATACCATTCAAATACAGAGTAGGTACCTATATTAGTCACACGAGTAATACTAAATACATAGTAAATGTACTGGTAGGTGAACGTGATGGACGGAACAAAGAGCAAGTAGGAAGCGAGGAACCTGCGCTCGATATGACTAACATCACCCTGTCATCGGTTTCAATACTGAGAATTTGTTTGTTCGTCGATGCTATTCAATAGGTACAACCTTAGGTACAACCCACGTTCAAAATATACATACATAATTATGATAATATGCCTTGCTCGATAAAGAATTTTAGCTATCGCATCATTATCGATTTTATGTCAACAAATACTACTTTCAACAATTCAATTAAGTACTAATGTATAATTACTGTCTGGGCGTCTAGCTAGGTATTATAATTTATCAATGAGGACCTTTGCCTCGTCAATCCTTGACATTGTAGAACTGTTTGAAGGTCAATTATTATGATAAGTTGTGACTTCTTAAGCAGTTTAGCATATTATAATATAAGCGGAAAATTGTTATGTTCAGAGCTTACTTGTCATATTGCAATTAGCAAGCTAGAAATCATCGTTATCACGATTATTTGTATAAAGGTGCATAATTGTTATTGTGATTATGACGTGGCAGGCAATGACTGTCTGTCTATCCTGACTGGAGCTTTGTTATGTGAGTAAAGATTGTATTTTTCCATCCATTTTATATAGTACTTAACTATTAACATTTTGAGTTAGTCATCACACCACATAGGCAACAATAATATTGTCATAATATTATGATATAACATTAACAGAACGCAATCATTTTTGTTGAACGCAAATTACTTGAAATACTATTGCAGATAATAACGATTAATAATTTGAGAAGTCTCCCACGGTTGTGTCCAATGACAAAGTGATAGTCATTAAAGAAAGTGTTGAGTAGCCAGTTGTACCGGAATCGGTTAAACATTGGCTTTTTCCGTCGCTACAGTCGTCTCTTTGGCTTCGTGTGGTCCCGTGATTTGCGATGAAACCTCTTGGTACCTCTCACCCACATCAAATCAAGTTCCCACGAGCAATTTCCTTAATCAAGCAATCATGTTACGTGACAGAGTGTGTTAGTTATTATGATATACTGCATACTTACTGTATTATACATGTGTAATATTCACACCAATGCTGCATCTTTTTACATGTTACGAGTATGTTACCTACCTCCTTGTCATGGGATGTGAATCAGTTGTCATTGTCAATATGAACCGGTTATGATGATAAATTAGAGAAACACAAAATCATATCTGTTATAGTAGGGCTATAAATTCTTACGTCGATTTCATCTGATTTCATCACAGGGTTGGGTAATAATTTAGGCAGAGCACAGAAAAAGCAGTCCTATATCGTGGCGGATACTGACCGTAATCCCATGAGCGGTAGATGTGGAACATGCTGGGGTCCGGCTTCACTGCACCATTCGGGGTAAGCGCGATGAAACTCCGCAAAATCACCTGACAAAGAAAAAAACCTTTTATAGTAAATTACTGATCAGAATTCAGCAAAAATAATACAATTTAAGTAATTTAACATAAGTACAACACCAAATACTTATTAAATAGTTGATCCATATAATTACCGATGACAAACAATAATGAAGAAACGATATTGTAATAAAGTAGGATACAAAACATACATAGTTATTAAGATTTTCAACGCCGAGCCAAAACCACTAAAGCCAGAGAGCTCAAATTTGGGTAGTAGCCTCTTTTTATAGCAAAACCACTACCTACCTAGCTAAAAATAAATATTCCGGAAATTCTATTCATTTCTATGTGGGTGCAAAAAGATGTTGTTTTTTTTTTTTTCAAAATACCCTTTAGCGGTCGAATTAAATTTTCAGAGTGTGTTTTTCTTAATGTGTAGGGTTGTAAGTACTAACTAACTAACATATTTGCATGATTAAGTCAGCGTGAACACAGTTCCACTAGTTGTGGATAAAAACTTTTTTAATCGCCAAACTTTCTAGTTCATTGCGACAATAGAAGTACTCTCTGTATCAATTCCGTGATAAATTGATAAGCGCTAACGCAAATGATATAAAACTGCCTCGCCGCGCGCGTTGTGTAGATGTTAATTCGCTTCAAGTTCATTTATGAGTAGTTCATTCATGCTGTCTAGCATTCTCATTGATATTCTTTCATTCAACGTTGACGATGATGTAATTTTGTGTAAGTGATAAATAAAGCATCTTTGCTATGTTGTGGCTTTAACATATTTAAGCATTAAAATATTATCGCAGCAAGAATTAAAAATTTTGATAAACTACTTTGCTGGAACTGCTTTCCTTTTTTTTCAGTGCCTCATTTACAAATACTGCGTTTAAAGAAACAAATAAGCTTTTATTCCATGCCATGCTTGCGTTGTACAGTCAGCAAAGAAAGTGGTCTATCACTTTTTGAAAAGTTTCTGTGAAATCCTATGAAATTCAAATTAATCTCAATCTTAGGGTGGTAGACCACATTTTTTGCTGACTGTACTTAGAGGTTGACCGGGAGGGGGCCCCAAATCTATTCTAAAGTTCGATGACACTATGCCATCATCAATAATATGATTACCCAAACAAAATATCATAACTTTCGTGTAAATATTTCTCGAGAGATAATCCATTCACAGACCCTTGCTTGTGATACAATAACACAAAACCCGGAAGCGTGGCGTGGGCTTCACGCAATCAAACCGCTTTCGTGATATCGGAATTCCCATCTTGATTTATTTGGTCATCCAAAGAATCGCTCGTATCTTACAAGGGAAATCTACATAGCATTAGGAATATTAACTGCGTCCCACACAAAGCAGGTGGGGACTGGTCTGGCATTTGGTATGTCAAAGCGTTTCCGTCGCACGTTTCCTGTCATCCGGTGCTTGCCGCGGGCACTGTGATGCTAATACCGCTCCCATTATGTCCATCACATCCAATCCGATAGCCGGTGACGACTTATAATTACCTATTCAATTTATCCGTTCCCTCGATAGGAACCAACCACAGAAGTTGACAGTGACACGATGTCCTCAGTTAATCATATAAAAATTCCACAAGAACAATAATGAAAGCTGTTAAAATAATTGGCTATCCTATAAGGCAGAGTGGAATGCTGCATTCGGTTTAGGTTGGTTGCGTCAGAAACTGCCAAATGGCTAGCAGCCAGTCACCTAAATCGATGAAAGTAAAAGGAATGTAAAAAGAATCTGCTAAAAAATTTCTCAACTCTTCAGTCACTAAAACTAGAAACGAATGATGCGAGACCACAAATAACGCAAGTTGAGGTCATCTGTTAGGTGTGAAAGAATATCTGATGTTATCTATGATAATGCTACATTATCGGCTAAGCCATCTATCTATTCGCCATTTCCATTAAAATTAGACCGTTTCGTTCGCAGGCAGCCGCGGCATCACGCAGCCGCGGAACGAGGCCGGGCGCGCGGGGCGCCGCCAAATCGATCCGGTGACTCATAGCAGCTCATTCATCCGCCGCACTCAATGAACCCGCCGTACTCCCCTCCACCCCTCCAGGCACCGTACCACCCCCCGCCCGCACGCGTCCTCGGTAGCAAGGTCTCCATAAAATCCGCCCTAGCCGCGTGAACCCAATCCTTCAGCCTATTACACCCACATGATAAACGTGATCGTTTCGCACACGCTTGAGCGGCACCCACTCCTTTTAGTCTACCTGGTCGGTTGAATCAATCATATAAATATTACATTTTGAAAGAATAACCTAAATCCAGAACCTAGGCTGGAGCTGAAACCATTTTAAACAATCATTAGGATTGTCGCCACCCTTATACCACAAGCATGTGAACGAGAAAGGTTCACATCTGAGCTGAGCTGTCGTCGGTTGGCGAGGGGTGGTGTGGGAGGCAGGTGCGGCGGGCGAGGAGGCCTTGGCCCGTCCCGTGTCCTTCCTGCACCGTTTACCAACAACCTTGCGCGATTTCAGCAAGCTGCCATTTCATTTCGCTGCTAACATCGCTTGTATGTTCTACTCTCAACGACAAAAAAAGGCAGTTAGGTATGTTACTAATCAATAGTTTTTTAGTCAGTACAGTAAGATATTTCTTCTTAGATTTGACTCGACTGGATAACACCCTGCAATGCACTATCTTTTCTTAACACCGTGTTGGTTCTTAAACTAAAGGTTGTAAAAAAATTAGAAGGCTCACCATAACTCAAGCTAATGATCATTTTAGCAGCAAAGAAATAGGCTTTTAGCTGGTATTTTATTGAAGAAACCTAACTTATGATTCGACAAATAGCACTATTAGAGCCAGTTGGGATAAATTGAACCAATTTAGCGAGGTTGGTGGCCGAGTTGTAAAAATGATTGCACATGTGCCTCTACTAGATCTATCTATGTTCTAAACGCTGCTGCTGCGCCGCCAATTAGGTACATCTATTGAGCAATTTAGTGATGACCAGCGAACAAGTGTTGTGAATTAACTAACAGGATAATCAAAAATAAGATCGATACGATTCAGCATATGCTGTGAATCAAGGTTTTTCTCAAAAACGATTACTTATCCACCATTATCGGACTGATATTCTCGGAATCTTAATATCTGGTTTACGTCCAGACGTTTTCTCGTTTATTATGGTGCCTTATTTTCAAGGATATAAAGTAGCATTTAATTAATCTTTACAATTTTACTAAAGGATGTTGTTTCTTGGAAGATGAATGAATGTGGCAGATTGACGTCACTGTATTCTGGACTTGGTTTCTCCGAATCAGCTATGGAAGTTTGGATGTTTTGGGTGAGTTGGACGTACTAAATAGCTTTCATGGTTTGGAAGAAGCTTTGACTTTGATATGATTATTATATGGTTCAGTGTAAATATTCATAAGATAGCTTGATTTCATTCAGCTGACTTGTCTTTAATCAAATGAACGTTTATAAATAAACAAACGGTCAGTGCATATTGGACTAATTGAGGGCCGGCTCGATCCGAGCCGATAATGAGAGTGGCGCCGGCGGTGGCGGGCGGCGGCGGCAACGGCGGCCACCAGATAGTTCCACTGATAAACCGTATCGACCTAACAGAGTCCAACCGCAACGTCTCTACATTAAAAAATAAATTATTATTGAGGAAACCGATGTGTTTAGTAAAACCCATTAACAGAAACAAGTTGACGACCTTAAACCTTTTCGACACAGCGACGTAGCGCTCACCTACCTACACTTTTAATACGAGTTCGCTGTTGCGAAACGAGGCATAAATAAAATCTGAATACAATGCGTAGCGCCAAACTGTAATCCACGTTTTGGTCATTACATCAGCGCATAAAAACTGTCAATGCCAATGCTACGCCTTTGTATGTAAAGATACCTATATTTTATTTACCCAAAGCCTATTCCATTCAATATTCAGATATTTTTTATCAATCA
This sequence comes from Colostygia pectinataria, assembly GCA_951394395.1. Lineage (NCBI taxonomy): Eukaryota > Metazoa > Arthropoda > Insecta > Lepidoptera > Geometridae > Colostygia > Colostygia pectinataria. The sequence continues at coordinate 10,119,457 of OX596353.1, read as the reverse complement.
AAATCAAAAAGACTACGAGAGTCTTAAAGTTGTCGGCGATATTGAGTTAGACGGTCATAAAGTAAAATGCGGCCACTTAGCTCATGAAACTGCTGAACTGAAAACATACAACGCGTAAATTGTTTCCACACGCACGAGGGAGATAATTCCAGCGCCATCAAGTTTTATGTGCTCTCGCTTCCCTTTCCCATTATTATTTGCGCTAACTAGACCTCTAGCACAGAACAGATAGTATTCCTCTAGCCAGATGCACACGTGTTCCTATCCTATCCATTAGAAATGTAAGTTTCAAAGGTTTACATTCAGCCATCGCAATATCCTGTTGTTCAGAAGCACGCGCCATAATATAACATCGTGGAACATAGGCACGCTACATTATGAATGGATCGGTTCTATCGATTCGCTTTTGATGCTAATTCTTTTTTGATGTTGGTTTTCGGATATTCCTGGCCTTCTTTTGGTTTCTCGTCATTTTTTTATCATCATACCTCCGAGTAGGTAAGTACTTTTTTTCATGATCTATTTTTTTGCAATATAGAAAACAATAAACTTTTAATAATAAAGCTTAATATGTGCCATCCACTAATCCACATTGGGTCCGGGTGGTATATTATTTCCCATACTATTGAAACTTGAAAGATAATGTTTTTAGCTAATCTTAAGTTTTTCTGTTACAAACTTACCTTTATCCTGTTGGTAAGTGAAAATATTTTGTAAAATGTAACAAGCGAAAGGATTTATAGGAACTGATGATGAATGCGTCCGTCATATTATTATAGTTTTGTACACGGTTCAAATTGGCAGGACGTGGTGAGTGAAACGGGAACTTATTAATAAAATTGCGGCGCTCTTCCGTCGGGCGAAGACCGAAGCAGCGCAAGCAGCGCACGGCGCATCCGGCATGCCAGATCATCCAGTTTGTTTAGAAGTACCATTTATTATGGCCCTCTCGAGTTTCTTTTCTTGTATCCTATTACCGTTTAGAATGCAGCTCTAAGAAACGGCTGCACTATAAAAACGGCGGAACTCAAGTGATTAGTGCCGAGAGGAGTTCCTATTTCGAATTCAATGATGGCTTTTGGATTGATTTTATTGGTTCATCAAAAACTTGCTTGTTACATAAGTCAGCAGTTTTTATTATCTTGTCTTTATCTCTGTTTATTTATTGGATGCTTTTACAGCCTCTAACGAAACTGTAGGTACCTATATGAACAAACAAGCGACACCAAGACGTCGGTGCATGGTAAAGGCTCAAATCGGTCGCTGTGGCACACTTTGTGGGAGGCTTATGTTATGTGCAGCAGAGGACGTCTATCGGCTGCTATGCTGATTATGATTTTTCACTGGCTTATTTTCCTAATTGGAAACTGGTGAAAACCATTTAAGTTTGAAAGTCCTGATAAAATGTCCTAATAATGTATAGAATTGCTCATTTTAGAGACATCTTCGGTGTAAGAACGCCAAGCAACAGACACGAGGTGTAAACAGTTGTTCGTAGTGATTTAATCTATCGTCTCGCATTAAGGAGCACAATAAGTAGTCGACTTCCTCTCCCACGTTTTGAGGAGCGGATGCCCGACGCGACCTCCGGCACGGCTCTTAGACCCCTCATGCATTAAAACTAAGCGGTTTGCGCCGGCCTTTTTGTAACATCATTCATATTTTAGCGGTGTAATCCTTTGCTGGGACCTTTAAAGAGAATTGGATAGATTTATTACTGTCAGTGTCGTTTTCTAGGTTGGCTTCTATCTGCAGGATCGTCTTTCTACCAATCACACTTCAGACGAATTTAATAAATGCGAAAGTTTGGAAGTTTGTGACTCAATCAGGTCATAACTGAACTGATTACAATTAAATTTGGTATACAGATAGAGAATCTGTATTCAAGGATAGGATAGGATACTTTTTATCCTGGACAAATTATAACCTACTTGATACTGATTACATTAATAACTACTTAGTAAGTGCCCTTGATGTATTTACCTAGTCCATTTAGAGCACTCAGGTCAGTGCTACATGAAAAAGTAAGTTCACAATAATTATTTAAATTTTTGCTTATTCTCGATTATAATTTTCATGTCGAAAGTAGGTTAAGAAGGTGATAATTTGAGGTGTTTAATTAAAAAATTGACTGCTTGATATGATTAGGAAGAAACAGTGGAGCATGTGATTCTTTACTGTGCAGCCACAAATGAAGCCAGAGCGACTGCAGGAGCTAATGGGAACTTGCTCGCCACCATCCACAACACCATCTCAGATGCTAAAACATTGCTGCCATCAACCTAAAGTTCTTCTCCATTATTTCAATGAGTTGGGCTGGCTAAGGTCAGGTTAGCAGGGGACAATGCACAATACACCCCAATGCGGCACGTCAGTGCAGATCTTACACCCCCATTTAAAATTAGAATTAGAATTATGGTTAGGAAAGCAGTCATAAAAAGGACCTAAGATAACCACATTAACACTAATTTCAAAGATGAACATTTAAGAATGTTTGTGAAATAAATCTCGCAAATAAAGAACTAAAACAGTTTTGATGGAACATAAAGTATTTTATGTGAACCCAGAAATATATTCCTTAAATATCAAATTTGTATATGTCGGGAGTTGCAGGTAATTAGTATTAGGACCACATTGCAAAGAAACTAGTATCACTGTAATTAGAATTTCTGATTAGGTACTGGTACTCAAAGTGTTATTGCAAAAGAATAATAATTGTGGGAACATTCATTGTATTCATAGCATATATATATGTTTTTTGTGCAATTAGGTATTATGTTTCAAAGCTGTTAACATTTACCTATTAAACTTTGCATAGAAATAGACAGAATTGCAGGGCAGGTGAATAAAAATCAATGTTTTATTGAATTTGGCAACAAAATACACTATTTTAGATCTTAATTTCTGCATTAATGTACAGTAATACTCATGCAGATTAACTTTACCATATACAATATATAATTTTACTTAGATTATTGTTCTTTCATCATTTCAATATTTTCATTTTCATGGCCACATTACATTGTTTTGGTAAATCCAAATAAATTATGTTACATAATACATTACTGACTGATAATCAATGCATGCAGCCTTAACCGTAAAAAATGGAGATCTGTATATGGAGGGAATGTTAAGGGGTCTTCTAAAGAAATCCTCAAGAAGTGCAATTTAATGACAAGTCCAATAATACAAAATAGTAACCTATTATATTAACATTGTGGAAGACTTTTATGGCTCTTTTAACCAGTTTTTTTACAGGATTAAGGTAAAAAACCATTTGTAGGTAGTGTAGTTGCATTGATTTGACCAAAATTTATTATTAGACTCTTTTAGGGATTTTAAAGATTAATTATTAGTTTTTTCTATGTAACAGTAAAAATTTCTGAAATCATTCGGGACTTTTAATACTTTTATATTTAAATACTATCCATGAAATGTCTATAATATCCATGAAATACATATCTAACATCCTTACAGCACAGTAACCACATACATTATATAACAAGATGGAATATTATATCTCTACCAGTAAGGCTGTTCGCACATCAACAGTGATTCATACACACCAAATGAAGTAAACAAACAACATATTTTTTTGGAGCTTTGAAACATAACTTGGTTTTTGAAAAAGTAATAAAAATAAAACACATGCACAGTTCTGAGCCCCACACTTTAGATTCCCTGTATCTCTGTGTCATGCATGGGTATTAGAGGTACCATGGTACTTCATCAAGAGTCACAGATCAACGAAGTTAAGCACTGCTTCACATAGTCATCATTTGGATGGGTGACCACTAGTGGCAATTTGGACTGAGCATTTCCGTGCATCAGAGGGCACTTTAAGCAGTTAAACTCTGTCAAAAGATTTGGCCACTGACTCTGACGAACTTACTTACTCACTAAGAGTCACATTAGCTAACCATGCTCACATAATTACCTCTACAGAATTTACTCTCACATTTCAGCTAGTCCATCACCCACAATACCCAGTTGTCAAAATAAGTTATCTAATGAATGATGAACTCTATAACATGTAGAAGTAGATGCCAAGGCAGACTCAAACTAAATACTATTATCTTACCCTCAAGGCAGACCACTTGCACGCTATCTTGTTTCAGTCTCTTCAGCAGGATTCCATGCACTGAGTCTGGTTCCCGAGGCGCCCCATCCCCGTACAGTACGAAGATGCCTCTTGCACGGCACTGCGTTATCCGCGCCTTCAGCTCTTTACACTGCACGGTGGACGCCAGCTCGATCTTACCCGCGGCCAACCGTCGCAGCATTATACTGGGTATCGAGAAATTTACAGCGGAACGTATGTGGGATACGGAATAATCGTTCGACCCTCGGCAATCTATCAATATCGTGTCCCTCTCGTCTGAACGTAACTTTGCTAGCAGCCATTCCTTGGACACCAGGTCACACTCGCATTCCGAATCCGTGGGCATCTTGAGATCCGTGTTCACTTCTGTTTACACTAACAGTCCCTTCGACAGTTTCTATCGCCTGTTGCACTAACGCATGTAAATCATGCTTATTAATGAGTTCACAAACACTAACATAACTGCTAACACTAAATATTTGTGTTTTTAAAATGGTTCACAATAATAAAATAAGGAAAGATAGTTTTTTCTCTAAAAAACTAGAGACTACAATGAGCTATCCAGCGGATTCCAGCGAGCGCGAGCGCCAGGCGGCGGAGCAAAACGCAAAAGCGAAGCAACTGCCTGCCTGCAAGGCAAAGAGTTGCCAACTCGGGCTTCGGTAGGGTTTGAAAATGGACGATTTTCAATATATAAGTTTTTTTTTTTATTAATAAACTACAATTAATAACATTCTGTTTCACGCATCAAGCATTTCACGATAAATTATCGTTTATAAAGTTTATTCAAGTGACGCGTAAGCCTAGTATGGTATTCCACCGGCATCGGCATCGTCACCGTGCATCCACGGAAACATCTCCTTCTCCAGCCTTCAGATGTAAGAAAGAAAGTATAAATTATTAATAATATATAATAGGTTACTACATTATATCTAGATATTAAAAGATATTTTTGTGGTGGAAAAGGTATCTTTAAATAAACGATGTCAGCGAATGTGACAGTAAAAGGACGGACGGCCTAATATTGAATTGGACGAAAAACTGCCACTAATAGGAAGGTCTGGCAGCACTAGAGGCAAGAACGAACAATTTCCGAATCGAACGAATGAAAATGTTTGATTTGAAAAGTGAGTGTGTGTTGGTAGACCGAAATCCAACGACAAATAACGTACGGTATGTCCATGCATAATCTCAACATAATATTATAGGCTACATCACTTGGATTTCAGGTAGTACTTATTATATTTTTGCTAGTAATATTTATATTGTAGTCTAATTACAGATAGTATTGTGTCCTTCTTATCTTTACACTTATTTTAGTTTAATAAGGGAAACATAAAATAACGTTTAAAATATTATCTTATGATTGCAATTTATAATGTCTCATGACTTTCTTCTTTAGGGCAGCGCATAAAACCACTTAACCAAAGCAAGGAGAACGGTTCAAAGTGCAAGTTTATATGTTTTAATTAAACTAATATTATAAACGCGAAAGTTTAGATGTAAGCAGCTAGTAAAATAATTATAAAAAATTAGTTTATTATAAAATATTATATATAATAAAATATTCGAGCACGCGAGCTCCGTAGCGGTTATAGGGGGGTTATTAACACGCGGTTCATTGACGCGCGGGTCATTGACACGCGCCACGCGCTTCCCTTTCAATTTCCAACAAGTATAATTAATAATTGACCAGAAAAACGTAATCGTTTTACTCTAGATTTTTAAGACAAAATGTAAAAAAAAATTTTTTTTTTGTGTATGGAACATATTCCTTGTATATCGCGCACTAATAATCAAAGATAATAGGTACTGTGCAAGCAAGACTCAAGACTGCCGGAGTGTGTCGTAGTGTTAGCACTACGAACTCTTTGACTATTGCTTGAATTAGTTATTGTGTAGTTCATTCGTTCGTCGTCCTTAGCACCCTCAGACAAATTCAGAGTTGGCACCATGTTGTCTTTGTTATTTTGGTATCCACAGATTATGCAGCCACCGATTTGTTCTTGTCTAAAATCTTCTTCTTTTCTGTGGCTAGTTTGCCACAATTTTGCCAGTGTCAAGTGTATTAGTTTGATTGTCGCTTAGCAACGTAAACAAACGAAATTTGGAAAGAAGCGATGACTTTTCTTTCAAAATTCTCTTGGAAAGTCTGACTAAATTACCAACCAACATCACCCCTCCATTTCAATTACTAACGCTTGTGCTAAGTAAACAAGTTAAATTGGATAAACTGCTACCAAATTTACGCAATAAAACTTAAAATAACACGAGAAAAAAATAATAATATGGGAAGGCTCATGCCGTTTTGACAAGATAGCCAAAGACAATCCTTGTCTAAAATCAAAAGTCAAAACATTTTTTAATGGCATCTGTCAATTTATTTATTTGCCGCGTCAAGTAATAACAATTGTCAATTTGGACAAACAAACATGAAAAAGGGCTTAAAAATGGCATATTGAGTAAACTTTAAGACTATATTCAACCAAACTTGGAGTAAGAAATGTCAAATACAAAATACAACTATTAATAGGTCAGTTCATTCGTTTTGGATTTGTTTTTTGTTGGATTGAATGACCCATGAAAATACAATCCTTCTTCTTCTTCTTCTTTTAATTTGTGGCGTCTGTGGCCGAGTTTGCCACAATTTTGCCAATGTCAATGTCGACAGGGTTGAAACAGTAGGACGATGGAAAATACAATCCATCATAATGTATATAATTATATTACATTACAAAATCTCCCAAGGGACAAGAGTCATAACGCCCGACGAATGATGTCATTAAGACTGGCGTGTCGGCAGATCCTACCGGCGGCCCTGGTGCACGACAATCCGTGGTGACCAAGCTGGTCGACCGCCGTACCGCACTGGCACTGATGCGGAGCGAAGCACTGCGCACCCAACCGCAGACTAGTATCTATACTATCCATCATAATTATAAATCAATCTCACAAAGTCAGTGTCAAATCAACTGTCATATAAGTAGGTGAGTGTCATCCATCGGTCATATCAATGTCAATGTCTTGTGACATTGTCATGTCAGTTGTCACACAAAGTGGAGCGAAAAAAGTGCGGACTGCGGTGCGGAGCGAAATTTCAGAACTATTTCCAAATAACTCTCTTTTCTATATTAAAAAGCATCTGAACACTATTCTAATAATATGGACGATGTTTACTCTGACTTAGAAAACTTTACTGAAGAAAGCACTAACGCAGAGGTAATTAAGTGCTTGGCAAATTTTAATTGTAAACAATTTTTAGGACATGGATTACACATTCAAATAACATTGCTTATTTTCAGTTACGCGAGGAAAACAAAAACCTAAAAACTAAACTTGATGAGTATGCTGCCGCATTGGACAAGTTACAAAAAGTAAGTAAAAAGGAGGTGCCTACATTAATCACATAACATCTCACAGAGTGCAGGGGGGATAAGTTTGCATGCATTGTCTAGTGAGTGCTATGGCTAATTATTTTTATATCGCTTGAGGTATCTACATTTTTTAATCATTTATCATTTATTTATTGCTTCAAGTTGGTTTGTAGGTACTTAGGTCATATTAGTTAATTATTGTCCGCAACAAGAGCCCAGCATGATTGAGTTTAGTCTAAATTGTTATGATCTGTTCAGACACTGGCATAATTAATTATATTATTTATTGTTTCAAATATTTTGATCTATAGTTACAAATACATTGAATCTTACATAAGTAACTGTATGAGCATGGGCTCCGCTGGAGTACTACAATATAGTTTTAAATATCAGCAGCCATCACATTGTGTCAAATAAAAACATTTCATTTCATTTTATTTCATTTCATTTTTTTATGTTTCAAGTTGTAAAATTTATCAATAACTATGAACAGATTCACATTGAGATTATAGAATATATTGCAGGAATTTGACATGCTGTCATCAGAACACAAGAAGTTGGAGATGAACTATTCTTCATTGCTAAAGACTGCAAGATCTGAAATTGAAAGGAAGACTCAAATCATTACAAAATTGAACATAGAGTGAGTAAGAAACCTATCATTAATTTATTGTTAATGTATACCCTTTTGATCTACTTGTTTTAGACTAAAACTTCACTTGCATGGTACCTACCTATAAAAAAGTAGCCTGTAATGCTATTGTAAGTCCAGAACTATTGCAATTTAAAGTTTCAACCAAATCTCCAATCATTTACAAAGTGTTTTTGGAGTCAACCTCCTTTTGTCCTTGGTTGGGCACTAGAAACTGCAACATTGTATTATACTTCTCCAGTTTATGTATTCTGTATGTATACCAATAAAAACTTGTAAAACCTGTAAAAAAAGTGATAAATGTGTGAACAAAGTGGTTTAAACTTTTGAATTTGAAATTGGTTTAGCCATTACAGTGTGATTAAACCACAAACATATAAACTTTTGATTTACAGGTTGCTGAAAGGGTAATTGGTGCTTAGTTGTCATCATCATTTTCAGCCTGTATCCACCCACTGGTGCATATAGGCTATATGTTCTCATGTTTCTGTTGTTGACTGAACTGATCCATGTGTTACACCCTATTCTTTTGAGACTCACCCACTTGCTAGCTAGATGACATACCACCGGTGGTCTAGTGGTAGTGACCCCGCCTTCCGATCCTAAGGTCGTGGGTTCAAACCCGGTCATGCACCGATGGATTTTTCTGTTTGAAAAATTTATGTGCGCAATGCCAGTGCTCTCATACAGTGAAGGAAAACATCGTGAGGAAACCGGCATGTCCAAGAACTAAAAATTCGAAAGACATGTGCCATCCACCAATCCGCATTAGGTTCGCATGGTGACCTGAGAGTAGGGGACGTGTCCCAGCACTGGGAACATTAGAAGGCTGTCATGATGATGATGATGATGTGTTAATAAATCTAAGGATTACCTAGAAAGTGGGGGACAGAGACCATAAACATATGGAAAGAGATTAAGAAACAACCTGTATGGCTTTAAAAAAATGTGTATTAGCTTTTTTATATTACTTTCATTTTCAGAAAAGATACAATGGTGTTGAATGCTATACAAAATAGAAATACACCCTTTAACAGAAGAAAAGCTCCAAAAGATAAGCCAGTCAATCACAAAGAAGAATCTAAGATTGGGAACTCTCCAACTCAGTTTAGTAATGAGAGTATGAAACCTAATTTTCCTAGCCATACTCCAAGTGAAAGGTACCTAGCTATATTGGTTTAGCTTTACAATGGAAATAAATGCATTAAATAATTTATGGGTATTTTATAATTTCAATCCAATTAGAAACTGAAAATGTAATTTAGAACATCTTTCAAAGGTTTCATGTATTTCTATTTTCAACCAAATTTTGATTTATTTATATCTATGGTTTTGAGGGGAATCATTTTTAGGGCTAAATTCTATAGGAATTACAAATAATTTTTTGTAATATAGTACCTCCATGATGTGTTATAAAAACATGTTCATATTTTTATGTACGTTCATTCATTAATGTACTTCATTATTTTCAGGAAAGAGATTTTTTCTCCTTCAGCGAATTCGGCTACTTCTTACAAAAATATCCAAACTATTGTTAATAATGCCAGAATCAATGATGTCAAAGAAAATATTAGACTCAAAGATGATGGCGAGAGATCCAGAGCACGGATCAGCAGTAGAAGGAAATCTATGCCAGTGTTTAGGTGAGCTGATGCACAAGAATTTATTTGTGTACAGTGCATAATATTTTTATTAATTGCTTGCTATAAACTACTTGTGCTACTATTTTCTATTATTATTTTATGTTTTTCTTGATAAGATAAGCTTGTGTATGTAAATGAAATATGTATTTTGTTCTAGCATGGACTGTGAAAGAGTCAGCACTGATGAAGATGAGGTGGCTATTGCTAGAACGTTTAAAGAACTCACTGCAAAAGAGCAATCTGGAAATAAGTATCTAGAACAGTTTCCTAGTCTAGACAAGTTTCCTAATGACAGACCAAACTTAGATGACAAAATGTTTAGTCATCAAGAATATTCAAAAGAATATAAAAATTTCGAGGAATTAACAGTAAAAGAGAAATATGCAAGTAAGCATTTAGACAAGATTCCTAATGACAAACCATGCATAGAAGACAAAATGCTTGGTCATCAAGGATATTCAAAAGAATCTAGAAACTCTAAGGAGTTAACAGCCAAAGAGCAATTTGCAAGTAGATATCTGGACAAGTATCCTAATGACAGACCACATATGGATGACAAAATGTTAAGTCATCAAGAATATTCAAAAGAATCTAGAAGTAAGTACAGTAAATATGATAGTGATATATATAGAAACAGAGAAAATCATGAATCATTTCAAAGACACAGAAGGAATATTAGTCCAGATAGAAGAAAAAGAAGCCATGATCGAAGAAAAAGCAGTCCAGATAGAAACAAAAGAGATGCTCGGGACCACAGTGAAGAGTTCTACAAGAGGCAGGAATACGAAAGGCGCAGGAGATTAGTCAGCCCACCTAAAGATAAATATTACAATGATTACAAACAGAGGAATCGCGATTCACAAAGATCAAATGACAGAAGTCATCTACAAGATTTTGAAAGATATAAATCTCGGAGCCAAGATAAGCACACAATGAAACATAAAATATTGCATGATTATGAAGAACACAGTAGTAAGCGAATTAAACTAGACTCAAACCATAAACATGAGGATGAGAGGTGGAGGAGTGAAAGACAAGTAGGACCTGTCCCGTTGGACTTGAACCATTTGCATAACATGTCATGCCAGTCACCTGATCAATCTCATTTGGAAGCACTTCCATCACACCAAGCCAGAGGTGAGTTACCTACTTATTACTAGAAAGGTTTTTGTAGTAAAATAATTAATTGTATTAATAAAACACTCTAACACCCTGCATTTTTGCAAAGAAGTGTAGTAATAAATTTTTAATTGTTTTTCAAGAAATAAAATTCAATGCTTCTATGAAGCTGGACGACCCAAGGTTATCAAGTAAGAAGTATACCCTGAAAACCCACGATGGTATATCCGAGCTCTCGACTGTAGAAAGCGCCAATATTAACGTCAAAATTATAGATACATCAAACTGGGACATGATCAAAACAATGAAAATGCCAGATGCTCTACTTAAAAAACCAGTAACTACTGATATATTAAGACCGGTATTACTCCAAAAACCAATGACATCTGATAAGCCGGATGCATTGTCTTGTGATTTACCAGATGCACCACTTCAAAGACAACAGTCTACTAGTATATCAGATGCACAGTATATCAGTCAAAATACAGTGTCTAATGATCTTCCAGAAACCTTAGAAAATCGAATGGTTGCTCAGATACCGAATGATGAAATTGTTAATCTGTTAAACCAAAAGTCAAAGACTGCTGATGAGATTACGCCGGATGCTGCCTCTCAAAAACCAAAATCTACTAACGATGTGGTAATGCATGTTGCTTCCACCTTGAAACAAAAACTAACCGATGAATGTGTACCTGATGCTTCTGCTGTAAAACCAAAGTCTACTAATGAGACTATGTCTGATGGTTCTACCCAAAAACTAATGTCTACTGATGACCTTGTAAAAGAGATATACATGGACATCGAAAACCCGATATCTAACTTATCCATGGAGTCTGGTGCATTATACGATTTTGATGATGATTTACATAGTTCTGAAGATACAATCAATAAAAATACTAACGAAATAACTAGAGAAGATGTGGTTGAACTACCAAAATCTGACAATGGTTCCCGAAAGCTAGGTAATTATAAAATTCCTAAGAAGAATAGTGATGACACACAGAATGCTAAGATCAGTAAAGGCATGATTTCATCGAATAAATATAATGACAAACAAACACCTGTTGAAAAACTCACAAAAACGAGCTTTGAAAATATTGATGATAGGAATAAAAGAACAGATGAAACATGTGAAATTCAAGAGCGCAAAATACCACAGCATTATAGTAGTAACTATCAATATGAGTTGCAAAATTACATCACTGCTAAAAATATTATAGAAGGAGATTTAGAATTAAGTGATGAAACTAGTGACAATGCAGATGTACAAATAAAACAAACCTCAGTTTTGGATAACAAGCAAAATTTAGACAAAAAATATGTCACACTGGGTTCTAACAAAAAACATGAGTCACAATTACCTGGTCAATGGAAGGTTGACTTTGCTGAAACAATCAGTCAAAATCACGAAGGACAGAATTTAGAAGAAAAAAGTATAGAAACAACAGTAATAGCAACTAAAAAACCTAAAGCTAGAAAAAAGTCACTAAAACTAAAAGAACTACATGAACACAAAGACACAGGAGTGCCTATGAATAAGGCAGTCAAGAAGAAAGAAGAAGCTTTAAAAGAAACAATCGAAAATAAAAATACTTCGCTGTCAATGGATCAGCTGATCAATATTAAGGAAAGCATTACACAAGAACTTTTGGAAAACAAAGATATGCTTTCTAAAGATAAACCCATTAAAAAGAAAGAAAGTAAGTCAAAGGTAACATCTCAAAATAAAGAAACTACAGTATGTATAGATAAAACCATAAAAAAGAAAGAAAGCTTACCATCTGAAAATAAAAATAAAGTACCATCTACAGACAAACCAATGAAAAAGAAAGAAAGTAAACCAAAGGAACTGCCTGAAAAGAAGGAACCATTAGCTGTGGATAAATCAACCAAAAAGAAAGAAAACAAAAAGGAATCCCAGGAACACAAAGATGCACTATCTATAGAAAAACCGAAAAATATAGAAAGAGCTAAAAAGAAACAAACAAAACCGAGGGAACCATATGAAAATACAGAATGTGCAACAGCTGTGCATAAGCAAGATAAAAATAAAGAAAGTAAAACAAAAGAAACTAAATTCAGTGAACTCTTTGGAGATTCCAGCAGTTTGGTTTCACCTGAAGATTTAGGTTTAGTTCCAGCGATAGTAGCCCCCCCAGATAACTATGTAGCAATATTTGAAGATGCTCAAGACGCCACAGACATCAATACTGTTCGAGCTGCAGTTGCTTCAATATCAATGGAAACTTCCAAGGATGCAATTTGCAAAAATACACAAAGTAATTTTAATACAAGTGTTGAAAGTACGATAGCTCCAACTATCACAGTAGAACCTGCCTACCCAAACAGAGAAACTGTGCATATAGAAACCATGCCAGCAGAATCCTCGATAATTCAAACCATGTATCAGAATTTACAGCCTGAGATTTCCCCTAAAGACAATATTGTAAAAACTGTTATAATCTCATCAGGATCTCAACCAAAGTGCACTTCAGAGGCAATTGAAGCATATCCTATTGTGAGCAATGAAACAGCTGATGGTGATCTCCATTTAATGCAATGTGTCAAACCAACGGTACTTCAGGACATAGCGTTACGAGCACTAGCTACTTCAACACCTCATAAGACTTTCCAACAAAATGTTGTTCAAACTGAATTAGATGAAAAAATTTCTAGTTGTTCAAATGAAAATCGAGACGCCAGTGTTGATAAAACGTCTGTAATAGCAAATTCTATTACCACAAATGAGTCTCTAACTAATGACGCTGATGTACCTGATGTAACGATATTTGTAAAACGACGAAGGAAGGTTGTAAGGAAAAAGTGATGAATTAGCTCATAAACTAGCGCCACATTGAATTTCAGTCGCTGATCTTCCGTCGTCCAGACGCCGACCGACACCGTAACGACAAACGGAGTCTACTGATCTTCCGCGTAGTGTGCCCGTCTGTAGAAACTCAATGATATAAAATGTATTGGCGTTCGCCCGCGGCAGTTCGCGACGGAAAATCTGTTTTATGTGGCGGCAGCTTTTGGGTAATGTATTATAAACGCGATATAATAATATCACTCACTTATCTATCTCATTGCTATATATTTTTATGTAAATAGACTTATTGTGAATTGTTTATAGCTTGCGGATAATTCCATCCTAGCAGGATTCTAGGAGTAAGTAATATGTAATAACTACTTATACTCATGAAGCTATGTATACTGTCTAATATAACAGTGATCTCTAGATCAATAAATGTTATTTTGGTTATCTTTCTTTTGTTATAGTTTTTGTAAATAATAAAAAAATATGTTTAATTTGCCCATAACAGTCTTTATTTTCCTTATCTGTAACCCTAAAGTATTTACACATTGATTATACCTATGTACAGTCATACACTAACATTATATTTACAGTTGGGAAAAATATAAAGAAATTTAAAAATACAATAATGGACGATTTCCTAGCAAACGCTTAGGAAAGTATTTATCGGTAAAAACTAGTATATTTTGTATATGAAAAAAGAACTACCACCGGCGCCAGCGCCGCGCCGGTAGGTAGGTCATTATTATTAGTTTATATAAAAACATTTACATTGCCCAGGTACATCACTAAATTTACATACAGCCAAGACTAACTTAAATCGGTTAATAGTAAATAATAATAATGGTACTTACTTATATATTTTACTAGATTATTTTGCTAAATGGAAATAAAATACAAATACACATTCATGTTCTGTCGTCAAATAATTATTACAGTTATATCTTTATTTCCCTAAATTTGATTAAATCAAACAAAGCATATAACTTTAAATTATCAACAACATACTAATATAGTCTTAATCAAGGGAATAATATTGCTTTAAATACGTTACAGCTACTGTGACAAAACTTTATCCTGGAAACTTCAGAAGGATAAACACTTCATCACTATCACATAATCACAATTTCGTATGCTTCATCATAAACCAGGACTATCCGGGTTTGACAATGTCCCTATGATATTGTTCGCCATAGGTATATCGTCGTTGCGGATTAGATTGGTTGAAGTTGACGTTGATGCGGTTGACGTGCTTGAGGCGGTTGGTCGTTTGCCGAGTTTCTTTATAAGTGCGAGTACTTGCTCGCAGTTCTCCGTGTGAGACGTGACATGGTAGCACACGGCGGAGGCGTGGCCTGAGCGTACCGACGTCAAGGAGGTGCCGGCCGCCCATTGGTTCGTTGTGGGATCGTACACTTCTACTATGTCGAGGAACGATGTGCCGTCGTAACCACCTGTAATATTAATTGATTGCAATATTTTCTTATTTTCAAAAAAAGAATATGAAAATCTGCGGCTGAGAATATTAAGTAGCCTAGCGCTCATGGTGTTGCCGGTTTGGAAGGAAGGAAATCGGTGGATGGTGAAGGCTGATGATCGGTCATCCTGGCACTCTTTGTGGGAAGCCCATGTCCAGCAGTGGACATCTGTTCGCTGATAACGTTGGTATTGATGATTCTACTATCTTTATCTTTACACAGTATAGAGCAAAGTCGCTTCCCGCTGTCTGTCCCTATGTATGCTTAGATCTTTAAAACTACGCAACTGATTTGAATGCGCTTTTTATAATAGACGAGTGATTCAAGAAGACGGATTATAGCACCAGCGCGAAGCCGTCGCGGGTCGCTAATAATACTAAAAATGCAAATTTGCTTGTGCACTAAGGTTGGATTCTCCTAATAAATCGTAGTTATTCGCGAGTAAACTGACAGTTTCCTTTTATTTCACATTTCTTATTCCGCGGAATAGTTATTCCAAAAGTTCGTCGAATCCACCCAAAGTAAAGTAATTTTAGTAAAGTAAATTAAAGTAAGATCATTTTGAAACGTCAAAGCTATTTTACTAATAAAACTATCGTGAACTATATCATTCATTTTAAAAACAGGTGTTTTCGGTACGTGATAACGGTACGTGAAAACACCCGTTTTTTAAATGAAAGAGTCATAGCTAGGTGACACTACAGCTCACCTAGCGCATAAAGCTTGTTATCGAGCACGGTGAGCGAGAGCGCGGACCGTGCGACTTGCACTGAGGCGACGGGCTCCCACACGTTCCGCTCCGTGTCGTACCGCTCCACCGACGCCAGCTGCTGCGACCCGTCGTAGCCGCCCACCACATATATATACTGGTTCCACGCAGCCACACCTGGGGATGGGGAGAGTTAAGTGAGAATAGAGAAAATCAACAATTTGACGACCAATGTGGCGCGGCGGACGTAGGTCCGCCTGCGACGCGGATGTTGCATTCCCTCCTCGGGTCAAACGTTTGTGCGATCTGCAAATATTTGTTCCGGGTGTTTTGGGTATTTTCAATGTATGATAAAAAGATAATCTATGTAATTGTATTAAGTATATCTCAGTCATCTTCATTTCATTTATTTCAATAACAATTTTATAATTGTGTCTGAAAATATATGCAAAATTAAGAATAAAATTATTTAACATGCAAAATACTGAAACAATAAAAAAAACAAGTAAAACAGTGTCACTTTTACGCATAAAATTATCAATTGAGTAGAAACATTCTTTTAGCAAATGGTTTTTTAATACCCATAATAATAATAATAATTTATCTAGTACCCATAACACAAGCTCTGCTTAGCTTGGGGCTAGATGATGCTCTGTGTATTGTCCAGCTATATTTATTATTATCAAGTTGGCGACAAACTTATTGAAAACTTGAAGTAAAAGTTGCACACACATGTATAATATCTGTGTGTGCGCCATTCTGTTAAACACGTAAAATTTCGGTAAAATTATTTTGTCAGTTCTTCCCCAGATTCTAGCAGTGTGTAGGTCTACTGTTGGATTATTCACAATGTTTTTCGCTGTAATTCGCCTGCAACCATTTTAGGTAGCTCACCAGCCCCACTCCTCGTTATGTGCATGGCGCGACCTCGGTTCAGCAGGTCATTATGATGGGCAAGCTGATGGGTAAAAGAGGTGTCGGAAGGAGAAGAACTTCCTGGCTTCGTAACATCAGACAGTGGACAGGAATTGTGAAAGTAGAACAACTGTTTAGACTAGCTCACAAAGAAAATTTTAAAAGGATTACTGCCAACCTTCAGTAATCCGCAAGTCCATGGCGACTTTTTGCGTTTTGCAAACGTTAAGATCACGACAGCATCGCTACAAAAAGTCGCCGTGGGCGAGTGCTCTAACTCTCGTTGGTAACTAACGGACCGGCCCCGCTCCTCGCTATAGGTCTAGCAGTCATTCTAAGCGCGCCAACGAAACGATACAGCAGACGTTGTCTAGACCCTTCCTTTTGGATTCATGCAAGTAGGGTCTAGGTAACTCTATGTGACTGACCAGCCCCGCTCCTCGCTATGAGCATAGGCGCGACCTCTGTCTAGCAGTCATTATACTGATAAAGTGATCTATAGTTTAAAGCAGACGTCTAGCTAGACTTTCCTTTGGATCCCTAAAACCCTCGTTGGTAACCGGCCCCGCTTCTCGCTATGTGCATGAGCGCGATTTCAGTCATCCTCGGCGCGCCGACGAAGTGATCCATAAGTAAATTAGTTTGAATCAGCGGCCAACTCTGTAACAGAGTTTTAGGCCGCCTGAAGGCCCCTGTCGTGGCCTAACAACTTTAAAAAAGCCGGGATCGAGTGCGATCCATAGAATACAGAATATGGATATCTGTAACTAGATCCTAGGTAAGTAGGTGAGGTGACTGACCGGCGCCGCTCCTCGCGATGTGCATGGGCGCGACCTCTGTCCAGTTGTCGTTCTCGGGATGGTAGCACTCGACGGAGGCGATGCGGCGCGCGCCGTCGAACCCGCCCACGGCGTACAGCAGGCGGTTCACGACGCACGCG
This sequence comes from Colostygia pectinataria, assembly GCA_951394395.1. Taxonomy (NCBI): domain Eukaryota; kingdom Metazoa; phylum Arthropoda; class Insecta; order Lepidoptera; family Geometridae; genus Colostygia; species Colostygia pectinataria. The sequence goes on along the minus strand of OX596353.1, from coordinate 10,101,710 downwards.
CCCACGCCGAGCCGCGCGCTGCCCATCGAGCCCACGCTCGTCCACACGTCCCGCTCCGGGTCGTAACTGTTGGTATTATTCGTTTTTATAAAAAAAACGACTCCAAACTAAAATGATTAATGGCCAGCATAGACGTTCTAGTAATTTGATCGAACAGGCTGGTTCAAACATGTTTAATCAAATTGGCATGAATGTCTGTGGCAAAATTTGATCAAATGAGTAAAGAAATGGCTTGAAAAAAATATGAATTTTCGTATTTATATTTTTGATTTGAACTAATCTGTTTGAACAAATTGCTTGAACGTGGCTGCCCTAAGTTTTAGAAAAAAAAATATCTTACGATAAATTATGTAATAAATTGTACGTACACAGAGTAATACAGAGGAACAGCTCCCTATGAACGTCATTTATAATAGCCTATTCTTGTAGGGCTGTCACAATAAAATATTTTTTATTGATAAGGTAGGTAAATGTATTGGGCTTGTCAAACAAAACAAATGAGCCCGAACTCATGTGGTTTACTAGCAGCCATTGAAGCGTTCCATTATACAACTTCTGACTCCATCATCTGAACCTCGTAACCAAGTGTGATGTATTGAGCTCGTCAAAACAAAACAAATAAGCCCAAACTCGTGGAGTTTACTAGCAGCCATTGAAGAGTTCCACTATGCAACTCGACAGTATCAAATTATCTTAAGTTTATCCGAATAACATTACGCATCTTAAAGTTCGAATCGATGCGACAATGAGAAATAGGTTAATATAGATATCAAATATTAATAAATACAGATTAATACATACTTACTACCTATAGAAAAATTATTTCATTTCGATAAAAAGGTCTGTCACGACTCACGATCTCTTGGATAGGTAAAATACGAGCGAATACGTACGAGGCGATGGAATTATTGATAAGTTTTTGATGATTTATTCCAAAAGCACTGAATCAATTTCGATAAAATTTAAATGGGACCACCTCTGAAGTCACCTATTTTAAACACAAAAGAATCATCAAAATCATTTTATAATTTGCGGAGAAATCGCGTAACAAACATACAAAAAATAACATACTGTCGAATTCATATCCTCCGTTTTTGAAGTCCGTTAAAAAATAAGGCCCATATTTTAACCGATGCTTATACAAATAATGAATGTGCAATTGTTTTTTTATATTATAGTACTCACCATTCCACAGACTTGTGGTATTCAGATCCAGCCGACCCTCCCACCGCGTACAGTAAACCGTCCATTACCGCTACACCTACCTGTAGGCAAACAAGCGTATACAAACAATTTCAATCAACTATGCAAAATATTCAGCAGCTCTGGGCGCTCTTACTTACTTACTTTGACTATATACTTGTCAATCTTTGTTTTTTTTTAATACCACCAAAGTGGCAACCAAGCGTAAGGCCCACTTGAAGGTAAGCGGTTACCGTAGCCAATGGATAATGCAACATCAGAGATATCTCTTGCGTGTTTCCTCCCTGAGACGTTAGATGGAAAGTCTCATGTGCCTGTACTGTAATATCACCGGAAACCATACCCTTCGAACCGGAACACAGGAATGCGAGCATTACCTACTGCTTGGCGGCAGAAACTGCTACCACACCTGGTGGTAGTACTTTCCCGGACGAACTCTATGACAAAGAATTCTACTACTTTTGCTTACTTACTGCTGTGACGCAGCGACCCAAAGTGGATCTTGACCTCCGACACTAGAGCCTGCCAGGCAATTCTGTCCGTGTCTGGGCTCTGGCTTAAGAAATTCAATTCAATTCGTATTTTGTATATACGTAATGTATTTAGGTAGTACTTACATAATATAATTTTAATTAGTTTGTAAATAAAAAAATATTACAGCTCTAAAGATTTAACTATGATAACTGTAAAGATATGTTTCCGTCCTCATTCTTGTTTTGTTAAGTCCCCGGTCATTATCTATCTATGTTTTAAATTTCAGCCAAATCGGTTCAATAGTTGTCGAATTATAGAGTAACAAACATCTAAACATCCAAACTTTCTCAATTATAATATAAGTGTGATTAGTGTGATAAGTAAAGTGAGATGTCAGCACAGTTACCCTATGCCTAGGAGTGGACATGGGGGTGCAGGGGCGCCAGTGCTCCGTGGCGGGGTTGTACACGTCCACCCAGTCGCAGTCGTACGACGAGCCGGGCGACGTGTTCCGACCGCCGACAGAGTAGAACAAACCCTGGAAAAAAATATCATAATTTAAAAGATCTAAGCGTACATACATACAGAGGCACAAGTAGCGTCTATGTTTTATACCATACCACACCCAGGACACTCAATAAAATCTATGAAGCAAACACGTCGCAATCACCACACGCATAGCTTATGTACGTAGACGGTGCTGTTGTATAGCAAGAGCGAGATATCACACTTTCGCTCGCGCTGGCATGCGCGCGCTTAGATCTACACGAAATCAAAATAAACGCGTGCCTAATAACCTTGCATAGCATTTAGTTTCAGTGCCGGCGAAAGGTGGTGTGGTGCCGGCAAACTCGCGACTGGGGTGGGGTAAGTAAAACCGCCATTCTGTACGTAGTACTAATATATGTTCTGTGACCATACATTAATATTATAAAGAGGAAAGATTTGTATTTTTGTTTGTAACGAATAAACTACTGGTTTAGTACTAATATCCGTTTTGTGCTACCTAATGGTCCAATTTCAAAAATTATTTCACCATTAGAATGCTGCTCTTGAGTAATATAGGCTATATTTTACATCCACCGGTGCGAAGCCGGACAAGCCGCTTGTATAGATGAAACTGAAATGAATGAAAGTATTTTTGTCTATTCAGTATTTGTTAATCAATCACGCCAACACGGCTGTAAGGTTCTAGATAAAATTTGGCACAAACATAGATTATTATAGTCTAGAATAGCACTTAAAGCTACTTTTGATCCCTGAAAAATGTACGATGCCCGTGTTTTAAGCGAACGAAGTCACGGTCACGCTAGTGTTTTATAACAACAGCTAGCTGTATAAAGTCACGTAAACATCGGTGTTCTCAATCACTATTTGTTCAGGCTTAGCGATCACCCCCACAAAGTTGATTCACATAAATTAACTTTGCATTCTCTACTTTATCTCGAGTAAATAAAGCCCAGTTTTAACAAACAACATTTATTTGCAAGTAATGATGACTGTGTTTTATTACACAATAAAAGATAAAGCTATGGATCATGTGAACATTAACTTTCCATATTTTAATAATAAAAAGTTGAAATTGCTACGTCCGTGCTACGGAGGGCACGTTAAGCAGTCGCTCCCGGCTTTTGTAAAGTTGTTTGGCCATGACAGAGGCCTTCGGGCGGCCTAGAAACTGTCACTAGAGTTGGCCACATACGAACTTACTTTTAAAATAAAAAGTTACACATACTAAAGAGTAGTAGAGTTCTTCGTGATAGAGCTCGTCCGGGGAAAAACTACCACCATACCTATTTCTGCCGCCAAGCAGTAATGTTTTCCTTTGTTGTGTTCCGGTTCGAAGGGTATGGTTTTCCAGTGAAATTACAGGCACATGAGACTTTCGAACTACGTTTCAGGGTGGCAACTCGTGAGTGATACCTCTGATATTGCAAGCGTCCATAGGCTGCGGTAACCGCTTACCATCTTGTGGCCCTTTGGTTGGTTGCAACTTTAGTTGTATAAAAAAAACACCTAGTTACGTTACTTTGCGGAATATTATCAACCTATACACAGTATAACACAAAATCGCTTCCTGCTGTCTGTCCCGTTTTATGTATGTACACTTAGTTAGATCTATTTAAACTAAGCAACGGATTTAATGCTGTTTTTATCAATATACTAGTAGACCCGGCGCGGTTTCACTCGCGTTATTTATTTTATACGCCCTGTATATTTTCTCACCGTTTAAACCTTCCCTGGACTTTTACAAACATTTCAAGATCAAAATTAGCCAAATCGGTCCAGCCGTTCTCGAGTTTTAGCGAGACTAACGCACAGCAATTCATTTTTATATCAGTATAAGATTTATATTATACATAAATTATTATATTTTATGTATAAGATAGTTCAATAGTCGCTAGTAGTCCTACTATTCTTCTAATAAATGCGAAAGTCTGTGTGTGTGAGTGCGTGTGTATGTTTGTTACCACGTATCTCCGTGACGACTTGATTGTGATGAAATTTGGAATGTAGATGACTTAAGTCCTGGAATAACACATAGGCTACTATTTATCCCGGAAAAATTGACTGTTCCTGTGGGATAGCATAAAAACGGCAAAAGCGCGGATGTAGCCGCGCGTGTCAGCTCGTATATTATAAGATGCTTGCTGACATACTGACCGACAGCGTAGGGCCTAAGCGGCTAAACCTACAAACTTGAAATTTAGAAAGAGTACCGTGTTCTTTGTAGTGTGTAGGTGTAAGTACTAAGAAAGGAATTCCCGAAACTCAACTCCTAGTTAGAGGACGCAGCAGGAAGAAATTTATATAAGAAGTCAACGTAAACAAAGACGTGCGGCATTCCACTAGTAAGATAAAATAGTTATTGAGTTTATCCGTTACAAACAAACATTTACTACGCGATCGAATGCGAAACGAGGAAATCCGTAGAAGAACCAAGGTTATCAATTAATATAACTCCTATAAGTCTTATAATAAGTGGGCATAAATCGCAGAACCGATAACCGCTGGGGAATAAAGGTTCTCGAATGGCGACCACAAACTAAAAAACTAATTATAGGACAGTCCCCCACTCGATGGACCGATATTATAGCAGTCGCAGGAGGTCGATAGATGGTGAAGGCTGGAATCGATCGTCATGGCGCTCTTTGGGGAAGGCCTACGTCCAGCAGTGGAAGTCTACTGCGTGTTTAGAATTGAGTTTAAACTGAGTTTTATTTTATAATAATAATAATAATAATAATAATGTATTTATTTTCAAAAAAAAAGGTTAACAACAGTTTTAATAATAGGTAGCTTTGAGTAGTAGGAGTAGAATATTGTAATAACAGTGTAGCAGTATACCTATGTTGCTGTAAATTTTGTTGTGATACCTTATAGTGAGTCAAATACTTTGACTCCTCGCTCTAACTAAGAATTTCTTGTATGTAGACGCGAGGGCTCTCTGCTTCGGCTCGTTACCATAAGTAAACAGAAACAAAAGATAAGCTAAGATACTAAGTATGTAGGAATAGATACATTTAAGAAAAAAAGCAAAAAAATAAGAAAATTATCATCTAGGTTAGTAGGTAGATACTAAGTTCTTAAAAAAATAAAATAAAGTACCTGCATTTTAATAATGAAATAGTATAAAACAAAAATAGAAAGTACCAGTAGGCATTGTAAGTGTTGAGTGTGAGTGAGTGTGGGTGTGAGTATGTTAAATTAAACTATTGTTATGTAGGTACTAAGTAGTTTTTGAATATTTTCTGTTTTATTATTATTTGTAAGGAGGTGGTACCTACCTACTTAGGTAGGTTAGGATTTTGTTTTTAGCTTTCTTTTGTTGCCTATTCTTTTGTTTGTTTGTTTTTCTTTGGGGAGTCAATAAATGTATTTTCTTTCTCTTTCTTCTTTCTTTCTTTGTTTGTTGACAGATTCTTCTATGCTGGGAGTGTGGAACTGGCGTAAATTCACCTAGCTTTATAGTCAAATTGTCATTTATTGGTATGGGAAAAGATACACGTCAACTTAAAATATTTAGGTACAATTACTCGTACTTACATGACAGAGTAAAAATTTCAATTATAATTAATTATAAATAAACAAGAAAATATATTAAGTACATAAGTATATAAAATTATGACAGGTCAGAAAACGTACACAGCTCGTGTATAGTTCTCACAGCGGATCTCGGCCGTCATGAAATTAGCCGTTTCGATGCGCAATGGGGCTTTTTCAAACTAAATTGGCTTTGCGCATCACAAACGGCTAACTTCACGGAAGCCTAGATCCGCTGTGCGAACTATACTTGATGTGCGTCTATGACGCCGACGGTTTTAAGGCTGAGGAAAATGCATATTTATTATTATATGCATATTTATGATGCAAAATGATTCTTGAGATTTTACTGATACTTTGTCTGACTTGTCGGTAAGCGACAAGACGATCAAGTCGCACCACGCCTGACCATAACAGATGCAGTACCACCCAAAGCTTAAAGTTTTATGTTCTGCGTGACACTGCACTGCGCTCATCATCCCGAGACGTTGTAAAGTCTCTTTCGCCCTGTAATTTCTACAGTGCCTCTCAAACCTAAATACAGTAATGCTTGCACACTACTGCTTGGAGATAGAATATCTGGAACTGCCCACCCACCAAAATGAACTCTTGCTTCTGCTGAAGCTTATGATGGAACATACAAAATAACATCAGTTTATAAAAAAAAAGCAAGTAGTTCGCTGAATATTGTAGTAAGTGTTACCTTAAGAAACGCAGCTCCCAGTCCCGACCTCGGCACTGTAAGCCGCGGCAGCGTCACCCAACAGTTGTCATCTAGATTGAAAGCTTCGAACACGTCTACAGAATGCCTGAAGTAGCCACCGGCCACGTAGATAACACGCGGTGTATTTGGCCTTCTTTCTTTCACTACCGGCTTTTTGTGTAATGTGAGATCCTAAAATAACAAGGCTGTTTTAAGTCATGTTTCGTATAGACAAATTTTGGAAAACTTGTAAAGAAGTATCGAATACTAATATACAAAAAATAACTTATTGTAGTTTTCTTGGTTCATCCATCATAGTTTTTTCATCCTGCTTATTGACTGATTTATAGGTTTAAAAACGCTGGTCTACGCAGAACAGACAGATTTTTCTTTAGTTTCAAGATACTCCGTAGTGTGGAAACGCTACTTTTTAAAGAGTTGAATTGAAACGGTGGTATACAATAATTGAAACCATATTTTCAGATACAGGTTAAATGGATAAAAACGCATTGATAGGTTTGGCGGATGTTAATAAAAATTTTAGATTATTATCGGAAAGTATCTAAAAGTAACGTTTTAAATATTTTAACGGCTATTTACCACCAATGTTTTTGTCATTTATGCTGACGTTTCGAAGCTATAAACGACGTAATAAATTACAAAAACAAGTGTTCAAATAAGTGTAAGTGAAATTTCTGTATATACCTTAAATATTTTAGCGAGGTATTCCCTACAGGCGGGCACTTTTTGCAGTACCGAACAGGTGCTCATCTGTTCCTTCAAGAAGTTAGGCGTCAGGTACTGACACCGGACGGCTTGTAGAATGTGCTCCATTCGCGAATGGCGTCTATCCTCATCGTATTTTACCTGCAAGACAAATATACTAAGGTTTAAAGTACGACTAGCTATTACTTTTTGACTGGTGGTACTTTTTTTTGTGATAAAATGTAGCTAAAATGTCCTATTCCCGGTCATTATCTATCTATGTTTAATTTTAACCGATTTGGTTCAGTGTGTATAGGAACAAACATACAAACATTCGCATTTATAATATTATTAGTGTGATAGTGTGTTAGTGTGATTATGAATAAAGAGCCTACGTTCTCAGACTTTAAACTATACATTAAGGATAGAACCTTAATGTACTTTTTTATTTTATTTATGGCAATTTTGCTAGTGTCAAGTGATTGTAACGTAGGCAATAAAGAAATGGCGGCACTTACCCAATTTAAAACTGCATTATACACTTCTCGTTCTTCCCTAACATTGAGCTCGTCTTTTCGTATTAAACTAATCAGTTCTTGTACTGTTAGCTGTAGAAATTCTTCTTCTTGACACACCTATAAGAGCAGTTAATATTACAAATCTTTAAAACATTATAAATAAATAAGCGATTTAAAAATGGACGGAGCGCGAGAGCAGCTGTCTCTCGCTCTTGATGCAAACCATGACACTCACACAAACAAAGGCACCGTTTACGTACACAAACCATGCACGTGGTAATTGCGACTAGTTTGTTTCATACATTTTATTAAGATGGTCCGGGTGTGATTATTAACATTACAATATATGTGTATAATTATGATGTTATGATGTTGATGTGTAAAATTATGATGCTAAGAGAAGGCATGCATGTCATCTGATGAGAAGAGTTTTATATATAAATGTGGATGGATTAGGTAAAGGTAAACCAAAGAAAAGGTGTGATATAAGTAAGAAAGAGTAAGTACTGAGATGACGGGTATAGAAAAATGGATAAACGTGGGAATAAGGGCAGGCAAATAATGACTTACCTGTGTAAAATGCCTCTCAATAAACTGGTTAGCTTTCTTCTTGAGTTGAACGCATCCATGTTGCTCCGCGAAATTGGCGATTCCTATCGAGTTAGAAGGATCGAGCTGCCGGTCTAGGAACGCGCTACACGCGTCTATGACGTTCGATATCTGTCGGTGAATCGCTAAAATAATTATAGTTTGCTTGTGGGAGCTCTTTCTGATTGATGCACAAATCAATTATTAGGTAAGTACTTTAAGGAATGCTGTCGCCGCAAGATGGCACTGGGCTATGGGTAACGCGCGGGGCGCAATGCGCATGCGTGGTCGCATAACCTTGGCAACAAATAACGAGGATGTCAGAATAATATATCGCTGGCTCCGAATAATTGTGGTCTTGGAAAATATATCTTGTATAATTCTGCCGTGCTAAGGGGGTAATATTATATTGAACTGTTAGTTTTTGTATAAAACCCTCTCTAATACTACATAAATACTTTACATAAATAGGGCAAAGCTAATAGAAAATCAATGGTAACAGTGAGTGTTCAACACGAACCTGGAACATAGTCGCGGCGGGCAGTAGCTGGCACACGGTCACCTCCGTTATTCTGATCTTGCCGGTGTACAGGAAGTAGACGAGCCACGCCATCGCGGACGGACACACGCCTTGTAACCGCACCCGCGACATTTCACACTCTTTCAGACCGCTTGTGAACATTGCCTGGGGATCACTTCTGTATTTAATATTTATATTAGCGACCTGCGGGGCGCTTAGCTCTCATTTCACCCGTGCGAAGCTGGGGCGGCGTGCAAAGCCGCCCCGGATAATAAATATAGCCTATGTTACTCAGGGATAATGTAGCATTTTTATGGTGAAAGATGTTTTGAAATCGGACCACTAGTTTTTGAGTTAATTCGTAATAAACAAAAATACAAATGTTCTCTCTTTATAATATTAGTACATGAGTATAGATGGAAACACTCAGACCCGGAACAAATATTTGCGATCATGGAAAAATTTGTCACACAGCGTCCTCACAAAATAAAGAAAATACTTAGATACGCAGATAAAGAGCTTCCACATTGTCCGACACGATTACGATAGGGTAAAAAAATGCAGAAGGGTCAGGGTGTTGATCGTTAATTCTAGTAACAAAATTAGTAGAACATTCAAGTGTTCATTGAATGTTTTACAAATGTTTGCTAGAATGCTAGAATTTTTAGAGTAGTAGAGTTCTCTGTGATAGAGCTCGTCCGGGGAAGGACTACCACCATACCTATTTCTGCCGCCAAGCAGTAATGCTCGCATTGCTGTGTTCCGGTGTGAAGGGTATGGTTTCCGGTGAAATTACTGGCACATGAGGATTTCGATCTTAGCCTCAAGGTGGCAACCCGCGAGTGATACCTCTGGTATTGCAAGCGTCCATAGGCTGCGGTAACCGCTTACCATCGTGTGGACCGTACGCTTGGTTGCCACTTCAGTTGTATAAAAAAAAATAATTTGATTGTTACAAATCATCCTATTTCAAAAGCTGAAGTAAACGAGGATTTAAAGATAAAGATAGTTATCTTTCAATAAATACAAGTCATTTCCTAAACTCGTAACAAAGTTTACCGATATGGCGTTTATGTTCATGGTTATACATATTTACAATTTGCAGGTGATTTCATTACAACATCTATACAATGAATAGTGCGCATAATAGAACAATCAACTCAGTGTATAACACTTATATGTATTATAAGTACGAATACTGATATGAAAACTACAAATATTAGTAATGCAATCATGTCTATTATACATGGTTTATATTTTCATTAACAAGTAGCAAGTCATGGTTAAAATAGTCACAAGATACAACCTCGTGATAATATATAATAATATATAAACAATACCAGTCATAATTAATAATTATTTTCTTTTAGCAGAACCGGTTAATAAATTATTTTTAACAGAATTTAGTTCTGTTCTGACCTAGTTGTATATATATTTTAAAAATGAATTTGTGTCACGAGTAACACCTGGTATGTAGGTATACCTATTACTAACAATAACAAATTACTTCTAGCTTAATTTAAAATACAAATTCCGTAATTACTATGCAAATTATTACTGTTCTAAGTTTACGACCAAAAATAGCTCCTAATAAACATTGTCATAGCATTGCTTGTGACGTTTTTCGCAACTGTATAGATAGGTAGTTTAGGTACACATTATTTTAGTTATTTATTGGATATTTTCAAGGTGAAGTTGAAAAAAGTTATCAGAAAATAGTGTCAAGAGTGTATTTTAGAAGTGTGACTCGGTCATCATTTTATATTTCTTGCTATGCATTAGTATGACGTATATTATGTGAATTCGATTTGTTGAGTACATAAACACTCTAATTTAGAACCAGCGTAGCTCGAGCAAGCGAGATTTGTCTCGATAGCGCAATTGGTAGAACACCCGTGTATCAAGCGGATGGTTGCGGGTTCAAATCCCGCTAAGGGCGAAATAATTTTTGGGATATTATATTTTTTTTGTATTTTCTTAGTGTGATGGTAAACACAATAAAAACAAAAATTCAATGTGTAATTAAGTAAATGATTAAATCTTAGCTTTATAACGTTAATAAGGGGTAAAAAAGTTAGCTCACCTTAAAATATGGACTTCCTGCAGCGAGAACAACCTTATGAACGTGGAATAGCTCATTGCCGACTTCTAGAACGACGTCGGTGAGCATGTGGTGGGACCGCATCGTGAACATCATCTGGTAACGAAACAATATAATTTTGTTTAACTTATAATTAAGTTTGATGCCTTTTAACAAAGAAATAAAATAGATTTATTTAACATGACATCCGGCATGTCCATGAACTAAAAATTTAAAAGAAATCCGCATTGGGTCCGCGTGGTGGATTAAGACCCAGTGTTCCAACAGTGGGAACATTAGAAGGCTGTCATGATGATAAGGCAAATACTTGAACGACCTTTATAAAAACGTAATACCTAGAGTAGGTATGTTCATTAAAAGAACCGTCGTCAGGTGACTTTTATGTCGTTGACATAGGACTCTAAATGGATTGGTTTACGACAGTTCTCTTATTGAACAGACTCTACCTATGTTTATCCAAATTATTTTAGAATTGAAGCTCTAAGTGCCTAATACCTATAGTGGTTTAATTTACTTTAAAAAATAAAGGACTGTTTTAATTTAGAAAAATTTAGTTACTTCAACATTTCCACCCTAAAGTAAGTAAGTTCGTATGAGTCAGTGGCCAACTCTGGTGACAGATTTTCTAGGCCGCCCGAAGGCCTCTGTCATGGCCTAACAACTTTGAAAAAGCCAGGACCGACTGCTTAACGTGCCCTCCGAAGCACGGGAGCGCTCAGTTGAAATTGCCACTGGCGGTCACCCATCCAAATGATGACTACGCGGAACAGTGCTTAACTTTGTTGATCTGTTAAGAACAACTTAGCCAGCTACGTCATGAACAGACAGTACCTAATGGCACTTGGTGAATATTTAATCGCTATGTTAATCGTCGGAACAAGCCAACGATAACATGACTCAACTGATTAAATAAACAACACAAAAAATATTGTGAAAAAAAACGTGCATGTACGTGTTTAGGTAAACACAGTTCAACTGTATACGTCACTAACGAACTTGACTGATAATGATAGAGCATGGTCCTACGCGACTTGTTATTTCAAGGGCCTAGCTGTATGGCGGTCGACTGTCGAGTTTCATTCATGACTTGCGTTGCGAGCACGTAATCTGTCTTTTACATGAATGAATTGCTGTTCGTTAGTCTCTTTTCTTGGTATTTGGTATACATTAAGGGTGAGTTGCACCATCTAACGATGATCTAGATGATGTCTATAGATATTTTATGAGCAAAGTTTGCTCTTATAATATCTGAGAAATAAAGCGAGTAAAAACCGCGCAAGTCAGCTAGTCGTGGATAAAACTATATTTGTTTCCATAATTCTAGGTCGGAACTTACCATGATAATAAAAAAATGGTGAAAACAAAACTGGCTCGACGTACCTACGCCACGCTTTTCAACATCAGACCTTGGAAATAATATTATTACTTAGATAGAAACATGATATGCTAATCGTAACATACCTATTCTCTCATATGCGCATACATCTCAAGGTTTTCAAACAAATGACGCTACACTCCCAGAAGTGTACATTGGCTAAGGCTGCGTTTCCACAGAGATGTGCGAGGATGTGTAGCGAGGAAAGTGTTTTTAGGAACCAATAGAATCACTTTATTAAAGCTGTCCGAGCGAGGCTAGCCGAGGGAAATGAAGTGATTCTATTGGTTCCTAACAAACACATCCCTCGCTACACATCCTCGCACATCTCTGGTGGAAACGCAGCCTTAATCTCCAGGCGGACATAATGCGAATAAGTGGGGCCTATTCACCAGGCGATCCCAATGAGAATTGGTAGATAAATGTACCTTGCCAGTTTCAAGCCTAGCCTTGATCATATTGCACTCACCCGCATAAAATCGCTAACATAATTGCCCATGCAGAATGTCATATCTCCAATATCATTGGAGCCGGTGCCGATGGATCCTTCGAGTGTAGAATCACAGCTGATTGGTGGCATATCATCCAGCATGTTGGCTCGGTATACATCCTCGTCCGTCTCCATACTGCTTCCTGCTAGAAGGTTACATTCTTTTGAGGAATAGCTGAAAGCTTTGATGCCTCCAAGTACAACTTAGAGCACCCTACGCACAGGCGACCATGGCCGCGGGGCACCCTTGGCCATGCGTGCGTAGGCGCCCTTATTTTCAAATATTGTCTACTGTTGTTTTTTCGTTATAAAACGCATTGTCAGAGCGACAATTATTATTATTCCGATTTGTTATTCAGCTTAGCCAAGTGATGACAAAGCGTAAGCGTATCTTTATTAGTTTTGCTCAAAGCAATAGCATAGATAGAACAAATAATAGTAGGTACTACAAGAAGCAATAGTCATTTTATGTTGTTGTTTTAGTAAGTGTAATCACACTTCACACTAGATCTAACAATGCACTAATAATGCGAAAGTTTGGATGTTTGGTTGGTTGGGTGGATGTTTGTTCCCTTTGACTATTGTTCCTCTGTAACTCTTTAACCACAGAACTGATTGAAAAAAGTAAGGTTCCCGAGTTCCACGCGAACGAAGTCGCGGTCAACAGCTTGTAAAGAAATAAGTGTTTGTAGATTACAGTGTATCTACCAACAGTCACAAGGATGGGATGATGACTTTGTGCCTCGCCAATTTGTGCCTATGCGACTATGTCACCTAGTTGACCTACCATCAAAACGATCGATCCTAAAACCTGTGTGGGTTTGGCGCGTGGTGGTTATCCGAGTTTTATATACATAAGACCTATGTATGAGCTTAGTAATAATAATAATAAAACTTTATTTCAGGCAACATTAGAAAAGTTACCTGCCTGTAAGTTAATGCCTGCATTTTCTATATACCGCCTTGACGGTTGACGGTACCGCCGCAGTGCCTGATATTCTATTCTACCACCAAGGCACAGAACAGATATTATAAGGTGTGCAAACCTTTACTAATGTATTGCAAACTTATTCTGTGGTGTAGGCACAGAATGTATAGGTTTTAAGAGCCCTATCCTTGACCATCTTTGAATGTTCTTGTGTTGAAGATATTTTAACGAAAATAAAAACAAATAAAAGATTTATCCCTTAAAATTTAAGTAAGCAGAATAAATACTAATTGTAGATAACAATGTAAAAAAACTAAAATATAACCTGAAAAGCTACTTAGGCAAGTTAAATTATAGTGACACGGAAAAAATTCTTGACATTAATTGATTCACGAGCTCTACTACGATTATATTAAAATTTCTTCACTTTCATACTCATCCACAAATTTACACGCCGTTCACGCCCGATCACACACATACCCACACACTCTCAGGTACACACACAACACACATACACACACACACAACACCCAAACTCACCACACACACCGATACACACACCCATACACCCAAACCTTTTTGTAATCCTCTCTCAATGTATTACAAGCACACAATATCACTAACTCATAGCTAGGTACTTCACATAAATTCGTTGGATCCTCGTATTATTGTTTATCGTACATTTCTTTTATTTTTTATTAACATTCTTTACTATTTTTTGAAGTTCATTTGGAAGTCACTTTTTTATTTTTTTTATTCTCTATATAAACCTGTCTACAGTCTTTCATAAGTACAAGTTAATTGATGTTTTTATTGTGATGAGAGTCCTAAACGAATCACTGTAACCCTACAATTCAGGCTCATTTAGAGACCTAGTGTGGGGGACAGAGCTACGTCAGGTATAGGTAGGATCACGGTTTAATAGCGCTGAGCTAGAATGCGCAGAAGTCGATTTTTAGATCTGTTTGGGTCTAAACACCTGCGCAGAGCCCCTCCACTTTCGCCGAGCGCTATTAAACCGTGATCCTACATTATACATATGTCAAAATACAGCAACAATCTGTCTCAACAATAAGTAGGTACTTATTCAACACTACAGTACCATAACTATTATCATTGATCACTTACTGTAAACTGATAGTAATAAGAGACTGTTGTACCAAATTACTCTAAGAACTAAATAAATAAATAAATATTAATTAACTCAAGACTTAATTATTAAGTAAAACAAGAATCAGATGTGATTAAAAAAATAATTAGTAACGCACGTTTCGTAAAATGTTTTCTATGAAATAACAAAGTACCAAAAATGCAATTAAAATAATCACAGTTTTAAAATTTAAGTAATCTTTGAAAAATACAGCATGTTAGTTTAATATTTTAGAAAAAAGGTCTAAAAAACGCGTACTTTTCTAAATTTTACGCTTGTTATTTCTGCTAAAGTAGGGAGTCTACAATAAAAATACACCTACTAAATTAAAGTTTAAGTTTTTATTAAAAAAATCAACAAAAAAATAGTCTAAAAAAAATAGTGCGCTATTACTTATACTATATAAAGATACATTCAGGCGAACTTCATTAATTATATCGCTAAATCTTGGAAAGGCCTCCTAGGGGCAATGCAGCAAGCAAGTGACAATACTAGGCGAAAGAGCGCGGTGCAGAATTTAGCGACCTGCGGCTGTTAATGTCAGGCGTGGCACTTAAGATCTAGCTAGGCGAATGATTTGACGGTCTCGTCACTTGCTGAGAAGAAAATCCCCGTAGATACCTACATACCTACCTAGGTCATTTTTAACGATCGTTCGAAATCCTTTACGTTTTGCGACCAGTAATGATGACTGAGCCGAAATTAAGAACCTACTACTAGTGATAACAAAATAATATCAATTAACTTGTAACCTACCATCAAAATAATCACTTTCATTTTGACACTCCTGGAACTTCATTTTCTTCAAAACAGAAAAAAAGTCTACACAGATCTCGAGCACATCACATACCACATACTCATAATATCACAACACCACTGAAATCCGCAATCATATTTGATAGAAGTACCTTGTTACTTCACTAAACACTAACACTATCTCACTTTTATTCTTTTTGAGAGGTATTTAGCTGAACTATCATTCTGGTGGTAGTCGCCTAAAGCGCGCGCATTTTGCGATTGAACTAGTTTAACATACAGGTAGGTACATAAACATAGTTTAGGTACTATAGTGTGACGTGTTCTTATCAAATCTCACTTACCTAATACTGATGGGCCGTAATGTAAAACGTCAAACCTCCACTCCACGAGCAAGCCACGCGCCGCCGCGCTGGGCGCCGAGTCACCGTGACTGAGCAAAAATATTATCGCATTTAAAATAATTGTAGGTGGGTATCCATCTAGTCAGAAACTACTTTCTACTCATAGGTATGTAAAAACTTATCTAATCCAAAAACTGCATAGAATACATAATAGTAAATTCCTACAGGGTCTGAGAGCTGTAGGATAGAATACTCCCAATGTGAATTGGATGAGTCTTTTAGACCAAGGGAAAATGTAATCTTCTAAGTATAGGAAGTCATGAGAAATCTGTTTTTGTACCAGCCTGATTGAAAAAAAAATATGGCCAAGTGTGAGTATTACTTGTGTTCTAAAAGGGCTCCCTAAAGTTTGTGAACCAATAGACTTTTCTATTGTAGTTCCCAGTTCTTTAAACTATGATTTAAAGTTTTCTTTTTAAACTTACTAAGGTGTAATGGGACATCTAAGTTTGTATGTGGGATCCGTAGTGTGTAGTAAAAGTTTGAAAAATTAGCGTAGACTTTAATCAACTGCAAAAAAACTTTGTAAAAAAATGTAAAAAAAAATCTTCTTAAAAAAGTGTTTAAACAGGGAATACTGCCATCTGATTTCTTAAATGTGTGAGTCACATAAGTGACATAATATTTTGTTCTAATGTGAAGGGCGGAAATGCAGATTTAGGACAAGTAGGGAACTCTTTTAAGGGTTAAGCTCGCCTGTGTACATGCACTGTATTTTAAGTTTTTCTAAATGTTTTTGTGTGTACAATAAAGAATAAAGTAGGGATCCCAACTTGTCCCAAACCTGACTTACATTACAAAATGTAATAACAAAACAGATTGAAACTTTCAAATCAAAATCAAATCAAAGCTTATAAAATAAGATTTTATAAAAGTTATAAAATTTTGGAAACAACTTTACCTAAACATTAAAACAAATTAAGTATTAAATATAAAAATTGTCTTGGTGTTTTCAATTCTACCATAAAAAATAACACAACATGTATCTATAGTATGGCCAGCTGATCTAGGTTTTCGTGAAGTTAGCCATTTAAATGGTGCTTTTTTGAACTAAAATGTCTTTGCCTATCACAAACGGCTGACTTTACAAATGCCTAGATCCACTGGCCATAATATACCTAAACTCAAATAAAGGTATATTGAGATTATAATTACTTACCTACTGGTTCTTTAGGCAAGTCAATAAAAAAAAAAATATGCACAAGTTTTTACTAGGATAGATTTAGAGACAAAGTGAATTTTAAATAAGTAACATTTAGGTTTTTAGGGTAATCTCTTTTAAAAACCTAAATGTTTATAGCCGGAATCTCAGGGATGAGACTCCGATTTTTGTGGACTTAACAATAATTGGCAAATAGCTTACCATCAGTAAGTATTATTTAAATAAATGGAGCTCTGTTGGGTTCAGGTTCAGGACGCACTATTTCACATATAGGGCTTTCTGAAGGTCATAAAGAATTGCTAAAATTCTTATAAATCCGGTACCAAGGCCCAGTCGATACAAGCCGGAGCACTTTTACAGATTTATGATAGAGAATAGCGACTCTTAACATTCGTTTTATTTGTAACTTGTGTGTGGATGGAACTATTTTTGTTTTGTAGGTAATCTATACAAGATTAAATGACAGCACACACCAAGTCAAGGAACATAACTATCCTCACCAAGTGCTTATATTCTCTCTGACACACAAATCAAAATTAAATAATAATTATTTGTAAATGTAAACTAAAAATATTTTGCATCTGAAAGTTTTTATTAAAACTGCTTCTTCTTTTAAAATTTATATTCTGTGGAACACTGTTTATTTTACTAATATGTCAGTCTGTCAGTTTAGACGTTTATGACCATGGAAATAATAATAAGTCAACGTACAACGTCATACGAAGCTAGAACTTGATTTTTGACACCGACAGTCGCAGACAATCGACCGATATTGGTCGGTTATAAAACTCATACTTCGTCTTTCTCCCTCATAATCATTTTACTTTCAAGCCTTCTCACTTTGGCAACTATTATTCTTTTAGCACCCAGTCTACTTTACTCTGTCTACGGTTAAATGAGATGATTCATAAAGAAAACACATTCCTCGCTATCCTCCAAAGAGTAAAATCTCGCACCGTGGAAATAATAAGTACTACCGTCGCTTATAAATTCTTTGTCTCACACATCTTTGGTAGAAAAACTAGAAAAGCTGCGATTCTCTGAGATGCACTTTTGTTTTTTTTTTGTTCAGTTTGGTTTGGTTAGTTCCATGTTTATGGTATTTATGCCTATCTATTGCTATGCTGCACTTTGCTTTGCCTTTTTTTAGTACCTACATTCATAAAAAAAAATCTTCTTTGTCTGTGGTATAGATGATAATGGCAGACGCAAAGCAAGGTACGAATTAAATTATTTTTATACATTTTACCATGTAATAATCGTCATATCCATTGGTTTTTCTATCGCAATAAATAAATTGAAAAGCAAAGGCTTTTGTAGCCAAATATATACACGTGTTCTTTGTAGAAAAGATATACAAATGCACAACACAACATCCTCATGCTGCAACATCAACATTTGTGAATCAGTCATGAACAGCGATTGTGCAAGTAAATTGTTAACAATTAGCCGTCCAACACAAATAAGTTATTTTAAATATTCGTCTATGTTTAAGTTATTACTCTATACCTTTACGTTCATCTCAAAACGTAGCACGTTACTGCTGTCTTCAAAACAAGGTCGTGGCTGCAACTCAATTTATCCTATAACTTTGCTGATAAAATGTTCTATTGTACTCCACCGGCGCTTGGTAAACACAGTGTATGAAACACACCAATACTTTTTTTATGCAACATTATTCACCAACAGGTAAAACTGAAGATTTCTACAATGGTTCAAGCCAGACTCGTGTGGTGTTGGCGAAGCCACGGCTTGGAGGGTTTGGCTCATCCAGCTTGCCTTCAAGCTCTAACAAAAGCACTAGTAATCCCTTTGGTAAGTTTCTGTTGAACACATTAAATTATAATTTTTGCAATTACTTTGGGAAAATGTAAATTTTATTATTATTTCTTTGATGAAATTTAAATATTATGTAAATTGAATGCGCACTCCACTGCAAATAAATACATTGAGCCATATTCTAGATTAAACTAAAACCTCTCAACCTAAATCAAGCTCTATAGTTGTCTTTTTCAAAGTTGTTAGGCCATGACAGAGGCCTTCAGGTGGCGTAGAAACTCTGTCACCAGAGTTGGCCACTGACTCATGAACTTACTTACTTTTATAGTTGTAATTAGTCTACTGTTCTCAGTGCCCAAAAACAATATTAGTTTTATGTAATGCTAGCATCTGCCTACAGTTTTTTCATGTTTGGATTAAAAGTACCATTCATTTTTTTATTTTATTTTGCTTCAGGTTCAGTCTTACGTCCTCCACAGTTGAAGCCATCTATTAATCCATTCCTTAAGGTGACCACTCCCGATGAAACAAAGGATTCTAAGAATGAAAAAGAAGATTCAAATGAGAACAGACTTAAGGAAGATAAACCAAAAGAAGGGACAGAAGCACCCATGTTTGTTCCATTAGGTTCTGCGAATGCAACAACTCGTACCACAAACCCCGTAACACAGCCACAAGGTGCTACAAGCACATCAAACGCCTCAGGGTTTGTGTTTGGACAGAATCTGAGTGAGAGGGTCATGATGCAGGAAAATGTGAATAATGGAGAAGCATCATCAGATCATAGTTCAACTAATGGCACCACTGAACTACTTTTTACAAATGCAGCAGCATCAGTAAAAGAAAATAATCAGGTTAGATCTGTTTTAAAATCAGAGTTTGTTTAAAATGCACCCAAAAAACGCTATAATTTCAACTTTAATTACTTAGGGCCTTATTTATAAACCTCTGTTAGCTAATATATTTTAGAAAAATGACAAGGAAAGACAATAATGAACAACCTGATAAATTGTTAGTTTACCTTTTATGAATAAGGGCATTAGACCATGAAGCCCTTACAGAGTTGCGATACAAGCTATCATAAAACTTTGCCAATAAATATATAATTTGTTACTTAAGTCTTATGATAATGTAGTATACCTACATAATTATTATTATAACAAACCAGGTGTACCTAGTGTTCCTATGGCCAATAAATATTATGATTATGAAAGACAATTTAGTTTGAAACGGCTAACTTTACGACGGTTGAGATTACCCCGGCAGTAACTTAATAATGATGTCGTCCAGGGCGATTTCGGCCACGGCGACTGTTTGTCAGTTTTTAAATGAAAGAGTTTCGGTCGTGTGCTCTAACGTGACTTAGTTACCCTAATTTTGCTGTAAACGTGCGTTTGCAGTAGTTGCACATTAGGGTATTACAGTGTACGACACGCCAATACTTATTTTTGTTGTAGGAAGCGGAAGCGAGTACGAGCGAGTCGAGCGGCGCCGGCTCCGGGTCCGGCTCCGGCTCCGGGTCCGGGTCCGGGTCCGGCGAGACGAGCCTCGCGGCCGCCGCGGCCGAGTACGAGCGCATCCACGCGCGCCCGCCGCCGCCCGCCGCCAACTTCTCGCACACCGGCGAGGAGGACGAGATCAACGTCTTGCAGGTATCATATCGACAGCCATCAACTTGAAACCGATTTTTTTTCGTCAGTTTTACCTGGTGGTACTCTTCAGCAAGAGTCCATCTTGGTGGGTACCACCGCAGTACCAGATATTCTACCTCCAAGCAGTAGTGTGCAAGCATTACTGTGTTTAGGTTTGAAGGGCACTGTAGCAAGTGAAATTGCTGGGCGAAAGAGACTTAACAACAACGTCTCGGGGTGATGAGCGCAGTGCAGTGCCACGCAAATGTTAAACACTTTAAGCTTTGGGTGGCACTGCAGCTGTTGGCGTGGTGCTTAACACCAGGCAGGCGCGTCTTGCTTGATCGTCTTGTCACTTGCTGACAAAAAAAAAGTTGGAGACACAAGAAACTGGTTGCAAAGAGCACTAGTGGAAGTGACCCCGCCTTCCGATCCTAAGGTCGTGGATGGATTTTTCTATCGAAAAAACTATGTTCGCAATGTGCAAGTGTTTTTTTTATTTGCAAGTGCTTTCATACTGTGAAGGTAAACATCGAGAGAAGACCGGCATGTCCAAAACCTAAAAAATCGAAAGACATGTGCCATCCGCCAATCCGCATTGGGTCCGCGTAGTGGACTAAGACCCAATCACTCTCGTTCGAGAGTAGGCCAGTGTCCCAGCAGTGGGAACATTGGCTGTCACGATGAAGACTCAAATAACATTAACTGATTTCCTTATGTATGATGACAGTAACTAAGAATCACTAAAATCACGGATTCACCTTATGAAAAAAGATTCAAGGAATAAAAGAACCTTTTTTAGATTAGATGCGAGATAATAAAACATATAATAAAACTATAACAGCAATTCGCCATAAAAAGTTGAACACCAATCATAGCATCTTGGTTCTCTGATTGGTTGCATCAAACAAAATTGAAGAATTTTGAACATAATTTCTAAAATACATTGAAAGCTGACATATTGGCGTAAATTCACATTTAAATCGCATTTTTTTACTACTTAACCATTAATTTCTCGATAAATAAGTTATTTTTTGCATTAAGTCGATAATTCTGAACACCTATTGTGTTCAGAATTATCGACAGTTTTTGAAAATCAGTCATTATGCCTATTGTACAGCGCGCACACATAACAAATACGGTTTCGTGTCGGTAACAAAGTGTCTCCGTCTGCGGTAATCACAAGAGGGTCAATATTCGTTGACATTCCTTGTTGCAGACAACGTGTCGCCTGTTCGCCTGGGAGAGCGGCAGCTGGCGCGAGCGCGGGCGCGGCGTGCTGCGGCTCAACGACGCGGCGGCGGGCGGGGGCGGTGGCGGCGCCCGGCTCGTGGTGCGCGTGGCGGGCTCGCTGCGCGTCGCGCTCAACACCAAGCTGTGGCCCGACATGGTGGCGGAGCGCGCCGGCACCAAGTCGCTGAGGATCACTGCCGCTGATGCGCAGCACCAAGTCAAACTGTACCTTATCATGGTGAGCATACTGTCGATAGTGCTACAACAACCGACATTCATATATCAACACCATGTCAAACAGTACCTTAACATGGTGACCATAATATATTCTATGCAAAAAACCGGTGCTTGTGCTAGCCGAGCTGGTGATAGGAATCTTTAGACAAGCAAGAATATCTCGGTACTGGATTTTTACCAGGCCAGGCGCTCTCCACACTCTAGGCCTAAAGCTTCTTCTACATCGGCAGGCCACTATGGTGTGGTCTATTCATTGGGTTGCCGCGTTCCAGACAAATAGAGTTACGCGTTAGAAAGAGAGAGTCGTAGGAAGAGTAACTATTTTAAAAATATTTTAGCGGAGTGCGCCTTCTGTATATAATTATTTATTCTGTCTTTACTTAACTCTGTCTGATTCACGAGAAACGCACTTATTCCTTCAATAACATTAAACTAGGCAGTCTTTTTTTGAGCTTGTATAAATATATACTTTTGTTTCAGGGTGCCCCAGCAGACATAACACAACTACACAGGGCTCTCATGACCCGTATCGCTGTAAGCAAGCGAACATCGTCTGTAAATCAATGCGTGCAAAACACAACCTCACAGAAAGCCGCCGAACGCCTCGAGGCCGATTACTCCGAACCAGAAAAACATACAGACGAACAACACCACAGACTAGAAGCTCCCAAACAAAAGACTGAAGAGTACGAATCTAACGTTGACGGCATGGTAGAAAATACAGAAGCTAATCCGCTGAAAAGGAAAGACCCCATCGAAGATGATACGTCGCCCAAAAGACAGCGTCCCGGCGACGTAGTGCCAGAGTGATCGCGCAGTGCGTACGTATGGACAGTTTATATTCGACATCTAAAAGCTCTGGGTATTGAAAATCTTGTAAATGTAACTAGATAATTTGTAGAGATATTTATGATTAAATTAATATAGCATTATGCGATATTGTTGGTTATTACTAATGGAGTGTACATTTCTTGAATCACGCTGACATTATATTAATTTGAGTGCAGGAACACCCCCAGTATTATAATTATGCATTGAATAGCTCTGGGAGTTTCATACAACATTCCAATCACTGCAAATAAGATCAGTTTCGGTCAGAGCTCATTACCAAATATTGATGTGGTTTATTTTCTTAATTGTAAAAATAAATATTTTGGAAAACTAAATTTTGTCATTAGACCCTGGCCCTTGCATTGGTAGCTCGCATGTACTACCTACCACTTTTCGACGTTGACACTATTAACCACCTTATTAGTCTAACTACTTAATTGAGGAATAATGACTATAGGGAGTGATTGATATTTAATAGCCACTTGGCGAAATTAACACCTCGTCGCCGCTTAGGGGCGACAACAGCTTTATACAGGATGAAGCTCTCGTGACGTAGCTGGCTCAGTTATTCATAACAGATCAACGAAGGCACGCACTGTTTCCACCGTTCCACAATTTACGTAGCCACCATGTAGATGGGTGCCCGCCAGCGGCAATTTCAACTGAGCGCTTTTGTGCTTCGGAAGGTCCGCGAAGCAGTCGGTCCCAGCTTTTTAAAGCTGTTAGGCCATGGTGGAGGCCTTAGGGCGGCCTATTAAGGTTGGGCATCCGGGTGAGTCGCCACCAGTCTCGTGGTGAAACATGACAACTAGTAAATTTTTTACGTTAAAAACGATTTATTTTAATCTAAAGCACAGTCTAAAGTTCTAAACAGCTTTTCTTATAAACTGGAATTATGAAAAAATACGTATGCTGAATATCGTAAAGAAATTCCTTGAAATGTATAATTGGGAAATAAGTTGTAATTTTTAGATGTGTGTTTTATCATGATTTGAAACTAATTCGTGTTTTGGCTATTATGAATTAAAAGCGTACATCTCTGAGCATAAATTGGATTAGAAAAAAATGGGCTAGAACTTTAGCGCATTCGCCCTCTTAATTCTCGTCACCAAATATTGTAAAAACTGGACATCCTGTAGTTTTAATCAGATTTGATTCAAAACGTTTAGCTTTGTTTGTTCTACATGAGAATAGGAGTACGAAACGCGTGTCTGATTATAATGGAAGCCAAAAAATTTTCGTCATTCGATACATTGCGCCCGCATTTCGATGCCTTAGCAAGGGTCGCGTATTTCAAATGTGTCCTGCAAACGCTAAGCCCTATACAAAGAAGGCTACATGACGGTTATAGGCTTCTTACTTGGGTCTTAGTGGTAACTTACAACTTGCAACACTTGATTAGAGTTATACAGGTAAAGTCCGATTACTCTGTATAATAATGTATTGAGACTTAAAACATTCATATCAATAACGGGTGTTTTCACGTACCGGTGAAGA
Source organism: Colostygia pectinataria (assembly GCA_951394395.1). Lineage (NCBI taxonomy): Eukaryota > Metazoa > Arthropoda > Insecta > Lepidoptera > Geometridae > Colostygia > Colostygia pectinataria. Next base: position 10,077,381 of record OX596353.1, on the reverse strand, counting down.
GGTACCAACACTGTTTCGACTCAATTTCGAGTCTTCATCAGGGTGGAGTGACACTGCGCCCTTCCTCTTCCGTGTCGCGATTTGCTCTGCATGCAATGGGTATCGTGCCGTGTCACTCCACCATGCTCCATCCATTTATTGGCCCACTTACACCATACAATAATTAATGCAAGAATTGCCTTGGCAAATTCATTTTGGAATAGATAGATAGATATATATTTCTTTATTGTCACCTTAAAAAATTAATACAGAAAAATAAAAACATGTTCAACTAAGCGTAACAATGGACGGCATTATCGCGATCTCTTCCAAGCAACCTTAGGATGGATCAGAAAAGAAAGAACAAATGAGGACGGTGGCGTATGTTTGAATTTATATAAAATCTATGTTGGAATATTTTTGTTCTAAAATCAATTTGACAAGGTAACTGTTGTATGGCGTAGGTAAATCTTTCCATACAAGTCACTCAATAAAATTCACGATAATTTTATTAGTGAAACTCTAAACATTATTTAAAACTGTATAATTTAATTATTTCAAGAAATTTGCTGTAAGTATACCTACCTATATAACGTAAGAAGACCTAAAAGCTTACCCCATCCGTCCTTTACAATCATAGATGCGGATTCATAGTTTTTATGGTTTCAGTCCACGAACATGGATGAAGTGGTAGATACTCTCTTCATTTTGTTGACTACCCTCAACACTCTCGGTAAACAAATTGCTTTCAACGCTAGAAGCGCTCGTATCGACAAAATAATTGAAATCATTAATGGTTAGTACATTCATTAAAGTAATGGTGAGTTGACTCCTTTGAAATTGTTGGGCCAAAAACTATCTGCAACATATTTCTTAGCCACACAGTAAATCGACAAAGGCTTGGCGCCTTTGTCGATTTACTGTGGACCACGTACCACGACCACGTTTACGTATTCTGATAGTGTGGGACTGTAGTCGCTGCCCAACTTCGTAGTGTACTGATAAATGTATGAAATTATATCAACATTTTTATTTACCATCATCAACTCTACCACTCTACCTACCTCTGCTGATTTTATTTCCAGGCCCTGATTTCGCATTAACAAAACCATACCACGAGTCAGTGATGAAATCCAGCGGTCTAATAATGTCTCGACTGCTAAAGCTGTATCATTCGGCGCTTTACGCTTGCGGTACGCTTTGGGCAATTTTCCCCATCGTCAACAGATGGCTTGGTGAAGAAGACGTGTTTACTGGTTATATTCCTTTCAGCACCGCTAGTAATGTTGCGTAAGTATTACCAATGATTTTAGTGTAAAACCACAGATAACTTAATGTAAAACGAAACATACAATTTGTGATAGGATGTCTTAAATCCAGAACAAATATTTGCTTAGATGTAAGTCTAATTCAATTCAATTCAATTAAGTGTTTTGAATTTAACTAATTACGAAGGTACCTGAACTTTTGGACCTAAGGCTAAAAGTTAATACGTCTTCCAGAATCTATACGTAGGTACCGAAGAGTCCTGGGGTAATTTCAAATCGTTGTTTTTAGGTTTGGACTAGCACACGCATACATGTCTATTCTGATAACGTTTCAAGGCTACGGCAATGTTACCATGGATTGCACGATCGTAGCATTCTTCTCCCAAGCCAGGACCCAGATACAAATCCTTAGATACAATCTGGAGCATCTGGCGGACCAGGACGATCCAAAAATAAGCGTAAATATACATTGCAAAGATGATGAAGGAATAATGTTGCAGAAACGACTCGTTCGCTGTGTGGAGCATCATAAACGTATTGTTTGGTTGGTCTATCTTTGAATCGTAATTAACTACTTTATCTGCTTTTATTTATCTAATACCAATATCTGTTCTGTGTTGTGTGTTCTGTAAAAATTAAGCTAACCTACTGGAGGTTAGCTTAATTTTTATGTCATAATCGTTTCCGGTCTGTTATGAAGTTAGGACTGATTTCTACGTTGTTGGGTCTTGGACGTAGGTTCTTTCAGATTCTGCTCCCAATCGGTTCTAGTGAGTTCCTATTGCATTCACATTTATTTTAAAAATCCGATTGGATACTGAGAGTTATTTTCTCTTCTGGCAAAATTATGAAAAGGTAGGTCCGCTAGCTGTTCTGGCTTTCAGCATGTTAGGTTTGTACTGTTTCAGGTTTGCAAAAGAAATTCAATCCATATTTGGCGAAGCCATGACTCTGCAATTCGTTGTCATGGCTTGGGTAATATGTATGACTGTCTACAAGATTGCTAATGTGGGTAAAATATCCATCCAAATACTTTTACTTATGAGGCAAACTGTCGCTAAAAAATGATGTGATTTCAGCTTAGCATTATCTCAGCGGAGTTTGTGTCAATGGCTGTGTATTTGGGGTGTATGCTGGCACAGCTTTTTATTTATTGTTATTTTGGGACGCAGTTAAAAATGGAGGTGAGAATTTTGACCTTTTATTATTAAAACATGGAGGCAAGGTTTGTGAGAGTTTGATTGTGAAAGTTAATTCCAGAGTGAGTTTCTCAACCAATCGGTGTACAATGCTGACTGGTTGTCTCTCTCGCCGCGGTTCCGTCGCCAGCTGCTCGTGATGATGCAATACTGTTATAATCCGATTTCTCCGCGGACTGCTTACATTGTGCCTATGTCTTTGGACACTTATATAAAGGTAAGTTAAGGATAAAAAGGATCCTTTCGTCCTACACCTGTGAAATATGCTTCTTAAATATACTTACAACGTTTTAGGTTGATGTTTAAGTTTTTATTCTGTGGATATATGAATTCTTTAGATTCTAAACCTTCTAAACTTGAATGTAGGCAAAAAAACCTGGGTTGGCGTCAAAAAAAAAAAACTTTCTATTTCCTAGAACAATGAGCTAGTGAGGTGAGAGCATTTTCTAGTCGAGAGCAGCTTCAATTCTCAGCACACTCCTTGCTGTGTTAATAGAAACTTGCAAGTAGACTGAGACGACCGGCCATTATAATTATAACTATTTAGTTTTTCTTTTTAGGGAGAGATAATTTTTGGTTTTCGTAAGATATTTTTTTTTATTTCCAGGTATTGAAGTCATCGTATACGCTGTTTACATTTTTGAATCGGTAGGAAGATGTAATTTTGAACACGGATCCACCTTCAGTGTTATAATGCACCAGAAAATATTTGTAGTGTAGAGCTACCTACATTATATCTTCGTCGTAGTAAAGTCGTAACGATCTACGCATAAAACCTTGCATAGAAAGGTATATTATTCAGGTTGAATTGAAATAAATGTTAACAGCCGCATTCCTTTGTTTAATTTTAACTCATGTTACGGTTTAAAAAGCTCGTGTTGTTTGTACAGCGCGGAACGCTATCAGAGTAGAGCTCGATCGTTAAACTGACCACTATTTAAATCGTTTCGTGTGTTTATGGAGCGTGTTGACGCCTTGAAAACATTTTGCATGTTGAAGTTTATTCTGATTTCTGGAATAAATAATGTCTTCGAATAAATCCTAAACTTACATAACATCTGTAATTCTTCCAAAAAACATCATAACTCAGTTCTAGTATGTTTGGTAAACCGGCGAGCGTTAAACATAAAATAAAATTTTGTTTTTATAAATTAATACAATATTCGTCGAAATCATAATAATAATAACGTACTTATTCTGACGTCTAGTCTAAATATAAATGTTATCTCTATCATTTACCCGAAGAATCGTTCGTGTGTTATTGAGCTACAAAATTTTGAGCGTTTAAGTTTAGGCACGAAGGTGCGGGCGTAGCGTGAGTCACTCGGACTCCGCAGACAATCCCGGAGCCCGAGGCCCGCCTCTTCAGTGCTCCGGACGACGTAAGTGCCGAAAGTCGTGTAAAAAGTTGTATCCGGCCGCGAGAGCGCGCTTGGAATTTCGTTTATAAATACACAATTGCGAGCGGCCGGCAGGGCGGCGCGTGAGTCTGCGTGTGTGAACTCTGAGGCTAGGAGTGCTGTAGGGCTTCTGCGGGAGCGGTATGCGCGGCCGCGGAGCCCGATGATATTTACGGGCGGGGGGGCGCGCCGGCGCACCTCGCCCGCGCCTCGGCCCGCGCGCCCGCCCGCCCAGCGTCTCAAGCCCGACTCGGTGAGTCCACATCTCTATTCCACTACTTACCGATATGACTTGTGTGTAAACATACTAAATGAGACGTACCGTAACATTAATTGGTGCGAAAGCAGAGTAATTTATCATAGTTTTACGATTGTTTATTTACAGACAGTCGCTCGCTTGATATCTAAATTGATTCTAGAAACATTTTAATCGTTACTAAATATAACTTTAAAAACTTAAACTATTTAGTTTAGAGAGAAAATTTAAAGTAATAAATTAATCTGTCGGCGCTGGTCAGAGAGTTTTCTTCTGTGATGACAATCTTTATGCATCTTTTTGCGTTTTTAACCTTGTTTTTTCAGTTTACGACTTTTCAAGAGCGTCTGAACTGTTCCTAAACGATTTCGGAAAATATTATTGCTATTCTTGGGGTAGGTGTGTGCCACACGGGAATAACCTTGGTAACTGTTAGGTAGATCATTTATTACTAATCCGGTCTTTGAGAATCCAAGTGCTTCACGCGTAGAGATTTAGCAATGTGCTTTTCAGAAAACTTCAAAACGACATGAATAATGACGGCATTTCTTTGTTTTCCAATCACTCAAGATTTGTAAAGTAAACGAGCAGGCGAGATGAATCAAGGAGCATCAAGGCTGGCTGTATCGCACGGTAAATGCAGAGTACGAGTATAAATAGAACACCGTGGCGCGGATGGACGCGTACTGTTCATGATGGAACTGTTGTTTCATTCAGATGTCGATCGCCTTATTTCAGAAAATAAACTGTCATTTTAGCGACTCACTAATTATTGTCTTTCAGTTTCATTCTTAAGACAGTGAACAAAGACGAAGACAGATTTGAAAGACACATTAGCTAAAAGAGGTTTACAGTATGATTATGAATAAGACCTTTTAGGACTACTTACTAGTAGTTTGCCTCAATGCCAAATCATGTATAGCAAATTCAAATGACTAAAATATAAATACGAAGGTCATGAGTTCCAATCCCGTCTGTACATCATTTACATTTTTTATACCAAACTAACTGTGCCCTGCCCTACGGTTTCACTCGCGGTTTTGCAGCGGCAGAATATTTATTGTTATTCTGCTATTCGGGGAGAAGACAGCTCCCAATCCCAACGAATCAATTTAATTAATAACAAATTCAGTTTTAGCAGTAAACACGTAGGTAACAAAAGTCCGTAGTCAAACAGAGTTCCTGTCTCATTTGAAGCACAGTTATCATAGTAGTAGGTTCTGTATTAGAATTTAAAATTATATAGGTACCTAGCCCGAGAATATCCTTGTAAAATTGCTTCATTTAAATCTGTCGATTATTGGGGGATGGATGATTCATTTCACAAAAGAAGAAGAAGAAGATTCATTTCACGATCAATCACATGCCGAACTCATTTAAAATCAGCTATGACAAACTGGCTCTCAATATGACCATTTGACATCCATACCTACTAAGTATATTTAGTTAAAGATGTGATCGCCAGTATTCATGCCAGGGAATTCGCAAGCCTTGAGCGAGACGCTTTCTATGCAAATACCGTTTGTAGTTGCGTCTCTTCAGCGGAAAGGACGCTACACTTGTACTTATAAATATCTATATTTGTGTATGTCTTTGCCCGCCTCCGCTTGTGATTTTCACGCCTGAGTTGGCGATGAGTCCGTGCTACGACACTGCGGAGTGCGATGTCATCGTGGTTTCGGGTATGTTATGTCTAATCTGATTTAGCATGAATACAGAAACTTGGCTCTGTATGAGTTTCTCGCTAGTATTGTAATCGAACCGTGGTTTATAGCTTTGTTGGTAGTAAGTACGTATTTACATGCAGATATGTAAATGTAAATAACGCTTAGGTAGGTGTGACGGGCGAACAGGTCGAGCTGTTATGCATTGAGTAGGTACGCAAAGGCGAACCGGTGAAAATAAACATTTCCTCTTTTACATGAGTCGACGCATGTTCATTCGTCTTATCACTGGTTCTTTCTTTTTCGTGCAATAAAGATCACTAAAAAGAAGTTGTCGATACCTCTAAGCATACCAATGCTAAGCTCAACTACCTACTATTTATAAATTGTGTTGAGTATATGCTGTAACCAAAGATTAAAGTAATATACCTACCTGGACGTGACTACATTAAAAGATATAAAGTAAGACCGCTAATTGCATTGTAAGCTTTGCCCTCTGCTCTAAAGGTAGGTACTACTACTACCTAATCAATCTAAATGCATCGTTGGCAATCACTCAAGTCACCATCATAACTATTGCGAACTAAACAATTAATTTCGGTGATGAGGCTGTAAAAGCAGAATATAAAGAACAAAATACTAAAGTTGCGTAGATGAAAGAGGTCGTCAAACTAATGGTTTTATGGAAATTACAGTAGGTACAGAGCTTATTTGTGATTCATGTTGTTGGCACAGTAGCAGACGTTTGACGAAAGATGAACGACAGATTCTATACCTACACATGAGTAGGTACGTTTAGCGCATGCATGAGCGATATACCGCCTGACGCGGTGTACAAGGTGTCCTAAAATATGTATGATAACTCGAAAGAAAGAGGACTCAGCCCATGATCACTACAACAAGTGTCTCTAAAGCTTTCCTGTATCAGTTTGTTGGTATTTCTCTACAGGTTGTTTTTAACTTGAAACTTGGTAAGTATACAGGTTTTAAGACAAGGTATATCTACTTAGATTTTTAATTGTCGTCGAGATTTTTGATTGCGAGTTACATAGGGTCTAAAATGGGGCAAAAGGGCAAAAAATGTACGAGCACCGTCACTAGCATCCTTAAATAGTCACAAGTTCACAACTATGGTACCTACCTAAGGTACCTAATAGGTATTAGGTAAGGTAGTTCTGCGAACAGTAAACCTCGCAAACACAAACTTTTAAAAGTGAGCAATTTACAATTTTAGGAGCTATTCTGATCTTTACGCCAAATATTCTCATAAGATCTCTATCTACTAAATCAGAATCGGATCTCTAAAGGCGGAGATATCCAGCAGTCTTCTTTTTGCCTCTCTTTGGAGGAAGTTAGCGTACCTCCCCGATCAAAAATCCACGACGATAAACAAATTCTATAAAGTCATAGAACCGTAGTATACCATAAGTATAGGTTGGTTGAAAAATGCAACCTGAAGGCGAAAACAGACTGACTGACAGACAATAGCATTTTTTGGCCAATCTAGAAACAGAGACGCTTTGCTCGCTTAGCTCGCTCGGTCAATAATTACATTAAGTATTATACAATATAACATTAAAAACAATATAACATCTGATCGTATACCGATGACCGATGTGGCGCGGCGGGCGTAGGTTCACCTGCGACGCAGGAGGTTGCGCGTTCGATTCACGCCTTGGGACAAATGTTTGTACGGTCTGCAAATATTTGTTCCGGTGTTTTTTTTTATACAACTGAAGTGGCAACCAAGCGTACGGCCCACAAGATGGTAAGCGGTTACCGCAGCCTATGGACGCTTGCAATACCAGAGGTATCACTCGCGGGTTGCCACCTTGAAGCTAAGATCTATTTATTTATATGCATGTAACAAGTGGGTTAGATGATGTATACTAAAGTGATACTTCCGTTATGTTTCCAGTGGTTGAGCGGCGCGGGGGGCGGCGGCGAGGGCGAGGGTGCCGGCGTCGTGCGCCGCTCTCGGGGCAAGCGGATCACTCAGCGCCGAGGGGCCATCAAACATCACAAGTTAGTATTAAACCTACATGAACCTAACTAGCAGCAGCAGGTGGGCCGTATGCCACCCACCTAAAAATCCACCACCATCTTTCAAATTGAAATTCAAATTTAAATCCTATCCCACAAAATTATAAATGTAAAAGTCGGGAGTGACGATAGTTACCGTGAATTTACACCAGTTTCATCAAACTTAGCTGCGTCCTAGCTTATTTTTTCGATAATCCCTCTTCATTTGGTGTCAATCGAACTCCCCGGTCCAAGAGCAGAATTTCAGACAAAATAGTTTTTCTACTGTTCTCTAACTAATTAGAGCTTTAGAGCTAGGGCGTGGTTCTTGGATTACAATTACATATTATTCTATCTGTAAAGGTTGAGATACGCGTCCCAGCTAGCCATAGTCGTTAGTAAAGATAGACAGGAAATCAAATCAAGCAAATAATCCAATTAGAACCGATTTATAATAAATAAATGCATCGCACGCGTAGCCTGACGTAGCCACGGTCGTAGGCTACTCGTAGCATACCATCGATGCGTGAACCGCGTTGATGTCTTTGGCAAGTGAATGTTGCTGTAGGTGTCTCGTAGCAAACTGTAGTCACTGCCGTAGCAAAGCGTAGCCAGGGCCGTAGCAAATCGTAGCCACAGCCGTTGTAAATCGAAGCACCAAGTTAGGTGCGCGTTTAAATGTTTGTGCTAATAATTATTGTCATCGTATCAAAGAAATTTTAAAAACTAAATTATGATGCACTAGCTTCACATGGGTACTATACGTAAACCTTCCTCTTGAATCACACTATCTATAAAAAAATGCTAATAAAAAAAACATTTCAACAATTAATTTTGCTTAGTACTAAGTAAATTCGTTTGACGCAGTGGCCAATCTGGTGACAGAAATTTTAGGCCGCCTTAAGTACTCTGTCTTCTTCTTCTGTTCAATACGTGGGACATGTTGCGCGAAAAAACGCTGACAATATGGAAAAGCTCATCATCTCAGGCAAAATAGAAGGCAAAAGACCGAGAGGAAGGAGTCTCAAACGATGGTCTGACCAGGTGTCGGATCGATCGTCAACGTCGCCCTCCATCAAGCCGAAGACTGTGGCAAATGGAAGAAAACTATAGATAGTGTCCTTGCACGGAGTCACGTTCCTAAACTATGGGGAATCGATTAAGGAGGAGGAGGAAGGCCTCTGTCATGGCCTAATTTTGCTAGAACTTCGCCATTGTTGTTGCAATATTGCAATAAAGGCGGAAGATAAATTATCTATGGTACTTTTGCTCCTATGAATCTGCGCACCGTCGCGTTTAGAATTTTTGGCTAGTGAATTTATTAGTGCTATCCATCACTACCGTCTACTTGCTACCTACACTGTAATTGCACGTCTATCGAATGTGACTGTGAATGTCGAATAATAATCTTGATTCAATGAGGACGTCTATTTAAGAAAACGAGCACATGACTTCATTGCAAAAATAATGATTCATACGACCCCAAAAAGGTACGTCTTGCTCACGTCACAAAACAAAAAAACACAAAAAATGATGTACTCGTATTTACCTATATAGGTCAGTTACGTTACGTGCTTCCTATGGAGTCATCTTTATGCATCGCATTTTGATACCGACTTTCTACCCATGACTAACTCAGTTGCAATGATTTCAATCAGCAACCTGTTAAGAAATCATCTTATTCTATATTCATACAAAATATACGTCAGTTTTTTATTGAAACCAAGTGAAATCGATTGCAACCGTATCGCATAACAGCTCCTTTGATATCACATCACTCGATAACCACCGAACTGATGGAGCTGACATTTAAAACATAGATAGATAGTGATTGAGCATAAGACAGACTTAATAGACAGACAGCATAAAAGTAGTAGAGTTCTTTGTGATAGAGCTCGTCCGGGGAAGGACTACCACCATACCTATTTCTGCCGCCAAGCAGTAATGCTCGCATTGCTGTGTTCCGGTGTGAAGGGTATGGTTTTCGGTGAAATTACTGGCACATGAGGCTTTCGATCTTAGCCTCAAGGTGGCGACCCGCGAGTGATACCTCTGGTATTGCAAGCGTCCATAGGCTGCGGTAACCGCTTACCATCTTGTGGGCCGTACGGTTGGTTGCCACTTCAGTTGTATAAAAAAAAAAAAAAAACTTTTTATAACGGAAAATAACACGGTTCCCGAGTTCCACGCGATTGAAGTCACGGGCAGTTAGTATTATTGTCTACATTGAATCTAAACATTTTTTTTTATTCCAGAATCCATGAAGTGAATGGGCATCGTTTCGTGGCAAAGTTCTTCCGTCAACCGACGTTTTGCGCGTTCTGCAAGGAGTTTCTATGGGGCTTCGGGAAGCAAGGCTACCGGTGCGCCGCGTGCCAGACCGCTGTACACAAGAGATGTCATAATAAGCTTCTGGGGAAATGCACTGGTTCGTCAGCTCACTCGGATGCTACTGTGGTGAGCTTCATTTTATAGAATAGAATAGAATAGAAAAATATTTATTTTGCGCCACATAATAAACATAAAAAGAACAATACAAATTAAAAATTAAACTGTTCGGTTAAATTCCGTTGCGTAGTTTATAAGATTTAAGCGTACAGACGGACAGACGGCCGGAAGCGACTGTTTATACTATGTAAAGGTTACACCAGTCACTGCCTGGTTAACTGGCCTACTCTAGAGCGAGACTATACATTCAATTAACTACTTAGACTGTTGCGGGTCGAAGATGAGATATATTACAAAACTTATAAACATGCTCATGCATGCTAATGCATGTTCCGTAGCATGGCGATTTTGCAGACGATCGAAATACGTTTTAAAATACCAAAAAATATATTGGTGCACTAACACTTTAATGCATACTAAAAAGTTTTAACATTATCAGTTAAAGAATAGATACCTACCTATAATAATATGAGGTCTTACGGCTTTGTAGCGATCTCTACCAGACTAACATAACGTATACCTGAGATGCATATGTTTATTTTGGTTGCAGTATTTGAGAGAGCGGTTCAAAGTAGACGTGCCGCATAGATTCCGGCCTCATCAGTTCGTGTCGCCGACGTTCTGTGACCACTGCGGCGGACTGCTCTACGGCTTCTTCAAGCCAGAGCTCAAATGTGAAGGTACGCTTAAATAAACCAAATAGCGTACTTAATAGCAATTTGCGAAGTCATTACGCTATTATGTACGAACGTTATCATGACACACTTCTAATATTTCCACTACTGGGAAACTGGCCTACTCTCGAGCGAAATTGGATCTTAATCCACCACGCGGACCCAATACGGATTTGTGGATGGCTCATGGCTTACGAATTATTAGTTCTTGGACATGCGCCGTTTTTATCACGTTTGCCTTTACAGTATAAGGTTTTCCTTTAACTTTTAAGAGCACTGGCATTACGCACTTATATTTTTTTTGTAAAAAAATTGGTGCACGACCTGTTTCCAATCCACCACTTCAGAATCAGAACACGGAGTCACTACCACAACACAAGACCACAAGTGCCAGTTGTAATGATTAATTTACCTAGTCTTGCTCTGACAGCTTTAATAAAGTGATTCTATTAGGATTCGTGTTGATTGTCAGTCAATCAGCCACGAAGATGTTTTGCTGCTAGTGAACTTGTGAATACGCTATGAGCAGTATTAGGCAAACTTGTGGGATCAAATGATAGTGAACCGTTAGTTCGTGTAAGCCAGTGACCAATTGCCTAAAAAAATAACTGACAACAGAGAGGCCTCTATTCTTATAACATGATAGCAAGCCTGTATTTAAAATAGAAATAAGTATCGATTCCTGTCATCTCGAATCCATTGTGGTTTCAGTTTTCAGAACTTGATGAAAATTTGCAAATTTTTGATAAAATGTTGAGCTTTCGTTTTTATAAATAAAATTGTTAATAATTTGAACATAACAATTTTATTTCCATAAAATGAATTAACTATAAGCTAAGCTAATTTGAACTGCCGTAGCTGCATAATACTCTAATTAGTTATAAGCATGAAGAAACTGTTGGAGAAAGCGAAATTTAAATAAGTTATATCTGTTCCAGATTATGGTAATTTTATTAATAAATTTAGTTTTAATGTTTTTTTTGTACACGCTTGAAATATAAAGGTTCAAGGCATGCAGCCGTCGTAGTAAGTTCGCATGATTAAGAGGCGGAGCCTATCCTTGGCAGCGAAGTTATAAAGGCAATCAGCCGCTGAAGCAGTCAACCAATAACAACATGTCGAAATTGCGCGAAATTAACGTGACGCAATTATGATTTGGCTTGCCTTTCGAAGTACAGAAGCCCCAGTTGTAAATGCTTAACTTGACTTAACTGCTCTTAATATTAACCCAGTTTATCCTATGGTTTAGAAACATGCACAAACATGGTAGATACGTACATGTATCTCACTCTCATGATGGAATGACACACCTGTATTGTATCACCTGCCACTTTGCCAATAAACGAATGGAAATAAATCATGGCATTATTGTAAGTAGGTACAACTTAACATCGCCGATAGACTCAGACACGTGTCATATAAGCATACAGGAATATAGCAATAAATAAACACTCCTAAAAATTTGTAAACCACCTATGTGAAATGGAGTGTAGGTATGGGGATTCAAAAGAAAGTCATTGGCTAGTAGAATTGTAATCTAGGCGATTAAATGTATAAATATTTGATCGGACCAATCCATCCAATAGAATATCCTGAGATAAATATGTATGTGACTAAACCTAAAATAAATGCTTTTATAGGGGCGTTCGTAATACAACGCAACTTTTAAACAAATAAGTAGGTGGTACACTACATAATACCGATCCACCTACTTACGAGTGTAAAAATAAATTTGTCACGCGGTTCACGTTATATATAGCAGATTGTTGCACGAACATTGCGTTAATTGCTAGGGATCTATTATTGCAGTTATTTTTAGAAATAGGTATCAGGTATAAGGTATAAAAAGTAGTAATCGGTTAATGATAAACAAACATCGTTACTCATAAAAGTGCCTTCCGAAAACATCTGAAGTGTCACACTATCTATTATTGTCTGCATTCCATCAATCAATCATCTGGTGGTCTGTGCACGGGCTTGGGGCGGGCGGCGCGGCGCGGTGGGCGGCGGCGCGGCGCTGCACGCGCTGGCGACGGGCGGCCGCGACCGGCCAGTCTGTGCGCGTGCCCCGCGGTGTATCGTCGCGCGCGTATCATCACTGCGACAAAATGCCACTATTTTCGGAACACATTTCGAACATGTATTACAGTGGATCACCCTCGTACTCGAGTCCCTCTTACGGATACAAGAGCTCGTATAACCCGCTAGGAACCTCGTATAGTGCCTCGTATTTGAGCCCCGGAGGGAGCTACAGCAACCACTCTTCGATCAGCAGTTACTCTCGTGCACCTCTGTCTTCGCGATGGATACCCGGATTGAGCAGAAGCTACTCGCCCATGCTCACCCCCATTTCCGAGAGAGGAACCGCTAGTCCCATAAGGATAAACAGCCCCCGGAGGATTCCGATTTCGAAGAGATGTTACGGCACCCCGAGTTACATTCAGCGCCCTATAAATATAAACACGGAGAGCATCGATGTCTCAAGAAATAGATATCGCCCTAAGCCGGCAGAGGCGGCTCAACCAGCTAGTTCTTCCTTGTCACGGCCGCAAAATGATAACCCAGCCAAGGACAACGAAAAAAGCCCTTTTATGCCCAGAATCGATGGAAAACCAGAAACTGGGATTGATTCGTCACCTGGATTACAGCGGAGCACAATCAAACGTGGAAGGACAGTGGTAAGGCTCCATACGATAAAAAGAAAAGATAGGGATTCACCCCGAAAGCCTATTGAAACTTCACAGTTGCCAGATGGTGAGATAAACAAACAAGATGCATCTGAAACTTTAGGCGTCAACCTTATACCTGAAGAACCAAAGGAGCTTAGGTGGAGAGAAAAACTTTCCGAAGATTTGGTTTATGTAGATAAAAAAGAAAAAAAATCTTTAGGGACAAAACTTGTAGAAAAATTCATAGTTAAAGATGTAATTGAAAAAGAGAATAAAATAGAGAAAAGTGACATAAAAAGTAGTGAGGAAGCCTCTAAATCATTAACCGAGATGTTGTCGCCAAGTTCTGAAGTACAATCGACCAGTAAATCTCCTGACAGACGGTGTTCTATGGAACTTCTGGCAGAACAATCAAGTCTCTTAGATTCATTAATCAGAGGTGAAAATTTAAGCACTGCTACATTGGACTTAAGTAAAGTAGGTATCGCTGATGAATCTAAAAATAAACTTGTTTCGTCGAATTCTATAAAGAGAAGAAAAACAGATGACAAAGGAAATCCTTTGAAAACCACAAAATCTGATCATTCGCTACATGATAATCTTAAAAAATCTTTGAAAGGAAATAAGGAATCCAAATCTTTGACAAAAAGACAAAGTTTAAAAAAGTCTCAATCGGGTGGCAGTATCTATAGATTAGACTCCATCACGGAATTTCCTAAAGAGCCTGTTGATTTACCGGCTATACCAGAAAATAAGCTTTCTCCCAAAGAAACAAAAACAGAACAAAAACCGAAACTCAAGACAAAAATCACAGCTTCGGTTGAAATATCACCCCCAATTAGTCCATTAAAATTTAGAATTGAAAATGTAGTTGTAGAGGAAAAACATCACGCACCCAAAAAGGAAATATCATTTAGTTACGATGTGGATGAATTACTAACCCAGGATGTTACATTACAAGGTCCTAAAACTACATTAAGGAGAACTAAAGAACGCAATAGTGTAAAGAAAAAATCTAAAAAAACAGATCCTACCTCTCCTGAACCAGATGATGGTAACTTTTGGGCTAAAATTGGGAAAAGAGAAACAGTGTATTTGATAAAGAGAAAGCAAAACATTGAGGCAGCGAAAGAAGCAAAAAAAAGAGCATATTTTTGGCTTGATGGAGATGATGAAGAATCTGGCGATGTTTCTAATGTAACAAATGACTCCAACGTTTCAATTGAGACTAGTAATGACCCTGTTAATATAGTAGCAGGTTCAGAATTACCTCTCGAGCCTGAACCAAACATTATACCAACAAAAGCAAAAAAAGTTAATATTGCCGATAAAAAGGATGGAAATTTGAACACCATCTCAAAAAAGCTAGGAAAAAGTAGATCTTCAGATAGTATGCAAAATGTTATTGCAAAGACTCATAGCACATCGTTAAAAGAAAAAACAACAAAACACATTACTGAGCCAAAGCACGAAGATGAAACCTCTAAGCAAATATTGAATGAAAATGTTGAATTAATAGAAGATGTTACTCTGAGCTATACAGAAAAAAATAAAATAGAAGAAACTACTGATTCTAATTTGAGAGAAAAAGCTACACTAGATAATCAAATCCACACCAACTTAAAAACACAAGAGACTGTGCATCCTGAAATAAGTAAAACTATTTCACTATCTACAAAAACAGTCAGTTTTGATGAATCAGCCAAAACAAACACCGATATAGAAAAAGATTTAAAACAAAAGTTTGAAGTAAGTGAAGACAATGAAATCGTCAATTCTAAAATAAGTCTTAACTTATCAGTTGAATCTCCTGATCTGGTAAAAACTACGTTTGTAAACAGTACAGAAATATATAACACTCAAGGCGAGAGTCATCAAAAAAATCTTAAGAATGATTCTAAATCTACGTCAAATATTGATAAAATAAAAAAACCAAAAGTTAACATTGATCTTAATTCATATCCTGAAACGCTTAGCCGACCGGACTCAACACCTGTATTAAAGACTCCAGCTAAAAGTGAAGGTAAAAATGAAAAAGATTTAAAGGATATATCAGAAAAAACTGAAATAATCGAATTAACGATCCTAACAAAGCCATTTGCCGAAACGTCAACTGAAAAGGAAACAAAACCGGTAAATACGGCATCAGCAACAGAATATCAAGCAAAAAATGAGGACAAAAATTTCAAGAAAATTTTAAAACCTATTCTATCCGAGAAAACAGAAACAATCGCAAGTGTTGAAGCAGACGTTAATGTCAATTTAGCAGCTGAAACCTTACCTTACACTGAGACTAAATCCATCAATAATGCATCAACATCACAAACTCAAGCAAAAAGTAAAAACCTAGAAAAGGATTCAAAGATCATACCTAAACAAAATGAAACACAGCCTAAACCAGTAATTTCATTAGCAACTTTACAAATCCAGACAAAAAGTGAAAACAAAAATCTGGATAAAAACTTTCCACATACATCAGAGATACTTGAAACAGTAGACAGTGCTAAAACTAATTTTGATGTGGATACATCTGGTCAAACTCATAAGTCGAAAGAAAAAGTTTCCAATGTATCGACTTTACAAGCACAAGCAAAGCGTAAAGTTGAAGAAAAAACAATAGAAGCTTTACCAAAAAACAAACAACTAGAAAAAACCGAAGATGTAAATACTATTAGTAATAAACAGAGGATTCCTGAAAGTTTGAAAAAGGCTGTGCTCACAGATACAACTAAAATATACTCCAAGAAAAAGATTAAAAAAGTCCAAGTCAAAACACCAGAAAATAAAGCCGTCATAATAGAAAAATTAAGTAGTGACCAGAAAGACAACGTATGTGAAACTTGTAAAAAAAGCTTGGGATCTGATAGTAGTGAAAACAACAAAGTGATTATAA
This sequence comes from Colostygia pectinataria, assembly GCA_951394395.1. Taxonomy (NCBI): domain Eukaryota; kingdom Metazoa; phylum Arthropoda; class Insecta; order Lepidoptera; family Geometridae; genus Colostygia; species Colostygia pectinataria. The sequence continues at coordinate 10,060,909 of OX596353.1, read as the reverse complement.
AAAAGATAAAAGATCAGTCAACGTCTAAACAGTTACAAGGAAAAGATAAGATTGTTGAAATAAACGCTGGAGCTGATAAATCGATCAATAATGTGAAAGAAGCAAAATCTAGTTTAGATAACTCAGTTGCGAATTCAAGTAACTTAGATTTCAAACCTGAAACTAGTGCATCTACTTCTCAAATACCAATTGTGATAGAAACTAAAAACATTCCAAACGAAACAATTGCAAGTGATACAGATCAAGCGCAAACCTCAACACTATCACAAAAAAAGACCGGAGAGGAAAATAAGTCTGAAAATAATACCAAATTAGAAGAAAACCCTAAAGTAAAACAATCATCAATAAAAAAAGTTATAAGCCCAAAGAAACTGAAAAAGGAAGATAAGCCTTTAAAGCCACTTATAGCAACACCACGGCCTCTCCTGAAGAGAGTTCCTCAAGTAATTCATTCTGATTCCTCGGAATCATCATCGGAAGACTCATCTGAAGAAGAAGAATCAGATGAAAGTGAAAACTCTGGTGAATTTTACGAATGTGAAAATAATCCCGATGGCCGAACATCGACAGGATCAAATGATTCTGGTTTCGATTCCTCAGCGCCGACATCTCCTGCCAGTTTCTTGCACATTAAAAAAGGTAAATTCGCCATCAAATCATATTAAAATACCATGTTACCCATCACATAACATAACAAACTAATTTAATAGTAACTCATTTAAATATATTGCACGGCGCTTTGCATGGCTTCGTGCGACTGACACTTTGTAGAAATGTAAATACAACTCCTAGCACACCGGCACCGGTGCAACGAAAAGCTATTATTTGTTTTAGACTGCGATGTAAACTGCCACCGAAAATGTGAAAAGTTGACAGCGAACTTATGCGGCGTGAACCAGCGTCTTCTGGTTGAAGCTTTGGCAACGAGGACTGCATCCAAAAAGGGTTTGTTTTGTATCTTATTAAGTGGATATCACGGGTGTTCACGTTATCATTTAATGGATGGAATGAGAAACGGTAGCGTCATAGCGACGTCAGATGTCTCGCTTAAAATAAAGCAAAGTTTTATTGGCTTGTGGCTTGTCAGGTAGGCTACGTCTGTTTCGGCTTATTTTTAGACTGTATTGGGCAATATGTTTTTAAATTCGTATACCTAATGAAAAAGTAATATATGCATCATATTTTAATAATAGGTCTGCTTTACACTCTCAGGTAGGCAGATAGCTAACAGTGGCGGTGGCTAACTTTAGTCACTTTGTGCAGTTATCTTGCGCTTGCTAAAGGCTGGTTTTATGGTAGAGATACATAATAAAAAATATTTATTTGTGGTTTTCTTTGTTTGTTATCACATTGGTGTTTACTACAAGACATAAAGTGGTTATAAACTACGTATTCTTTGTGTACCGTGCACTTTTGCGTGGGTGTAAGAGATCGGTTGGACAGTGGCCAACCTTTCACCACTTACCTGTGTATAAAATCAATCTCAATCCAGGTGAAAACTTCATCATCCTAACTTTAGCCAATACAATTAGTGAGTTTATATGTATTATACACTCGCAATACTTACATCTCAAAATAAGTCAACAATCAATAATTTGTAAATTTTTTGTGATTTCCAATTGCCAAGCCAATGATGAGAGACAAGTATGCGTTGCGCAGGTATTGACTCGTGACTAGTATCGATCGATAGGTCCAGATCTTCAATTGGCTGAATTTCAATCGTCACAAATACGTACTATTTTTATGTCCAACCAGCTGAAGAGAGAAACCATCTTCGTTGAATAGATCGATTGTGATATTTAGATGTTCTTCGCAATTTATAAGTTTAAAAGTTGTATGACAACCAAGTTAAAATGTCAGGTAAGGCCTATTCCTAAACATAATACTTTCAGATTATTTAGTAAAAGTATTAGTCTAGTAATTTCGATGATATTTTATGTTTCAACATTTACACGAACTAATTGCACGGCATAAAACAGTTCACAACATTTATATTCTTAATTTTGTTTTTACTGTGAATGTATATGCCGATGGCACTCTTTTTACTCTTATATAGATTTACATTATTATGTTACTGAAAATAATTCTTCATGACTACTAAAATAATATCTATGTTTGTTTGTATTTTTCAAATTATACCTTATTTTTCACCTTCTAAATGTTTATTAAACTTCTGAAAATAAGACCAGAAATTTTTTAGTGCCAGCATAACAATTTTATTATTTTAGCTATAATTTATTGGGGCAGATTACTTTATGTTTTATGTACAGGTGGTGGTGACAGTCCTGGACCGTCATCGAGCAATACGCCTTCGCAATTGCCTGCCACCGATGTCGTTGATTCGGAACTAGAGCTTGGTGAGAGCTAGGTATCTAACCCGGATTCCGAAATTGTACTCCTTTCTATAATTTCTTCAAAGGAATCCGGGAACTGTAAATCACTGATCTGTGCGTGCCGCAGCTTTGTTTTACAAAACAAAACTATCAAGTTTTTGGCATAACACAGCTATGTGAATCAAGTTTTTGACCTAACACAGCTATGTGAATTAATTCAGGCGATTGATTTATAATAATTGCCGCACGTACAGATAATTAAATCAAAAATGTTTAATGTCTCTTGTCACTAATATCAGTTTTAAGTGTGTAGTATAGTATGAGTTTGTAAATATATAATTATGTTTATGTAGTTTTTAGCATTGTGTGAAGCTTCGCAAATTTTACTTTGACGCTAAGCGTAGTTTTATCTTTTTTCTTTGTATAATATTCATGCTTCAGCTAATTACTCTCGAGTGAATGAGTGGCGCTTTAATAGAGCTATAAAACTTATATTATAGTGTTTATATTATTCGAAATAAGGTATTTACAAGTAAATCAAATTCATTTCGTTCATTACTTTTGTATAAAAAGTAATAGACTATCAATTTAGATAATACGAATAATAAACGCACGCGGAAGACGTTTTAAAAACAAAACAATTAATCAAGCCAAAATCTTTTTCGAGATCAATATTCGCGATAAAAAATACCTGGTTTTGTTTCTTGGCACATTTGGCGAAAAGTGTATTGCATCGAAAACTTTCTGAAATATCTCGTGGCAGGATGGTAGCAGGATTTTATCTGAAGCTCTAACGCATGCGTCCCAATTCACGATTCCGCGTTCCTTTGCCAGTGATATTTAATGTTCAATTTTAGAAACCTACTTTCGGGAGTCTGCACATCGTCACGTCAGCTGGTCTATTATTCATAAATACATCGTAATACCTGGACGCTAGAGATGCTTTTAGGTTACCCAATCCGAAATATTTCATCTTTTAGCAAATACTTACCTACTCTAGATAAAATCTTACGTAATAAAGAAATATTAATAAAAAAATATTTAATAACGATTATCGTGTAAATTTAAGAGTTTTATATAATAAAATTTCTATAATTTATTGTTTTGTGAATAACTATAATTTACTTCAGTAATAATTTGGTTTGAATGTAGGCGAAGAAAAATAGAAAGTGCTTAGTAGACAGATATTATAGCGTCATGTCTTTGCCGAAGCCCGAAGGCGGTGGTGACAAACGGAAGGACAGACACCAAAGTTCCATTTCCCACAACACGACCGTAAAATTAAAAAGTTTACCAGATAAATAGATGAGGTTTCATGAAAAATATAATGTGTAAACAGGAAAATGAAGCTTAGTCAGAAAGTACAACGGATGCAGTACACAGGTAAAATAAATGCGGCGGAAATTTTGGTGAAACAGCCAATACCTAAGTTACGTAGGAATCTGATTTATTTTGTTTTGCTGGTTGTTTTTTTTTTGTTCAACATATATTATTATATGAAATATATTACGTAGAGTTCAAAGTGAATGAGCTTGAATGAGCTCTAAAACAGATGTCATAATAAATTGTTACAAGCATAATGACATAATTTTCATTAGCCCGAATCAGCGTACATTTATTCATCTTTTAACGTCATAAGTAATATCGTAGATTATAATAAATACCTACGATACGAATATATAATTATTATAATGTTCAGTCAAAATTATTACGTTCTATTCTGGCCTACATCGGGTCCGGCAGACGTATATGAATTTCAATGCCAAATATACTAATTAGAGCAATAATTTATTCGGACAAGTAATCGGCAATTAATCCTAATGCTCGAACAGGAATTAAAATACCGTTCATCCAGTATTGATAGTAGAAAAGCTAACCTATTTTAAGTTCATCGCGACAAAAAACACAAAAGCTAAAAGCTTTCATAAAAAAACAGTCATTTCAACGAAATACCTATTGTCTTCCTTGTCATTCTTATTAGATTTTGTCATTCTTATGTCAATGAACAAACACGATCATAGATTTGACAGACACATTAGCTTACTGAAGTTTAAAGTACTATTTTGAATAAAGCCCAAGGAACTTTTAAGGAAGATAACATAAAAAAAATTATAACATTTAAAAATTTCGTTGGGTACGCTTATTAGGAATGTCATTTGTTCCGAAGACTCGTGATGATCACAAAGTAAAGGTGACGACGACCTTGATATTGCTCTGTCTGAGCTAATATTTTTAGCGACGCTGGCGATCTCATGCGAGGTGAAAGAGAATTTAATATATTAGCAGATGCTGAACGGTAGTTATGTCATACTACGATAGCGGAATGAAATGTAAACATTCATGAACTTGAATTATGCTGCAGGCCTGCCGTCGAACTCTTACAAAAACAATCCCAGACTTTGCGGCTACATATCTAAATTTTGGAAATCTCCTAATAATTTAACAAGTTATTTTATGTAAATAATATAGTGAAAAAAATGTAAAAACGAATTTGGTACGAGGTTAGATTCTCACACACTACAAAACTAGCGGCGTATGACTTTATGGTATCCACATATTATTTTTCGGGTCGAGACCGAGACTCGAAAATAACTTATGGAACCCTCGTTCGTTCGTTCGTATGAGTCAGTGGCCATCTCTGGTGACAGTGTTTCTAGGCCGCCCGAAGGCCTCTGTCATGGCCTAACAACTTTGAAAAAGCCGGGAGCGCTCAGATGAAATTACCACTGGCGGTCACCCATCCAAATGATGACCCCGCGGAACAGTGCTTAACTTCGTTGATCTGTTAAGAACAACTTAGCCAGCTACGTCACGAGCGCTCCAAATGGAACCCTGAAAAGCAACGTGAGTCAAATAAAACATGATGATGATGATGATGATGATGATGTCTGCGGAATACCACATATTTAGGTAGGTAGGTACGGTGTTATCTATATAGTTAAAGCAGTATTAAACCGTTGGATGGAAGTCACCACAAAGTTAAATAAATGCTTCGTCAGGCTCAGAGATGTTTACGAAAGTATTAAAACTATTTACGACTTCTCCAAGAGGTAAAGCAAACTATGAACCGCGAAAAAACATAAAAATATAAAAAAATTGGCTCAGTAACAATTTCTTAAACAAAATATATAATACTTTTTATTGCCACTTCTTCCAGTTCATTGTCGACTTCTAAACGGTCTTTCGCTTCATCTCACTTTCATTTTACATATTTATCTAGTGGTAGGACTCTTCACTAACAAGAGTCTTCAGCAAGAGTCTCGGTGGGTGGGTACTGGGTACAACCGCAGTGCCAAATATTCTGCCTATAAACAGGTAGTGTGCAAGCATTACTATGCTTAGGTTTGAAGGGCACTGTAGCAAGTGAAACGGGGCGTAACTACGTCTCGGGCTGACGAGCGCAGTGCAGTGCCACGCAGAACTAAACTAATGCCTACAACATTTTTGTGTGACACTGCAAGCTGTTATATGGTCAGGCAAACGACTTAAAAGCTTCATAATTTGCTAACATTTAGAAAAAAACGAAAAAGGCATGATATTTTAGACAGTGACATGAACATTAATTTCTGCTTATTTATTTGCAGAGCAATCAACCGCCTACGGTCTTTTCCGCAAGACGGGCAGGTTCACACCGCCAGCGCGATCTATACCTCGCTTCAGGAAGTACAACATTGAAGACTTCCAGTTCATTAAGGTGCTGGGCAAGGGCAGCTTTGGAAAGGTAAGCAAGCTCACGAATCTTGTACAATTAACTTCTGCCTAGATAAACATACATACATACATACATATCACGCCTGTATCCGGCCGCCTTTACGGCGTAAAGAAAAACAAAAAAAATGGGAACATATTGTTGTAAAAGTGGACGAAAAGCAATCAGCCACACATACTGACACATACAAGTGGGAAGATAAGTGTGACAGCCTCGAGGTGACAGTACATTTTTTGCAATGAAGCAAAAGTTATTTGACCTATATAGATTAAAAACAAACGGCGGCGCACCTCTTTAAAAACAGTTTGAAATCTTTATATTTTCTCGGTAACCCAAATCGAATGCAGTGTTGGCTCGATTGTCAGATTGTGAACGTGCATGCATACCTGCATCCAGACTTAAAATTATACTAATACTAGTTAATATAAAAAATATTTGATATAAAAATTTGGCTATTGGTTGAAAGACATGAGCGAACTAAAGAAAACAATAATAATCGCTAATAAATGTTGGGTATTCACACAGCGTCACCTCAAACAAAGCAAAGCTTGGATGTGGAATGAAACTAGATAACTGATAATTTAATCTCTACATACCTACCTAGTATAAAACAATGTCGTTTACTGCCGTCTTAGTCTGTCCCTCTGTACGCTTAGATCTTATACTGCGCAGCGGATTTTAATGCGGTTTACATACAAAAATGATTCAAGATGAAGGCGTATAGTTTCATATTGAAATTCCACGCGTACGAAGACACGGGCAACACCTGTGTTTATCTCACAAATGTTTGTCCTATAGTTGGAAAAATTGCACGTTTAAGAGCACCTTTATCAGTCGGATAAACAATAATAGTCTCTGTTAATTACCAAGAACAAGAAAACCTACATCAGACAATTTGTAGAGCGTACGTAGGAACGGGCTCATCCCGAAATAAACTAAAAACTAAAACAAGGGATTTTGCCAAGAAAAATCTCGCTAACATTGAGTCTCGATAATTTGCAGTGCTTGTTGAAAATTGGGTATTTAGGTTTTTATATATTATGACAGTAAAGATGCAAGAGACAAAATAACATGCGGGACCGAATACACCTTGGTTCATTTTAGGAACTAAACAATCGTAACCATATCGAAGCTGGCTTTCGTACCCCGCTACGGAAATGAAAATTAATTTATAGCTTAACTGGTTATTAAACAGGGATAATACAAATTATCCATATTATTTTTTTGCAGATAGGTACATACTCGTATACTGTATACACTACCAGAATAGCTATTTCATATAATTTAGTTACTAAATATTGTAATAATCTTCTCGTGGTCTAAAACGGTAAATTGGCAATATTACACGTAGATTTCATTGATTTATGTCGTACGGTACAGGCAGTGCTAATGTGAAAATCATTGCAGTTTCTTGCATTAATTTTGAATTGCTGAAAATATTAACTATGTTGATGTATGTTGTGTGGTGACACAACATACTTGCGTACGAGTAATTGATATTTTAACATAAGTGATTTTTAACATAAGTAACGCCGTGCGTTAGGCTCGCTGAACTCGGCAATGGCTGGACCGATTTGGTTGATTTTAGTCTTGAAATGTTTGTAGAAGTCCAGGGAAGGTTGAAACGGTAAGAAAATATACAGGGTGTAAAAAGTTGCTAAAAAAAATGACGCGAGTGAAACCGCGCCGGGTCTACTAGTACTTACATAAATATTAGACTAGATACTGTTACAAGTAGCATTTACATGTTGCATAAGAAAACTGTGTCAAAGTGTGAGGAAATTAAATGAAAATAGACTGCTACCTGTGCACTCTGAAATAGAATCCAGGTCACTAAAATTCATTTTGTCTTTCAAAAATATTCTGGATAACAATTTTTTTCTTTGACGATGTAATAATATGCTGTTGAAAGGGAAGGTCGTAAAACGAACGTAAACTTTTGAACCAGATTCCCTAGCGTCAGCCTTCTAATGTTTCCAGTGTTTGGACACTATCTGGTCAACTCTCGAGCGAGAATTCAGATTGAGTGAGTCAGAATCCACCACACCCAATCCGGATTAGTGGATGGCACATGTTTTCATAATTTTTAGTTCTTGGACATTTTGTTCATAATGTTTTCCTTCTCACTGCACAGTCTGCACACATACATTTTCCATATAAAAAATCTTTTGGTAAACGAAAAGTTAGATTGTTTGAGTTTGAGATGGATCTCAAACTGTCTTATTAGGTCTTATTAGACAGTTTGACTATAGCTGTCTTATTAAGTCTCTTTCGCCGAGTAATTTCACTTGCTGTAGCAAGAAGTGTTGAAGGGCACTGTAGTGCCCTTCAAACCTAAACACAGTAAAGCTTGCACACTACTGCTTGGAGGTAGAATATCTGACACTGCGGTGGTACCACCAAGACGGACTCTTGTCTTGCTGAAGAGTCCTACCACCAGGTACACATATACAGGTACAGTTTGACTATAGCTGTCTTATTAGACAGGTTAAGATGGAGATAATGGAGATTGGTCCCTCTGAGATAAGTGATCAACCCGCAGGCGCAGGCTGGTTCGAATAAAAGGCATGGTCACTAGAAATGTAGTAATGCTAGAAATCACTATAACAGCAGTAGTTTTTCATTGTAAACACATAGGTACGAGTTTTTGCGCACCAAATGTGTCCAAAGTGCGTTAATAAACAAACAAAAACTTATAAAAAAATTATCAGTTTACGATATTATTAATAGGTATTATTCGTGCTAATACATATCTACCTCAGTTTAAAATGAAATAGGTACTGATGAAATGCCACAATAGTTTCTATTTTTACAGCGGCAAAAATATCTGAAGTAATAATCCCTTTGATTTTTGCTTTGCGTTTCTCTAAAATCCATGATGCATGCCAGTAGACGTATAAAATATATTGCTTCTCTCGTTTATTTTGATAAGTGACTATAAAATATTTTTAGCTACAAAATGGCAAAAGTAGATAGGCACAGAAGCTTAAGTACAGACCTAACCTACATTGGTACTAAAAATTTCAAGAATTATAATAGGACATCAAAGATCGTGTTAGTGACATATTTATGATCTTGTAGAGTACCTACAATGAACTTTCAAAACATATGTGATTATCCTATGACAACCTAATTTGAATTTTGGGAACATATAGGTACTTTCCCAACCCTCCTTTGCGCGTTTTTGCTAGTCGCTTTCGAGCTCATACGGTTCTTTGTCGAATCATAACAAACATCATCACATCATCATAAGAGTAGCGACCTTTCAACTCAAGGTCAAGAAAGGTGAGCAAGATCACAGTCTTGACTTGAAACTTGAACTTTATTATCAGTGCTATAGTACCTATGTTATGATGATTCACAATTGGAGTTAATAATGATTGACTATGACTTTGTACTCGAACGATTGCTCAATAAATAAGCTATCAAAATAAATGGCTCATGGCACATATTGAGAGGATTTGCACCTTGGTGTGAACTGTGAACTAATTGCGCGATTGACGTGCTTATCAATCACATGATAAGGACAAACCTTTGTTGATCAACATTCAACAAATATGACACGCATGAGCTGTGATGACAAAGTCTGGTATTATCTAACGCCTGATCTAGTGTACTGCAGATGTCAATACCTACCTAAGCGATGGTGTGGTGACCACTCTGGGTGGTTATTACCCACGGATGGTCGGCCGGATTAGACTGATACTACACAGGAGATAGATACACTTGATGGTTTTCTTTCCCTAATATCTGTGTAATTACAAAACTCAATGTAGGCAGTTAAAAGATAGCTGACTAATATAGAATGGTGCTAGTTTTGGTTATATTCATCACCTCATTAGATATTGGTTTTTACCCGATTGAAATCTTAAATCGCGTTGATCACATCTCAGCGAGACGATACAAAATTTACAGCATGGCACATTGCCACCTGCAGTGTCGTATCGCGCAATCGCTGCGGTTCACCTGCCGCGATCGTATACTAGCTACATTATAAGCACCGGCTATTTCTGGAGCCTACATCACTGGCCACCTTTCACGTCAGCAACCACGTGTCATCGGCCCCTCGAAACATCGCCAATTTGAACGCAATTACCGTCCTATTAAACGCATCTTTCGCTAGCCGTCACTCTTTAGTAACGAATGTCGTTTTAAACTTCTGTTTGTTTTACCGGTCGTTCACCTTTACGGAAATTAATGAATTGCTAAGCCGACTTTGCGATCAGGATACTCCAATGTTTGGTACTAAGTAGATTACGTGATTATTACTAAATGCATATTGTATTGCGGGTTTTATGGATCGTTAACGAAGCTTGGCATACGCCAGCAATTAAATGTACCAATTTCGAAGTACTAAAATTGATTTACGTTACCCTAAATATGTTTATCGTGAAATATGCCGTCCATTACGTAAGCCAGGTTGAGATGAAGTCTTCCTGGTTTCGCGGTGCTTGGCCCAATTGCCTTTGAGGCCGGGCCAAGAATACGGAGAAAGCACGAAGATAACTATTTATTTATTTCCAGTTATAAAATGAAAAGTCTCCGTGTCGCGCGGCTGTCACTATCGTTTCCTGCTACTATAAATCAAACGTTAATTTTGTTTCTTCACACTTGTTTTTGTCATAACTATTTGATTGCAACATGCCGTGAATTTTATTAAATGCTCGTTAGATTTTCTGAGATAAATACGATGCTACGCGATGTAGGTAATCTAACTTATCTAATAAGTCTTATAATTATGTAAGATTAGTTAAAGAATGGTTTTATGTTTATTCCAGGTATTATTAGCCGAGTTGAGGGATACAGAATACTACTACGCCGTTAAATGTTTGAAGAAAGACGTTGTTTTGGAAGATGATGATGTGGAATGCACACTAATCGAGAGAAAAGTTCTGGCACTTGGCACCAACCACCCTTACCTATGCCATCTTTTCGCCACATTTCAGACGGACGTGAGTAACCTATAAATTATAATACTTTATGATATTAACATCATAATTATATTATTTGGAAGAGATAGCCGTCCTGTCTCTTGAATATAAACGAGCGACAACTGCACTAATACGATCACTTTTATTTCGTCCAAGGACATCAGTAAATCTAAACAGCACGAACCCAAAGTATTAATTCGTTCTTTCGAAGTTAATTAACACCATCCCAACGTTTGTTTGCCCCAAGTTGGGCGCCAAGTTAAGACAAATGAAATAAAAGTATTATTCTTTCAGTCTCATCTTTTCTTTGTGATGGAGTACTTGAACGGTGGTGACCTGATGTTCCACATCCAGCAAAGCGGCAGGTTCCCCGAAGCGCGAGCGCGCTTCTACGCGGCTGAAATTGTGTCTGGACTGAAGTTCCTGCACAAAAGGGGAATTGTTTACAGGTGGGAGTCTAACCCGTTCAAAAAGTATTTATTTAAAATATTTTTAAGTACCTTTAACACACTACTGCCATGGGCTTCAATAAACCTCTTTTGTTTCAGGGACTTGAAATTAGATAACATTTTGTTAGACTTTGACGGTAATGTGCGCATCGCCGACTTCGGCATGTGCAAGCTACAAATATATTTGGACAAAACTGCAGACACATTCTGCGGCACTCCTGATTACATGGCTCCAGAGGTAAATCTAAAAAATAATATAATTACTTTGTGTGACTTGAAGATCAGTGTAGCAATGCTGTTTGAGGAAAAAATAAGTTTTTAACTTGCTTCAGAATGGTTTTTCATATTTCTTGGTTCCACTGCAGTGCCTCTAAATTAACATCTTTCTGGGTCGAGAGCGCAGTGCAGTTTCACGCAGTTTAACCGATTCATGGCCTATGACGCACCTAGCGCGTCATTAGAATATTGTTTAAAATTTATTTTTTATGAAATTTAATCACAAAATATTACCACACTCTAATTAGTATCTCTAATATTTAGATACACTAATATCTGTGCACACTAGTTTTTTTTTAACAATTAAATTGTCAGGGGTCGTCAACCACAGGTATAATTGTTTAAGCGAACAACTTTAATCACGAAAAACTCGTTTGACAATCGTAGATGCTAACGTATCATCCAGCTGTCAATTTGTATGGATTTTTCTACGTATTAGGTGCTGAAACTCCCAAGATATCATACAAATTGACAGCTGGACGATACGTTTACGTTTACGATTGTCAAACGAGTTTTTCGAGATTCGCCTTCCAATAAAATCTAACAACTTTCAGATTATCAAAGGACTGAAGTACAATCAGACAGTGGACTGGTGGTCTTTCGGAGTGTTGCTTTACGAGATGCTGATAGGGCAGAGTCCTTTCAGCGGGTGTGATGAAGACGAGCTGTTCTGGTCAATTTGCAACGAAATGCCGTCCTACCCGCGTTTCCTTTCGAGAGAAGCGCTTACCATTCTGACTAGGGTAAGTTTTTAGTATCAAGTATAGGGCCGCCGATGTATCTCGGCCATAGTGAAGCTAGCCGTTTGTGATGTGCCAAGACAATTTAGTTCGAAAAGTAATCGGTTAAATAATTCGGTTATCGTACTTTTTTTGGGATAAATCATCATGTTCTACACCCGGTCAGTATCTTTCTATGGCTGGATTCAACAAACTTTTATAATAACTATGTAAGTTTAATCGCGCAAAACTACGATTTTCTCTGCGAATAGAGCTTAATCCAGTTTGGTCGAATCCAACCTAAATATGTTTTAAATTTCAGTCAAATCGGTTCAGTGGTTTTTATTATAAAGGAATAAACATACAAACTTTCGCTATTATAAGTTTGATGATTTATCGTATCGTATCATTATTATGAGGGTTATTATAACATCATGTCAGATCATAAAAGCAGCCAACACATAATTACGACCTCGCAAGGGAGTTGCACTGGTGAGAGAACGCGGACCGTTATAATTGCAATTACATCAATAATATTCTAACATACGATTTACCAATGGTAGATAATGCGACTGTGTGTATGTTAGTTACCACGCATCTCCGTGACGACGTAACCGATTTTGGTGAAATTTGGCGTGGTGCTTAACATCAGGTGGGCGCCTTGATTGTCTTGTCACTTGCTGACTTTAAAAAAAATGTAGATGGTAAGTAAAATTAAGTTTTGGAATATCATATACTTAAGCTACTTTATATCCCGGATAAATTATCTGTTCCGGTGGGATAGCATAAAAACTGAAAAACCGCGTGTAAAACTATGCTCTTTTACACGAATTAGGTAGGTACACGAATGCAGAAAGTAGATATTTCCAATAGGTTTATTGCGGAAAATATTCCAACAACCTATTGCATCCTACTTGATTGATTTATATCCGGCACCTATACCACAGAACAGATAATACCTACGCATAGAAAATGACGCAGTAATTGAACCATTCGAGGCCGGAGGTGTGTTTATTTATATTTTTACGATTTCACACTGATTTATTTGACGTTGCGAAACTCGCTACTAGCTCACTCGCTATTGTAAATAAATAAATATTGTCAACCTTTTGACACAGCGCCATCTAGCCCAAAACTAAGCAAAGCTTTGTACTATGGGACCCGATTACTAATAAAATACATTAAATAAATAAATTAAATAAATAAATACCTGCCTACATCATAACAGCATCCTATATCAGCCATAACAGCCTTCTAATGTTCCCACTGCTGGGACATTGGCCTACTCTCAAGCGAGAGTAATTGGGTCTTAATCTACCAGGTGGACCCAATGCGGGTTGGTTACGCGATGATGTTACATTAGTACATGTTACATACCTAACTATGTATATTATATATAATACAGAGATATATATCCAGATTTTGAATATTTGTAGACCATGCAAGCATTTGTCCCGCAGCGGCAATCGAACCCGAAACCTCTCGTTTTTCAACCAGGCTTCGCTTACTGCGCCACCGAGGTCGTCACTATTATTACCCGACTGCCAAGGATTATATTTTTCACGCGAGTCTCAAAAAAAAATTTTTTTTTTTATTGGTTATAGGCAAGCGTTTGACCACCACCTCACCTGATGGTAAGTGATGGTGTGGTCGATGATGGAGCACGCTTGCCTAGAAAGAACCTGTTCACTCTGGCCTTGAAGACACCTGAATTGTATTGGTCCGGAAAAACAGACCCCGGCAACGAGTTCCATTCTTTACTCGTGCTAATGAGGAATGAGAAAAAAAAATCAGTCGTCATCGTGCTCTTTGGGGGAGGCCTATGTCGAGCAGTGCCGTCTATTGGCTTATATGATGACTAATGATGATGTTTGTTACAGCTATTGGACAAAGACGCGAAGACGCGGCTGGGCGGCACAGAGTGTATGCACGGTGACATCAGAGAGCAGGACTTCTTCCAGCCTGTCCATTGGGACAAACTGGAGAGGCGGGAACTTGAAACACCCTTCAAGCCTCGTGTGGTAAGCCATGTTTTTGTGAGATTTGTAGGTACTTATTAAAATATATTAGTTCAACGTCAGAACTATATGCTTTTTGCAATACAGCCAATGGCTTTGGCTAGCAGGAAAACCGTAGACAATAGTTATTTCTACGCCAGAGACAAATTTTTTTTTTGTTTAAAAAATTTATATTTGTTGTGTAGTTTAAAAGTTGCTCCTCTTGTAGAATCGTACATCTCCTGTAGGATCCAAGCAGTAATGCTCGCATTGCTGTGTTTCGGTTCAAAGAGTATGGTTTCCGGTGAAATTACAGGCACATGAGACTTTCCATCTAACGTCTCATGAGGCATCTTAGATATTCTTGCGTGTTACCACCCTGCAGGGTGGTCTATGATGTTGCATGCGTACATAGGCTACGGTAACCGCTTACCATCAAGTGGGCCGTGCGCTTGGTTGCCACTTTAGTAGTATAAAAAAGTCACTTAATTTTCGATTGACAGAGGCATCCACTGGACACGCAATACTTCGACCGCGCGTTCACGGGCGAGCGGCCGCGCCTCACCGCGGTGGAGCCGCACGTCCTGCGCTCCATGGACCAGGAGCCCTTCAGAGGTTTCTCCTACACCAACCCCAACGCCACAGATCGATAATCTGAACCTTAACCCTATGAGGTGATGATCGAAACTCTCTTGCACTCCAAGAGACGGGCGGTTCCGCCCCAACGCGGTGGAGATGGCGAATTAGAATCGAGATACCGAAATAGATTTTGGTAGTTTGTGTAGTTAAAAATTACATGTTCAGTTTTAAATTTTATTTTTAAACCTATACAAGTGGTTACCGAATAGTTAAAGCTATTGGTTACTTGGTTATAAATAATGTTAACACACATTTGAAGGTAGGTAATATAACGTTAGAAAGTAAGTATTATGTCTATCATATCAGTATGTTTAGATTGTATTGTTACTGTGTCTGGTACACAAGTGTTGTAGTAAAGTTATAATTATTGATTTATTTGTTAGCTTAATAAAATGTAAACATTGTGACTTAGATTATTATATATTAGCAGTAAAGGGCTCAAAAAAAGGAAGTTAAAAATACATAATAAACAATGTGCTTAGAAACTATTCAACTTTGGCACGTTACAGAAAATATCTTCAATTTTATTTCTTCACTAAACTATTAAACTTTGGCATATAAGGGAGGAAAAAAAATAGAGCTATGGTAATTTAATTTTATGACTAGATACCTATTCGTATAGTCATCCTACTCTACTCACTAATATTAAAAATAAAGAAAGTTGGAAATCTTATAATATCTATGCTCAATCGCACCGTACAGAGTTAAACAAAGTCAAAAATGAATAATTTTAAGCACACATTCTAAGTAAATTTAAATAATCTAATATCAAACACAAAGCTCCAACGTAATCTATAACCTATTGTAAATACTACCCTCATTCATAAAATACTGTCATTCTAGCGGCTCGCTTAATCGCTTCTTTCCTTTAATCTTATAATTATCTTATAATTTAATCAATTAACAAAGATGGCGACATAAGTCATGTTAACAGAGGTTATAGATTACATAATCACGAATTAAATTGAGGTTTAGATAGTTGTTTAGTCTCTAGTTAATTCAATCAATAGTTAAATTGACAGCAAGCGCTCAGTTTTTTGTGTTATTTCCTTGAAGTGACAGTTAATTTAGTATTGCCAAAGAAATTCTATAAATTATATCTAGTGAATTATTTATATCATAAATTGTTAGATGAATATTGTAATCCTGCATACCAACAACACAAGTTTTTTCCATACGACTCTGTAAATTGTTTGTTGAATAAAAAAGAAAATATCATTGTTTTATTTTTCATAGTATCCAATAAAAGTTATTATCACAGAAAATGTCTAAAATAAATAATTATTAAGGTACTTTTAGCATTTTATTGGCTTCAATAAATAATAAAAATATATTTAATAACAATAAATAATAATGCTATTTTATACTATGGCAATGGCTCGCTTATCTACACCATTCAAAATCAGACTGATCTAATCAAAGCCTTTTTTCCACAATAACCTTTTTACACCACCTTAATATCCAAAAAATAATAATAATCTAATCACTCTATCATACTTTTTATTTAAATCAGTAATAAGTAGTTTTTGAGTTTTCCTAGTTTAATTATACAGCAAGCTGTAGCTTAACTTGTACACATTTATCTTCAGAATGTAAAATAACACTCCATACAAAGAACATATTTTATAAGATCAGGTTATCATTATAATCTCAGCCCGATATTACCCCACTGCTAAATATATGGCTTTTTTTCTTTTTTAACAATTTATAATATACTATCTAATCTAATGAGATCTCAACTTAAAAAGAAACAGTTTTGAAAAACTAGCAACTAATAATAACCACGTACCTGTAATGAGTTTTTCCGATATTTTTTCTCCGATTACAATCCGTTAGGCTGCGCTAACTTTAAGAAATATTCCGTTTATACTATTCTGGCTGTGTTCTATTCCACAGTTACAACGCATATTTAGTGCGGATAGGATACTTATAATACAACACAGGTTCAGGTATATTATCCCATACAGAAGTTGTGTCCTCGTGTGTTACCAACAGTTGATACAAACACGAGTGGGTGGCTATGAATATGTAGTGCTGTTCGAGATCTTCGAAAACGTCTATTGATACCACGATGAGGTCCTCTGGCTCGAACTTATCGGTAATGAAATCACTAATGTGCATGCGGTGTTTGAGCATATCCTTCCTGGAGAGCGCTTGGGGCATGAATAGTTCAATCTGAAAATAAAATAGACATTTGGTTATTTTAGTGTTCAGCCCCACACTTTTAATAAATAAATAATGTTTATTTTCAAAGTAAATATACAAAATCAAGGTAGAGCGCTGGTTCCTATGGTAGCAAAAGGTATGCTGTGTTACAGGAGAACTAGGATACTAAATTCCAAATTTTTTTTCGCTTCAAGCGGGTCTTGAAGCCACAACCATCTGCTTGATATGCAGGAGCTCTACCGATTGAGACATTAAGACATGTCACGCTAGCCCGAAATAATCATTGGGCGAGGCAAGTTTTTTATCGCGATGGCACCAGTAAGTTTGAGGCTAACCTGACGTAAGCTACTATTACCTGGGCCCCTAGCTGCTTGCGTTACTAACAGCCGCTGCATACATAGGTATTTGAGGTACTTCAAAGTCGTTTTTCACAATTTTTTCAAAAACTCGCACTCGTGTGATGTGCCATTACAAATCGAGTAAAGCAGCAAGTCGTTCAAGCGATAGGAGCCCATGTGCGGTCAGCCTTACGTGTCAAAGTATGAAAACATCTTTTAATCACCAATTTCTGCCGCCAAGCAGTAATGCTTGCATTGCTGTGTTCCGGTGTGAAGCGTATGGTTTCCGGTGAAATTACTGGCACATGAGGCTTTCGATCTTAGCCTCAAGGTGGCAACCCGCGAGTGATAACTCTGGTATTGCAAGCGTCCATAGACTGCGGTAACCGCTTACCATCTTGTGGGCCGTACGCTTGGTTGCCACTTCAGTTGTAAAAAAAAACTGCGCTAGCCAGATATTCCAAATTCATCGACCAAATATTTCACGAGTCATGCAAGGATCTCCTCTTGGCCTCATCACTTTGATTGGCTATAACGCTTTAGAGGTCAGTATAATATAATATTCAGACTTAAAAGACATTTTATATGACAGATTATTACCTTTCCGTCACTATATCCCAGGAATAACATTTTTCCGTGCTGTGTGACACAGGTTAACTTAGGACATTCAAGTCTGTAGAAAATATACCCCTCATTGTTTCTGGTTCGAGTTATGCGGAACTCACAGTCACTGGGCACTAAAAAAACACTTATGTGAGAGTCCACAGAAGTAAGTAGCAGGTAAATTAAACTCAGGTTGAATAAATGATGTACCATGTATAATGTCTGGCTTTGAGAAAAATAAATTTACAATAAATCCTCCAACGCTAAAGCAGTTGCTTTTATATCCCACCAAGATGGCTTTCCCACTTTTTAAGGAAATCAGTTTGAATACTATAGTACTTCCGAACGAATTATTTTAAATAATTATGAAATAATTATATCTAAATACATATAAAATATAACTCCCTAAATTATGATAAATTATTACAATTCAATATAATGATTTAAATTATATCTCCTGTACCAACAGTTTACATTTTAGAAATTATTTCCGGTAAGGAAATAATAAATAATTGCACAACTAACATCATATAAATTCCTTAAAAATATTAATTAGAATTGTGACGCACACATACAATTATATAAACAATAATTTACTATTATTATTAATATTAATCTTGAATCTTATAACAATACCTTTAACTAAATTTCTAAAAAAATACCTACGTAAATTATAATGAATTATGAAAATATTTAAATCTAATTTTATATAATCAATAACAATTGTTGTTCCGTATTGTTTGGTTGGCGTCACTGTCGCTGACGCAAAATAATCTAAAGACTACCTTCTATCATTTAATTGAAATCCTGATATATATTACGGATGTGAAATAATATATAAAACGCTAGCGACGGACATCATTTGGTAACACTCGGCCTTCCTGCACCTGCCGTGACCCACGGCGATCGGACTGCATCCTGGTGTCCGCCAAGCTGCCGGCGCCGCTGCTGCCGCCGCCATCGGTTACCTGTATAAGAGAAAAGAGAAGCAGTGTTTTGCATTTGAAAATATTTCGTACAGGTACGTAAGTTTTTACTTGCATGCATTATTAATAGCTTTAGTTTAAGTTCAGTGAGGCATCTATTATACAAAGGCTACTATCAGGGTAGGTCACACAGACTACTTAATTATACGACACATGCAGAATTCCTTAGAAGGTCACTTAGACATTATCTAGCGAAGATTATTGATGCTGTCTAATGTTTGTCACACAGACCTTTTATAACGTTGGTCACACAGACTTTTATAAAGTTGGTCACATAGACTTTTATAACGTTGGTCACACAGACTTATATAACATTGGTCACACAGACGGTATCATATTGTATCATTGATATCATCAAAATTAGGTCACATAGACAGTATCTAAAATAAGTCACTTAGACAGTTAAACAGGATATAAGGGGCACACGAACGAATAGGTCCTGCAGCCACTTTGACCATTTTTATGCTAGAGTTATAAAATAATATTGTTTGTTTCAGCTTGCCAACCTGGACGGATGCCTGCATATTGGTTTCTATTGATTATTTACTTAACTAAGTGATTCGACATAATGAAGTTGTTATGGTTCAAAATAAATTACTTTGGTTTTTCTAGTTTTATTTACAGATATCTTACATAATAAATTACTAAGTTTCTCGAGTTTTATTTACAGATTAATACTTAATCATAATTGAGCTAATTAGGTACATAATAATGCAAATCATAGAACATTCTAGATAGCACTAGGTTAGCTCTCAAGTAGGTCTATAAGATCATCCCTATCTACCTCTCTGTCACTAGAAGAGCTATCTGCATCGGACATAGTCGATTTGTAAGGCCTTAAAACTTCACCCCGAACTACTGCGCTGAATTTCCTATATCCTTTCATCCCCTTGACGCTACAGATTGTATAACGATCTATAATAGGTTCTGCTTTGCTAACTCTATAAGGACCTGCATAGGGACTTTTTAATTTTTGTGAGACTTTAGCAGATGGATCTCTACTAGTTCCATCTTTCCACAAGACTAATTGCCCTACTGAATACTTTATGCATTTTTTACGGGTACGATCAAATTGGTTTTTCATGAGGGTCATATTCCTGTCAATATTCAATTTAGCACTTTGCCTCCTATCTTGCAATGCTTGGTCTTGGGAAGCAAAATCTTGAGATTGCCCTGACGGATAAGCTGGTAAACGAGAGTTCTCATGTCCGAACATGAGTTTAAACGGGGGAAATGTTGTGGTAGAATTAGGTGTATTATTTATTCCCCACACGACATCAGGAAGTTTATCGTCCCATGTGCTCTCATTTTCGGACATGGTATTTAGACCGTCAATAATTGTGCGATTTACACGTTCAACCTGACCGTTAGACCTAGGACTTGCTATAGCGTTCAAAATGTGTTTGAATTGAGTTTCTTCTGCGAACTGCTTGAAATATCTGCTAGTGAAAGCTTTACCTCTATCTGTTATGATTCTAGTGGGGTTGCCAAATAGTGTGACTATTTCTTTTAAGCGTTTAATCGTCTCTATGGAACTACAGTTTTTAACTGCTCTAGCAAATACGAACTTTGTAAACGAGTCTATAACAACCAACACGTACGTGTTTCCTTTTCTAGTTTTTACAAAAGGGCCCAAGTGATCAGCATGCAGAGTATGCATAGGCACTGGTACTTTCTCAATAGGATATAGCTCTCCTTGTGTCCTACCATACCCTGATTTACCATACGCGCATTGTAGACATGATTTAACGTATTTTCTTATAAACCGGGTCATTCCGCTAAACCAAAACTGAGCTTTTACAGTTTTTTCGCATCTCTCAAAACCTGGGTGCCCTATTTGATCATGATACTTCTGCAAAAGGCCATATTTTGCTAATTTCGGTATAACGAAGCGTTCTCCATGCAAAGTTTTCCTATATAAACTGTTTTCTTTAACTACGTAATTATTTTTTATGTCTGGGTTAGTTGTGTGTTCTTGTAACTGTGTGAGTATGTGTTGTATATTATCGTCTTGTAATTGAAGCGTAATTAACCAGTCTGACTCTTCGATTTGGAAAATGGGTTCTGTAAGGGGGTTTCTACTTAATGCATCTACGTGCTTCATACGTTCACCCGGTCGATACTCTATTTGCAAATCAAAATCCTGTATAGTCAGCCACCACCGAGCTATGCGAGGAATGAGATCTTTTTTGACTAAAGTAGTGCGTAAGGCCGCGCAATCTGTAATTACTTTTACAGGTATTCCTGTCAAGTAGATGCGAAAACGTTTTAGTGATTCTACTACGGCTAGAGTCTCGAGTTCGTAACTATGATAAAACTGTTCCTCTTTAGATGTAACTCTACTGAAATATGCTATAGGTTTTATTGATTTATCTGGTTGATGTTGCAAAAGTATGCCACCTAGTCCTAATCTGCTCGCGTCAGTGTGTAATTTTGTCGGTGCTTTGCTATCGTAAATTCCTAATACTGGCCTTTCTGTTAGTTTATGCTTCAATGTTTGAAATGCTTTTTCTTGTTCCGGACCCCAAACCCATTCCACATCTTTTTTAGTTAGCTTTGTTAAAGGTAAAGCAATTTCAGCAAATGCGCGAATATACTTTCTGAAGTAGGAAGTTAGACCAATAAATTGACGAATTTCGTGAACATTTCTAGGTTGTCGGTAGTCTGAGACGCAATTAATTTTAGCTTCACCAGGTCTTATTGTACCTGCAGCAATTTCATGTCCTAAATAATTGACGCTTGTTTTTAAAAATGAACATTTACTCAAATTTAATTTTAGATTGGCTTTTTGCAATAGCCTCAATACACGTTCTAGCAATTGTATCCCTGCTTCTACGGTTACAGTAGGTAACATCACATCATCAAGATATGTTGCGACATCGTTTTAAACGTCATTTAGAGCTATGCGTATAAGCCTAGAAAACACAGCAGGCGCGTTAGCTAAACCAAATGGCATTTTTAGAAACTCAAATTGCCCGGAAGGTGTTACAAAAGCAGTTTTGTGAATAGAGTCGTCAGCAATTTCTACTTGATAGTATCCTTGGGCTAAGTCAAGAGTTGTAAAGTAGCATTTTCCTGCCAACTTTGAAACTTGGTCATCGATATGTGGTAAGGGGTAACGGTCTTTGACAGTTTGAGAGTTTAAAGCCCTATAGTCAATACACAACCTATAATCTCCACTTTTCTTTTTCACTAATATGACCGGGCTTGCGTATTCAGACATCGATTCACGCACTATTCCGGAATCGATTAGATCCTGAACCTTATCATTAACAATTTCGTTTTCCTTATGGGATAACCTGTATGGCTTAAAGTGAACCGGATTGTCAGTCGTTGTCTGGATACGCATTTGTACAAGGTCTGTGCAGCCTAAATCTTTCGTGTCCCTAGCAAACATATGGCTGTAGTTATTCAATAAGGTAATGAGTCTATCTAAGTTCGAACTACCTAGATCTCCTACATCTACTTCATGCATATCTAATACTCTAGAATAACTGGGTGGACGAGTACATGAATCCAGAGACATTACGTTAGGAACATTATCGGATACAGGGGCTACTAGTTCAGCACGTGCTATTAGTTTGTGAGCTGGTAACGATATTGTGGAGTCACTCATATTTATGAATTTTAACCGCCCCTCGATGCAGATAATTCCTCCAGGGATAGCGTAACACATTTTCCCTAATTGAAAGTAAACAGAATTTGTTAAAAAATGCAAGTCATCGTTAGATTCAATGTCTACAAATACATCGATTAGGCAGACACACTGAGCTGGTATACTAACATCATTTTTCAGGTGAACGCTGTATTTTGAATTGCAATCTATGCTTCCTAGTTCAATGCGCTTAAGGCAATCGTCTACAGTAGAGGTTTGTACGAATGTGACAGAATCTGAAGTGGTTACTAAACTTATACTAGGTTGGTTTATCATCGGCTGGCCAATGATTAGGTCTACGTCAGACAGATCATAATCAGTTATTTCGACGGTACCACTCAAACACACATTGTCAATGCAAACATCAATAATAGTCCTACCTAACGACTGTATGTGTGCACCTCCAAACCCTCGCATTACTATAGCTGATGGTGAAATTATTAGATTTAACTGTTTCGCTTTACTTTGAGTTATAATATTAAGTTTACTTCCAGTATCAATATATACTATAATTTTTTCTGTGCCGATGAATGCAAAGAGTTTGTACATGCTCAAGAAATAATTAGCAGTGGTATACATGATCTGACTCACCCGAGGTGCTTGTGTTTGTTGCCCCGTTGACCCCGGGGCAGCTCTGAACCAGCAGGTAGCCGATGTGTGTCCGGCACGCTGGCAGGTATCGCAGCGTTGTTGAGATCTGCAATCTCGCGCCTCGTGTCCACTCCGTCTGCAAATGTAGCACCGCTTCACTCCCTGCTGCTGTGTCGGCGTGGTTGAACTTGCATCTGCTGTACCCCGTCTCCATGTAGATTTCCGCGATGATGTCGTTTCCTGTCTTGACGATGCTGTTGTTTTGTAATTTTCAAGCGATGACAGGTAACCGTAGTAAAGAATATCAGGTGACTGGCACTGAAACGCTTTTGCATTTGCACGTAGTTCCGCGGGTAGACCTCTGATTATACATGAGATGGCTTCTTCTCCATGGATATTGCACTTTTTAAGAAGCGACACCTTGTCGTGGTAGTACTTTGTCATGGTTTCACTGTCTTTCTTGGTCTTTAACAGCATATTCTCTAGTTTGTCCACGTGGTCAATCGATCTTGGAAAAGCGGTTTCCAAGGCTTTTTTCCATCCATTCCAGTCAAGGTCGTAACTATCTAAATCGTCATACCAGCATCTAGCAGATCCACGAAGGCGAAGCTGCATCACGAACTGTCTCTCTGTAGCATTCCATCCATAAACTTCACCAAGCTGATCAATTTTATGTAGCCAACTGCTGACGTTACTCGTGTTGTCTTCCGGCCGGAACTTGGGGATTACTTCTGCGTCAGTATGGCTTATCTTGTAGCGTTTTCTAGGTACGGGCGTAGAGTCCTCGGAAGAAAAAAAATTCGGGCTATTTTCGGTATCTTCATTGTTAGACGAGTCTTCTTGCTGGATTTATTTTCTTTTTATGCCTAGACCAGATGCGTAGGGGCCCGACATTTTCTTCTTATCCCACTTCTGAAGTGTGAGAGTCCACAGAAGTAAGTAGCAGGTAAATTAAACTCAGGTTGAATAAATGATGTACCATGTATAATGTCTGGCTTTGAGAAAAATAAATTTACAATAAATCCTCCAACGCTAAAGCAGTTGCTTTTATATCCCACCAAGATGGCTTTCCCACTTTTTAAGGAAATCAGTTTGAATACTATAGTACTTCCGAACGAATTATTTTAAATAATTATGAAATAATTATATCTAAATACATATAAAATATAACTCCCTAAATTATGATAAATTATTACAATTCAATATAATGATTTAAATTATATCTCCTGTACCAACAGTTTACATTTTAGAAATTATTTCCGGTAAGGAAATAATAAATAATTGCACAACTAACATCATATAAATTCCTTAAAAATATTAATTAGAATTGTGACGCACACATACAATTATATAAACAATAATTTACTATTATTATTAATATTAATCTTGAATCTTATAACAATACCTTTAACTAAATTTCTAAAAAAATACCTACGTAAATTATAATGAATTATGAAAATATTTAAATCTAATTTTATATAATCAATAACAATTGTTGTTCCGTATTGTTTGGTTGGCGTCACTGTCGCTGACGCAAAATAATCTAAAGACTACCTTCTATCATTTAATTGAAATCCTGATATATATTACGGATGTGAAATAATATATAAAACGCTAGCGACGGACATCATTTGGTAACACTTAGTTTAAAATGTAAAGTGGGGATGTAGGTATATAATAATAATAATAATAAGAAATATATTGTACCATTGGTGGTCTCCAGCACAGGTGTGATACCGAAAAGTCTGCATCATTACCTTAATTTAATTGATATCCCGGAAAACACTTATATAACAATGCAGAAAGCTGCGATTCTTAACATCTGTAGGATTGACCGTAAGTTCTTACAAGAAGACGTCCTGTCTCACTCAACATGATACGCACTTGGCTTAGGCCCGTGAGTCTCATTAAACCGAAATATTTATATTTCGAGAGTAAAGAAAACATTGAAAATAATAATAATAATAATGGTGGGTGTTCTCAAGTCACGAGGAGCACGCTTGCCTAAGAGCAACCTAAATACCTACCTAATAAATGCTCTACCGTAGACCACATCATCGCTTAACATCAGGCGATATAGTGGATAAGCGTGTGAATAAATAAAATAAAAATTATGCCCTTTTCATAAAAAAAACTATCTTTTCAACAGCTTGCTAAGTATTGTCTTTATGAGTCTTATGTCAATGATAGATAAAAAAGACACATAGGTAACATAGGTATAAAATATGTTTATGAATAAGGCGTTTATTAATAAATAATAAGCAAGTCAAACCTATAGAAGGCAGATAGCAAAGCGAAAACGATTTTTAGACCAAATATGAGCCAGACATACCCAAGGATTATTTTGAGCAAGCGAGACGTGTCTCAATGGTTCAGTTGGTAGAGCACACGCGTATCAAGCTTGTAGGTTCAAGTCTCGCTTGAGACGAAACAATTGTGCAGATGATGCACGTTTTTATATAATAATTATTATTATTTAAACAGACTTTCGCATTTATAATATTAAGAGGAAGACTAACTGATACGCGCGGTTTCACTCGCGATATTTCTTTCTGTATCTCACCGTTTAATTAAACCTTCCTTGAACAAATATTTCAAGAACAAAAAAAAAACAAAAGCAAAATCGGACCAGCCGTCCTTGAGTTTTAGCGAGACTAACAAACTACTTATATTATTATAACTTTCTTGAACTCATACAAATATTTAAAAACAAAAAAAAAATAGCAAAATCGGTCCAGCCGTCCTTGAGTTTTAGCGAGACTAACACACTACTTATATTATTATAAGACAAATGTTCCCATACCTCCAATAACAAGACTGTATTTGTGCACCATTCTAACGAACACATTCTTGTTCAAAGGCATACGGACACGGCATACTTCTTGTAAGTTCCTCTTCTCAATGCAGTAGTGCATCACCTGGCCCCACTTGATAAGCAGAAACACGTCAGTGCTGAGTACACTCATCGCGTAAATTATATCGTCGCGGTTACCGTAAAACCGTCCTAGGTTAACCACATCCCAGTTCTGGTTCTCCCAAATGTAACAGCCCAGTATATTGCTGAACGCGTTCATAACGTAACAGCGGTTGTTCTCTATTCTGTAATTTCAATATGTTTTTATTTTTTATAACACTAAAGTGGCAACAAAGTATACGGCTCACTTGATAGTAAGCGGTTACTGTATCCTACTTGATGGTAAGTGGTTACCGTAGAATATGTACGCTTGCAATATCAGTGATATCAATTGCGCGTTGCCTGGGATGTAGATCTAAGGTAAGGTAAGGGTATGGCTTTGGAAATTACAGGCACATTCTTATGTGCCTATAATTTCCAAAGCCACACCCTTCGAACCGGAACACAGCAATGTGAGCATTACTGCGTGGTGGCGGAAAAATTTATAGTGGTAGTTCTATCACAAAGAATTCTATAAAAATTCTATATAAAATCTTGTTTAGGCGAGCATACATTAAGGCACACCCCGGACACTCTTAATAAAATGTATGAAGCAAACACGTTGCAATCAGCAACGCATAGTTTGTGTAAGTAAACGGTGCTGTTGTATGTGTGAGTGTCATGGTTGTCCCCCACCCAACTTATAGGCCTATTACATTACACGATTCGTCGGCACGATGAGCCGTGACAGATCGGACGTTTTGTTTACACTACACGATAGCCTCCCTAAATCGCCTTTCTAAAGGCTCGATTACATTTCACGATTCATCGTGACGATGAATAGTGAAACGACGACGAACTGCATATCAGCGATTACACCTTGCGATTTAGGCTCCCTGCTTCAAATCGTCACGATGAATCGTGAAATGTAATCGAGCCTTTAGCAAGAGCGAGAATCACACTTTCGCTTGCTCTGGCATGCGCGCGCTTGGATCTACGAAAAATTTAAATAAATGCGTTCCGGCAAAAAGGTGCCGGCAAACTTGCGACCGGGTGAGGTAAGTAAAACCGGTGGGAAGTAGGGAGTGGCCATTCTGTACGCAGTACTAATATCTGTTCTGTGATTAAGGTGTAAACTAAGTTGTAAATGTAAAGTAAGTTCCTATGAGTCTGTGGCCAACTTTTACTTGAGGGTGAAAACTCGCCAATACAAAAATTCGTCGGCGGGATTACAAGCTATTTTGATGGTAAACAAGGGGAACTGGCAGCGCGAAGGCCATACAAATTGTTAATTTTTTTAAATTTTTTGTTCTGTGTTTATCTGCGATCAGTCAGTATATGAGCAGGATTGGTGTATGCAGTCTGGCTTGTCGAAGATTTGTTCCAGTGATGGTAAGTTAGTAAACACGCTAAATACCCTACAAATTCGAGCGCTGGTGGTCTAGTGGTAGTGACCCCGCCTTCCGATCTTACGGTCGGGTTCCAATCCGATTGTGCAGCAATGGATGTTTTATTCGAAAAATGTGTGTGCGCAATGACAGTGCTCTCATGCGGGGAAAGAATACATCATGAGGAAACCGGCATTTCCAAGAACTAAAAGTTAGAAAGACATGTTCCATCCAATCCGATTGGGTCTGCGTGGTGAATTAAGACCCATTCTTGCTCGAGAGTGTGAGGAGCATGGTCTATCATTATCATCACAATAGAAGTATGTCATCATGATGAAACATAAATTGCAATAATGGTACTCACGCATAAACATTCACACCACCAACTATTATTGAATTATTATGGTTCATTCCGTGGTCACCATAACTCATTACCCTTTCTACTGCGAAATGAAATTCATTATCATCTAGATCTTTTTTGCCGTACAGAAACAATTTGACCAGGGCAAAATTACTGTCCTGTACTTGTGTGCCTCTAAGTACAAAATCGTCACGTTCGATGAAGTCGAAACCTAGAAATTAAAGTAAGTAGATATTATTATTCGGACGACCGATGTGGCGCAGCGGGCGCAGGTCCGCTTGCGACGCGGAGGTGGCGGGTTCGATTCCCGCCTCGGGTCAAATGTTTGTACGATCTACAAATATTTGTTCCGGGTGTTCTGGGTATTTTCTATATATAATAAAAAATATCTATCTATGTATTTGTATTGTATCAAGTATATGTCCGTCATTTAGTACCCATAAACACAGCTCTGTTTAACAGCAGCTTACCTTGGGGCTAGATGATGCTGTGTGGATTGTCCAGCATTATTTATTATTATTATTATTATTTAACTACCTCGGTGACGTGGTGGGCGAGTGCCCGGATGAGAAGCAACAGTTTGAAGGTTCGATCCCCGCTGTGGCTGTGGGACACATGATCTGCAAGTACTTGTTTTGGGTCTGAGTGTTCCAATTAGGTACCTACATACATATTACTAATAAAGTATATTAATTATACTATTAGATATCTAGTTCCCATAGCAAGCTTTCAGACTTTAGACAGATTGCATACTATAAACAACATTTTTGGGAAATTATGAATTTAGTGAACTATTTCTAGGTACCGAAAAACTTACATTCATTTATTTGGAAATGTTTTTTTATTTCATGCGTGTGCACATCAAAATATTTCACGCCATGAAAGTCAATTACAATTATGTTATCTGAAAATCAAAACAAATTGTTAATATGTCTAAGAATATTGTCCTCCAACCTACTGACTTATCTTCAAATAAAATCTCACACACAGAAAATAATAAAAGAGATTGCATTTACTTTTTTATCATACATCATGATGGCATTCTCTACATCCTCTACCAGTCCATATGGGCTAGTGAGAGAAAGATAAAGTGATAGTCAGAAATGTTTTATTTAATATTACAAGGGTCACTTCAAAACGTCTTAGAAGCTAGTAAAAAAATTGGTGATTTTACCCCAGTTCCAACGCGTCCATGCCATAAAATAACTGGCAACAACACCGGCTGGGTTACCTTGCTATGAATAATGTAATATCATGAAATGACAAACAAAATGAGAGAGCACAATGGAACTGACATTGTCGAAACTCGACGCAAAACATTTTAAATGTGTAGTTTAACCCTTTTCACCCATGCGAAACCGGGGCAGGCCCCTAGTACATATTTTTCTAAAGTTTCAACCTTTGCTTAGTTTCAGGCTAGAACTAGATGAACCCAATAAACAAATCTGATAGGTAAGTTTACTAGGTAAGTTACGCTTCTTACCTCTATAAATGTTAATTTTCTTTACATATTCCATTGAGCATATGCCATACAATGAAAATGATAGATCCATATTCCAACAAAGTGAATTCACAAATAATTCTTTATAAGACAAATTGCATGATTTAATTTTGAATGTTTCTTCTATATGATGCATCTCAAAAATGGATTGCCATCTTAGGTTTGTCTGAAAAACCATTTTTAAACTTTAGGTGTTTTGTCATGGTCCAAGAGATGATGAGGTATAACTATTTCTGGTGGTCCATTGCTTTTCTTGATGAAGATGTGTCAGGCAACTGCAACTATTTGAACCCAGTCACACAACCAGATTTGTATGAGGGGGGTGCCTTCAATTTAAAAGTCCGATCCAAATCCTAGTAATGCTTTATCAAGGTTTTCAATACATTGTTTGATGTACAATTGTACATTTACCACATGCAATAAAGCTATAAAGTAAAATACTGTAAATGTAGGTTGTTTTCAGGAACTAAATCAGCGAATCTAGGTAACTGTTGTAAGTGTAATAAGGAAAGCTTCATTGCCTATTGAAATGGCTAACTATGCATTTGCCAATATCCTCTGACCGACTTATGGATGTAACTTGTAGTCACTTTAAAGTTCTGTACATACTGTAGTGACAGGAGCTTTAGCACACTAACCCCTTAAAGTAAACAAGGGATTTACTGAACTACGACCTTAGGATCAGAAGACTGAGTCACTACCACCAGCAGTGCTCAGTGAGTGAGTATTACAGTAGTATTTATTGCTCTACCAGTTGAGTCTACTCTGTGTGTAAAGTGGGTTTGCTTACCGTGTCTGCATTAGCTATGCTGACAGTAATGGCTTTCCACTTTTCACTCACATGGAAACAGTTAGCAAACGTATGTGCATCAAGTTTTTTGATTATTATGTACAGTATTTCCAGAGGTAAAAGGTCTAAGGGAAACGCATTATTACAATCTTTGAAAAAATTGCAAATTTTAAATAATGGAACAAGGTTTGTACCACTTTTAGGATTGTTCTTCTCATCCGCATCCCCCCAAACTGGGGGAATGGTAATTTTATTATAATATTGCCTTATGCTCGTCATTATAAATAACAATTTACTATCAAAACAATAAACACAATCAAGCCAAGAGAATGTAAGCACTACGTTTAACAAACAACCATAAGAGAATGTAAGCACTACGTTTAAAACAACATAGGAGAATGTAAGAATATATTTTACTCTTTGATGTAGGAACAACGTAGTGCCAAGCCAACCCATATATATTTTACTCTCTAAAAATACAAAAAACTTGGAAACGAAAAACTTGGTACCACAATGCTCCACTGTGGCGCTGTCAATGCCAACACTATGTTTAAAAAAGCATCCCAGACATAAAAAAAATATTTCAGTTTCATAAACTGTTTTGAAAAAATCTACTTAAATAAAAATAAAAATCGGTTCGAGATTTAAAAAAAAGTTGTTCCGATTTATTTGACAGATGGCGCTGGCTGCCCTAAGTGAACGCGCGCGAGTGGCCCCGCCCGTCGTCTTCTTCTTCTTCTTCTTTTAATTTGTGGCGTCTAGTCCGTATGTTCATGATTGTCATAGTGCTAAGCAATGTCAAAGTCATACTGGGAAAAGTTATCAAAACAAGAAAAAAGTTGGAAATTCCGTTTTTCTTCTTCTTAATGTTTCGTCTCGTGTCTCAGACAATCTGTCTGAGTCTCGTGTCAAGCGGAAGGTTGTGGGTTTATGTCCTGCGTCAAGCAGGCTGCTTGACGCGAAATGAAGAATGCCATATACAGAATATTTTGGGCATTTCCTATCTTATCGAACCTACGAATCATAAAATACTTGGATCAAGTTGCATAACTTGGGAAACTTCACATTAATTTCAAGTTTCATGTTTAGAAATGTAACATTACAGAATAAATATCTAACGCTAACCTACCTATAAAAGCCGATTTCAGCAAATAATAGCTTAATAAGTAGCGAATTTTTTGGGATATTAGAGCTATATACCTAGTCCCTGAAAGTTTTGTGGAACATTTACAAACCATGAATTTAGATTTTTTATTTCTTCTTTTACTTAGGGCGTCTGTGGCTGAGTTTGCCACAATTTTGCTGATTTTTAATTTAATGTTGAAAAGTTAGCTTTGATTCTATAAACACAAAATCGTCAGATTTGATCAATACTTTTGTAACTTGCATTATTGAACCAACCATCTCGTCATTTCTTCTTTTACATATGGCGTCTGTGGCTGAGTTTGCCATAATTTTGCCCATCTTGTCATTTGCAGACAAAGAAAAACAGTATGACAGTGACATTGACATTAAATATGACATCAACTGACTGCGACTGGTAGACACTGACATTCTAAATCCCTTAGACATTCTAAATCAAGAATTTGCAAGCCACAGAAGAGAAGCCTCTACCACAGAGTATATTTAAGTTACTCTGTGCCATGGTCTGTGCCTCTACAGCAATTCTAATCTTTGCTCTACAGATAAAAAAGCAATAATTGTTTTGTAGGTTATTATTTTGTTTACAATAAAATTACTTTCAATAAAATAATTAATAATAATTAAAATAATCATTTGGGTGCTCGTTGAATACTACTACTGACATGGTATGTATATTTTGTTTAATTACTTGTGCAATTTTAAAAGTTATTAAGTATTATTTAATGATGTCGCAGATAAACCAGCAACTAAAAGAAAAATCTTACAATTTCATATGATTCGTTTGTGCTTAAAATATAATAAAACTCAAGGTCTAATACTTAAACTTCCTTGATAAAACTCCTTCTAATGACTCCTATCAATAATATTTTCCCATTGGCATAACAGAATCCAACCTCACTATCATATTTGCTTATTTTAAAACCATGATAACGGAACATTAGTGTAGGTGTAGTACAAAACATAATTGCAAACTTAATGCCAAAACTAACACACACACACACAGAGCAATTGTCTGGACATTTTAGTCAACCATGCCGGATGGAGAATAATTTATCCATAAAGAGTACAGTGTGATTGCTCTTGTACAAGATATGCCACATCTACTATCCTGTCCATTATGCTCTTCCTCACCATATACACCTGCACTCAGCAGGATTTATGTAAAGCAATAAATAGAGCTATCGAGGTTTTCACCTGTTGGTTGAGAAGAGTTTGAGAAATCCATTTGACATGAAAAGACAAAGAATATAATATGGTTATAAACCACTTTTATCATGCTTTTTCCTCAGTCCAAAGTTATGCAGAGGCTATATCAGTTTTCTGTTTAAAAGAGTGTCAGTTATCTCTTAATTTTACTTAATTAGTACTTTATGTTATATATTTTATTTCAGGCCAGAAATGCTGAGAAAGCTATGTGAGTTTCTTTTTACTACAATTCATCATTTTAGTGACTGATTTGCGGAAGGTATATAAATAGAAATAAATAATGCTGGACAATCCACACAGCATCATCTAGCCCCAAGCTATGCAGAACTTGTGTTATGTTATGAATGACTGATATACATAATATAATACAATACATAGATATATTTGTATTAAACATAGAAAATACCCAGAACACCTGGAACAAATATTTGCAGACCATACAAACATTTGTTCCAAACAAAGCGGGAATCGAACCCGCAACCTCCTGCGTCGCAGGCGAACCTACGCCCGCCGCGCTACATCGGTCGTTGAGATACAAAACATGTGATTCTGTGCTAAAATGACTTGGTTGATCAGGACGACGCTGGCGCGATGGCGTGCGGCTCAAGTTCAAGAGTCTGGTGGCCAAAGAGAGCGCCGTCCCTTCATCGCGGCAGAGTGCAATGAGCTACCAAAGGCGGAAAAGTGGAGACTTGAGATTGTCAGGGAAATAGCCAAAAAAGTTGCGCAAATACAAAATGGTAAGGTCACCAGAAAATAATGTAACATTAGAAACCTAACAAGCACACACAAATCCCTGACTTACTCTAACTAGAAATCCTGGGCTTACAGCTTTGTGTTTAAAAAAATAATTGTAGATATTGCTAACATTTATCCGGCTGCAGAAAAGAACCTGCAACGCGTAGATATTGCCTACGTAGTCAACCAATAGAATTATGTCAAAAAAAGTCACCTTATCTTATTTGTCTAGGTAGGTATTACTTATTAAAGTGCTGGAACAACATTCCTCCTCCTATTAGAAATTCCAACACTATTTGCTCCTTTAAAATTAATCTTAAAAAATACTTGTTAATTCTCAAAAATCTGATCCATAAACAGTCGTTTTCTGGTATAATCTTCGTAAAATAACTCAATTCTGGCCATTTCTTAAGCTTGTAATCAAAAGTTTTAAGTTTTCAAGTATTAAGAAGAGTTTCTTCTTATAAGTTTTTAGTTGTTGCTTTGGTTTACTTAGCAAATCTTTATAAAATGTACCTAAGTAAATTGTTAGATAGTGAGGGACTCGTGTCACAGCTAACTGCTGCTACTACTACTCGTAGTCTACACTGAAAACCAGCGCTACAGACATTATGTCTGCAGCACATGCTGAGTGGCTGCCTTTTTTTCGTCACAATAGTTAAGTTTTAATTTGTATTATTGTGTGGCGTTAAATAAATATTAAATATTAAAATTTTACTAATCATAAATTCAGCAATTGCTAATCCACTGACTAAATTTAAGCCGCGTTTATAACTAAGAGCCTAAGTGCCGATCTAACGGAAAACAAGCTTTATAATCAAAAAGCTTTATAGTTACATAGATCACGTTTCATAAATAGATTCATACTAATCCTATAATTAACCATCATACTAAGTGACTGGCTTCTAATGTTCCCACAGCTGGCCTACTCTCGAATGAGAGTGATTGGCTAATTATAATCAGAAACGCTTTAGAATATAGATATTCGTTATGCGCCAAACGACGTCGTAATAAATTTAAAAAAACTTGCCTAGCGTATTTTAGAACCACTTCCGCTGGCAGAGATGGAAGTGTTTTCTTTCTCTATCACATGCACGCGCAAGCGCACAAATAGATATTGACATCACGCTCGCACAGAGGCGCTGTGAAATTCTTCCTGTTCAGGGTCCGGGCCTAAGAAGAGTTTGAAATAATGTTTTTAGGCTCAAATTGCTAATATAAAAAAAAACTTTAACTCTTTTGTTACAAACTCAGGTAGGCTATGGTATTTGAAGATGATTTCGATATTTTTATTTTTATAAAATGTAATAAAGTTTTCGTATTAATAAAAACGTGTGAACCTTGTTTATAACATCAAACACCATGGAAGAAAAACAGTCAAACCCAAGTGTTCGATCTGAACAAATAGTTACGCCTATATTCAATCCATCATCTAAAGGAGAATCCCCGCAGAGGCAGTCCCCACAGGTGCAGTCCCCACAGATGCAGTCCCCACAGATGCAATCCCCACAAAGGCAATCCCCACAAAGGCAAACCTCACAGATGCAGTCCCCACAGATGCAGTCCCCACAAAGGCAATCCCCACAAAATCAATCCCCAGAAAGACAATCCAGTCCCACAAGGAATTCAAATGTTGCGGATAGAACCTCCATTAAAAGTGGAGGCTCTAAAATTACTGCCATTCAGAATACCATGTCCAATAAAAGTGGAGGGACTAAAACATCAGCCATTGAAGATACTACTAACAATAATAATTACGTGTCTGAGAACAAAAAAAACGTAAACGAAGTAGTATCGAGCCTTGAACCTAGAAGTCTAAACCTCAGCGATCACATTAACGAACTCACTGAAACAGTCAATAAACTTTCAAAAGACATATCTGATCCCCTCTACCCAGTACCAGACAGCAACATAGAAAAAATAGCTAACATGAGCAAAGTTCTTACTGACGAAGCAAGTGCTCTAAGAAAGTCCATCAGATGCTTATCAGAAGATATCGTTAAAACTAAACAACAGCTGCTTGGTCCTGGCGGAACTCAAAAAGAAGATGTCAATTTTCCCTACCATCTGTTCCTGATTGAATTAATCATTAACAAAATACACATGAAATGTGACTGCTTTGATATAGATTACAATAATCTAGTAATAACAGCGACATTTCTAGGTAAACAACCTATTGCTCTGTACGATTCGTCTTATGGTAAACTTCATAACTTGAGCAAAATAAATGTTGGCAAATCGATACTATTCGCTATGACTTACGATAAAATATGCAACATAAATGACTTTGAAGTCGTTGTGGAGCTGACGAAGCAACCGCCTTGCTCACCATGCATCCAGAGAATAGGTGAGACGCATATGGATTACACCAACGAGTTTAACCAGCTTCGAGAAGAACTGTGCCAAAAGTGGATGTGTGAGCAACCTGAGGACAACATACTGTGTACTACCTCAACCCCGCTTACCAAAAACATGTACTATGTGACTTGCGGTGACATCAACCACAAAGACTCTATTGGAGTCATTGAAATTTCGTTCCGGATGTCTTTTCTCGGAAAAGAAATCACCACTGCATTTTCTGGTTCAACGCAACCACAGTGCACGTCGGTTTTTACCAAAGGCGACCGCGGCATGAGTATGTATTCTTGTCAAAATGTAGAAATGGACGACCAGGGTAAAGTCTTGCTAGAAGAAGAGGTTATGAATAAAAAACCGGCGCCATGTCAAAGTTTACCTACGTCGCAGGTGTCTACCGTGTCTCCAGTGAAAAGTTATCAACCTAATCACTACAATAGGAATTATGATGGTAAGTTTTTCTTTAGTATTATTTCTATTTTTGCATCACAGTACAATTTAGGAATAGAACATTATGCTTATAATGCTATATTTTCAGATGATTTGCCTAAGTATGATGAAATACTCACTAAAATCAATGCAAATGAACTCAAAATTAAGGTGCCGAAAAGCACCAGGATAGAAAGAATGGGAAGATATGACAAAATCCAGGAACTGTGCTCGTGTGAAAGTAATCCATACAACACCGGTGAACAACTGCAGTTCGAGTTACCCCGCGATCTTTGCGGACCTGACACGTCGCATAGGACCCACACATCGAACTTGCAGTACACATACAAAGGCTGCAACAAATCGTGCGAACAAAAAAATAGAAAAATCATCAACGTCACTCCGAGTAACTGCCCCGCACCAGTAGCAATGGAGAAAGTTCTTCATCCTCAGAAAGATGTATTCATAATAAAAATAGGAAAGAAGCTAGAAACTAAAGACAAAAAGACTGAGTTAGAAATAGAACTCACCACTCCTAAGATGCCGGATAAATCGGAAACAGTCAATAGTCTCTCCCAACAGTGCAGCAATGAAAATTTGAAGTTGAAGAGTAAAGGATCGAAAACATCTAAAGGTTCAAAAAAAGAAAAAAAGAAGGGTAAAGAAAAGGATAAAAAAGGTGGAAAGGGGAAAAAGGGTGCTAAAGCAAAAGGCAAAAAGAAATAAAAAAACACATACCAATTGAAAGTTTTCCATTAAACCATTGATTTACGCACATTTCATTATTTTTCTCCCTTAGAAAATTTATGTAGTAAAATACCACAAATGTACAATACGGTCGGCTGATCTAAACATTCGTGATGTTAGCCGTTTAGTAGCCGTAAGCGTATAGTTTGGCCTTTGTGCTACTCTTTGTCTGAAATGTTACGAGTTTCTTGGTGTGTAGTTTCTGGTAGTTATTCTGAAAGGGATGTCAGCATAGGACCGGACAGAACTATATTGTATTATTTATGGTATGAGAGTCCATTCACTAAAAAACTTTAATATACCTACTTCATCATGGTCAGACATCTACGTTTCCATTGTTGGGACAGAGGTCTATTGATTAAAGAGATGGTGGTGACCCAATCGCTTTTGCGCTTGCTCGAGATCACGCAAACCCAAAGCGGATTGGTGGCTAACTCATGACTTTCAAATTATTTAATTGTTGGACATGCTTTTTCACGACGTTTTCCTTTTAGTTGTAAAGTTCTGCGTTGCACTGCATTGCGCTCATAACCCCGAGACGTAGTTATATTAAGTCTCTTTCGTCCAGTAATTTAACTTGCTTCAGTGCCCTTCAAACCTAAAGTCACAGTAATGCTTGCAATACCTACCGCTTGGAGGCAGAATAACTGGCACTGCGGTGGTACCCACCAAAACAAACTCTTGCTGAAGAGTCCTACCACCAGGCACTGAACAGATATTACTACGGCCT
Source organism: Colostygia pectinataria (assembly GCA_951394395.1). Classification (NCBI taxonomy): domain Eukaryota; kingdom Metazoa; phylum Arthropoda; class Insecta; order Lepidoptera; family Geometridae; genus Colostygia; species Colostygia pectinataria. The sequence continues at coordinate 10,023,236 of OX596353.1, read as the reverse complement.
CTAGTGGTAACGGAAACTCCTTACCTCCCACCGGTTTTTTTTACCCCACCCCGGTCGCGAGTTTGCCGCACCACACGGCACCTTTCGCCGGCACTGAAGCTAAGTACGTGTTTATTCTGATTTTGTGCAGGTCCACAGCGCGAACGAAAGTGGTTTTTTATTTTACACCGTTTACTTAGGTACAGAAACCATGCATATGGTGATTGCGACGCGTTTGCTTCATACATTTTATTGAGTGTCCGGGGTCTGCCGGTATGAAGAGTGAGCGAGGCAAATAATGAAGTTAAAAAATAAAGCTAAACAAATTATCACAACTCATCTTTAGCTGGCCTCGGCGAGTTTCGCATCAGAGACTTAAACGATGAAATCAACAAGCTGATGCGTGAGAAGCGGCATTGGGAGGTTCAGATCAAATCGCTCGGCGGGCCCGACCACGCCCGAGTCGGGCCGAGGATGCTCGATCAGGACGGGAAGGAAGTACCCGGGAACCGAGGTTACAAGTATTTTGGAGCCGCTAAAGATTTACCGGGTAAGAAAAACTTCACCTACTACTATTCTACCTATATCTAATCCCGATATTCAATCAGGCACACTAAAACATACTTTTATAAAGGATCGGTTTTTTTAGCTTGACCTGTTTTTACACTGTCCGTCCGAAATAAGTTCGAACATAACATAAGAAGTTCAAAACATTAGATACTGATAGCACTTTTAAGAAAGCTCTGTGTATTGCGCAGTCCACGATGTCTGCGAAATCTTGTAACAAAACATTTCCGTTACGGATATACAGTGGTGGCCATATAATTAAGAACGCTGATATAAAGGGAAGATTTTTTCCAACTAAGATGCAAAACTAATTGTATGCATTTGTTTTTATTTCTCTCGGTATCGTAAAACATTTCCATATTACCACTGTATTCATTGATACACATGATTGGCTAAAAATCAATAGGCAAACTTTTTACACTACTTTTAAACAAAGTATTCCTTATTACTGGCTGGTCACGTAATTAAGAACGCTAAGTAGTTTATACCTTTATTCAAATTTAAATAGAGAACGCTCAGTCGATTTGTTACTGTTTGTATAATTTTGGCGCAATTACGTGCTGTAAAAGATTAAAGGTGATTGTTTTTTTAGAAAAAACAATGGGAAAAAATAAAAGTTGTGATAAATCTACAAGGGAAGTAATAATAAAACTTCGCCGGAAGAATTGGTCTTATAAAAAGATAGCCGACCATCTGCAATGTTCAAAAACGATGGTTTTCCACGCTGTAAAGCATTTTGCTACGTATCAAACTACTTCGAATGTTCCACGTGTACCTAAACAGAGAAAAACAACTCCTCGAGATGACCGAAACATCGTTCGTATGGCAAAACAAAATCCTTTTAAAGGGTCCAATGAGCTTAGAAAAGAATATTTTGGTGAAAACAACTTTTCAGCAATCTCAGCACGCACTATTCGAAGACGTTTGGTAGAAGAAAAATTGCACGGTAGGATAGCAAGAAAGGTACCCATGTTAAAACTTTGCCACAGGCAAGCCCGGCTTGCATTTGCGAGAAAGTATGAAAACTGGACTGTGCAACAGTGGAAAAATGTACTTTTTTCTGACGAGACGAAAATAAACAGAGTATGTTCTGATGGAAAACGATATGTACGACGTCCCCCGAATACAGCATTCGACCCAAAATACACGAAAGTTACATTAAAGCACGGTGGTGGAAATGTGAAAATTTGGGGTTGCTTTTCTGGACATGGTGTAGGACCTGTAAAGTTGATAGAAGGTAACATGGATCAGTTCCAATACAAAAATATACTGGAAGAAACAATGTTACCATACGCTGAAGACGTTCTACCGGTCATTTGGACATTCCAGCATGACAATGATCCAAAGCACACTGCACGCACCGTAAAGGAATGTCTTACAGCGCAATTAGTTTCTGTCTTAGACTGGCCTGCTAACAGTCCAAATCTAAACCCAATAGAGAATCTGTGGTTTGAAGTAAAGAAAAAGGTTTCAAATACAAAGTGTGGAAATTTAAGAGAGCTGTATGACGTTTTTTTAGAAGAATGGAACTCTATTTCTCTTGCGAAATGTCAAAAATTAATAGAGTCAATGCCTCGCCGGTGTAAAGCTGTAATTAAAAGCCGTGGATATGCTATTAACTATTAATTTTAGTTAAATATTTCTTTTTATGTTTCCTGTGCTACATAATATTATGATTTTTTAAATCTAAGTGTCATACAAAACAATTCCCGAGCAGTTAAATAAATCGTTCTTAATTATTTGTCCAGTTTCAGTACTATTTGAATGTGTTACTTTGATAAAATCAATAAAATGTGCAAAAAATAGTTAGCGATTTCATACTTTATTCTTAAGTCAGGTTGCTCTATTAATGTGACTATTATATAACATAAATAGTTGCTTCTCAAAAGGTACACATCTCTGTGTATGATACGATTTAAATAAAAAACTTCAAATCGTTCTTAATTATATGACCACAACTGTATAAGCTCCCTGAATGAACGTATTAAAGTTTCCGTTACAGACATAAGCTCCCTGAAATTTACGTATTATTTAAAAATGTTTCCGTTACGGACATAAAAGCACACTGAAACAGAAACGAATGTAAAATGACTCGTCTGAACTGAGCTTTAGAGGAACAAATATTGGCGAATATATCAAGCGCCATCTAGCCGCAAACAAAACAAAGCTTGTTCTATAGCTCCCTGAATCCTGGTGGTTGATGATCGCCAGCAGGTTGATCACATAACTCTGTTAGCAACCAATCTTTATTAATCTCCCTCCATCTTAAACACTCAAAAAAGACAGCAGAGCTATGGTGAAACTGTCACAGGACAGATATTAGTTCTACAAAACTACCATAGTAGACAGTTTGAGATAGAGATCAATAGAGATTAGTCGCTAACGCCCAAAATATATATCTTCTATCCAAAATTACAATCGATCTTGGATTGCTGTATAACTTTAGATTGATCACCTATCCGCATGCCAATAACTCAACTCTGCTATCCCAGATCTATACCAAAGTGATGTGATCAACCCGCAGGTGTCCGCGAGCTGTTCGAGCAGGAGCCGCCGCCGCCGCCGCGCCGCACGCGCGCCGACCTCATGCGCGATGTGGACGCCGACTACTACGGGTACAGAGACGACGATGACGGGATGCTGCTGCCTTTGGAGAAGGACGCTGAGAAAGACGGTGAATATACTAATATACCAACTATTTTGATTCATATTTTGAACCGACTTCAAAAAATAAGTTTTTTTTTTGTATGTTTGTTACGCGATTTCTCCGTCCGATGAATTGATTTTGATGATATTTTTTTTGTATAGGCTTTAGAATAGGTCCCACATAAATTTTATGGAGATCGGTTTACTACTTAATGAATTAATCATAAAAAAACATGTCAATTACTACATCGCCGCGTATCACCACAATCTGTCGAAACATTTTCTTAGTTTGAAGTCGGTTTTTGTTTTTATCTAAAATTTGTTAATCAATACTTTTTTTCAGCAATCGCGAGAGCTGTCGAAGAGTGGAAAAACAATAAGGAGCAGAATAAAGATCAAGAAGTAGCTGAGGAAGAGAATATTTATCCTGAAGATGTGAGTATGAGCCCTATCTGCTTTGGATCGCATTGCTATGATATTCACCTTAAAGGTGTTTTAATGTCGTTTTTTTTTTTAATTTTTCAAAGTTGTTAGGCCATGACAGAGGCCTTCGGGCGGCCTAGAAACTTTGTCACCAGAGTTGGCCACTGACTCATACGAACTTACTTACTTTCTTAATATCGATAATTCCCAGTAGTAAACTATTTGGTATGAACTGGGCTAGAGGTGTCCCAGTAGGTCGGTCAAATTAAATTCAGGAGTTATATTCAATAAAATCATAAGGATCCCTATAAAACGTCCTACCGGCTATGTGATTTTATGCCAGTTCCACGCGTCATAGGATATAATAGATGAAGCTGGAAGAAAACACCTGGCTTACTACTGAAAGGGAAATTCAATGATTAACTTTTCTGATTACAGTATTAGCAGGGCTTTTCTAAAAGTAAATGTCAATTCATAATAATATTTCCAGCCCGAGGACAAGAGGACAGATGAAGACGACCCGATAATCTCTACATCCACCTCCCTCGTCGCGGTGCCTTCGCAGAAGGATATAGAAGAAGCACTCTTGAGGCGCAAGAAACAAGAGCTATTAGAAAAATACGGTTGCATGGACGTTAAGATGGAAAGCTGACCAACAATACCTTAAAGACGATATAAGCAAGGGTCATCAAGAATTTGTTGGGCTGGTTAGAATAATAACACGAAAAAACGAAGCACGCGCCCGCAAACTGAAATCATTTAAAAGGGGACATAATTGTCACCTGAGGGTCAATCAGCACGTCAGTCGTCAATGTCAAGTGATCGTGCGCACGTCTAACTCGATTAGATTTAAAAATATAAGTATTTGTGTGGTGACAGGCTGCTGTAGCACCAGAAATAAAAAAGTATGTGTAAGGCACTCACGCAAACATCAATAGTTACACAATCTTGAAGACAATGTTTAATGAAATTATCATTCTCCGGTTATTATTCTAAGTTGGGCTGCATATCCACTATAAAAATAGTGATGTGCTAGGAAGCTAAAAATCTACCAATAAGGTAGTCGCGATGTACGAATGAAGCAACTTTATTGGTAGATTTTTAGTAGTAAGCACAGTTCAGATAGATTATAGGCTTAGGACTTAAGAAGTTAAAGTTAATAAAGTAAGATCATTCCTAACTAGTGGTTTTATTTATACAAAATGTTAAAAGAAAATTGTGGGACAGTTGATGAGATACATATGAAGAAACCAACACTCAAAGCCATTGAAATTATTTATTCTCGAACATTAAGTAGTATTTTGGGTCGTACGCTATTTCATAAGCAAAATATACATATTTCCGAAGTAAATACATCTAAGTATCACTGGTTTTAAACATAGGTCTATCAGTACTAAATAATTGGGAATTATAGAGAAACTAAAATATAGTAAACTACAAAAATAAAAAAATTATCATTGGAGTACAATGTAAGTACAATAGTTTCTTGTGCTATTTTTCAAATTATACGCACACACGTGATCGCACCTCTTTACCATTACAACTATGGTTAAAAATAAAAAGCAAACTATCAATTTGTTTACCTATAGTGAAGTTATACTTAAAATGTGAACGCTATTACATATTTTTTACAGTCCTATAAATCTATTTTCACAGCATACTTTAACAAATTATAACTGGTAAGAACTTAGTTCTTATTTATGAATACAATTTGTACACAAAAATAATGCATAATGGAATCTAAGAGTGGTTACACACAGCTAGATTTGCATCGACGTATCGCTTTTCCATCGTGATTGTATCAGAACTGAATCGTTACGAGCGCTGCAAAAAGTTGCAGAATGTAACCGCTCTTTATTGACACACCGCAAACAACATACCAAGTCTTTCGAGAATATTACATAAGACTAGCGCAGAACCGTCACAAATGTCAGTATCCAGTAACGAGTGATGTTAGTCTATGGATGATCATGGTGATGGTGAGCAACAGATAGCAATAGTTATGTGATGTGTTTGAAAGTTATAGCTAGTAAAGGTGGCTGAGTATAGTACAGTCAGCATCAAATTGATATGAGCGTCTAGAGTAGTTAAAATTATCTGAAAAACATAAAAATAATTTGATACGCGCGGTCCGAATCATCATATTGTTGTAGGCACCCAAAGTATTCAAAATATCTTAGCAGTCGGGGTGTTCAAATTTATCTTAGCAATTTTAGTACTATGAAATTTCAAGTTTGCATACTTACTACCTTTCAGAACTTTGAACACCCTTACAACAATATTTAGTTTATTTTACGCACGAAAGAGACGCTGTAAAATATCTCAAACAAATTGCTGCTAGACGATACTTCAACGTTAAGGTTGTCAAAAGCATAAAGGATCGTTCAAACCAACGCACGGTGGTACCGCCCATAGGACATAATTCAAAAAAAAACTTGTCAGCTACCCTCAATTTAACTACCTTTAACGATTAACCGATAAACGAGCTACCCTAAAGTATAAATATTCTACCCATTTTACCTAATAATCACAACATTTTTGACCTCCGAAGTTAACACATTATTACGTTGCACTCGCCTTATCAGTAACTCACTAACAGGCATTGTTTTTGTGACGGTGAATTCTCGGAATTGCATTGTTTTTGAGTGGTTTTGTGACATGGATTTCCAAGATCAAGGTATGTTTTCACTATTAAGTTATAATAATAAATTTTATTTGACATTATTATGAAGAGTTTTTACGTGCTACGTCATACAGGATTTCTACCAAATTTTTATCATAATTGTAAACTTTACATAGACTTACAGTTAACTTGCTACATTAAGCTACTATTCTCACCTATCTTAAATTATAGATCAAACTGTCTATTTTGAGAATGTAAAGGTTTTATCTGCAGACGTTTGCAGATGTAGCTGCTATACAGCCTCTACGACTGCGTAGGCTATGGCGTAGAACGGTCAACGAGAAATATGTACCTTAAATTTTTAAATTTTCTTTTCAGGTACTTTTATTAAATGTACATTTTCAAGGATGCATATCTTTGAGATATGGTCTGCCGTACCTGGAGCTGTTCTTCAAAAACATCAACACGTATTGCAAACGATTCTAGCTTCAGGATGGATGTTAAAAAGTGGCAGGTTAGGTCCGAGGATGAGAAGAGACAAGTAGCAGATAAGAAATCGTGTATACAGAATGAGTTTAGACGTAGACTAGGTTTAATAGTAGACAAACCGCGAACTGGCGGAAGCGGGACATCAAACGATGGAAATACGGCACGAAAATTTTTCAGTAATTCTGTAGTTTCAGCTGAAATTACTGGCTTAAATAAAGATCTGATCGATCGTTGTTCCACAGTTTTAGAAGTTTTGTCCTCGGGCTTTAACATTAATTCAGACAAATATGGTGAATATGCTTTAGAAACTGCGCGACTTTTGGTACAAGAATATCCGTGGTATAATCTCCCAGCTTCCGTCCACAAAGTCCTTATTCATGGTGCTAAGGTGGCACAGTATGCCTTATTATCCATCGGAGAATTATCCGAAGAGGCAGCCGAAGCGAACAATAAAAATTATAAGGCCTTCAGACGAGATCATACAAGAAAAATGTCGCGAGAACTTACGAATAAGGACTTACTAAACAGACTTTTACTCAGCTCTGATCCATTTATCTCTAGTCTTCGGAAACTTCCCCGTAAGAAAAAAAGCATATTCTCGAGGCAGGTTTTAGATTTATTACAAATTTAGTTTAGATATAAATTAGGTTGATTGTGGTAGTATTAAGTTTCTTGTGTTTGAAATAAATTTTGTTGAAGTTTACTTGCTTTTTGTTTAATATAACATGTATAAAATATACAAAGATTTCATATATATATAATATATATATATATATAGTATATATATATATACTATATATATATATATATATATAACTATAACACCTTCATAAAAAGCATTGATATCATATTCAGACGCATTTCCAAACGAGGGCAATAAATCTATAATATTGATTAAATAAATGTAAATAGCAAAAAAGTACATATTCTAAAGTTCATCCTATATTATGTTATAAATTTGGTAAATTAGGGTATTAATGTACACTTTAGAAGTCTTTTTTATTAATATCTCTAAAGAAAAATCACAAATAACAAAGTTATGTATTTATGTCCGCGCTTGTAGGGCGCTCGTACCACCGTGCAACGCGACGACGCGAATGCGGAGCGAAAGCGGAGTGAAGCGGACTTTGCAAACGCTGTGTTGCCGCGTCGCGGTCGCGTTTGGTGTCAAGGCGCCATCGCTAAGCCATTGCAGCGTCCGCCGCGTGGCTGAAGCTTCCGCTCCGCTTTCGCGTCGCCGTGTTGGTTTGAACGATCCTTTATACCACATACGGCTTCTGTTTTCTTGCGTGTCTCAGCTCTGGTGACAACTGAGTGCTTAGCACGAAAAACTCGTTTGACACGCAAAGCTCATGATTACCCGTATTTTGTATGTACTATACTCAGCCACTTCTATATTATTATTGAAATAACATTTCAGTTGCCTCTTGTAAGTATTATAACTCCAAATACCATACGATATATTTATACTACATCTAATTAAATTAGGAATGTACAAACTTAACATTATCATAAGCTCTTAAACAAAGTAAATAAACTTTCGAACTATACATTTCATAAACACAGCTTTTATATAACTTTCAAAGTTTGATAAGCGGGTAATTATAATGAAAGCAAACATAATTTTAGGCTAAACATTATTTTCTTGTGCTATATACAGCGTTGTCTCTGTCACACTTAGTGCTATGACAAGGGAATGACAGAGACAAATCTCTACAACACTAAACATTCGATAAAACATCTGAGGTTACATTTTAAGAAAAGTGTGACTATTATTACATAAGTAAGCAAAATTCGCGACTCTATATTTATAAAGCATTTGCCTGCGGTTCGTGAAACCTAAATACTTGCACCTTTTTGGTTTCATACCCTAAAAATCGCATAAGTTAGTGGCCACTACAATACATTGCATACTGCTCCCAAATTCTTCAATTCGAAGGTCTCGAAGTTATAAGTACATACAACAGACTAACAGACATAGGGGCGGAACCGCAGGCAATGCTTGTACATGAAGGAATTAACCCCTCGTCTGCGCACAGATCTGCCCAAAGCACAAGAGAAAATCTATTGTCTCTGGAATCACAGCAGTCAAGGGATTAAAGATCTTTGTTCCTTAGGGAAAACAGCAAATATTTTACTAATACTCTTTTCTTACACTATAGCACATTCAGAGCATTTATAATAAGAAAAATACTAATATTATTACATAGGTCATGTGCCTCTTGAGTAGTTTATCTAGTAATCTTAATAGATACCTTATCCATTAGCAATAACTGTATAATTTGGTTCTATGTGCAAAATATCGGTGTCAATAATTCGTTTTTTATGTGCCGATTTTGTCTTTATAAAAAAAAACCTTTTGTAAGTACCACGAAAGTTTTAGTAATGTTGAGGTAATTTATTATAATAGCCATTTTTTTATTTCGATTCTTCATAGCCAACTTGTTTCTTGCATAAATAAAATACAATTACGACGTAACCAGACACAAAGCAAATTGTGTTATATGACTAATTAAGTTCGGGTAGATATATGAAAAACAATAAACCAACTGGGCTCCGAACCCGTATTTATGCAATGCAGTTGACGCGCATTACAGTGAAGTTAATTTAATATTTTGTAAACATTGAAGCTAGTCTTTTTAGCAAAAATTCAATGTTCTAGCAGCAGTGATTCTGATTGAAACCTATTTCGTAAGTATTGTTTAAGATTTTCTGATAAATATATTCAAAGATCCATAATTTTCGGCCGAGCTGAGGCCTCTTCAACGCAATCTCAAGAAACAAGGTTGCATTTGGCGCTAGGTTGATGAAATGTGATATTCCAATACTTGTCCAATACCAATCCGTTCAAACTTTTGAAGGACCCTGGTATGCGAACGCTGTCTAGCCATCATAGCGTTTGTCGGCTCAAGGCAAAAGACGCCATTTATCCGCAATCCTGCACCAAAAATCTTTAGATCGCATGTGATAAGGTAGAGTTGTACGAGTTGTTTAGGTAGATGATTAATTTGCTTGGCGAAAATGAACTCTAACTAATGTATAAACCTTACAAACCTGTCACATTGCACAGATACGGGAATTGAGGCGCTGAATGATGAATCCCAAGCTATTGGAATAGGTTCTGTTGTTTCACATCGCTCTCGAAGTCAGTCCATGCGTTGTTTAGTTCCATAAATATCATTTTAGCTATATTCTCGTTAGGTGTTCCCATTTGCTACAAGAAAAAAAATTTTGGTTAATCTCAGTTGACGCCTCTACTATCCACCAAAGTCAAAGAGCACTGGTGGTTTTCCGATTCTAAGGTCATGGGTTCAAACCGGTCGTGCACCAATGGACTTTCTATTCGAAAAAATAATGTGCACAATGTGGTGAAGGAAAAAAATAATCGTGAGGAAACCGGCATGTTCAAGAACTTAAAGTTCGCATTGGGTATGTTACGACTCAATCACTCTCGCTAGAGACTAGTTTTATTAAATAAAATAGCAAAGATCACTATGAAACGAAAACGACGTCCATCGAGTGGTGGGCCTATACTTTGTAGACTTGCTAAGCATCTATTTAGAAAGCTACCTTATCAGGATGAACAGCGAGACACGCCTTGCGATAGTTCCGCTTGACGTCCGCCGGCGACACCAGCTGCGCCATATCGCAGCGGTTCCAGCGGCAATCCTCCCACACCACCGTGTGGAGCGAGCAAAGCAGCGCGCGGATGTTATCTTTCTTACCTTCCACCTGCAATATAATATTAGATTGTACATACCTTAAGGGAGCAAAGTAATATTATTGCGGCGAGAGCGCTTTTTTGAATCCAGAGCGGCGCGAAGTATTGCGATTTAAAGTACGTAGTCCAAGGAATATAATATTTTGTGAAAAGATATATTTTGCTCATGCGTCATAATGAGAAATAAAACGTCGTTTTTGGAATAGAAGACACGAAAACAATATTATAAATGCGAAAGATTAGAGATGATATTTTTATTAACTCGCCCGGTATCCCTCTTACCGATTTTTATTTTTTTTAATTTTATATAATCATCATCAACCATATCTTTAGAGGATAAAACCTAATACGATACGACAGAGAGAGTAGTCTAGAATCACTTACCCAGTCTATAATTTTAAGTTTCTCCGGGTCCATCTCCTTGACCATTTCCTCCTTGCGCATCGCGTTCATAGTCTTTGGTCCGGAGTCGCGCTTGCTCGCGAACTGGTACCCCTGGCTGCCGAGCAGGTCGCCGAACACGTCGCCCGGCTTCTTCGGCTTGTCATCAGCTGGGGTCTTCGCCGGCTCGAAGTGGGACCGGCTGGTAATAAATGAGGTGAGTTTGTTTTTATAGTGTTAACCACAGAAGTATTAACCACAGAAGTATATAAAAGTAAAATGAAACAGTTCGCCGATTTGTATGGAAACCGAGCGTGTAACATTTTGCGTATTTGTATTTTACACCAAGCGTATTTTAGTGATGGGAAACATAAGCCGCGCGAATATGAATGATTTAAAAGCATCGATTAGCACGCGGCAAACCAATTCTAGGCACTGCTACATTACCACACCGCCCCTGGTTAGGAGCAGACAGTTTCGCGGCGAGTAAAGAGGTTACTCAGCCCTTACTTAGTCCGTCTTTTCGGCACGCGAGTCGACACTCACTCATTCTACTTAAATATAGTTCTGTGGTGTTAACCATCACACTAAGGGTATCATAAAATTATCTTTCTTTCTTTTCTGATATGCCGGTATCAATCAATACCCGTTCCAAGTGGAACATAATAGCTATCACAGTTTTTAATTTTCTTTTTGTATAGTCACAAGGGTGCTGAAACTATAGTACGTAAAAACCTTGATCTTGAATCACTCTATCTATTGATGAAAACCGCATAAATCTGTCGCGTAGTTTAGAAGAGTTAAGCGTACATACATACATACATACATACATACATACATACAGAATGACAGATAGCGGGATGAGTGATACATACAGAGAAACAGATTTTGGTATGAGACTTTGTTTTATACTATGTAAAGTATTGTACATACCTATAATCAGGCTGATGCGCGGGCGAGCGGGCCGGGGTGTGCGGCTGATGCGCCGGGGTGTGCGCAGGAGACGCTCGCGGCGTCCCTATCGGCGTACTCCCCGGGAGTCCCATAGACCCCTGCGGTCCTACAGACCCCGGAGGCGGCATCGTCCCAGACCCCATAGACGTCTGCCCGGGCTGCGGCGTGGTTGCCGAAGGAATGTTGCTTCCAAGAAGACCGAGATCCGCGAATGGATCCTTCTTGGTGTTTTGCATTTGTTCTAGCGGCACACTTTGAGATCGACCTAGGAATAAAAGATTCATATTTTTACTATAAACATCTGTCAGCTAATTATTATTATTATTTATTTTAATGTATCTTTCAAATCGTCATTGTCTTTGTTTAATGACATAAGAATGACAAGGATTTATAGCGATCGGCTAATAATACAATAAATAATGGCTTCTGTGCGTTCGCTTACAGTTCGGCATCTAACTTAATATCGAGTTCCGAACACCGAAATCCAAAGACGTTAGTATGTCGTGAAGTTAACCGTTTGTGATGCGTAAAGACTATTTAGTTTGAAAAAAGCTCTATTGCGCATCGAAACGGCTAACTTCACGACAGTAGAGATCCGCTGGCAGTACTATACTTAGTAATAGTAAGCTCGCTTGTTTTTTTTATACCACTAGTGGCAAATATGCCAGCAATGGCCCACTTGATGGTAAGCGGTTAGCGTTACGCTTGTAACATCATAGATATTACTTGCGCGTTACCAGTGGTAACTTAATACCCTGAGACGTAGATCTGAAGTCTCGTAGGCCTGTAATTTCACCGGAAACCTTCGAACCGAAACACAGTAATGATTGCATTACTACTTGGCGGCAGAAATAGGTATGGTGGTAGTACGTCCCCGGACTAGCATTATCACAAAGAACTCTTCTACTCTTTTGTCTTTTATTCTTACTCTTTTGTCTTACCATCATCAATAATCTGTTGCGGGGTCAACAGCGGTTCCTGCTTGGGCAGCGGGTCGTTGAGGCCGAAGGGGTCAAAGTTCAGGGGGTCACTGGAGTTCACGTTGCGCGCCGTCTCGACCGGCGGCGCGGGCAGCTCGCCGAATATAGGCTCGGAAGTGAACGCCTTTACAACAACACTAATAAGACACGTGTTTCATCCTTTCACGGGCCATCATCAGGAACATCGACTTGTTCTCCGGCAGACATGTTGCTCCGTCGAGCGCGACCAGAGAACAAGTCAATGTTCCTAATGATGTCCCGTGCAGGGATGAAACACGTGTCGGTATTTCTCTTTTGTGGTTAACTGTGCCTCATTACCTCATTAGTTCAAAAGTTAACCGGAAAAGTACTAGACATTTTTCACCTGTTTTGTATCTTAAAATTTTCGCTCGTAACAGAGTTTCATGCTAGAGTCAGTCTAACATTATTTTAATATTGCTATAAGAGCTTCAAGACTATGCATGTGACTGTTGGGTGTGTAATATATACTGTAGCAAAGTTGATGCAACTATCATGGTCATATTTCAGTGCTAAATGTGTGAATCTGATATTTAATTACCTTAGCATTATCTCCAGCAGTACCACCGAGAAAATCTCCAAACGAATCCACCGGCTTCTCCATCATCCCGAAAAAGTCAAAGGAATCATTACTCTTCAATTTTTTCTCGTTCTTTGGAGCATCGGGAGTAAACTCTGGGGCAGCTTCACTTGGTTGTGGGGTTAGGTTGAGGAAGTCTACGGTTGTGGGGGCGGCGGGGGCGGAAGGCGGTTGGGGGCGAGGCGGTGGGGGCCGGGACGGTTGAGGGGACGATCGCGGGGGCCGCTCTGGCTCTCTTTGCGGGAAATCTGCTGTCACTGTCGAAATATGAAACAGTTTAGTCGGCAGTTTGGTTGCTAGGTCGACAGTGATGACGATAATAGTAAACGAAGTAAATGGTGAATTCAAAAAATGTCATACCAAAAAATTCAAATCTTATTAAATGGACGCAAGAAATATATGAAAGATAATTAAAACGATAAAAAATATGTTTCTAATCCAGTCATAGCTAAAGAGACCAAACTGTCATCTTTGTTTATTGATGTACAACGACATAATATGTCTAAGAGGCTAAAATTTTGCAGTGAACATCAACATTGTCAACTGCAAAACATTATAACAATGATCAATCATGAATTAGTGAAGTGTTATGGGCACTCAAAAAACTCTGGTTTCTAAAGGCAAAAGTTACAGAAATGCTATACAAAACATTATTTTATTGAGTTCATGTACGGCGAGGAAAGCAAGGTTAAGTAGTTGTATCAATGTCAATGGTGCGGGCGTGGGCGTGCGGTGGTGCAAACATAACCACGGCGAATAAACATAATTTGCAAGGAAAGTGCGTGTGTAATAACTGATGTTATGTTAAATATTACTTTTGCATGGTAGTGCCAAAAATAAAAAAAAATTAATACATCCACTGCTAACAATGTGTTAAAAAGGTAACTAACTATACAGTGACACTACAACCTACTTGTTTTTGGAGCTGCTGTTGGATTCTTTCGTAGGTTAGCTGTATAATAAAATAGCTTTATATAGTATAAATAAATAGTTTACTTGTACTTAAGTTTATAAAGTATGTTTTTTATTAAACAAAATAAAATATGTACATAATTATATTACATTACAAAATATACAAAATACATATGAAACAGTTGAGCCATCTAAAGACCGTTACAAACGACCTATAGATAGCTCAACTGATCCAAATCACTACCAGTAGGAAGCGTTCCCAACATGCTGGCTGCATTGCCACGTTGAATGGCAATGCTGATACATTGAGCCAGATATGAACCAGCCTTTGGATCACGCGTCGCTTCGACCAGACGCCCAGAAAGAATTTTGAAAACGCGGTGAGCCCCGGTACCCCACGGACCCAGGGTCTCCACTCCAAAAGGCTCAAATATGTAGGCTCTATCTAGACCGGCATATTTGAGCCTTTTGGTGTTCTCCGCACAATCTGCCGCCGCGCCAGCCCTAACTGATGTCCCCGACAGATGTGATGCGGCTAAGGTGTCGACGCATGTCGCGTCCCACACCAAAGGCCTACCCATCTCCCAAGGGACAAGAGTCATACCGTCAGACCGTTTGCCATCATCACGCACCAAACCGTTCGGTTCCAGAACGGCTGGTACGTTGACACTGACAAACGCCCGACGAATGATGTCATTAAGACTGGCGTGTCGGCAGATCCTACCGCCGGCCCTGGTGCACGACAATCCGTGGTGACCAAGCTGGTCGACCGCCGTACCGCACTGGCACTGATGCGGAGCGAAGCACTGCGCACCCAACCGCAGACTAGTTGAAAGACGGAATGTTGTATTGTCCATCAAAGTTCCAATATTGTGAGATGGAAGTGCTTGCAGCCAATGCCCTGACTCTAATTTTGAAACAGCAAGAAGACGGGCACGATCTGTGGAGCATTGACATGTTTGTAACAAACAATTCCATGCAAGCTCGCACAGAGGCCCGTCCCATTGCCGTTGAGACGAAAGGTTTTTAGGAGGAGCAGTATCAGGGCAAGCACTGTGCCAAGCGTGTCTAGCCTCGTCTAAATATGATTTTTATTTTTATTTTTATACACCTGAAGTGGCAACCAAGCGTACGGCCCACAAGATGGTAAGCGGTTACCGTATCCTATGGACGCTTGCAATACCAGAGGTACTCGCGGGTTGCCACCTTGAGGTTAAGATCGAAAGCCTCATGTGCCAGTAATTTCACAGGCACTGTAGCGTCTGCACTTTACACATCTTGTGCGGGCAAAAATATAACAAACTTGCCAATAAACGCTGTCCTTAAAATACTTGAAGTAAGAATTTTATTCAGGATGTCGCAAAAATATTTATGTTAAGCGGTTCCATTGTTTTATGCTACCGCTGCCGTCTGATTTCTGCACCGTCCCGCGAAACCACACCTCAAGAGTGAAAGAGACAGAACTTACTGAAGTTATCAATAGTGTCGTCTCTCTTCAGCGTGGTGGTTAACAGTACGTCTTGCGTCCGGATCGCAAAGGAGTGGTCCTCCTTCCAAGGGTCGCTGCCTGGTTTTCGACGCTCGGTTTGAGCGGGCACTCAGGCCTACACTAAGAGTGAAAGAGACAGCACTTACCGAAGTTATCAAATAGTCTGGTCTCTCTCCAGCATGGTGGTAAACAGTACGTCCGGCGTCTGGATCAGGTCCTTCTCCCAAGGGTCGCTGCCTGGTTTGCGACGCTCAGTTTGAGCGGGCATTCAGACCTTACCCTTAGAGTGAAAGAGACAGCTCTCACCGAAGTTATCAATAGTCTCGTCTCTCTCCAGCGTGGTGGTAAACAGTACGTCCGGCGTCCGGATCGCGAAGGAGAGGTCCTCCTCCCAAGGGTCGCTGCCTGGTTTCCGACGCTCGCCGTTCTGGACTACGAGGCTGACCACAGCTGACGTGTTCGCGGAGAAGTGATCATTGACTGGCGCGTTCTCGTCTATGCCATCGATCTCGGATCTGCACCACAGATTATTTAGTAAAGACCTTATTCGTAATCAATCATTATAAGGGCTTGGTGACATACTGTCATACGAAGTAGCTTGGGCTGGTAAATTTGAAATTTGGAGGGTGTGTTTTTTTATTTTTTTATGTCAGTAAGTGACAAGACAATCAAGACGCCCTCCTGAATGTTAAGCACCACGCCTGACTATAACAGATGCAGTGCCACCTAAAGCTTAAAGTTTTTAAGTGTTTGCGTGGCACTGCACTTCGCTTATCACCCCGAGACATTGTTGTTAAGTGTCTTTCGCCCAGTAATTTCACTTGCTGCAGTGCCCTTGCCAGTGTTCTTTGTAGTGTGGTAGAATTGTTGAAATTCGCATTCTAAGAGCCTTATTCATAAAAGTATTTAGAATATCTGTTAGCTAATATGTCTTTCAAATCCAAAGGTATAATATTCCAAAAATAATTTCGCCTCAAGCGGGATTTGAACCTGCAACCTTCCGCTTGATACGCGGGTGCTACCAACTGAGCTACTGAGTTATATCTTTTTAAAATCCATTGTCGTTTTATTCATTGTTTATGTCAATGACTAAAATGACATGAATGACAAGGAAAGACAATACTTAGCAAGCTGCTGAAAAAAAATAGCTGACCATTTTTTATGAAGCCTAAGAGTCAAGTTCAACATTAGAAAATTCTTTCTTTTAATATAAAGATTTACTTGGACGTCTAAAGCTAGCTGATAGCTAGATAGTATACCTTGTGAACTTAACAGCGTGTTGCGTGTGCGCCAGCGTGCCGGAGTGCAAGTGCAGCTGTAGCACTGGCACGGCGTGCACTCGGCCCAGCTGCTGTCTCGCGTGGAATATACATATCGCCACGTCGCCGACTACTGTCGTATCTAATGGGAGGGTTACCTGAAAAAGTTATAATAATATTATTTTACTAAATACTAGCTGCCTGTCCTGGCTTCACACGGGTGGACATAAAATATAGCCTATGTCACATAGAGATGATGTAGTGTTTTAATAATGATGTAATGGTGAAGGAATTTTTGAAATTGGACCAGTAGTTTTTGAGTTTATTCGTTACAAACAAAAATAGGAAACTTTAGTCTTTGTATTTTATTTTATTTGTTCTGGATAACAAACAGTTATACATTTATGGTTATGTAAATGATAGATATGAAACAGGCTATATAATATAATATTAGTATTGGTTAGTGATCCGCCCCGGCTTTGCACGGGTGCTATACGTTTTTTTTTTTTTTATACCACTAAAGTGGCAACCAAGCGTACGGCCCACTTGATGGTCAGCGGTTACCGTAGCCTATGTACGCATGCAACTTCATAGATATCACTTGCGTGTTACCACCCTGAGACGTTAGATGGAAAGTCTCATGTGCCTGTAATTTCACCGGAAACCATACCCTTCGAACCGGAACACAGCAATGCGAGCATTGCTGCTTGGCGGCAGAAATAGGTATGGTGGTAGTCCTTCCCCGGACGAGCTCTATCACAAAGAACTCTACTACGTATAAACATTCCTTTTGAATCACTCTATCTATTAATGACAGAATTAATATTCTCGTTCTATCTATAACTCGAAAACCACTGAACCAACTTGGCTGAAATTTAAAACATAGATATACAGGTTCTTTGATTATTATTGTGCGCAATATTCAAGGAACAGGTTCCACACATAAATAAAAAAAATAATGTACCCATATATTTTTTATGTGTGTGGAACATAGTCCTTGAATATCGCGCAATAATATTCAAAGACCCTATATAGAGGCCGGGAACAGGACTTATGCTAGGCTTTAAATTCCGAATTTTTACCCCGGTTCCTGTGTTCTGTGTGAACGAAATCACGGGCAATAGCTAGTAGACAATAAATATCATTCACACAGAATTTTCACAAAATAGACATACCTTGCCTTCGACAATACTGTAAACGTGCAATCTGTCGTAGTCTTGAAGCGTCGACAGCAGTTGCCTATCTTCGTTGTAGATTTCAATGTATGGTCGGCAACCATCCCTGCAACACATTTTAAGAATAAAAAAAATTGCAATAGAAATATCTTTCTTTTTTAAATTATTATTTACCTGGCTTTAGTGAATAGTGGTACAGGTTGAATCGTCAGTGAAACCAACGACACAGGCCTAAAGTGCGGGAGTATTGGTTCAGGTCTGAAACAAAACACAAACTATTGAATCCTAAGCTAGAAGAAAAAAAAGAGTAGTAGTGTTCTCTGTGATAGAGGTCGTCCGGGGAAGGACTACCACCATATCTATTTCTGCCGCCAAGCAGTAATGCTCGCATTGCTGCGTTCCGGTGTGAAGGGTATGGTTTCCGGCACATTCCGGAAATTACTGGCACATGAGGCTTTCGATCTTAGCCTCAAGGTGGCAACCCCGCGAGTGATACCTCTAGTATTGCAAGCGTCCATAGGCTGCGGTAACCGCTTACGATCTTGTGGACCGTACGCTTGGTTGCCACTTAAGTTGTATAAAAAAAAAAAAAACAGACACATTAAATATTTTTTTTGAGGAGTGTCGTTAAAAACTTAAGGAAGTATAGTTCGCACAGCGGATCTAGGCTTCCGTGAAGTTAGCCGTTTGTGATGCGCAAAGACAATTTAGTTTGAAAAAGCTCTATTGCGCATCGAAACGGCTAACTTTACTACGGCCGAGATCCGTCGTGAGAACTATAAATGAGTCTATAGATAATACTTTCAGTTTCTTTTATTGAGGACAAAAACTCATAGATCAAATAAGAGACTTAAATTAACTTAGGTTCTAAATTGTAATTGTGTAGAATGAGCGTGCGTGACTCATGGAACTTTTTATGTAGGTACTATAGTCTGTTCGCGGAGACAAGCTAATATAGCGCGCGCTCTCTTGCACAATTGTACGAAAGTGAAAAAGACGGGACTACTAGGGTAAAAGACTAAGATTGGTCAGTAGGAGTGGCCATTCTTTTAAAATGTAAAGCTATGTTCAGATTGTTCACTTCAAACTATTACTTACATTATTCACTAGCTTTTCGCCCGGGGTTTTGTGGATGAGTGGGTTATATTTTATTAAATTTAATTTTATTGAAATTGACCTACTTATTATGATACTGAGAACCTAAAATTATATACTTTGTTTAATTTTGGTAGTGTACAAAAAATAAAATTCCTATCCATAACATCCATACCAGGCTCTACTACATCAACTACATGCTTAATACATTTTTGCCATTTGTCGCTATCTATTTTTGTAATTCCTTCGTTTAATAATGTTTTTATTTCATTTAATTTAAAAGTTTTGTTGTTCTGAGCCACATATCCTTTAACTTGAGCCCATATTAACTCTATCGGGTTAAGTTCGCAGTGATAGGGAGGTAAATGCAGAACTTTTTTATTTTTTTGTTTAGCTAATTCGTCCACCACATAAGCCTCGTATCGGTGTTTATTGTCTTTTACAATTTTCAATAACTCCAACACATACAATGAGCACCAAACGACGCGTCCGCACCGCACAAGAGACAGATAAGACTGGACTTTTGGCCACACAGCGTGCACAGTGTGCACGTGCCCTATGTTCGTTATCTCCGACCAATAGCGTGTAGTCTATTATTTCCCTATTAGCTTGTCTCCGCGAACAGACTATATATTATAGGTAGTATAGCTTATAAATTCCTTGACGTGACTACAGTGAGTTGACATTAAAACAAGATACTGACTTATGTTTAACAACCAAAACAATACTTAGATATCTGATAGATGAGCGTTTATTTTATTTTTTATAAATAAATATTTTACACTATTAATATAAAGTGGAAAGAAATTGCACTTTTGAAATAAATAGTAAGAATAGAATAAGTAACCTACAGACAATACTATAAAATAAAGGAAACCAGACCTTAATCATACCATAACTTTGGAACCTCCTACAATGAAGCAAACTTACCTAATAATATTGCTTAGATAGTAAAGGTATCTAAGTTGACTAGGCGGTATGTTGATGGGCGACCGTTTTACTGCGAATATCTGCAACGCGTCTTCAGGAACATTGACAAGTTTAGCATAGAGCAGTAGAGCGCAGAGAAGCAGGCAGGAATGCTGTTTACCATCCTAAAAATAAAAAAAAACTTAGCTCCTTTTTAGCGTAGCGTGCCAATTGTATTGAATCTAGAGGTAAGAGAATATCGTGTTTCAAATGTGACTAATCATTTTTAGGGCTAAATATAATTAATAATGATAAAAATATATTTAAAAATCATTGAGATCTATTATTTATCTATTATTATTATCTATTATCTTTACCCATAACACAGCTCTGTTTAACAGCAGCTTACCTGGGGCTAGATGATGCTGTGTGGATTGTCCAGCATTAAACACCTAACTTTTGACACAATTTTAAGTCTAGTTGGAGTAATTTTTTTAAAGCATATATCAGATGGGTGTTTATATTGTACGAAACTTCTAAAACGGTTAAACTCGGTGTAGAGATTCAGATATTCTTAAGTTACAGACTATGACTAAGAGGTGAGGAAATTATCACGTTTGACTGTTATCTTTTGCTAGTTCCAAGTTACCTGGCAAGTGATAACCACGGCACTGCGGTCGTCTTTACCAAGACATTGGTACATGAGCTTGGCGACGTTGTAAAGTGGCGCTAACATCGGCGTGGGGTGCAGAGCGTGGCTCGCGTCCGACACTATCACGTGTCGCGGGAAACTGTTGCGCACTCCCTTGCACGCGTTGAATACTGTATACTTGCCGCCGGGGTGACGGCTTTCTAGAAACGCCTGTGGGATATACATGAACATTATGGTGGGAACGCACTGATTTCACGAAAGCAACCAATTTGTATAAACTTAGGGACGCGTGTGTCATTGCAGATTATTGTTTTATTGTTACCGAGGCATGTCATATTATATACATATGTATGTTATTCATTTTTGTCCGTGTTTTTTCAGGTTTAAATCAGTTTTGTTACCGATTGTTTAAGACTCTGAATTTGTGTCCAGTTGTGAACGAACAGGATGACATCGGCGTGAAGCGAGTCTTTGTTCATGCTTCTTATGCCAGGCATCCACAGATATGCGGATCCACCAATCCGCATTGGGTCCGCGTGGTGGATTAAGACCCAAACACACTCGCCCGAGAGTAGGCCAGTGTCCCAACAGTGGGAACATTAAAAGGTCATGATGATGCCAGGCATGCTGAGAAACTGTGTTCATGTAAAAGAGGGGCTTAATATTTGCAGTATTTAGGACAACGTACCTTCACATCATCAATATGGTTCGTCTTATAAGCACTCTCCAACCCCTCTGAAGGATACGGCATCACAATAATACGACTCGTAATGTAGCTTATATCCAAATCTGTTCGTGCAATGGACCTGAAAACGATTTAAATAATTACATGTATAATTATTCCTAAAATGTATTATAAACCTCTGTTAGCTAATTATCTTTCAATTATATTAAGATTTGAATTAACAGAAACATTAGTTATCGTCATTGTTCATTAACTTATGAATAACAGGAAAGACGTGGGAAAGACAATACTTGGTATGCCGCAGAAATGACAGTTTTTTAATTAATAAAAGCATTAGCACATGCATACGATCAACTGGAACAGTTTGGAACTACTTACTGTTGAACAGTCTGCATAACCTTCGAAGAGGTATCCTTCAAGTTCTTCAGAAAGCTTCCAGCGCCGCCCCTTATAGATGAGAATAGCCCTCCAGAGTTTGCAGGAGGTTGTGGCAGAGGAGGTTGGTAGTGCGGGGCGGCGGGGGGGCGGGAGGGCGGCGGGGGACGGCTCGGCTCAGGTGGCCGGGTGCTTGCCACCTCTTGACTATTCGGCATTGGTTCTTTGCTTACTGAAATAAAATAAAAAAAAACTATGTACTAACTGTCAAGTTTCAAGATTCATAGGCAAAGTTGCAATAAATACGGCACGCCACGATTGCGATTTAGCTGTTATAATCAGCCGTTACGATCATGTGTTGTACTAGTGCCATATGAATTGCCGAATAGTGTAAGTGATGTTAAATTGCTTGAGATGTGCTAGTAAATAGTTGTAAATATTTTATGATATTATTAACCTATGTATTTATGAGAAACAAGTGTAACAATGTGTAAAATAAGAAGCTAGATTATGACTTAGAACATGTCCTGCTTACGATAGTAGTGTATCCTAGATGTTATCATTGACTCGTGATACTATAGGTCGACCTTCGATCGCCCGTGTGTGTTATGAGATTATAAACTGCTTACAAACAAAAACACAAATATAATAGAACTAGACATTTATTGCTAAATAATTAAATATCTTACATATTTGTCTTAGAATTATCAATAGTAACAAAAATATTGCTCGTTTATAACTATGTAACTTTGAATTAAAGTTTTATGTGATGTAGCTACTCGTATGTACCAACGTTACAAATAACCTGATATATTGGCGTGAAAGAAGATTATAGATAATAAAGTAATTCCTAATTAACTCTATGTATTCAAAAATATTCGTACATATTCTTCGTATTGAGCCGAGTAATTAAATATTACTAATTATAGTAATATATCTTTACACAGGTTGCAAGATACCTGGGTTTATAAAAACTGAACTATATTTTTGTTTTACAAAACTGAAACTTACTTGAAGATCTATACTGCGAGAAAATAACATAATTTTTAGACAAAACCATTACAATAATATTTAAGTAACACTGAATCGCCATCTATCTTAACATACTTTTGATTTACTAGGTGCAAAAAGATTACTACCGAAACGAGTCAAACCACGATTGTTAGTAGATTCTTATTAAAATAATTGGTCAGGATTTTTATTTTAAAACCAAAAGTCAAAATTACGATTTCTGAAATAATTGTTTTCTAAGTAGGTACAGTTATAATTGCCTATTTTTATAACTTGCAGTGTTGCTAGGATAACTATTGCTTTTTTAAATACG